>JAQPPZ010001344.1:0-2400000 GCA_028583015.1 Wollemia nobilis
TGCATGGCATAGTAAGAAACAAGAGTCAGTCTCTTTATCTACAACTGAGGCAAAATATATTGCAGCAACAACATGTTGTACACAAGTTTTGTGGATGAAACAAACTCTGAAATATCTTGGCATTAATTTCAGTGAGCCAATATCAGTAAAGTGTGATAACACTAGTGCAATTAACATTTCCAAGAATCCAGTTATGCACTCATGCACAAAGCACATTGCCATCCAGTATCATTTTTTGAAGGAGAAAGTTGCAGAAGGAGAAGTTAAATTGGATTTTGTCCCAACCATAGAACAAGTAGCAGATATTTTCACAAAACCATTGCCCAAGGAAGTGTTTGAGTACCTTCAAAACAAATTGGGAGTGGTCACACTTCCCAAGAAGTGACTAGCTACAAGAATCACCTTCTTAGGGGGAGCAATTGAGTATTTGACTATTCTTTTGCTCATGATCAAAATTTTTGCTAAGCGCAGCAAATTATGCCTGAGAATTATGTGTATGGACTCAAGGAGAGTCTACAGTAGCCCTTTGGTATTATTGACAAAGGGGGAGAAAAGTTACAAGAATTTTCATAGGTGTTGCCATCAATTCCAAAGGGGGAGATTGTTGAGCAAGCTATTGCAGGAGTATTGTCATTGTTGTCAACACAGTCAGTTAGATCTAATGATGCAGTGGACAGGCAGTTCAGAAGTCATTCAGATGCAGAGGACAGAAGTTCAAAGGTTATTCAGAGCATGGACAGTGAGTTTCCAAGAAGACCATAGTTGCCGTTTTGCAAAAAATCAAAGAAAAAGACAAGTAAGAAAAGTGTCGCGATATCGCGACATTTTTAGCAGGCAAGAAAAACTGTCGCGATTTCGTGACATGTTTGAGGAGAGAGAAAAAGCAAGCAAAATTGTCGCGATTTCGCGACATGGCCGAGGAGAGAGAAGGCGCAAGGAAAACTGTCACGATTTCGTGACATGTTTGGAAGAAAAGCGCTAAGGAAGAAAACTGTCACGATTTCGTGACATGTTTGGAGAAAAAGCGCTAAGGAAGAAAACTGTCGCGATTTCGTGACATGTTCGAAAGAAAAGCGCTAAGGAAGAAAACTGTCATGATTTCGCGACATGTTTGGAGAAAAAGCGCTAAGGAAGAAAACTGTCACGATTTCGTGACATGTTTGGAAGAAAAGCGCTAAGGAAGAAAACTGTCGTGATTTCGCGACATGTTTGGAGAAAATGCGCTAAGGAAGAAAACTATCGCGATTTCGTGACATGTTCAGAGAAAAAGCTCCAAGGAGGAAAAGTGTCACGATTTCGTGACATGTCGGGTTTTCGCGACCCGAAGAGGAGAGAGAATGTACAAAGGCAAGTATGTCACGATTTCGCGACATGTTATGTTTTCGCGGGCGAAAGGCAAAAAAGAGCTTAAGGCAGCAAAAGTGTCACGATTTCGTGACATGTCATGTTTTCGCGGGTGCAAGCCGAGAAAAGGACAAAGAGGCGAAAAGTGTCACGATTTCGCGACAGGTTGCAAGAAAAGCCTTCGAAAGCTGAAAGCGTCGCGATTTCACGACAGGATGAAAGAAAAATGTACGGATGGAAAAAGTGTCACGATTTCATGACAGGCAGTAGTGAAGAAGCTAGCAGGATGAAGATGTCGCATTTTCGTGACATGTCACGGTTTCGCGACTCTAGGAGGAGAGAGACTGTACGACGCCAGAAATGTCACGATTTCATGACAAAAGCGGAGAAGAAGGCCTAGAAGCAAAAAGGGTCACGTTTTCATGACAAGAGTGAGGATGACGTCAGCGAAAGTTAGAAGTGTCACGATTTCGCGACAAGAACGGTGGCAAAGCAGACAAAGGCCAAAAGTGTCGCATTTTCGCGATAGCAGGGTAAAGAAGGCGTACGGCTGCAAAAGGTGTCACGATATCATGACATGTTGTAGTTTCACGAGGAAAGCTATAGAACCAGAGAGGCGGTTGAAGCCGACAGAGTTAAATCTGGGCCGACAAAGATTAGGGTTTTGCAGCCGACATTCATTAGGGTTTTGCAGTCGACATTCATTAGGGTTTTATAGTCGACGTTCTTTAGGGTTAAAGTCGACTACAGTTTAAGATTTGTTCTTGAAATTTCATCTATAAAAGGAGGGCTGTTTCGAGTTTGAAGTGTGATTTTTGTGAAGAAAATTTGTGCATGCGAAGTTCGCGGTGAGCAGAGAGCGAGTCGTATCGATTCGAGCTGAGTGCAAAGCGGTAGTTCATTTGTGTCGAAGCGAAGTGTGCGAAGCAGTTGCACAGAAGAGACTGGAGTGCGAAGCATAAGCGCACAGGAGCAGAAGCCGTAACTCGGTTGTGTCGAAGCAAAGTGTGCGAAGTAGTTGTGCAGAAGCAGACTGGTGGTGCGAAGCTTTTGCAGCAGAAGCCAGAGTACACAGAAACAACAGACAGTGTGCAAACAGTGTGAAGGTATTTTTTTGTATTTTTCTTGAAGTCCAAGTTGTAGCTTGGCATAAGGGGTTGGTGCTCCTTCCAGTAGGTGCTGGTGAATTAGGGGTTGGTGCTCCTTTCTGTTGGTGCAAAAAAATTGAGGGGTTGGTGCTCCTTCCAGTTGGTGCTGGTAAATAAGTTGTAAAGTTGTTGCTTTGCAAAGGCTGGATTTGGATGGTAGTCCAAGCAGTCATTTTTGAGGAGTAGCCACATTGGTGAACCTCGTTAAAATTTTGTGTTGTGTGATGCTCTCTTATTAACTTGCTATTTTTGGTTTAAGTTTGCTTTATTTCATTGCAAGTTTAAAGTTTTAAAAGATCACACTGATTCACCCCCTCTCAATGTCACTGTAAGTATAACAATTGGTATCAGAGCCAAGTTCCTGAATAGGCTCAATCAGCTAGGGTGATCTTGGAAGTGACGCAATGGCAGGTGGTGAAGGGTTCTCCTCAAACAAAGCACCATTGTTTGACGAAACTAATTATGCGTTCTGGAAGATCAGAATGCAGACATATCTCCGTGCTTTGGGATTTGATATCTGGAGTGCAGTAGTTAATGGTTACACAGCTCCCGACACTGCTCC
The DNA here is from genome assembly GCA_028583015.1 of Wollemia nobilis. Classification (NCBI taxonomy): domain Eukaryota; kingdom Viridiplantae; phylum Streptophyta; class Pinopsida; order Araucariales; family Araucariaceae; genus Wollemia; species Wollemia nobilis. The sequence goes on from JAQPPZ010001344.1 coordinate 3,055, forward strand.
AACCGACAACACTGGTAAAAAGGCATTTGAAAATGACTCTAAAGCAAAAAATGCCATCATGTGTGGATTAGTTGACAGTGAGTTGGTCAAGATCATAAATTGCGAATCAGCAAAAGATGTATGGGACAAACTAGAAAATATTTATGAGGGAGATGACAAGATCAAGGAAGCCAAGCTTCAAACACATCGAGCTCAATTCGAATCATTGAAAATGACCAACGATGAGAACATAGAAGCCTTTATGCAGAGAGTTAATGGAATCACTAATTCAATCAGAGGTCTCGACGAAGATTTGGATGATGCAACTATCGTGAAAAAGGTATTAAGATCGCTTCCCCAAAGATTTGATTCTAAAGTCTCAACCATAGAAGAAGCTAAAGATCTAAATCACTTAAGTATGGATGAGATGCATGGTTTCCTGACTACTTATGAAATGAGAATAGGAAGATCTAATCCCACGGACAGAGAAGCAACATTTAAAGCCCTAAAAGGTAAAGACACAAAACAAGAGTCTAAAGAAGAAGAAACTTCAGATGAAATGGAAGCAAATTTTGTTAGAAAATTGAGAAAGGGAAAAGGAAAATATAGAGGAAAGCTTCCTTTCAAATGTTTCAACTGTGGGGGCATTGGACACTTTGCTACCAAATGTCCTCTCAATGAGAAGAACAAAGGTGAGGAAGCATCTCATCAAGAAAGAAGTGAATGGAGAAAGAAAACAAACTTCAGAAGGGAAACTTCAAAAAGAAAAGTTTCATCTCCAAGAATGCAAATTCTTCAGAGGACAGCTCTAGTGAGGATTCTGAAGAAGGAACAGGTGAAGCTCTATTCATGGCTTTTGAAGTAGAAAAATCAGAGAAGAGAGAAGGAATGAACTCTAAAGCATGTGTTGAAAAACCTGAGGCAGAAGTTGATCTAGAAGGTGAACTGGTTTCTGCTCTTGAAGAATGGAAATCCGAGAAAAGAAAGAATTATAAACTTTCAAGAAAGCTTGAGGATGCAAACGACATTATAACCAGCTTTAAAAATACAGGCAGAAGAATACAAGAAAATGTCCGAAGATCTTGAAGTTCAGATAACCATGAAGATAGATTACTGCTGTAAACTAGAAGAAGAAAATCTTGGCCTACGAATGCGGATACAAGAGTCTGGATCAAAAAATTAGCTGCCATCACAAACGTGAAGAAAGTTCGAAGAAGTTGGATAAAATCTTAAGTGATCAACGACCTACGGGGCATCAAATTTGGTCTCGGGCTTCATTGAAGGAGAATCATCAAACGGACCAAAAGCCAGAAATGTTGAAACTATAAGGAGTGAAGATGAGAAACAGGTTGATGAAAGAAAAACAAATCATGCAAAAGAAAGCAGTAATGCCAGGCCCGAAAGGAGAACTGACAATGATGGCTTTACCAAGGTCACAAATCAAAGAAGAAGAAGATCTATGGTTCCTACAACAACCTGGCAAAGACCATCCTTCAGGTTTAATCATTACTTTTCTGGTTTCTGTTTCAAATGTAATGGTTATGGGCACAAAATTGCAGACTGCAAGTATAATGTAGGACCAAGAAGCTTTGTTAGTAGAAATGTTTTTGCACCTCTAACAAATTATGCAGTAGAATGTTTTAGCTGTCACAACTATGGGCATATTGCAAGAAATTGTCGTAGTACCTCTGTTTTAAATCAACCTCAGAAAAGAAAGTTCCAACCACATAGGACAAGACAAAATAGAAATTTTTTTGAAAGACATGCAAAAGATATTGAAAAAGGAAAGTCCAAACTAGAGCCCAATACCGTAGTCAAAACAGAGTGGAAACAAAAAGAACAACTTAGGGAAGAAAAGGAATCCTTAATAGTACAGACAACTTTCAAGGCTCAGAATAAATGTGTACCATGGATTCTTGACAGTGGATGCTCAAGTCATATGACAGGTGATAAACAAAAATTTGAAAAACTACAAAAATATGAGGGTGGCTCTGTGAAGTTTGGAAATAATGATGGAGCCAAAATAATAGGAAAAGGATCTCGTCAAAATTAGTGATGGGAAAATCAAGTCAGAAGAAGTTTTATTTGTGGATGGTTTGAAACACAACCTGTTAAGTGTCAGTCAAATCTGTGATAAAGGACATGAAGTAGTCTTCAAGAAGCAGGGTTGTGAAGTCAAAAAAATAAATAGTGGGAAATTGATAGCAACTGGTTCAAGGACGTCTGGCAACCTGTACACACTCTCAAAAACTTTAGAAGGTACGTGTTTCATTGGACAAGAAGAAGAGAACTGGCTGTGGCACAAGAGGCTTGGACACATAAGTTTCGATAATTTGGTGAAAATCAGCTCGAAACAAGCAGTGAGAGATATTCCAACCATTAGAAAACCTTCAAATAGTATCTGTGCTTCATGTCAGAAGGGAAAGCAAACCAGAGTCTCATTCAAAACAAAAGAGTACCACACTAGCAAGCCTTTGGAACTTATACATACAGACTTATGTGGACCCATGAGAACACAAAGCATAAATGGTGACAAATACTTTATGTTGTGTATCGATGATTATTCCAGAATGACATGGATATTTTTCTTAAAAGATAAAACAGAAGCTTTTGAAATGTTCAGATCTTTCAAACATCTAGTTGAGAATGAAACAGGAAAAAGGATCAAATGTTTACGATCAGATAGAGGAGGAGAATTCATTTCGAATGAATTTATAGAATACTATGAAAAACATGGTATCAGGAGACAATATTCAGCAGCTAGAACTCCCCAGTAGAATGGTGTAGTAGAAAGAAAGAACAGAACTATACAGGAAATGGCACGCACTATGCTGGCAAAAAACAAAATAGCAGATAGATTCTGGAAAGAAGCAGTTCACACTGCAGTATACATCCAAAACAGATATATGTTAAGAACTCATGAAAGCAAAACACCTTATGAGTTGTGGTTTGGTAGAAAAGCAACAACAAAACATCTCAAAGTATTTGGTTGTAAGTGCTACATCAGAAAAACTGATGACAACCTTGGGAAGTTTGAAAATAGAGCAGATGAAGGTGTTTTTGTTGGGTATTCATCAAAAAGCAAAGCTTACAAATGCTACAACAAGAGACTCAAGAAAATTGTGGACAGTGTAGATGTTAAATTCGATGAAGGTGGGAAACGAATAGCTAACTTTGAAGAAAACTACCCAATCTATGAAGAAGTCATTGAAGGAGATGAGGTGAATGAAATAGAAAATAAATCTACGTTTGATTCAGATGACTTAATCGATGACTCAGAGGTGCAAGAAAACAAGAAATTCAAAATAGGCAGCTGGCAGAAAAATCACCCAAGAGACCAAATAATTGGAGATCCCACAGCTGGTGTTCAGACAAGAAGGAAAGTAATAAGTAATTACTCTCTTTTATCCAACATTGAGCCCAAAAACATAGATGAAGCAAGCAAAGATGATAGTTGGATGAAGGCAATAAATGAAGAGTTAGATCAGATTGAAAAGAATAGAACTTGGGAATTAGTACCTAGACCTGCGAATAAGAATGTAATCGACACCAAATGGATATTTCAAAACAAATTAAATGAAGACGGACAAGTCATTAGGAACAAAGCAAGACTGGTTTGTAAAGGCTATGCACAGGTCGAAGGCATTGATTTTGAAGAGACTTTTGCACCAGTGGCCAGACTAGAAGCAATTAGAATGTTTCTGGCCTTAGCAGTCCACAAGAACTTCGGAGTTTATCGGATGGATGTAAAATCTGCCTTTTTAAATGGGAAACTTGAAGAAGAGGTCTATATTGAACAACCAGATGGTTTTCAAATTAGTGAAGATCCCAACCTTGTCTGCAAATTAAAGAAAGCTTTATATGGATTAAAACAAGCACCACGGGCATGGTATGCAAGGCTAGACAACTATCTCTCTCAACAGGGATTCAAGAAAGGTTTGGTGGATAGTAATCTGTATGTCAAAATAGAAGGTGGGCATCTAATTGTTCTTGTTGTTTATGTAGATGATATCATATTTGGTAGCAGCAAAGATGAATCTTGTAAAGACTTAGCGAATAAGATGCAGAAAGAATTTGAAATGTCTATGATTGGTGAACTGTCTTACTTTCTTGGGTTACAAGTTAATCAAAATGAGAAAGGCATATTCATTTCTCAAATTAAATATGTGAAAGAGATGCTAAAAAGGTTCACAATGGAGGACTGTAAGCCGGTCAGTACTCCCATGACAACAGGCTACAAGTTGAGCAAAGAAGACAAATCTCCACCTGTAGATCAAACCATGTACAGATCAATGATTGGAAGCTTACTATACTTAACAGCTACCAGACCTGATATTCTGCAGGCAGTTTGCATGGTAGCAAGATTTTAGGCTAGTCCCAAAGAGACTCATGTGACAGCAGTAAAAAGGATTCTCCGATATCTCAAGGGTACCATGGAGTATGGGTTGTGGTATCCAAAAGGTAAAGACTTCACTCTTATATCATATTCAGATGCAGATTGGGCTGGATGCGTAGATGATAGAAAGAGTACCAATGGAGGTGCGTTCTATCTGGGAGACAGATTGGTTGCATGGCACAATAAGAAACAAGAGTCAGTCTCTTTATCTACAATTGAGGCAGAATATATTGCAAGCAACAACATGTTGTACACAAGTTTTGTGGATGAAACAAACTTCGAAAGATCTTGGCATTAATTTTAGTGAGCCAATATCAGTTAAGTGTGATAACACCAGTGCAATTAACATCTCCAAGAATCCAGTTATGCATTCATGCACAAAGCACATTGCCATCCGGTATCATTTTTTGAAGGAGAAAGTTGCAGAAGGAGAAGTTAAATTGGATTTTGTCCCAACCACAGAACAAGTAGCAGATATTTTCACAAAACCATTGCCCAAGGAAGTGTTTGAGTACCTTCAAAACAAATTGGGAGTGGTCACACTTCCCAAGAAGTGACTAGCTACAAGAATCACCTTCTTAGGGGGAGCAATTGAGTATTTGACTATTCTTTTGCTCATGATCAAAATTTGTGCTAAGTGCAGCAAATTATGCCTGAGAATTGTGTGTATGGACTCAGGGGGAGTCTACAGTAGCCCTTTGGTATTATTGACAAAGGGGGAGAAAAGTTACAGGAATTTTCACAGGTGTTGCCAACAATTCCAAAGGGGGAGATTGTTGAGCAAGATATTGCAAGAGTATTGTCATTGTTGTCAACACAGTCAGTTAGATCTAATGATGCAGTGGACAGGCAGTTCAGAAGTCATTCAGATGCAGAGGACAGAAGTTCAAAGGTTATTCAGAGCATGGACAGTGAGTTTCCAAGAAGACCATAGTTGCCGTTTTGCAAAAAATCAAAGAAAAAGACAAGTAAGAAAAGTGTCGCGATATCGCGACATTTTTAGCAGGCAAGAAAAACTGTCACGATTTCACGACATGTTTGAGGAGAGAGAAAAAGCAAGCAAAATTGTTGCAATTTCATGACATGGCCGAGGAGAGAGAAGGCGCAAGGAAAACTGTCACGATTTCGTGACATGTTTGGAAGAAAAGCGCTAAGGAAGAAAACTGTCGCGATTTCGTGACATGTTTGGAGAAAAAGCGCTAAGGAAGAAAACTATCACGATTTCATGACATGTTCGAAAGAAAAGCGCTAAGGAAGAAAACTATCACGATTTCGTGACATGTTTGGAGAAAAAGCGCTAAGGAAGAAAACTGTCGCGATTTCATGACATGTTCGGAAGAAAAGCGCTAAGGAAGAAAACTATCACGATTTCATGACATGTTTGGAGAAAATGCGCTAAGGAAGAAAACTATCGTGATTTCGTGACATGTTCGGAGAAAAATCTCCAAGGAAGAAAAGTGTCACGATTTCATGACATGTTAGGTTTTCGCGACCCAAAGAGGAGAGAGAATGTACAAAGGCAAGTATGTCACGATTTCGTGACATGTTATGTTTTCACGGGGAGAAAAAGAGCTTAAGGAGAAAAGTGTCACGATTTTGTGACATGTCATGTTTTCACGGGTGCAAGCGAGAAAAGGACAAAGAGGCGAAAAGTGTCACGATTTGACGACAGTTGCAAGAAAAGCCTTCGAAAGCTGAAAGCATCACGATTTCATGACAAGATGAAAGAAAATGTACGGATGCAAAAAGTGTCACGATTTCATGACAAAGGAAGAAGCTAGTAGGATGAAGATGTCACGATTTCGTGACATGTCACAGTTTCACGAATCTAGGAGGAGAGAGACTGTACGACACTAGAAATGTCATGATTTCATGACAAAAGTGGAGAAGAAGGCCTAGAAGCAAAAAGGGTCACGTTTTCATGACAAGAGTGAGGATGACGTCAGAAAGTTAGAAGTGTCACGATTTCATGACAAGAATGGTGGCAAAGCAGACAAAGGCCAAAAGTGTCACATTTTCGTGATAGCAGGGTAAAGAAGGCGTACGGATGCAAAAGGTGTCATGATATCATGACATGTTGTAGTTTCATGAGGAAAGCTACAGAACCAGAGAGGCGGTTGAAGCCGACAGAGTTAAATCTGGGCCGACGAAGATTAGGGTTTTACAGCTGACATTCATTAGGGTTTTGTAGCCGACATTCATTAGGGTTTTGTAGCCGACGTTCTTTAGGGTTAAAGCCGACTACAGTTTAAGATTTGTTCTTGAAATTTCATCTATAAAAGGAGGGCTATTTCGAGTTTGAAGTGTGATTTTTGTGAAGAAAATTTGTGCATGCGAAGTTCACGGTGAGCAGAGAGCGAGTCGTATCGATTCGAGCTGAGTGCGAAGTGGTAGTTCGTTTGTGTCGAAGCGAAGTGTGCGAAGTAGTTGCGTAGAAGCAGACTGGAGTGCGAAGCATAAGCGCATAGGAGCAGAAGCCGTAACTCGGTTGTGTCGAAGCAAAGTGTGCGAAGCAGTAGCACAGAAGTAGACTGGTGGTGCGAAGCTTTTGCAGCAGAAGCCAGAGTACACAAAAATAGCAGACAATGTGCAAACAGTGTGAAGGTATTTTTTTGTATTTTTCTTGAAGTCCAAGTTGCAGCTTGGCATAAGGGGTTGGTGCTCCTTCCAGTAGGTGCTGGTGAATTAGGGGTTGGTGCTCCTTTTTGTTGGTGCAAAAAAATTGAGGGGTTGGTGCTCCTTCCAGTTGGTGCTGGTAAATAAGTTGTAAAGTTGTTGCTTTGCAAAGGCTGGATTTGGATGGTAGTCCAAGCAGTCATTTTTGAGGAGTAGCCACATTGGTGAACCTCGTTAAAATTTTGTGTTGTGTGATGCTCTCTTATTAACTTGCTATTTCTGGTTTAAGTTTGCTTTATTTCATTGCAAGTTTAAAGTTTTAAAAGATCACACTGATTCACCCCCCTCTCAGTGTCATTGTAAGTATAACAATTGGTATCAGAGCCAAGTTCCTAAACAGGCTCAATCAGCTAGGGTGATCTTGGAAGTGACGCAATGGTAGGTGGTGAAGGGTTCTCCTCAAACAAAGCACCATTGTTTGATGAAACTAATTATGCGTTCTAGAAGATCAGAATGCAGACATATCTTCGTGCTTTGGGATTTGATATCTGGAGTGCAGTAGTTAATGGTTACATAGCTCCCAACATTGCTCCAACCAATAGCACTGGTAAAAAGGCATTTGAAAATGACTCTAAAGCAAAAAATGCCATCATGTGTGGATTAGTTGATAGTGAGTTGGTCAAGATCATAAATTGTGAATCAGCAAAAGATGTATGGGACAAACTAGAAAATATTTATGAGGGAGATGACAAGATCAAGGAAGCCAAGCTTCAAACACATCGAGCTCAATTCGAATCATTAAAAATGACCAACGATGAGAACATAGAAGCCTTTATGCAGAGAGTTAATGGAATCACTAATTCAATCAGAGGTCTCGACGAAGATTTGGATGATGCAACTATCGTGAAAAAGGTATTAAGATCGCTTCCCCAAAGGTTTGATTCTAAAGTCTCAGCCATAGAAGAAGCTAAAGATCTAAATCACTTTAGTATGGATGAGATGCATGGTTCCTTGACTGCTTATGAAATGAGAATAGGAAGGTCTAATCCCACGGATAGAGAAGAAGCATTTAAAGCCCTAAAAGGTAAAGACACAAAACAAGAGTCTGAAGAAGAAGAAACTTCAGATGAAATGGAAGCAAATTTTGTCAGAAAATTGAGAAAGGGAAAAGGAAAATACGGAGGAAAGCTTCCTTTCAAATGTTTCAACTATGGGGGCATTGGACACTTTGCTACCAAATGTCCTCTCAATGAGAAGAACAAAGGTGAGGAAGCATCTCATCAAGAAAGAAGTGAATGGAGAAAGAAAACAAACTTCAGAAAGGGAAACTTCAAAAAGAAAAGTTTCATCTCTAGGAATGCAAATTCTTCAGAGGACAGCTCTAGTGAGGATTCTGAAGAAGGAACAGGTGAAGCTCTATTCATGGCTTTTGAAGTAGAAAAATCAGAAGAGGTAGAAAAATCAGAGAAGAGAGAAGGAATGAACTCTAAAGCATGTGTTGAAAAACCTGAGGCAGAAGTTGATCTAGAAGGTGAACTGGTTTCTGCTCTTGAAGAATGGAAATCTGAGAAAAGAAAGAATTATAAACTTTCAAGAAAGCTTGAGGATGCAAACGACATTATAACCAGTTTAAAAATATAGGTAGAAGAATACAAGAAAATGTCCGAAGATCTTGAAGTTCAGATAACCATGAAGATAGATTACTGTTGTAAACTAGAAGAAGAAAATATTGGCCTACAAATGCAGATACAAGAGCTGGATCAAAAAATTAGCTGCCATCACAAACGTGAAGAAAGTTCGAAGAAGCTGGATAAAATCTTAAGTGATCAACGACCTACAGGCATCAAATTTGGTCTGGGCTTCATTGAAGGAGAATCATCAAATGGACCAAAAGCCAGAAATGTTGAAACTATAAGGAGTGAAGATGAGAAACAGGCTGATGAAAGAAAAACAAATCATGCAAAAGAAAGCAGTAATGCCAGGCCCGAAAGGAGAACTGACAATGATGGCTTTACCAAGGTCACAAATCAAAGAAGAAGAAGATCTATGGTTCCTACAACAACCTGGCAAAGACCATCCTTCAGGTTTAATCATTACTTTTTAGGTTTCTGTTTCAAATGTAATGGTTATGGGCACAAAATTATAGACTACAAGTATAATGTAGGACCAAGAAGCTTTGTTAGTAGAAATGTTTTTGCACCTCTAACAAATTATGCAGTAGAATGTTTTGGTTATCACAACTATGGGCATATTGCAAGAAATTGTCGTAGTACCTCTGTTTTAAATCAACCTCAGAAAAGAAAGTTCCAACCACATAGGACAAGACAAAATAGAAAAATTTCTGAAAGATATGCAAAAGATATTGAAAAAGGAAAGTCCAAACTAGAGCCCAATACCATAGTCAAAATAGAGTGGAAACAGAAAGAATAGCTTAGGGAAGAAAAGGAATCCTTAATAGTACAGACAGCTTTCAAGGCTCAGAATAAATGTGTACCATGGATTCTTGACAGTGGATGCTCAAGTCATATGACAGGTGATAAACAGAAATTTGAAAAACTACAGAAATATGAGGGTGGCTCTGTGAAGTTTGGAAATAATGATGGAGCCAAAATAATAGGAAAAGGATCTGTCAAAATTAGTGATGGGAAAATCAAGTCAGAAGAAGTTTTATTTGTGGATGGTTTGAAACACAACCTGTTAAGTGTCAGTCAAATCTGTGATAAAGGACATGAAGTAGTCTTCAAGAAGCAGAGTTGTGAAGTCAAAAAAATAAATAGTGGGAAATTGATAGCAACTGGTTCAAGGACGTCTGGCAACCTGTACACACTCTCAAAAACTTTAGAAGGTACGTGTTTCATTGGACAAGAAGAAGAGAACTGGTTGTGGCACAAGAGGCTTGGACACATAAGTTTCGATAATTTGGTGAAAATCAGCTCGAAACAAGCAGTGAGAGATATTCCAACCATTAGAAAACCTTCAAATAGTATCTGTGCTTCATGTCAGAAGGGAAAGCAAACCAGAGTCTCATTCAAAACAAAAGAGTACCACACTAGCAAGCCTTTGGAACTTATACATACAGACTTATGTGGACCCATGAGAACTCAAAGCATAAATGGTGACAAATACTTTATGTTGTGTATCGATGATTATTCCGAATGACATGGATATTTTTCTTAAAAGATAAAACAGAAGCTTTTGAAATGTTCAGATCTTTCAAACATCTAGTTGAGAATGAAACAGGAAAAAGGATCAAATGTTTACGATCGGATAGAGGAGGAGAATTCATTTCGAATGAATTTTTAGAATCATTGTGAAAAACATGGTATCTGGAGACAATATTCAGCAGCTAGAACTCCCTAGTAGAATGGTGTAGTAGAAAGAAAGAACAGAACTATATAGGAAATGGCACGCACTATGCTGGCAAAAAACAAAATAGCAGACAGATTCTGGAAAGAAGCAGTTCACACTACAGTATACATCCAAAACAGATATATGTTAAGAACTCATGAAAGCAAAACACCTTATGAGTTGTGGTTTGGTAGAAAAGCAACAACAAAACATCTCAAAGTATTTGGCTGTAAGTGTTACATCAGAAAAATAGATGACAACCTTGGGAAGTTTGAAAATAGAGCAGATGAAGGTGTTTTTGTTGGGTATTCATCAAAAAGCAAAGCTTACAAATGCTACAACAAGAGACTCAAGAAAATTGTGGACAGTGCAGATGTTAAATTCGATGAAGGTGGGAAACGAATAGCTAACTTTGAAGAAAACTACCCAATCTATGAAGAAGTCATTGAAGGAGATGAGGTGAATGAAACAGAAAATAAATCTACGTTTGATTCAGATGACTTAATCGATGACTCAGAGGTGCAAGAAAACAAGAAATTCAAAATAGGCAATTGGCAGAAAAATCACCCAAGAGACCAAATAATTGGAGATCCCACAGTTGGTGTTCAGACAAGAAGGAAAGTAATAAGTAATTACTCTCTTTTATCCAGCATTGAGCCCAAAAACATAGATGAAGCAAGCAAAGATGATAGTTGGATGAAGGCAATAAATGAAGAGTTAGATCAGATTGAAAAGAACAGAACTTGGGAATTAGTACCTAGACCTGCGAATAAGAATGTAATCGACACCAAATGGATATTTCAAAACAAATTAAATGAAGACGGACAGGTCATTAGGAACAAAGCAAGACTGGTTTGTAAAGGCTATGCACAGGTCGAAGGCATTGATTTTGAAGAGACTTTTGCACCAGTGGCCAGACTAGAAGCAATTAGAATGTTTCTGGCCTTAGCAGTCCACAAGAACTTCAGAGTTTATCGGATGGATGTAAAATCTGCCTTTTTAAATGGGAAACTTGAAGAAGAGGTCTATATTGAACAACCGAATGGTTTTCAAATTAGTGAAGATCCCAACCTTGTCTCGCAAATTAAAGAAAGCTTTATATGGATTAAAACAAGCACCACGGGCATGGTATGCAAGGCTAGACAACTATCTCTCTCAACAGGGATTCAAGAAAGGTTTGGTGGACAGTAATCTGTATGTCAAAATAGAAGGTGGGCATCTAATTGTTCTTGTTGTTTATGTAGATGATATCATATTTGGCAGTAGCAAAGATGAATCTTGTAAAGACTTAGCGAATAAGATGCAGAAAGAATTTGAAATGTCTATGATTGGTGAACTGTCTTACTTTCTTGGGTTACAAGTTAATCAAAATGAGAAAGGCATATTCATTTCTCAAATTAAATATGTGAAAGAGATGCTAAAAAGGTTCACAATGGAGGACTGTAAGCCGGTCAGTACTCCCATGACAACAGGCTGCAAGTTGAGCAAAGAAGACAAATCTCCACCTGTAGATCAAACCATGTACAGATCAATGATTGGAAGCTTACTATACTTAACAGCTACCAGACCTGATATTCTGTAGGCAGTTTGCATGGTAGCAAGATTTTAGGCCAGTCCCAAAGAGACTCATGTGACAGTAGTAAAAAGGATTCTCCGGTATCTCAAGGGTACTATGGAGTATGGGTTGTGGTATCCGAAAGGTAAAGACTTCACCCTTATATCATATTCGGATGCAGATTGGGCAGGATGTGTAGATGATAGGAAGAGTACCAAGGGGAGGTGCTTTTTATCTGGGAGACAGGATTGGTTGCATGGCACAGTAAGAAACAAGAGTCAGTCTCTTTATCTACAATTGAGGCAGAATATATTGCAGCAACAACATGTTGTACACAAGTTTTGTGGATGAAACAAACTCTGAAAGATCTTGGTATTAATTTCAGTGAGCCAATATCAGTAAAGTGTGATAACACCAGTGCAATTAACATCTCCAAGAATCCAGTTATGCACTCACGGACAAAGCACATTGCCATAAGGTATCATTTTTTGAAGGAGAAAGTTGCAGTAAGGAGAAGTTAAATTGGATTTTGTCCCAACCACGGAACAAGTAGCGAGATATTTTCACAAAACCATTGCCCAAGGAAGTGTTTGAGTACCTTCAAAACAAATTGGGAGTGGTCACACTTCCCAAGAAGTGACTAGCTACAGGGATCACTTTCTTAGGGGGAGCATTTGAGTATTTGACTATTCTTTTGCTCATGATCATAATTTGTGCTAAGTGCAACAAATTGTGCCTGAGAATTGTGTGTATGGACTCGAGGGGAGTCTACAACAGCCCTTTGGTATTATTGACAAAGGGGGAGAAGAGTTACAGGAATTTACATAGGTGTTGCCAACAATTCCAAAGGGGGAGATTGTTGAGCAAGGTGTTGCAGGAGTATTGTCATTGTTGTCAACACAGTCAGTTAGATCTAATGATGCAGTGGACGAGCAGTTCGAGAAGTCATTCGGATGCTAGAGGACAGAAGTTCAAAGGTTATTCAGAGCATGGACAGTGAGTTTCCAAGAAGACCATAGTTGCCTTTTTGCAAAAAATCAAAGAAAAAGACAAGTAAGAAAAGTGTCGCGATATCGCGACATTTTTAGCAGACAAGAAAAACTGTCACGATTTCGTGACATGTTTGAGGAGAGAGAAAAGGCAAGCAAAATTGTCACGATTTCATGACATGGCCGAGGAGAGAGAAGAAACAAGGAAAACTATCACGATTTCATGACATGTTTGGAAGAAAAGTGCTAAGGAAGAAAACTGTCGCGATTTCGTGACATGTTTGGAGAAAAAGCGCTAAGGAAGAAAACTATCGCGATTTCGTGACATGTTTGAAAGAAAAGCGCTAAGGAAGAAAATGCATGATTTTCTGACATGTTTGGAGAAAAGTGCTAAGGAAGAAAACTATACGATTTCAACATGAAAACTAAAAAAACATTTCGACATGTTTGGAGAAAATGCGCTAAGGAAGAAAACTATCGCGATTTCGTGACATGTTCGAAGAAAAGCTCCAAGGAGGAAAAGTGTCACGATTTCATGACATGTGGTTACGACCAAAGAGGAGAGAGAATGTACAAAGGCAAGTATGTCGCGATTTCATGACATGTTATTTGTTTTGGAAAGAGAAAAGAGCTTAAGGAGAAAAGTGTCACGATTTCGTGACATGTCATGTTTCGGGTGAATGAGAAAAGGACAAAGAGGCGAAAAGTGTCACGATTTCATGACAGGTTGCAAGAAAAGCCTTTGAAACTTGAAAGTGTCATGATTTCGTGACAGGATGAAAGAAAATGTACGGATGGAAAAAGTGTCACGATTTCGTGACAGACAGCAGTGAAGAAGCTAGCAAGATGAAGATGTCGCATTTTCGTGACATGTCACGGTTTCGCGACTCTAGGAGGAGAGAGACTGTACGGTGCCAAAAATGTCATGATTTCATGACAAAAGCGGAGAAGGCCTAGAAGCAAAAAGGGTCATGTTTTCATGACAAGAGTGAGGATGACGTCAGCGAAAGTTAGAAGTGTCACGATTTCATGACAAGAACGGTGGCAAAGCAAACAAAGGCCAAAAGTGTCGCATTTTCGTGATAGTAGGGTAAAGAAGGCGTACGACTGCAAAAGGTGTCACGATATCATGACATGTTGTAGTTTCATGAGGAAAGCTATAGAACCAGAGAGGCGGTTGAAGCCGACAGAGTTAAATCTGGGCCGACGAAGATTAGGGTTTTGCAGACATTCATTAGGGTTTGCAGTCGACATTCATTAGGGTTTTATAGTCGACGTTCTTTAGGGTTAAAGTCGACTACAATTTAAGATTTGTTCTTGAAATTTCATCTATAAAAGGAGGGCTATTTCGAGTTTGAAGTGTGATTTTTGTGAAGAAAATTTGTGCATGTGAAGTTCGCGATGAGCAGAGAGCGAGTCGTATCGATTTGAGCTGAGTGCAAAGCGGTAGTTCATTTGTGTCGAAGCGAAGTGTGCGAAGCAGTTGCGTAGAAGCAGACTAGAGTGTGAAGCATAAGCGCACAGGAGCAGAAGCCATAACTCGGTTGTGTCGAAGCAAAGTGTGCGAAGTAGTAGTGCAGAAGTAGACTGGTGGTGCGAAGCTTTTGCAGCAGAAGCCAGAGTACACAGAAACAACAGACAGTGTGCAAACAGTGTGAAGGTATTTTTTTGTATTTTTCTTGAAGTCCAAGTTGTAGCTTGGCATAAGGGGTTGGTGCTCCTTCCAGTAGGTGTTGGTGAATTAGGGGTTGGTGCTCCTTTCTGTTGGTGCAAAAAAATTGAGGGGTTGGTGCTCCTTCCAGTTGGTGTTAGTAAATAAGTTGTAAAGTTGTTGCTTTGCAAAGGCTGGATTTGGATGGTAGTCCAAGAAGTCATTTTTGAGGAGTAGCCACATTGGTGAACCTCGTTAAAATTTTGTGTTGTGTGATGCTCTCTTATTAACTTGCTATTTCTGGTTTAAGTTTGCTTTATTTCATTGCAAGTTTAAAGTTTTAAAAGATCACACTGATTCACCCCCCTCTCAGTGTCACTGTAAGTATAACAATTGGTATCAGAGCCAAGTTCTTGAATAGGCTCAATCAGCTAGGGTGATCTTGGAAGTGACGCAATGGCAGGTGGTGAAGGGTTCTCCTCAAACAAAGCACCATTGTTTGACGAAACTAATTATGCGTTTTGGAAGATCAGAATGCAGACATATCTCCGTGCTTTGGGATTTGATATCTGGAGTGCAGTAGTTAATGGTTACACAGCTCCCGACACTGCTCCAACCGACAGCACTGGTAAAAAGGCATTTGAAAATGACTCTAAAGCAAAAAATGCCATCATGTGTGGATTAGTTGACAGTGAGTTGGTCAAGATCATAAATTGCGAATCAACAAAAGATGTATGGGACAAACTAGAAAATATTTATGAGGGAGATGACAAGATCAAGGAAGCCAAGCTTCAAACACATCGAGCTCAATTCGAATCATTGAAAATGACCAACGATGAGAACATAGAAGCCTTTATGCAGAGAGTTAATGGAATCACTAATTCAATCAGAGGTCTCGACGAAGATTTGGATGATGCAACTATCGTGAAAAAGGTATTAAGATCGCTTCCCCAAAGATTTGATTCTAAAGTCTCAGCCATAGAAGAAGCTAAAGATCTAAATCACTTCAGTATGGATGAGATGCATGGTTCCCTGACTGCTTATGAAATGAGAATAGGAAGATCTAATCCCATAGACAGAGAAGCAGCATTTAAAGCCCTAAAAGGTAAAGACACAAAACAAGAGTCTGAAGAAGAAGAAACTTCGGATGAAATGGAAGCAAATTTTGTCAGAAAACTGAGAAAGGGAAAAGGAAAATATAGAGGAAAGCTTCCTTTCAAATGTTTCAACTATGGGGGCATTGGACACTTTGCTACCAAATGTCCTCTCAATGAGAAGAACAAAGGTGAGGAAGCATCTCATCAAGAAAGAAGTGAATGGAGAAAGAAAACAAACTTCAGAAAGGGAAACTTCAAAAAGAAAAGTTTCATCTCCAGGAATGCAAATTCTTCAGAGGACAACTCTAGTGAGGATTCTAAAGAAGGAACAGGTGAAGCTCTATTCATGGCTTTTGAAGTAGAAAAATCGGAAGAGGTAGAAAAATCAGAGAAGAGAGAAGGAATGAACTCTAAAGCATGTGTTGAAAAACCTGAGGCGGAAGTTGATCTAGAAGGTGAACTGGTTTCTGCTCTTGAATAATGGAAATCTAAGAAAAGAAAGAATTATAAACTTTCAAGAAAGCTTGAGGATGCAAACGACATTATAACCAGTTTAAAAATACAAGCAAAAGAATACAAGAAAATGTTCGAAGATCTTGAAGTTCGGATAACCATGAAGATAGATTACTGCTATAAACTAGAAGAAGAAAATCTTGGCCTACGAATGCGAG
The DNA here is from genome assembly GCA_028583015.1 of Wollemia nobilis. Lineage (NCBI taxonomy): Eukaryota > Viridiplantae > Streptophyta > Pinopsida > Araucariales > Araucariaceae > Wollemia > Wollemia nobilis. The sequence goes on from JAQPPZ010001344.1 coordinate 19,357, forward strand.
ATACAAGAGCTGGATCAAAAAATTAGCTGCCATCACAAACGTGAAGAAAGTTCGAAGAAGTTGGATAAAATCTTAAGTGATCAACGACCTGCGGGCATTAAATTTGGTCTGGGCTTCATTGAAGGAGAATCATCAAACGGACCAAAAGCCAGAAATGTTGAAACTATAAGGAGTGAAGATGAGAAACAGGTTGATGAAAGAAAAACAAATCATGCAAAAGAAAGCAGTAATGCCAGGCCCGAAAGGAGAAATGACAATGATGGCTTTACCAAGGTCACAAATCAAAGAAGAAGAAGATCTATGGTTCCTACAACAACTTGGCAAAGACCATCCTTCAGGTTTAATCATTACTTTTCTGGTTTCTGTTTCAAATGTAATGGTTATGGGCACAAAATTGCAGATCGCAAGTATAATGTAGGACCAAGAAGCTTTGTTAGTAGAAATGTTTTTGCACCTCTAACAAATTATGCAGTAGAATGTTTTAGCTGTCACAACTATGGGCATATTGCAAGAAATTTTCGTAGTACCTCTGTTTTAAATCAACCTCAGAAAAGAAAGTTCCAACCACATAGGACAAGACAAAATAGAAATTTTTTTGAAAGACATGCAAAAGATATTGAAAAAGGAAAGTCCAAACTAGAGCCCAATACCGTAGTCAAAATAGAGTGGAAACAAAAAGAACAACTTAGGGAAGAAAAGGAATCCTTAATAGTACAGACAGCTTTCAAGGCTCAGAATAAATGTGTACCATGGATTCTTGACGAGTGGATGCTCAAGTCATATGACAGGTGATAAACAGAAATTTGAAAAACTACAAAAATATGAGGGTGGCTCTGTGAAGTTTGGAAATAATGATGGAGCCAAAATAATAGGAAAAGGATCTGTCAAAATTAGTGATGGGAAAATCAAGTCAGAAGAAGTTTTATTTGTGGATGGTTTGAAACACAACCTGTTAAGTGTCAGTCAAATCTGTGATAAAGGACATGAAGTAGTCTTCAAGAAGCAGGGTTGTGAAGTCAAAAAAATAAACAGTGGGAAATTGATAGCAACTGGTTCAAGGACGTCTGGAAACCTGTACACACTCTCAAAAACTTTAGAAGGTACGTGTTTCATTGGACAAGAAGAAGAGAACTGGCTGTGGCACAAGAGGCTTGGACACATAAGTTTCGATAATTTGGTGAAAATCAGCTCGAAACAAGTAGTGAGAGATATTCCAACCATTAGAAAACCTTCAAATAGTATTTGTGCCTCATGTCAGAAGGGAAAGCAAACCAGAGTCTCATTCAAAACAAAAGAGTACCACACTAGCAAGCCTTTGGAACTTATACATACAGACTTATGTGGACCCATGAGAACACAAAGCATAAATGGTGACAAATACTTTATGTTGTGTATCGATGATTATTCTAGAATGACATGGATATTTTTCTTAAAAGATAAAACAGAAGCTTTTGAAATGTTCAGATCTTTCAAACATCTAGTTGAGAATGAAACAGGAAAAAGGATCAAATGTTTACGATCAGATAGAGGAGGAGAATTCATTTCGAATGAATTTACAGAATACTATGAAAAACATGGTATCAGGAGACAATATTCAGCAGCTAGAACTCCCCAGTAGAATGGTGTAGTAGAAAGAAAGAACATAACTATACAGGAAATGGCACGCACTATGCTGGCAGAAAACAAAATAGCAGACAGATTACGGAAAGAAGCAGTTCACACTACGAGTATACATCCAAAACAGATATATGTTAAGAACTCATGAAAGCAAAACACCTTATGAGTTGTGGTTTGGTAGAAAAGCAACAACAAAACATCTCAAAGTATTTGGTTGTAAGTGCTACATCAGAAAAACTGATGACAACCTTGGGAAGTTTGAAAATAGAGCAGATGAAGGTGTTTTTGTTGGGTATTCATCAAAAAGCAAAGCTTACAAATGCTACAACAAGAGACTCAAGAAAATTGTGGACAGTGTAGATGTTAAATTCGATGAAGGTGGGAAACGAATAGCTAACTTTGAAGAAAACTACCCAATCTATGAAGAAGTCATTGAAGGAGATGAGGTGAATGAAATAGAAAATAAATCTACGTTTGATTCAGATGACTTAATCGATGACTCGGAGGTGCAAGAAAACAAGAAATTCAAAATAGGCAACTGGCAGAAAAATCACCCAAGAGACCAAATAATTGGAGATCCCACAATTGGTGTTCAGACAAGAAGGAAAGTAATAAGTAATTACTCTCTTTTATCCAGCATTGAGCCCAAAAACATAGATGAAGCAAGCAAAGATGATAGCTGGATGAAGGCAATAAATGAAGAGTTAGATCAGATTGAAAAGAATAGAACTTGGGAATTAGTACCTAGACCTGCGAATAAGAATGTAATCGACACCAAATGGATATTTCAAAACAAATTAAATGAAGACGGACAGGTCATTAGGAACAAAGCAAGACTGGTTTGTAAAGGCTATGCATAGGTCGAAGGCATTGATTTTGAAGAGACTTTTGCACCAGTGGCCAGACTAGAAGCAATTAGAATGTTTCCGGCCTTAGCAGTCCACAAGAACTTCAGAGTTTATCAGATGGATGTAAAATCTGCCTTTTTAAATGGGAAACTTGAAGAAGAGGTCTATATTGAACAACCGAATGGTTTTCAAATTAGTGAAGATCCCAACCTTGTCCGCAAATTAAAGAAAGCTTTATATGGATTAAAACAAGCACCACGGGCATGGTATGCAAGGCTAGACAACTATCTCTCTCAACAGGGATTCAAGAAAGGTTTGGTGGATAGTAATCTGTATGTCAAAACAGAAGGTGGGCATCTAATTGTTCTTGTTGTTTATGTAGATGATATCATATTTGGTAGCAGCAAAGATGAATCTTGTAAAGACTTAGCGAATAAGATGCCAAAAGAATTTGAAATGTCTCTGATTGGTGAACTGTCTTACTTTCTTGGGTTACAAGTTAATCAAAATGAGAAAGGCATATTCATTTCTCAAATTAAATATGTGAAAGAGATGCTAAAAAGGTTCACAATGGAGGACTGTAAGCCGGTCAGTACTCCCATGACAACAGGCTGCAAGTTGAGCAAAGAAGACAAATCTCCACCTGTAGATCAAACCATGTACAGATCAATGATTGGAAGCTTACTATACTTAACGACTACCAGACCTGATATTCTGCAAGCAGTTTGCATGGTAGCAAGATTTTAGGCCAGTCCCAAAGAGACTCATGTGACAAGCGGTAAAAAGGATTCTCCGATATCTCAAGGGTACCATGGAGTATGGGTTGTGGTATCCAAAAGGTAAAGACTTCACTCTTATATCATATTCAGATGCAGATTGGGCTGGATGCGTAGATGATAGAAAGAGTACCAGCAGAGGTGCGTTCTATCTGGGAGACAGATTGGTTGCATGGCACAGTAAGAAACAAGAGTCAGTCTCTTTATCTACAGTTGAGGCAGAATATATTGCAGCAACAACATGTTGTACACAAGTTTTGTGGATGAAACAAACTCTGAAAGATCTTGGCATTAATTTTAGTGAGCCAATATCAGTAAAGTGTGATAACACCAGTGCAATTAACATCTCCAAGAATCCAGTTATGCACTCACGCACAAAGCACATTGCCATCCGGTATCATTTTTTAAAGGAGAAAGTTGCAGAAGGAGAAGTTAAATTGGATTTTGTCCCAACCACAGAACAAGTAGCAGATATTTTCACAAAACCATTGCCCAAGGAAGTGTTTGAGTACCTTCAAAACAAATTGGGAGTGGTCACACTTCCCAAGAAGTGACTAGCTACAGGAATCACCTTCTCAGGGGGAGCAATTGAGTATTTGACTATTCTTTTGCTCATGATCAAAATTTGTGCTAAGTGCAGCAAATTATGCCTGAGAATTGTGTGTATGGACTCAGGGGGAGTCTACAGTAGCCCTTTGGTATTATTGACAAAGGGGGAGAAAAGTTATAGGAATTTTCATAGGTGTTGCCAATAATTCCAAAGGGGGAGATTGTTGAGCAAGCTATTGCAGGAGTATTGTCATTGTTGTCAACACAGTCAGTTAGATCTAATGATGCAGTGGACAGGAGGTTCGAGAAGTCATTCAAATGCAGGGGACAGAAGTTCAAAGGTTATTGAGAGCATGGACAGTGAGTTTCCAAGAAGACCATAGTTGCCTTTTTGCAAAAAATCAAAGAAAAAGACAAGTAAGAAAAGTGTCGCGATATCGCGACATTTTTAGCAGGCAAGAAAAACTGTCACGATTTCGTGACATGTTTGAGGAGAGAGAAAAAGCAAGCAAAATTGTCGCGATTTCGCGACATGGCCGAGGAGAGAGAAGGCACAAGGAAAACGTCACGATTTCACGACATGTTGGAAGAAAAGCGCTAAGGAAGAAAACGTCACGATTTCGTGACATGTTTGGAGAAAAGGCTAAGGAAGAAAACCATCAGATTTAGACATGTTCGGAAAAAAGGCTAAGGAAGAAAAAAGATTTGGAATGTTTGGAGAAAAAGTGCTAAAGAAGAAAATTGTCACGATTTCGTGACATGTTCGGAAGAAAAGCGCTAAGGAAGAAAACTATCGCGATTTCGTGACATGTTTGGAGAAAATGCGCTAAGGAAGAAAACTATCGCGATTTCGTGACATGTTCGGAGAAAAAGCTCCAAGGAGGAAAAGTGTCACGATTTCGTGACATGTCAGGTTTTCGCGACCCGAAGAGGAGAGAGAATGTACAAAGGCAAGTATGTCACGATTTCGTGACATGTTATGTTTTCACGGGCGAAAAAAAGAGCTTAAGGCAGCAAAAGTGTCACGATTTCGTGACATGTCATGTTTTCGCGGGTGCAAGCCGAGAAAAGGACAAAGAGGCGAAAAGTGTCACGATTTCACGACAGGTTGCAAGAAAAGCCTTCGAAAGCTGAAAGCATCGCGATTTCGTGACAGGATGAAAGAAAAATGTACGGATGGAAAAAGTGTCGTGATTTCACGACAGGCAGTAGTGAAGAAGCTAGTAGGATGAAGATGTCGCATTTTCATGACATGTCACGGTTTCACGACTCTAGGAGGAGAGAGACTGTACGATGCCAGAAATGTCACGATTTCATGACAAAAGTGGAGAAGAAGGCCTAGAAGCAAAAAGGGTCACGTTTTCATGACAAGAGTGAGGATGACGTCAACGAAAGTTAGAAGTGTCACGATTTCATGACAAGAATGGTGGCAAAGCAGACAAAGGCCAAAAGTGTCACATTTTCGCGATAGCAGGGTAAAGAAGGCGTACGGCTGCAAAAGGTGTCGTGATATCGTGACATGTAGTTTCACGAGGAAAGCTACAGAACCAGAGAGGCGGTTGAAGCCGACAGAGTTAAATCTGGGCCGACGAAGATTAGGGTTTTGTAGTCGACATTCATTAGGGTTTTGCAGCCGACATTCATTAGGGTTTTATAGCCGATGTTCTTTAGGGTTAAAGCCGACTACAGTTTAAGATTTGTTCTTGAAATTTCATCTATAAAAGGAGGGCTATTTCGAGTTTGAAGTGTGATTTTTGTGAAGAAAATTTGCGCATGCGAAGTTCACGATGAGCAGAGAGCGAGTCGTATCGATTCGAGCTGAGTGCGAAGTGGTAGTTCGTTTGTGTCGAAGCGAAGTGTGCGAAGTAGTTGCGCAGAAGCAGACTGGAGTGCGAAGCATAAGCGCATAGGAGCAGAAGCCGTAACTCGGTTGTGTCGAAGCAAAGTGTGCGAAGCAGTTGCACAGAAGTAGACTGGTGGTGCGAAGCTTTTGCAGCAGAAGCAGAGTACATAGAAATAGCAGACAGTGTGCAAATAGTGTGAAGGTATTTTTTTGTATTTTTCTTGAAGTCCAAGTTGCAGCTTGGCATAAGGGGTTGGTGCTCCTTCCAGTAGGTGCTGGTGAATTAGGGGTTGGTGCTCCTTTTTGTTGGTGCAAAAAAATTGAGGGGTTGGTGCTCCTTCCAGTTGGTGCTGGTAAATAAGTTGTAAAGTCGTTGCTTTGCAAAGGCTGGATTTGGATGGTAGTCCAAGCAGTCATTTTTGAGGAGTAGCCACATTGGTGAACCTCGTTAAAATTTTGTGTTGTGTGATGCTCTCTTATTAACTTGCTTTTTCTGGTTTAAGTTTGCTTTATTTCATTGCAAGTTTAAAGTTTTAAAAGATCACACTGATTCACCCCCCTCTCAGTGTCATTGTAAGTATAACACTTGGTGCACCTTGACCCCTTCCCCTCAAACTATATGACCAATATATTCCACTTCTTGCATCTCAATAGAACATTTGGATCATTGAGCATATAGTTGATTATTATCCAAGAGTTGCAGTTTTTGGTCTAAATGTTGTAAATTTTCCACCCATGTACAATTGTAAATTAAAATATCATCAAAAAAGACAAAAATAAATTTACATAGAAATGGTTAAAATATTACATTCATGAGACTCTAAAATGTGGATGACACATTGGTAAGACCAAATGGTATGACAAGGAATTCATAATGGCCTTCATGAGTGTGGAATGTTATCTTTAGAATATCTTCTTTCCACAATCTGATATGATGATAACCTGAATGAAGATCTAATTTTGAGAAAAAGCAAGCACCATGGATTTCATCTAGTAACACATCAATAATGGGAATGCAAAATATTTTTGGTATTAATTCTGTTGAGTTCTCAAAAATCTACACATAACTTCCAAGACATGTCTTTCTTAAAAACCAAAATTACTATGGAATAATATGGGCTAACATTCAATCGAATGGCCCCTACTACTAATAACTCTTACACTACCTTTTTAATTTTAGTCTTTTGAACATATGGGTACCGATAGGGATGAATGTTTGGTGGTAAGCTTCCTAGGACAAGCTTAATGGCATGATCATGAGTGCATCATGGTGGTAACCCTTATGGTTTTGTAAATATAGGTTCATGTTTATCCATATATTTTTGTAATTTAGTTGGATAAACTATATCACAGGTATTTGGGACCTATAGTAAAAATAGTTGTGCCACCACCCCTTGAGAAAATTTATTTTAAAAAAATCTATTCGATGTGAACTAATGAGTTGGGTAGGGTACATGGTCATGCCATAGAGAGTGTGTTGCTTCCCATTTTTTTTGAATTGCATCCACAACTCATAAAAGTCCTATACTATTAGGCCTGGGGTACAAAGCCATTGAGCTCCCAACATAATCTTACAACATCCCAAAGGAAGGGAAAACATGTTCACCCTTAGCTTGTAGTCATTTATAATCACCTTTACATTTATATTTTTTTCTTTAAATGGTAGAATATCCCCATTGGCAACCATCACTTCAAATAAATTATAAGAGTAGATGTAACAGGATGCTTTTTTAGCTACCTGAGGATAAATAAAATTATAGATATTACCAAAATTAATGAGGATTATGAGTTGTTGGTCCTTGAAATGCCCTTCCATTTTTATGGTTTGGGAAGTAGAAATTTGAGCTAATGCATGTCTTGAAATTCTAGGTGGTTAGTCCTCTCTTGGTTCAGACTCTTTAGGTTGATCTTCTTATCTAAAGTCCTCCTCTTTTTCATGTGGTTCCGTGACAGAAGGTTCACTCACATCAAGTAAATATAGTTTTTGGTGTACACACTTATGACCTAAAGAGTATTTATCATAGTTATAAGATAGTCCCTATGCCCTATTTGCCTCCATTTATTCTTGAGTAGACATTTTATTTGGGATCATTTGTTTCCTAATTTTGATTATGTTCAAAATAGAAATGAGATTTGAGCTTATAGAGGTTTAAAAATATGCCTTTGTTCTACAAATTTATCTTCAACAAGCTAGTCAATCCTATAGTTTCCATCATGTTATATGGCTTAAATATTTTCTCTTTAGCATAGATATCTTCCTTTAATCCACTAATGAAATAACTTTAGAAAAAATCGACACTCAATCCCCTACTACAATTTGTCATATTTTTAAATTATGTTTGGTAATCATAGATAGATGTCATTTATTTTAACTCGATGAGGTCTCTAGTAAAATATTCATACTCATTGGGTCCAAAATGGATGTGTAATTATGCTTCAAATTTAGCCCAAGTGAACCATGAATGCATATTCTCTAAACCTTAGTACCATTAAATTGCTTTCTATTCTAGGTTGAAATATGCAATTGCAAGCCTTTGATTATGAGAAGTAGAATGAAGATAAAATGTTGTCTGGTCTAATACAGCCAATTTATTGGGTCCTTTCCATCAAATTTGAAAAATCAAGCTTACGCATTATTTGTGTTGTTTGTAGAGGAAAGGTAATTTGTGCTTTGCCCTTGAAATTTCCATCTTGACTCCTTGGTGATTGTGTTGCTAAAATTTATATTTTGTATTTAGACATGTTAATCGACTCTCCAAGACATCAATTTTATCCAATTTGTATAGTTTGAATAATGCCTAAAGGATTTATGTCTAATTATTTTCAATTTGTTTTACTCGATTGTCTAATCACTCCAATTCTTGGGTAGCTCTAGTTCCACCAATAATTTTTACTTTATGATCTCCAAAAAATTTTATCAAAGCTATATGTCAAAATAATTGACTCGAAGAGAGGATAAAAATGTATACTATACCATAAAATTATGAATTTTTGCTTTTTGTAATTTTTTAACTATTGACAACCAAATCCTATGATTATCAGATTGGTTATTCTCTACACTATCAAACTGATAATTGATTGGTTTAGCGACTAATAATTGACTGCATTAATTATTAGACTATATATGCTCTATATTGTAAGACTATATATTCTCTATAGTCTTATAATATATTCTCTATATTGTAATACTATAGAGAATATATAGTCTTACAATATATATTATTTGGTATATGATTTTGACTATCAATCATGCCTCTCCTTATAGTTGGCACTAGTTTGACTTGACAAAATTTTCCTTTCGAGGAAATATTCTTTTGGTTTTCAAGATGCTCTATCCAAGTCTGGTGATCTTTTGAGTCCACACCTATGAGAAGTTTATAAAATAAAGAGACACTAAAAGAGGCACACAAAAGTATTTATGGGGTTTAGCATAAAGGAGGGCTTGTATGCAAATGAATTCTAGAGTTATTTTGGTATTATTTTGGTAAGCACTTGTCTAATTATTTAAAATAAAATAAATAGCCTCCTATTTATAGAATTTAAGCAAGGTGACCTATGAGGTGTAAGGGTGCACCATGCCCCATAAAGGGATTTGGATGGATAAAATCCTCACCCATCCATATGCAATAAATGGGCATGGGTGCACCTTGCCTCATAAATGTATGGGATGAAGAAATTCCCCACCCTCTTTATGGCATGTGGATGAAAAGTCTTCCATGCTATTAATGCATATGGGTGAAGAAAGTCTTCATCTCATTTATGGCATTAAATGAGCATGTGGATGTGGAGAGTAGAGGGTAGAGTAGGTTAGGGTGAGGTGGATCTAGGCTAGAGTCAAAGGGTAGACTAGGGTGAGGTGGTCCTAGGCTAGGTTAGAGGGGTGGTCACATGGTGACCAAGGGCTAGATGTAGGAGGGGGATTAAGTGCCTAAATAGTGTTTTAATGCAAATTAAGAAAATTTTTAGGGGTATTTTTGCAAATTAACTAACCATTAGCACTACATAGAGATAATGTGAAATTTTTAGGTGTCTACATTTACCTCTTTTTGTACTATATTATGTGAAAACATAATGCAGTGCAAAAACACATGACACCAAATGGATGGTTGACTATGAGAAGGATGAGTTGATGATGGATGATCATGGTTGAGTACAACTTTTGGCATGTTGTGATGATAGTTGAGGTAGGAGACGCAAGATTTATATTGGATCATAAAAAATGTAAGATGTCATATTCATGAAAGGGATGAATATCCTTGAAACTTTACCTTTGATAGATTGTTGAGATCACTTGATTTAGTAAGCTAACTAGCCATACGTAGGTGTCCACATGATGCTACAAATCAAGTGTAAGTGGACTTAAGTTACAACCTCGATGAAGTGAGTGTGTGAGTAAATATGCGGACATTATAATGGAGTGTACAAAATTTGATTAGATTAGAGTTTAAATTGAGAAGAGAAACTTTGTTTTTTTTCCCAATAGAGGAGGGTTTGTGATAGTATTAGGAAATGTTCTTGGATAAATGTGATTTCAAGATTGAGTTTTTTGATATTGAACATGTTAAAGGCAATATTTATGGGTAATATCTACCTCCTTAATTATGATTTTATGAGTGAAGAAACATAATACAACAATGAAATGCTTCGCAAAAATGTCATTACACTATCAAGGAGTGGAAATGACTAAAAAAAATGAGAAAATTTGAAAAAAAATTTAGTCAAAATGAGGACCATATGAAACCGTATAGTCAACGATCATACGAACTTGTATGGTCAAAAATCATATGGTATGGTCGAGGTATGCCTAAGTATATAAGCATGATCACAAGGCATAATTGCTCATTTTTACCATATGACATGGGGGAATTGAGAGAAGAATGATGTGTGAGGATAATAAATTGATAGATAATACTATCCAATTGGACACATAAACACAAAATATGGTAGATAGTGATGTTGGACCTACCAATGGAGAGAGTGCAATGCAGGTTAGTTGCCTTGCTCCTTTTTTTTCTATGTTTGCATTTCTGAGATAAAATAAATCGTAGGGTCTATTTTTAGAAAAATGAAACTGTAGAAGAGTAGGCTATCTAGGAATGGGGGGATGAATGGGACGTTTTATCTTTGGGTGTGGGGTTTTCATGTGTGGCTACTTTTTGCTTTTGTGTATTTTTTTTGTTTTTGGCATAGTTTTCAAAGTGAGTGCGTGTACATGTGAAGTGTGTGATTTTTTGTTATTTTTGAATTATTTTTATATTTTTTTATTTATTTTGTGTGTTTTGGGGAAAAATAGTATCTAAAGATACTCGTTGTATGTCAACCATATATATTTATACTATTTTTTGTCTTGGTTTTGTAGGAGAATTGTTTTGACAAGGGTAAATAATGGCAGGTGAAGATGCTACGGCCACACCATGAAATGTGCTAGTGGTAATGGTGAAATGTTCTTCTAGTTCCTAGGAGGCTTTATCCAAGTTTGAAGATCTTCTGAGTCCACACATGCAAGCAATTTATAAAATAAAGAGACACTATAATAGGCACACAAAAGCATCCATGGGGGTTAGCAAAAAGGACGACTTGTATGCAAATGAGGGCTAGAGTGATTTTGGCATAGTTTTGGTAAGCACTTGTCTAATTCTTTAAAATGAATGAAATATCCTCCTATTTATAGATTTCAATAAGGTTAGGGTTTGAGTTGACTTATGAGGTGAAAGAGTGCACCATGCCTCATAAATGGATTTGGGTGAAGAAAATCCTCACCCATCCATATGCAATAAATGGGTATGGGTGCACCTTTCCTCAAATGTATAGGATGAAGAAAGTCCTAACCCTCTTTATAGCATGCAAATGAAAAATCTCACATGCCATTTATGCACATGGGTAAATAAAGTATTCATCTCATTTATGATATTAAATGAGCATGGGGATGTGGAGAGTAGGGGGTAGAGTACACTAGGGTGAGGTGGAGCTAGGCTTGAGTCAAAGGGTAGACTAGGTTGAGGTGGTCCTAGGCTATGTTAGACTCCTGGTCACATGGTGACCAAAGGCTAGGTGTAGGAGGGGGCTTAAGTACCTAAATAGTGTTTTAATGAAAATTAAGCATATTTTTAGGGGTTTTTTTTGCAAAATAACTAACCATTAGCATTACACAAGGATAATGTGACATTTTTAGATGTTTATATTTATCCCTTTTTGTACTACATTGTGTGAAAACATGATGCAATTCAAAAATACATGACACCAAATGGGTGGTTGACTATGAGAAGGATGAGTCGATGATGGATGATCATGGTTGACTACAACTTTTGGTGTGTTGCGATGATAGTTGAGGAATGAGACACAAGATTTATCTCAAATCATGAACAATGTAAGTTGCTCCATTCATGGAAGGGATGAATATAGTGATGTTGGACCTACCAATGGAGAGAGTGTAGTGTAGGTTATTTGCCTTATTTTTCCTTTTTATGTTATGTTTGCATTTTCAAGTAAAATAAACCCTAGGGCCTATTTTAGAAAAATGAAACCATAGAAGAGTAGGCTAGCTAGGAATGGGAATATGAATGGGATGCTTTATCTTTGGGTGTGGGGTTTTCTTGTGTGGTTATATTTTTTGTTTTTGTGTGTTTTGATTTTTTTGTTTTTGGCATAATTTTCAAAATGAGTGTGTGTACATGCAAAGTGTGTGATTTTTTGTTATTTTTGTAATTTTTTTGTTTATTTATTTTTTTAGGACAAAAGGGTAACCAAAAATACTTTTTTTATGCCAAACATATAGATTTTTACAAATGTTGAGCAACAACCAATTAACATGGCATTGCATATTGAAGGATCATAAATAACATCACAAGGTAGTTCATATGGTTGTGGAACTACCCAACCACCACAACTACCTAAATTATGTTAATATGCGCTTCATGACATTATAATCACCTATCCAAATAAATATAATGTAATAACCTAGCATGCTAATGTAGGCTAACATCCCCCCTTATTACATTATTTTGAAATATAAAGAGTGTTGTGAAACAACTCAAATTTGACACGTCCAAATGCCTTAGTGAAAATATTCACAGCCTGCTCATTGGTGAGAATGTACTGGAGCTGGATCTTGTGTCTTGGAACTTCATATCGAAAGAAATGACATCGAGTGTCAATGTGTTTGGTACATTCATAAAATACTGATTCTTGACAAGCTTCAAAACACCCTAGTTATTAAAAAACAAGTGAATTAGAAGGTTCTTTGGAAGGCTCATACTTGAAAAAATGTGATGCAACCATATCACCTTGGAGATAGCTCCATGTGTTGTGTGATATTCTACCTCCATTGAATATAAAACAACCACTTGCTACTTATTATTTTACCAAGAGACAGGTCCATATCCAATATGGAAAACGTATCCAAAAGTTGATTTTTAATCATCAATGGATCCGAAATAGTTTGAAATTGTGTATCCTTATAAGAAGAAATTATCATTCTTCTTGTAATCCATGCCATATTTTGTACTACCACAAAAATAATGAATAACCCATTTTTCTACTTTCCAATGACTCACCTTAGGGTCCTGCATGAACCTTGAAAGATAACCCATAGAAAAACTGAGATTTGACCTGGTGTTTGTCAGATATATGAGACTCCTAATCAATTGGTGATAAAGAGTACTATCTACCTTTGCAGAAGTATCATATCATGATAAGTTAATCCCTAGTTCCATTTGAGTATTTTTTGGCTTGAAATTAGTCATGTGATATTTTTCAATCAATGTATTGGCATACTTATTTTTTTGGGCCACTTCTAAACCAAGACAATAGTGAATAATTCGTAGATGTATCATATCAAGATATTGTTTCAAGTCATATTTCACTGCATTAATCATGTTATCTGAACTACCAGTGATGATCAGATCATCCATATAGAGTGCCAAAATCACTATGTTAGAACCATTGTTCTTGATATAGAGATTAGCATCTAAAGGACTTCTTTTGAATTTGTACTATAATAGGTGACTATCCTTTTTGATGTACCAAGCTTGTGGAGCTTGTTTTAACCCATACAAGGATTTGACAAACTTGAAAACTTTATGTTTTTGACCTTCAACCACAAATCCTTCTGGTTGGGTCATATACACTTCTTGTAGGTCACCATTCAAGAAGGTACTTTTAACATCCATCTAATGTAAATTCCATCTAAACTGAGCTACCATGGCACAAAGTACTCAAATGGTAGTCATTCTTCTTGTGGGTGCAAAATTATCTTCATAATTTATGCCTTATTTCTAAGCATAGCCCTTTACAACAAGATCGATCTTATGTGTATCAATAGTTCCATCTACCTTATACTTCTCTTTGAACACCCATTTGCATCCAAGGGGCTTCTTTCTTGAAGGTAGATCAACTAGCTTCCATGTGTTATTTTCATGAGAGATGTATATTCAACATCCATAGCAACCTTCCACTAAGGATCACTAAGGGCATAATTAACTATTGTGGATTTATTCTCATCCAAAGTAGATATATAAACCCTTTCATCATCCATGTCTTCTTCTTTTTATTCCTATGCATCTACAGATAGTTCAAAAACTATTGGTAAATATCATCAACCTCTGAAGTTGATGCCTTTGCTCTCATCTGTCGAATCATGTTGCATGTGTAAGGTTGATCTAGAGTTATATCTATAAGTGAAGTCAACTTTGAATCTCTAAATGTGCTAGTATACAATTTTGGAACCTTGTTCTATGGGGGTGGAGTCTCTTTCTTAGGCTCCTCTTCATCCAGGTATACAACTATAGATGTGTCATTTGATGTGAAAGCTTCATCAAATACCACATCTCTATTGGTGTGTGTTTTCTTGGTCTAAGGATCGATCAACCAATATTCCTTTGAATGCTTATCATAACCAATAAAAATACATTGTAATGTTTTATAACTTCTTTCTCTTCTATTTTGGAATGTGTATGAATGACTTACACCCAAAAACCCTCAAATGAGAAATGGACGGTTTCCTACCACTCTATGCTTCTCGTGGAGTCATGCCCTATAGATATTTTATGGGTGTTCTATTTAGGAGGTATGTTGTTGTATTCACTACTTATGCCCAATATTGTTGCTCAAGATGTACCCCCTTAAGCATAAAATGAACCATTTTCATGATGGAATAGTTTCTCCCCTCAACAACTCCATTTTTCTATGAAGTATAGGCTATTGTCAGTTGTCTCTTAATCCTATGTGAATTCAAAAATGATGAAAATTCTTTGGAGGTATATTCCTCTCCTCGATCTGAGTGGAGGGTCTTGATGAAACGTAATTACTCCTTCTCAATACTCTTATTAAATTGCTAAAAGTATAGAAATGCCTTTGACTTCAATTGTAAAAATAAAACCCACGTCCTCTGTGAGTAATCATCGACAAACAACTAAAAATACCTCTTTCCACTATAACTGTTTGGAATAGGACCGCACAGATCAATGTGTACCAACTCCAAAGGTTTATTAGCTCATGAAGACCTCACCTCAAATGATACTTGGTGTTGCTTCCCTGCTAAGCAATTTGAGCATACTAGAAATGTGTATGAAACGTTAGGAAGACCTTTCACCATTTCATATTTATTCAATTCGAGTAGATATCCTTAACTCAGATGCCCATATCTCTTGTTCCAAAGATAAGTGGCCTCCTTTGTGTTTGCCACCATGGTAACATGAGTCATAGAAATGGCATATAAGATAAAAATATTATGCTTGTATGAACCTGTTGCTACATGATTTCCCTTTTTGGTGATGAAGCATCTCTTTCTTCCATCCTCAACTTTGAAAACAACATTCATGTTTCTATCCAAGATCTAAGAGATTGACAATAAATTGTTCACCAATCCAAGAACATAGAGAACCTTATCAATCTAAAATTTGTCATTTGGAAGAGTGATGAAAACATCTCCTTCACCTTGAACTCGGTAGGTCTTATCATCAGCAATTATCACTGGCTTGCCTTCCTTTGCCTCAAATGTCTCAAATCATGATATATCACTAGTCATGTATTTACTGTCATAGAAATCGATATACCACATAAGATCCTTCTACTGAGAAGATGTGTGGGTCATGAGCACCTTGTGTGACCTCTCAAATTCTGAGTCTGATTCCTCATAAGCAACATGTCCCTTGAGTTGCTTATTATTCTTCTGTGGTTTGTATTTCCCCTTTCTCTTTTTCGTGTGATCTTGGTCATTGGACTATTTGTTATTAAACCAACACCTATTGGTATCATGGTTATTCATATCACAGATTTTACAATATTTCTATTCTTTCTATTGAGGTTTTTTCCCTTTTCCTTTGGATGAAGATCCTCCCTTCTAAAATTTACCTTGCTTCTTTCCCCCTTGTTTGGAGTAAAGTGCATTATCTAACACTTCATCTCTTTGAAGTTGATTTGCCTTCTCAGTTTGAAGCAAATTTACCAAATCCACAAAAGTAACTTGTCTAACAGAAACTTGTAGAGATGTGATCAACACCTTGTAGGATTCTAGTAAAGCTCTCAAAATTACTAAAGTCAAGAGAGTATCTGCCACTACTTCTCCCATAGTATTCAATTTGGCTTTCAATTTTACCACTCTGCATAGGAAAAATTCAACTGTCTCACTAGATTTCATACTGAGTGCATGTAGTTGAGATTGAATTTTAAGAATAGTGGAATGATTCTTTCCTTCATAAATGGTAATCAAAGCATCCCAAGATTCTTTACCAGTTTTTGCATCACAAATATGAGGTTTTACCTCATATGTTGTAACAAGCAAAATAAACATGAGACACATTCTATCCTTCTTATTAAAAGCCTCTTGATATGGCCCTGATGTTGTAGGATATTTTATAGTGCCAGTCACTACATACCATAAATATTTAACCTAAAGGATAACTCTCATATTTGTCTTCCATGGTACAAAATTAGAACCTTTGAGCAACTATGAATCTGACAGATATTTATAAGCACTGGCCATTTTGAAGGTTCCTTATAACACCAAATGGTCTTCCTTTTGATATACAACAAAGAGTACATGAAATGAAATTCAATCAAATTTATGGCACCTACCTCAAAATCCTTTCAAAAAATGATGATGAGTTGGAGGAGTTTAAGCCAAACAATCAAAATGAATTAGGATATAAAATGGAGTGAATATCAAAATTGGATTTTCTTATTTCTTCCTGATGATTTATAGAGAATAATAACTCAGAGGTTGTTTTTGCATCTATATTATGCATTAGATATAGCATTCCAAATCACGACAACATTACCTGTAAGTGTGAGCCAGAGGTACCATATATAGCGAACACTGTAGTGCAATAAATTAAACAAATAGGTTTAAATTTTGAGGTCTTTATTTTTCTTTGAATTTTAACTTATGATTGAAATGCAAAAAATAAGAAATTAAGTGCAATAAAAAATCACAAGTGCCTACAAATTTTAACTATAGGTGTCGATTTTCATCGAAAATGCACTTATTTACAATGTCAATTTTTGTTTAAGATGTTGGTCTCCACCAAAAATGCATCTTTGGTACAATGATTTTTGTAAATTATGTGAGGTTTTGGTTTGCAAAAAATGATATTCTATTCCACAATTTTCTCCTCCCCTTTGTCTTAGAATTTTGCAAAATAAAATGCTTTTGATCCCCCCTTTTTAGTTGCAAAATAAACTAGGGTGAAAAAAATTGATATACCCTTTCAATGGGAAAAAATAAACTAAGTGCAAAAGTGTTCTTATCCCTCCAGGAAAAAAAATGATGCACTAGTGTTCAAAAAATATGGTAAGCTTGGTTTGGTTTGATCCCTCTTTTCCTGGTGGGATTTCTTGTTTACTTCTTTGCATTTGAGAAAAAATGAAGTGGGGTTTTTTTTTCAAAAAAATGAAGTATTTCTTTATAAAAATATCTTAGTGGGGTTTGAACCTCTGACGCACTGTAAAGTACCTTAGCTAGCCATCCATGACCATCTCATCCACGATCTCTAAAGAGGAGAAGAAACAAAAGCTTCAATTTAGATTGGCCTCGTCATCTTGTGGAGGAAAAAATAAGAAACAACAATATTCTATATGCTCCATCCTCAACAAGATTCAAACATAGAATCTACTCTAGGCAAGTCTTATCATGGGCCTGCTAGCTAGCTAGGCACAATGCCCGATGACAAGGGGAAGGAAATATGTTCCCTTTATCCTGCACCTCTGACTAGGATTAAAAAAACTTTGTGGGACTATTTGTCCCACATGCACTATGACAGTGCTTTAGGATGGTTTAAAAAATATTTGAGGACTATTACTTATCGATTTCCTTCAAGCAATAAAGTCCTTTCACAAATATTTTACCACTACTCCTTAGAAAATAACTAGTTTCCATGTATACACGACATATTCCACATTAGCCACCCAATGGATGCCACATTGTCACTATACCATCTGCCATGGCAGCTATCCTACTCAGTGAGATACCACATAAGGTCTAATAAATGTCCTCCATATTAGTACTTCTACCACTGCATCAACTACACATCATCGCATAGTCATAAATACCACATCACCCACTATATTGATCTACGTCCAAAATGGTTATCACGATCTACAAAGGTGTTGCCTCAATCTACATACTAGAATGTCTTGTTAAACATGCCATAAAACACGTCCTTCTCCCTGCCTTGATCTGCGTAATGGTTTTCGGTTTGTTTGATGCAATAATATCCCAACGTGCATAGAAGAATGATTTGATCTTGGAGTGCAAGTTAATTGTTGGAGTGGTTGAAGCTTACACCTACCATCTAGAGTATGGATAAAAGCACATTGCTCAAAAAAATAACCAATCACATTTCCCAATAAATCAAATGCTCTGATACCATATTATGAGTAACAATCAATTAACATCGCATTGCATATTCAAGGGCCATAAATAACATCATGAGGTAGCTCATATGGTTGTGGAACTATCCAACCACCACAACTACCTAAATTATATGAATATGCACTTCATGACATTATAAGCACCTATCCAAATAAATATAATGTAATAACCGAACATGTTAATGTAGGCTAACAGTTGTATGCCAACCATATAGATTTGTACAAATATTTTTGTCTTAGTTTTGTAGGAGAATGGTTTTGACAAGGGGAAATAATGGTAGGTAAAGATGTTATGGCCACACCCTTGATTTAGGTTGATCATTCATAGGCTCAATGATGTGCTAGGATAAGATGACCAAGAGTGGTTGAGAGTGATAAGGTTTCATGGGGTTCCCTATATGGATACAATGCACTATGATCATGCATACTTGTCAACATTATGCGAGTGGTAGGATCTATATATGGGTATATTTCATTTATCAATAGGGGATATGACTATCACACTAGAGAAAATATATAAGATTTATCAGCTTCCTATGGACGGTTGCACGATTATAGCTGCAGGTGGAAAATAGAAAACGATGGTGATGGAGCAAATTTTTAGAGATAATTGGGGTGTGGTGAATATTGATAGTGGGGGTATACTCTGTTAGCTTTACTGTGATGAGGATGCATTGACATTGAGACACATCCTAACTATAGTGTCGATATGTAGCTTCATGTTGCCAAACTCATCAGGTGCATGGTTCCCATGGAACATACAAGGGATTATTTATGATTTAGTGTATAGTTCAGTGAGGTATGTATTGGTGCCAAAATTGTTGGATTAGACCTATAAGGAGATACATGAAGTGAGGAGGACTAATAGGAGAGGACTAAGTTGTAGCATGTTGATACAGTTGTGGGCTTGGGAGCACATATAAATTGTGAGGCCATAAGGGTTTCCCTATGATGCACACAAGTTGATGGGATGGGAGGTACCATACACCTTCAAGTCATGCATAAACATGGAGAGGAAAGTGACGAGGTCACATGAGGAAGATAGTTTTCATTATTAGGAGACATGGGCGAGTCTACAACCATAAGATATTTGATGATGATCATGGAGAGTGAGGTCTACATGGACAGAGAAGGTATAGCACCTATGTTGCATGTGATGATCAATATGGATCACCAGTTGCAAGCACACATTGGTCAAGTATTTCCAATATACTTGAGTGCTAAGATAGTTTTTATTATGGTAGGAAGGACAATATCCATCAATAATATATCAATGAATCAAGGATGATTTTAGGCTTACATCGTAGATAGATTCATTGGGTTCAAAGATGGGTGAGGTGATATCATTACTCGACATAGAAAATGTTGGTACTACCTCAAAGTATAAAAAATAATGGGTAATGCAATGATGATAGGTAGGGCAAGGAGTGTATGAAGATGTGGGTAGAGAGGAGGGTAGAAAGGTATTGTAAGAGAGGGGGAGATAATTGGAGGGGCAAAAGAGGCAACTTGAGGGACAATAGAGGCACCTAGAGGGGCAAGAGAGGTACATGGAGGGGTAAGAGAGGTACTTGCAAAGAGATAGGAGGAGTCACTTAGGTAGTGATTACATCATGAAATATATGAGGTAGTAATCCCATTAGGGGTAACAATTGAGGAGGGAGAAAGCCCATTAGGCATAACAATTGAGAAGGGACCAACAAAAAACTTTAAGGGTGGAGAGACCCATAATATTTATGGTAGCATGGAGTGGGATGAGATGATGGATGCAGTGGAGGAGGTTGATATGCTGAGAAAGTGGATTTGATAGCTATAAAAATGACTGATTGAGTAGGAGACAACATAGCCACTAGAAAGGATGGGATTGTAGGTAGAGAGAGATGTGATTGTAGAGAGGGATGGACTACAATATGAACTTGCCATAGTGTCTGTAGAGTGAGACACATTCTCTATAGAGAGTGAATCTATTGGAGGAGATAGATGGACTACAATGGTAGTTTGATGCATTGACTATTGATATGGATAGACTTTGACAAGAGGTATGATAGTTGAGGACCCAACCACCAATAGTAGAGGGTATTGAAGACACGATGATCTTGTAGGTCATTTTTTCACAACTATGGTGAGCTAGGGATGAGTTTAGGGTGAGATAGATAAGTAAGAGAGAGAGGGTTTCCATGTATGAGGATAGGATGATGCTCCAAGGCATGGTGATTCTTTCATTATTAGATTATTGATCTTAATGGAGCCACAAGAGCACATCATTTGTGGTATCGATAATACCTTAGTTTCTAGAGCTAGTAGTGTCTTAGATATCATGAGCAATTTGGTCTTAAGGTGGTGAGAGACATCAAAGGAGCGAGAGTGAGAGATCAAGGAGTGGAGAGACTCCTAAAAATCAACAACCATGAGCGGTGTTTTTGATGTGGTAAACTAACCATAATTTTGTAGAGCATTATTTTTGTTGAGATGATTTGATTTAGATATGGCATATATAGATGTACTCATGATGTAGCCTACAGGAAATTTTGATGATAATGTACTTATGATGGTTGATATATGTGATGAGGATTTGGATTTCTTGTCATGATCTGATGTATATTTATTAGATTATTTTAATGTGATGTGCTATGATTGATTGATGCATGTGATTAGATAGATATGATATGTGAGAGGATATGGATGCGATATGTTGATGATATGAATGATGATGTTTCTACTTATATGTATGGTTTAAACTCATATATGCTTGTTTAATCAATTTTTGGATGTGTATTTGAATTTCACAATAAAAATAATATATTATTCAATGACAAGTAAATAATCACAATGATGCATTAACACAATATAAGATAAACTAACATGAAATGAACACGGCGAATGCAATGCTAATAATGATCATAATAATGAGGAAGGAGAAAAACCCAAATACTTATGGGGAGAGAAATAAGGTAGCAAAGAATGTGGATTGGAGAAATAAGAATGAAGGGAAGAATAAAGTTGAGAAATGAAAACAAAATGAGGAAGAGAATGGGGAAGAGGAAAAAGGACAAACCAAAGGTATTTAGTTGCTCATGCATGATCGTACAACATTGACAGAGAGCATACTAAGAGAATAAGAAAAAGAGGAAGAGAATGGGAGAAGGATTGAAGAAGAGGGGAAAAGAGGAGTTGAAATGAGGAAGGATAAAATTGAATTGAAAGGCCTTGAGGCATCATTGTTAATTTATTGGAGAAAGAATTGATGATATGAAAGAATGATTTAAAAATTATTGTTGAGTGTGTTTGCTTATTTTTGTGTTGTTTTGTTTATGTTGTGATATTTTTTGTGATTTGTAAGTGTTTTTGGTGTGTTTGTGGGTTTTATACTCCTATAAATCAACCAAGGTTAGATAAATAAAATCTAAAAGTTATGTTGATGCATGCTCCCCAATATACCCAAATATACATAAAGAGAGACAAAATGCAGAAACAAGCAAGGGTTCCTAAGGCAAAAATAGCTTGGGATATCCAAAATGGTAAAAGGACACCTCTTATATAAGAGGTGACACTGTCTAAAACTTGTGTCAGCCCAATCAATTTATGCTTCATCCTCGGTTGGGCTTGGTCAATAACAACAACTGCACACTCATAAATTATCTAGCCTTATGAGTAGGGGCTTCTATCCTAAATTACCCCAAGATAATCCCAAGGGTAGCAATTTTCCTAGTGATGAAGTCTAGAAAACTATCTGAAGGCTACTACGGTGTCTAGGGGGGAGTCGACAATTGGAGATGAAACCCAATATCGTCGATCTCAATTGATGGTTGTGATTAAATTTGACATTTCTAATGTGTCTAGCAGTACATGCATGTGTGTGAGGAGTTGATTTTTAATTAAGATGCATGAAAAAAATCTATCCTATGCATGCAAATGCAAATTTTTTATTTTGATTTTTGTTCTAGACTAAAGACAAAAAATAAAAAAGTAGGGTGCAATACAAGAAAGTAAACTAGACTAAAGAAATCAAATTGCAAATGTGATTGAAAAAAAAACTATTCAAGGGAAGTAAATTGCAATATAGAAAAGGAAAAGACACTTGAAATCAAATCTATCTTAAAAAGGAAATGTGATACAAGAAAGAAAAGCTTTTGAAGCAAATTTATTTCTAAGAAAAGTTCAAAATAAAAAAAATAAATGAATTTTGAAAGAAATATTAGTCCTTGAGCAAGGAAATAAACAAATAATTGAATGCTTTTTAAGCAAGAGGATCCTTAAGAAAGGAAAGTGCAAGAAATTTGAATGCTTTTGAAGTGAGATTTATCCCTAAGATTTACTTGGTCGTAAATCTATCTAAACTGGTCAAGATATGCTGAGTAAGGTTATGATTGATTGTATACCAAGAGCCTTATATATGAGATAGATCAAGATTTGACTTAGCTCACAAATATGAATAAATTTAGAGCTTTATTTAAGCCTCTATGCATATGAGTATCCTACACTATTGAAATACAAGGATGCAAACACAAAAGCAAAACACTTGAAGGGGTTTGCCTTTTGAAATAAAACCTATGCTAGTGAGAAGAAATGAAAATGTTTTTGAAGCCAAACAAGGACACAAAATGATTTTGAAGCAAAATAGGAAATATTTGATGCTTTTGAAGCAAAACTTAAGGAAAAATTACGTTTTGAAGAAGAAATTTTAAAATTTGATTTAGAAGGGATGATAAAAATACCTACCTAAGGTTTTATGCTATCTAGATTCTACTTGAGAGTGTTGCATAGGCTTTGGCCATATGATTTTTGTTGTCTAGAAGCAACCGTATGGATTCGTACGATTCATTGTGGTAACTGTACCCCTTTGTACAATTAATAGGAAGGGTTTTTGGACTCTCTCTATTGTTATTGATTTTTTTGTTATAAGGGACTACTTTTATGATTTTTTTTGCAAGAACAAAAGACATAAAGTTATAATTCTTTGAAATGAGTGTTAAAAACCAAGGCTAAACTACTAAATAAGAAATGCAAAATGGACATAAACCAAATATGTTAATTTTGGGAAGTTGATAGGTGAGTGATTACACCTTTGAACATCATTTTGTAAGGTGAGTTGGCCTAAAATGATAATTTGATGTGTGATGATGAGGGTCATTGATCATTCATCATTTAGTAATTATATGTCAGTCCAGGGCAGTGTCCAAAGGCTGTATACGATAGGAGGTGTCACAGTTGTAGGTTCAGTTTATCCAAGAACAGGTTTTTATTGATGGATCAGTTAGTGTTTTTGGGGGGTTTTGGTGTATCTTCCTAATATTTAACAAAGGAAATAAAATTACAAAAGCTAAAACTGAATTTAAACTGCAGGAAAATGAAACTGCAAAATCTAAAATTGACAAGAAATAAAATGCTGCTAAATTGACCACAAAGCAAATTACAGAAAAGTAAACTTTAGAATGGAAATTCACACACACACTTGCAAAATTTAACCAATGATAAAAATCACAATTATCTGAACATAATTTGAACCAAACTAATGTTTATTGCAGTAAAACTGGAAAATGACATAATTTTGGAAATTGCAAAAAAATGCTGAAAATGGTGTAATTTTGGAAATTGATGAAATAGTTGAACATGATGCTATTACAGGTCAAATGCTAGACATTATTATAACACATGGTTGAACCTATTCCATATGTAAGGGTGCAATTCTAAAATGAAACTTAATGCTATAAATAATTGGTGACAGAGTTCTGTTGTTCTACTGCAGCAAGAAATCAGCAAGATTTTCCTGTCACTAAGCTACCCTTCCTCTAATCCTGTAAGTGGGCCCTTGCTCGTAGAACCAGAAGAGGGTGAAAAATTATACCAAGTAAATTAAATATGCATCATAAATCATCAAATTCTAATATAATCTAAAAAATGCACCTTTTATTCCATCTGCAATTGCATTACAGTAATGCAAGAAAATGCTGCAATTTACTGTAATGCTACAAAATGACTATCTTCCGCTCACTTTTGCTAATGAATATTTCTAATTATCTATCCTCCATTATCTAATATTCTCAACCGTTCTGGGAGATTTATTTATAAGACAAATTTGATACATCTATTTTCTGAGTTTTAAGGATTTCCAACTGTTTACAAAATAGTTTCCTGGAATGCAGGGTTATAAGTTGTCAACCTTTATCCCTTTATTCCATCTGGTTCACCTATGGTGAAGGAAAGGAGTCCAAATAGAGTGGACTAACTTCTTGGTCAATTTACAACCATGATTTCCATGTTTTTGGTGCATTTTGACCATTTTCTGTTGTTCCTATGCTATTCCCTATTCCTGCACCGCTTATTTTGGAACTGCTCTGAAATAACAGGCAGGTGACTATTCATTGCTGATCTGTGCTCCAAATGCATAGGGAGTAACTTGTTGACTTTTCCTTTATTTTATACATCCTTTTGCATTGGTGGCATGTGTTGGAGTGACTAATTCCAAGCCCTATTGTATACGTATAGCTCGCTGGAACTGTTACAGTTACAGCCTATTTTCCTGCACAGTCAGCTATAGTAGATAAATTCTTGATGCCTTTTTCATTTGAATTAGTTTAAACAGAGGAACATAATATTATTAAGCATTAGATATTCAACAAGGTCTGAATTGCTATAATACTATTGATTAATTAATTGAAAAACAATGAAATTATAGTAAAAATAGTAAAACAGAGTATATGCACTTTGTCATTTCAGAATATGCAAACATCATTATATAATGCATTTTACCCATAATTAACATAAAAACATAGTAAAAAGGGTAAGTCAAATAGTTAAAATGTATCAAAAAGTGTTCATGGATGAGGCAATTCCTGGCCTCATCATTCCCCCCAACTTATGGTAATGCATGCCCTCATGCATTTTGTATAGCTACAACGGCACACAGATCTAGGTCTAGATATCTTTCATGAAATTTGAGTAATGCGCCACCAATTTTATAGAATCCGTTGACTGCTTTGATGGACTAAAACCACTGTTGGAAGTGCATATCAGGTTGTGGGTCAGTATCAAAGAAGTAGGGGACATGAGTGATAATTATGGGCATCCTGTATCTCAGACCTATCCAAAGCTTCTTGATTTTTGAGATAATTTGGAAAATGCCTTCTGCCCTTCTCCTTGACCACAACAAATTAGTGGGAGAGATTGGCTCCCTTTTCTGTAGAGAGATAGATAACTTGCCCCATCTATTTTTATAGGCTGCCAAAGCATCATCAAAAAAATCTGCACAAAAATTCTAAAACTGGGTTATACATCTCTGAAGGTTCCCTACATAGAGATGTTTCATTCTGGTATCCCTCATGAAAGTGTAATGAACATTTGTACAATCCTTGTGATTCAGAGGAGCAGGCCTGATAAGTAACACAGCTTGTGATTCCAGTTCTTTAGTTAATTTCTTTTTTGTTGTCCAATAGATATGATTTTGCAGAGTGGACATAAATGCTCTTAGCTATAAGTCACCTGTATAAATATGAGGCAAAAACATACTTTCTGTTGGCAAAAATAAATTATGCAAAAATAACTCACATAACAGGTTTTTTTGCTCTGCTGGACTCTGCATGAATGTCTCTACGAATTCTTCAAGAGTTTCCAACTAATGAGGCAGCTCAAAAGTAATTCTCATGATTTGCCAGTGAAGGTATTTCTCCTTGAGTAGGAGGTTATAAAACCTAGGTGGTCTTCTGCATTATATTGCATATTTTGCAATCTGACATACATCCTGCACCTATGTTTTTAACCTGTTAATTTCTATTTCCTTCTCTGCTAATTTGGCTATTGCAGAGTTCAAAGTGGCAACCTTCCCCTCTAACTGATGACACTAGGTCATCCAATATGCTAGGTCTTCATTGTACCTAGTTAAAGACATTGTGTCTGGGGACCTCACAATGGGTTGCATTTGTGCCACTATATTTACTTGTACACCAACTTCCACAGTTGGTGTTACAACTGGAAAATCTGTTTGTGTTCCTTGTTCTATTGTTATTGTAACAAGAGGAGGGAGTGTGAATACCTGGTCTTGAGGTGCAACCTCTTGTTCCTCCACAGAAAGTGTTTGTGTTTCCAGCTGAAGGGCAGTATCATCTTTCAACAAAATCCCTGATGGACTTTCATGTTGAATTATACTATCAGTTGTTTCTATTCCTGCTTCCTCTTCAACAGGTGATCTCTATGCAGGTGCTATGTTAGCCCCTAACTATTCAGCTAAATCTAAGAGGATCTGAGCCCATTCATCAGGTGATGCCTCTGCTGACTCTATAGATTAACGTTCCAGTTGAAACAATTTATTCTGTAGATCCTGAATTTGCTGTTGAAGTAAGGAAATTTGTTGATCTTTGTGGTTTATGGTTTCTTCAGCTTGTTCAATCCAATGGGTTTGAGTTTTAATAACACTCTTTGTAGCATGCAATTGAGTGTGGATATTGATTTCTTCTTCAGAATCAGATTCAGAATCTTCCTCAGGCTCAGCATGCACTGGAGTGTGCACATCAACTTCAGCTGGCTCAAAATTTAACTACTCTTTAGGATCAGAGTCAGTATAATCAACTAGTGGTCATACATGGCTCATTGGAATTTCTTCCATGGTTATATCTAGTTCCATTACCTATATCCTTGTGTCTGTCATTTCTATTTCAATGTCCTTTTCCTATGCATCTTCTATTCTAACTTCTCCTTCACTTGATAGACAAATGGGGTCCATGATATTTATTGGTGTTTCTGGCAGGGTTTTAATTTTTTGAAGTCTAGCAGACCTTCTTAACCCTGAAGAACTTGAATATTTCTTAGCAGGTGCAGTTTTTGGGTGTTGTGGAGCAACAACAGATGTTGCTATTGATTCAAGAGAAGATATAGGTTCTTCTATTGATTTCGGAGTAGGTGCATGTTCACTTGAACTTCTAATTTCTTCGTTGTGTTGTACAATTTCTACAAATGTTACCCTTTTTCTTTTTAACTGGGAACCAGATGTGGATGCTTGCTGTTTTCTAGTTCGTGAAGATGGGGGACCGTCTGGAGAAGGAGAAATTCTGATTTTAGAGGACTTTGGATTAGGGTTTTCTTTAGATTCTTCCTCTGCTTCCTCTTCCTCTAATGCAGGGTTAGAATATTTTGTTTCTGCCCAAGGAGCGAAGAAGCGATCAAAATTCCTAGGGTTTCCCCTGAAGTGATACTGGCAAATAAGTTTGATAAGCCCATGGTGCTTAGGGCTTCCCTTACCTTCTTGGTATTCTAGGGCCATAGCCTTTAGCTCCTGGTAAATATATAAGGGAATATTGAACCTACATTCTGGTTTGACTGCTCCATGGTGCAAATGGTTGAGAATACGAAGGTGTGGGCCAGATACAACAGGAAATTGGCCATCACAAGTGATGTATCTCATAACCCACATTGCAACTTCGTCCCAAGGGAATGGTAAACTAGGTATTTTTACCCCCTTACAAACATTCCCATGCATCAAGAATTCAATTTGTCTATCCCCTTCTTCCTTAAAATGATTAACTAGGTCAACTAAAATATTTCTCCTTGTTTTCACAATCTACAAACCCTGAATGGGTAATTCAGTGATTTGACTAAGTATTTTGGGAGTTACCTGGATAGTCATCCTGTTAATGTGCACCCAATTTTTGTGGAAGGTGTGTGTGAACTCTACCGCTAAGCCCTCAGAATAGACATCAAATTTTCGTAGGAATGGCAGAAATCCTCCATCAGTAAATATTTGCAGAGATGCAGGATCGCTTTCTAGGTAGCTAATATTTTTAGGTTTGGCTATGATTTTCTTTCCCCCCATGGTGTAGTCTTCTGCCTTCTGTTCTATGGTGTCTGTAAATTGTTGGTCAGTGTGAGCTCACGTCTAATTTTAGGGTTTGAATTGTCATAGCAGGAATAATTATAGCAGCGTAGGAACTGCTTCGAAACTTGTAGAGTAATTTGGTGATGTGGCAGTGTACATGAAGTTGTCAATCCTAAATTTTGCTCATTCTTGTTATGTGTGCTAGTTATCACATGCTATCATGACTTGTCCTTTTTCAAACCCAATTAAATCATTGTAGGCCACGTGTCATAGACTTTATTGAAAAAAACTTCATTCCTGCACTTAGTGATTTATTCCTGCACTTAGTGATTTATTCCTACACTTAGTGATTTATTCCTGCACTTAGTGATTTATTCCTGTGCTTAATAAGTTATTCTAGCATTTATGTATAGCTCGTTCCTATGCCTAAAGCATAAACAGCTTATTCCTGCGCTTGGTGAATCATTCCTGCGCTCTGGAATATAAACAGTTTATTCCTATGCTTGATGGATCATTCTTGCACTCTGGAATATAAATAGTTTATTCCTACGCTTCCCTTTTTGATTCCAGCACACTATATTTTTTATTCTAGAGCAGAACTAGGCAGAGGCATTTTTGAAACAATGACAAGAATTTTCCATTTTTGATTCCCCTTTTTATATGCTTTTATACTAATCAAGGATATATACACTATATACTAATGATTTACATTATTCAAAAAATGAAAAAGATACATACCTGTTATAACCATTTTATCTACATTTCGAGGTGCTCCTGCTGAGATTTCCAGCTAATCAAACTTTAAACTAAGGTAGGTGCAATCTGAAAATAGATGAAACAACGGTCATGAGACAAGACCGAACAATGATAGTGAAACCAACTAGGTAAAAATGTTGGAACACTGGTTTTCATGTAAACCCTAACTCAGGAGCGCCTCAAAGAGGTTTTCACTTCCTGAATTTTTATTTTTTTTTATTTTGTTTTTAAATCTTGTGTCAGTCTGCTGAATTCGGAATGGAAGAAGTGTTTTCTTCCCAAATGTGTACATCCAAATTTTCCACTTGGTTGAGAAATTCTTCCCTGTTGTATGGTTTGTGGTACATACGAAGATGATGTCCATTCACCAACAACTTGCATTGTGAGTCATCAATAGGTGTAAGGCAAACAGCTCTATTGTTGAACACTTCCTCAATTTGGTATGGTCTAAGCCATCTAGTCTGCAACTTTCCAAGGAAATCCTTGTATTGTGAATCAAACAACAAGGCCCAGTCACCTTGCTAAAATTTTTGTTACTTTATGTGACTATCATGCCACATCTTTCACTGTGCTTGGATTATCTTTGTCTGATGTAGTGCATCCATGCATAGTTCATCCAATGCATCAAGTTGCAAAATACAATCTTCTTGTACCTATGATAGATCAATACCTACTTCCAAAGCAGTTCGAAGAGTTAGTAATTCAAACTCAATAGGCGAAAGAGGTTTTTTCCCATAAACTAATTCATATGGCGTAAATCCAGTGGTAGATTTATAAGTGGTATTATAAACCCAAATAGCTTCTGGTAACTTGTCCAGCCAATTTCTTCTATGGACTGCTATGGTTTTGGTTAAAATTCGTTCTAATTCCCTATTGGTAACTTCAACTTGGCCATTGGATTATGGATGATAAGGTGAGGACTTTCTATGTTTGAATTGATAGAGTTGAGTGAAGGCTTCAATAATTTTTGAAGTAAACTGGGGTTCTTGGTCTGTAGTGATGGATTGTGGGGCTCTAAAATGCAAAAAAATCTATGAATACAGAAAATCAGCAACTTTTTCTTCTCTAGCATGCTTAAAGGCTCGAGCTTCTACCCATTTGGTAACATAATCAGTACATACCAAGATATGCACTTTGCCTTGGGAAGGAGGATCAATGGGTCCTACAAAATCTAAACCCCATATTTCAAATGGTTTTGTTCCTATTTGAGGTTGTAATGGCATTTCATTAGTAAAGGTAGGTTTTCCCATTTGCTGATAGGCATCACAATGTCTAATGTAACTTTTTACATCTTTGTGCAAATATGGCCAATAGTATCTGGTACCCAAAATTTTGTGAATAGTGCTTTTGACTGAATAATGCTCTCCTGATGGTTCATCATGGTATGCTCGTAGGATATCATATACTTCATCCTGGCGGACACACCTGCGTAAAACATGATCAAGACTGCATTTAAACAGTAATCCTTCTATCCATTTAAAAGAAGATCTTTGCTTGATTAACTATTTCTTTTGTTTAGGGGTAAAGTGAAGAGGAATATTCCCTGTAGCTAAGTAATTAGCTATGTCTGCAAACCATGGAGATTGTACAAAGACAACAAACAACTTTTCATCTAGAAAGGTATCTTCCACCACTTATCCTGTATCTGCATTTGGTATTCTTGACAAGAAATTTGTGACTACATTAGATTTCTCAGGTTTGTTGACTATGGTAACATCAAATTCCTGCAACAGAATCAACCAATGAATAATTCTTGCACTAACCAATCGTTTATTCATCAAATATTTGATTGCAGTATGATCCGTATGGATAAATACTTGGTATCCTGTGATGTAGTGTCGAAATTTGTTAATAGCATAGATTACAGCCAAGAATTATTTTTTAGTGGTAGTGTAGTTTTTCTCAGCTCCTGTAAAGTTTTTACTGATATAATAAATAGCATAATGTTCCCAATTTTCAATATGTCCTAACACAGCTCCAATAGTAGTATTGGAAGCATCAGTTTGAATATGAAAAGGTAACTTCCAATTAGGACCTCTTAGTACAGGTGGAGTGGTTAAATTCTCCTTTAAGTCCTCAAAGGAGTTTTGATATTCAGAAGACCAAACAAATTTAGAATCTTTCATGAGTAAGGCAAACATGGGATTTGCTATGGTACTGAAGTTAGCAATGAATCTGCGATAAAAACCAATGTGTCCTATGAAATTGCATACATCAGTATGAGTCTATGGAGGAGGGAGGTTTTTGATGACTTCAACCTTCTTAAGATCAACCTTGATTCCATAAGAAGAGATATGATTTCCAAGAACAATTCCTTCCTCCATCATTAAGAAGAATTTCTTAGGATTAAGAGAGAGGTGGTATGTTTCACAATGAATCAGCACCTTTTCAAGCTGTTCTAATGCATATTCAAAATTATTTCCAAATACTGTGAAGTCATCCATATAAATTTCAACACTTTCATTTGTTAAATAAAAAAAAAATTGCTAAAACAGCTCTTTGAAATATTGTTGGAGAATTACATAACCCAAAGGGTAAAACCCTGTAAGCAAAGGTTCCCCAAGGACATGTAAAGGTAGTCTTTTCTTGATCTTCTGGGGCAACTTGTGTTTGGTTATACCCATTGAAACCATCAAGAAAATAGAAAATTTTCTTTCCAGCAAGGGTATCCAACACTTGGTCTATGAATGGTAATGGAAAATGATCCTTATGTGTGATCTTATTTAACTCCCTATAGTCCACACATACTTTCATTTTACCATTTTTCTTTGGAACAATGACCAGTGGTGAAACCCACTTACTATCTAAAATTGGATAAATGAATCCAACATCTAAGAGTTTTTCAATTTCCTCTTTCACAATCTCCTTCAAAGCAGGATTCAAGCATCTCTGAGGTTGCCTTATTGGTTTTACATCTTTTGTGTATATCCTATGTGTACATACCTCAGGATGAATGCCTGTCATGTCTTTATAGTTCCATGCAAAATCTTGAACATGTTTTTGTAAGACTGCAAACAATTTGGTTTCTTGATCTTCAATTAGCCAGCTATTAATGTTCAAAAATTTACCCGGTTGTATTTCAATTTTTTTTATCCCTGGATGGATAGAACTAGTTGCTTCATAGTTACTGATTAATGCATTTAATGGACAATGATGTGGCTGTAGAGTATGAAATACTCTAGAATCTATCTCAGAGATGATACCTGATGGAATCAGAGGACATTTGAAGGTGTTAAGGAGATGATGATGCCATCCATGTGGTAGTATGAATGATCTTTCCTGATTAGGCATGGATGACAAAGATTCTAAATTTTGTTCCTCCTCTTTCCACAACAACCGATGAACAAGAATTTGATCATTAGTTAGTCCTTCTAATTGTAATGTTTCAATTAGGACAGTTTCATTCTTGAATATTTCTCTTTCTGGTGTAATGATTTCCTCAATATGTTCCTTCACTACAACTATAGCCAAAGTGGTAATGGTTTCTTGTTCTTCATCAGATTCAGGATACCAAATTTGTCCAAAAATTTTTGTTGATGGTTGAGCTGGTGGATACAGAGAAATTTTCTGCAGGTCAACACCATTAGAAATGGTCATTTCCCCTGACCTGCAATCTATGAAAGTAGTTGCAATAGCCAACCAATGTCGTCCTATAATGATAGGGTATCCATTGATTGATTTTCTAGGCTACAACACTAAGAAGTCTACAAGATATTCCCAAGAAGAGACTTCAATGGATATATCTTCTAGAATACCTTCTGGTTTAGCAACTGACCTATCTGCCATTTCTAAAACTGTGGTGGTAGGACTGAGATTTTTGAGCTACAGTTTTTGAATTGTGTCCTTAGTCATGAAATTAATTACAACTCCAAGATCAATTAGCACATTAGGAATTTGTATTAATCTAATAGTAACTGTAACTATTGGACTACTTGGGTCACTATATTTGGGAGGAACTAGTTTCCCAGATAATAAATTAGCTAATATTCCTTCTACCTGAATAGTTTTAGGAAAGGCCTTATTTTTACCAAATTTCTTGATACATAACTCCTGAATAGTCTTTTTGATTAAAGGCACATCCCTTATTGCTTGCAGCAAAGAGAGAGAAATTGACATCTTTTTAAGTTCTGTCACTAATTCTTATTTAGGGGCAGTATCAATATGATCAAACCTTTCAGGGTATGGTAATGCTATTGGAGAAGATTCCTGCATTTTTTTTGTTACTTCTTCTTTTTGTTTTTGTTGCACTTTCTCCTGATTTGGAGGTTCTTGTTTCTCACTAATTTCTTCAATGGTGGGTGGAACAGGTTCAGGTAAAACATTCCCTGAACGCAGCTAGATGTTACTATAGTCAAGTACATGAAATGCAACAGAATATTCAGACTCAGCCTCATAAATAGGGGTTGTTTGTCTGGTATTATTTGGGTTAGTCACAAGCTGAGCTGGGAGTGGAGGTTATTTCACTGGTTGTGTTTGCTGATGTTGTACTCTTCCCTAAAAATTTGGATTAGGAGTAGGCAACAAGTTTTGAGCTTGCTCTTGATACCTTTGATGTCCTTGATATGGTGGGTACTATTGTCCCCATCTTTTTCCTTGTTGTGTCCATTGTGGATGAATTTTTTGCCAAGGTGGGTTCATCCACCTAGAATGTGACTAATCTAGGGGAGCTGTCTAAGGTTGGTTCCAAGGTTGTGTAGGGACTTCTGAATGTCCCCATGACATATTCAT
This sequence comes from Wollemia nobilis, assembly GCA_028583015.1. NCBI lineage: Eukaryota > Viridiplantae > Streptophyta > Pinopsida > Araucariales > Araucariaceae > Wollemia > Wollemia nobilis. The sequence goes on from JAQPPZ010001344.1 coordinate 53,146, forward strand.
ATTCAAAGGAGGTTGTCCCCAATTTGGAAACCGAGGAGCATTGGGATATTGTGCATAGCCACCACCAGATCTCTATCTAATAGCATTAAGTTCTTCTATTTGGGTTCCCAAAATAGATTTTAGATGAGGCAACAAAGGACATCTATCTGTTGAATATTCCTTGGAACAAATTCCATAAATGGAAGTTTTGTTTAAAGGGAAATCCTACAAAGCATCATTATTTCTACATCTTGGGAAATAAATTGCCAAAGGTGGTGTAGAATTAGGTTTTGTGTTTCTCTCACCTAATGCAGAATTAAGTTGAACAAGGATATCAGTTTTTAAATTAGTCATTTCCTCCATCAACTCCTTTATGTCACTATTGCCAAAATTTTGTTTCTTTCTTCATTGGTGAGTGCGGGAATAATTTCTACATAACTCCACAATATCTTCAAGGTCAAGTTGATCTATGTCTCCTTTTCCCATTAAATCTAACACTTCCCTAGATTCATCCTACAAACCTCTTAAGAAGATAGGCTTTAAGAAATAAGGTTCTACAGGATCACATATCTTTTGGACAAAGGTAAAGTGATCAAGATAATCCTCTAAACTCTCATCTTCTTCTTGCTTGATCCGAAACAACTCATCTTTCCTATTTCACACTCTACAGTAATCCTGATATTTATGTAAGAATGCAATCTCCATGTCATCCCAAGTATGGATTGAATTAGGTTCAATATTACTCATAAACCATCGGAGAGCAGCATCCTTAAGCGTGGAAGGAAATAATTTCAATTTTTTATTATCATTTATGTAGTCATAAGTCTGACATAACACTTTGAATTCAAACAAAAATTGATCAAGATCTTCTGAAATAGTTCCCCTAAAAATGGGTAATATGGATGGAGAAATAGTTTTCATGAGAGCATCTAGAGCTGGATCCAACCGTATGGGGTATTCAAAAGTCCTAGGAGGATCATCAGCATACCCACCTGGTGGTGGTGGTGTTTCTGCCATAGTTATTTCTTTCTTGAGTTTGATGTGGATGGTTCAGGCTTAAGGGAATGTTTAGTAGCAAGTGCTGCAAAAAGCTCTTGTTTTAATCTTTCCAAAGCTTCAGTTGGTGAAGAAGGTATTTCTTGCTCAGGAAATTCTTCATCTGATCATGAAGAATGCCTTGGTGGTTCAGAACTAGTTCTGATAAACCTCCCTATTTTGTCTCTTGGCCTATGCGTTCATGTCTATTCACTAAATAAACTAAAATGTAGTATTTCAAAAATTGTAACACAATTCTTGACCTATTTCACTTTTCCTAACAACACCATTTTTTCCTCGGCAACGGTGCCAAAAATGATGAGGGTTGTTGATCATTCATCATTTAGTAATTATATGTTAGTCCAGGGCGGTGTCCAAAGGCTGTATACGATAGGAGGTGTCACAGTTGCAGGTTCAGTTTATCCAAGAACAGGTTTTTATTGATGGATCAGTTAGTGTTTTTCGGGGGTTTTGGTGTATCTTCCTAATATTTAACAAATAAAATCAAATTGCAAAATCTAAAACTAAATTTAAACTACAAGAAAATGAAACTGCAAAATCTGAAATTGACAAGAAATAAAATGCTGCTAAATTGACCACAAAGCAAATTACAGAAAAGTAAACTTTAGAATGGAAATTCACACACACACTTGCAAAATTTAACCAATGATAAAACTCACAATGATCTGAACATAAGTTGAACCAAACTAATGTTTATTGCAGTAAAACTGGAAAATGACATAATTCTGGAAATTGCAAAAAAATGCTAAAAATGGTGTAATTCTAGAAATTGCAGAAAATGTTGGACATGATGCTATTACAGGTCAAATGCTAAACACTATTCTAACACATGATTGAACCTATTCTAGATGCAAGGGTGCAATTCTAAAATGAAACTTAATGCTGCAAATAATTGGTGACAGAGTTCTGTTGTTCTACTGCAGCAAGAAATCAACAAGATTTTCCTATCACTAAGCTACCCTTCCTCTGATCCTGTAAGTGGGCCCTTGCTTGCAGAACTAGAAGAGGGTGAAAAATTATACCAAACAAATTAAATATGCACCATAAATCATCAAATGCTAATATAATCTAAAAAAGGCACCTTTTATTCCATCTACAATTGCATTACAATAATGTAAGAAAATGTTGCAATTTACTGTAATGCTACAAAATAACTATCTTCTACTCACTTCTGCTAATGACTATTTCTAATTATCTATCCTCCATTATCTAATATTCTCAACCGTTTTGGGAGCTTTATTTATAAGATAAAGTTGATACATCTGTTTGTTGAGTTTTAGGGATTTCCAACTGTTTACAAAATAGTTTCCTGAAATACAGGGTTATAAGTTGTCAACCTTTATCACTTTATTCTATCTGGTTTGCCTATGGTGAATGAAAGGAGTCCAAATAGGGTGGACTAACTACTTGGTCAGTTTCCAACCATGATTTCCACAATTTTGGTGCATTTTGACCATTTTCTATTGTTCCTACGCTATTCCCTATTCTTGCACCGCTTATTCCTACACTGCTCTAGAATAACAGGCAGGTGACCATTTGTTGCTGATCTGTGCTCCAAATGCATAGGGAGTAACTTGTTGACTTTTCCTTTATTTTTTACATCCTTCTGCATTTGTGGCATGTGTTGGAGTGACTAATTCTAAGCCCTGTTGTATATGTACAACTGGCTGGAACTGTCATAGTTACAGCCTGTTTTCCTGCATAGTCAGCTACAGTAGAAAAATTCTTGGCACATTTTCATTTGAATTAGTCTAAACAGAGGAACACAATATTATTAAGCATCATATATTCAACAAGGTCCGAATTGCTATAATACTACCGATTAATTAACTGAAAAATAGGTGAAATTGCAGTAAAACAGAGTATATGCACTTTGTCATTTTAGAATATGCAAACATCATTATATAATGCATTTTGCCCATAATTAACATAAAAACATAGTAAAAAGGGTAAGTCAAATAGTTAAAATGTATCAAAAAGTGTTCATGGATGAGGCAATTCCTGGCCTCATCATGTGAGATAGCAATCTAACGATTAAATAGAGGAAATCATTTCTCGTACTTATTTGCAACTATTGTGGTTGTTGTGATAGTTGTTTAAAATTGGGTACCTACCCTGATGGATCAAGTTTTTGAAGCTCTTTAGGAACCATATAATTTGTACAGTTTTGGGTGTCAGTTGTACCTCTTTGTACAATTATGGCCTGTAGACAAGAAAATGCTTTAGCCTAGGACCTGACTTGGTGGATCCTATTTTTTAAAGGCTTGTGCTAGATTTTGAACCTAAAAACATAGTCAAAAATAGAAAAAATATGAGTGAGATAACTAAAAATCTAACAAGACAAAGCTAGAAGGTTTAGAGGTCCCATCATGATCACAAAAATATAGTAAAAGCAAGACATGTCATTTCATTTATAAAGAAAAGTTTTTACAAATTGAGTCTTTTTTACAAATTTACCCCTTGGGATATAATTAGGGCCTTCCAATGAAGAAGCCCTGTATAGTAAATAGTTTTGGCACTTCATCTTCTTTTGACCACCTCAAGGGAGGGGTGTGTTTATCGATTGTGCACCACCGTTGGTTGAATGAGCCCAATACCTACACACAACCAAGAATATTTGTCAATAGTACTTGTGGGTCTATTTTGATTAGACCTAGATTGATAAAAAGTGTAAAACAAAGAAAAGTTGAATTACAACATTAAAACATAGCTAAACTAAGCTAGAAATAAACAAAAACATCTTTACTCACCTAATTTTTTTGTTCTTTGGATTTCTAATGACTAAAATTAGTTCCTAGAGGGAACCATACCTTGGGTATGGTTCTAATGGTTAACCATACCTCTCCTTTTAGTTTGCTATGGTTTGACATGACAAAAATTTCCTTCAAAGGAAATATTCTTTTCATTCCTAGGAGGCTTATGTCCAAGTATGATAATATTTTGAGTCAACACTTGCAAGAAGTTTACAAAATAAAGAGACACTAAAAGAGACACACAAAAGAATCCATGGGGGTTAGCACAAATTAGGGCTTGTATTCAAATGATGGTTGGAATGATTTTGGTAGAGTTTTTATAAGCACTTGTCTAATTCTTTAAAATGAAATAAATTACCTTCTATTTATAGAATTTTGCCAAGGTTAGAGGGATGAGGTGTCCTATGAGGTGGAAGGGTGCACCATGCCTCATAAATGGATTTGGATGGAGAAAGTCCTCATCCATCCATATGCAATAAATGGGCATGGGTGCACCATGCCTCGTAAATGCATGGGGTGAAGAAAGTCCTCATCCTCTTTATGGCATGTATATGTAAAGTCTTCCATGCCATCAATGCACATGGGTGAAGAAAGACTTCAACTCGTTTATGATATTAAATATGGGGATGCGGAGAGTAGGGGAGTAGAGTAGGCTAAGGTGAGGTGGAGCTAGGCTAGAGTCAAAGGGTAGACTAGGGTGAGGTGGCCCTAGGCTAGGTTAGAGGGGTGGTCACATGGTGACTAGGGGCTAGGTGTAGGAGGGGGGTTTAAATGCCTAAATATTGTTTTAATACAAATTAAGCATATTTTTAGGGACTTTTTTGCAAATTGACTAACCATTAGCACTACATAAGGATAATGTGATATTTTTAGGTGTCTACACTTTGTACTGTCACACTAGATATTATCTACACTATTAGATTGTGACTGAAATAGTCTCTACTATAGGATGCTCAAATTTGATTTTGGTTTTGACTAGGAAAGGGCTTAAAAAAAGGTTTCAATAGGGATAAATTAAGTCAAGGTGTGTCTAATATTATGGGATTTCTAATATAAAATCTTGTTCCTGATTAGTGGCTAGTTCAATAGCTTATAGCTCTAACTATAGAGGGTTCCACCATATCCATAGTTGCACTATTAATTTTTTAGAGTACTATGAGAGTAAATTCTTAGAGCTAATTTCTTATCGATGCACTATAAAATTGAAACGGTTGATATTCCTATGGATTAAGACTTCTCCTATTCCTATTAGGTATCCTTATATACCCAAGGTTACATGGGACTCATTGTCATACATGGATGCTATCTAAGGCCTAGGTATTGGAGTTTGAGCACCCCTAACTTCACTAGATGTTTTATGCACAATCTAGTTTAGAAAAAAATGATAGCTCCTCCATGATAATTAGAAACCCTTGACATAGGGTTTCTAACCAAATCCACTAAAACTAGAAAAAAATATTTTTTTATAAATACTTTAATATAAATGAGCAAAATAAAAAATGGAGAGAGGAACAAGAACTATTGTTGATGTTATGGAACATGTCCCTAGAAAGAGATCTATTACTACTTGTTAGAAACCTTTAGATAAAAATAAGCATAACCACAATAGCAATGTAGGAGTTAATGGAAATGCTTATAAACCAAATAACCATGAAAATGAAATAAAATAAGTTCTTGAGAAAATAATTGATTGAAAATACAACAAACTTATATTAATCAAGAAAAACATATATCACAGGCCTCTTCGAGTGGGTAACCTTCTTGGAAGTAGAGATTCGATACAATTTGAGAAAAATATGAGATACATTCTACTCCAAACCCATGTCCTTATATAAACGGTTATCTACCCTAATCCTAATGCTCAAGGGTTGGACCACATGAAAGAGGGGATCCAAGATACAAATTCCTACTTATAACTAAAGTAAAGATTACATCATGATGGTCCCATGCACACTAGGCACCCAAGGTGCAAACATACACCAACACTAGACAAATACTTAACAATGATTATGTTAGGATAGGATCATAACATCCATATAAATATATGTTGTAGAATGTGGAACTATCTATCTAGATTTGAATTATATAACTTTTGTATTGTATTATTGAGTTTTTATTTTTTCTTTATGTATTTGTAAACAATAAAACCCTATTAACTAAAAAACCATTAAAAATAAAAAAAATGTATAACATTTAAGAAAAAAATGTGGGTTACAATCAACATATTATGTTCATTCATTTCATACAAAAGAAATTATAGCTCAAAATATTTAGAGCAAAATGAATAACTAACATGTCAATGTGATATAATTAAATAATTCATTGAAAGAATAAAAGAAATGACCTACTACATGTTTTTAATTGAGTAATAAATAGGAAAATTAATATCCTAGAACATTTCTATTTACATGAAAAGTGAGACATGGTATAACCATTCACTATATTCATATTTATGTAATTGAATGGTCTTACAAAGACAATATGTATTTATAGTAAAAAAAAAGAACTATTTTTAATGAGAATAAAAATAATCATAGTCTACATTCAAAATGCTTTAATTCGTCAATTGACATATTTTGATGTTTCAAATTGATGTATACTTAAAATTAATAGAAGTGAAAAAAATAATTTTTATGGCATAGAAGGCCCAAAAGTGGAACATTGTTGTGTGCAGTTACTATAATATAAGAAGAAAAAATCAAGTGCACCAACGTCCCCCTTAGGTTTAACATGGGAGGCAAGAGAAGTTACAAAACATAAAATGGAAGGAGGGATTATGCATCATTCCCCCTTAATTGAGATTTAATGCACATAGAAAATAAATAAAATTAAACCAACACAAATTCATTATCTAAGAAAATTGATTATTGATCTAGAATAAATGCAAGAGGTCCTAAAGGTATGCCACAAGTACTACCAAAATTATGGATCAAGTCATCCTTCTAAATTTGATGGCACACATAACTAATAGAAAGTACAACAATCAACATGCTATGAGTAGGCCCTATATTCATAACCAATGCCTACTCGAGAGGGATGAAAGATAAGTTGAATTAATATAATAATGATTTGGCCATGTTTATCAGACTAAGATAAGTTGCTTATAATAATTATAATCAACTTGGATCTAATGCTTGTTATGTATTGATTAAAGGAATCAAGTTCAAAATTGATCTTTGAGAAAACTGAAACCTAATAAAAGTGCCATAATCAAATGAAGCTAAAGCGTATAAATCAACATGAAATATTGGATAATGCACGATATGGAGTGATCAAAGAAGGGGGGTTTGGTGGGTTCAAAGAGTTTGAAATATTTCTAGAGTAGTAGGTCTGGCACCAAGGAGGACCACGGTTCTGGCGAATAGGGCAAAGAACACAAGTGGTGTTTCAACCTCTAGCATATGAACGGAGAGCTTATGGTACTAGATGACCTAGCGGACATGATGATAGAATGAGGAAAAATGTCTTTGGTGGGAAAATTTATATGGATCAAGCTAGAGTTGGATGCCATTAGGAAATGGACTTGGAGGAAGTGGAAACCTCTTGACCACATGGAGATTGTGGCATTGCCCAGAAGCTTCTTTTGGGTGAAACTTAACTATTTGGGGGATTGTGATAGGATCCTCCAAGGGAGACCTTGGTTCTTTGGTCAAAAAGATATTTTTCTAAGAAAATGGAACCCAAAATTTGATCCCTTTTCAAAGTGCATTGATTTAGCACCTGTGTGGATGTGTTTCCTTGGTCTCTCAATTTATTTCTGGGATGAGGATATTCTTGCTAGCATAGCTAAAAATATTTGGTGGTTGATAGTTGTGGACCCTACTATCTTGTCTCAAGTTGTGGACCCTACTACCCTATTTTCATTACCTCAAAGTTGTTTTCATTTCCTTTAATATTATTCTATTCCTTTCCATCCATACAGTACAAAGTATTGTATCTTTTGATACATCCCAAATTGTTTGTAAAACCTCCCTTTTAAAAATACTTTGTCACTGCTTTAACCATTCTTCAATTTTATCATTCATCACCATGCATTTACCAAACATATTAAGAATCCATTGCCATAGTTTCTAGACTATTGAGCAAGTATCCCAAGAGATGGTCTATAATCTCCTCCTCCTTTTTACATAGAACACATTGTGAGGGGCCATGAAAACCCCTTTTCATAAGGTTATCCTAAGATAAAATTCTTCTATAACTTACTAGCTAAACAAATATTTTGACTTTAGGAATGCTTGAGATATTCCAAATATCTCTCCAATTCTTGAGGTATTCCACTTTTATTGGTGATTTACATTATATCCACTTCTTGTTGTGTATTCTCTTAAGCTCTTCAACTTCTAAATCAACTTATCCTTGGCTCCGCTAAGAATAATCACTACCGCTTGAATGATTATAAACTATGCATATTTATTAATAATAAATGTATCTTTGGAGCAAGTGCAATTTGGGAATGAATGCAAGCTCAAAGTGAGTGCTACTTAGGAGTGATCCTTACTTCTTATTTGATTAGAAAGCATGGTTATGAGTGTAAGTAGGAAGCAAGAATTAGCAATAAGTGAGTCTCACATTTTCGTATTTATCCATATATGTGGAGAAAATCATAAAATATTATTATTAAGAAAAGTTAGGCAGGGTGGTAGGGAAGTAATTTTTGAATGTCCTAGCTGTAAGTATGAATGTCTTGGTTAGGGTTAAGAGGAAGGTTGAATCTATGGAAAACCATATAAAAGTAGTAGGCATTACGTCAAAAGTGATTATTAAAAATAAGATGGTCAACCATGGAATAATAATTCTTAAAAGTATAGGGTTAATATGCAAGTCCCATTGATATTAGCCAAGTTTTTTTTGGAGATTAAAAACTGGATCAAATAGATGTGGGGATTGAATTTCTTCTAAAAGGATTCTTCCTTCTCATCTTCTTCAGTTTGAAAGTTAGAGATCACATAATGGGTGGTGAACCCATAATTTAGAGGGAGAGATGCATCATATTTAAGACCATGGAGTGAGTTTTTTTTTTTTTGGAAATAAAAACTATTGAAAGGCTTCTTCTAATGTTGGTGAGGTTTGTTGGGATTCCATATCAACTTATCAATAAAGGGTTTTTTTTTTTGCTTGAAGAAATTTGGAAATACTCTAAAGGGAGTTCATCCAAAGAACCAATTACTAAGCAACAAATATATGTTTTATATACCTATTTATATATTATCATGGATATTCAAAAACTTTGCTAGATTCTATAACAAAAATTTAAATTAAAAAATAGATTATAAAAACATTAAATAATAAATATTTTAAAATTAAAAACATAACAATGAATTACAAAGTGAGAGCGATGGAAAGAGAGTGAAAATATGGGGAATAAGTCAAACTTTTCCCAAAATTACAAGATAGTGAAACTTTATTTGCTTGCCCTACACGCCTTCTGATTCTTACGTTTTCTTACATTGGATGCCTTGGGGCACGTTTTCTCTAATGTGAGGGGCCTACCGGCTGTAACGTTTCGATTTGATCTCCGCTGGCTCTCTCCATTCGCCAAAAGAGAAGTAGATAAGGCATAGCAAATGGCTGCAGCGGCATTAGCTGAAACGGTTACCTTGTTGAGGTTTGAGCTCTTCTTCAGAAGGTGGGCATTATCGCTTGACATGGATCTTTCTTGTTCTAGATCTCCCGTCTGCTTGTTCATTGCCCGGTTGAAGGAGACGAAGATCAAATGGATCTAGCAGAAGGATGAAGGAAGGTTTCTTCTTCGGGTTTAGCGATCTATCAGGTACGTAGCTGCACCTTATCCCCTACTTTGTAATATCTGAGTTGCGTTTCTGTCCATGCGGTTTGGGAAATATATCTGTCTTTCTACTAAACCCGTGTCAGAAGGTTGCGTTATAAAATTAACCCTGTAAAAGAATGCAGTCCGGCCCAGGAAAGATAAACATGAGCAACGAATTCTGGCATTTCCTGTATGATATTGAATGATTTCGTGTATGATATTGAATGTTTAATACATGGCATTTCTTTCTTAGTGTATAATGATGTAGTATATAATGGGTAATCTGTTCCAACCGTCGTTCGATTTCCCCCTTTGTGCTTTGTGCACGAAAGCTTGTATGGAGGACAACTCTGTCTTTTAAACGATCAAATTGAACCCCCTTTCTGGTTGCGTTCAGGGTCCAAGCATTCGTCTAAAATCATGGCCTATTTCCTTTTTCCGAGGGTCCGATCTGGTTGTCGCCGCTGCACATGAAAACTCTTCCGCCGCCTCATCGAAGAAAGAAATATATGTTCCCTAAGGTTTTGGACTAGGTTCGTTTTAATTTTATTTATATCCGCTTGCTTCCGCCGCTCTCCGATTCGCGCCGCTGCCGCCAAACTGAAACTTTCGTCCACCGCGGCTGGACGAGTTCCTCCTCGTGCCCCGGGTCTCAGGTCTCGCCACCTCCAATAAATCATGCCCCTAAGGTGGTAGATTGGTTTAAAATTTAATAATTGCTACCTCATTCCGCCCCGCCGGGTTTGGGTGGTTTAGATAGGTTTAAAATTTAAACATTGCTACCTCATTCCGCCCCCCCCGGGTTTGGGTGGTTTCTCCCGGGGAGTTAAACTCCTAGTACTCATTCAAGGTGAGGTGTGTTGGGATTTTTAATGAACAAGACCCCTTAGGGCCAATCATGGGCTGAATTAAACATAGGAGTTTCACTGATGTTAGAACTTGTTAAATGTATGTATTAGCGTTCAAAGTGGCCCCCGCCTGAATACGTATTAGATTGTTTAAACAAGTCGTGGTCGAAGCCCGGGAGCCATAATTTAGGCATGTGTTAAATTATACGTAGCATAACCTATAAATTAAACATGTTTTTTATTATTAGAAAGTAAGACCGTGAGGCTAGGTGAACATTTACAAAGAGTTTGAACACAAGACCACCTAAGATACAACCATCATCTTAGCTACTAGGACAATTGCTTGTCGACCTATACTTGATTTATATATATATATATATATATATATATATATATATATATATAGCCCTTGATAATTTAGGCATGTGTTAAATTATAAGTGGCATAACCCATAAATTAAACATGCTTTCTATCATCATAAACAAATTACAAATTATAAATTACATCAACAACCACCACCCACCCTCAAGGAGTTTGAACACAAAATCATTTAAGAAACAACCATCATCTAACTGCCTATCGACTTATACTTAATTTTTATATATATACAACCCTTGATAAACTTTCGATAAGAATTGTTGCATTCGGATCACCCGTGACGATGAGGGGACCTATATTGAAAATATCCCATATACGTTAAAAGAAGAAAATGTATGCTCACTTCCTTTTTATTATAAAATATACATAAAATACAGGACATGACATGGGTTACACACATTTTTGGCCAAACTCTCAAGGACCAGTAGGTGAGGTGCACTCTGCTCCACCTCCGGTATTAGACTTGGGCTTTATGCTTTATTCGATGTTCACTTGTGGCTAGTGCATAGGTCCTGGAAATAGCGTCCATGATCTAGAATACCATAAATTTTTAAACAAAACCCAAAATCCTATAAATTAAAAATTTTACTTTTACAGGAAAACCTCGATCGCATTTAAATCCAGGACATGACAAAATAATTGAATTGAGAGATAAGTATAGCTATTTGGAGAAAACCTGGGAAAACCTCGATTGCATTTAAATCCAGGACATGACATAATAATTGAATTAAGAGATAAATATAGCTATTTGAGGAAAACCTCGATTACATTTATTATTCACGAGTTGAATTAATCGATTCATTCATTCACTGTTAATTTTTTTTGATTAAGTGTTAAGAACTATATACATTTAAATACGTACAGCCGTGATTGTTCTTGTTAGACTATTTTTCGTAGCCGTGATTGTTCTTGTTAGACTATTTTTCGTAGCCGTGATATATTTGGTTGTGTTTTATAGACTATATTTCGTTAAACTATTTTTCGTAGCCGTGATATATTTGGTTGTGTTCTATAAACTATATTTTGCATAATTGTGGTTGTCCTCTTTATATTGCATTTCACGTGCATTTACAAGTCGCAAAATATAACTATTGTTATTTTACTGTTGGACCATACAATCAGCTTATCCATGGTACCATACAATCTAGCTTGTCTATGGTAGTTTGGTTTATATATCGTTACACATAGTTTTATGTAATATGTATGGATAGTTTGGCTTAGCTTGAACAACAAATGCAGTGTGTGGGGAGAAGCCCATATTCTCTCGTTTATGTGTAGTTTTATGTAATATGTATGGATATTATGGTTTAAATGATTTTGATAATAATATATATTAATATATATTTTAATTTTATTTTATTTTTGGTTTAATAAATTTTTAAATGAAATAAAATGGATTGTAGTTTTATTTTTATTTTTATAGTTATAATAATTATAATATATATTTTAATTAATTTTTTTTTAATTTTATAAAAAAATTTAATTAAACCGGAGGAAGTACTTGGGCCAACAACATCTGCCCTAAAACTCATTGTGAGGAGTACTCCAGGATTTTTATTTAATTTTATTTTTTCATGTTATTATTTAATTATTTAGAATGATAAATTTTAGTGTTTAATATTATTATTTTATTATATTATAACATTCAATATTTTTTAATATTTGTGATTTTGAGATTGGCTATTATACATTAGAACCTCCATCCTAACATCCTATTCATTTGTAATGATGTCATATGTAGATGTTAATAGTTAGTACTAATCAGGGTAGGATTATATAATGTACTACCTTCTGAAGTGGGTGGCATATTGAATCTTAAATTAGAGTTTTGCTCTTAAAAGAGGAAGCCTCTTGAAGTGGCCTGCGATATAGTAAGTTCTTTTATGATTTAATAAAAATGATAGAGCTTTCCCCCCTTCGTATTCCTCTCAAAATTCTTCAAAGGGTATAGATAGCTCTCCAATAGATCATGACATATTCTCAGCTTGCAGAGCACTCCCAAATACTACTCTTGAAAAGAATCCATGTCGAGGGAGGGAAGGAAAGAAGCATACCGTATGGAATAAAAGAATCCATGCCTCTCAAAACATTGGGTTGTGAAATTTTTAAATATAGAGGCCCACACCTTATCTTGCAATGACTCAGTTTCTTTTAAAATAGAGAGGTCGACAGGGAATTACACAAAGAGGATTCCTTTCTCCCCATTTAATAAGAGCGCAACCTCGTCTCTCACTATTTTGAAAGGGGAGAGGTTCAACAACAAGAGCTCTATTAAAAATCATGGTAAGGGAAGAATGAAGTATTAAGAAGGACCCGCTTTGGAGTTTTTACACTAAGGGTGGGCCTCCTCAAAGACTTAGGTTATGAAGAGGGTGATGAAGAGCCCTTTTAAAATAGAGAGGGTCCCAACCTTGAAATAGAAAGGCTCCCATTCATGTTTCCCTTGTTTCACCATATTGACTACATTAATTGAATACCGTTGAGCCCCATCCATTTAATGAGAAGAGAGCGCACCTCTCATTAAAAAATACCTTCTCCCATTCTTAAGAATCTCTCTTCTAGTTGTTTCTAGAAAAATTACACTTTTCCATACCTTCAAATATGTCAAACAACCCCATGGTTTTTATAAAGGGCCTTTATGAAATGAGAAAATGCTACATCTACTAAATTAAAAGGACTCGCTTCCCTCCCCCTTGGATTTTAAAATACCCTTTTAAACATGGAGGGGGCATACTATTTCCAATTTATTTAAAATATTAAAAGAGCCTGGCCATGATGATGTCACAAAAAACCACTCTTTAAAAGGGTTAAAAAACTCTAAGAATTAGGACCCACCCCCTTTCCAACCAAGCAAAGAAGGTTGATCTTCCACTCTTTTATATTAAGCCAGAAAACCCAACCAGATGAATGGAATGCCCTCTCTTATATAAGGTGTGTCCCTTAGCTCCCCTCTCTTTTTTAAAAGGCAAACATCCCCACCTGGAGACCCACCAAACAAGCAAGGGATAGGGATATAATTTCGATGCTTCTTCTTCTTTTTCTAGTCATCATAAGAACGAATGGATGGATGTAGGTGCATCGTGATTCAACTATATCCCCTACTAGCATATGTTTATTAAGAAATATGTCACCCTCCTTGACACCTCTCCTCTATCGTTAGACTAAAATTGCATATCTAGATAGGTAGTTAAGGGCACTTACTAAATCATAAATAGAGAGGATCCTTTTTAAGGGCACGTACTGAATATAGGTGAGAACTCTTCCTTTTAGAATATATAGGTTAATTGGGAGAGCGGTTATTTCTGGAGCCAAGTCCCTTTAGTCTTAAAGAGCCCTATTTTATTGTTAACCTGAAGTCCTTGTTGACTTTGAATAGAGGCACAAGTCCAACTTATGGGAACGAATCTATCCCCATGATGAGCCGCATAAACTACTACGCATCATACGGGAGCCAACCAAGCCCTTGTTGACTTATAGCTTAATGAGCCTTTATCTTGAACAAAATAAAAGGTCATGAATCTTTATGTTCTATGGAATTGTTGAGTCCTCGAGAGATAATGAGGATTATATTTTTATGTAGATAATAGGGCTCGAAGTTATGGATAATGAAGATGTTTTCATTGTTAATAAATGGGGATAGTTGATGGGCTTCCTTATGTCCTTGGTTGTTGAATATAGGTAAACATTCCCTTCCTTTTAGAATATATAGGTTAAATTCAACCTTAAAAAGGGGGAGAGGCTTCTTATTGGAGAAGGTTGTCTCTCTTAAAACAAATACCTTTAAAAATAGAGCTATTTGAAGAGAAGACTAAACTTTTGAGTGCTTTCAACTGACCCATGAGATTGGAATAATGCCACAACTTCCTTTTAAAATAATAGAGAGGACCTCTCTCATTCGATTGATTGATTTTAAAAGTTCTGGTTTTTCTCTTATCAAATGAAAGGAAAGGTATATAAAACGATTTGCCACTTTGCCAAAAACCAAAAAAAAAGAGAAGGGATTTTCGATAAAGGAGCGAAAGATAGATGAAAATAAGGATTGCTTTTTGAAATAAAATTTCCACCCAACCATAAGTTGGCTATGTATAGGTAGAACTCATTCCCCTATCAATGAAAAAAGATTGGGAAGAACCTTTGTCTTTTAAGGTGAAGGAAATCAACCCATTTGCCATTAAGGTGAAGAAGATTATAAATTACCTTTAAATGTTAGAAATTGGGCATCATTCTTTTTTCCAAGTGCGCTCTTTTAACCAAACAATCTTGGCTAGATTTGGAGAAAATGCATTATAAGGATCTAGGGTCAATCGATACATAATGGTATGCATCGGGTTGGATCAAAACAAAATGGTTCATGTTGGGATGGAGGGAAAAGGATAGATTGATCATGCTTGAATAGCCCGCCATTATATACGTTATGGTTGACTAGGGATGGGCACATTTTTTAATAGTTGACCATATGACTAAAAGCCTTCCCCCTAAAGTAAACCATAGTTCCTTTGTCTAGGTAGGATTGAAAATGATGGATTGGAATAAGTGCTATAGTTAGTGATCTTACACTATAGTGGATCAGTAGTAGGAATAGTCTCTCTTCCCTACCCGACTAGCCCCGCCTATCTTTTCAAAGGGTAAAGGGCCCTATATATCCCTTGTGTGCTTCGAAATTGATTAACAAATTTTATTTTAAGCTCGTCTCATGCACTATATTAAAGGGGCTTGATCCATTATAGAATGAGGAAAAATGATTCTTATCCATATGATATGCATTGCATCCTAAAGACTCGCTCTCTCCCACTTACATATGGCAGGGCAGACCTTTTTAAGATTGCCAAATCCAAAAATGACCATCTCTATCCTGCATCTCATGAGGACGGAAGTACGTGTCTTTGCATAAGATAGAGAACAATGCTATGATTATGGATAAAGAGCTTGATATGAGATACGCCTAGATAAATGCTCTTTTTAAAATAAATGGGGCCTTTCTCTCAAAAAGGGAGAATATAGCTTTAGTGGATCAAGGAAGTGAATTTGTACCTCTCATTGTAAAGTGGATTTCTATCCACCATAAATAAATGAAGTGTTGCTATCATCTAAAAAATTCAAAAGTGAACTCAACCTTCTAAAGTAAAGCTCTCATGATGGATATGGGATCTTTTTTGAAGTTGGTTCTAAACCATTCTTTAAGAGCACCCAAACCAATGGTTCCAATGATTCTAATTCCAATGATTTCTTTTTTGAACACTCTCCTCCCCTATTTTAAGAAGGGACTTTTGAGGTGAGGCTCTACCTTTTAAAATTGAGAGGGTCTTTTCCATAGGAATGAATTCCAATGACTCTAATCCTAACTAATCTATACCATGATCTGGTCAAGGTGTCAACTTTAGGGTAGAGCAAGAAAATACATGTTGAAACAACATGAATGATGAATCAGTTGGAAGTGAGTCAAGGGGTTGGCTAGAAAAGGTGAATCCTTAAAACCAAGCTTATATAAGGTCTTCCTTTAGATCATAAAAGCCTTGAATCACCTCAAAAACTAGCCCCTCCCCTCTGTTATTAAAGTAAGGCTCATTCATATAATAGATAATAGTACATGAATGAGCCAAAAAAGGTGAACAACATAATAGATAAAATGGTTTGATGCTTGATGAATATGTTTGAATGGGTAGGAGGTATAAATTATTTCAATAGCAAGTAGTCTCATTCGATCCAGAATGACCAGCCATGTCTCTCGATTCTCTTTTAAAAGCTCGCTCAGATTGCTTGCATAACATAAAGTAGTACTATCTCAAGAGTCCTCCCTCGGTGCTTATCTAAAAGCTATCTCCTAGGTCAAGTCCTCTCTTAAGAGTACCCCACCCCAACACCACATTGAAAATGCAAAGGCCCAAAAACCCTCCCCTCCATTTTTGGCTTTTTAAGGGAAGGACCGCCTTTTGAAAACTAAAACAGAGGACCCCTCTCTTTTGCCCCTTTTTAAAACAACCTTGGGGGGTTATTTTAAAACATGGGGGGAAGGTCTCGATTATAATTCTTCTCCTTTATCTATTTATTTTAAAGCTTCAATGCACCCCTTTTTAAATAAAGAGAGAGTCAGTAACTCTCCTCAAAAATACGAGTGGATCTTGTAGGTTACCTGCTTTTGGAAGCTGGGTTTTTGTGGCCTTTTAAATTCAATTTCCTACTATAGTTCATATTTCTTTTCAATTCATAGAGAGAGTTGTTAATACATAGATAATAGAATGAAAAAGCACTCTCAAGCACTTTTAATATAATAGGGGTGGGGCACTCAACTTTGAAATGAAGTTCAGTTAACTCCCTCATTAAAATTTGAAGTGAGCTCTCTATTTTAAAAGGGAGAATGACAACATGAAAAGTGATCCCAAACTTGGCTAAATCGAGTAAATTATATACATATTAAAAACTCTCTCCCCCTCGGTTCTTAGTTAGAAGATATCGAATTCAATCTCTGAATCAATTCTTTCCACCATAAATCTCTGAACCTCGGAGAAATACTTCCAATGTTGTTCGAGTATAGCTTGACCTAGAGAAATGACATAACAAAAGTTATGAACCCTTTATATCTTAAGAGGTCGATCTCTTTAATTTTTAAATGGCCCTCTATTTTAAGGATACAAAATTTAATCAACCCAACTCCTTACCTTATAAAAGTGGGGGTGGAGGAGGAATCTCATTTCTTCACTAGAATTTTTGTTAATCCAAGGATTAACTATCCTCATGAAAACACCGTTATGTTCATCATTTTCCTAGGTTCTATGGCGATCTCCCTATCTCTCTCAACCACAATTTGACCAGAGCATAATATTATAGGGTAGGCGAGCTTCAAATCCCTTTAAAGCAATGCAACAACTTTAAAAGATGACATGCCTTAAATTAAAAAAGGGCCAGACCACTTCCTAACTGGGGCATTCCTAGCAATTTCATCCCTATTCTTTGAGCTTCTCCCCAAAAAATATTCTTATATCATTTTCCTTTAATAATAGAGGGAGTTCTTCGGTTATCCAAAACCTTCTAGCCAGTTTAAAATAGATAGTCGAGTGAGCCTCTCTATTTGAAAATTCTTTGTCTACTCTTAAAATAGAGAGCTTCTATATCAAACATAAAATATCAATACTCTCTATGATCTTGATTGACTTATTTCTTCGTGGTATCGATCTACCTCATCTTTTGGCCCATTCGTCCATAATTCTTGCATCAGTTGGACATTGATTCACCCTTCCATTTCAACATCTTTCCATTTATGATTTGCTCATGCCAGTAGCTAACCTTAAGATCAATGCACTATCTATTTTAAAAGGCAACAACCACTCTCTATCCTTTCTACAGTTATGGATGCCCTTTCTCTTTTAGAACATGGGCATGGGGCTCCAGCCCCACCCCCACTATTTAAAAGCAAGCAAAGAGCTTACCTTTTTAAACATGGGGAGCTTTAATTTCTCATACTCTTTTTTGGTCGAGTGAGTACCATTGTTCCTATTCTCGTACTCTTTTTTGGTCGAGTAAGTACCATTTTTCTTATTCCCTACTCAAATTTGAGTGAGTATTGATCCTATTTATTCACCGAGAGCTAGCTAAACGAAGAACATAAGGATATCTATAATAGTATGAGATATTAAAAAACATATATTACACATGCCACCATAAAATACAAAATACACATAGATAAATCTCTAATGACACTTCTAAAATGGTTCCTGCCCACCATTCGTGAGCTTACAAAAGAGAAGAGGGGAGTGTTCAACAAAAACCACCTCCAAGCCCCCCTTTTAGAATAGATAGCTGCATGGATACCTCTTAAAAATATTTAATCATTGTACCACCATTTAAAAGGGTCTTTTTAAAACAAAGAGCTCTTAAGAGAGGATTTTTAGCTCTCTATATGAAAATTCAGCAAGCAGGATGAGCTTACTAAATCAGGTTATGCATCAAAATGAATGTGTGTCACTCTCTATTTTAAAAGGGGAAACTTTCCCAAGATAACGCTTTGAAATAGTCGAGGGTTGGGTAGGCAGGGAGAGGAGAACGAGCTAAGCATTGAAAGTGATATAGGCATTGAAAGTGAATGAATGAAGTATCTTTTGATTATAGATAGAGAGTGTTTGCCAAGTTCCTTCGGGTCGAAAGGGGTTAAAAAAAGGTGTATTACTCCTTATAACCAGATGATATGGAAACAATGCACCCAAATATGATAATAAGGATAAGAAGACAAACTCTCCAATCAACTCTATCATTCAAAGCAACTCAGATTGTCCATTCTTCCCCTAGCGACGTAGATATTTCTTGAGCTCAACAACCATTTCAAACTCCTTTAGAGCAGGTAGAGGCTTTCCTAAATAGAACAAATGGATTTGGGAAGTGCCTCTCTCCCCCACCATTTAAAAGAGCAAAAGGGGGCTCCCATTTTAAAGGTGCATCCAATCCGCCTACAAAAGTAAGTATCCATCATGGAAAGAGAGTAAGTATCCATTGTAGAGAGCAAGTAGGCAACCCCATACTTAAAATTCAAGGGTTAATCCCCCCTATTATAGAGGTTTTAATTCCCCTTCAGATCTATGTTAGTTAGATTCACTCATAAAACTCATATATGGTTCTTTAACAATGACACGATCTTGTTTCTCTTGGATAGGAAAGCTTGATTGATGGATGGTGATACCCTATTTTTCTAGTAAAGCACTTCCCTTTGTAGTTATAGTAAGTATCCCCTTTTTCTAGTAAGGAACTTCTTTCTATAGTTAAAGTACCCCATCTTTATAGTAAGGCACTTCTCTCTAAAGAATGATCAAAGAACGTAGATAGAAAGCGAAGGTAACTTCTCTCTTCTCTTAAAGTGCTCCCAAGCTTTTAAATTTATCAAACAAGATCAAAACTCCAATCGATATCTTCATGGCACCATACAGGGTATTCATTCATGGTAGTATACAGGGTATTCATTCATGTGCTCGACCTTTTAAGGTTAGTTAGGGACCTCCTAATCGATACTTGATCCTCAATATTCCTCGACCACCAAGCCAAGGGAAAAAATTGGGCATTGACTAGTAGGTTCTCCATTTCAAAGAGGTTAGTTGAGCAGATGCCTTTGAAAATAGAGAGGGACTCTTTAAAACAAGAAGGGGTAAAGGTCCAAATGAATCTCGTAGGGGGATAGATTAGCTAATTCATTCATGTGCTCAAAATACTACATATATGATAGAATAGATTTCTATAGAGAGAGAGCAACAGGTTGGATTGTATATGCCCTCATTAAAAAAGCAACCTACCTTTTTTAACCTTTAAAGGTTATGATCCTCCCCTTAAAAACTAGCCCTCCCCACCATTTAAAAGGGCAAAATCTGAGCTCTCCTTAGGTTTATATTAAGAGAGTTCTTCTCTCTAAAAAATACTGTTGGGCTAGCAGTTGGATAGGCATAGGGCTCTCCCCTATCCCACCATTTAAAGATCATTTTTCAAACACAAGGGCCCTCTCCCCCTCTCATTTTTAAATGCAACCTCTTTTAACCCTTTAAAACGGTCAGGGAGGGAAGGAATTTTGAAAACTTTTTGGGGTAGGGCAACCTTCAAACGCCCAACATGAGGGGTTTCAAATGTAAAACATGATGTACAAGAATAGCTTTTTAAGGGGAATATGAATGATGATTATAAGCTTGCATGCGTTCACCCCAAGTATTATATTAAAGGTAAGACAATGGCATTTTAAAGAGCCTCTAAGAATTCACTTTTTTAGGATGAGAGATCTCAATGGAAAGAAATCAGTTACCATGAGGAGGTAGGGGGTTGCTAACCATAGGGAGATAGAACATGGGATTGTTGAGAAATAAAGTCTTAGTTGATTAGTGAGCGACATGACTAGATCTAGATAGATGAAGTCCAGGTTGTTGATCATCTTCGATAATGATAGATTAATAATTGATTAAAGAAATCAAGGGAATAATGAGCTCAAGACCAGCTAAATCCCTCTCTCCATTAATGTATGGATGACTTACTGAAAAACAATGGCTAAAACAAGTTCATTTTTTTAGTATCAAATCTACATTTGAAGATTTTAAAAGGGGACTTCTCTTTTAAAGCCCCAAGTATTATATTATATTATATTAAAGGGCTCTTAATATAAAATTCCAACCCTTAAGATATGAGTGAATGTAAGCTTTGAAGATTAGTAGGACAAAGCAGGTGCATGTTATATTGAACTCTTATATAAGGAGCTCTCTCCAACCTACTCATGGCTATTTTTATGGGTCTCAAAATCACCTTCTTCTCTCTCACATGGAGGAATGAAACCTTTTTTTGATCCCTTTAAAATAGAGATGCCCCTCGGATGTATCTCTAAATCCTATACTATTCTATGATTGTTTACATCCTTAAAATTAAAACCCTCTCTATTATATAAGGCATTCATTAATTTATCTCCTATATAAATGCAAATAATAATCATCTTTCTCTGCCATAGATTCGAGGGACCCTTGCAGTTAGATAGTATATCTCACCCTATCAATATGACTCTTTGTTGCATGCATGGCATTGGTCACATCATGAATGAATTCACCTCTCTATTTTAAAAAGGTTGCTAGGTGTGAATTGTTGGACCATGCAGAGGAAAGGTAAGCTCTCTATCATTATTTAAGGTGGTAGATTGAATACGAACCTTATTTAAGAGAATGCTCATGCTTCTCCCCCGGGCATAATACTTTTTGAATCCTTTATCACCTCATGGAAATTTTCTTCTTTCATTGCTCTTTATGGAAGAATAATTTTTGAGAGTTTGGAGTTTGATGAGTCCTCCATTTCTATCATCAGGTTCAACATGGAACCTATGAAAATAATTATTCTTTAATAAATCATGTGGGCATAAAGTCAAACACAAAAGAGGCTTTCCCTTTCAAAGAGGTCGAGTCTATCTCATCTCTATACCCCTGAAAAGGATTATAAGGCAGTGGGAAGAACCTCTCAAATTATGAGGCCATCAAAGTGGCTAATCATATGCTCTCTATTTTAAAAGGGGGAGGGCTTTTATTTTAATTGTTTTGTTAGAAAATCTCTTAGAAATATTATCTTTTGGGAAAAAAGGATTTTATAAACCTATTCCCTCTTTTCATATTTTAATTTTGAGCTCTTTTAATGAGGAGGTGGCAACATAGGTATGTATAATTCCAGCCATTTTCATTTGCTATTTTATCTTTGATACACAATAAATGAGGTATTATCAACTTGTTCCAACCTAGGATAATAAGCTCATGGAATTCCCTCTTACTTCATAGTTGAGTAATGACAAAAATCTATTTTGAGAGCACCTCTTGCATTTTCTTAAAAGCTGATACAAGCTTAATGATTTATCTTGCTTCCTTTCAAGTGCACAACAATTCCCAATGATACCAACAAGCATTAGCTCTCCTTGAGAGCAGGAGGTAATCCAGCCACACCTTCCAGTATGGGTACGTCTAAAAGTGGCTCCACTCCAATCACTAGCCTAGCCTTCGACGTTTCCTTCCTTGTATTGAGGTTAAGGTAACGACTTGGGGCATGGCAAAATTCCATAGTGTGATGGGCAATCTATACAAGCCCCGAGAATGGGTTCACCATCATTGATCGATCGATTTTTTCTTCATATAGGTAAGTTACAGCTTGCAATCCACTCTATATAACCTAGGCTAGGTTTTTGAGGTAAGTTTACCCGATTACATAAAGGGTCGCGACCTCTCTATCTTTAAGGTCGAGATTATTATAGCTCAAAAATGTGTCGCCTAAGACATAAGGGATATGATGACTTGACCTCATCCTCGCCTTCCCCTGACTTATTACCCATGGTCTATATAGAGTTACAAACTAGATTATGGTAACTAAACACAAGGGTTGTACCCTCTTTCAAAAGTGGGACTTAACCAAACACCTTATGATATGAGCTGACGATAGCCATGCGCCACCTGTGTCTGTGTTCCTGCAGGCACTCCATTTTTTCAAGGGGATTCATGACATGTCAAGCCATAGTAAGATTTGAAGCTTTGGATAAAATTAAACCTTTTAAAGAGGGTTGGAAATATCCATCATTAAATACAACTAGGTCTACATCAATTCCTTTGAGTTTCATTCTTGCAAATATACTCCCTATGTGGGATACTTAATGCGTTAGCTACAACACTTAAAAAAAAGGGTCGATACACACTTTTAAGATAGAGGGCTAGTATAAATTGTTTTAAGATAGAGGGCTAGTATCAATTGTTTACATCTAGGACCATCGGTGTCTTTAATCCTATTTTCTCTCCTAGCTCTCATCCCTTAGTGTCAGTTTTAGTCCAGATTAGTACTTTCGCTTTAAAAGTGTTATTTTCAATCTCAATGTATTCCATCGCTCCATCGACCCTCTACCCCTACCATAATCTAGCTTAGTAGGTTCCACCACCTGGGTTGATCCTATTTAATGGGAGACTTGAAAAACCACCTATATATGCTTATGCCTAACCATATAATGCTTGCATCCTTTGTATTATTAAGCCACGATCCTCTCTATTTTAAAGCACCTTAAAAAAGCACTTATTTGTTAGATACCATCATTGCTTTTTCTCTGAGAGAAGATGTTTTACCATAGATTTTTTTATAAAGGGCCCTCTCCTATATGTTTTAAAAAGGACAAGGAGAGCCTTCACGTGGTTCTAAAATCTTTGGCATGCTTTCACCTAAAAAAAAGAAAAAAATTCCCCACTATTGCCTCTCATAGAATTTTTGGTCATGTCTCCATTCCAGTGTGGCTAATCATCCTCTCAAACCAACTACTGATTGTGGCCTTGGAAAGCCATTGCCTCATCAACTAGCTAATCAGAGGCCCCTTCTTGGGTGGTTTCCCTCTCCTTTTAAAGAGCTCCTTAGTAGGGCTCCTGAAAACTTGCAACCTCAACTGTTGTCCCCCTCCCAAGGGTAGGTTCTTACATGTTACCCACCTGTCTACCACTGGAAACACCACTTCCTGTTCGACTTGCATGTGTTAGACATGCTACCTAAGAAAAGTTCATCCTGAGCAGGATCAAACTCTCCATAAACTCTTTAGCTGCATCACTTATAGCTCCCTTCTTTGTGAATAAGTTTATTCAAAATTATATTTCACCTATAGTCTCTCACCCAAATAGGAATATGGATGAATATATTTCCCCTATAACTTTATAGTGTCTCTATCTAGTTGGAATAAATACTAACTACATATTAGATAAAATACATACATATTAAGGGATATATATATATATAGATTTAAAATTGAGGCTCTTGTCATGGTATAGGTTGGAGAAAACAAGCCAACCATTGTTTAAAAAGACGTAGATATACCTTACTTTTTTAAGAGCATCAGAGCAAAATATGACTATTCTCTGATAAAATTGATAGGAATGAAGGATGGTTCCATTTTAAACAAAGTTAACTACTACAAAGGACTTTTAAATGAAAGGGACAAATTTGAGAAAGGTTCCTTTGGGTTTTTAAAGAGCACAATCAAGCTTTGAATTGCCTAACCTCTATTATAACCATTCCTACCCTCTCGTGTCAACCCCACCAGCCTCTTTTTCAAGGGGACTTAAAAGAGAATGTCTCAACCCATCTCAATTTTCAAGATTTGTGGCACCTTAGAATAAAGAGTTGTCACAACTATTCTTACCCTCTCATGTCAATTCCATTGGCCTCTTTTTTGATGTGAGAAAGCACGAGATAAAAAAAATGGAAGGACTCACCGTCAAACCAATGACCATCACCATGTCAAGGTGACACTCTACCATTAAGTCATATCCCTTCCCCACCCTCATTTGGAGAGGGAACTAACTAATGAATCAAAACTTATCCGCATTAGATTTAGGGATAATCAGACTCGAACCAATGACCATCACCACTTTAAAAAGGTGACACTCTACCACTAAGTTATATACTCTCCCTACCCTCATCTGTAAATAGAACTAACTGATGAATCAAAACTTCCCATCCCAAGAAATTGATAAACTCAAGATCTTATGAATAGAAAGTGCACCCCCATGTTTAAAAGGGCCTTTGCCCTTAAAAAAACCCAAGGAGAGAAGAGTCGAATACCTTTAAAAATTGAGGTGGAGATAGGACTTATTTCCATCCTACTAGAAAGCAATAGGAATAAATTAGATGGATTGTCAACTACGTGAATCCTATTAGAAATAATATTTTCTGCTAATTCAAACCATAACATATAGTTCTGTCAAATCCTCTCTTTTTTCTTTCGATCTCGATTGAGCTTTTAAAGCATGAACATAAAAGAATTTAAGCATGTTTTATTTCATCTAGCACTAGTTTATTGCGGAAAGGAATATTGTTTGGAAGAAGAAACAACACAGAACCGAGATTTTAAAGAGGATACCTTTAAAATTTAGAGGTTGTAAAAGCACCATAAAAAATCTGAACGCTCTCTATTTTGAAAGGGGAGCTACCCTCAATCAACATATCTTTTACATTTCTATTCAAAAGTTTTGATGTATTTTCATGAGAAAATCAAGAACTTTGCCTTTGCCCATTGAATTTAGAGGTTGTAAAAGCATCATAAAAAATATGAATGCTCTCTACTTTGAAAGGAGAGCTACCCTCAATCAACATGTCTTTTACATTGTCATTCAAAAGTTCTGATGTGTTTCTATGAGAAAATCAAGACCTTTGCCTTTACCCTTTAAAATATAAGGTGGGGTAGGGGAGGGGAGAGCAAAAAATGAACAAATTCCTTCAAGAGAGAATACTTTAGAAAACTATTCATCATTGAGAAAAAATAAGGGGAGTCCCTAAATACTTCATAGAAAAACATGGGCATCCTATCGAGATAGAATTTGTAACTAACGTTGCTATCAAAATGCATCGTAGGAGAAGATTTCCCTCCATATACTTGTTGATTCAAATTAGGATAGGTGTTTATTTAAAACCAAAAAGCTCTCTCATATTTTTTCCTTTTCTTGTTGAGCTCTCACTCACTTCTCTTTCGGTCCATAAAAATGAGTTAGTGGATGCCAGCAGTTTATTATAGAGGAAAGGACTCATTGAGCCAAGATAACTAACTAAATTAAAAACCATATTTCCATAGTATGGCCTTTTAAATGCCATTCACAAGTCTTACGCGCTCCGATCATATCTCATATTTTTATCGCTTCAACATAGGTCATCAAAATGATCTCGAAAAACCAAACCAAAGCTCTTTATAGCCTATGTCTTTCATCAAATTGATTCCTATTTGAACAATGCATAATCTCTTTTAAAATAAAAGGCTCACATTAACCCTTTTTCCCCTTTTATGATTCGAAGAAATGATATACCAGATAACAAGAAGAAATTAGCATGTGATAATACCAATTCATACAAGAGGAAACATTCAAAATTTCTTTCTTCAAATGTTGTATTTTATACATAATATAGGAAGAAGAATCTATTCCTTATAAGATTTTGCATGCATAGTTTTTTCAACGAAAGAAAATAGGATTCATTAGTGTTTGATTAGAACACCAAAATGTAACTGAATTAGTTCTAGTTACTCATTAGGACATGATGAAGGAAATAAGAATTCAGACAACAATTCGAACCCTATTTATCATACTTCAAAAGAATCGCTCTCTATTTTCAAAAGGGGAAGCCCTCTCTATTTTAAAATGTGAAAATATCCTCCTCCCTCTATCTTAAGAGCAAAGCAAAGCGGTTAGAGTGATGGTAAAGGTAACTTATTTGTCAAATTTTTCACTATCACCCCTAAAAAACTAAACTCTGCCTTACCTCTTTTAAAAAACTCCAAGTTGCTAGAGTACGATTAACCTCTAGATATGAAATAATTGCTTATACACAAGAGGAAGAAGGATTAAAGACTGGTGTGAATTACCACATTGTTTGAGCGTTATCTCAGTAAAATATTGCCAACAAGGGTTTTATAGTGCATTGTAAATTCCTATGGTGAGGAAGGAATCCTTCCATTATCTCGCATTTAGCATGTATCAAAGTTGTACTCAGATGGAGATGTTGAACATCTCCATTCCAGACCATATATAAATTGTGTGTCAGGCAGCTGCCTGTGCCATATACACTAGCTTTAGCTGGGATTCCTATACTTGGACTTTCTGTGTGACTTACAATGTAGTAAACCTTAATCCTCTAGGCAAATCCTGCAGAAATCCATAGAGAGTTGTATCCCTACCTCTCTATTTATATTCATAATTGTGCAGACGATATTTTTAGACTAAATTCTACCTTTTACAATAAAAATGATTGCTTAAACATTGTGCTTACTGGTGGAGGATGAAGGCATGTATAACAAATAAAAATTTGAAACAGACTTCCACCTCTCCATATTTTAAGAGGGAATGTTCTCTCTCTATATAGGAGAACACACTTTCCTTCGCAACACTTAGAAGCTCCTCTCTTAATAAAATATGCTTGCGGTTATTGAGAGAGGGCTCTAACACCTTATTGGGTAGACTCAGTCATTATTCAAGCTTCATATTGAATTGCAATTTATAATGTTTTACACCACCATGATTAGCATTCTCGGATAAGTGAGAATCATTTATTTCACTAACAACCTCTCCATTCTAACCTTTCATATTTAGTAGCATTATCTCAATTTGACTCCTAAAATGCTAGGGAATCCCCTGAATATGGAGTCGACGGCTGCTTGGATTCACTTTTTATTCTCTCTCAACATATTTGACCCAAAATTGACTTGGATCCACTCTTCATATAGTAGATAACACCTATATTGATATCTTTTAGGGGGTTGCCATTCATAGGAAAAGTGTAATAGAGATGTTAGATGCAAGATGTGATGGTCCAACTGTTAATTAAGGCTATCCTAGAACTATTTTAAAGTGTTGAACCTCTCCTCATTGATGCATTTGACTGGGCAAATTCATCATATTGCCTTATCTGATAGGTTATGCCATCCGTTTTTTCCTGCAACATCGATAGGATACAAAATAAGATGTTAATATCTACCTCATGGATAACCTCTCTATTTAGTCTAGCTTTATGGCTGCTTGGAATTCAATTTTTATCTAGAAAATTAGGAAATAAGATCGCACTTTTGAATGTGGAGACATGCGCTAGCCAAGTATTATGTTATATTAAAGGTCATCATCTTTTCTCCTTGATCAAAATCAAGAGGAAACCAATTCGAGATGATGTTGATGAGGAACACCTCTTAAGGTTCTTTCTATCTGAGCTCAATTGGCACCGGAGGAAGAACACATGGGATACTCGAAAAAGGGAGGTATTTACACACAAGATGTACCGAAAGAGACATTTGAAATTAGGGAAGGAGCAAGAGGAACATGAAAAATAAGACTCATGAGAGGCATGAAATTGGATACTTTTTAGAATAGAGAGTGGTTGGAGGATGGATATGAGTGCTCACATGCATGAATTCATCTGTTCCAATCAAATCTATCTGGTAGAAAGGACCCAACAACATACCCACTCTTCTCTCATTCTTATTGGTGTGCATGGGTTAAGTGGGTTGTCACTCTCGCCTCTCTTATCCAAAAGGTTGAGCATAGCCCTGTTTATAGACATGATTAAAGACTTTTTATCTATCGTATTACAGAGGGAGGCAACCTCCACTATATCCCCTAATGAATGGAATAACATATGCATGTTGTGTCAATTTCTTCGAAAGGGTGAATGGATGATAATAGCTATTGTGGGTCGGTGGAACATGAATGATTAAACAAAGAAAGGTAAAACAAGATCTAAAAATAGAAAAAACTTCTTTCATACTTCTCTTCTTTCCAACTCCAATGAGGCACTGAAACTAAAATCAACATTCGACAACCCATAACTGACCGAAAAATTATCCACTTGAATTACTATACTTGGCATTAGATTCCAGGTTATTTTCCCTTGTCAAAGAAGAACATTTCAAGGTCCTAATTTTTCCTCATTCATATTGTTGTAGTCTTAACATGGGCTAACAATTTAAAATATAGAGCTTACCATTATAGATAGAGGGTGCTAGGATTGGCTCTTCCAACTCAACCCTATTATGAGGTTTTTTGAGGGATGTGAGAGTTCCCTTTAATGTTCTTGGTCCTCTTTAAAACTCAAACTAGGCCCTTAAATATAAACCTAAAGAGAAGTTAGTCTACGCTCTTGATTAAGATGTAACGACCTCCTATAATGGGGGCACCCATACCTTATATAAGAGGATCTTTATCACTTGATATTTATCATTCAACCTCAAAAAGCTTGATTTATAGGCCTCTTATATAATGGGGGCACCCAAATATTATATAAGAGGACCTTTACCACTCAATCTATTTATTGATTCATAGGTCTATTATATAATGGGGATTTCAAAAAATATGAAAATCTACTTCTTCTTTAAGAGTAGGCAGTGAAGAGAGAGAAGTAAAAGTTATCCCCTTATAAAACCAGCAGTGGAATAAGAAGAGGTCCTATATGATAGGTATTGCAATGAAGAGAGAAGAGTGACAGAGAAGGGAGAAGCTTTTAAAATAGATAGGGGTTGGCCTTGGTGAAGAGAGGAAGTCTGCACAATGGTATGGCTTTATGACGTTGCTTATAGTATGAACCCATTTAAAATAGAGAGGTCGTACATTTAAAATAGAGGGGGAGGAAGTGTGGAAATAAATATCTATTGGTTCGCCATGGCTTTTAAAGTTTGACCCTGGGATAGATATGCTTGAGGAGCAGTCTCGAGAGAGAAGTCCCCTCCCCTCCCCCTTAGCTTTTAAAAGGTAGAAGGCCCTTTTTAGAACATAGAGGGTTCAACAAGTTCAAAGAAACTCTATGACAAAGGTAGCTTGTGGATATGGATGGTCCTTTCCCTTATCAAAGGTGAATGATTAGTCTAAATCGACCTCTCGATTGACCTCAAAAAGAGCCACGTGAGCTCTTATATATGTAGCCAGTGGTGAAGAGGGAAAGTTTATAAATACTTGTGCCTTAAAAAGGGCATATGAAAAATTATAGATACTATAGCACTCTCTATTTTAAAAAGCTCCTAGTAAGCTCTCTATCAATAATCTTAAGAGAGACAAGGAGTGAGTTTCCTCTTAATATATAATGCTCGCTCAAGATTTAAGGCTTTTGAGGTAAGCGAGGCTCTCTCCTCTCTTAAAAATCCCCACCTCCACTTTTATAAGGCAAGGATCAGCACTCTTGAGACACTCTCTATCCATTATCTTAAGAGGGAGTATTACTCGACCTATCTTTTTAAGTGTCTTTGGCTCTTCAATTAAAAAATACTCAATCGAAAACTTTAATACAAGGTCAAGGATTCTATCTCCATCTCTATCTCCTAGGAGGGGAAGTTGCAGTCTTATTATGTATGGCAATAAGACTCTTCTCTCTTCCTCTTCCTACCAATGAGTGCGGATCTTTCCATTTTATTTAATGGATCGATCGAGCTCTATAATATTGATCCCTCTCCCATTCAATAGGTCAGTAAAGCTCTATAATCCTAAGCCCTCTTAAGATTATAGATGGAGAGTTGGTATCAACGAATCGAACAATAGGCCATTCTTGAATGGGATAAAAAAAAAGTCAGTATCCCTCGACTTCATCGACCATTTAGGAGGTCGTTGACCCCATTTTAAAATAGATGACCCACCAGGATGAATCTCTACTCTTTCCTAGGATGAATATTGGGTAGGGGAAAGAGAAAACAACCTCTAGGAAATGTGAACAAGCGAACTTGACCTCTTTAAAAGGGTTAGGCACTCGAATGAAAACAAGGGCCTCCCTTTGCACCTAAAGACTCACTATAGAACAAAACCGTGAACAATATTTCAAAGATTCCCTCCAAGTGTAAAGAGAACCTTTAAGTCTAAAGAGCATGATGCTACATTATCCTGATTCCTATGTGATTAAGTACTTGACTGTATAATAGAGCTTGCATTTATTCCCATAAAGTCTGGGTATCAATAGAGAGCCTCTCTCAAACCACTCTCTCTCTTGTATAAGGTAAGAAAGAAAGTGCACCTACTCTTTTCTTTCTCTCCCATAATAGAGATAGTAGGCTTCCTGCCTCAAGGGAATCAATAGTGGCTTTACTAGCCTGTTCTCAACTCCTTTCACTAGCTAGGGATAGGCGGGGGCAACATTTTCCAACTGCTCTCACTAGTTAGGGATATACGAGGTCAATCCTTCCTCAACATCTGAGATGAACAAAACCATGAGCGAGCCCTTCAAAAATATGATTGGATATTTTAAAAGAAAGCTTTTAAAAGTTTGGATTCGATAGACACTTGAAGGTTCTAACACTAGCCAGGATGGATATGACCTCTGACTTGGATCTTGGATCTGGGTTCTAGAACCAACATAGACTTCTCTCTTAAGATCATGCAACTCTCTATTTTAAAATGGGGGAAACCTAATTTCTTTCCCACCTTGCTATCCCTCAACCTATCATAAGAGAGTGCTTTCATTCCCTAGGTCAAGGGGTGTGCCCTCTTAGTGAGAAAGTATCTTCAGTCGGGATTGGTTAGAAGCTTGACCTCATTTCATTAAGTGCACATCTCGATATCATTTTGATTGTTCACCGAGGCTTTGGTTGGTGGTATCCCCCTCTCTCATCACAACATAAGCACTTCCCTCTCTTTGCAACTCGTTATAATAGCACACACTTTTCTACCTTGATAGAAGAAAGGGGTAATTTATCAGTCTCTCTATCTATGAGCTAGGAAAAATGGAGCCCATTCTATCAAGAGGGTTTGAATCAGGTTTTTTAATCTGTTTGGGAATTCCAAAGTGCACTCCCTCGATCTAGGAATTTCACTTGTTGAACTCAACTTGCATATAAGATCTGTGGTTGAACCAACCTTACCCACTTACTATATCGGGAAGAATCATACTTCTGTAAAATAATTGAACCCCTCTAATAACACATATAAGATATGTGGTTGAACCTCTTTGGATCTTTATCTTAGGCAGTTCCTTGATCAAATAAAAATGCAAGTGAGGCCATTGTCATACTTTTTTTGTTGAACCAACCCCTATAGGATGTCGCACGATCGATCCCTCTATTTTAAAAGGATATTTGTGGTTGAACTAACCCTCTTTATTTTAAATGGAATTATTAACTGTTTAAAAGCATTACATGACCTCTTAATATATAAAGGTGGTCGTAGCTTCATAAAGGCTCTCTACACCCACTATGTATAAATGGGCCACACTAGTGGAATAGGGACCTAACTCTAGGTGGAAGCAAAAAGAAGAGACTACTTCAAACCGATCAAAGGAGAGAGAAAACACTTCGAACCCAGAAGGATCTCTCTATTCATAATCAAAAATGGGAAATTTAAAAGCTCTATCACCAACATTCCGTTGTATGGATTCTATTAACCAAGTAGGATTTCCCCATATCTATTCTAGGATATCTCATCTAGGATCAGGTTCAACATGTAGTCTTCTAGGGGAGCAGTCAGTTGTAAATAGTAAAGCCAAAATTCATCATTTTGTGATGTAGCCCTCGTCAAGCTGATCATTTTGAGACCCAACTCTAGAAACCTATTTTCGTAATCCTACCTTCCAAAAATCATCATTTTTTGATATAAGTCTCTCCCAATCCTCTCTTTGAGCTAATTTTTTTGACATATAACTCTGATAAACTATTTTGGTAACCTTAAAGTGAATGGCTGGTGGTACTAGAGCCACCTAATAGCTAGAGTAAATAAGTGACCAATTGAAACAAATTGAAGGCAATTAGACACAAATCCTTTAGATATTATATAAATTAGATAAACTAGATAAAATTGACAACCTCAAGAGTCATTTAATAGGTCTAAATACAAAATACGATGTTCTGGTAAGACAATCATCAAGGAGTCAATATGGTAGTTCTAAGGACAGAGCATAAACTACCTTGCCACTAAATATATTTCAAAGAATGCCCAAGCTAGACTTTGTAAAATTTTATGGAGAGGACCCAACTAGTTGGTTGTATTGAACCAAACAATATTTTTATCTTCATGTCACCCATAATCAAAGGCTCACAATTGCATTTTTCAACGTAGAATAGGAAGTAGTTCAATGGTACCAATGGTTAGAAAATATGCATCTGTGGCTCACTTGTGCTGAATTTGAGATAATTAATCATCCATTTTGGACCCAGTGAGTATGAATATTTCACTGGTGCCCTCATCAAGTTGAGATGGATGACATAAGTCCGTGATTACCAAATAGTTTAAAAAGTTGGCAAATCGCACTAGGGATTAAGTGTCGAGATTTTCCATAGTTGTTTTGTTAGTGGATTAAAGGAAGATATCCATGCTGAAGTAAAAATTTTCAAGCCAAATAGCATGATGGCAATTGTAGGATTAGCTAGGCTTGCTGAAGATAAATTTGTAGCACAAAGACATACTTTTAAATCTCCAAAAGTTTGAACCTCGTTTCCATCTTGGATTTTATCAAAAATAGGAAACACCTAGGTCAAACGTCTCACTCGAGAAGAAGTGGAGGCACATGGGGCATAAGGACTATGTTACAAATGTGATAATAAAAATTCTTTGGGCTACATATATGTACAAAAAACTATATTTACTCA
The DNA here is from genome assembly GCA_028583015.1 of Wollemia nobilis. Taxonomy (NCBI): domain Eukaryota; kingdom Viridiplantae; phylum Streptophyta; class Pinopsida; order Araucariales; family Araucariaceae; genus Wollemia; species Wollemia nobilis. Next base: position 86,461 of record JAQPPZ010001344.1, read on the forward strand.
ATGTGAGCGAACCTTCCACTAGGGAAACACATGACAAAGAGGAGGACCATAGAGAGGAAGATCAATCTAAAGAGTTTTAATCAACAGATGAGCAACCACTTGAAATTTTAGTACATGCATTATCAAGGATTTCTACTCCCAAGACCATGAAAGTGGTAGGGCATTTCAAGGGTCCGCAATTCATCATCCTCATTGATTCTAGTAGTACCCATGATTTTATTAATGCTCGAGTAGCTAAAAGGGCAACTTGTTACATCTACCCTTGTAATTCATTTGAAGTCATGGTTGCCAATGGGGGTACTCTACCATGCAAAGGAAAATGCAAAAAATTAAAGGTGATGATGGGTGAGTACCACCTAAGGGCGAACATGTTTACCCTTCAATTGGAGGGTTGTGACATTGTTTTGGGAACTCAATGGCTTCGTACCTTCAGCCCAAAAAAATGGGTCTTTTTTGAGCTATGGATATAATTCATCAAAAATGGGAAGCAATACACTCTTCGTGGCATGATCGTGTGTTTACCCAACTCATCAGCTCACATCAAATGGAAAAAATTTTGAAGAAATCATCACAAGGGGTGGTGGCAAAATTGTTTGCACTACAGGCCCCAAATTTCAATGATACAATTCATCCAGTTGAATTACAATAAATTTTGGATAGGCACACACTCATATTTGTAGGACCAAAAGGGTTACCACCATGTTGCACCCATGATCATGCCATCAATCTTACCGTGGGAAGCTTACTATTGAACATTCATACCTACTAGTACCCATAATGTGTAGAAGACTGAAATTGAGAAAATGGTGCGGGAGTTAGCAATAGGGGTCATTCAACTGAGTGTTAGCCCATATTCTTCTCCAATACTTTCAGTTCGTAAGAAATATAGGTTTTGGTAGTTATGTGTGGGTTTTCAAAACTCAACAAAATTATCATCAAGGACAAATTTTCCATTTTCATCATTGATGAGTTACTGGATGAACTCCATGGTGCTTGCTTCTTCTCAAAGTTTGATCTTCGTTTAGGTTATTAGATTAGATTATGGGAAGAAGATATTCCAAAGATAACATTTTGCACTCATGATGACCATTATGAATTCCTCGTCATGCCATTCAATCTTACCAACGCACTATTCACCTTTTAAAGTCTCATGAATACAATCTTTCAACTATATTTGTGTATATTTATATATTTTTTGAAGATATTTTGGTTTACAATTTTAGATGGGGGGAACATTTGCAACATTTAGACCAGACACTACAACTGTTGGTTAATGATCAATTATGTACCAAACAAAATATTCTTTTGGGATGGAGGAATTTGGAATACCTACGCCATATAGTTCCAATGAAAAGGGTCAAAATGGATCCTAAAAATATTATTGCCATACAAGAATACCCCAATCCACACACTCTCAAAATTCTTTGGGGTTTCCTAGGCCTTATTGGCTATTATTGAAAATTTATTCATAGTTATGGAAAGATTGCATCCTCTTTAATGACTATTTTGCAGATAAACTCGTTTCTATGGTCAAAACTCATAAAACATGCATTTCTATGACTTAAACAAGCTATGTTCTCTACTTTTGTGTTGGCTATGCCTAATTTCTCCAAGCCATTTGTGGTTGAAAGTGATGCCTCTGGAAGTGGAATTGGTGTAGTGCTTATGCAAGAAGGGCATCCATTTTGCCTTCACTAGTAAGGCACTATTAGGCAAAAAATTGGGAAAATTGACTTATGAGAATGAGATAATGGTGATATTACATGTCAACCAATGGAGGCCTTATCCTTTTAGGTGACATTTTTCTATGAAAAAATACCATCATGTATCTATGCTCGAACAACAAAATGGGGTACCAAATTATTAGAGTATGACTATGAAATCATTTATAAGAAGGAAAAGTAAAATGTAGTTGTTGATGCACTATTGTGCCAATATGAGAATCAAGGTATGCTATGTGCCATCTCTATCCACTTCCTCAATGGACCCACCAACTTCAAGGTGAAGTGATCCAAGATTCCACCTTGCAATCATTAATTCAACAACTTCAAATTGATCCTAACTCTTGCCCAAGATATACATGGGTTGGACAATATCTACAATATCGGGGTTGCCTTGTTATCCATTGAGATTCACCACTTCATGAGTCTATTATAAAGAAATTGAATGGTTCCTCCAACTATAATACATTTAGGCTTCTTAAAAACTTATGAACATGCTAAACATACATTGTTTTAGTCAAGGATGAAAAAGGATATCAAGACCTTTGTTGCAGAGTGTAATACTTGTTAGTGTGTTAAGGGTGAAACTTTTTGCACATTGGACACACTCCAGTCTCTTCCAATTCTAGAGATCATTTGGATGAATATTTCTATGTATTTTATTGGAGGACTTGCAAAGTCTAGAGGCAAAACAATCATTCTAGTGGTGGTGGATTGTTTGAGTATACTCATTTTTGTCCTCTACCCCACCCTTACAAGGCCTCAACTATTGCCCAAATATTCCTTGATTTCATTTTTCGCTTTCATGACATGCCTCAGTCCATCGTATTCGATCATGACCCTACATTTACTAGTAATTTATAATAGGAACTATTCAAGTTGCATGACACACAACTCAATATGAGCTTGGCATACCATCCATAGACCGATTGATAAACTGAAATTATCAAGTGCTTGGAAACTTATATTTGTTGCTTTGCATCTGAGCAACCGACTCATTGAATCAAATGGATTTCTTTGGCTGAGTGGTGGTATAATACTTGCAATCACTCCACCAAGATGACACCATATGAAGTAGTTTATGGACACCCTTGATTATCAATTTTGTTATAAATTCTAGGTAGTTCCAAGGTTCAAGCCATGGATTCCACTCTCATGGAGCGTTCAAAACTACACCACCATATCAAAGATAATTTTCCATGGCGTGGAACCATATGCAACAAAAAGCAGATCAACACCATTTGAGTGCAGTTTTAACATTTGGGACATGGTTTTCCTATGCCTGTAGCCCTACAAGCAGTCATCACTAAAACTTGGTGGTAGTTAAAAGGTAGGATCGTTTAAAGCATTGTTGAGAAAATCGAAATCAACATGGAAAAAGATTAAGAAAAAATCAAAAATCGACAAAAAATGAGAAAAAATTGGTAAAATGTTAGAAATTTTTCATTGAAAAAACCAAAGAAAATGCAAATTTTTATTGAATTTTTTTTTATGCATGTCATATTGTTTGGGGAAAATGGGGTAAAAATCAAGAACAATTGGTTTGGTTTGAATTGGGATTTTTTGCAGATTTTCTCAACTATGGTATAATGTTAAGTACATTTAATATTATAATACAATCAATATTGGGTTATGTATGGCCCATGCCAACCCTTATACAATATAATAATATATCCTCAAATATCTATTTCTAGGTACCCCAACATTACAATAATATAATATTAAATAACATATAAAATGCTCTAGCAGGTTGATCCTGTGTCCTACAAGCTAGAATTGACGCCTTCTTCCATAATACATCTAGTTTTCCATGTCTCATATTTAAAGGTCATCCTTGGAAACCGTAAATAGGTCCAATTCACACTAGCCTAGTTGGATGAGGAAGGCTCAATCATATTAGAACTTGTGAGTATTTTAGACCGGTATACACACACTTTGCAACCACACTCTCACTGATGTTCTAGTACAATGGTGTGGATTGCAACTAAAATATGCCAACCTAGGAGCCACTCCAACTACAACATCAGTTTTCTTACCTTAAGCTTTGAGGACAATGCTTCTTGAAGGGGAAGGGCATGTTAGGACCCTATCATAATACAAAGATTGTTACATATTGGTCTAGTGTTGGTGTATATTTACACCTTGGATGCCTAGTGTGTATGGGCCCATTATGATGTAACCTTTACTTTTATTATAAGTAGAAGTTAGCAGCTTGGGTCCCCTCTTTCATGTGGTCCAACCCTTGAGCATTAGGGTTAGGGTAAATAAGAGTATATAAGGACATGGGTTTGGAGTAGAATGTATCTCATTTTTCTCAAATTGTATTAGAGCTCTACTTTCAAGGAGGTTGCTCCATTGAAGAGACCTACGATATTTGTTCCGCTTGATTAATATAAGTTTGTTATATTCCATCCAATTATTTTCTTGAGCACTTTTGTTATTGTTGGTTACGAATCTACCACTTAGGATAATATTTTAATCTATTGCGCCCTAGATTCGCCCAATAGATTGAAAGGCCATAAGGGACACCTTCTATACCAATATTCGGAGAAGGTCGGCTTCCTTTACTAATCTAATTTGGGGTTTTAGTTGAGAGTGCAGGAAAGAAATTATAAAGTGCAGAAAGAAATGTAAATATCATTTGTTTCAGGGTGGGGAAGATAAGCAGCACAGTTACTAACCTATCACTATACCAACAACAATCAAAACAATGTATGTAACAGAAACCGTTAGTGCAATTTTATCCTATGTATCCTTCCTTCAGTATTCCAGATATACTTAATTGCCAATGCTGAGATCCAGAAATGCAGAATGACAACAATCAGAAAAATAAGCAACATGAAACAAAAATACCTATAAAAGGCAGCATAAAAGACAAAGACAATTAACGGAGCCAAGTATACTTTGAATTAAAAGCAAGTGTGTAGCTACAACAGTTTCTTAGCAATATATCCCCCTTCCACCCTTTTACAATGAAATCACACTACTATTTATAGCAGAACTTTCCCCAAATTACATTTAGGCACAAAATCCTAGACCTAACAAAAGCTATAAAAGTTGTCAAAAGCGGCCAAAAGTGGTTGAGATTTGACCCCTGTGGGCCATGAGTGTATTTGCAGCATGGTCTACTTAGAAATGCTATAGCCCCTGGGGATTTAGTAGGTGGGTAGTCAAGTTTGGTTGAAGACGGTAGATGTGGTACAGTTTATCTTTCAATGCTCATCTACTCTGTACTTTGGCAATACACCTTCTGTCACATCCTGATGCATATCCCAAAACTTCACACCTATCATTGATATGAAGTCTATTGATGAAAGGGGGAGTGATGGTTTGGACTAAAAACTTTATCCTTTTTTCATTCTGCCCAACGACGCATAAAACTGGTGCAAATTCGGACAACACAGGCTAGAATTAGCGATGGTAGGAAGCTCCTGACTTAGGCAATTTTCATTTGGTAATTTTCCTCTTTGTCCAACCAATGGTGTTGGAAGAAGGACGTGAAGTCGGACGATGCATCGCAGTTGGGCGACCAAAACTTAGCCAAATATTGCATCTATGCTCCTCTTCTTGTTCGACGATGCGTAAAAGTGGGCCTAAATTCGAGCGGTGCAACACAGTCATGTGGCCAACACTTAGAATATTTTCATATTTTTTATTCTTTTTCACCCGATGGTGCACCAATACAGGCCTGAAGTCGGGCAGCACAGCTTAGTCAGGCACCGTCAGATGGCGCAACTTCAACACTTGGAATATTTTGCTGATTTTTGATTCATGACTGCCCAAGTACGCTGAAAACCATGAGCGTCGCCTGACTTTGCTGTGAAGTAGGACGGGCTCAACACTTAGAAGTTTTTTGAGGCAATTTGCCCATTTGCTGAAAATACTAAAAAACACTGAAATAACATGGATGCAGAATTGAAAATTAACAGCTGAAAAGTACAAAGAACATGAAGAAGAATGGGAAGAAAGAGAGAGGGAAGGCATAGCAGCAATTTCTACAAAATTTTCAGAATTGGTACCCCTGTGCAAAATGTGACAACATTCCTGGTGACTCTCGGGGTATCGATCTCACCTCGATGCAAGGAACCTAGCCTCTATCCTTTGGGCACATAGTCTTTCCCGGCCCCTGCATCCTTCTGCTAATGTTGTTGCTATTGCTTTTGCTGAGCTTCCCACTTTGGTAGTTGTTCTTCTGCATCACTCTTAGCGGTCTCTTCTCTCGAGTCTTCTTCTTTTTCTTTCTCTGAACTAGATAGATCTGTGTCCTTCTCCTCTTCTTCCTTGGAGGGATCAACATTCTTGCAGACATGGTCATGTGCAGTTTGAGCCTGATTCCAGACTACCTCTTGGAAGGGCTTTGAACTATTGATGTCTTTCAACACTTTTTTGAAGGCCATAACCTAGTGCATGTCAATGGTGGTGTACCTTTCTCCCAGTTCGTGAAGACAGGTGCTAATTTTAAAGAATTTAGACACCATTTAGGTTACCTGCTCTTCTTGAACAGGGTCGCTCCAACTATCAATATCAGAAGTGTCTGCCTTAAAGGCTTCCCAAATTGGCTTCAGTTGCTCTCTGGGCAGACATTCTCCATCTTTTACAAAGCTCAAAAATCCAAGCAATGAGAGGGTGTGAAAGGGGACCAGGCAAGTATCCTTCTCCTTGAGAAACGCGTCCAACAACTTTCTTTTTGTCCTGATCCTTTTCACTTTTTCAAAGTAGGTTTGCAAGGTTATCCTTGCATCGACCCATTTTAGGGCAATCTGTGACATAGGGGAGAATTAGAGGCCTTTGCGCTCATATTATTCAAGTTTTATTATCAAGTCCAGCCATCGTTGTGCTTGGCGCTCGACCTCCTCTATCGTAGGCTTTCCCTCGATAGATATATCTTGGATCTTTAAAACAAAAGTGAGGACCGATAGCAACCTGGATACATGGGTCCTAAAACCCTTTAGTAGGCTGGCCCTTAGCTCTTTGATTTTGTCCTTAGAAAATGCGGCCGCCTGTGAGGCCTTCTCTGCAAGTTGTTTCTTAATTTCTTTCAGCTACCCTTGTAGTTCGGTAGCCTGCGCTAGCACATCCCCTCTTTCTTTGGTTAGCTGGTCTGCTATCACTTTTTGATCTGTCATCTCCTTTTGAGCGGCTGCAAGTTGCTCTTTTAGTTTTTCAATCTCCCCTTGGGCAGTCTCTAGCTACGTTTGCGCTTTGGCTAGATTATCCTCTAGATCTCTCTTGTCATCTTGAAGCTGGTACATCTGCTACTTTGTATCCAGTCATTTAATCAACAATTTTTCCATCTTCCACTGGATTTCTCCTATCTCATACTCTTCGATGATATCGTCAAAGCTCTGCTTTTTGCTTTGGTAAAAATAATTGTCTTTTGTCATATCCTGGATAGGCTTTTTGACCTTGGGAACCCTTTTCTCTGAACGGATCATCCTCCTCTCCAAGTCAAATTTGGCATGCTTTTCTGGAATGATGATCTCTTCTCCTCTTCTTTTCCTAATTCCATGGAAGAGAGCTAGGGAACATTGGTCTACCTTGGTGGCCAGTGGCTGATCGTCTATAATTTGCAACTATTTTTTTGCCAGCTCCAAGTCACTAAACAAAGGGTATGCCAAAGCTGAATTTCATTGTGGTATTTTTCTTGCAAACAAGGAAGTATGGGGCACGCTAGATGATACAGTCGCCTTTGCGGATGGATGGACTTTTGGGGAAGTGGGTGGCTCTTACAGAGGGGAATATGGGATTTCTAGGGTAGTGGTCGCGGAGGATGAGCAGTGAGGGGATGAAGGGCTTTCCTCTACGCTAGCCACGTAAGACAGACCTAGGGTTTGGCTTAGGGATAAAAAGGCATTGGGATCCTTGGTGAAGTTGCCAAATGTTTGCAGGCTATGTGGAGGCTGCGTGAAGGGAGACTAGGATGAGGTAGCCTAAACGGGTTCAGAGGTAGAGAAGGGAAGTACAATAGGTAGGGCTCTTGGGGTTTGACTCAAGGGCAGATAATGCGTACCTACGAGCTTTGCCTGAGCTGGCATTCAAATAACTTCGAAAACCCACGTTTTTGTTTCTTTTTACAGGCTGATATTAGTGATATTGATGACTTCACTTGCAACAACTCTAGTCTGTGGGGTCACTCTAGCTCTGTGCACAATTTCCTTTGCTGGTATTGGCCTTTTCTCCTTAGTCTTCTTAGACCTTTTTCTTTTATTTTCTTTTTTTGTGACTAATTTTTTTGGTGCTACGAAGTCTTTTGATGTATAGGGAGCCGTGCTTGACATTATAATCTAGTATTTGGGATTTGACCTAGAAGGATCCACATTTTCTTCTGTTGCACTAGTTGGCTATTCGGGCTCCCTTTCTGATTGCTACAATATTTTTGGGGTGGTTTGTATCATTGGGCCCACTCCTTGGCTTCTTAATGTTTTATAGCTTGAATTACCTTGTGCAACTGATTGTTGAGGTGGGGGCCTCATTTTATGCCTAGGTCGAGCACCACGGGACATGATATCACAGAACACGAGCAACTGCCACTTGTCAACGTGGGTGTCGTAGAGCACGGAGAATTCATTGTCAACGACCAATGACTTTTTTTTTTATTTGTCATGCTGTGTATGTCACCTCATTTTCAGCATTGGGCTATTTTGTCCTTACTCCAGTCGAGTGGTGCCACATTTGCGAGCATTCTTCTGTAATCGACTAATCTTGTTTTGTGATCATCGTTGTTCTCGGGATCATATTCCGCTTCTATGCAATAGAAGTCATGCCATGGTGGGATTGACTACATTCTTTTGATATGCCACTCCAAATCATTTCCTGTGGGATTATTTCTTTCTCCCATAATTTCTCCCCGTGGGCAGACATGCACGAACTTCCCTCTCAGTCCAAGCGGATCGTATTTCCAGCGTTGAGGAAGCTGGACCAGGCCGAAACTTAGGAGGGTATCTATCAAATATATGTGCCGCCCTACCTCGTGGACCTCAACATCACCCCAGATGAAAGGCTAGCTGAATATGGGGCTCTTTTTCTACCCTTGACCAAATTCGTGCTCCACATAGTCCATTTATCGGGTTGTTTCCAAGCCGAAGTGATATTCTATGTAGAAGTAGAGTAGCAGAAAAGGCTTGCCCTTGAACTCGTAGACTTTGATGACAACGCCTTGAGTCAACCTGAATGTGTCACCAAATTCTTGCTGCACCAAATGCTTCGTCATATACAGCGGAGGACGTGATGCCCTGCCATTGAAGAGTGCTAGGGCAATGCCCAAGAACTTGAAATTAAAATTTTAATATGACCCTCTTCTGTATAAAATATCAGTCCATTCGTATACTGTAAATGTCGCTCCCTTTTCATCTTCTTTCTTTACTAGAGTGGTCCTCATTCTGTTGTTCATATGGTACAGGCATAGCCATGCCAAAAATGAACAGTGCCTGAACTCCATGGTTTTCTTCTATTGTAGCGCTAGGAGATTTGAGTGAATGGTGTACGCTATCCAGTTTGCCCAATAAAAATAAACTGGTCACATTCCTCTTTTTAGGGTGTTGGGGTCATAGAATTCCCCATGCAGTATGCACTCCGCTAGTGAGATTTGGTATGGGTGAACCAATTCGTCGGTGCCGCAACCCAAAACCCAGGCAAGTATGGAATATATGTAATGGCTTTTAAAATTTGCCAGGGGTATTGGTTGCAACAACCATCTTGATGCGGGGAGTGGCTGCTCTAGTTCAAAATTGAGGAAATTCCTCATTTGCTTGTCGTCGACGCATCTGCCTGTCTGTTCATCCAAGTTGACCTTCCTGATTATGCAATTAGGATCCGATGCATGCACTGGCACGAAATCTGACTGAACGCTTTCCTTGGAGAGGGAAAATAATATCCTCCCCTCACAATAGCAAACTTTTTGAGTGTTGGTTTTGTAATACTGGACCACATATTCGACCAACTCTAGGCAGTGATGGACCGATGGACACAAGAACCAGTACAGGTTCGAATGATAAGCAGCACCACAATTATGTGAGGGTAAAACCTTTTCCTACCACTGCTTCATGGTGAGTCACAGCTGCGTGATACCAAGTGAATAGTCATCATCTCTGTACCCACTGAGGTGGTCCACAGGTGGTGGGGGAGGAACCTTCTTCTCTGCGCTTCTCGCTTTGCCCTTTCCCTTCGCTTCCTTCGGCAACCTGCTCTCGGGGTACTAGAAACTGTCTTCTCCTCTGATTCTTCATGAGACGCACTAGATGCCACCTATACAGGTGCTTTTCCTTTCGTTGTGCTCGATTTCTTACCCATGGTGATGAAAATAATCAGAATTTACAGCTGCACTTTTGCGCTTTTCGATTTTTCTCTCTCTCGTGTAGCTCAAATTTCTTCAGTGAATTCTGATATTAAACTGAGTGAATTACCTCCTTTTACTGAAATGGGTAAAAAGCAAGCATTAATGGTGAATAGCAGAGTTAAAGCCTGTTGTGCAAAGTGGGTGAGTGATGCCATTATTCTCCAGCAGTCGTGCATGGGATCCTCATTGGGAGCATAATTCATACTTTATTGACCCGCGTTACACTTTTTATTTAATGAAATACGTCTTGAAAGTTGCGTAATTTATTTTTCAATTTTTTAAAATTTGTGTCGTTGATGACATCATTCATTTCCAACTAGGCACGCGCTACGAGGATCTTTACTTGAAAGCTGCATCAAAAGACTTGAGGAAAAGATGCATTTCTTTCTTATCACTCCACCCAAGTGCATCCGAATGTGAGCGCCGCCCGACTTCGCCATGGAGATTTTACGATCTTGGGCATCTAACACTTAGAAATTTTTCTTTTATTTTATCACAGCTTTGGAATGTGCCCGCTGAACTTCACGAGCTTTGACATGTGCCACCGAGCGACGCTGGGAAAGTTTACGACAACGGGTGGCAATACATAGAAATTTTTCTTCTCTTCTGCTTGAACCTCGTCAACTGTCCCATGAAGTAGGGCACATCATCCGACGTCACTGCGGCTTCGGGCGGTATGCCATACTTAGAATTTTTTTTCCTTTTTTTCCTTTGCTTGCTAACTTCGACGCCTCCCAAGGTTACAAAAATATGAGGACGACGTCTAACTTCACAGGTTTTTAGAGCACCCTCGGATGACACCACTTGCCTTAGCCATTTTTTTTGTGTTTCACCCTTCTTCCAAAGTCGCTGAAATTGGTGCGCGGCTCCGGGAGTCGTTGAAAGAATGTGCGACACCAGGAATTTCTATCCTCTAGGCACTTGGATAATTTTCTTGCCCTCTTGCTTTCCATCCCGACTTTCTTCCACACTGCCAGGCATTTCTTCCATAGAACACTCGACTCTTTTTCTTGGGTTAAAGCAGGAAATTACTTCTACTGAAAGCAATATTTACATTCGGAAGGAAAACGAATTAAAACTGCAAAAAATAAAATATGTACAAGGGAGGACCTTTAACACTTTTTAATGGTGGTAGGCTTTCAGATGAACGTCATTAACAAGTATCGGGAGGATCTGACCCTCCATGTATCTCAACACAAATGCATTGAACTGGTTCACCTGGGCGACCTGGAAGGGGCCTTCCCAGAAGACGTCAAACTTATCATGGTTGCCCGACTTTGCTTTGTATGAGTCCCACTTCAGCACTAAGTCCCCAATCTTGAAGACTCGGGCGGTAGTTCCCTTTGAAAACTAGTTCTGTGTCGTCTCGGTGTGCTTGGCAAAATCTTGATAAGTTTTTTCTCTTTCCTCTTCCAATTGCAGCAACTGAGCCAGTCGGGCATCAATGGGGTCCCTGTCGCCTTTTTCATCTTCTAACAGCCATAGTACGAGCATCTCAATATGAGTTGGCAAGATAACTTCTTTCCCGTATACGAGCGCATATGGTGACGTTTTGATGGATTTCTTAAAGGAAATACGGTCTGCCCATAGCGCTCGATCCAGAAGTAGGTTCCAAGACCTCTTTTTTTATCCACGATCTTTTTTATGATCTTCAAGAGATTTTTATTTGTGGACTCGGCCAGGCCATTCCCCTACAAATAATAATTTGAAGACATCTTGTAGTAAATTTCATACTTGCTGGTGAACTCTATGAGTATAGCGCCTATGAACCCTGGACCATTATCTGTCACAATTGCCTCTGGGATCCCAAAGTAGGTGATCAGATTTTCAAGGAAAATGATGACCGTCTCTTGGTCGGCATGTTTGGTAGGTATCGCCTTAGCCCATCGAGTGAAATAATCCGTGGCTATCAGAATGAACCTATGCCCTGCCGAAGAATTTGGTGTTATTGTCCCAACAAAATCTAGGCCCCATTGCTGAAATGGAGCCTCAACTTGAATTGGCTAAAGAGGCATGGGTGCATTCTAATTTTTGTCGACGAACCTTTGGTATTTCTTGCATTTTTGACAGACTACATGCGCATCTACGAAAAGGGTGGTACAATAATAGCCTGCTCTAATGATTTTCAAGGTTTTCGGCCTTCCCGAATGGTGTCCTCCTGGCATACCAGAATGGAACTCGCTGAGGTCTTCAACTTATCTGATTATTTGACACATCGCAACAAGATGTCGTCAATGTTTCTAAAATACAGCCCCTTGGGGCGTAGTATAAATTTCAAGGCATTGAGCCTAAACTTCCTTCCTTGTGAGGCATTGAGGTGATCTGGAAATCTCCCTATGCTGAAATACCACACTAGATCATTTGTCCAGTCACTTTCCTTTGATAAGGAGTTGACAAGGTTACTTTCTATAATTGGATCCTCCCATTGGCAAGCAGAGACTTTGGCTGCAACACTTCGGGCCAATTCCTTACATAGAGCCTGACCTCGGATTAACTTGGTGGTTCATACATCTATGTCGAACTCCTAGATTTTGGCAATCCATCCTGCTCTCTTGTGACCAGGTTCCCCCTTGAATGATGAAATTTTTGACATCGGGGTGTATCACGAAGACGGTAATCCGACACTAAGAGACAAAGTTCTTGAAATTTCTCAAGGATCTCATGACTGCATGTATTTGTCACTCAATGAAATTATATCTTTCCTCATGCTGCTGGATTACTTGGCTCAAGAATGCAATTGGCCGCTCTTCACTGTCGTCTCCCTTTTGAGACAGAATTGTAGTGTAACTTTCTGGTTCTCCTACCACATAAAAGATGAAGTCCTTAGAGTAATATGGATTTATCAATATTGGTGCTTGAGCAATCTTGGCCTTGATCTTCTCGAAGGCTTTCTTCCTCTCTTCAGTACAGACAAAGTCTGCATCCTTCTTCAAAAGCTCAACCATAGGCTTAATTACTTGGGCAAATTTAGGCACAAACTTCCTTACGAAGTTGATATAACCAAAGAACAAATGTAGCCCTTTCTTGTTGACCAGGATAGACAAACTAAGAAGAGCCTCTGCTCTATCGGGGTCAACTGCAAAGACCTCAAAAATAACATGGCCTAATAGTTTTCCCTCCTTCACTACAAAGACTGACTTCTTAGGGTTGATGGTGATGCAGGAGCATCCGGAGGCAAAGCTGGAAATCTTGCGTCACCCAAAATGTATTTTTTTTTTTCTTAAGTACTAAAACTGTCGTGATATCGTGACGCTTTTTGAAGAAGGGCACCAGCGGGCCAAACCGTCGCGATATCGTGACGTATTTTTGAAAAGCACAGTCGGGACGCCAAACTATCACGAAATCGTGACATTTCTGAAGACGCACGATCGGGATGCCAAACTGTCGCGAAATCGTGACATTTCTAAAGCCGCGTAGTCGGGACGCCAAACTGTCGTGAAATCGTGACATTTCTGAAGACGCACGGTCGGGACGCCAAACTATCATGAAATCATGACATTTCTAAAGCAGCGTAGTTGGGACGCCAAACTGTCGTGAAATCGTGACATTTCTGAAGACGCACGGTCGGGACGCCAAACTGTCACGAAATCACGACATTTCTAAAGCAGCGCAGTCGGGACGCCAAACTGTCGCGAAATCGTGACATTTCTGAAGACGCACGGTCGGGACGCCAAACTGTCGCGAAATTGTGACATTTTTGTTGCAACATGGTCTGGACGCACAGTGGTCACAAAATCGCGACATGTCACGGTTTCGCGGCCCAAGGGAGGAAGGCGAGTAAGAAAGGCCCAGACGTCGCGATATCGCGACGTGTAGCAGAATCGTGGTCTCAAGGAGGAGAGAGAAGCCTAACATCAAAATGTCGCGATATCGCGACCAAAGAGGAGAGAGAAAGTGTTGGGGCAAATATGTCGTGATATCGCGACAGGACGCTCACGACATTGACTAGCCGATGACTGTAGGGACCAGTGCAGAGGGACACGTGGCGTGAAGTTACAGGTGGATCGAGAGTATGAAGCGGTTACAAGAAGCATGGCAACATGACACGTGGCATCAACTGCAAATGACCATGGTGCATTCTTATGAATGATTGACTTGGCAGTGGATCGACAGGCGACTGCAGGGCATACCGCCACTACAGGCTATGATGTTTTGATGCACCTAGCAGCATCATGCAAGCGGGACAGAGCATTCATGCGGGCGGTATGGGGAGTCTCGCATTCAAGTAATGATGGTCCAAAGAGATTCGGGCTTGGGGGATGAAAAGGACCCGCACTTTGCGTAATGAAAAGGAGGTGGCGGCCGAGGAGAAGAGAGAGGCATTGTATTTAAAAAATAAAAGAAAAAGACCTTTTGGAGGGGGGATTGATTTTTTTTTTGGGATGTAAGGAGACACCTTTAATGATGAAACTGGCTGAAATTTTGTCTGTGCATGGTTAATTCTGCATTCTTGCTATATGTTGTGTGCGGTCCTATACCAAGTGGTATCAGAGCAGGTTGGTTCTGAGAGTGCAAACCGATCGCCGAACAGAGATGCAGTTTGTGCCAGGACCGTGGTTGTGGGGTTGTGAAGAAGAAGCAAGATGCCTCCGCGAAGAGACCGTGGTGGTATAAGACACAGACGAGCAAGAAGGGAGGAGGTCGATTTGAGAGCCCTGCAGAGGCAAGTTGAGGCACTACAAGAGGAAATTAGAAGAGGAGTCGGGTCAAAAAGGGAAGAACCCAGCGAAGATGAAGTGTGGGAAGAAGAAGTTCCATCTGAGGATGAAGAGGCTTTGGAGCCAGCAGAGGCTAGGCTATACAGGGCTATCTCCCAGATTGGGAAGAAGCCAAAATTTGGCATCTCGACTTACTTTGGAAACCTCAACCCTGAGGAATTAATAGACTGGATCAATGACATGGAGGAGTACTTCGAATACGAAGAGATCGCAGACCCAAATCGGATCAAATTCGCAAAAACCAAGCTGAAGGGGCATGCTAGCATCTGGTGGAAAGGAGTGCAGTTAGAAAGAAACAGAATGGGAAAGGAAAGGATCACTAGATGGGATAGGATGGTAGAGAAACTAAAGAGGCAGTTCATCCCTGCAGATTATGAGCTAGATTTATTGAAGAAAATGCAGAGTCTTCAACAGGCTAGTAAGTCTGTCAACGAATATATAGAGGAGTTCTACCAGATTTCAATCAGAACCGGCCATTCGGAGGCAAACAAAGAGAAGGTCGCACGTTACATAAATGGATTGCGAACCAGCATTCAAGAAGAGCTAGGGCTGGTTAGAATGAGCACAGTGGAGGATGCATATCAGTTTGCATTAAAAGTGGAAGAGAAACTAAATAGAAGGTTTGATGGTAAGTAGAGAGGGAAGGATAGGGGTGGAAGAGCTAGTGGAAGAGGCAGTGGTGGAAGATACAAATATTTTGGAAAAGCTGCGGAAGCTAGTAGCAGCCAGAAACAGAAAGAGGTGAGAGAAGAGGATGATCGACACCCACACAATCAGAGCAACAACTACCCAAGAGGAAGAGGTAGGTCTGGGCGAGGGTTTGGAAGAGGTGTTTTTAGAGGAACCTGCTTCAACTGCGGTGAAGGACACAGGGCATACAACTGCCCACAGCATCAAGAGAGGCCAAATCGAAGACCCGAGGGTCGGGCCCGAGCCACCGTAGCGCACGAAGGTGTAGAGTCTGAGCATTCAGAGGAAGCAGAAAGAGGGGAAACCATGATTATCAGAAGAGTTGCTAAATGAAGAAGAAAAGGCAGACCAAAGGAACAGCTTGTTTCGAACAAGATGCAAGTGCACAGGCAAGGTCTGTAATATCATCATTGATAATGGAAGCACTGACAATTTGGTTTCCGAGGAAATGGTTTCCAAGCTACGGTTGGAAAGGAGAAAACACCCGCACCCTTATCGGATTGCATGGCTACAAAAGGACCATCGGGCACTAGTAAGCGAGCAATGTCTGGTGAAGTTCAATATTGGAACTTATCGAGATGAGGTTTTATGTGACATCTTACCTATGGATGCATGTCACTTGCTGCTTGGGAGACCTTGGCAGTTTGACCAAAGTGTTGTTCATGATGGCCGAACCAACACATTCTCTGTCAAAGAATGGAGTTCACCATAAGTTAAAACCCCTGAAAGAGGCGGATGAGAAAGTATGCAGCAGTGCACGAGTCTGTCTAGTTGATGGCAGAAGATTCTTGGAAGGCCTGAAGCCGGATCATGTGTGTTATGCTATAATCCCCAGAGTTAGGGAAGAAGGATGCAAGGAGATTCCAATGGAAGTCATGGGACTGTTAGAAGAATTCCTTGATATCATTTCTGACAATGTTCCTGAAGGTTTACCACCTGTTAGGAGGATCAGTCATCACATCGACTTGGTGCCTGGATCGAGCTTGCCAAACAAGGCCGCACATCGAATGACACCGGTGGAAACTGAAGAATTAAATCGGCAAGTTCAAGATCTGTTGAAGAAAGGCATGATAAGGGAGAGTCTTAGTCCTTGTGCTGTACCAGCAGTATTAGCACCCAAGAAGGATGGAGAATGGAGGATGTGCACCGACTCTCGGGCAATCAACAAGATCACCATTAAATACAGGTTTCCTCTGCCGAGAATGGATGATATCATGGACTGCTTGAGTGGAGCTGAGTACTTCACAAAAATTGATTTGAAAAGTGGATACCATCAGATCCGCATTAGAGAAGGGGATGAATGTAATACAGCTTTCAAAACAGAAGAAGGGCTATATGAGTGGTTGGTTATGCCATTTGGATTAACCAATGCACCTAGTACCTTTATGAGGTTAATGAACGAAGTTCTGAAGGAATTTTTGGGCAAATTTGTTATTGTTTACTTGGATGATATACTGATTTTTAGCAGAACCTTAGAGGAGCACCTGATGCACATCAGGAAGGTTCTTGAGAAACTGCGGGAGGAGCAGTTATTGATCAATCTGAAGAAGTGCAACTTTGTGAAGAAGGAGCTGGTATACCTGGGATTTGTCATATCAGCAAATGGTCTCAAGATGGACCCCGAAAAGGTGAAGGCTATCCTCGAATGGCCTGTCCCAAGGAGTGTGACCGAGGTTAGATCATTTCATGGTCTGGCTAGTTTCTACAAAAAATTTATTAGAAACTTCAGCAGTATTTGTGCATCTCTTACTGAGACAATGAAGGGAAACAAGAAGGAATTCCAGTGGACAGTTGGAGCCAATAAAAGCTTTGCTATGCTAAAGAAGAAGGTCACTGAGCAACCCATTTTAGCACTTCCAGATTTCAATAAGGTGTTTCAGGTAGACTGCGATGCAAGTGGCAGTGCGATAGGAGCTGTCTTGAGCCAAGAAGGTAGGCCTATAGCTTATTTCAACGAGAAGCTCAATGATGCCAGGAGAAAATATTCGGTATATGATCAAGAGTTTTACGCCATAGTTCAAGCACTCAAGAAATGGAGGCACTATCTGTTGTCGAAAGAGTTTGTTCTCTATACCGACCATCAAGCGCTGCAGTTTATTAACAGTCAAGGAAAATTGAATCAGAGACACCTGAAATGGGTAGAGTTCCTGCAGAGCTATACCTTTGTGCTGAAGCATCGAAGTGGAAGATCCAATAGGGTGGCAGATGCATTGAGTAGGAGGCACTGTATGATGACAGAAATGAGAGTGGAGGTAGGGTTTGTTGAGCTCAAGAACTTATACCCTGCAGACCCCGATTTTGTAGAAGCTTGGAAAGCCTGCACTGCGCCTGTTGCGTTGGACAGGACTAGATGGTTAGATTACCTGATTCAATATGAAATGTTGTCTAAGGGGAATCAATTGTGCATTCCAAGGAGCTCAATGAGAGAGAACCTCATTAAAGAAAAGCACAGTGGGGGTTTAGCTGGACACTTTGGCCATGACAAGACCATCTCATTGGTTAGTGAAAACTATTACTGGCCACAATTACAGTAGGATGTGGCAAAGTTTGTGCAGAGTTGTAGGATTTTCCAGATGGCAAAGGGCGTGAGGCAGCCTACTGGTTTGTATCAACCACTACCTATACCTGAGTGGCCGTGGGAAGATATTAGTATGGATTTTGTGCTCGGTTTACCCAGGACGCAGAGGGGGCACGATTCCATATTTGTGGTAGTGGACAGATTTTCGAAAATGGCACATTTTATCCCATGCCAAAATACTAGCGATGCAGTCCATGTAGCTGGTCTGTTCTTTAAGGAAGTGGTACGCCTTCATGGGCTACCAAGAAGCATTGTGTCGGACAGGGATACCAAGTTTGTAGGTTATTTTTGGAAGACCCTGTGGAAGAAGCTGAGGACGGAGTTAAAGTTCAGTTCTGCTTACCACCCGCAAACAGATGGCCAAACAGAGGTGGTTAATCGGAGTTTGGGCAACCTATTGCGATGCTTGGTAGGGGACAAGCCCAAGGTATGGGATCTAATTCTGTCGCAAGCGGAGTTTGCGTATAACAGCTCGGTCAATCAGAGTACCAACAATTCACCATTCCAGATTATCTATGGGAGCAGCCCACGAAACGCTTCAGAGTTAAGAAGGCTAGAGACAAGGGAGAAATGCAGTTCTGAGGCAGAAGACTTTGCCGAACACTTGAAAGGAGTGCATGAGGAAGTGACAAGACACATTTCCGAGATGAATGCTCAATATAAGGTGAGGGCAGATCAAAAACGCAGAGCTAAGGAGTTCCAAGTAGAAGATTCTGTCATGGTCCATCTGCGGAAGGAACGGTTCCCTGCCAAGACATACAATAAACTCAAAATGAAGAAATTTGGGCCATGCAAAATCATTGGCAAATGGGATTCGGGTAATGCCTACGAGGTGGAGTTACCAAGTGAACTTAACATCTCCCCCGTGTTTAACATCTCAGATTTGGTTGAGTATCATGAAGGAGAAAGCAATGAGATACCCAATCCAGAGTTATGGAGCATTCCAGCAGCCATCCTAGTTGTGGACGAGATAGAAGAAGTTCTGGATATGCGTGAGGGCCGGAGTACTCGAAACAGGAGTTATTCTGAGTATTTAATCAAATGGAAGGGTCGACCCATAGAAGATGCGACTTGGCTATCCAAGGCGGAGGTTGATCGTTTGGGTCTACCTCAGTCAAATCAGAAGTGAGGTCACTTCTCAAACCCACCCCGAGTGTCTGATGCAGGAGCATCCGGAGGCAAAGCTGGCAATCTTGCGTCACACAAAATGTATTTTTTTTTTCTTAAGTACTAAAACTGTCGTGATATCGCGACGCTTTTTGAAGAAGGGCACCAACGGGCCAAACCGTCGCGATATCGCGACGTATTTTTGAAAAGCACAGTCGGGACGCCAAACTGTCACGAAATCGTGACATTTCTGAAGACGCACGGTCGGGACGCCAAACTGTCATGAAATCACGACATTTCTAAAGCCGCACAGTCGGGACGCCAAACTATCGTGAAATCGCGACATTTCTGAAGACGCACGGTCGGGATGCCAAACTATCACGAAATCACGACATTTCTAAAGCCGCACAGTCGGGACGCCAAACTGTCACGAAATCATGACATTTTTGAAGACGCACGGTCGGGACGCCAAACTGTCGTGAAATCGTGACATTTCTAAAGCAGCGCAGTCGGGACGCCAAACTGTCGCGAAATCGTGACATTTCTGAAGATGCACGGTCGGGACGCCAAACTGTCACGAAATCACGACATTTCTGTTGCAACGTGGTCTGGATGCATAGTGGTCGCGAAATCACGACATGTCACGGTTTTGCGGCCCAAGGGAGGAAGGCGAGTAAGAAAGGCCCAGACATCACGATATCGTGACGTGTAGCGAAATCACGGTCTCAAGGAGGAGAGAGAAGCCTAACATCAAAACGTCGCGATATCGCGACCAAAGAGGAGAGAGAAAGTGCTGGGGCAAATACGTCGCGATATCGCGATAGGACGCTCACGACATTGACCATTCGGTGACTGCAGGGACCAGTGCAGAGGGACACATGGCGTGAAGTTATAGGTGGCTCAAGAGTATGAAGCGGTTACAGGAAGCATGGCAACAGGACACGTGGCATCAACTGCAAACGACCATGGCGCATTCTTATGAATGATTGACTTGGTAGTGGATCGACAGGCGACTGCAGGGCATACCGCCACTACAGGCTATGATGTTTTGATGCACCTAGCAGCATCATGCAGGCGGGACAGAGCATTCATGCGGGCGGTATGGGGAGTCTCGCATTCAAGTAATGATGGTCCAAAGAGAGTCGGGCCTGGGGGATGAAAAGGACCCGCACTTTGCGTAATGAAAAGGAGGTGGCAGCCGAGGAGAAGAGAAGCATTGTATTTAAAAAAAAAAAAAAAGACCTTTTGGAGGGGGGATTGATTTTTTTTTGGGGATGTAGGGAGAGACCTCTGTTTTAATGATGAAACTGGCTGAAATTTTGTCTGTGCATGGTTAATTCTGCATTCTTGCTGTATGTTGTGTGCGGTCCTATAGCAGATGGATATGTCGAATTCGCATCTTTCAAATACTTGCCATAGGTGGGATATGTGGTCTTCTCTCCTGTGTGAAAACACAGTCATGTCATCCAAGTAGATGACAATGATTTTGTTGAACAGCTCTCGGAACGCCAGGTCCATAGCTCTCTGGAACGTTCCCCATTTGGTGGTGAACGTTGTCTTGTGCTGGTCCTCATATTTTACCCAGATCTGGATATAGCTTGAGAATCCATCCAGGAGAGAGAATCTCTAAGCCCCTGCAACCACATGAATGATTTTATCAATTTGTGGGAGTGGATAGTGATCCTTCAACAAGTCTGGTTAAGATTGCCTCCATTCTTCTTTCTCAAGGGAACCAGATTTGTGACCCAAGAAGAATGCTTAATAGGATAAATAATTTTTGCTTCCAACATCTTCAAGAGCTCGACTTTCATCGTAGATTTGACCTTTGGGTTGACTTCTCTTTGTTTCTGCCTAAAGGGTTTCACATTTTCTTCTAGATCTATAGTGTGTTGGATCATCTCCCTATTTTATCCCTTCAAGTCCTAGTAACACTAGGCTACAAGGTCTAGGTATTCTTCGCACAAGGTCTAGATTTGCTCTAGTTCTTCTATGGTGCAGTCTGTTCTGACCTTGATCACCTTTCCAAGCTCTAATTCCAGGTCCTTATACTGCTTAGAGTCTACTTTGATCCTGTGGGATATGGCCCTATTATTCTGATCAAATAGGTTATCTAGGGTAATTAGTCCTTTTGGGACATGATTATTTTTTAACTGTATCAACCCCTCATACTACTCATCATCAAGATCTCTACCTTCGATTAAACTTGCTTCATGTATCAAAAAGGTGACGATATACTCATCACAATCGAACACCTGCCAGTGGGTGTCCTTATCAGGCATAGAAGGCCTGTAAATGGTACGAATCGGCTTCGAATTCTACATAGTGTCATCAGTCAGGACGTACCTAGCTCCAATAGACGCCAAGATGTCAGCATTCTTATTATTTTCATGGGAGATGACCTTGACATTCAAGGATTCGAATGACTCCATCAGGTCCCAGACACAGTTGCGATATACCTTAAGGTAATGCTTCTTGGAGGTGCACTTGTTCGTAATCTAATTGCGCACCAGCTCTGAGTCGCCAAAAAATTGCAACTATTTAATACACAACCTCTCTGCTTTCTTCAAGCCTAAGCACAAGGTTTCATACTCTACTGCATTATTGGTGCAACACTAGGCTAGCTTGTAACAGTAGTCCTTTTGTATGCTAGATGGTGAGACCAGGAGAACCCCTACTTCGACGTCATTCTTGCATCTATTGCCATCAAAGTACAACTTTCATATCTCATTGGGGGCATGTCCTGTATCCTTTTTCGTTGTCTCCTTGAGCTTTTCAGGTTGAGTGGCGGAATAGCATCCTATTTCAGTTTCAATCATGGCATTGAAATCCAACAAGGAGAACTCATCCTCCACTTGCAGTTGTTCTATGGCTTCTCCCACCAGGTCTACTTCTACTAGCTCCTCGGTCGTCAAATGGACCATATCATTCTGCTGCTCTTCATCGGATATTTTCTCAACTAGGAAAGTGGAAGGTTTTTCATTATAAATTTTCAATCTCCTTCCTTTGAAAGGGACCTCCATGTGTGAGTAATCTAGAGACAGGTATCCACCCAGCTTGGTAGTGAACTCCCTTGAGAGACACATGCCGAAGTAGGGTTCCAAATCAACAACTACGACCTCTTGGATGACCACAATGTCGAGTGCCTTGTGCAACCGGATGGGGATGTCTTTGATGATGCCCACTGTCTTCACTGGAGTGCCATCTAGCTGCAAAACTCCCTGGTTGCTTCTCGTGTATTCCATACCAATTTCCTCACAGACAGCCCTTGGCATGACGGTGGTCGATGCTCCGGAGTCAACCATGCAGTTGTGTACTATGTGACCTTCCATCCGCAAAGACAAGTAAAAAGGTGGCGGTCTATTCTTTTTGATGATTGAAGTTTTCAAATGCTGAGCTAACACAACAGGCTATGGTAGTTTTCAAATGACGAGGACTTCTATGGAAGATTTGCTTCATTGTACTGGAATTGGGGAACACAAGGTATTTTATGCTCTTTTAATATTAGGCTTTATCAGAGCACTTTATTATTATTATATGTGGCTTGTGTAGTTTGCTAGTGTTCTACGTTAACATAACTTATCTACTTTCCTCTGCTATTGTTGCTTTGCTATTTTTAATCCTCAATTATTCAAGTGATAATTAATTAGTTGCAGGCTTGTAGGTATGAATATGTTTGATGTCTCTTTTCCAGTGAAGAATAATTTGCACTTTTAGTTATGATGTAAAGATATTGTATATGGTATAATCAAATTGTATAACTTCACTGTTGTCAAATTCTCATCTACTTGTCAAATATTTAGGTATGTGACCTGATCATGAGGATGTTAAGCCCAATAAGCATATTTTGTGAAATATTCTTTGTTGAAGTAACTTTCAATTGCATTGTGGGAGTGCTTTATGGTAAGTGGTTGAGGAGTACTCACTGGTTTAATACTATGAAATCCATTTTCTGTAATTGTTTTCTTAAGACACAAAAAATGCAATGGATGATGAGCAATGCTCTGTGCTGCAAGTTCAGGGAAAATCTGGTTGGTCACTGTAATAACACTTCTGGCCCTTTCCAGGCATTAGACGACTATTAGATTCCTAAAATCTGGAAAAATTTTACGTTTAAGCATGCAAATACATGTTTATTGTGGCTGCTTTACCTCCTCATAACTGTTTCTATCACTGCAAACAATAGAAAATAAGTTAAAACCAAAAAAAAATAACTTTCGTAACTATGACCAAAATTCCTGGTCAATAACCAGGAGTTAAACCAGAATTCAAGAGCATGGTTTGATACCATAAGGGATAAATAGATCTCTTTTGTGAAATATACACCTGTGTACGTATAAATAGTTATATAAGGAGTATGGTTATGATACCTACTACCTACCACTTAATAAATAACCTTATAATGATTATTCATTGGTAGGTAAATATCTAAATAAATAAACAAGATAATATATAGATGTAAAGATATTGTATATAGTATAATCAGCTAGGGTCCAACACCATTTAAAGTCTATATTCACTCTCTTTCCTAGTTTTGAGTTTCAAATTATGTTGATTTTAGTCGCTTTACTTATGCTTAATGAATTGCTTTACTTATGCTTAATGAATTGAAGGATGATATTTTCCCTGTGCGCGTCAAATATTTATTTTTGGATAATACGTCATTATGGATTATGATCTCCTGGAGTGAAGTTTGATGTATGTTGCACATTGTGTATGATTCTATGCAGTTTCATTCTCATCCATTTTTCCTGTGAATTAAAAAATTTCTCTGAATTTAAATTACTTTTTCCATTGTGTTTTACAAAATAAATCTATCTGCTATGATTTTCTTAGTTAAAACAAATTTTAATTTCAATTGTATTTTATAAAAATACAGTCTCATTGTATTCCTTCTCTTTGTCTACTATTTTCTAATCATCATGTTGTTCATAACCTAGATTGCAGGATAAATACAATAATTGTAATTATCATTCTTATTACTTTCACAGGTAAAACGATTTTATGACACATTTCATGAGTCCTTTATATGGGTCACGAAGTATAGTGGAACCCCCACACAAACAAAAAAAAACAAGTCAAGACCCAGCAGAAAGTAAAGGAGATGAAACTAAAGAATCTGGTATGGTCAAACATCCTGAAATATTAGTGAGATCATCTCTAAATTTAGCATATGCAAAGTATGGGAAGAAAACTGTTGTGCAGAGGGAGAATCATGACAAAATTGATTAACCTATTGATGAAGGAGCTACTTCCAAAATGTGTTTGGAAAGTGATGTAATGAAGGAAAGGATTGACTGATTATTCCTTTTTGTATATCAAAATTGCCTTTGCAATGGCATTGACATATTATAATGTGGCCAAATGACTTTGAAGGTGGACTACCATATTCAAGTGTTTTATGCTCTTATCTCAAATATGTCTTGAGCGACATCATAGAACACTTTTTTGGAATTTTTATATTTTATGTGAAAAATTTAAAGTCGGGAATGTTGGTGACGTGATCAAGATTGCTTCTTTAATGTACCAAGTGATATCAACAATGTAAGAGCAATGCAATATAAAGTAATGTATATATGTTGACCATTACTATACGTTCAAACATGTTCAAAGCCATTAGAATAGTGTTAGGCTTCCTTTAATCTATGAAATATTTTGAATAGGTATGTGTTTTAGTTGATAGTAGTCCTAAACAGTTTTTTGGATACCAAAATAATTGATAGTAGTCCTAAATAGTTTTTTGGATACCAAAATGGGTTGTCTCAATCTTCGTTGTAACCATTGTTCCTTTAGTTCCTTTAGAAGAACTTAATATTTAATTCATCATGTTTTATGTTTTGAGATTAGTTAGTTTGTTATTATTATTATTATTTAATTGGTTATATGAGATTGAAACGGACCTCGATTGTATTACAACTTAACCACATAGTGGTATTATTATCCATGTATTGCTTAGCAAGATATAAACCTATGCCTCTTATTTGACCAGTTATCATGCTTTGGTTAGATTTTATTTCTTTAATTATTTTAAACCAAAAACACATTTCTCACATATTTTATTTTCTTTTTATTAATAATATTTCAAAAATTTCCTTTCTTGATTTGGGAGTTTGGATCTTCAATAAGAAATTTTATAATATATATATTTTTATTTTTTTAGATACATAGGGGAGTTGGTTACAACAACACATTTTTTAGTATCTGTCAAGCATAGGATTGAAACCACAGGGGCTGCTTCCAACAAGCTTATTCCACCTCGTTGTTGTTGACTCGATGTGAGGGGGCCATTGGTTGTTTGGGATTCGTACCATCATTAATTTGGCATGCACTCAGAGTATTCAGAGCAGACTACTACCTTTGCAAATTAGCGCCCCCAAGATTTGAACCCATGTCTTTTCTTGATAAATGCCTAGCTAGACAAGCAACTACCAATCCACATAGCAAAATTTTATAATATTACTCTAATGCATTTCATTAAGGGAAAAAATTATGTTATTGTCATGAGAATGGATTTATCTTGCAGTATAATTTTATCTTAAATAATTCAAAGATATTATATCAGTTGAAGTTATTATTATTAATGTCATTCATATTAAATTATGAGGAATATTTCAGTAGTTAACTACCTAAATAAATCAATGAAGTTGGATTTAAGAGTTTTAAAAAACCCCACAAGCCATTAATAGGAGTGCAACAGAATAACGAGGATTATAGATTTTAGTAAACTCTTAAAGGTTTATAGGGATCAAAACTTGAATCTTGTGTTAGAAATAGACTATATTACATAATTTTGATAATGTAAATGTACCTTTCTTGGTACATACTTAGGACATTAGATTACTTTAGGAGGAAGTTATCTAGTTCATGCAATGTAATAACTACACAAGTGTCAAAGTTCAAGCTGTCCCTTGCACATCTAGGTAGAGTTTTGGCCAAGGAACCTATTTCCTATATAAAGGGCCATAGACATAGAGCAAGAGGGACATCTAGGTAGAGTGTTGGCCAAGGAACCTATTTCCTATATAAAGAGCCATAGACATAGAGCAAGATAGAGAAGTAGGAAGTGGTATAGACCAGTGTGGTATGGTATAGCAGTATGATGTATTGTTATGGGATGTAATATGCTCAATGCCCATTCTTGAGCTATACATATATTCATTTAGTGTTCATTTCCTCCATAGCTACTTTTGTAAACATCTGCATCATTTCTATTTATAGTATATTTTTAGTTATCTCATAGATTTACTTTATTTCATATTATTATGCATCTTGTGATTGTTATCTCTTATTACATGCTGCATCAAAATCTAACAACGGTATCAGAGCCATGGTAGGTCAATAGAAAAACCACCTCAGTGAACCTGAGTTTTTGACAACTTGAAACACCATTAGACAAGTCATTATCAAAAATTTTAGAAGAGTCTAGGTGGTAGAATTAAGGAGAGCCATAAGTAAGAACTTAAAGAATTATTAGTTTTTGGAATACTGAGATTGCATATGGCGAGAGTCATTTCATAGAGTTTCAAGGAAAAACTTGTGAAGACTAGGACTCAACACTTGATTCACTAGTTTGATGAATCAACTAGTGAAGCTCATCTAAGATATTTGGAGAAATTAATGTGAAGGTTCTTTTATTGCAAGGAATTAATTCTTAGATGATTAAGACACCTCCTAAAACAAAAATCTAGGAGATTCGACTTCATTACCCGAAGGTCGGAGTGTCTTCATAATGCAGAGATTAATTGTTGCAAGATAAGAACACTACAGAAGAGACTTTTGGAGAAGAATTATGCTAAATTTGGGACATAGGAGATCTCCATTACTAGATTGGAAACTTCACAAGAAGAAAAGGCCATAAAAGCCTTGATCTAGAAGAAAATACCATATAATCCTTGTTTAAGAGGAAAAAGCTATAGAAGCCTTGATACTGAAGAAAAGGCCACAAAAGCCTTGAAGGAAAGACCACAAAATCCTTGAAGAAAATGCCATAGAAGCCTTGATATTGAAGAAGACTTTAGAAGAGAGTATCTAATTCAGAAGTAGATTTTAGTACTAATACTTTGTTGCAGGAACAAGAAGATTCAGTGAGTTGGGAAATCTTCCTACAAAAAGGTTAGGAAGAGTATCTTCTTCAGAATTAATCCAACACCTGAAGCAAAAGAGATAAGAAGAAGATCTCATTGATGAAGAAAGACTAGGAGAGTCTTTCTCAAATACAGAGGTAGTAGAATTATAAATCCTGGAGATCTCACCACCAACACTTACAAAAGTAGAAGGTTGAAGATAAGGTCTTGAAGAAGACCAGAAGAAGCTGTAAGACCTTGGAGAGGCCTCTACGAGCATCCAGTAAAAGGCTTGGAGAGCCTTGCTAAAGAAATCATCAAAGGAGTTCTAAGGAGAACTCATTGGAGAAACTCACAATTGGAGATAGTGAAAGATTTGGAATAATTATCGCCATCCGAAAAATAATCCCAAGAAGAATTTGGCAATGAGTGCCAAATATCAGAAGACCTCAAGACATTCAGAATCTTGAGAAGAAGATCCTATTTGAATTCATAATTTGACAAGAATCTTGAAGGAAGATTCACACAGAAGAAACCTACCATATCCAGGATATTTGGAGATTACTTCTCATAGCAAGAAGGCACCACTTCATAATCTAAGATCTCTTCTAATCTACAACAAAAGGAGAAGACTAAAAGAGGATAACAAACCACCAAAATCCCAGGCTCGTGAAAGAGAGTTGGAGACCATATTTTGGTGAAGACAAAATTATTCAAGGTAGCCTACAAAGAGTTGCAAGATCTTACTCATGGAAGCAACTTGGTGATCTTAGACACTAAGATCTACATCCTCTACAGAAGTGGTGAAAAGAGATTTTAGAAAAAGGTAAGCAACTAATGGTGCAACTAAATTCATTAAGTGGATTACTTATCAGATTTGTTTAAGCACCTTTATTGGAGTAAAGTTGCAAAAATGAGAGTTGAATTAAGAGTCTTCAAATGTGAAAAAAGAAAGGATTCTTTAAGGTTCATTTTCACTTTAGGAGTTTATTAGATTTTAGAATCTCAAATTATCTATCAACTACCTATCATCTACTTTGGAAAGAAAAAGAAGACTAACTCCTATTATCTTGCTTATAGAAAAATTTCAAAATAATTTTTGAAGATTCATTTTTGGTTATTCTTGATTAAGTTGTAGTTAATTGATTAAGTGCATTATTTTTTAGAGTTGATTGGAGTGATAAGGTGAAATTGTGCATTATTTGTCAAAGTGTGTAAAGACACTATTAATGCACTGAGATCTGCAACTTTGAAGTGGTCTAAGGAAGCCACAAAAATCAACTCTATCCTCCAAGCATTGGAGAAAAAAATAACCACCATAAGAGCATCAAAAGAAGCCTTGAATGAGATTTGGTGAGTCTCAAGTTCAAAGCACAAGAAAATAGTGCAAAACAATAGCTTCTATCATGTGGTTACAAGATTGGATTCATTTTTAAAATATCCAAGCAGACAGGGAAATGTGTCTAATCAAGGAGACAACCTCAAAACCCCTATATTACACTCAATATTCTACCTTAAAACTAGAAATACAGATTTACAAAGAGTAGTGCAAAAGAGGGTGCAATAAGAACATTTTGTATAAATCCATTTTACATTACATTGCACCATTCTAATTTGGTTATATAGGGAAAGAAGACAGATATGAAGGTTCCGGATTTATACATTACATTGCACCATTCTAATTTGGTTATATAGGGAAAGAAGACAGATATGAAGGTGCCTCAAAGGCACTACACTTGCTAGAAAAACCAGTCAAAAGTGGTTGTATGCTAGCAGCCATTCAATACTAGCTCAAGGATACATACGAAGGGCTCATACTCCTCACATCCTAGATGGCCGAACTTGCAAGATACATGTACAAGAGCAAGGGAGAAATATTATCTCAATCTTCTCAAAAGGAGACAAAATATCCAACATTATAACCTCTTTAAAATTTGGGAACAATGCTTAATTCAATAGGAGCAATAAGGGATAAGAGGAGTTGATTTTGGTATTCTACAAAAATCTACAAAATCAATAAAATATTGAACTATATTTCTACAAAAGCATTATATCTTATCCATAACATACTAGGGATTCATAAGGCATTCTACAAAATTTAAGGATTAACATTAGGGTTTTAAAATGGCTTCAAACAAATTCTTCCTAGCAAAGTCTCAATTACTCAAGGGTCCTAATTATTTTTCCTAGAAGAATAAAGTGAAAGCTATCTTGGTATATGAAAATCCATGGGATATCATGAAAGGAAAAACTTAAATACCTACCTTAGATAATATTGAAATCCAAAAATTCATAGAAAATGATTCAGAGGCACTAATGATAATAATCTTTGCAATCATTGATGAAATACAACCCTATATCAGTTTAGCAAAAACATATTCAAATGCATGGACAAGTATAGAGAAAATATTTGAAGGAAAGAATAAGGCTACCATTCTCCATCTTCAAACTCAACATCATTCATTAAAAATAAATAATGGAGAAAGCATAGAACTGTTCCTAAGGAAGGTAGCATATATTAAAGGGAAATTATTTCTTAGGAGAAATGGTCAAGGATGGACTTCTTACTTAGATAACTATAAGAACACTTCCAGACAACTATAAAAAGTTGGTAACATCTTTACAAGCTCTAAGTAAAGATACTCCTTTTGATGAATTAATCAATATTCTATAGGAATATAAAGTGGATAATACAGATAAAAATAAAATGTCTAGCAATACATTGTCATCTAAATAAAATCCATAGGGAAACATTGCTACTTCATAAAAAGGATGAAAAACATGGTACAATAGGTACTTTCTTGCAACTCTCGCTACTTGTACCCAGTACCCTCTGTCGTGTAACCTATTTCTCCTAAATTCGATGCATAGAATCATCTATATCTTGAATGATTTTTCTATGAAGCCTTACATTATGTTCTTGCAATACCTCATACTCCTGCAACTATTATGCTTGATGTTGCATTCTATGTTGCATCATACCTATTTGTGCTAACGGAGTCAGTCCTGCTAACTCTTCTTCTATCGCCCCACCTTTTTTTGAGTCTAGGACGTCCATATTGAAGGTGTCAATTCTGTTCTTACCATCAACCATATCCTGTGTTGACCTTTCGCTATGCGGGGTAATTATATTTATCTGAGTTGTAGATATACTACTTCCTCCAATTGGTTGGCTTCTTCTTGTCATTCCCAATTAATTTCTAATGGTATTGGTGCATGATTACTTGGAGGGATTTCTTCCTCCTCCACTATAATTCAATTCATCATGTCTATGAACCTTACATGTACTTGCATTCTCATTCTTTCGCTAATGTGTGGTACCAATTATTACCTTTCTATAATTGGTCCTGTCTCCTCCCTCTCTACAAATGAGTGTGTGATCTCCATATCACTGTTCTCCTGTGGTTGATCTTGATTACGTAATGGCACTTCCCGAGGTTTGCTGGACTCGGCTATATGATGTTGTCTTCTTTTGATTCCTTGTATCATTATGAACATGCATTGAAACATCTCATACTCTTCCATATTCTAGTGAGGAAGTCTAATATCAGATCATGCTTCATCTTCACTACAATATTTCAGGAACAACATCCCCTATTCATTAGGTTCATATTGTTCTTCGCCTAAAGAACTGCTTGACTCATCTATCGTGACAACATCCTCGTTGATTCTTTGATTATTCAGTTTAATCATATATTTGTGTTGTCCCTTATTGAATGTGATTTAATCCTTTCCCTACTTGTGATTAAATTTGGCTACTCATAGTCAACCCCTTCTTAGAAGTGCATCATATGCAGGCTTCTACATTGTAATCAACAAAATCCAAAACAAATTCTTAGTCAACAATTATTACTTGCTATGTGATCAATACTCCCTTTGTTTCAATGTCATGCTGGTCAGCACCATACAACTGAAAGCTCAGTGTCCACAAGGATGGGGTGCTAATCTCTCTTCAAGCCTTTTCTGGTAGCATGTTCACACTAGACCCTCCATCCACAATTACTTGTGTCAACTTGTGTCCTAGTGTCTCCATATGAACTAATGTTGGTTTCTTTCCAACATCAATCATTATGATGGTTAGATCCATTAATAAATAATTTTGTTCTTTTGCCTGTATAGGTTGGCTCTCAACCTCCATCACCTTTTATAGTTGTACCTTATTTTTTATCGCCTTATGTAACGATGGTATGGCTTCCAACAAACCAGCCACCTTTATCTCAAGAGTTGTATTCAAAACTTGTGCTGCCAAATATTGTATAATTGCTTTATATTCTGATGTGTAAGGCTTCTTTAACTCCTTTTCTTTTGCAAGCCTTACTTGCTTAGCCTTCTTGGCTTCTTCTTCAAGTACCTTATTTACCACCTACAATATTTGTTTCTCTTTAGCAAGTTTTGGGTGTCTTTCATGGTTTTACTTCGTGTTACGACTGGTAGTTCTTCCTCGATTTTATATTTCTTTACTGAGGGTACATCAATATCTAAGAAATTCACATTTCGTGAGCCACTTGAACTCATGTTTTAGGACAATTTACTTTTTTGTGGTTCCCTAAACCACACCATCTACACATGTGTGTAGTATTATTTTGTGGTGGCTGCATCATTTGAGAAGGACATTTTTTTGCAAAATACCCCCACTCTTGGCAATTGCGATATTGTATGATCGGTCTTCCTTATGAATCATATTGTAACCAACTCTGACCTCCTTGTTGATTACCTTGATTTGGCCTTCCTTCTTATCGACTATTCTTGTAACCTCTGCTAGTTGTGGCCTGTCCACTCCCTTGATATTTTTGTTTCTCCTCTTGATATTGAATCATGAAGGTGTGTTGGCAGAATTTCACATTAAATGGACACTACCACTTCATGTCCTAGCACATTATTTATGTAGCTATATTCATTTCAAGGGCAATTTTCATTTGAATACCCTTTGGCTTGCCTTACATTATGTACACCAGATATCATTTTGATCTTATCATGTATCTTTCTTGGCTTCTCTTATAATCTTATCAATTTCCTTATAGAATGATTGAATGGTCTGATGTATTGTATCTTCTTAACCGCTATTTGAATCTTCATGCCTCATATGTACTAGGATTCCTACTATCGTCTGCTTTGCCTCACTATCAAAATTCTTTGCTTTTTTGAGTGCTTCTTTGTAAGTTGAGGATGGCATTGCTTTTATTTTCTTTTTATATCTTGGTAGTAGCCCATCAAGAAACCATCTCTTCACTAGTGTATCTATTGGTGGCATTTGCATCTTATCATTCAATTCCTTTAGTCGACGGTTATATGCCTTAACATATTTATCAACACCTTACTTCATGGTGTATATCTTGGTGACAATATCACCAGGGTTTGAATTATTCAATGAAGGTATTCTTCATTGTATTGCATGCTTGGAATGTTGCAAAGTTCTCTCACTTTAGATACCAATCTATTACGAGTTCTCGTAGTATAGCAGGAAATAAATATTAACCTTCATCTAGTTGATTTACACCATTCACTTTCCAAATGGTTATGCATATCCCGATGTCTCTTGTTGGGTCCTCCTTCCCTTCCCCCATGAAGAATGGACATCTCTGCTTCCTTGCTTTCATAACTACACTAGCCATTGCTATATCTCCTTCCTCATCACTTTAGGAGGTATCTTATAGAATCCTTAATTGATTCCTTCCTTGGTTGGATGTTCCACTACGCTGCTCTTTATTGGATGTTTCTATCCATGGTACCTTATTTTCACCAAATACTCATCTCTTGACCTCTTGTGCATCCTCACTCCATGACTTCCTTTGTCAAAATATTGACTATGAACCTGGTTCTTCTTATTGAGACCTCACACCCTATTTCTCTACTGCTTGACGCTCATCCTCTACACCCCCTTGCAATCTTCTTGTCGCTTGTTCAGGTGTTACCATCCACTCACTATCTTATCACATAGTTATTCCATAAATGTCTTCCTTTATATCAACGTTCTCTTCACTCTTGGTGGTTCTTGTATCCTTTCTTCAATATCTACCAGCAATGTCTCCCACATTTCAGTATCTCCTTCTTCTGAAGTCCATACTTTTTTATTAATAATTCATTCGTTGAATTGTCATAGTCTCCCTTTGAGCAATTCTTGTACTCCTTCTAACTGGGATTTTTTATTATCCTTGATATCATCTCCTACATATTTGTAAAATTGTATTTTTCATTCTCCTCGAATTAGGTTCTAATAAAAAATTTATCACCTTGTCGGTTCTTCTTGACTACAACACTTCCAACCCAATTTTGATAAAATTATAAAGGTTCACTTAGGAAATGGTGCCAAATGTAGCACAGTGGGTAGTATTTCTAAAGGGGGAGATTATCTAGAAGGTTTGGATATGATATCTAATATTTTGTAACAAATTTAAGGTAAATCGTATGATGTGTACGATCCGCCTTGTACAGTTTCTAAACTTCCCACAAAGGCTTGTACGATCACCAAATCGTATATGATCCAAATCATACAACACCTTGGTATGTATGATTTGGTACTTACACACCTTGGTAGGTATGATTTGGTACTTACACACTTTGATATAAGTGGTTTTGTAACTTATCTTGGCTAATTTTGTAATCAATCTCTCTGAAACAATATTTTTCCTTATTTGGAAAGTCTAGTTGTGTAATTGCATTACCAAATTAGGAAAACAACTAGTTGTACTATTTGGTATGGATAGATGTATTGTTATACAAACCCTTGCTGAACCTTTCACTTTCAAATTTACCAATTTTTATAACAATCCCCTTCAAAGTAAAGATTTTGGATACTTTTCTAATGTAATTGTCAACTTATCCTTGAACATGCAAATCATAATTCACTATATTGAATTAGTATGATTAACTCTTCATTCTAGAAATCGTACAACCTGTAAACATATAAGTACAACAATATTCATCCATAAATCAATTATTCATCAAAACACCAAGTCATAGGATCATCAAAAAAGCAATTCCATTGTATCTTTATTGATCTAACACAATATCCTGGCCATACTTGCACATAATACATAATTTAGATTTACCAATCACATATATAATGGAATTCACATAACTCTCAAACTGTAATGTTATTCTCATTAATTTTTCTGAATATATACATCATTATTAGTTACAAATCTCTTCAACAGTAAGAACAACAACCATAAATGATCATTTGATATATGAACACAACCTGCACATAACATTACCGTCCGAGGAACCACATAATGAACTATAAATGAAAACCATTAAAATTGAATGGGAGGCCCTTATAATGCTTTCCTAGGCCATTCCAAAGTGGTTCCTGAGACAACCACCATTTGCAACTACCATCCCCATAAACAATCAACTTGCATAAAGGTCTTCCTAAGTCTAATTTGATTATTATCAAATTAACCTTAAATGCATATTTTATCTAATTTTGCATAATTTCTAATTGCACATTTACAAATTTGTGCAATTATACCCAAATGTATGTTTTATACCTTCTCATTTATATAATTAGACAAAACCCTACCTATGTATGTTTTGATAAACCATACAGTTAGCAAAATTATCATACTAACAAAATTGTGCAAATCCTGTCTTCACTTCTTCTTATGGGAGGTGGATTTTCTACCTACAGGGATCAAGTGGCATTAGCTCAACTAGTTAGATTCCTCAAAAATTAAAGAGGAGACCAAGGTTCAAATATTTCCAAGCAATACATGGATAATATCAAAGCTTTATTGTAATACCACTATATGGTGATGATGTAATATGGATGGGGCGTGTTCAATCTCATATAACCAATTTAAAAAAAAATTGAGCATTGGATGTTCAAAATGACAAAACCAGGTTTTAATGTGTAATAAAATTCTATCCTAGTAATATTCAACTAGAAACAACAACTATTACAAAGAGAAGCATTACAATAAATCCATTATAAAGCATGAGGACCAACTATCCCACATGTGTACCACAACTTGATGTTAATAGGGTGGAAAATACCACATAAGTGGGACCAAGATTTTGAACCTCTAATCCTCCCATCCCATTGGAAAAGAGTTTGGCAAGTGATGGATCTTACAAACCACTCATGTCCCACAACCAAATAAAACTCTATTTAATTGTATTGACCACTCTAATATTTTCTCATGTCACCAAATTAACATAGATGGACTCTAGTTTTTTTTTAATATTTTTCATACTCCCTAACACACCCTACACCACCACTTCTTCATTCTTGTTCTTTATAGACCCTATTAAATACCCAATAACATCTCAAAATTGTTGAATTCATTCTATTAATTCTATTTTAATTTATTCGACTAATTATACTTTAATTAATGTTGAAATTTTGCATGATAAAACATAACCTATTAGCTTGAAAATTGTTGATTTACACTCAAAAAAATCTTTGTATCTTATCGAGTGGAATCCAAATATTCAAAGGAAACTAGAACTTGATCAAGTTAAAATTCAAGATCTACTTGATAAATCTAAATTTTAGTAGGTCCCTATCCAATGTATGGTCCCATATTATGAGAGATACTTGTAGAATATAGAGGTGACGAGTCATCGTTGTATTTTTGTGGGGTATTCTAATACCTATAAGGCTTATCATATACGTGATATTGATAAATAAGATATTTTCATTTGGAAATATGTGATGTTTTATGAGGTTTTTTTATATACATTTTTCATCCCTCTCCCTATTCTTTTAGCTAAGGATACTTCTCTCGTGGTTTTTCTAATGGTCTCTACTTCTTCTTCACAAAAATATCATTGTCACTATCTAGTTCTTTTTATTTATATAATTGGATAGTGACAATGATATTTTTTCTTCTTCAAAAAAATATCATTGTCACTATCTAGTTCTTTTTTATTTAGATCTACTTGATAAATCTAAAGTTTAGTAGGTCCATATCCAATGTATGGTTCCATATTATGAGAGATACTTGTAGAATATAGAGGTGACGAGTCATCGTTGTATTTTTGTGGGGTATTCTAATACCTCTAAGGCTTATCATATACGTGATATTGATAAATAAGATATTATCATTTGGATATATGTGATGTTTTATGAGGTTTTTTTATATACATTTTTCATCCCTCTCCCTATTATTTTAGCTAAGGATACTTCTCTCGTGGTTTTTCTAATGGTCTCTACTTCTTCTTCAAAAAAATATCATTTTCACTATCTAGTTCTTTTTTCTTTATATAATTTAACTCCTTCCTTTGTTTCTTCTTCTTCATTACTTCCACTTTTAGATCCTAGAGAATATTATATTGATCCTTATATTCCTTTTACGAATGTGATGAATGTTGACGTAGAAGGTGAGTTTGGTTTGGATACTTTAGTTTATGCTTTTTTTGTTGCTCCTACACAATATGTACCATAGTCTTACATGTTCATGAGAGTTTGGGTTCTTCTTAAGGATGATCAACCCATTCTCATACCCCTCTCTATAATTTTTATAATTTTAGAGACCCCTCACCTATTCCAAGTCCAAAGATATTTAGAGTGATAAGATCTTATGTTTGTCAAGTATGATACCTTGATGAAGAATTAGAAATGAGAGCTTGTTACTCTTCCAAAATTAAAAAGTGTAGTTGGATACAAATGAATTTATAATACTAAGTATATTTTAGGTAGTCAAATGAAGAAGCACAAGCAATGCCTTATCATTATAGAATTCTCTTAGAAGGAGAGAATAGACTACTCTGAAACCTTTATTCCAATTTCCTAGATAGATTCTAGTTGAATGATTATTTCTATAGTTATTTCTTATGGATGGAAGGTACATTAGATGGGTTTGAAGAGTTCCTACCACCTTGGTGTGTTGGCCTAGTAAGTCCTTGTATGGACTTAAGCAACTTATAATTCTTGGTATGAGATGATTGATTCCTTCTCTCTTAGATATGACTTAAATCATTATGACATAAGACATGATGTCTACATATAGCATCATGATGATAAAAAATTGATGATATTATTATACATTGATAATTTACTCATTACATATTTGATCTAAACGATGAAGTCACAACTTTATGACACTTTTGAGATGAAAGATTTACAATTTTTGCATTACTTTATTGGGATTAAATTTTTTAATAATCTTTCAATATCACTATATATTACCCTATGTATGTATTTGATCTTCTATAGAAATTCATCATGGAGTATTAAATACATTCTTGAACCCACTTTGCTTCTAGTTTGAAGCTATGAGAAGATTTCACTATTCCTTGGATGGGTGTTACTTTGTTCCTATCACTTGTTGGGGCCTTGTTTACCTTATCCAAACTTGTTAAGACATTACATTTGTCACAATTTACTATCATAAATACATGTAGGAAACATATGAGAGTTATAAAACAACAAAAAATAATATTTATATGTACATAAAAGGTACATACCAGATGGATATTTACTATTTAGTTGGATCACCTTTAATTTTGATAGAATTTTTTTTTAATGTATTTTGGGTTTGTGATGTAGATCAGTGGTTCTACACTCTAGGGTTTACCTTATATATTGGATCTAGAACCATCTCTTATATTGTACTCAACTTGTAAAAACCATTTTATTGTGGTTCTAGATACTTATCTAAATATGCAACCATGAAAAAATATATAATGGAAAATTTAGTTTCTACAAATACATATTTTCCTACACATTATATAGGACCAGAAATGCCATGGTTAATTGCATGAGTAGACTATTTGGAAGGTTGTAGAGCATGTTCTAGAATGTGGAATAATATTTGGATATTTAACTAAAATAAAAGGATTCATGCATGATCGTTTGATTTCTAATGAAGTATTACACTTTGAAAATATTGTAGGTTCAAGACCATAATCATTGTTGCTTATCTTGTGTTGAGCATAATAGAAAAATATTGTAGGTTAAAGACCATAATCATTGTTGCTTATCTTGTGTTGAGCATAATAGAAATTATATAATAAATTTTGATGTTAATTATTAGATATATCTTCAAGTAATGAATAATATTTTACATCTTGTCAGCTATGCATATACACTAGTTTGATGGGATGATATTGTTAAAAATAGAGAAGGTTTTGATATTCATCACCATGTAAATGAGAAAATGAAAGACATATAGATAGGGATGCATGTCAGGATAGCTTACATTCAACATGTGTTTATGCATTAGGTTACATGGATGCTTCTAGTATGCATAATAGTTACACATTTTTTATATATAGATTAGATCACCATACATAAAAATTTGGCCAAATTTATATTTATGGATTTATATCATGCATCATGTCTAATTTTTGTACACACCAAATCCTAGCCACTTGTCATCCACACACATCAAATCACAACCATCCATTATTTATTTATATATGTGTATATTTATTTATATTTATATATAAATATAAATAATTTATATATTTATATATAAATATAAATATTATATATATATATGAATAAATCATAGTCGCTCATTACATCTTAATCTCAACCATCCATTTAACATGATCCATGTCACATATCAAAGTCATAATCTTAGCCCTTCATCATGTTTTAATCTTGGTTTCCCATTGGTGTCGTCAAAACCCTAACATGTTAAGGGCAAGTTATAAAAGATCATTCATTATTATGAATGAGGGTTGATCAATTCAAAAGTTGATTGGTGATTCCTGAGGTTAGAAAGCATTATATCCCTTCATCCATCATCATCAAAACCCTAGCATTTTGCTAACACCTTCCCTCTTCATCATCGCTGCATCCTCCATTTTTATTGTTGAAACCCCTATGAAACCCTACCTGGATTTTGCAGAGCATTCCCCTTCACCCACAAATACTCTAGGATGTTTTCCAAATACCCCAGAGTATCTCAGGAATATTGCAAAGTGTTTGCAATCATCCTTGGATGCCCTTGAGCATTTTCTCTCAGCTAGTTTACATTTGACAAACCCTCGAATGCTCGTGGGCATTTTTGCATCGCCAGATACTTGAAGCAGAGGCATAAATCAAAAAAATCAAGTACATTTGGATAAGGTAACAAGTATTATTGATTTTCAACTTACGTTTGCTATATTTGACTTATATTTTATCATCACTGCACCTAGATTTTGTAGATATGTTATCCAAAGGGTCTCAAAAAGTGGAGCCCTAGCATATACTACTAATATTTTTATGTTGTGATCTATTTTTAGGTACAAAAGACTTCTTTGTTAACAACTATTTTAGATCGAGTAGCCCCGTAGTGATACACAATCCCACTCACAAATTGTTTGGAGTGAAGATGACCCTACGACACCAAATATTCATTTGAACAAGGGTTTCAAATCCTTGTATTGTAATAATTGTATCGAAGTAATACATTGCATTGTAACCCCCTGTTTGGGGTAAATTTATTATATAAAGTGGAGATCCAGGCTCCCTAGATTCAATATAAATAAATATCTTTTATTTTATGCATATTGTATCATTTGATTTGATTTGTTGCTTTTATTGGCGTTGTTTATTTTTGCTTTACAAAATGGTGATCACAGTGGGATCCCCAAAGGGTTTCATATTTTAACTTACCTTGTTAATATTTATGATCTACGTTTTTAATTTTTGTTGTAGGTTTTGAAAATCTATTAGCGCAAAAATCACAAGATCTAGGGCTAGGGTTTCTACAAGTAGCAAAATTCAATATGTGGTTGTGCGAATGTCATTCAAATTTTAGGGGACACCACACAGTGTCCATGTGGATGCTACAGAGTATGTGTGAGTTTCAATAGATAAAATTATGTGTTTCAACAAATAAAATTATGGGTTTCGATGAAGAAAATTATGAGTTTTGATAGAGAAAACTATGGGTTTTGACAAAGAAAACTATGGGATTCTGCACCGCATTCATGGAAGTTGGGGATAAATATGTAGGCTTCCTGGTAAAGTCTTAATAAAACCCCACTTACACTTTTGCTTTTTAAAAGAAATATTGAAAAGAAATATCTATTTTCTGTTTAAAAAGCAACATATCTTGCATTGTCAAATATCTTAGGCATTCATAAACATTTTTAGAATCATATAGAATTGCATATAGAGATAAATTTGCATATGTACATTCATTTTAGTTGCATTAAACATTCATTACACTAGATTCAAATTTTTGAATATCTTTTATGATTTTTTTGCTTTCTTCCTTGTGTGTTGTTTGCAATAAACAAAAAAATATAGTAGTTGCACTTTAGGCTAAAGTTTTACAATTTTCATTTTTCTAAGTTGGAACAAGTAATTGGTGCTCAATATTCCTCCCACTATTGGAAGCACATTACTAATTTGGAGTGGAAGATCTAGGCGATCCCTCTACTATTGGAATCACTTGCTGATTCAAAGTGGATCTTAAGCGCTGTACCCTATAATCTTTTGAGGGACTTGGTATTAGTGTTTATAGTCACCAAATTGGTTGAGTGACAAAGGGTTTCTTTGCATTTTGTGAATCACACCATAGATAACACAAAATTTTAAAAAGAATCACACACAATTGCACGTTTCATTTTTAATATTAGTGAGTTGGATTTCATCACCAACCACTGATCGAGACCAGTGATAGTGGGATTCATATCCATCTTTTAGATCACCCTATAGACACCTTAGTAGCTCATGAGTGATTTTTTTGGATTTTATCACCAGGAAAATCCCCACGTGCCATCCACCGTAGGAATCCACCCTGCATAGTTATCTAGGATTAGAAAGTTTGTACATCAAAACACACAAATCACATAAAAAATCAAAATCAAAATAATTGTTGCAAGACATAGGATTACATTGTTTGTTTTATTTTGTGTGTTTGTCATTTACCATCTCATATTCCACACACATCCCTCACATTCGCTACCCCTGCTTGCTCATAGCTTATGGTATTGACCAAAAATCAAGCCAAAGCCATCAATTAAGCATCAACCTCATCCATGGAGTGTTCCACTCCTTCCTTAGCCACTTTTGTGGCTAATCCAACTAGCCCAACACAAACAATCTATGTTGGCTTATCTGTAGGACCTTCTCACATAGTATTCACTTTGAATGCTGATGTGATGTAGAGAGCCATCCATACCTCCATTCCAAAAAATAAGCCATCCACACCAACTGATCATCAAATCACCTACATAGATGTTGGAGCTTACTTAATACCAACCAAACTATTCCTAGAATGGCTTAACATCCCACATGAACAAGTTTCTTATTCTCATATGGAACTTGCTCACTCACATCCCAATATTTTCAACCAAGTATACACCACCCCTCTTTTTGAGGCAACATCTGCACCCTCACACCAAATTCTTCCATCACAATGTAGCCAAAGAACCTCCATCCCATCTACCTATACAACTACTTATTCCAACCCACTCTATAAATCACAAGTTAATTTTTCTTCACAGATTCCATCCACCATTCCATCCACAACCCCTCATTCGATTGTGATTCCCTTCACAAATTACCATCCATTTACCTCAACCAAAATTACCAACACACACCTCACCCACATCCACTTCCATAATGACCACACCATTTATACAAAAAAGGCCATACAATAAGCATGACAACACCTCAATCCATTGCACATGGGCCAGAAAGATTCTCATTCTTGCTCTCAATAGCAATAACAGACAACATATTTTAAATCCCATTCCATTTCAAACCAACCAACCTTATTCACCTTTGATCCATATTGAATATCACAATCTTCCTAGGTTACTTGGTTGAGTGATAGAGGGTTTATTTGCATTTGTGAATCACACCATAGACAACAAAAAAACTTAAAAAGAATCACACACAATTTCATACTTTATTTTCAACATCAGTGAGTTCAATTTCATCACCAACCACCAATCGAGACCAGTGACGGTGGGATTCATCTCCATCCGTTGGCTCACCCCATAGGCACCTTAGCAGCTCGTGAGTGATTTTTTTGGATTTCATTACCAGTAAAATCCCCATGTGCAATCCACCTTAGGAATCCACATTG
This sequence comes from Wollemia nobilis, assembly GCA_028583015.1. NCBI lineage: Eukaryota > Viridiplantae > Streptophyta > Pinopsida > Araucariales > Araucariaceae > Wollemia > Wollemia nobilis. The sequence continues at coordinate 128,651 of JAQPPZ010001344.1, forward strand.
CATAGTTATCTAGGCTTACAAAGTTTGCACATCAAAACACATAAATCATATCAAAAAATTAAAATCAAAATAATTTTTGCAATACATAGGATTAAATTATTTGTTTGATTCTATATATTTGTCATTTACTATCTCACATTCCACACACATCTCTCACATTTTCTACCCCTACTTGCTCATAGCTTATGGTATTGAACAAAAATCAAGCCAAAGCCATGAATCAAGCATCAACTTCATCCATAGAGTGTTCCACTCCTTCCTTAGCCACTTTTATGGCTAACCCAACCAGCCTAACACAAACAAGCTACTTTGCCTTGTCTATAGGACCTTATCACATAGTATTTACTTTGAATGTTGATGTGATGCAAAGAGCCATCCATACCTCCATTCCAGAAACCAAGCCATCCACACCAACTGATCCTCACATCACCTACATAGACATGGATAAAGTTGGATCTTACTTAAGACCAACCAAAATATTCCTAGAATGGTTTAACATCCCACATGAACAAGTTTCTTATTCTCAAATAGAACTTGCTCACTCACATACCAATAGTTTTAGCCAAGTCTACACCATATTTTTGAGGTAACATCCGCACCCTCACACCAAATCCTTCCACCACAATGTAGCAAAAGCACCTCCATCCCCTCTACCTACAACACTATCTATTCCAACCTACTATACAAAGCATAAGTTTATGTTGATTCATGGATTCCATCCCCCATTCCATCCACCACCCCTCATTCAATTATGATTCCCTTTGCAACTTACCCTCCATTTACCTCAACCAACATTACTAACACACACATCACCCATATCCACTTCCACAATGACCACACCATTTGCATCAAAAATTTCCATACAAAAAGCATGACAACACCTCAATCCATTTCTTATGGGCCAATAATATGCTCATTCTTACTCTCAATAACAATCACAAACATCATATTTCAAACCCTATTCCATTCCAAACCAACCAACCTTCTTCACTTCTAATCCATGTTTGATATCACAATCTTCTCAGGTTACTATACCTACACCTCCATTCACCTACATCAGCACCACTTCCACAACCCAATACATTCAAATCCTCCAAACTTCATCTTCACTCCAACATCATCAAATACCTCTCAATCCTTCAGGCCATTAATATCACATTCCATCAAAATAATTCATCAATCCACACACCTCATATTCACATAATCACCAAACAATCCAGGACTTAGACACACATGTAGAATATCCCAAAATACAAGACATGCAACAACAGATTGATAGCTTGATGATGCATACTCCTAGTGTGATGTACCAGAACCCTACACTAAAATAGTTGATCAATCAACATTTTATTTCTTTGGTACCATCATTGCATTATCTGACTAACTTTACACTACTAAAGTTTGATAAATTCAAGGGGACTAAGGATCCTAGGGAGCACATAAACACATTCATTCACTCATGCTTTCTAATTCAAGAGAATGATGCATTAATGCTCTTAAATTTTCATTAGACATTAGGGGGAGATGCTCTAGACTGGTATAATCATATGTCACACCATAGCATTTACACATTTGAGCAATTGAAGGATAATTTTTTGGAGAGATTTTCCCTTAATGTTCACAATAAAACCACATTGATCGACTTATAGAGTCTTAGACAATTTGATGAAGATTCAATCTATGATTTTAGAAAATTTTGGAGGGTAGTTATGACCAAATTGCCATTCTCCTTACCAATGGAATAACTGACCTGAATGTTTGCAAGGAGTTGCCTAAAACCCACCTCCTTGTTATTGTAATTACAACAGTATAGAACATTTGATGAAGATCTCACCCAGGCTCACATAATGGAAAAGATAAAAATCCAATAGGACGAGATAAAACCAAAGAAAAAAGAATGGTATAATAAGGGTCAATCTAAAGGTAATAGTCTTGGTCAATCAAAATTGGAATTTGTCAACCAAGTGGTTCTAAGTCAACCTACAATGACTCAACAACAACAACAACAACAACCACAACAACAACCACAAGTGTCCTATCAAGCGGTTCCCCCACCACAACAACTTCATAACACAGTGCCAACTGTGGACAACCACCAACATCAACAATATGTTCGAGAAGACCACAGCTACGCATCCTTTCCTGAATTATATGCCTCCTTATTTCATAAATTGTATGACACTAATGCTATTGCCTTGCTCAAAATCAAACCAAAAGATCAAATCAAATTTATCAAGAATCTTAAGGAGCACTTGTTTTTTCTTTCCATTGATAGAAGGGGCATGTCATTAACAATTTATTTACATTTAAAAATATGGTGCAAGACCTGATAGACCCAGGGGCCATTAAGTTGGATAACCCCTTGGCCCAACAAAATCAAAACCTTGGTATATATCAAATACCACTTCCTCTTCATGAGGAACAACAACAAATGATAGGGGGATCAAATACAATGACTTCTCCTAACTAAGTTAATCATGTTCAATAGTACCAAGGTTTTATGGGGGCTATCAATGTAGCCACCCAAGGTCAAAGAAACACCACTCATAAAATTGAACAAAATCAAGTAGTTCAACCTCCTCTAGCACCTCAAGCACGTGTGTCTCCAAAACCTACCAATTCATCATCACCCATCCATTTTTCTACCAATTCATCCCAACCCACTCATCCCTAAAGCCATCCACAAAGATCCATTATATTGTTGAGCATTCAGCTAACAACCAACCTCAAAATATATTTAGTAAAATTTTCCATCTATGAGCTCATACAACAATCTCCCCCACACTATGAGGCATTAATGTAAATTTTAAAATCCATTAAAATTCAATCCCAAGACGCTAATTCCTTTAAAAATTTCATGGGGAGTATGCAAACATGTATGGAACCTTCTATCATATTCTATGATTTTTAAATTAAATCAATATCATCAAAATCATCAGACCCTCCATTACATATTATGGCTTAAGTTGATAGGAAGCTCTTGTTGTACCCCATAGTTACAATTTGGTTTTCACCCCATTTTTTTGAAAAATTTCATCAAAATTGATGTCTAGGTGAACTTAGGGTGCAAGGGCCATTTTTTTAATGATTCCAAAAAATTAAAGTTTGGATTTAATTTGAATTTTTGGCTTTCATCAAGACTATTTAAAAATTTCTAATTATATGGAGGAAGACCTAGATCCAGTTGCAATTATTTAAATTGAATATTCTTGAATATTTGCACCTTAATGGCATTATTTCAAATTAAAATGTTTCAAAAAATGCAAGTCCTAAGGTTTTTCAAAAGTCTAAATAATTAAATTTCATTTTAGGGTTTCATCACTTTTGCCCTACATTTTGGATTGAAATTGATATGGACATAACTTGAGCTAAAAAACTTCTTTTGAGATGATTCAAAAACTGGTGGAAAGAGCTTGATCTCATTTTCATAATGATACTAAAATTTTAGAATTTTAGCTATAAGGTTTTTTCAAAAATAGCAATTTACAATAACATATTGTGAACTTTAAAATGATGTATCTCATGAACCATGATGAATTAATTTATGATATCAATGGATTTACATACCCATTTGGCCCATTTAGATGTATGATAATTTTATTAATATTCTAATCACTTTGAATTTTGCCTTATTTTTGGCACTACGGGACAATTTAGAGCTTCGGGTCATATTTGGTCTCCATTAACCAGGCCTAAAATCAGTTCTTGGATGAGTATAAAATTACAATAATCTTTGTAATTGCCTCTTATTCAGCTTAGCAAAATTATCCATTTTTAATTTGGTTCTAATTCGTAGACTTAGATTTTAGGAAAGCTTATCATCGATAAATTAAAGCCATCACTATTACATCGGTGGCAAAGAGTTTCCATCAGTAAAATAAATATGTGAATTTGAGCAATTTTCATTGATAGAACTAAGCCATCACTCTTACATCAATATTTTATATTGGTGACATGAGTTTAACAAATTTAACCATTGCTCTAGCATCAGCGCCCAATACTTTGCATTAGCAAAATGAATTTGAAAGACTTGGAGACCATCATTTATTGACTAAAGCTATCACCGATGCATCAACAATAAGAATTTTACATTAGTGACCTTGTATTTTCTACATTTTTTATTGCTCTTCAGGAATGCCTATCGTTGATACATCGATGACAATGGTATTACATCAAGGTTTGTGCATTTTTGGCAGTCTTCATTGCTCTTCGAGAAAGCCTATCACCGATGCATCAATGAAAATAGTTTTACATTAGTGACCATTTATTTTTGGCAATATTCATTGCTCTTCAGGAAATGCTATCAATAATGCATTAGCGACAAGGGTTTTACATCAACTGTCGTGCTTGTTGGTAGTATTTATCGCTCTTCAAGAAAGTCTATTGATGATTCACCAGTGATAAGGGATTTGTATGAGTGACACAAATCTAATGTTTTAAATTCCATCACCAATAGAACAAAGTCATTGCTAATGCATGAGCGAAAAGGGTTTTTGCATCATTGATGAAATTTAAAAAGAATATTCTTTGAGGTCTTAACTATAGAAATGATTTTGGCATGAAATATGAGATCCTGGATAAAATGACAAAATTTTAATCATTTAGATTTAATATTAAAATGGAATATTGGAAACCCTAATATTAATATCAAAATTAAAATTAAAATTCAAACCATTAGAGAATAATAAAAATTAAAAATTAAAATGAGGCTAATGTTAAACCTTAGGAAGACATTCAATAAATTTAAAATCATCAATATTAATAATATTAATACCAAATTTTGATTTTCTTTCATCGCCAAAGTCTTAAATTGGATTTTTTTATTCTATGTATGTAGGTGATCAAACCAGTGGGTGAATAAGGAAGTCAAACAATCAAGAAATAAATTCAAATGATCGAGAAGAATGGTATTCATTGAACCTAGACTGAAACCTGACTAGTTGGTGCATGACAGATCAGATTGGTTGTGATGATGATTCAACTGTCCAAAGATTCATGGAGAAGTTTCTAATTAGTTAGAGATCAAGGGCTGAAATTGTAGATTTGAACCAAAAATTTACTTCAAGAATCACCATCATCAGAGGAGAAAAGAAATCAAATCCAGTCACAAAACAAGAACAACCTGGATATTTGAGGACAAGTGGCATAATTTCTCTAATTTTGATAGTCTATGACAACCTAGTTCTTGCTGTAATACATTTACAAAAATTAATGGTAGAGAGGATGCCAAGTGGCTGTATATGCACCAAGTATTTAAAATAGAATTACAGAATTCAAACTATAAAAGAGGCTTTTCAACCCTAAATTAATCATCGAGCATCAAAATAGCAAAATTTCTACAATAGGTATTTCGAGGGTTTGGTCCAGGTTGGCTGTATTTTCCCTATGTTATCTTTGTTCTCCATCTCTCCATTCTTCTCACATTTTTACATGTACTACTAAGAGTTGAGTAGTTCACCTAAGATCATTTCTTGGGAGTTGCTTAAGGAGACAGAGTCTATATGTCACTACAATTAGGAAAGTAGATTGCGTTCCCTTATTATGACATTCAAATGGGGTGAATAGTGTATTGTGTTCTTTGGGAGACCTAAGCACACTGTCAAGCTCTATCATTGTAATCATCAAACATTTAATATAATATATAATTCTAGTTTTTGCTCTTTGGAATATTCTTGTGCAATGTGTACGTGTTACTTGTTTGTATATTACATCATTTAAATTTGCAGATAATGTTTATTTCATTGATTTAAAAATTCATGTTAATTGTGATATTTGAATGAAGATGGGTTTATCAGTTTTTCCTTCTTTTTTCTCTCTATTTTATGTGATTAATTAAAATTTTCTACAGTAACCCAATGGACAAGGTATCGATCTGCTTCTCTGTCTGAAACACTTCATTTGTATGGTTGATCATTATTATTACAAACCAATAACATATCAAAAATTTGGTTGAGCACATTTGTCTAGAGACCATTATCATAGGCTCATATTAGGGTGTCCAAACCTGACCTGTTTAGCTATCAAGCCACCCTAGGTCAAAGCGGTGAGTCCACTAGAGCTCACATATTGTTGTGATTCTAAAAATTTTGGTAGCGTGATAGTCATCTTCGAAGGATATCAAAATTTTCCACAATAGTTTTTAGTGTCATTATCAGGGATAGACTGTTTAAAGTTTATATGTTACTATAGTTTGTATCATCACAAAAAAAAATTATCTATCAATGCCATAGTTTCTGGTATCATGGATACCTCTATGAACATATGAGAGTTTGAGAGAATTCAAAAGCTAAGGAATCTTGGCCTGAGTGATATTCTATTGCACCAAAGTGGTGGTGAATCTGAATGAATCCAAAAGATAGAAGAAAAAAGAATCTGACCTGACATATTTGAGAGGGAGTGGTAAGCAAATATTTCAAAAATTCAAGAACCCAGAGGTATTTATCTAAAATAAAAAGACCTAGTTTATAGAACTAAATTGTATCATAGCGATAAAGTTTTGTTAACAATCAGTGTTCCTTTAGATGATGATTTTAGCATCATAAGTTATGTTGATAAGAATATTTCAATCATCATCCCTGTGATCATGAAGAATAACCCGAATAATCAATACCTTCAGACCTAGAGAGCCAATAGGTACATGCCTTTTTGACTGCCCCTTCACCTTCAGTTACCCATTAAAGCCCCTAAATACTTGCCTAAATTCTTAGATAACAATGTTGTCACTAGAGAAGAACATCCAAAGCTTTATGTACGCCTTAGATAAATTGGAAGTCGAAGAAGAATATGTGGCCCTTAGTCTATTTTGATAGACCTTAGAGAAAAATGCTTTATATTGGTTCAATAGTCTTCCCCCACATTACATATCAGATTTCCAGGCAATGGAAGAAGTCTTTTTAAAAAGGTATGGTAAGAAGAGAAATAAATGTTCACTTATAATTGAATTGGATGCAATGAAAAAGAGAAAAATGAATCGGTTAATTACTTCAACAAAATATTCATCAAGGTTAAAAATAAAATTTCAGATAAGTTAGCACTTAATGATCAGTAGAATATTGGCTTTTATAAAAATATTTTTTTGTGGAATTCAATGAACTAAGAAAAAAGTAAGTAAACACTATTGATGAGTGCATGAATAAGGTTGTTTACATAGAAAGGAATATGATCAAAAATGAAAAAATCAAATCATATTCTCTAGGATTCAACATAAGCACCAAAACATTTGGTACAATATATAGATGCCCTAAGATCGAAAAAGGGAAGGGAAATGTTGCGATACAAGAATTTTAAAATATTGTTACAAAATTTCCTTTCTATTGCCCTACCTGTAATTCACCCCATGAGCCTTCTAGTTGTGCCATCCATTTAGCTTCACATCCTAGCATGAACCTTAAGGAATGGCCTAATTAAGAAGTCATGACCAATTTAGATTGCAAGGATAAATACCCTAAATCTAAAGGAGATATTAAGGTCCATCAAGAATAGAGAGATTTAATATATAAAAGATAACATCATCATGGAACCTCTGATATCAAATTTTATGAAGTCAAACAGGAACCACTTCTAAAAGAAAACCATATAATGGAATCAACTGATCATGAACTTAAAAATATAATTGAATCTAGGGGAGGTGCTGATCTAGAAACTACATTACAAAAAGAAACCACTCTTGAGTATATAGGAAATATCTCTAAAGCCATTAAGCTTATTGGCCAATTCCAAAACTTGTCAAAAGAGCCCCCAAGTTTAACAAATTGTAGAAACACAATCCCATACACAATAAAATATTTCTACATCTCTTCAAGAGGTATGTCAAATCTAGAGGATGAATACATCATGCTTAGTAATAGAGCTTCATATAACATCATGGTTGATCTACTGAGTCTTTCTTCCATAAAGAAATATTCTCCTATTTTTTTTTTAAGTGTGAAATCAGTTAGATTAAAACAGGTTAAATCAAATAAAATCAATAAATTCACAGTACTCATTTGTCTAGAAAATGATACTGGTCCCTTCGTTGACTTCTTCACCATGTTCCTTAAAAAAACTTCTATCCTAGGTAATACCACATCTGTTACCTCTTTTCAGGATAAAATCCCCAATGCCCAACCCATCATCAGAAGCCCAACAAGAATTGGACAATCTAATAGAAAAGACATCATGATAAGAGCAAAGATAAAATTAATGCATAAATTTTAACTGCAGTTTGTTCTTCTTTAGAATCATCAAAAATTAAAAATGCATCTCAAATAATTTAAACAAAAGCAAAAGGAGTTTAAACTCACCCTACATCCTAAGGTTTTAAAACTATTTTTGGAAAATAAAAGTGTTACCCCTGTCTTGTTCTATGATTCACATAAATTATCCCAGAAAAGCTAATTACCCTTGCAAACATTCCAATGAGATAATTTCCTTTTTTGCCTCATCACCATCTCTTTCTAATAGTGGGTATGTTTTTGTCTCCTTAAAAGTTTTTGTTTCGCACCGTAGTTTTTATAGACTTGTTCTAATCAAATTAAAGAAAGATAATCTAGAGTAAGGACAAATGAAATTGAGATCTTATAGGCCAGAATTTAGGTGATTGTTCCATAAGTCTGGAGCTACAACTAATTAAATGAAAGCTACTATGAGTTATGCCAAGGCTTCACATGTTCTACAAATTTTAAGGTTATTTCCAGGTCAAGAAGAATGAAGTTATCATTGGCAGGATGCTTTGAGCAAAAAATATATACACTCTTCTTTTTAGCCTTACAGATTTCTAACCCAATATGAGCTTTGTAATTCATCATAATGCTTCTCAAGTAAAAATAAAAATACAAATAATGCAAATTAACTATGCACTTGGGATATCTGGATAACCTCTACAATGGCTATAAACGTCTGGATGGTAGTAGAGTAGGTCTAGAGGAAATTGAAGTCATATCCATAAGGGTTATAGATGCATGACTGGTAGTGGAGCAGTGCAAAGGTGAATATCATTTAGAGTGAAATACTTAATAGGCTCAACTGCCAATATGATAAAATTTTGACTGATAAAGGAATAATAATGAATGCATAAAACACACATAAGTCAAGGCATGATGACACAACAACTTCTAAATAAATCTACATCAACTCTATCTTAAGACTTTGCCAAAAGATCTGTTACCCCATGAGCCAAGGTTCATTTATTTTTAAACTAGGTCATCTAATTATACTGAGCAAAACCAAGGTCAATCCTTTAGTTTTTTTTCTTTGTTTTCTTTGTTTTCCTTTATGGATTTTATTCTGAATTTTTTTAGTCTCTTGATTGCTAACCAAATATTCTGGAGTTCTTGGGAACATTCATGCATTGTTAAGGTCATTCATGCTACCTGTCCTAGTCATAGTATGTGTTGTACCCCACAATTACAACTTGGTTTTCATCATATTTTTTTTAATTTTTTATAAAAATTAATATCTATGTGAACTTAGGGTGCAAGGGTCATTTTTTGATGATTCTATAAAATTGAAGTTTAGGTTTGATTTGAATTTTTGGCTTGTATCAAAAAACAGTTTAAAATTTTCTGATTAAATTGAAGAAGACCTAGATCCAGTTGCAATGATTTGAATTGAATAGTCTTGAATATTTGCACCTTAATGGCATTATTTCAAATTAAAATATTTTAGGAAATGCAAATCCTAAGGTTTTTTAAAATTCTAAATAATTAAATTTCATTTTAGGGTTTTGTCACTTTTACCCTACATTTTGATGTGAAATTTATATGGCCATAACTTGAGCTAGAAAACTCCATTTGAGCTGATTCAAAAACTGGTGGAAAGAGTTTTATATCATATTCATAATGACACTAAAGTTTCAGAATTTTAGATGTCAAGGTTTTTCTAAAAATAAAAATTTATAGTAGCATCTTATGAAATTTAAAATAACATATCTCATGAACCGTGATGAATGTGTTTATGAAATCAATGTATTTGAGTACCCATTTGGCCCATTTAAATGCATGGAAAGTTTCATAATATTCTAAGCACTTTTAATTTTACCTTATTTTTGGCACTACGGGACAACTTAGAGCTTCGAGCCAGATTTGATCTCCATTAAACAGGTCTAAAATCAGTTCTTGTATGACTATAAAATTACAAAGATCTTTGTAATTACCTCTTATTAGGTTGAGAAAAATTATCCATTTTTAATTTAGTTCTAGTTTGCAGACTTAGGTCTCAGGAAAGTTTATCATCAATAAATTAAAGTCATTGCTCTTACATCAATGACAAAGAGCTTCCATAAATAAAAGAAATATGTTACTTCAAGCAATTGTCATTGATATACCTAATCCATTGCTTTTACATCGGTGACAAATATTTTAAATTGGTGATATGAATTTAACAAATTTAACCATCACTATTGCATCAACGACAAATACTTTGCATTAGCAAAATGAATTTGAAATGCTTGGAGACCATCGCTGATTGACTACAGCTATTGCCATGTATAAAAAACAAGGATTTTACATGAATGACCATATATTTTTAGTATTTTTCATCGCTCTTCAAGAATACCTATAGCTGATACATCAGTGACAATGGTTTTACATCAATGACCGTGCATTTTTGGCAATCTTCATCACTCTTCGAGATAGCCTATCACCAATGCATCAATGACAATGGTTTTACATCAGTGACCGTGTATTTTTGGTAATCTTCATTGCTCTTTGGGAAAGGCTATTGATAATGCATCAATGATAAGGGTTTTACATCAGTGATCGTGCTTTTTGACAATCTTCATCACTCTTCAAGAAATCCTATTGGTGATACACCAACGACAAAGGATTTGCATGAGCGAGACAAATTTAATGTTTTAAATTCCATCGTTTATATAACAAAGTCATTGCTAATGCATGAGCAAAAAGGGATTTTGCATCACCGATGAAATTTAAAAAGGATTTTCTTTGAGGTCTTAACTATAGAAATGATTTTAGCATGAAATATGAGATCCTAGGTAAAATGACGAAGACTTTTAATCATCTAGATTTAATATTAAAATGGAATATTGAAAACCCTAATATTAATATCAAAATTAAAATTAAAATCCAAAACATTAGAGAATAATAAAAATAAAAAATTAAAATGAGGCTAATGTTAAACCTTAGGAAGACATTCACTAAATTTAAAATTACCAATATTAATAATATTAATACCAAAATTTGATAATATTTCATTTCCAAAGTCTTAATTTGGATTGTTTCTTCTATGTATGCAGGTTATCAAACCAAGGGACTAAAAAGGAAATCAAAAAGTCAATAAAGGAATCTAAATGATCAAGAAGGATGATATTCTTTGAACCTATACTGAAACCTGACCAGCTAGTGCATGATAGATCAGATGGAATGTGATGATTCAACTACCCAAAGCTTCATGGCAAAGTTTCTAATTAGTTAGAGATCAAGGGATGAAATTGTAGATCCAAACCAAAAAGTTACTTCAAGACTCACCACCATCGGAGGAGAAAAGGAATTAGAGCCAGTAACAGAACAAGAACAACCTGGATATTTGAGGATAGGTGGCACAATTTCTCCAATTTTGATAGCTTGTGACAACCCAGTTCTTGTTGTAATACATTTTAAAAAATTAGTGGTAGAGAGGATTCCAAGTGGCTACATATGCACCAAGTATTCAAAACATAATTGCAAAATTCAAACTATAAAAGAGGCTTTTCAAGACAAAATTAATCATTGAGCATTAGAATAGCAAAATTTATGTAAGAGGTATTTCGAGTACTTGGTCTAGGTTGGCTGTATTTTCCATATGTTGCCTTGTCCATCTCTCCATTCTTCTCACATTTATACAGGTACTATTGAGAGTTGAGTAGCTCACCTGAGATCATTTCCTAGGAGTTGCTTGAGGAGCCAGAGTCTATATGTCACTACAATTAGAACATTAGATTGTGTTCCCCTGTTATGGCATTCGAATGGGATGAATAGTGTGTTGTGTTCTTTGGGAGACCTAAGCACATTGCCAGGATCTATCATTGTAATCATTTGATATTAAATATAATACATGATTCTGGTTTCTGCTCTTTAGCATATTTTTGTACAATGTGTGCATGTTACTTGTCTATATATTACATCATTTGAATCTAAAGGTAATATTTATTTTGGTAATTTAAATATCTACGTTGATTGTGATATTCGAATGAAGATGGGTTTATTAGTTTTTCCTTCCTTTTTCTCTTTGTTTCATGTGATTAATTGAAATTTTCTATAGTAACCCAATGGACAAGGCATCATTCTGCTTCTATGTCTAAAACACTTCATTTGTATGTTTTGTCATCATTATTACAAACCAATAACATATCAAAAATGTGGTTGAACACATTTTTCTAGATACCATTATCATAGGGCCATATTAGGCTATCCAAACCTAATCTGTCTAGCTATCAATACACCCTAGGTCAAAGCAGTGAGTCCACCAAAGCTCACATATTGTTGTGATTCTAAAATTTTTGGTAGCATGACAGTCATCTTCAAAGGATATCAAATTTGTTTACAATAGCCCTTTAAATGAGTGATGATTGATACTGAATCATCCATCAATATCATCACCACCTTCACCCTTCAACATCTCAATATTCCACCCTCACACATAACCAAATCTACATCCATATTAAGAGCTTTCAATGATGCTCTATATTCTACAGTTGACACGATCGTATTACCTATAGAATTAGGGATTAATATGTTGCATAACATGTTCTTTATCCTAGAGGTGTTCATGGCTTAAAGTGTACTCCTTGGATGTCCTTGGATAAGGGAGATGAAATGTGTACCTTCAATATTGCATCACTGCCTAAAATATATATATGAGGGATAGATTCATTGCATACCAATGAACATTGAACCATTTAAGTATTGCAACTTTGTTTTCAATCCATACGAATCCATACTTCCATCCAATCATCTATTATTAACCCCATCAACCACACTGTACACCTCACATAACAACACTTCTTCATCAAAATATCCCATTATTGAGGAGCTCTCTATCACTACCCCACATTACTATTTGAATTCCACACCCCCACCTTCAAAACAGTCAGTTACATGTACATGTGGTCGAACCCACTACACATTTTCCACATCATCAACATCAACATCATCTATTATCAACACTCATTCATCATCATCCATCCAACCAACTTTACAAACACCCATTATCATTCCATCCACATCAACATCATTAACCATTCATCAAATACATCAGTTAAATTCATCCTCATATCCACAAGTTGATGTCTCAAAAGTTAATTTGAGAGACTATGACATGTTATTTTATCATACATCTCTTCCCTCATTGGAGCAACTAGCCATCCATGAGCCCGATATCCCCATATCCAGTCCATCCACATCATCACGCACACAAGTTGCAGTCCACCTTACTAGTCCTAGTATTAGCGAGTATGTGGTTCAAAATGTTATTGTTACACCACTCAAAATCTAAACTATTAAGGATTTTGACCATCCATGTGACCTACCATTACCTATAGGAGTAGTGTACCACATGGTTTCAATGCCTAACATAATCAACTTAATATATGGGAGGGTCGATTCATCATCTGATACACTTTCACTAGGTTAAACTAAGCAGCCAATCCTTGCCAATATAGAAAACATGACTGGTTTTCCTTCATGATACTTTCACTAGGTTGATTAGTAAGGCTATGGTTTAGGATGACATAAACAGGGTATGCACGATATCACTGAAACTCTATATTAAGAAGCACATGACCATTCAAGTTTGGGTTACCATTCACATTCTTACACTTTATCTTTTGAACAAACTTTTCAAAATCTCCATTTAGATTTAGAAGAAGAAACCAATCACAATGATGACTTTAAGGAATTCTATGAAGAATACAATGTCATGTTGATAGCTTTAGATGAATCCAAAGAGTAGTCGGCTCCAATCACTTCATTCACCAAACAAGATGAGTATTATCTCATAATGTTTTCCATCCATCATCCCATATTTCATTTTCTCCTCCAAGGGAGTGAGCTAAACCAACCAGTGAACCACCAACTCCACCTCATCCATTTCACTATAACATCATGTAATATATGTACATAATTTAAAAAAACACAAAAAAAAATCTTTGCATTGCATTTACATGGCCTTGTCATTTGTATTTACAAGTGTTTCTTGTTGCTATTCAGGTTCCCAAGGTTCCTTAATCGATCCTAGAAGGTAATACCAACCCACCCTTCACATCACCAACCACCATTTTACACTAAGTCAACATGAATTCTATTGACTTATTCATCCCACTTTGTAATCCATATAATTTGGCAAAACTTATTCCCATAGACATAAGCCTCATCAATATAGATGGATTTCATTACCACCATCCTTTTTTGAATTTATCCTTTCTAAGGAAGTTTTAAGAGCTTCTACCACTTACATTCCTCTGTCACCTTCATCTTTACCTTCACCTTTGCCTTCATCCTTGGCTCCTACTATTTTCTAGGCAAAAATGGAAGAGACTATGCCAGAAGAGTTTGATAATGTCATTGATGATATTCATATGATCCCAATGCTTCATCAACTTGAGGAAGGCTCACACATGGCCAATGAATATACTCTATATGTGAACCTTAGTACATATGTGGATAGTCCACAAATCATTAAAATATCCAATTGATTCATAATTTTATTGCTCAAATCTTAGACAAATGCATGCCTTTCAATCACCTGCTACAAAAGGGGGTGACATTTTCATGGATAGATGAATGCCAAAAATATTTTGATGACATCAAGAAATACTGACCTCTCCACAAGTCTTAGCTCCATCTCACCTGGGGGTCCCCTTCCATCTTTATGTTTCAGCAATAAACTTTGCATTACAGATAATGCTTGCACAAAACAATGAAAACAACCGAGAGCAAGTAGTCTATTACATTAGTTGAACATTGGTAAGCTATGAAACCATACAAGTTTATGTGGAAAAAATATGCTAAGCAATGGTTTTTACCACTAAGAAACTCATACATTACATGCTAAGTCACACCACTTATGTCATATCTCATGAAAATCCTCTACATTACATGATGTCTCACACTTAAAACAACACCCACACCACAAAATGGATAATGCTCCTAACAAAATTTTATCTTGAGTTCATTAGTTAAAAATCCATTAAAGGTCAGGTAATAGTTGATCAGCTTATAGAAGCTCCACTTCCTAGTGATCAACCCTTGATTATTGAGCTCCTACAGGACTTGGTGTTTACCGTCAGTGAATAGGAGGAAGATGCCATTCCTAAAGAGGATGTGGATATCACACTCTTCTTTGACGGTTCCAAGTGTAAAAAATGACAAGGTGCAAGAGTTATATTTCATACACTACAAGGGATGCCTATTCCTTTACCATTCAAACATGACTTTTCATGCACAAAAAATAATGCAGATTATGAAGACTTAATCTGAGGACTTCAAGAAACCATACCTATGGGTATTAAGCATATCAAAAAATTTGGTGATTTCCAACCTGTCATTCATCAAGTAAGAGGATCGTACCAATGCAAAGAACCAATATTAAAGCTTTACAATGAAGTAGCAATGAAATTGCTTACCAAATTTGACTGGTATAAAATTGATAGTTTACCTCGTTTGAATAATAGATTTGTAGATGTGATGGCCTCTCTAGGATCATTGATTCCAAATAACTCTATAGGAGAGGTACAACCATTAATTATCATAATGATATCTAAATCTACAATTTTTTGTGTTGAATCTAAATATGATAAGGACATTTGCTTTATCCATGCAGAATCATATGAACCTTGGTCTAGTCAAATAAAATATTTTCTCAAGTTTGGAACACTTCCATATGACATATCATGAACTTCTAAATGAAATTTTAAACAAAAGGTAACTCGTTTTACTCTCTTGGAGGATGTGTTGTATAAACATGGTTATGACGGAGTTCTCCTTCATTATCTCTAGCCTATAGAGGTCTAAAGAGCAATTCAAAAGCTCATGATGGTACTTGTGGTGGTCACTTTAATAGAATGACCATCGCAAAGTGTATTTTACGCATGGGTTATTATTAGCCCACCATGGAACATGACTGTTGTAATTATATCAAGGAATGTCAACAATGTCAACAACATGCTAATTTAACTCATGTACCATCACAAGAATTACAACCTATTCAGAGTATTTGGTCTTTTCACAATGGGATTTGGACTTGATTGGTAAAATATCACCTCCTTCCTTGGAATAACACTCATTCATCATCACTGCCATTGAATAATTTACAAAGTGGGTTGAGGTAACTCCTCTAACTAGTGCAACAGGATCTCGAAGTGCGGAATTTATACTTCAGCATATCATTTATTGCTTTGGTATCCCCTAAAAAATAACCTTTGATAATGGTAAGTCTTTCAAAAACAAGGATGTTCGAGCACTTCGCGAGAAATATAATATCTAACATAGTTTATTGACTCCTTATTACCCATATATAAATGGACAAGTTGAGGAAACCAATAAGACCTTGATTTCTATCTCAAGAAATTATTTAAAGAAAATCATTGAGATTGGCACACTCAAATCCCCTTAGCATTATGGGCTTATCAAACAAGCATCTGTATGCCTGTTGGGGCAACACAATTCTCATTGGTCTATGGTGTGGAAGCCATTATACCTCTTGAGCTCGAAATCCCCTCATTGCACATTTCATTACAAGAATTCATGGATGATGATACTACTAGATAATCATACCTCCACCAACTCATGCTCCTTTATGAAAGATGAATCAATTCCTTGGAGCATTTACAAGTACATCAAGATCGTTTAAAGTGTGCTTATAATATCAAAGTCCATCTACATGAATTCCAAGTAGAATATTTTGTTTTTAAAGAGAAATGACAAAACACCAATGCATTACCACATCTTCATGATAAATTCATGGCTAATTGCTTAGGTCCATACATTGTCATACAAAATGTGGATCAAGGAACTTATATTCTTGCTAGTCTAGAGGGAATAAAAGAGTTTTAACCACTAAATATCATCCACTTGAGAGCGTTCTATGCTTAATATGATTTATATATGTATATATACATGACTAATACACAAAAACATCATTCATATACACTGCATTTCACACATTCATTTTCCACAATCACATTCATTGTCATTTTGGTACATTTCATCCACCATATTAGGGGTCATTTTCTTAGTTTAGACAATAATTGATCTAATAATTCTAGTTGCCTTAATCATGGGCATATTTGATTTCACATCCATGTCATTATATCATTTTATAAATCATATCATTATTTTCAATACAAATTTCCATCAGCCCTAGGAGTTTTCGGTCACTCAACCACTCCTAGTGTTTCAAGAAACCTCCAATACATGTTGAGTTTTCTCTAGGACCAAGACACATTTTTACTAAGAAAATCTTGAGTTCTAGAAGTTGAATCTAATATTCTTGAACCAAACACATTTCACACATATTAAAAACATCTTATGTCAAAGAGAGATAATACCATGATTGGGTTGAACCTCAAAGCGAAAAAATCATCTTTGCTTTCCCCATTATGCACATAGTCTAAAATTAAAAATATTGGTTTGTCACCACTACTAACTATTCAAACAAAAGAATGAGTAGTAAGGATAGGGTAAATTTCTCATCACACCTCGGTTGAGAATATGATTCCCCAAAGCTCTAATTCTTTTAATCACACACCATAGATCCTCAAGTAGTAAGGATAGAACTACATTTCCATCTAGATGGTTAGGTAGTTTGATTTCCCAAGTCTTAGATATCAAATCATTGGACTATGGAGATAATCTCCACTATGACTATAAATGCTTGATTGGTAGTGGAGTACACTCATGCATAGCAACACGTCTCTCCTGAAGAGACCTCTGACTACACATAAGGACAAGCTAGCTTCCCAATATTCTTCATGATAGGTTTCATCTCAATTTATCCAATATGGGTTAATGAACTCACTTGAAAACACTTTGGTTCTCAATTGCCTTGAGTCATTACTACACACATGCTTGATCTTGGAGAATTTAGATAGATTTCAGTGAGTTTGTTTGAAATCACTCAGATGTTTGAGTCTCTGTAAAATAATTTCAAATAAACCATCCTCCATGTCATTATCATATCATTACATGAGTCTTCCATTTTACATACCACCATTTTGGTACCCCTGGTTAAGTAAAAATGATAAATATGGTCAAATAACACCTAAACTATCACAAATGATAATTAATGTGTCCATTCAATTGCATTATTATTATTATTATTATCATAAAGCATAAATATTTTTAATCATCACATCACATACACATACATCCTCATTCACACAAAGTTATAACACGAAAATAAAAGCCATGTATATATATATATATATATGCCCAAAGGCTAAATACAATTGAGCACCAAGACACATATACAAAAAGTGCACCAAGGAACTAGCCAATACCCAAAAGCAAACCCCTATGACCTCGAAGGATCCCTAGACCTAGAGTTACTACACCTAAAAAACCTGCTATGGAGGAGGAAGGTCACTTAGGTAGTCCAATGTTGTACTGCATCAATATATCCTCCAACTTCTAGATATATTCCTCCTAGGATTTAAAGCTAGCACATCCTACCTCTAATGAGCATCCCTCTATACCAACTATGCCTAGAGCCTTGCTTTCACATCCTCACCATCACCTGCTACCATTCATGAATTTATCTCTACTTGTAGTCAAGCATTCTTAGTATCTTGTGCTATTATCATTGCATCTTGCTTTATCACCATCTATTGGAGTTGGTCTTACTTCACCTGAAGCTTAGCCCACTCCTCACTCTGACTATAAGGTCTCTCTATAACCTCATATATACCACCCATGCCATCACCATCATCTCCAATCTCTAGAGACTGCTTTACTACATCCTTTATCCACCTCACTTGATTGCTAGAACTATGATATATTTGACATCGAGGAGCCTCCTCAATCTCTACTACTGCCTTTCCATAATCCCCATTACCATCATCAACCATATAACTTAGTACCCTTGGTGGCTATGAAGAAAACCATGCATCATAGTCTGTAGTGGTCTTGACATCATCTATATCTAGGAGATCTATATCCTCCTCATCCTTATACTCCACCCACCACTCATCCACACAAGGTAGTCTCAACTCATCAGCTTGATTTATATCCAATACTGAAGAATTAGGTACTCCCTACATTATCCCAAACTACCACAACACTCATAATAACTATATCAACTCCACCTCACTACCATATCACCCAACCATCCATCTAGCCAACCAAATCCTCCATAATTGCTCTTCATCACTAGATCACCTAACATACCACCATGGTATCCAGCACACCTAATCAGGTATCAACCCTACCCATAGATCTCTACATTCTTGGCCACTATAAACAAGATGAATTAGCTATACCTCCTTAGCTACCCGCCATATCAATACATATGATTGATATCTATCCCACTCTTCGTAAGGCAGACCCATAGAATGAGCCACACTAAAGTGCTCCTAGTACCAGATCTATAGCAACATACTGCAACCCAAAACCTTCTTCCTATGGCTCCTCACCTCATAAAAATCCAAGTATGTATGCACTAGTATTCTAGGTGCCCATGCATACATCTGAGGCTCACTGATTATATCAAACACCAACCAATCATGTTCCATGGAAACTGACAACTGGTGTTGTTAGGTACCACCACGTTGGCCTGCAAGAACATGAATAAGGTGGGCAGTGCCCCTAAATCCTTCCTCACATACATGTCCAAATATCTGATCCCTCCACCTTGAATGTTCACATCCCTTCACTCTATCATGCCCAACTTGGACATGCAACCCCTCCATAGGCACTTGAAAGATGCAATATACATCCTTCAGTATCACCATCATCTCTCCCATCAAAAGTTGGAAGGTCCCTCTATCCGGATCCCATATCTTTGCTAAGGTAGAGAGGTACCCCTCATCATCTCTCACAACCTCAATATAGGCACATATCACCAATCCTGCCTACTCCATCCAATCCTAATGGCCCTTCTACAATACCTTTCTCACCCCTAGTATGATGGGCAAGAACCAATGTAGAGCCTCCAAGATCCTCAATTGCAACACAACATAACAATAAATGCACATTACCATCACATTCATTACAAAAAAAAATATTGCAAAATTCAAACAATATTACCAAGGGAACTTTCCTTAGCCACCTGCACCTCAAATTTTACTATCACATCCACACCCTATATTGCCATCACCATACTCCTTCATTGACTAAATCTTCTTATTCAGACACTACTTCTCAAACTCATAAATGCAATAATGAATCAATTTTTTCTTCTGCAACCCTTTTATATCTGATTTTGACATGCTCAAATACCCATGGGTATCTTCCTGGTGCACTCAAACACTTTCCTATTTCTGTAGAGTGGTAAACGCCCTCTCGCATATATGCATGATGTGGATGCTAGCCAAAATTTAGATCTAGAATGTTGTAAAAGGATTCAAAGGGCATCAAAATATAGTAGAGTCCCACAAAATCACCTCAAACTTCATCCATGCATCCATTACATCATTCTGTTATGTTTTGTGATGATACAGATTAATTTGGGTGCATAATTTTTTATTGCGACCAAAAGTTACGAAAACACCTAAATCACATAAAAGGCCTCAAAATGGTCCAAAATTTCACAAAACTACCACATTCACCATCCCAATAACTCATAATAATATTCCATCATATTTTGTGATAGATTTGGGCATTTAATTATTGTTTACAACCAAAAGTCATGAAATTGCCTCAAACTAATTCAAAATATTACAAAACAATTCCAATTTTACAAAATCATCAAAATCACTCATCTATGCATTTCCATATGCATTCAAACTCATACATCATCATTCACCATTGCTCAATAATTGCATCAATCACATCCTTCACATACATTATTCATATCATCCACATGGCAAAAACCCCTTTTTTGTTGGGGTAAAAATAGAATCAATCATTGCATCATTCACATTCATCGCACCATATCTTTCACATTCATTTACATCATTCATATCATCCATAATTTAGTACATTTTCCTCCAACACTATTAAATTATTTTGCATTATCTAGCGCACCTTGTATATAGTGGTTTGCTCTATACCCCTGGCAATTGTAACAATTGGCTATCCATGCAATTTGGTAGGATGGGAAAATCACCATAAGGAAACTTGCTCACATCATCATCCTATGTCATATTCGACATCAGATAAAGATGGTCAATCCATTTGTGAATGTGTTCGTATTCACAAAAAATTACTCAAAGCTATCACTAGCCCCTTCTATAGGTAGAATGCAAAATTCTATTACAATTTACATCTTACAAATTCCCTTACATCAAACCAATAGTTAGGTTAAAAAAGTGTGGTTACATGAAGAGAGCCCACCTCCACCACATGTTCACCAATGTTGGATACTTTTTTTCTTTGTCTTCTTTTCCTTCTCGACAACAACACTACACATTATGCTAAGAGTAAATTTTCAAAACCATGGAACCATCCCCAAACTCGAGGCAACCAACCTTGACTTTTATTTCAAAATCGGTATATCCATTTACATCATCCATGGCACTATCTAAATCAAAAACCCCTTTCATTTGGAGCAAAAATAGAATCATTCATCACATTCATATCATCCAATCAAAAAATCCCTTTTTTGCTGGAGCAAAAGCAAAATCATTCATCACATTCATTTACATCATTCATATCATCCACATTTCCAAAAACCCCTTCTTATATTAGAGCAAAAATAGAATCACTCATTACGCCATCCACAATCATTACATCATCCACAATCATTTACATCATTCACATCACCCACAATTCTATCAATTGGCTTGTGAGATTCATTCTTCACTCATTCACCAATTGAGGGGGTAAGCTACAATACCAATTTTTGTCTTCTAAATATTCTTGTGCATTGAGGAAAGAAGCTACTTCACCAAACTAGGTATCTTTTGTTTTTGCACTGCATTGTGTTTCATGCATTGCGATACAAAAATGGGCATCTGTAGACACCAAATCCTAGTCACTTGTCATTCATGCATCATCAAATCACAACAATCCATTATTTATTTATATATGTATATAATTATTTATATTTATATATAAATATAAATATTTTATATATTTATATAAATATATATGAATAAATCACAATATGAATAAATCACAACCATTCATTACATCTTAATCTCAACCATATATTTATCATGATCCCTGTCACATATCAAAGTCATATTTTTAGCCCTTCATCATGTTTTAATCTTAGTCGTCCATTGGTTTCATCAAAACCCTAACATGTTAAGGGCAAGTTATAAAATGTCATTATTATTATGAATGAGGGTTGATTGCATTAGAATTTGATTGGTGATTCTTAAGGTTAAAAAGCATTAGAGCCCTTCATCCATCATCATAAAAATCCTAGCATTCACTAAAACCTTTCCTCTTCACCGTCGTTGCATCCCCTATTTTTATCATCAAAATCCTTGTGAAACCCTACCCAAATTTTGCAGAGCATTCCCCTTCACCCAAAAATGCTTCAAGGAATTTCTTGAACATCTTAGAGCATCTCAAGAATACTACAATGTGTTTATAGCCATCCTTGGATGCCCCTGGGTATTTTCTTTCAGCTAGTTTACATTCAACAAACCCTTGAGCACTTACGGGTATTCATGAAGAACACAAGCTTATACTAAGAGGGGGAGTGAACAGTATAAGACTACTTTTTACTTTTCTTATCAAATCAATATTATGTAGTGTATGGATAGCAGTATCAATAGCAGTAGTTAAAGCAATACACAAAACACCATACACAATAGAGACACGAATTTTAATGTGGTTCACCCAATGTGGGCTACCTCCACAGAGAAAATATTTCTTCTAAATATTTCTCAAATAATATTTTGGGAATCCTTCCCAATTACAATTTTTATGGACCTCTTCCCCTAATATCAAGTTTGTGGATCTCTTCCATAGGATAACTCTTTCCCCTTCAACTCTGGCTAGTGATATTCTAGAAGACTCTGTCTCTCTACTACACTAACTGGTGGATATCTCTCCACTTGAAGACTCCTCACTCAGAATATATATCTTCAATTGTCCTAGTTGATGGATATCCATCCACTAAGACTTTGTCTTCTATACTCTATCACCCCAAATCTCTATCAATAGGTTCACTCAAAACCTTCTCAAATCTGCTCAATAGGTCCACTCAGAACTTGCTAAAATCTGCTCAACAGGTCCACTTATAACCTACTCAAATATACTCAACAGGTCCACTCAGAACCTACTCAATTTTTCTCAACAAGTCCACTCAAAACCTTCTCAAATATGCTCAACAAGCTCACTCAGAACTTTTCCAAATCTGGTTTACAAGCTCACTCAAAACTTTTCCAAATCTGGTTTACAAGATCACTCAGAACTGCTCAACAAGTTCACTCAAAACTTGTCCAAAATTTCTCAATAAGCTCACTCAGAAATTGTCTAAATCTGCTCAATAAGTCCTCTCTAGGAATTTCTCAAATATGCATAGCAAGCTTTCATAAAAGCTTACACAAAATCAGTCCACAAGCCTTCTCAAAGACTTATCTTAAATCAGCTTAACAAGCTCACACAAAACTTGTCCAATCTCATTGAACCATAAAGAGAATTGTTAGAGACTCAATATGTTCTATACTCAAATCCCAATCTCAACTCAAATCAATCTCATAGAAGCATAAATATAATTTTTATATACTCAATATGTTCTATACTCAAATCTCAATCTCAACTCAAATCAATATCATAGAAGCATAAAGAGAATTGTTAGAGACTCAATATGTTCTATACTCAAATCCCAATATCAACTCAAATCAATCTCATAGAAGCATAAAGAGAATTATTAGAGACTCAATATGTTCTATACTCAAATCTTAATATCAACTCAAATCAATCTCATAGAAGCATAAAGATAATTGTTAGAGACTCAATATATTCTATACCTAAATCTCAATCTCAACTCAATCAAGATATAGAATAGTTTGTTTCATAGAACTTGAACAACCACATGCATCCACTTGACTAGGCTTAATCAACTCTACTCAAACTAATCACCTCAAGGAACAACCCTTTCTCACAAACCCTAGTCCAAGCATGTATCAACCAACTCAAAATATTTTCAACAATGCTCAACCACAAATCTCACATAACAATGATACTCATGTTCTTTTCTACCTCAAGTTCAAGTTCTTTGCACAACAACTCACTTCAACAACAATGCATATAAAACAAGGTTTAATCACAACTCTCAATACAAGAAACTGTGAAGCATTAAACCAATCACTTTCGAAAAGGAAACCACAATCAATCATTTTCTCTCCAATGATATTTTTAGAAATCAATCACCCAATCAAGTCAATGGAGAATATTGCCCATACCTTTTTGATGCCTAGGAGTTGTCCACAAAATATGTCAAACTCAACACACTCTCAAATATATCCTTTTCAATAACAAAGATGTTAGAGGACTTGAGTAATATCACAACAATAAAAATAATATCCCAATAACACCTTATTACTCCTACTCAATAAAATTCACCATGTCCTCTCACAAAAGAATTAATCCCCTTTGAAAAAGAACAAATCAAACTCACTTATGAACCTCTTTTACAAAACCAGAAATATCTCTTTACACACACCTTATTTCTCCTTCTAAGCAAGTTAATCAAATAGCCCTTGAAAAATTCTTTCCAACGATATATAATATGCTACCCTTCCAAAAATAAAACCTTCAAAACTTTTCCAATATTCTAGGGCATACCATACCCTTATTTCTCCTTAAGGCTATTTAACAAAAATAAAATATATAAAAATTAAACTTACCTTTGCCTCACCGAGGGATTCGATCCCCCGAATTCTTCCTTCCCAATGCCTTAGCCATAGCCAAGCCATCGTTGGGCCACGTGCCCTCACGTGCCTAAAAGGGCACGACCACCATAAAAGTCCCCATGAAAAGTGCTCTTCCGAAAATAAAAAACGTGCTTCTTCCTTGCAAGCAAACCTCAAGCAAATCGAATGCGGGACCTCATCAATGTTGCCAAGCCAACATACCACTAGGCCATGCTGGCCTATGTGCTTAATGCCTCTGAACGTTCTCCCCTTTAGCCTTTACGAAATTTGTAAAACCTTCGAAAATCAAAGCTCTCTTCGCATGCGCTCAACGAAAATTGCAAGGGATGCTTTGACTAAGGTTTTTGTTGGCATTTATATAATGCCCTTTGTCCTCTTATGCAATCACATCGGTGCTTTGAATAATTTCGATGTCGGTGTGATTTTTAATTTATAATTAATTTAAATTTAAATTTAAATTTAAATATTATAAATTAAAAAGAACCAACCTTAGGTTTAATTTAATTAAACCTTAGAACCTTGTCTTAATGCCCAACCTTGGTATAATTAAATATTATTTATAAAATTTAAATTCCTTGTGAATTTAAATAATTTATAAATAATTATTAAACCTCCTTTTTAACCTTTGCAATAACCCATATTGGGTTTTTATAAACCGATTGCTTAACCTGTAATCCCAATAATATTAAAATATTATGGAGCCTTTTTCTTTTCACTTTTGCACTAATGAAGTTTTTTCCTGGATGACTTGGGTGACTTTATTTCTTATCGAATTCCTTGATAAGAGTGATAACTCTATCAGGTGACATCAATGACAAATTTGACTTAGAGGACTCAAAATGTCCAACAATCTCCCCCTTTGTCATTGATGGCAACCCTTATCCTTTTACTAAAACCTGACCTTCTTTTCTATTCCCATTGGGACTTAGCTTCCCCTGGCTCAATGCTCTCTCGAATATCAAATATCTCATCATCTCAAATATCTCCCCAATACACAAATCTCTCCCCCTTTGACATCAATGAAAAAGGGTCACCTTTGGGGCTCGGGGCTAAGAATGAGCCTTTTAGCTTAGCCCCTCCTCCACCTCCACATGAGGTGGTTAATTCTGGGGTGGGAGTATTTCTACTCCCTAAAAGCACTACTCTTTACCTTTATCTTTCTCTCTTCTTTTCTGAATTTCTTGAATCCTCTGACTGTTTCTTTCCAAGCCATCATCCCTGTTCCTATTCTTGTTCTCATCCATGTTCATGTTCCTATTTTGGTTCTCATCCTTATTCCTATTTCTATTCATACCTCTATTCTTGTTCATATTCATGTTCCTATTCACATTCCTATTCCTATTCATATTCCTATTCTTGTTCCTGTTCATGCCTGTTTTTGGAATATTTTCTCTACACCATCTTGCTATATGACCATCATTATTACACTTATAACACTTAATTTTATTATTCCTTGGATGTGGAATTGTCTTAGGATTTCTCCTAGTGAAGTCATATCCTCTTCTATCATGAATCCTGTAATTCATTACCTTATGATCAAACTCATTACATGAGTAGCAATACCCTTGGAAAATCTATCCTTTTCCATATTCCTATCTTTCATGTGTCCTGCACTATGAATCCATGTGCCCAAACTTGTGATATGAAAAGCATATTCCATTGAAGCCTCCTTGTCTTGACCTCATTGATCTCCTGTTCTGATTGTTGTTCCATCTATATATTCTTTGTGCATTGTTCCTATCTTGGTTGAACTCTTTGTTATCCAACTCATCCTCTGATGTCTCACTCCCACTTACACTGTCTTCTTTTGATGTATCTTCATCTGAAGTTTCTTTTTCTTCAAGGCTTGAGTTTGATTCTTCTTCTTATTTCTTTTGAAACTTTCCATATCCAAGACCTATTGAACATGATGTTCGCTATTGTCCATAGATGAAATTATCCAAGTTCTTAGAGTTATTTATGAAACTCTTCATTTTGACATTCAAATATTCTAAATCTTTCTTTAGTAGTTCCACTTATTGTGCTAGCTCTTCACACTGATATTTTTGCTTCTAACTTGTCCTTGAACTTCCTTGTCTTAGCCTTTGATTTTTCAAAATCCTCTATGAGCAATAATCTTTCTTCATCACATTCTTGAAACTGAATTTCAAGCTTAGAGTGTTGCTTTCTTACCTTCTTTACTGTGTCAAGAGCATATATAAGTTCTCCCTTGAGATCATAGCCATTTTCTACTGAATAATCCTCTATTTTTTTATCTTTGTCCACATCATTTCTCTCTTTTGGCTTATCTTCTATAGGACTGCTCACTTCTTTTTCTAATGCCATTAGAATATTTTCATTTGGTCTATCAAGTGCATATTCAAAATCATCATCACTAAAACTATAACCATACCTTGTGCAATCATCTTCAAGATGTCCAAATCTACCACATCTAAAACACTTGAGAATAACCGGAGTCCTTCTCATAACTAGTCATGATGATATCATTAATTTTAAAAGCAAGGTAGTGATAAACCTTGTAGCCCATCAATAATAAAAAGGAAATAGAAAGAACCAAAATGATAGAATTACAATTCCATCCAGATGGATATGTGATCTAAATCCCCAAAGTTCCACTTCTTTCCCCAAATAATAATAATAATAAAAGAACCGTAAGGATAGAATTACATTTCCATCTAGATGGAGATGTGATCCGAATCCCCAAAGTTCTAACTTCTTTAAAAATAAAAGGTTGTAAGGATAGAATTACAATTCCATCTAGATGGAGATGTGATCTGAATCCCCAAAGCCTTAATTTTTACTTATAGGGACAAAGCAATAAGGATAGGGTGATAATTCCCATCAAGACTTTGATAGAGTGGTTGAGAATCCGATTCCCCAAAGCTTTGCACCCCTTCAAATTTAACAAATAAATGCACATCTCTATAAAAATGGGCTATGAAATATCAAATAAAAAATGATACCAAAGTGACTATCTTATTCCTCCTCTTTCAAAATAGGTTTTGAGTGTGTCCAAACCATTGATGGAGACCTATTTTGCAAACCAAAATATTGATGATTGATATTGGGTTAAATTCATCATTATTATTCTCTCACACAAAACTCCTCAATGAAGCTAAAAGAAGTAGAACAAGAAAATGACCTTTCTAGGGCATTGGAAGGATTTGTTATTAGACCATGGAATATTTTATTAAAAGGTCAGGAAGGAAGTAATGTTTTGCATAACATCTTTGCTATTGGAAATAAGCAATTCCATTCTAAGAATATTTATTATCCTACAAACTTATTTGATGGCTTGACATGAATAAATAATTAGTATATAAGTAAATACCCCCATATTTTTGACTAGGTAAATAAAATAATATTAAAATAAAAAACATTATATATATATATATATATATATATTAAAAAATTTCTACAAAAATTTCTCTCCTTATCCCGTTTTGGCTATATAGCCAAAAATACAATTTGGGGGGAGAAGTAAAAGATTACTGCAAAAAATTCCATGATACAGTTTGGAAAAAAAAAAGTGGGAAGAAATCAAGTAAAGTATTCCTATGATCCTATAACTAGCTTTCTGTAGTTGTCTTCTGTAGATAGTTTCCATAGACATTTTCTGTAGTTATTTCCGTAGTAAGTTTTTGTAGAGGCATCGATCACGAAAATTTTCTAAGTGTTGGCTGGTAGATTTATGCATGACTTAAGATACGTGCCATGAAATAACAATATGCCTCAAGAAAAATATCACTATATCTTATTTATAAGGGCCTTGGCATGGAAAAAAAGTAAAATCATGTGAGTATTCAAATTTTTACCATGAAAACCATGGTGTGGATATTTAAATTTTGATCTTGTGAGATATGGACCGAAAAAACAAAACCACAAGTTTGACCTTGGAATTTACACATAGTGACCTAGATTCCAAGAAAGCAATGGTGGGCAAGCTCGTAAAAAGACACCCATACAAAAGTCGACATGGTGACTATCAATAGCACATCGGGAGCATAGGATAATGATGTGGATTTTTAGAAGATGTGCAAATCAACGTAAGTACTTGGTCTTTGGGAAAGAAGGAAAAATATCAAAGAATGCACGACTATCAATGGAGGTAGTATATTTGAAGGTATATCCTCCTCACACAAATTGGAAGGACATTGAAATAGGGCACATCAGCAACATATCCGTAGATGAAGATTATCAAAGGTAAAATTGAAATTAAACTAGAGCTATGTTTCAAAAGCACATGTCATGATCGCAGGTTTTTGATTAATTCTTAAATATCAATCCAACCTTTGCATGTAGGCATTAAAAGGTTTAAGTCATACACATACTGTGGTTTTGCAATTGGATAGAGGAAGCATCGAACGAAACACACCCAAATTGTGAAGATGAAGATAACGAGGAAGGTACACATGGATGGTATAACGATCAAAGGTAGATCAGAAGGAAGGAATAGGTTTAATTATCAATTAAATTATTATTTTTAAACCATATACCAACGTAAAACCTGAAATAAACCCACCAAGGATTATTAACCATAAACCAAGTAAATGAAATCAAAAATCAAAATTTTTACCATTTACCAAAGTTAATTAAATTTAAACTTTTGAAGAAAATTCCCTTCGATGAACGATTTATCATATCAGTTTGAGAAAATATGGCACGAAAATAGCATGCAAGAGATGGCTATTTCCAAGACAAGCTGACCACCCTGCATGTGAAGATGTCAATCAATGAAACTTGGGCATATAGTCCAATAGGATGAAATAACACAGATCAAGCTGTAAACCGTTGATTAAAAGAAAATCAACAACCATATATTTTTGGGGCTATTATACAATATCAAATTTAGGGGAAACAACCCTAATTTCATAATATTCTCTTTGCAATCCTCCTCTACAAATTAATTAGGGTAAAAATAAGGTATTCTATCAATCGATTCTCTGTATGGACCAGTTGTGGGTGTACCTAGTGAAATGCTAATTAAGGGAAAGATGAGGCCGATGATGGTTTCAATCCAGATGAGCAAATAATTACAATCAAATCATCAATGAAAAAAATGGTGAGGTTGAAAAATGACAAAAAATTATAAAAAGGGCAGAATTCAATTGTAAGATTGTTGTTTCATGTATTTTACTACAGAGAAATATAATATATATTTTTTAATGAATGTAGTGAATGTTTTTTTTATGTTTTCTAAAAGAAAAAATGTAATATCAAAATATCAAATATGTGCATATATTTGTAATATTTTTTTTAGGCTTTGTTCTTGGCTAGACATCTCTATAGCAAGAATTTGAAATCAAAATCGACCCTGTTCTCTAAAAAAATCCCCTACCTCTTCATCTGCCAAACCTCCATCACCATGCCAAAACCAACTTTCCACAAGCATAGTAAACCGTCTTCGATAGCCCTAAAATCTAGAAAACAAATGGGAGACATCCAACCCGCAGATGAACCCACCTACCTCAAACCTTTTCATTGAAACCTTAGCTCAAATTCAAACCCAACATACCATATTGTAAATAAATCTAGATAGACTTAGGAAAAAAAATTGAAACATACAACCTTTATTTGACCTAAAACAAAATTCTATAGATAGGATGGTAAAATTGGTTCACCTAGTCATCCAACCAGTAATTGTCAGTATAAATCAGTAAAATTTAGCAAACATATTGACTTTACCAAGGTGCTTGAAGAGGATAACTCAATATCATTTATCGAACTTCTTTTTCAAAGGAATTTCTCCCAAAGAACGAAACTATCCTTTGAGATAGGGATACCTCAAGTAGGAATGACTCTCAACATTGGGATACCTCGCGACATTGGTGCAGTTATCAACAAAGTCATTGAAGTAGCAAAACCACCTCCATCACTAGATAAACAAGAGGCTCTACATGAATTAAAGGATGACAGATTTATGGAAGCCATGCACATGAAAACTATGGTTTTTGAATTGTCACTTGATATCAAGAAGGCCAAAGCACAGGTATAAAAGATGAAGCAAGAGAAGAAATTGCTAGTAAAAACACCAACACCAACATAGGTTTCATACTGGCTTAAATCTAAATCAATCTTGGGTATTCACAAAGTTATACTAGATTCTGATAAACTTGCATAATTATATTTGCAACACTTTATTAGATTTTAATAATGGTATTTGATATTTACAAGATTTTACTTATCATATCTACAGTGTTTTTTAAAGTAACTTATTCTACTTACAATTGTAGTGTTTTTCTTTGTTACATCCCAAATAGTTTATTTATTATATTTGCAACGTTTCATATCTATAGTTTGTAGTATTTTCTCTGTAAATAATTGTAGTGCTTCCTTTGATATATCTACCAAATCATTTATGTGAATGATTGCAGTAATTTTTCATACATCTGCAAAATTATTTTTGTAACATTGCAATGTTCCATGCAAAATATTCAAGTTATTAAAACTTGTTGTAGTGTTTATGGTGTTTTACCTGATATACTACAAATTTTAAACCTGTATGCATGAGGACATGTATTCTCTCCAATTTGGGGGAAAATGATGAGTGTGAGATTGATATTATATTATGCAGTATTTATCTTAATTTTTATATGTAAACTTGATAAAAATATATGTGTTTTGATAATTATTGTCTTATTTGTGTGATTTATGAGTAAATTGGATTTATAATGTTAAAATGATATATGTTTGTATTTTACGTAAAATATGTAAGTTTTGTATATTTTTGGCAGATGAACATTGTAGGAGATTTACAGGGAATGTTACAGCAAAACACAGACCAGATGACAAATGTGGACAAACCAATCGTGTGAATGGTGAGTCGAGAAGATGCATGGATGAATACTATGAAAAGGTGCTACAAGAAACACATACAAAAAGGTATTACAAAAATTACCTATTGAATAGGTCTACATAAAATGCATTGACCAAATAAGTCATCTAATGCATTGGAATTCCATGTCTGATGATAGCATAGTAGCATTACATAGCATGTACAGACAATATAATTGATTGATACAGTGGTATTATACATGAGAATATTTTTTATATGAGTTGTTATTAAAAAACTTAAAGTTGTTAAATTGTTAAGTTACTTAGATATGAACGTAAGCTTATTTTGTCTCTTTCGCAAGAAGATGATAAATAGTTGCATTATTCTGTCATCAAATAATTTAAATTTAGTCAAGTTTAGTTTTTTTTTTTTTTTAGTTTGAAATTTTACCACTTGGAAAATCCCTATTGTAATAATTCCAAGGGTAAATGCCAGTGTGTCTTAATTATATCATATATTTGTTATGAAATATTAGAGTTCAAATCTTTGAGCATTTGAAATGTAACAAATGGTAGAAGATAATTTTTTTGTAAATGTCTAAGTGGCATTATAAAATACATTATAAAGATCTTTGAAAATATCTAATGTCAAGAGGAGGTATGTTGTCTACCATTTGAATAGTCTGATATCTACATAATCTATCATACATTGTCCAAGTTATGAATACTAGGATAAAGTGATATTTTAGTAGCAATATTTTCTTCTAAATATGGTAACCTTATCTTATATTTTCTTCTGCAATCTCAATTTTATTTTCCTACAACCATGAAATAAGTAGCATTATATTAATTTAATGGAAATAGCTTACTCAAGTTAAAATAGAGTAGAGAAAGAGGAGGTGGTTAATACTAACCTTGAGGAAATAGTGTGGTTGTGACCAACTCTCCTATGTAACAGAAAAAAAAACATCCACTTTCATAATCAAATATGATGTAAATGACCTAAGTCATTCATGAACTATGCATGAAGAAAAAATTACAAAATTAATTGCTCAAAATATGTATACAACCTAGCAAGTGGCATTAACTCACTAGTTAGATTCCTCAATATTTAAATAGGAGATCAAGGTTCAAATATTACCAAATGATACATGGATAATATAAAATTTTTATTGTAATAGTACTATGTGGTGATGATGTAATACGGGTGGGGTCCATTTTAATTGCATATAACCAAATTAAAAAAATGTGTATAAGCTTTATTCCTTTTATTCCTATTACAACTTTGTAATATGATATTCATATTATATTCTTATGGAGTATTATATCCATAATATAGCCATAGTAATTTGACTCTTCAAGTACTTGACTATTGCTCTCCATATGACAAGTCCCATGACCTTTGGCTTATCATATTGCCACTTGCATACTAGACTCTTCAATTTCTTCTTGCATGCACACTTGACTCTATGACACATCTACATAACTCTTACCCTTCCAAATGCACTCTTAATCTAAGACCCTTGTGCACATCATCACATTACATATTTTCACTCTTACATACAAGACACTTGTGCACATTCTCTCAATATACACTTGCACTCTAACTTACATGACACTTGTGTATTTCCTGCACATTGCACTCTTACATGACACTTGTGCATTTACTACATATTGACACTTACATAAAAGGAAAAATATAAATCATACACCTAAACTATAGACTCAACCCTAATCTATTACATATTTACAATTGTACCATGAAGGTATATTAGTATGTACCAAATAATGTAAGAATCCTCAATAGTCCTAAATATAAGCATAACAAGGAGTGCCAAGAAGACCCCAGTTGTGGTGATAGAAGGGGTAAATAAGGTGGGAAGGCATTCTTCAAAGGAAAAATACTTAAAAGAGATAAAAAATATTATTAACATGGGGATTCATAAACTCAAGTGGGCAAAATCCCATAACAAAAAATAGGAAATGAAGATCTTATCGTGGAATGCTAGGGGAATGAATGCCCTTAACAAACACAACGTGGTGAGATCCTTGATTAAGGATAATCAACCTGATATAGTTCTATTGCAAGAAATGAATTTGAATGCTACACGCTAAGAGAATATTAAGAAAGGGATATGGAAGAAAGGTGGTAGTGGTTAGGTGGAGGTGAAGCGGGATTTAGGAAGAATCTTAATTTTATGGAATAATTATGCCTTTTAAGGGAAATTAATATAAAAAATGAGCACTTTATAACTATTTGTATAACTTTTGATCATTAAATTTGAGCTTCCTCTTTACAAATATTTATGCTCCAAATGTGAATAGAGAAATAAATGTGTTGTGGAAGAAATTGAAGCATATGGGACAATGGATAAGGGGTCTAATATTGATAGTGGTATGAGACTTGAACACCTATTTTATTAATAGAGAGAAGAAATTTGGATTTGAGGGATTCTCAGAGAGCATGGAGGATTTTAGAAAAATTTTGTCAGAATTTGGTCTATATGATGCTGATTTGAGAGGTTATTATTTTATATGGATGAATAGAAGAATAGGGGAAAACCTAATCCAAGTGAGACTAGACAAAGTACTACTCTTTATATAATGGTTTAATGGTAATTGTGACCACTCGTTAGTATCTCTACCTAATATGGGATCATATCATAATCCACTATTATTTAGCTGGTATGATGAAAGATGGAAAGATAGAGGCCCTTTAAATTTTGAATGCATGTGGCTTCAACACCTAAATATTTACGAAGAAGTGGAATCATGGTGGAGGGTTTTGGTATAAGTCTCTAAAAATTTTATTTAGGTAGGGAAACTTAAACGTGTGAATAAAAAAGTGAAGAATTGGAATAAGCAAGTCTTTGGAAATATATTTAGATAAAAGGAAAGCGTTAGGTAGGAATGAAGTTTATTGGATGAGGAAGTGAGGATGATTGGGATGGAATATAACTTATATGATAGAGAGAAGGAGATATGGATAGAGCCTCATACTATTGTAGATTGAGAAAAATCTTGTTAGAGGCATAAATCAAGGAATAAATAGCTTATGGAAGGAGATAGAAAAACTAAATTCTTTCACATCTCAATGATAAAGCATAAAAGTGTTGGAAATATTTACAAAATCCTATGCGAGGATGGTGAAATAGTAAAAGTAAATAAAGGATCATACAAGAGGTAGTTGGCTTCAATTTGTTCTTATCAAAGGAAAGGAGGGAAGACAAGGAAACTATGGATAAAATCCTTCAATGTATACCAATGAGAATATATATAGGAATGAATGAAGAGCTGGTGAGAGATGTTAGAAAATAGAAGGTGAAGGAAGTGGTCTTCTCCTTAGGGAAGGACAAATCTCCAAGACCAAATTAGGTGATTAGGTGTAAAGGAAAAAATTAGAATCCCCTTGTGGCATGGAAAAAAATGCGCAGACTAAAATCTAAAGGAGGATTGGGATTAAGGAAAATTAGAGATATAATAAGATCTTAGTTGCTAAAGTAGGATGGAAGCTAATGAAGGAAGGTCATTCTTTCTGGGCAAGAATTTTAAAGAACAAGTGCTTAGATAGACAAAAAGGTATGATATTTTAAACCATATTAAATCCCTATAAAGGCTCATCTATATGGAACCATATGATGGAGGGAAGAAAGTTTCTATGGAAAGGAGTTTAATTAAAAAATGATAATGATAGGTCAATTTACTTTTGGGATGATGCATGGTTGGAGAACCTACCTCTAATATTGTATGAGAATTTAGTTGAAGAATGGGTAGATTTGGAACTGGCAAATAAAGAAAGAGGAAGTAGCAAGGTGGAAGGACTTACATGGTAGAAACCATAGTTATAAAGCCTTAATTAAGATCAAAATTAAACTAATATAGGTATAAATATGGGTGAAGACTCTATAATAATGGGATCTACTCTTGATGGATCCTTTAGTGTAAATTCAACCTATGATATTCTATCAACTAAGCTACAATATCTTCTTTAGAATCAATATAAAACTTGAAGCAACAAGTTGAAGATTAAAGATTTGGAGGCCTAAGAAAAAGGTCCCATTGCAAGATTAAATATTAAATATTCCAAGTAAATGATTGAGAAGAGAGGAAGAGACCAAAGAAGCCAAATTGAAGATTGCAAATAAATGGGAATGAAAAGGATTGAAAATCCAACTAAGTGTTCTATTATTTACAAACCATTATATAGGCACTAATGGCCCAAAATACATAACCAACCCATGAAATCATGGATTTGATTCAATACGCTTCAACCAAAAGCTACAAAGGTGCAAAGGAGAATGCACGTAAACTTCTAAGTTAAGATTGCTAACTAGAAGATCCATTTTAGCTAACTTGAAGCACACACTTCCTACTTTGAGTTCACACTTGCTAACTAACACTCTAAAAGACAACTAGAAGACAACTAGTGCCCACAAGTGCATGTGAGAAAGAGACTCACTTACAATATGAATTTGCTAGAAATAAACTAAGCAAACCTAAGCTAGGAACTACTAGAGGGGTCATATGAAAGATCTAACATCAATCCTCATCATGCCTCCCCACAATAGAAGCATTGGACTCCAATGCTTTCAAAAGAATAGGAAAGTCACGGGACATCTGATGAAAAGAAATCCAACGAGCCTAATGCGGGAGCTGTCCTCGTCGAGCCACAAGATATGAGGTGGTAGACCCCTGGCGAGTCTGTCGAGTCTTCGTGTCATAGATCTGATCTGCATCCAATGGTAACTGTGCTTCAGGAACCACGTCCACAGGATGACTGATAGCTGGTGCAGTCTCCAATGTAGAGTCAAAGTACAACTTCAAGAGATCTACATTGACGACGTCATGAATTCCCAAGTGTGCGGGAAGATCAAGGCGGAAAGCATTCTCGGACACCTGTTGAAGAATAGTATAAGGCCCATAGCGAATTGGTTTGATTTTGCTATGAGTCTTATCAGTGAAACGTCGCTTGTCAAGATGCAACCAAACTTTATCACCAACCTGAAAAGGATGAGGAATTCGATGTCGATCCATGGCCTTTTTTGTTGTTCTGTTGTGTCTTTTGCAAAATCTCAACCACCTTTGATTGAAGATTGTGCAAGTGTTGAACAAATGAGTGTGCCTTGTCTTGCTCCTTCTGAAGATGTGAAGTGACGGGAGAAGGCAAAGACAAAGGTAACTCATAAGGTGCCAAGGGCTGAAATCCCATACAAACTTCAAAGGGTGAATGACCTGTAGAAGAGTGTAGGGCCCTATTATAGGCATGTTCAATATGCGTGAGACTCAAGTCCCACTTTTTCGGTGAAGCGTGATGATAGATTCGCAAACTTTGCACAAGTGTACGGTTTACCACTTCGGTCTGCCCATCGGACTGCGGATGATAGGCGATAGAAAAGTTAAGGGAAACTCCCAAAATCTTCCACAAAGAATGCCAAAAGTGACCCACAAAGCGTGAATCACGATCCGAGATAATGCTGGTAGGTAGACCAAAGGAACGCCAAATGTTGTCAAAGAAAAATTGAGCTAAGTCCGATGTAGAACTTGTCTTGCGGCATGGAATAAACTTAGCCATTTTGCTGAATCTATCAACCACCACGAACACACAATCATGTTGGCGCACTGTCATAGGAAAACCACTAACCAAGTCCATGGAAATGCTTTCCCAAGGATGGGAAGGAATGGGCAAAGGCATGCCTAAGCCAAACTTTCTATTAGCTGGTTTTGAGCGACAACAAACTGCACACTGCTTGAGAAATCTCAACACATCCCTCGCATTTTTGGCCAATAGAAAAATCGTTGCAAATGATGAAGTGTTTTATGCTTCCCAAAGTGACCACCATAAAGTGTAGAATGAGCTTCCTTAAGAAGTGACACTCTAGGCTCACAAGGAACACAAACCTTGTCCAATTTGTAAAGAAGTCCTTCTTTGATGTAGAAATCTTGGAAAGGACGCAAATTGGAAGAAGAAGGCTTACTCACTTGCTCAAATATTTTTCCAAAATCAGGATCCTGAGAATACTGATTAGGCCAAGTCTGAAATCCCAAGTGTGAAGTGGACATGACTGTTAAGGCAAGAGCGGCTGGAGGCCTACTCAAACAATCAGCAACTGTATTACTCTTCCCCTTTTTGTACTTGATCACCAAGTGAAATTGTTGGAGGTAAGAGGCCCACTTCATATGTCTTGATTCTTCAATTTTACTTTGAGATTGTAAAAACTTGAGAGGCATATGATCAGTGTGTACTACTGTATCTTTTCCCAAAAGATAGTGTCTCCAGTACTTAATGGCTTGAACTAAAGCATACAACTCCTTGTCATATGTAGAATAGTTCAACTTAGCAGCAGAAAAGGTTTCTGAATGATAAGCTACTGGATGACCATTCTGTTTGAGCACAGCTCCTAAGGCAACTTTAGAGGCATCTGTTTCAATCTCAAAAGGTTGAGAAAGGTCAGGTAAAGTTAACACCGATGTTGTACACAATTTCTTTTTGAGTTTCTCAAAGGCAACTTCTTGGCTTTTCTCCCAATGAAATGGAGTTTTGGACTTAGTGAGATAATGCAATGGAGCCGCAAGGGTGGAATATTGAGGAATGAACTTGCGATAAAAATTCGCAAGTCCTAGGAAACTCCTTAACTCGGTGAGAGTTGTAGGAGGGGACCACTTAAGCAAAACATCAACTTTTAGGGGATCTACCTGAATTCCACTCTCACTAATCACATAGCCAAGGTAAGAAACTGAAGTATTGCCAAAAGAACACTTGGAAGAGTTGGCATATAATTGATTCTTCGCAAGAAGATCAAGGGTTTTCTGGATATGCCTAAGGTGTTCCTCCCAAGTTTTTGAGAAAATCAATATATCATCAAGATATATAATGACAAATTTGTCAAGGACTTCACGAAATACATCATTCATCAACCTCATGAAGGTTGCAGGAGCATTAGTAAGACCGAAGGGCATGACCAACCATTCAAAGAGGCCCATCTTCGTCTTGAAAGCTGTCTTCCATGTATCCTCAGCTTGGATACGCACTTGATGATATCCACTTTTGAGATCTATTTTTGAAAAGAACTTAGCTCCTTGAAGCTGATCTAATAAATCATCAATGCGGGGTAAGGGATATCTATTCTTCATAGAAATTCTGTTCAAGCAGCGAAAATCAATGCATCAATCTCCAAGTGCCATCTTTCTTAAGAACTAACAAAATAGGTGAGGCACAAGCAGAAGTACTTTCCTTAATGAAACCCTTAGACAACAAATCTTCTATTTGCTTTTTTATTTCTTCATTTTGCAAAATAGATTGTCTATACATGGGAGCATTAGGAAGAGAAGAACCTGGAATTATTTCAATGCTGTGATTAATTGTGCGAATTGGAGGAAGAGACTTTGGCTCCTGAAATATGTGTGAATAACTTTGCAATATTTTATCCATTGAAGAGTGTTGCTTTGTAATGGATGTAGATGTAGAAGTGTTTTGAGAGCGAATGAAAATTAGAGCAACATCACCACCTTTCTTAATTACTCTTTTCGTTTGCTTGGAACTTAGAATGATATTAGGAGTGTTGGTGCTTTTAATGAGAAAGACCTTACCATATTTTTGAAGTGTGTAGGTTCTTTTAAAAGCATCATAAACAGCTCTCCTATCATCATCGAAAAGGTTGTCCAAGCAAAATCCCACAACAATCCATAGGAGTCACATCACAAGTGACTTGATCTATGAACTGTGGGCCAAGTGCAAATTTTAAAGTGCAAGTGTGAGTGATTTCTGAGCCTCTTCCACTATCCTTCCAACCCAAAGAATAAGGTTGAGGATGAGGCTCCATAGGTAACTTCAAACGCTCGACAATGGACCTCGCAATTAGATTTTTCTGCGAGCCATTGTCCACTATACAATCAGTTGCAAAGTTGTGAAGTAAGTGGGCTCGAGTGATGAACAAAGCATCACGAGCCCCATCTGAAGAACTTACATTTACTAAGGTAACTTCATTAAGCTTACCTCGTAATTCCGTATATACTCTACTCTCTCCTACCGACTCAAGGGGACCCTTGGAAGCATCCTCCTCTTGAGTAGTAATCACTAAACTCTTCTTTTTGAGCTTAAAGCAATCAGCTTTCTCATGCCCTTTCTTCTTACAATAATTGCAGAATTTCTTAGAAGAAGAAGATGAAGATTTAGAAGAAGAAGAAGAAGGAGTAGAAGCGGAAGGGGAAGGAGAAGAAGGAGATGGAGAAGACACATTCTTCTTTTGAGCAAAATTCTTCTTTTGTGAGAAAGAATTATTCCCTTTTGATGAGTTTCCAACCACTTGAGTAACAGGTGTGCGGAATGCCTGCGATTGCGCCTTGAACTTGTCCTCCGCAAGCTGCGCCTGGTTGAAAACTTGATCCAATGTTTCCATAGAAACAAACATTAGTTCCCTGTACAAATGCTCCAACAAGCCACTTTGAAACTTGAGAATCAAACCTGGAACATCATCCTCCACATTCACAAGTA
Source organism: Wollemia nobilis (assembly GCA_028583015.1). NCBI lineage: Eukaryota > Viridiplantae > Streptophyta > Pinopsida > Araucariales > Araucariaceae > Wollemia > Wollemia nobilis. The sequence continues at coordinate 168,880 of JAQPPZ010001344.1, forward strand.
TTCTGAACTTGTTAAATTGGAAAATATATTCTTGTATAGACATATTAGTACCTTGGCGAAAACGAAACCATTTAATAACCAATTCTCTAGAATAATTTGAAGGATAGAAATTGGTTTTAAGACATTGTACAAGCTCATCCCATGTGGTGAGTTCTTGTCCTCGTTTTCATTCCACAAGTACTTTGGCTAAGCCAGAAAGTTTTAACTTAGCATAAGGCACTACATCATCTTCTGAAAGTTGAGAAAAAGCAAACCAAGAACTCATGTCAAGAATCCAACTATTCAAGACATCAGGGTTCCTGGATCCATCATACAATGGAACTTCACAACGAACTCTCAAACGAGAATCGTGGGTAGAAGTTGAGGCATTATGCAAAGAAATGTCATTTACCTTCATGGCAAGATTGCCAAGGACTTCGGCCATTGTAGTGTCATTAGCCTTATCTGCCAAAGTGTTTACAACATGGGCCAATTCTGCCACTTGGGCAGCCAAGTCAGAAGCCATGTGTTCTCGGGTATAAGCCAGAAGTAAAGTTTAAGAAAGCACTAAATCAAGGAAGTACAATGCAAATTTCCTTGTTACAATGGAGTCTTCGCTTAAAATTGAAAATTTACTCCTAAGGCTATAAATTTTGAAATTTTTAAACTAATATAAAGTGCAAAATTAACATTTATTAATTTAAAAATAACTTAATCAAAAATTAAATTTCAATTAATCAAAAGATTAAAGAATTTAATTAAGTTATTAAAAATTAAATTAATAAAATGAATTTTTTTTTTTAACATGCAACTTTAAAATAGTAAAAATTTAAAATTTTACAATAAAAATACCCTTTCTCTGCTGTTAAACTGGACAAAAACTGCAGTTTGCATGAAAATTTGCATGCATCTAAATCCCCCTCGGCACGCTTCCTGAGGTCCAGGTACAGTTGCAGTTCTCCAAACTTCCACAGTGCGGCAGAGAAACAAAAAAATCCTGGTGCGGGTTCCCAAGCCACGCACCCGTGCGGCTGCTCTAAGCACCGTCGTCGGCACTGCCGAAGGACAGCGTAGCCAGGCCTCCTGCCTGGCTACGTCGCTATCACTTCTGACAGCCGGGTCAGGTCGCCTGACCCTGATAGCGACAACGCTGTCAGGCTACGCTGACCCTGGCTGTCAAGCGACAGACTTGCCGCTGCTAGTAGACAGCGCTGGAGAAATGCCGATGCGCTGTCGGCTATGACAGCGCACACTGTCACACCTGACAAAAATTTCAGGCATCAGCCTGACACTATCAGCCGACGAGCTATGGGCCTTGGCCGCAGTGCTATCGCGGGACAGCCTTGGCCGCAGTGATGTCACAGGACAGCCTTGGTCGCAGTGCTGTCGCTGGATAGCCTCAGCCCAGTCGGACACTATCGCACCGGACAGCACCGGAACGACAGCCGAAGGCTGTCGACTGCCGGCCCTCGGCTACCCCCTGCCGCAAATGCGCGCACCGGGGTGCCGCAACCTGGCTGGCCGGCCGCCTGCCGAACGCAGCCGAAGGCTGCCGAGGCTGCCGAATGCAGCCGAGGTGGGCCGAGTGCTGCAAATGTTAAAAATAAAAAAAAATGCTTTTTTTTTTTTTTTTAACAATATATAAATAAATGCAGCAGATCTTACAATAATATATTATCAAAATAATATATTAGCAAAATTCCTAAGCCTTTTAACACAATATAAAAAAAAATTATAAATTAACCAGGGGGGGTTAATCCAAAATTTGAAAAGCTTGAAATTATGAAAATGTGAGCAACCAGCTCCCACCAGTAGCTCTCCTTTCAAGATCCGGTCGACACATGACCAGCGTTTGAAAGGCACCCAGATCTAAGTCGACACACGACCTAGCTTTGGAAGTCCTCCTGGAGCTCTTCAGTACTCAAAAATGGGGGGGCAGCAGGGTCAAATGGCTCCCTAATCCTAATTGGACCGTAGCTACGATCCAATCCCTTCCAAGGATCAGTATATGAAGAACTCTGGGGTAAAATTTTCCTATACCTCTTAAGCATAAGCAAAAAGTTGGATCGAGGGGTTTGTCGGCGAAGGAACTTCCTTCTCCGAATGGTTTTCAAGCTCCCTTTGGGCTTAAACCGAGTCCTCAATGAGAATACGTTTCTCATAATATTTCTATCTCCTATCCTCTCACCTCACAAGCCCTAGTGCAAACATGAACTAGGCTCTGATACCAATGAAAAGGATTGAAAATCCAACTAAGTGTTCTATTATTTACAAACCATTATATAGGCACTAATGGCCCAAAATACATAACCAACCCATGAAATCATGGATTTGATTCAATACGCTTCAACCAAAAGCTACAAAGGTGCAAAGGAGAATGCACGTAAACTTCTAAGTTAAGATTGCTAACTAGAAGATCCATTTTAGCTAACTTGAAGCACACACTTCCTACTTTGAGTTCACACTTGCTAACTAACACTCTAAAAGACAACTAGAAGACAACTAGTGCCCACAAGTGCATGTGAGAAAGAGACTCACTTACAATATGAATTTGCTAGAAATAAACTAAGCAAACCTAAGCTAGGAACTACTAGAGGGGTCATATGAAAGATCTAACATCAATCCTCATCAGGGAAGGTCTAAGAAAGAAGGTCCCATTGAATATTGAATATTGAGTAGAACCAAGAAGGAGGTCCTCATAGAAATTTAGAGATTGAAGACTTTAGAGTGAAGAAAGAAGAAAACAACTCTAGAAGGAGGAGACCCAAGAGAAATTTCTCATTGAAAAAATTCTATATCTGTAATATTGGAGATTGAATATAGAGGACTATAAAAGTCCTATTGAATATTTTAGAAGCTGCAAAAATTAAAGACCCAAGAGAAGAAGTCTCAATAAAGGTTGAAAGGATAAAGAAGGAGAAGGCTAGTAAAGCCTCATTGAAGGAGACTTGAATAAGTCCATTGAATAAGACTTGAGGATAACTAAAGTGAGAAGAGTGCTATAAAAGAGAAGTACTAGAGAAAGAAGGATTTGGGATAATTATCACCATCCAACAACAATCCCATAAAGAATAAGGTATTTGGTAAGAAGTTTACCAAATTTTGGAAAGGACTTCCAAAGACCTCAAGACATTTTGATTCTTGAGAAGAAGGCCAGTAAATAGGCCAAGATTGAAGTTAGAAGTCAACAAGATATTGAAGGAGAAAGGAGCTAGGGGAGGCTACCAAATATAATAGATTTGAAAATTTCCATTAAAGGCTTGAAGGTTGATCTACAAAAGAAGAGATTGTTGTTTTTACAAAAGAAGTCCAAAAGATTATTGGATAGCATATACAAGGAGAAATTAGCTGCATTAGAATATACAAATTTTCAGAATTCAAGGACAGTTAGAAGGTATCATTTGAGCAGCATTAATATTTGCTAATTTTAAAAATTCAAGAAGGCTAATTAGAGGAGAGTTGAAACCACAAATCATAATTTCAAGTAGCAATTTAAAGGAGTTATAAAGTTGCAAATTGGGAGAGTTAAGGAGTTGATTTTAACAAGAAGAGGCACAAAATAGATTAGTTTAAAGAAGCAAAGTAATACAAATTGAAGCTGCAAATTTATCAAACTCGGAGCAGCAATTAGGTGATCCAAATCAACAAGAAATCCATCACCATACAGATACCAAAAAGGTATGCAATACTGGTGCAAAAGGTTCATTAATTGAACATTCATATTTATCTTATTATTAAGTTTTATTAAGCATAAAATTCAAGGTTTAAAGTTTCAAAAGGAAGGTTTCTAGTTTAAGTCTTCAAGGAAGTGCAGAAGATAGTTTTTTACCAAGAGAAAAACCTACACATAAGAAAGAAGACTTAGATATTTTTCAAATAAAAATAAATATCAACTTCCTACTATATATTGAAAGCAAATAAGACATTATTCTCAAGCATAGACTTGATATACTATAGTTCAAATCATAGCCATCCAAAAGGTATAGTATTATCATGGTTAAAAAGCTTAGAATCATCATTGGAAAGTTAACCAAGCAAGGAGACTTAGGAGAGAGTTTCCAAGGATGAGAAGGTAACATTGAATCCACATTTAAACGCAAGAAAAAATATAGAAATTTTTGGTGAATATAAGCCACCAAAGGAGCATTATAACCACCAAAGAATAGAGAAGGTGCCACCATACTAAATTTAATGAAGAAAGCCACTAAAAGGAGACTAAAAGATCTCAAAAATTCAGGTGCAACTAAGGTATTCTATATTAGTTTATAATAGATTTATTTCAGGTTTTAATAGCACCATATTTATCTTCTACAAATAAAAAAAAAGAATATAAAAATTGAAGTGCCTTAAGACACCAAAGTGGCATAAAGTTGTAATCATCAAGTGGCAGTTTTTATAAAGGTTAAAGCAAAAGCCACAAAGAAAACAAGAAAGATCCATATAAGGGCTCAAAATAATATTATTAAAGGTGTCTAAAGACACCAAATTCAGTGCCACAATCTCATGAAGGTAGCGCTCACAATGCACAAGAAACCTATAGCAAGGATTCTAAGTAAGAACAACATGGCACCAATAGTAAGGACAACATAGCACCAATAGCAAGGATATCATAAAGCAACAAAAATACAAGTTGTAAGAAATTAATACAAGGATAATAACATCGAAGTTACCTAAGCAAAAGAGGAGAGAAGCTTGTATGAACAACCACCTAGCTCTCGCACCTATACGACCCACTATCTACAGGCGTTGATAATGATCCATACAAGCATGAGAGAATAAAGAATCATTAGTCAAATGTCCATAAGCAAATATAATACCTGCACCACCTAGATCAATGTATCATAAATACGGTAACATCATTATGCCAATTAACAATGAGATCAATATAAATACCATGTGGTATGCATTCCAAAGGGAGACAAATATTTATTAATAGCCCTACCTGAGAAGAATGTGCATATTGAGCTTTTGTAGGTCAAAGAGCATTAAAAGAGGAGAAGAGGATAGTTTAATATTTAAGAAAGAACACTATATAATGTAGAGCATTTAATGCACATTGCCATACCTTGAAGATAGAGAAGAATACAACACTCAAAAGCTTTGAAAGTGCAGTCAATATAGAAGCCAATAAGCATGTAACACATCACATTACAAGAAAGGTATATTTACATTTGCTTTCCATTAAGTGCAAGGAGTTATAAGGTGCATTATATCTAAGGTTAAGTTTATTTAATTATTGCATTGGAGATATAAGGAAATTACAACCTTAGTGGATTAGAAAGCCAATTAAAGCAAGGATATTATATTATTAAGAGCTATTTCAAATTGCATTATTTGAAATTCTAATATTATCAAAGTATTTACAAATTATTAAACTAGGATATATAAGGATTTCAACCATGAAAATTGAAGCATTATTTTTTTTAAATATTATCATTTTCTAAATTTCTAATTAGGGAGATATAAGGAGTTCAACACCAAATTTAGATCATTGAAATTTATAAAATCAAACCATTGAGAATTAAAGGGTAAAATAAGTTTTCATAGCATTTCTTAAAAGTTGGAAATTATTATTTATACTTGTCTCTTATACAAATTGAAGGGACAAAAGGAATCCAACTATAGAGTATTGAAAAATAGAGAACATTATCAAATTGAAAGTGCATATATCAATAGGGAGAAATAAGGTGAGAAATAGGAGTTGGACATTATATTAAAATTATCTTCAAAACATTAGGGATTCAACTCAAAAGGATATATAAAGAAATATAAGCATTTTATCAAGACTATAGTACACTCAAATACTTGGGAGATATAAGGAGTTCTACAAAACTTGAGAATTAGAAAATTCTTATCAAACTTGATCACATACTCTAAACTAGGGAGTTATAAGGTAGTCTACAAATATCATCATGACAAAAAAAAAATATTCTTACAAAATTCCAACTTCTTAAAGGACCTAATTACTCTTCGTGGAAAAATAAAGTTAGGTAAATATTTATAGTTGAAAATATTTGGGTTATAGTTAAAGGGATAAAAATTAAACCTACTACAGGTGATAGTGAGATTCAAAAATTTGAAGAAAATGACACAAAAGCAATAATTATAATAACTTTTTCTATTACAGATGAAATACAACCTTACATTAGTTCAGCAACAAAATATACATAAGCTTACAAAAACTTAACCAAAATATTTGAAGGAAAGAATAAAGCCACTATATTAAATCTTCAAACTCAATTGCATTCTTTGAAAGTGAATAGTGGTTAAAATATAGAACTATTTCTAAGGAAAGCAATAGATATAAAAGTGAAATTATTAACCTTAGGAGAAAAGGTAGAAGATAATTTTCTTGTTCAAGCAACCTTCAGAGCACTTCTAGATATCTACAAGAATTTAATTATATCTCTACAAATCCTAAGTAAAGATACATCTTTTGACGAGTTAGTCAATATTATTCAATAATATGAAGTGGAAAATACAATTAAAGATGAAATCACTAGCAATACATTAGTTTCAAAAGATAATCTACAAGAAAATATTGCTTCATACCCAAAAGGATGAAGACCATGGAAAAATAGATATTGTCAAGTATGCAATAATAAAGGACATAGTACCAATTACTGTATATTCAATCCCAAAAACCAACATCAAGGAAATCAAATAAATTATAGAATCCAATCAAATATGCCATTCCAACAAAGACAATATCATATTCAATATAATCCACATTAGCAACAATTTCACCATCCATACACTTCTCATAATCAATACAATTATACTCGATTGCAATATAGAGAAGGAAAACAAAAAGGATGCTTAGTTCAAGAGATTTAAGAAATTCAGGAACTAGAAGAACCTATAGATGAACATGAAGTTAAATCTCTATCAGCAAAGATTGAAACTTATGAAGATACTAACTATTTATTTGATCATGATACAGACAAGAAGTACAATGAAAAAGTAGGAAATAAGAGCTCGAATTTTAAAACCATAATAAGACCATATTGAAGACTAAAGTCTTCAATACCCAAATTATGTAATACAGGGGGGTGTTAGAATATATTACATTATTTGGTACACGTCGATGTACCATCTTGGGTACATATCTAGATTAGGAGTTTGTCTTAGATTAAAGTTTGAGTAGTTACTTCATGCAATATAATAAATGCACAAGTGTTAGAATGTGCAATGATGTAAATATGCATGTAGTCCACATGTACATGAGTCATAGTATAGGTAGATGAATATTCATGTGTAGATAAAATGCCAAGGTACATATATATCTATATATATGCCTTTTATAGATGCTAAGCATAGATCTAAATAGTTAGGAAGTATAGTGAGTTTGGTAGGTACAATGTAGATCGTGCATAAATGTTGGAGTGTTAAGTCCTCCATTATATTATATTGTACTATTATTGTGATCTTTCATTAATGACTATTTTGAGTTATTTCAAAAGTTTCAAATATACTTTTATTGCATATTATATTACCATTATCATATAGTAAGTGTATGGTAGTGTATTTAAAAGAATAACTTAGCATCAAACAATAGTGAAATCATGGTTTGAAAAAAGGACAACAAAGTGCAGAATTTAAAGATGACAATGTGGTGTTCAAATGAGAGAAATACTAAAAAAAATGGAAGAGCATGACAATTTTGAATTACCATGGAGTGGTCCCTACGGAGTTATCGATATAAAAGAAGGTAATGTATTTCAATTGTAAAGCCTAAAACGAAGGTTGATTCCTATTTCTATAAATAGACGACACCTAAAACACCTATAATTGATAATGAGATACATCATTTATAAAGTATGTACAAACTACATATACCCCTTATTTTTGAGAAATTTCATATTTTTTCTTTCCTTAAAAAAATAGAAATCTTATACTTCATTCTCCTCTACTTTGTGCTATATTGATGCTTCAAATATATCAAGGTCAATTTAGTCTTGACCTAATTATTCATTGTTCTTTTATCTCATAAAGTTTACAATTATTTCTTCTCTTTCTTTTATCTATGCTTACTTGTTCTCTGTCTATAGAAGCTCTATATTGCTTCTTCTTCTTATTATTTTTCTTCTTCTTATTTTTGTGCTTACTACTTTCTTCTTCTTCTCAAAAAATTTCTATTTCTTTATCTTTGTATACTACAGTCCATACTTCAAATATCTGTACTTAGGAATATTTGAATGCTTCTCAATCCTTAGAAGCTAAAATGTTTCTCTATCTCTATAGGAAGTTATGATGCTTCTCAATCTCTATAGAAATGCTACTCCTCTATCTATATCAGATATTCAATGTATTAGATCACACCTAAGAACACAATATGATTCTCCTCCTTGCTAGAGAGCCCAATATCAATGTTAGGGTGACTCTGAATATCCCCAAATGACCAACTTTCTCTTGAGTTGGTTCTTCCTATCAATATAGTTGATTCCTAGTCTTCACTAATTTTCCTTCAACCAAGTGGAAAGACCCTACAATTCAAATTAGAGTGATTAATCCTTGTCCATTCAAAATCTACTCATTAAGACATCTAGAAAATAGATTCTAAGTCTACACTACCTTTAAAGTGGATAGACCCCAAATTAAATTTATAAAAAATGGATAAAGTTAAATATTGAATATGGTGGCTAATAAATAACTCTATCAGTATGGACAAAGTTAGGTGGTAACTCTGATACCACTATTAGATTTGCAAGCCATACTACCATAGAAATTTATAGGTCCCAATATAAAATAGCCACAATATTAAAGGTCATAATAAAAATATGAGTAGAATAATATATGAGCAAATTAATATGTATATCAAGGCCTATATAATACTGAAAATAACATTCACTTTTAAAATTAACTTGAGGGCTAGGTGGATTTGTAAGTGCTTGTATGGCTAGGTATTTACCAAAAAGACACCCAGGTTCAAACCTCAGTGATAGCCTATTTGAAAAGGTAGTAGTCTAATCTAAATCCTCTGAGTGCATGCTAGACCAACAATGATGGTATGAATCCCGAGCGACCAATGGTCTGCTTCATGCTGGGTTAAAAATAATGAAGTGGAATAGGTTTGGTGGAAGCAACCTCTATGGTTTTAACCCTACACTTGTCAATTACTAAAAATAGTGTGGTTGTGACCAAATCTCCTATGTAACCAGAAAAAAACATTCACTTTTACAATCAACTATGATGTAAATGACCTAAGTCATTCATGAACTATGCATGAAGAAAAATTATAAAATTAATTGCTCAAAATATGTATACAAGCTAGCAAGTGGCATTAGCTCAACTAGTTAGATTCCTAAATATTTAAAGAGGAGACCAAGGTTCAAATATTACCAAATGATACATGGGTAATATTAAAATTTTATTGTAATAGTACTATGTGGTGATGATGTAATACGGGTGGGATCCATTTTAATCGCATATAACCAAATTAGAAAATATGTGTACAAGCTTTATTTCTTTTCTTCCTATTACAAATTTATAATCTGATATTCATATTATATTCTTATGGAGTATTATCTCCATAATATAGCCATAGTAATTTGACTCTTCAAGTACTTGACTATTGCTATCCATATGACAAGTCCCATGACCTTTGGCTTATCATATTGCCACTTGCATACTAGACTCTTCACTTTCTTCTTGCATGCACATTTGAATCTATGACACATCTACATAACTCTTACACTTCCACATGCACTCTTAATGTAAGACACTTGTACACATCCTCACATTACATATTTGCACTCTTACATACAAGACACTTGTGCACATTCTCTCAATATACACTTGCACTCTAACTTACATGACACTTGTGTATTTCCTACACATTGCACTCTTACATGACACTTGTGTATTTCCTACACATTGACACTTACATAAAAGAGAAAATATAAATCATACACCTAAACTATAGACTCAACCCTAATCTATTACATATTTACAATTGTACCATGAAGGTATACTAGTATGTACCAAATAATGTAATAATTCTAAATAGTCCTAAATATAAGCATAACAAGAAGTGCCAAGAAAACCCCAGTTGTGGTGATAGAAGGGGTAAAGAAGGTGGGAAGGCCTTCTTCAAAGGAAAAATACTTAAAATAAACACAAAATATTATTAACATGGGGATTCATAAACTCAAGTGGGCAAAAGCCCACAAAAAAATTTAGGAAATAAAAATCTTGTCGTGGAATGCTAGGGGAATGAATGCCCCTAACAAACACAATGTGGTGATATCCTTGATTAAGGATAACCAACCTGATATAGTTCTATTGCAAGAAATAAAGATGAATGCTACACGCTAAGAGAATATTAAGAAAGGGATATGGAAGAAATGTGGTAGTGGTTAGGTGGAGGTGAAGGGGGATTTAGGAAGAATATTAATTTTATGGAATAATTATGCCTTTTAATGGCAATTAATATAAAAAAATGAGCACTTTCTAACTATTTGTATAACTTTTGATCATTAAATTTGAGCTTCCTCTTTACAAATATTTATGCTCCAAATGTGAATAGAGAAAGAAATGTTTTGTGGAAGGAATTGAAGAATATGGGGCAATGGATAGAGGGTCTAATATTGATAGTGGTATGATATTTGAACACCTATTTTATTAATAGAGAGAAGAAATTTGGAATTGAGGGATTCTCAAAGAGCATGGAGGATTTTAGCAAATTTTTGTTAGTATTTGATCTATATGATACTGATTTGAGAGGTTATTATTTTACATGGATGAATAGAAGAATAGGGGACAACCTAATCCAAGTGAGACTAGACAAAGTACTACACTCTATATAATGATTTAATGGTAATTGTGACCACTCGTTAGTATCTCTACCTAAGATGGGATCATATCATAATCCACTATTATTTAGCTGGTTTGATGAAATATGGAAAGATGGAATAAGCAAGTCTTTGGAAATATCTTTAGATAAAAGGAAAGCCTTAGGTAGGAACTGTTAGTCTAAAAAGACTACCTCCAACAGATGGCAGATTTTTGCATAAAGCGACCAACATTTCATTTTTGAGACAAAAGGAAAAGAATCAACTAAGGCATGAAGGACGTCGCGATTTTGCGACATGTCAGTTTTTCGTTGAGATATGGCTCGAAGATGGAAAAAAGTGGGAAGGTGTTGCGATTTCATGACTTGATGGGTTTTCGCCAATGAAACTAACTAAAGGAGCAAAGAAAGAATAAGTGTCATGATTTTGCGACTGGACATATGACGGGTTTTTGCCTATGAAACTGACTAAAGGAGCAAAGAAAGGAGTGTCACGATTTCACGACTGGAAATATTTTTTCTAGCATTTTTCTCACAAAATATGTACAAGAGGAAGATGTCGTGATTTCATGACATGGCAAGTTTTCTCTTGCCATACAGCCAAAAGGAGCCCAAAGGAATAAAATGTCGCGATTTTGTGACATGGTGAGTTTTCACTCATGCAACAGCCTAAAGGAGCCCAAAAGAGGAAGATGTTATGATTTCATGACATAACTAAGTTTTTACTAACAAAGAGATATTTAGTAGGAAATAAGATGCCTTCAAAAAACTCGTGTCAGTAACTGAAAGTAGATAGTGGAATAGATCAATTCCTAGATTCCTGCTATTAGTGGTTGTTTGTTGGAGGTCATGCAAAGAAGATAGAAACATGATTATGTCCTAATTTTCTTGTAATTAATTTTATATCAAAATGTACTAAATATAGAGGTTCCCACATAGGGTATATATAATGGTAAATGTACTTTGAAAAAGGGTTAGCTCTTGGACGTTTACAAGATTGAATGTATGTATTTGAAATAAAAGCAATAAAGATTATGCTTCTATTGGCTTCTGGTTCACATTGTGCAAGTGTATGTATTAACATTTCTCACTTCTATTTCACATTATTGAAATATAAATTGTGTTAGTTCTAAAATATCTGGACTTATATAGAATATAAATCATATTGTTGGAGCTGAAATTTGATATAGACATGTTTTAGATATACCTCTAAATCACATTGATAAATCCATGATTTCTATGGAAAGATACATTTAATGCTTTGACAAGTAAATTACATGTGTTCATCTTAGTTGTTGTTTAATATGTACCACATACAAGTTCTAACTTTGGCTATATTTACCTCTTTATATTTTCCCTTTTCCTATAAAGAAACCATTAAGGAACCAGCCTCCTCTGGAGATTAGATTAGAAATCTGACAATTATCCTCGTCTATTCAATGTTGAAAAAATCAAGGCACAAATAACAACCAAAGGCAGATTTTGTTCCAATAGTTTTTGGCACGCCCGGTGGGACCCTAAATCCCACAATATTATATAAGGTTTTGTGTTTGTCTTTCATATTTTAAACATCCAAATAAAACCACCTGGCGACTTCGTCTGAAGGTATATACCCAAGAAATACCTTATATATTTATCTGATTAAAAACTCATGATTTTTTTCTTATATGATAACCATATCTAAAGCAAAAAACTCAAAAGAATCCATTGATTTCTTCGAGTTACATCTTGGTAGCCTAAGAGTACATCCCATTTTATCTGCTAGATCAAACCCACCTACTACCAATATTACCACCCTTGTACCATTTGTTTTGCCTATTTCTAGTATTAATCCATCTTCAGTGATTACCAGTAGTTCTATAGTATAGGCACATATAGTTGTTACGATGGCTGCTCCTCCACCACCACCAGCTTATCTTATGTGGAACCACATGGGTCCACTAAATCTAGCAACTCAAAACCCGATCCCTATAGCAGCATTGGAGGCGTTACCTTCACATGATGGTACAGGTAAGACAACATATGAACATTGCCTATATGTTGCAGATTTAGCTACAACTTATAACATCACTCAAGAGGATGTGATGATCAGATTGCTAGTTATTTCCTTGAAAGGAAAAATGTTATATTGGTATAAAGCACTTCCTCCTCATTCGATCGCAACATGGGCAGAACTTGCTAGCAAACTTATAGAAGAATTCAATCAACATGTAGATCTGTTCTCACTACTTAGCCAGTTCACTACTATAAGGAAACATCCTCAAGAGAAAATTGTTGATTTTAATATTCGATTTAGTCACACTTGGGAGAGAGTACCTGCTGGATTGAAACCAACAACTAAGCAAGTAGTATATTATTATTTAAGAGCTTTTTATATAGATATTAGTATGATAATACGGTAATCATGAGATACTCACTTTTCCTACCATTTATCAAGAAGCTTCCATAGCAAAAAGAGATCTCATTGCCATGGGGAGATATCCACCTAAAGCAATAATGTCAATTTTTCCTGATATTCCCCAAGCTCCCAATGCTATTTCTCCTAGTTCTTCTCAAGTTCCAAACACAGGGTTACCAATATGGAATGGACCACCTTCCATCCCTACTATACATATGCCTCATAATCCTCTAGCATTACCTCCTACTCCTACCATACCTGCACTACCTGCACCACCTTCTCAGCCAGTTCTTGAAAGTCAACTCACTATTATACTGGATACTGTAAAAAATCTGGCAAATGATATGACTTCAATGAAGAAAAGGGAAGTTGAGAGGAATTTTCAACCAAGAAGGTTCCCTCAGATAACAAGAGATGCAGCACAATCAAGTAATAGAGGACAAGAATGATCGAATGTTGTTTATGCAAATGAAATAGAAGATTCTACAGAGCCTTCTATAGATTTTGATTACTGGTGCACTACATGTAATGATCCACATGGAGAGAGTTCATGTATGATCCATCAACATTATGTACATAGTATAGTTGTTGAGAAAATAGAAAAGAATATGAATGGACATGTAAATATGATTAGGGAAATAGATCACAATTTCATTATGTCGACTATAGAACAAGTTACATTCCTAACCAGATCTAGTAAAAAACCTCTATAGGTAGACCTTAAAGAGCTTCAACCTTTAAGTTTTCCTCTAGCTCCGTAAGCAGATCCTAAAGGGAATTTACCCTACGAAAAAAATCTCAAGTTCCAGCACAAAGCCCAAGGCAAGAGATACATAAATAATCCACTCCATGAAAGGAAACTAAAACCCAAGATCAAGCTAAAGAAATATTGATGTTTCCTTCACTTACTAAAAGACAAAGGACTGAAGCTACCCAAGGATACATAAATAGATATGATACTTTCACCAAGGAAAGGGAAAAAATTGTTGAATCATCTACTTTCAATATAGTTGAGGAAATGAAAAAGACTCCCTCAAAGGTGAGTATGTATGATGCTCTTCAGTTCCCTGGTCAAATTGACCTCTTGCAGGAATATTTAAAGATAATGAAATATAAAGGTAAAACTGTATCAGCTTCAAATATAGTTCAAGCAAATCTAACATTAGCCACTAGAAAAAATAGACCTCCACCCTTTTATTTATCTCTTCATATGGAAGGATGGGTTGTCCACAATTGTATGATAGATTCAGGTGTTGCTACTACAGTGATACCCAAAGCAATATGTGATATTATGGGGATGGAATATACTAGGAGTAATCCAGGCATCCTGTAGTTGGACGGTACTCCTGTAAAAACTGTAGGAGTGATTAAAGACATTCCCATACAACTCCACAAGATGCCTCAAGTGGTAGTTATACAAGAAGTAATAGTGGTAGATTTGGCACCATATTTTGGTATGTGCTTATCAAGAGAATTTACTCCAAAAATAGGAGGATACTTATCCTTGGATTATTCTCATTTAGAAATACATTTCAAAGGTAGAAGGATTAAAATATTTAATGAGAAACCATCTACTTTTCATGTGGAAAAGATAGGGGAAGTTGAAACCGTGAATATGATGACTGAAGAAATTGGAAAAGTAGATCTAATGGAGGAGACCTTAGAAGATCTTCAAGCAGAAGATCAATTTTCTATGCAAGATTTCAATGCCATGATAGAAACAAAAATAGGAAGTTATTCTATTGAAAAACCAAAAAAGTAATTGACACCTGCTCTTGAGAAAAATAACTCTCCTAATCAACTATGGAAGCTTTTCTTTGATGGAGCTAGATGCAAGAATGGAGCTGGTGCAGGGATAGTTCTAATTTCCTATACATGAAAGGAAAGAGTTTTCTCTTACATATTGACGTAGAGTTGCACCAATAAAGTAGCAGAATATGAAGCAATTTGTCTAGGATTGAGGAAGGCTGAAAAATTAGAAGTGAAAAAACTACTCATTTTTGGAGATTCAAAACTTATTATCAATCAAGTCATAGGAAAATGTATCAGTAAACAACACTACTTAAAGGCTTATAGAAATAAAGTATGGGATCTTTTGGAAGCCTTTGAAGCTCTAAACATGAAGTCTATTCTGAGAGAACATAATACCCATGCAGATTTATTGGCATCAGTGGGAGCTAATTTTTGTCCTGTCAGTAATGTTATTCAGAAATAAAAAATGGTTAGACTCATATATAGGCCCTCAGTGCCAGACAAGGATATATTCTGGCAAGTTTTTGAAAATGATGAGCAAATACTAGATTTTTTAATCCACGAAATGAATTGTTCAAGTAACAAATATTTACAAGACCAACAAGAAGAAGATATGATTCAGTTGAAAAATAATCATATCCCTAAGGGACTTATCACCCTTGAAAGTCTGTTTGATAACAATGATAGAGCTATGGGTCATAAAATAAAAGTTGATAAGTGTCGGTATAAAGAGGTAGAGTTAGAACCAGGAAAAATGATTAAAGTCAGGGTTGGTTGTACAGAGGAAGAATTGAACCAAATCAGAGAATTATGCAAAAAAATTCCTGATATCATAGCTTGGGTGTACAGTGATCTAAAATTATATAGAAAAGAGATTATCCAGCATACCATTGAGTTAGAAGAAGGAGCTAAGCCTTTTAGGCAAAAGCAAAGAATGGTAAATCCAAAGATAGAAGCTTTGATGAAGCAGGAATTGCTAAAACTTCTTCAAGCTAAAATAGTGTATCCTATTAAGCATTCTACCTGGGTGGCAAACTTGGTACCAGTCAGAAAGAAAAATGGAGACATTAGATTGTGTGTAGACTTCAGGAATCTGAACAGAGCATCACTCAAAGACCATTATCCTCTTCCCCAAATTGATCAAATTTTACACACAGTTGCAGGAGCAGAAAGATTCTCTTTACTAGATGGCTTTTTAGGGTATAATCAAGTATGGGTCAGAGATGAAGATCAATTCAAGACCACTTTTACCACAAAGTGGGGAACATTTACCTACCATAGGATGCCTTTCGATTTATCTAATGCTGGAGCAAATTTCCAAAGAGAAATGGATGTAGCTTTTGGTGAACTTGCTAGCAAGATTATAGTCATCTATTTAGATGACATGACTATATTTTCTCATCATAAGAAAGATCATATTACGCACCTTGAACAAGTATTTGAAAAATGCAGGGAATTTAAAATATCTTTGAATCCAAATAAATCTATATTTGTTGTAGAAGAAGGTATTCTACTTGGTCATGTTATATCTAAAGCTGGATTAGCTATTGATCCTGATAGAGTAAAGGCACTTTTGAAACTATCTCTACCAGTTAATAAGAAAGGTTTGCAATCCTTCTTTGGGAAAATAAATTTTGTGTGGAAGTTTGTTGCAGATTTCGCACAGATTGTCAAACCAATGACTGAATTATTGAAAAAGGATGCAACTTTCAAATGGACCGATGTAAGAAAAAATGCTTTCAAGAAGATCCTGGAGGAGATAGCCCAAGCACCTATACTGATTAATCCTGATTACTCACGAGATTTTATTTTATATGTTGTTGGTGAATCAGAAAGTTACGATGTAGTCCTTACACAGAAGGGAGTAGATAATGAAGAAAGACCCATAGCTTTTCTGAGTTCCACTATGCATGAACATGAAGAAAAATATAACTTTATTGAAAAGCAAGTTTATGTTGTCATGAAATCCTTGAAGAAATTTAAGCACTTTCTATCACAGAGCAAAATCATTGTTTATGTGATCCATCCTGATGTCAAAAATTTTATAATACAAGGAGAACTTGGCAAAAAAAGAGTTGGTTGGGTGACTAAGATACAAGAATATGATGTAGAAATACATCCAACAAAGATAGTAAGAGGTAGAGCCCTGTGTCAAGAGTTGGCCAAGCAAGCTACAGATAAGCAGATAGAACCCCAAGGTGTAATGGCTAATACATAATCAGATCCAAATCCAAGAAACACTGATTGGATTGATGATCTTGTGGAGTACTTTCAAACTGGAATGTGTCCTAAAAGTTTGAATGCTTCACAAAGAAGAATATTTAGAGCACAAGCTTTGAAGTACACCCTTCAATCAGAAGGGTTGTATAGGAAAAATATTGATGGTGTACTTTTGAGATGTATAAGAGAAGATGAGAAACAAAAGGTGTTAAAAGAATTCCATGGAGGTCTCTCTAGAGGACATTATTCAGGAAGATCTACTACTTTGAAAATACTCCGAGTAGGTTGTTACTGGCCTTCCATTTTTTAGATACTTACAAGGTTACCATAAGCTATGAGCAATGTCAGAGATATGTAGGGAGGAATAGGAATGCTCCTATGCCCTTGAAACCTATCCAAGTCGAAGAGCCTTTCCAACAATGGGGGTTAGACTTTGTTGGGATAATAGAACCCAATTCATCAGCTGGCCATAAGTATATACTTACTGCCATAAATTATTTTACTAAGTGGGCTGAAGCTATCCCTACTAAAAAAGTTGATCAAGAGGTGGTGATTGAGTTCGTGGAAAGCTTGATTACAAGGTTTGGTGTACCAGATTCTCTAATTACAGATAATGGATCAGCTTTTATTGGAGCAAAAATGATTGAGTTTACTAGTAGGTATGGTATATATTTAAAAACTTCTTCCAATTATTACCCATAGGGTAATGGTTTAGCTGAGTCTACAAATAAAAATCTTCTCAGAATCTTGAAAAGAACACTAGAAGATAATAAGAGGAACTAGAATTCCTTGATCAATCAAGCATTATGGGCTGAGAGGATCTCAATAAAAAATCCATCAATACATCGCCTTATTCTTTAGTCTATGGTAAAGAGGCTATTTTGCCTATACATATGGAAATACCAGCACTAAAATTTCTAAATCAGATAAATGAAGAAGGAGGTCAACCTATGGATGCCCGATTAATGCAGCTCCTACAGTTGGAAGAACAGAGGGAAGAGGCTTATAATCATCACCAGAAACATATGGTAGACACAGAAGGATGGTTTAATAAAAAGACAACCTACAAAAAATTTAAAGTGGGAGATCTAGTTTTAAAATGGAATGTGAAGAAAGCAA
Source organism: Wollemia nobilis (assembly GCA_028583015.1). NCBI lineage: Eukaryota > Viridiplantae > Streptophyta > Pinopsida > Araucariales > Araucariaceae > Wollemia > Wollemia nobilis. Next base: position 187,140 of record JAQPPZ010001344.1, read on the forward strand.
AGCCAGACAATCATGACAAATTTGACGCTTTTTGGGAAGGTCCTTTTGAGATAATTGCTGAAAAGCAATTTAATTCTTTCCAATTACAGGATCAGCAGGGTATTGTTCTACCCATTACAGTGAATGCTTTTCACTTAAAGCTTTATTTTAAATAAGAAAGCGGGAAAAAAATTATGTATATAATGTATATTATAGTAAGTGTGTAAATATTTCTGAAGTTATTTCTATTTCAGAAATATTTTTCAGTATCCTATGACCAATTAGAAATCATCAGTAAATAACGAAATTAGAAGGTGCCATAGTGTTAGATTTCATGATACGAATTCAAAATTGCCACATGGTTTTTCGATGGTTGGTGGGAGAAAATTATTTTCAAAGAACTTTGATATACGTTCCCTTTATTGAATACAGTGAAGGATCAATTGTCGGCATGAATTTGAAATCTGCCACGTAGCCATTCAATGATTGCATTAAAAGAACCACCTTTGCAAATGGGAAGAGTTTTGGTAAGCGTGATTTTAAATAGCACGGTGGATAATTATTGGTTGAGGTTTAGAAAGGTGGCAAAAACAAATCGTGAGGAGATCCGGGCAAATCCAATTCACCAACCACAATTAATGCACATTATGCATATGTTTTCGATTGACAAAAAACCCTAATTTTACTCCTGAGTAAAATCTGTTGTGTCACTTTCTATTCTTGCTTTTTGAGTTTCAAGTTCAATTTAGAAAAGGAAGTTCAGTGTGACAGAAAAGAAAGTTTGGTGCAGAAAGAAATTTCATGGCTCCAAGAAAGAAAGCTCAGAAAACAACAATGGAGGGTCCATCTGCTTCACCTGCAACAACAAGAAGAGGAGAGGAAGTAAGCAAAAAATTTATTGATCGAGATGCTAGGATTGGAGATACAGTAATGACATGGAAGGACCCAGTAAGAATTTGAAAAGATATTGAAGATAGAATGGCGACTGGGGTTTCTACGTCTTCGCCTGCTACTTTTGCCTTTCATTCATTGCTATACTGGTATGTGTATATCCCTGTGCACCCTTGCCCTGAGCTAGTTAAAGCAATTGTGAATTTTTATGATGAAAAGAAGAGGGTAGTTACAAATAAGAGTGGAAGAGTGCTTTTTGCCCTAAACCCAGATGCTTTCATTTTTGCTTTTGTTGTTGGGTATGTACCCGCTCTTGCACCCAAGACTTTTGACCCCATAGATCAGGAAAAATATTTTGTTCCTTCTAAAAAAATTAAGAATTTTCTTTATACATAGTTGAGAAATCCACCTAATGGAGGAAAGATGCCTGAAACTCCTATTCCCATAGCTGAATTCAAAAACCCTGAATTATTTTCCATATTAGCTATGGTAGCAGGGTTAAAAACTGATGAAAAGGTTCATGGATGGCAAATTGCATTGGTCAATTGCATGTCTAACCCAAAGAATTATGATTCTACAGTTATGGATAAGAGTATTTGACCTATATTTTTTGACTAGCCAGGGTATTTATTCAAAGAAATACATGAAGGGTTGTCTGCTATGAAGAGAGGTTCTCAACACTCTTTTTGTTTCTCTTCCTATTTAGTATGGTTGTTCTTTTTCTTTATGGCTAAAGAACTAGCATTCATCTCTATTAATGATAAAGATAATAAAGGAAGGACTTTACCAGTATATGACTAGACCAATGTATTATACAGAACATAGTCATATTATGATTTCAATAGGGAATTCCTAGGTCCTGCTCTAAAAATAATGTATGGGGAAGTCAGAAGGTTAACCTCCAGAGCTGAAAAACTTTTACAGAATAAACATGTTGAAGAGGGTGATTGGTTTATACTCACCCAAGGGGTTGTGATTAGGTTATATGGTTTTACAAGGAAACCCTTATTACTCCCACATTATGTTACAGATAGATTATTTGCATTGGAATATGTAAGACAAACTGAATATATTAATTTGAAATATGGCATGGGTATAGGTAAAACTGGTACCTATACCATACCTTTTCAACTGGAAGGTATTGTGGTGTCAAAAAAGGGTCAAAATGAGCAAATTGCTCAAATCTGAGAAATTTGGGGTTAATAGAAATTCCTCAAAGATGGAAATATGACCCTCTAGACCGATTTGCAGAGAGACAGGCTATTCTGAATAGAATTCCATTGAAGGTATACCATGCTTCTGTTAGACCAGATATTGAAGCCTGTAGAAATAATGATGAAGATGCTCCATTAGAATGGCATGTGGAACAAATGCAGCCATTGCCACCATGGCATGACTTTTATGAACATGTGTTGCATTTTGACCCAAGAAATAATAAGGGGCATGTATTAACTGAAGGTACTATTGCTAGAATGCAAAAAAAGGGTGCAGATTGGACAATAGGAAATATTCATGAATGGTGGACTATGCGAGTGCAAACAGACATGATTGACTCAAGGTATCCCATAAAAAATGACCTTGAATTCTCAGTAAGATATGACCATTATCAAAAATCTTGGTCAGGAGTTTTCCCTATGAAAATACCTCGCAGTGTTGGTGGTAGCAAAGGGACAAGTCCTGAAGCTGCTAAAAAACAAAATGTGGAACAAGGAAAAGGCAAGGAAATTGTAGTTGAACAACCATTGGCTCAAGCACAAACCAGGTTAAGAAGCTCAAAAAAAAGAGCCACTACGAAAGTTTTCATAAAAGAACAAGGAGAAACATATGGGAAGGCCGCCCAGATGATGTTAAAAATGGGATATGAAGGCAAGGTTATGGGAAAAGAAGGACAAGGGATCACTGAACCCTTGCAAGCCGAAAGAAGAGGAAAATGCTTGGCCTTGGGAGCTGATTCATCTAAAAGTAAAGTTCTAGTTTCTAAAACTATTAAGTTTGTTCCCCCATCGAGTTCAGCTACAGAATCTGATGAAGAACCTCTTTGTATGAAGAGGAAGAGGCTAAAGTCTGTAGCAAAAGTTAAAGGAAAAAATGATAAAGTTGTTGAAGGAAACCCAATTTTTGAGCAAATTGCTCAGAATGATGATTCTAATGTTGCTCCAGGAAATGAGAAAATTGTTTCGAATGATGAGGATAATGTTCTTAATACAGAGGTTACTAAACAATAAAATGTTCAGATTGAAACTAGGGATGATCCAAATGACCTTGATCAAGAGGATCAAAATGTAAAAATCTCTAAAGAAATTATTGTGAAACAGGAATATGTGGAACATAAGAAGAGACAACCTGGAGGAATTCCTCCAAATGTTGAAATTATAAATCTTGAAGGAAATACCGATGATGAAGATAGAATTGATGATAGCAGAAGTGCCAAAGTCCCCATTCAAAGTGAAAATCTGAATCAGATGGTGAGTGAAGGGGACCAAGATCATGGAGAAGGAGATCAACATCAACAAGCGTCTCAAATGGACAAAGGTATGATTTCTCTTTTCTTTCAATATTTTCTCTCTACTTATTCCTACAGTGATTTTCCTTCCATTTCTTCTTCAAAGGAAGATATAATGTTCCCCTTTGGTTCGTGTTTTCTTCCCTAGAATCAACATTATTTTCTCAGTTTCAATCTGAAGTTGATTCTGAGTTGATCCCAAATCCATTTCTTTCTAGCACCAGTATCCCAGCAATTAAGTCAATATCTACTCTAAATGATGAGAGTCACCCCACCCTTTCAAAATTAAAATATTTAAGAAAAGAGAATAAAAGCACTTTAGACTGGTGGACATCTCGTGTTGTTGAAGATTCCAGAGCTCCTGCCCGCATTCAAGAGATTATTTCCTTAGATCCTAGTACAATGCAAAGAAAGAAGTTAAAATTAACACCAATTTCTAGGAAACCAAAGAAGGACATGACCATTGAAGATTACCAAGCAGAAGATACAGCTGAAGACATTACTCAGCTACACATGTCAGAAGAATGGGGTAAAGCTCAAGCCCATTTTGGAACTATTTATTTACATGGAGAATTTTTCAGAGAGAAGTTTGTCAAAGAACAAGAAACCAGGAAAGAATTAGAGTCCATCCTACAAGAACAAAAACTGATGGAAAAGGCCTTGAAGCTAGAGGCAAAGAGGTGGGAAGATAGGTTTGGTGAGGCTACCAATGAGGCAGCCACATTTAAAGAAAAATTGAAAGAAGCTAATGCACAAATTCACTCTCTAAGTCTACAAGTTCAACAACTCCAGCAACAGCTAGTTGAAAAACAGAACATTCCATCTGGTTTTTCAAAAGAGAAGGCCAAGGCGGTGAGAAAAGAAATGCTCGAAGATGTATTGGCATTAAGCCTTAAAGCAAGGCCCTTATTATTATACCTAGCCAAAGTAAAGGAGGTGATTGAAGTAGTCAGCGAGGAATTAAGGGCTTTAATAAAATTTTTATAGGAAAGGTCAGATGCGGCCACAAAAATTTAGGTTTTATTAGAAAAGATGCCCGAGAGTGTTGCTGCTAAGATTCGTAGTGAAGCCTGGTCTCAGGCCAAAATTATAGCTAAGATTTTCTTTAGGAGACTAAAATCGGTAACACAGTGTGATAAACTCCTTCAAGAGTTAGAAGCTGAAGCCCAGGGGTTAGTGAAACATTTGAATTTGGCTAATAAATGTGGGCTTCCCTATTTATGGGATGATAATTCAGAAGTGTTGAGTGAAGATGCCCTGACACTATCCCTTAAAGATTTCACAGAAGATGAGTCAGAAATAGAAAATTGGGAAGAGCCTGTAGAGGAAATGTTGATATTTACCATGGTGCAGAACCTTACACAGATTAAGTCTTGCTTGCAAGAATTAATTCTGAGACACAAAGTAGTGTCTCATGATAAAGTGGAAGAATTGCAGTATATATATCAGTTGTTTATGGATTCTTCAGATCTTGAAGATGAATACTAGAAGCAGGTTTGCCTCACATACAATGAAGTGATTAATAAGATAAAAAAAATAAAGAAATCCAAAAATGATAATCTTCAGCAGCTAACGGAAGGAGGAACTAGCAGCCCATCATGAAATTTGTTTCAAATTATCTTTAGTTGTTAATGTATTTTTAGTGAAAAATCCATAAGTTACAAAAAATATCCTGTAAATGTAATGCATTATTTTTGCATTTCTTCTTGAATATTCTTTCCCATAAAAATCTCCTCTCTTGTATTATTTTTTAACTCCGTTTCCCAATGGATGAAGGTCCTGGATTCTAATATTTTTTGCCAGCAAAATTTCCCCGGAAGGTGCCAAGAATGTTAGTCTAAAAAGACTACCTCCAGCAGATGGCAGATTTTTGCGTGAAGAGACCAGCATTTCATTTTTGAGACAGAAGGAAAAGAATTGGCTAAGGCATGAAGGACGTCACGATTTTGTGACATGTCAGTTTTTCATTGAGATATGGCTCGAAGATGTCAAAAAGTGGGAAGGTGTCACGATTTCACGACTTGACGGGTTTTTGCCCATGAAACTGACTGAAGGAGCAAAGAAAGAAGGAGTTTCAGATTCGTGACTGTGAGGGTCCGCATGATTGCACTAAAGGAGCAAAGAAAGGAGTGTCGCGATTTCATGACTGGATAAATTTTTGCTAGCATTTTGCTCACAAAATATGTACAAGAGGATGTCATGATTTCGTGACATGGCAAGTTTTTTCCCCCAATATAGCCCGAAGGAAGAAAATGTCATGATTTCATGACATGGTGAGTTTTCGCTCACGCAACAGCCTAAAGGAGCCCGAAATAGGAAGATGTCACGATTTCGTGACATAACTAGGTTTTTACCGACAAAGAGATATTTAGTAGGAAATAAGATGCCTTCAAAAAACTCGTGTCAGTAACTGAAAGTAGATAGTGGAATAGATCAATTCCTAGATTCCTACTATTAGTGGTTGTTTGTTGGAAGCCATGCAAAGAAGATAGAAACATGATTATGTCCTAATTTTCTTGTAATTAATTTTATATCAAAATGTACTAAATATAGAGGTTCCCACATAGGGTATATATAAGGGTAAACGTACTCTAAAAAGGGTCGGCTCTTGGACGTTTACAAGACTGAATGTATGTACTTTGAATACAAGCAATAAATATTATGCTTCTATTGGCTTCTGGTTCACATTGTGCAAGTGTATGTATTAATATTTCTCACTTCTATTTCACATTATTGAAATATAAATTGTGTTAGTTCTAAAATATCTGGACTTATACAAAATATAAATCGTATTTCTGGAGTTGAAATCTGATATATACATGTGTTAGATATACCTCTAAATCACATTGAGAAATCCATGATTTTTGTGGGAAGATATATTGAATGCTTTGACAAGTAAAGTACATGTGTTCATCTTAGTTGTTGTTTAATCTGTACCACATACAAGTTCTAGCTTCGACTATATTTCCCTCTCTTTCTATTTTCTCTTTTCCTATAAGAAACCATTAAGGAACTAGCCTCCTCTGGAGATTAGATGAGAAATCTGATAATTATCCTCGTCTATTCAATGTTGACAAAATCAAGGCGCAAATAACAACCAAAGGCAGATTTTGTTCCAATAGGAACTAAGTTTTTTAGATGAGGAAGTGAGGATGATTGGGATGGAATAGAATTTATATGATAGATATAAGGAGATATGAGTAGAGCCTCATACTATTTTATATTGAAAGAAAACTTGTTAGAGACATAAATCAAGGAATAAATAGCTTATGGAAGGAGATAGAAAAACTAAATTCTTTCACATCTCGATGATAAAGCATAAAAGTGTTGGAAGGATTTACAAAAGCCTATGTGAGGATGGTGAAATAGTAAAGGCAAATAAAGGATCATATAAGAGGTAGTTGACTTCAATTTGTTGCTATCAAAGTAAAGGAGAGAAGACCAGGAAAATATAGATAAAATCCTTCAATGTATACCAATGAGAATGTCTATAGGAATGAATGAAGGGTTGGTGAGATATATTAAAAATAGAAGGTGAATGAAGTGGTCTTCTCCTTAGGGAAGGACAAATATCCAAGCCCAAATAATTTTCATGTAGGTTTCTTCTAGGTATTTTGGAATATAGTAAAGGAGGATTTATTGAATAGAAGTAGTTTAAGAGTCTCACAATTCAAGAAAATTTCTAAGAGAATTTAACACCTTTTTAGTGCCCATCCCAAAGAAATAGGGGCAAAATGGATTTAAGGACTATATGATGATAATCCTATGTAATATAGTATATAAGATCAATGCTAAAGTGATAGCATTAAGGTTGAAAAAATATTCATAAATATTATAGAAGACCAACAAGGGGGTTTTGTGAAGGAAAGATAATTATTGGATGGTGTCATATATATCCATGAAACATTACATTTGGTAATTCAAAGTATAAATTAAGGAATGTTGCTCATGCTAGATATGAATAAAGCTTATGATAATGTCTTGTGGATATTCCTAGACAAAGTTCTTACTAAGTTTATATTTATTAGGAGATGGAGAAGATGGATGAGAATTGCTATAGAGGACCAAGGTTATCAATTATCATAAAAAAATCCTTGACATGTTTCTTTGAAAGCAACAAGAGCTTAAGGTAAGGGGACCCACTTTCTCCTTACCTCTTTATTATCATGGTAAAAGTTGTTTGGAGATGTATAGGTGCAGCCCAAATGATGAGAGCATTAAATGGGTTGAAAACTTTTGTATCTATGAGAGGTATCATTCACCAATAGTTTTTGGATGATATAATCATGCTTAGGAAACCTTTGGTGGCTAAATACAAGGAGTTTAAATAGATCATAAATCTATACAGTAGGGCTTTCCAATAGATAATTAACCTAGAAAAGAGCAAGACGTTCTTAATAAAAACTCTATAGAGGTGGAAAAGAAGGATATAATTGGTAATAGATTGTAATACATTAGGCCTTCCATCCACTTATCTGGGAATACCTCTATTTAAAATTGTGTGTAAGGACCAAGTTTGAGTTATATTGATAAATAAGTTTCAATGTAAGCTAGTATGATGGAAAGGAAATCTACTAAGTTAGGTAGGAAAACTTCAACTACTAAAGAGTATTATTCAATCCATTTTGGTCTATCTCCCATTTGTATTTAATATACTATAAAAATATGCAAACAATGTAGAAAATATGTAAAATAAATTTAGGTGATTAGGTGCAAATGAAAAAAGTAGAATCCCCTTGTGGCATGGAAAAAAGTGTTCAGACTAAAATCTAAAGGAGGATTGGGACTAAGGATAATTAGAGATATGAATAAGATCTTAGTTTATAAAGTAGGATGGAAGCTAATGAAGGAAGGCCATTCTTTGTGGGAAAAAAATTTAAATAACAAGTGCTTAGATAGACAAAAGGTATGATATTTTAAACCATATTAAATCCCTATAAATGCTCATCTATATGGAACCTTATGATGGAGGGAAGAAAGTTTTTATGGAAAGGAGTTATATTAAAAATTGATAATGATAGGTCAATTTACTTTTGGGATGATGCATGGTTGGAGAACCTACCTCTAATATTGGATGAAGAGTTAGTTGAAGTATGGGTAGGTTTGGAACTGGAAAATAAAGGAAGAGGAAGTGGCAAGGTGGAAGGACTTACATGGTAGAAACCATAGTGAGAAAGTCTTAATTAAGATCAAAATTAAACTAAGATCCCTACATATAGGTGTAAATATGGGTGAAGACTCTATAGTTATGGGATCTACTCTTGATGGATCCTTTAGCGTAAATTCAACCTATGAGATTCTATCAACTAAGCTACAATATCTTCTTTAGAATCAATCCAACACTTGAAGCAACAAGTTGAAGATTAAAGATTTGGAGGCCTAAGAAAAAGGTCCCATTGTAATATTAAATACTAAATATTCCAAGTAAATGTTTGAGAAGAGAGGAAGAGACCAAAGAAACCACATTGAAGATTGCAAATCAAGGAGGAGGTACAAGAAGGAAGGTCCCATTGAAGATTGAATATTGAGTAGAACCAAGAAGGAGATCCTCATAGAAATGTAAAGATTGAAGACTTCTGAATGAAGAAAGAAGAAAAAAACTCTAGAAGGAGGATACCCAATAGAAATATCTCATTGAAAATTTTCCATATCTAGAAGATTGGAGATTGAAGATAGAGGACTAGAAAGCTCCTATTGAATATTTTAGAAGCTGCAAAAATTAAAGACCCAAGAGAAAATATCTCAAGAAAAGTTGAAAAGAGAAAGAAGGAGAAGGCTAGGAAAGCCTCATTGAAGGAGACTTGAAGAAGTCCATTTAAGAAGACTTGAGGATAACTCAAGTGATAAGAGTGCTAGCAAAGAGAATTACCTGAGAAACAAGGATTTGGGATAATTGTCACCATCCACCAATAAGCCCAAAAATAATAAGGTATTTGGTAAGAAGTTTACCAAATTTTGGAAAGGATTTCCAAAGACCTCAAGACATTCAGATTCTTGAGAAGAAGGCCAACAAATAGGCCAAGATTGAAGTTAGAATTCAACAAGGAGATTGAAGGAGAAAGGAGCTAGGGGAGGCTACCAAATCTAATAGATTTGAAAATTTCAATTGAAGCATGAAAGTTGATCTACAGAAGAAGAGATTGTTGTCTTTACAATAGAAGTCCAAGAGATTATTGGACAACATATACAAGGAGAAATTAGCTGCATTAGAATATAAAAATTTTCAGATTTCAAGGATAGTTAGAAGGTAGCATTTGAGCAGCATTAATATTTTCTAATTTTCAAAATTCAAGAAGGCTACTTAGAGGAGAATTGAAGCCACAAAATCATAATTTCAAGTAGCAAGTAAAAGGAGTTATAAAGCTGCAAATTGGGAGATTTAAGGAGCTGATTTTAACAACAAGAAGAGGTGCAAAATGTATTAGTTTAAAGCAGAAAAGTAATGCAAATTGAAGATGCAAATTTATCAAAATCAAAGTAGCAATTAGGTGATCCAAATCACCAATAAATCCATCACCATATCGATACCAAAAATGTATGCAATACTAGTGCAAAAGGTTCATTAATTGAACATTAATATTTGTATTATTATTAAGTTTTATTAAGCATAAAATATAAGGTTTAAAGTTTCAAAAGGAAGGTTTCTAGTTTAAGTCTTCAAGGAAGTGCAAAAGACAGTTTTTTACCTGTAGTAAAACCTACACATAAGAAAGAAGAGTTAGATATTTTTCAAAGGAAAATAAATATCAACTTCCTACTATCTATTGAAAGAAAATAAGATATTATTCTCAAGCATAGACTTGATATACTATAGTGCAAATCATAGCCATCCAAAAGGTATAGTATTTGCATGGTTAAAAAACTTGGAATCATGATTGGAAAGTTAACCAAGCAAGGAGACTTAGGAGAGAGTTTCCAAGGAGGAGAAGGCAACATTGAATCCATCATTAAACGCAATAAAAACTATAGCAAGTTTTGGTGAAGAGAAACCACCAAAGGGGTATTACAACCACCAAAGAATATAGAAGGTGCCACCATACTAAATTCAAGGAAGAAAGATACTAAAAGGAGACTAAAAGATCTCAAAAATGAAGGTGCAACTAAGGTATTCTATATTAGTTTATAATAAATTTATTTCAGGTTTTAATAGCACCATATTTATCTTCTAAAAAGCAACAAAAATAATATAAAAATTGAAGTGTCTTAAGACACCAATGTGGCATAAATTTGTAATCTTAAAGTAGTAGTTTTTATAAATGTTAAATCAAAAGCCACAAAGAAAACATGAAAGATCCATCTAAGGGATCAAAATCATCTTATTCAAAGTGTCTAAATACACCAAATTTAGTGCCACAATATCATGAAGGTAGATCTCACAATGCACAAGGAACCTGTAGCAAGGAGTCTAAGTAAGGACAACATGGCACCAATAGCAAAGACAATATAGCACCAATAGCAAGGACATCATAAAGCAACAAAAATGCAAGTTGTAATAACTTAATACAAGGAGAATAACATTGAAGTTACCTAAGAAAAATAGGAGATAATCTTGGATGAACAACCACCTAGAAGAAAGTATTGAAATACCATACGAGGAGCCACCTTCATTGGAGAGGAGCCACCATACGTTGGATGTCAAGAAAGCATACTACAAAAGAAGTTGAACAACTTCAAGGAGTTGGAAGAGCATTAAGAAGATAAGGGATGTTGAATATCTTTGTTACTTGTAAATGAATAAGCCTACACTTGTCATAAGCAAACAAAAGAACGTTATGTCATTTGGCATGAAGGAGGAAGGTACCAACAAGTCTTCGTAACACCTCAAGAGGAATATTTCTCAAATATATCTTGCACCTATGCCACCCACTATGTATAGGCTTTGATAATGATACATACAAGCATGATATAATAAAGCATCATTATTCAAATTTCCATAAGCAAATATAACCCCTACACCACCTAGATCAATGTATCATAAATACTGTAACATACCTATGCCACTTAACAAGGAGATCAATATAAATGCCATGTGGTATGCATTCCAAAGGGAGACAAAGATGTATTAATATCCCTACCCAAGAAGAATGTGCATATTGAGCTTTCGTAGCTCAAAGAGAATTAAAATAGGAGAAGAGGATAGTTTAATATTGAAGAAAGAACATCATAGAATGTAGAGCATTTAATGCACACTGCCATACCTTGAAGATAAGAATACAGCACTCAAAAGTTTTGAAAGTGAAGTCAATATAGAAGCCAATCAACATGTAGCATATCACATTACAAGAAAGGAATATTTACATTTGATTTCCATTAAGTGCAAGGAGTTATAAGGTGCATTATATCTAAAGTTAATTTTATTTAATTATTGCATTGGAGATATAAGGAAATTACAACCTTAGTGGATTAGAAAGCCAATTAAAGCAAGGAGATTATATCATTAAGAGCTATTTCAAATTGCATTATTTGAAATTCAAATATTATCAAAGTATTTGCAAATTATTAAACTAGGAGATATAAGGATTTCTACCTTGAAAATTGAAGCATTATTTTTTGTAAATATTATCATTTTCTAAATTTCTAATTAGGGAGATATAAGGATTTTAACACCAAACTTATATCATTAAAATTTAGAAAATCAAACCATTGATAATTAAAGAGTAAAATAAATTTTCATAGCATTGCTTAAAAGTTGGAAATTATTATTTATACTTATATCCTATACAAATTGAAGGGACAAAATGAATTCAAATATAGAGTCTTGAAAAATAGAGAACATTATCAAATTGAAAGTGCATATATCAATAGGGAGAAATAAGGTGAGAAATAGGAGTTGGACACTATATTAAAATTATCTTCAAAACATTAGGGATTCAACTCAAAAGGATATCTAAAGAAAGCTAAGCACTTTATCAAGACTATAGTACACTCAAATACTTGGAAGATATAAGGGGTTCTACAAAACTTGAGAATTAGAAAATTCTTATCAAACTTGATCACATAATCTAAACTAGGGAGATATAAGGTAGTCTACAAATATCATCATGACAAAAAAAAACCATTCTTACAAAGTTCCAACTTCTTAAAGAACCTAATTACTCTTCATGGAAAAATAAAGTTAGGTCAATATTTATAGTTCAAAATATTTGGGAAACGGTTAAAGGGACAAAAATTAAACCTACTACAAGTGATAGTGATATTTAAAAATTTGAAGAAAATGACACAAAACAACTAATTATAATAAATTTTCCTATTACAGATGAAATACAACCTTACATTAGTTCAACAACAAAATCTACATAAGATTGGAAAACCTTAGCCAAAATATTTGAAGGAAATAATAAAGCCACTATATTAAATATTCAAACACAATTGCATTCTCTGAAAGTGAATAGTGGTTAAAATATATAACTATTCCTAAGGAAAGCAACATATATAAAAGGTAAATTATTAAACTTAGGAGAAAAGGTAGAAGATAAGTTTATTGTTCAATTAACCCTGAGAGCACTTCTAGATAGCTACAAGCATTTAATTACATCTTTACAAATCCTAAGTAAAGATATATATTTTGACGAGTTAGTCAATATTCTTCAAGAATATGAAGTGTAAAATACAATTATAGATGAAATGACTAGTAATGCATTCGTTTCAAAAGATAATCCACAAGGAAATATTGCTTCATCCCCAAAAGGACGAAGACCATGGAATAATAGATATTGTCAAGTATGCAATAAGAAAGGACATAGAATCAATTACTACAAATTCAATCCCAGAATCCAACATCAAGGAAATCAAATAATTTATGGAATCCAATCAAATATGTCATTCCAACCAAGACAATATCAGATTCAATATAATCCACATCAGAAACAATTTCACCATCCATACATTTCTCATAATCAATACAATTATCCTCAATTGCAATATAGAGAAGGAAAACAAAAAGGATGCTTAGTTCAAGATATTCAAGAAATTCAAGAACTAGAATAACCTATAGATGAACATGAAGTTAAAGCTCTATCAGCAAATATTGCATCTTATGAAGATACTAACTATTTATTTGATCATGATACAGACATGAAGTACAATGAAAAGTAGGAAATAAGAGCTCGAATTTCAAAACCATAATAGGACCATATTGAAGACTAAAGTCTTCAATACCCAAATTATGTAATACAAGGGGGTGTTAGAATAAATTACATTATTTGGTACATGTCAATGTACCACCTTGGGTACATATCTAGATTAGGATTTTGTCTTAGATTAAAGTTTGAGTAGTTCCTTCATGCAATATAATAAATTCACAAGTGTTAGAATGTGCAATGATGTAAATATGCATGTAGTCCACATGTACATGAGTCATAGGATAGGTAGATGAATATTCGTTGGTAGATGAAATGCCAAGGTACATATATCCCTATATATATGCTTTTGATAGATGCTAAGCATAGATCTAGATAGTTAGGAAGTATAGTGAGTTTAGTAGGTACAATGTAGATCATGCATAAATTTTGGAGTGTTTAAGTCCTCCATTATATTACATTGTACTATTATTGTGATCTTTCATTAATGACTAATTTGAGTTATTGCAAAAGTTTCAAATATACTTTTCTTGCATTTTATATTGTCATTATCATATAGGAAGTACATGGTAGAGTATTTAAGAGGATAACTTAGCATCAAAAAATAGTGAAATATTGGTTCAAAAAAAGGACAACAAAGTTCAGAATTTAAAGATGACAATGTGATGTTCAAATGAGAGAAAAATTGAAACAAATTGGAAGAGCATGACAATTTTGACTTACCATGAAGTGGTTCCTACGGAGTTATCGATATAAAATAAGGTAATGCATTTCAGTTGGAAATTCTAAAAGGAAGTTTTATGCCTATTTCTATAAATAGACGACACCTAAAAAACCTATAATTGATAATGAGATACATCATTTATAAAGTATGTACAAACTACATATACCCCTTATTTTCGAGAAATTTCATATTTTTTCTTTCCTTTTAAAAAAATAGAAATCTTATACTTCATTTTACTCTACTTTGTGTTATATTGATGCTTCAAATATATCAAGGTCAATTTAGTCTTGTCCTAATTATTCATTTTTCTTCTATCTCATAAAGTTTACAATTATTTATTCTCTTTCTTTTATCTATGCTTACTTGTTCTTTGTCTATAGAAGCTCTATATTGCTTCTTCTTCTTCTTATTTTTGTGCTTACTACATTCCTCTTCTTATTAAAAAATTTCTATTTCTTTATCTTTGTATACTACAGTCCATACTTCAAATCTCTGTACTTAGGAAGCTTTGAATGCTTCTCAATCCTTAGAAGCTAAAATGTTTTTCTATATTTGTAGGAAGTTATGATGCTTCTCAATATCTATAGCAATGCATGTGGCTTAAACACCTAAATATTTATGAAGAAGTGGAATCATGGTGGAGGGTTTTGGTATAAGGCTCTAAAATTTTTATTTAGGTAGGGTAACTTAAACATGTGAATAAAAAAGTGAAGAATTGGAATAAGCAAGTCTTTGGAAATATAATTAGATAAAAGGAAAGCCTTAGCTAGGAACTAAGTTTGTTGTATGAGGAAGTGAGGATGATTGGGATGGAATAGAACTTATATGATAGAGAGAAGGATATATGGGTATAGCCTCATACTATTTTATATTGAGAGAAATCTTATTAGAGGCATAAATCAAGGAATAAATAGCTTATGGAAGGAGATAGAAAAACTAAATTCTTTCACATCTCGATGATAAAGCATAAAAGTGTTGGAAGGATTTACAAAATCCTATGTGAGGATGGTGAAATAGTAAAGGTAAATAAAGGATCATATAAGAGGTAGTTGACTTCAATTTATTGCTATCAAAGGAAAGGAGGGAAGACCAAGAAAATATAGATAAAATCATTCAATGTATACCAATGAGAATGTCTATAGGAATGAATGAAGAGTTGGTGAGATATTTTAGAAAATAGAATGTGAAGGAAGTGGTCTTCTCCTTAGGGAAGGACAAATATCCAAGCCCAAATAATTTTCATGTAGGTTTCTTCTA
The DNA here is from genome assembly GCA_028583015.1 of Wollemia nobilis. Lineage (NCBI taxonomy): Eukaryota > Viridiplantae > Streptophyta > Pinopsida > Araucariales > Araucariaceae > Wollemia > Wollemia nobilis. The sequence continues at coordinate 202,573 of JAQPPZ010001344.1, forward strand.
GGTATTTTGGAATATAGTAAAGGAGGATTTATTGAATAGAAGTAGTTTAAGAGTCTCACCATTCAAGAAAATTTATAAGAGAATTTAACACCTTTTTAGTGCCCATACCAAATAAATAGGGGCAAAAGGGATTTAAGGACTATATGATGATAAGCCTATGTAATATAGTATATAATATCAATGCTAAAGTGATACCATTAAGTTTGAAAAAAATCTTCATAACTATTATAGAAGACCAACAAGGGGGTTTTGTGAAGGAAAGATAATTATTGGATGGTGTCATCTATATCCATGAAACATTACATTTGGTAATGCAAAGTATAAATTAAGGAATGTTGCTCATACTAGGTATGAATAAAGCTTATGATAATGTCTCATGGATATTCCTAGACAAAGTTCTTGCTAAGTTTAGATTTATTAGGAGATGGTGAAAATGGATGAGCATTGCTATAGAGGACCAAGGTTATCAATTATCATAAAAAAATCCTTGACATGTTTCTTTGAAAGCAACAAGAGCTTAAGGTAAGGGGACCCACTTTCTCCTTACCTCTTTATTATCATGGCAAAAGTCATTTGGATATGTATAGGTGCATCCCAAATGATGAGAGAATTAAATGGGTTGAAAACTTTTGTATCTATGAGAGGTATCATTCACCAATAGTTTGTGGATGACACAATCATGCTTAGGAAACATTTGGTGGCTAAATCGAAGGAGTTCAAATAGATCCTAAATCTATATAGTAGGGCTTTCCAATATATAATTAACCTAGAAAAGAGCAAGATTTTCTTCATCAAAACTCTATAGAAGTGTAAAAGAAGGATATAATAGGTAATAGATTGTAATATATTAGGCCTTCTATCCACTTATCTAGGAATACCTCTATTTAAAATTGTGTGTAAGTACCAGGTATGAGATATATTGATAAATAAGTTTCAATGTAAGCTAGTATGATGGAAAGAAAATCTACTAAGCTAGGTAGGAAAGCTTCAACTACTAAAGAGTATCCTTCAATATATTTTTTCTATCTTCCATTTATGTTTAATATACTAGCAAAATATACAAACAATGTAGAAAATATGTAAAATAAATTTAGGTGATTAGGTGCAAAGGAAAAAAGTAGAATCCCCTTGTGGCATGGAAAAAAATTGTGCTAACTGAAATCTAAAGGAGGATTGGGATTAAGGAGAATTAGATATATGAATAAGATCTTAGTTTCTAAAATAGGATGGAAGCTAATGAAGGAAGGCCATTCTTTGTGGGTAAGAATTTTAAATAACAAGTGCTTAAATAGACAAAAAGATATGATATTTTAAACCATATTAAATCTCTATAAAGGCTCATCTATATGGAACCATATGATGGAGGGAAGAAAGTTTCTATGGAAAGGAGTTATATTAAAAATTGATAATGATATTTCAATTTACTTTTGGGATGATGCATGGTTGGAGAACCTACCTCTAATATTGGATGAGGAGTTAGTTGCAGTATGGGTATGTTTGGAACTAGAAAATAAAGAAAGAGGAAGTGGCAAGGTGGAAGGACTTACATGGTAGAAACCATAGTGAGAAAGTCTTAATTAAGATCAAAATTAAACTAATATCCCTACATATAGGTGTAAATATGGGTGAAGACTCTATAGTTATGGGATCTACTCTTGATGGATCCTTTAGCGTAAATCAACCTATGAGATTCTATCAACTAAGCTACAATATCTTCTTTAGAATTAATCCAACACTTGAAGCAACAAGTTGAATATTAAAGATTTGGAGGCCTAATAAAAAGGTCCTATTGCAATATTAAAGATTAAATATTCCAAGTGAATGATTGAGAAGAGAGGAAGAGACCAAAGAAGCCACATTGAAGATTGCAAATCAAGGAGGAGGTACAAGAAGGAAGGTTCCATTGAAGATTGAATATTGAGTAGAACCAAGAAGTAGGTCCTCATAGAAATGTAAATATTGAAGACTTCTGAGTGAAGAAAGAAGAAAAAAACTCTAGAAGGAGGAGGCCCAAGAGAAATATCTCATTGAAAAAATTCCATATCTGTAAGATTGGATATTGAATATAGAGGACTAGAAAGCTCCTATTGAAGATTTTAGAAGCTGCAAAAATTAAATACCCAAGAGAAGAGGTCTCAAAAAAAGTTGAAAAGAGAAAGAAGGAGAAGGCTAGGAAAGCCTCATTGAAGGAGAAGGCTAGGAAAGCCTCATTGAAGGAGACTTGAAGAAGTCCATTTAAGAAGACTTGAGGAGAACTCAAGTGATAAGAGTGTTAGCAAAGATAAGTACCTGAGAAAGAAGGATTTGGGATAATTGTCACCATCCACCAACAAGACCAAAAATAATAAGGTATTTGGTAAGAATTTTACCAAATTTTGGAAAGGATTTCCAAAGACCTCAAGACATTCATATTCTTGATAAGAATTCCAGCAAATAGGCCAATATTGAAGTTAGAATTCAACAAGGAGATTGAAGGATAAAGGAGCTAGGGGAGGCTACCAAATCTAATAGATTTGAAAATTTCTATTGAAGGATTTAAGCTTGATCTACGTAAGAAGAGATTGTTGTTTTTACAACAAAAGTCTGAGAGATTATTGGACAACATATACAAGAAGAAATTAGTTGCATTAGAATATAAAAATTTTCAGATTTCAAGGACAGTTAGAAGGTAGCATTTGAGCAGCATTAATATTTGCTAATTTTTGAAAATTCAAGAAGGCTACTTAGAGGAGAGTTGAAGCCACAAAATCATAATTTCAAGTAGCATGTCAAAAGAGTTATAAAGCTGCAAATTGGGAGAGTTAAGGAGCTGATTTTAACAACAAGAAGAGGTGCAAAATAGATTAGTTTAAAGTAGTAAAGTAATACAAATTGAAGCTGCAAATTTATTAGAATTGAAGTAGCAATTAGGTGATCCAAATCACCAATAAATCCATCACCATATTGATACCAAAAAGGTATGCAATACTGGTACAAAAGGTTCATTAATTGAACTTTCATATTTATCTTATTATTAAGTTTTATTAAGCATCAAATTCAAGGTTTAAAGTTGCAAAAGGAAGGTTTCTAGTTTAAGTCTTCAAGGAAGTGCAAAAGATAGTTTTTTACTAGGAGTAAAACCTACACATAAGAAAGAAGAGTTAGATATTTTTCAAAGGAAAATAAATATCAACTTCCTACTATCTATTGAAAGCAAAGAAGATATTATTATCAAGCATAGATTTCATATACTATAGTGCAAAGCATAGCCATCCAAAAGGTATAGTATTTGCATGGTTAAAAAGCTTGGAATCATCATTGGAAAGTTAACCAAGCAAGGAGACTTAGGAGAGAGTTGCCAAGGAGGAGAAGGCAACATTGAATCCACCATTAAATGCGAAAAACTATAGCAATTTTTGGCAAAGAGAATCCACCAAAAGAGCATTATAACCACCAAATAATAGAGAAGGTGCCACCATACTAAATTCAAGGAAGAAAGCTACTAAAAGGAGACTAAAAGGTCTCAAAAATCTAGGTGCAACTAAGGTATTCTATCTTAGTTTATAATAGATTTATTTCAGGTTTTAATAGCACCATATTTATCTTTTACAAAGCAGCAAAAGGAATATAAAAATTGAAGTGTCTTAAGACACCAAAGTAGCATAAAGTTGTAATCATAAAGTGGAATTTTTTATAAAGGTTAAAACAAAAGCCATAAAGAAAACAAGAAAGATCCATATAAGGGATCAAAATCATCTTATTCAATGTGTCTAAAGACACCAAATTTAGTGCCACGATATCGTGAAGGTAGAGCTCACATTGCACAAGAAACCTGTAGCAAGGAGTCTACGTAGGGACAACATGGCACCAATAGTAAGGACAAAATAGCACCAATAGCAAGGACATCATAAAGCAACAAAAATGCAAGTTGTAAGAACTTAATACAAGGAGAATAACATCGAAGTTACCTAAGCAAAAGAGGAGAGAATCTTGGATGAACAACCACCTAGAAGAAATTATTGAAATACCATATGAGGAGCCACCTTCATTGGATAGGAGCCACCATACGTTGGATGCCAAGAAATCATACTACAAAATAAGTGGAACAACTTCAAGGAGTTGGAAGAACATTAAGAAGATAAGGGATGTTTAAGAGTTTTTTAACTTGTAAAGGAAGAAGCCTACACTTGTCATAAGCAAACAAAAGAACGTTATGCCATCTGGCATGAAGGTGGAAGGTACCAACAAGTCTTAGTAACACCTCAGGAGGAATATTTCTCTAATATATCTCGCACCTATGCCACCTACTATGTATAGGATTTGATAATGATCCATACAAGCATGAGAGAATAAAGCATCATTAGTCAAATGTCCATAAGAAAAGATAACACCTGCACCACCTAGATCAATGTATCATAAATATTGTAACATACCTATGCCACTTAATAAGGAGATCAATATAAATGCCATGTGGTATGCATTCCAAAGGGAGAAAAAGATGTATTAATAGCCCTACCCGATAAGAATGTGCATATTGAGCTTTCGTAGATCAAAGAGCATTAAAAGAGGAGAAGAGGATAGTTTAATATTGAAGAAAGAACACCATAGAATGTAGAGCATTTAATGCACACTGCCATACCTTGAAGATAGATAAGAATACAACACTCAAAATTTTTGAAAGTGAAATCAATATAGAAGCCAATCAACATGTAGCACATCACAGTACAAGAAAGGTATATTTACATTTTCTTTCCATTAAGTGCAAGGAGTTATAAGGTGCATTATATCTAAGGTTAAGTTTATTTAATTATTGCATTGGAGATATAAGGAAATTACAACATTAGTGGATTATAAAGCGAATTAAATCAAGGCAATTATATAATTAAGAGCTATTTCAAATTGCATTATTTGAAATTCAAATATTATCAAAGTATTTACAAATTATTAAACTTGGATATGTAAGGATTTCTACCTTGAAAATTGAAGCATTATTTTTTGTAAATATTATCATTTTCTAAATTTCTAATTAGGGAGATATAAGGAGTTCAACACCAAACTTAGATCATTGAAATTTAGAAAACTAAACCATTGAGAATTAAAGGGTAAAATAAGTTTTCATAGCATTGCTTAAAAGTTGGAAATTATTATTTATACTTGTCTCTTATACAAAATGGAGGGACAAAAGGAATCCGACTATACAGTCTTGAAAAATAGAGAACATCTTCAAATTGAAAGTGTATATATCAATAGGGGGAAAAAAGGTGAGAAACAGGAGTTAGACACTATATTAAAATTATCTTCAAAATATTAGGGATTCAACTCAAAAGAGTATATAAAGAAATCTAAGCACTTCATCAAGACTATAGTACACTCAAATACTTGGGAGATATAAGGGGTTCTACAAAACTTGAGAATTAGAAAATTCTTATCAAACTTGATCACATACTCTAAACTAGGGAGATATAAGGTAGTCTACAAATATCATCATGACAAAAAAAAATCATTCTTAAAAAATTCCAACTTCTTAAAGGACCTAATTACTCTTCATGGAAAAATAAAGTTAAGTCAATATTTATAGTTGAAAATATTTGTGAAATAGTTAAAGGGACAAAAATTAAACCTACTACAGGTGATAGTGAGACTCAAAAATTTGAAGAAAATGACACAAAAGCACTAATTATAATAACTTTTGCTATTACAGATGAAATACAACCTTACATTAGTTCAACAACAAAATCAACATAAGATTGGAAAACCGTAGCCAAAATATTTGAAGAAAAGAATAAATCCACTATATTAAATCTTCAAACTCAATTGCATTCTCTAAAAGTGAATAGTGGTTAAAATATAGAACTATTCCTAAGGAAAGCAACATATATAAAAGAGAAATTATTAAACTTAGGAGAAAAGGTAGAAGATAAGTTTATTGTTCAAGTAACCTTGAGAGCACTTCTAGATAGCTACAAGAATTTAATTACATCTTTACAAATCCTAAGTAAAGACACATATTTTGATGAGTTAGTCAATATTATTCAAGAATATGAAGTGGAAAATACAATTAAATATGAAATGACTAGTAATGCATTAGTTTCAAAAGATAATCCATAGGGAAATATTGCTTCATCCCCAAAAGGACGAAGACCATGGAATAATAGATATTGTCAAGTATGCAATAAGAAAGGACATAGTATCAATTACTACAAATTCAATCCCATAAATCAACATCAAGGAAATCAAATAAATTATGGAATCCAATCAAATATGTCATTCCAACCAAGACAATATCAAATTCAATATAATCCACATCAGCAAAAATTTCACCATCCATACACTTCTCACAATCAATACAATTATCCTCAATTGTAATATAGAGAAGGAAAACAAAAAGGATGCTTAGTGCAAGAGATTCAAGAAATTCAGGAACTAGAAGAACCTATAGATTAACATGAAGTTAAAGCTCTATTAGCAAAGATTGCAACTTATAAAGATACTAACTATTTATTTGATCATGATACAGACAAGAAGTACAATGAAAAGTATGAAATAAGAGCTCGAATTTCAAAACCATAATAAGACCATATTGAAGACTAAAGTCTTCAATACCTAAATTATGTAATATAGGGGGGTGTTAGAATATATTACATTATTTGGTACATGTCAATGTACCACCTTGGATACATATCTAGATTAGGATTTTATCTTAGATTAAAGTTTGAGTAGTTACTTCATGCAATATAATAAATTCACAAGTGCTAGAATGTGCAATGATGTAAATATGCATGTAGTCCACATGTACATGAGTCATAGGATAGGTAGATGAATATTCATGGGTAGATGAAATGCCAAGGTACATATATCCCTATATATATGCCTTTGATAGATGCTAAGCATATATCTAGAGAGTTAGGAAGTATAGTGAATTTGGTAGGTACAATGTAGATCATGCATAAATGTTGGAGTGTTAAGTCCTCCATTATATTACATTGTACTATTATTGTGATCTTTCATTAATGACTAATTTGAGTTATTGAAAAAGTTTCAAATATACTTTTCTTGCATATTATATTTCCATTATCATATAGGAAGTGCATGGTAGAGTATTTAATAGGATAAATTAGCATCAAACAATAGTGAAATATTGGTTTAAAAAAAGGACAACAAAGTGCAGAATTTAAAGATGACAATGTGATGTTCAAATGAGAGAAAGACTAAAACAAATTGGAAGAGCATGACAATTTTTACTTACCATGGAGTGGTCCCTACGGAGTTATCGATATAAAATAAGGTAATGCATTTCAATTGGAAAGTATAAAAGGAAGGTTGATGCCTATTTCTATAAATAAACGACACCTAAAACACCTATAATTGATAATGAGATACATCATTTATAAATTATGTACAAACTACATATACCCCTTATTTTTGAGAAATTTCATATTTTTTCTTTCCTTTAACAAAAAATAAATCTTATACTTCATTTTCCTCTACTTTGTGATATATTTATGCTTCAAATATATCAAGGTCAATTTAGTCTTGACCTAATTATTCATTGTTCTTTTATCTTGTAAAGTTTACAATTCTTTCTTCTATTTTTTTTTTATCTATGCTTACTTGTTCTCTGTCTATAGAAGATCTATATTGCTTCTTCTTCTTCTTCTTCTTCTTCTTCTTTTTGTGCTTACTACTTTCTTCTTCTTAAAAAATTTCTATTTATTTATCTTTGTATACTATAGTCCATAGTTCAAATATTTGTACTTAGGAAGCTTTGAATGCTTCTCAACCCTTAGAAGATAATATGTTTCTCTATCTTTATAGGAAGTTATGATGCTTCTCAATATCTATAGCAATGCTACTCCTCTGCCTATATCATATATTCAATGTCTTAGATCACACCTAAGAACCCAATATGATTCTACTTCTTGCTAGAGAGCTCAATATCAATGTTAAGGTGAATTTGAATATCCCCAAATGACCAACTTTCTCTTGATTTGGTTCTTCCTATCAATATAGTTGATTCTTAGTCTTCACTGATTTTCCTTCAACAAAGTGGAAAGACCCTAGCATTCAAATTAGAGTGATTAATACTTGTCCATTCAAAATCTACTCATTAAGACCTTTAGAAAATAGAGTCTAAGTCTACAGTACTTTTAAAGTGGATGGACCCTAAATTTACTTTATAAAAAATGGATAAAGTTAAATATTGAAGATGGTGGCTAATAAATAACTCTATTAGTATGGACAAAGTTAGGTGGTAACTCTAATACCACTATTAGATTTGCAAGCCATACTACCATAGAAATTTATAGGTCCCAATATAAAATAGCCAAAATATTAGATGTCATAGTAATAATATGAGTAGAATAATATATGAGAAAATTAATATGTATATCAAGGCCTATATAATGCTGAAGATAACATTCACTTTTACAATTACCTCGAGGGCTAGGTGGATTGTTAAGTGCTTTTCTGGTCAGGTATTTACCAAGAAGACACCCAGGTTCAAACCTTTTTCAAAGGTAGTAGTTTGATCTAAATCCTCTGAGTGCATGCTAGACCGACAATGACGGTATGAATCCCGAGCAACCAGTGGTCCCCTTCACGCTGGGTTAAAAATAACTAACTTGAATAGGATTTGTGGAAGCAACCTCTATGCTTTTAACCCTGCACTTGTCAATTTCTAAAAATAGTGTGGTTGTGACCAAATCTCTTATGTAACAGAAAAAAAACATTCACTTTTACAATCAAATATGATGTAAATGACCTAAGTCATTCATGAACTATGCATGAAGAAAAAACTACAAAATTAAATGCATAAAATATGTATACAAGCTCGCAAGTGTCATTAGCTCAACTAGTTAGATTCCTCAATATTTAAAGAGGAGACCAAGGTTCAAATATTACCGAATTATACATGGGTAATATCAAATTTTTATTGTAATAGTACTATGTGGTGTTGATGTAATACGGGTGGGATCCATTTTAATTGCATATAACCAAATTAAAGAAATATGTGTACAAGATTTATTCCTTTTCTTCCTATTACAACTTTGTAATATGATATTCATATTATATTCTTATGGAGTATTATCTCTATAATATAGCCATAGTAATGTGACTCTTCAAGTACTTGACTATTGCTCTACATATGACAAGTCCCATGATATTTGGCTTATCATATTGCGACTTACATACTAGACTATTCACTTTCTTCTTGCATGCACACTAGACTCTATGACACATCTACTAACTCTTATGCTTCCACATGCATTCTTAATCTAAGATACTTGTGCACATCCTCACATTACATATTTGCACTCTTACATACAAGATACTTGTGCATATTCTCTCAATATACATGTGCACCCTAACTTACATGACACTTATGTATTTTCTACACATTGCACTCTTACATGAAACTTATGTATTTTCTACACATTGCACTCTTACATGACACTTGTGTATTTCCTACACATTGACACTTAAATAAAATGGAAAATATAAATTATACACCTAAACTAAAGACACAACCCTAATCTATTACATATTCACAATTGTACCATGAAGGTATATTAGTATATATCAAATAATATAATGATCCTCAATAGTCCTAAATATAAGCATAACAAGGAGTGCCAAGAAGACCCCAATTGTGGTGATAGAAGGGGTAAAGAAGGTGGGAAGGCCTTTTTCAAAGGAAAAATACTTAAAAGAGACAAAAAACATTATTAACATGGGTATTCACAAACTCAAGCAAGCAAAAGCCCACAATAAAAAATAGGAAATGAAGATCTTGTCATGGAATGCTAGGGGAATGAATGCCCCTTACAAACACAATGTGGTGATATTCTTGATTAAGGATAACCAACCTGATTTAGTTCTATTGCAAGAAATAAAGTTGAATGCTACATGCTAAGAGAATATTAAGAAAGGGATAAAGAAGAAAGGTGGTAGTGGTTAGGTGGAGGTGAAGGGGGATTTAGGAAGAATCTTAATTTTATGGAATAATTATGCCTTTTAAGGGCAATTAATATAACAAAATGAACACTTTCTAACTATTTTTATAACTTTTGATCATTAAATTTGATCTTCATCTTTACAAATATTTATGCTCCAAATGTGAATAGTGAAAGAAATGTGTTGTGGAAGGAATTGAAGCATATAGGGAAATGGATAAGGGGTCTAATATTGATAGTGGTATGATAATTGAACACCTATTTTATTCATAGAGAGAAGAAATTTGGATTTGAGGGATTCTCAAAGAGCATGGAGGATTTTAGCAAATTTTTGTCAGAATTTGGTCTATATGATGCTAATTTGAGAGGTTATTATTTTACATGGATGAATAGAAGAATAGGGGACAACCTAATCCAAGTGAGACTAGACAAAGTACTACTCTCTATATAATGGTTTAATGGTAATTGTGACCACTCATTAGTATCTCTACCTAATATGGGATTATATCATAATCAACTATTATTTAGCTGGTTTGATGAAATATGGAAAGATAGAAGCCCTTTAAATTTTGAATGCATGTGGCTTCAACACAAATATTTATGAAGAAGTGGAATCATGGTGGAGGATTTTTGTATAAGGCTTTAAAATGTTTATTTAGGTAGGGAAACTTAAACGTGTGAATAAAAAAGTGAAGAATTGTAATAAGCAAGTCTTTGGAAATATATTTAGATAAAAGGAAAGCCTTAGGTAGGAACTAAGTTTTTTGGATGAGGAAGTGAGGATGATTGGGATGGAATAGAACTTATATGATATAGAGAAGGAGATATGGGTAGAGCCTCGTACTATTTTAGATTGAGATAAATCTTGTTAGAGGCATAAATCAAGAAATAAATAACTTATGGAAGGAGATAGAAAAACTAAATTCTTTCACATCTCGATGATAAAGCATAAAAGTGTTGGAAGGATTTAAAAAATCCTATGTGAGGATGGTGAAATAGTAAAGGTAAATAAAGGATCATACAAGAGGTATTTGACTTCAATTTTTTGCTAACAACGGAAAGGAAGGAAGAACAGGAAACTATGGATAAAATCCTTTAATGTATACCAATGAGATATCTATAGGAATTAATGAAGAGATGGTGAGAGATGTTAGAAAATAGAGGGTGAAGGAAGTGGTCTTCTCCTTAGGGAAGGAAAAATCTCCAAGACCAAATAATTTTCATGTAGGTTTATTCGAGGTATTTTGTAATATAGTAAAGGGGGATTTATTGAATAGAAGTAGTTTAAGAGTCTCACCATTCAAGAAAAATTCTAAGATAATTTAACACCTTTTTAGAGCCCATCCCAAATAAATAGGGGCAAAAGCGATTTAATGACTATAGGATGATAAGACTATGTAATATAGTATATAATATCAATGCTAAAGTGATAGCAATAAGGTTGAAAAAAATCTTCATAAATATTATAAAAGACCAACAAGGGAGTTTTGTGAAGGGAAGATAATTATTGAATGGTGTCATCTATATCCATGAAACATTGCATTTGGTAGTGTAAATTAGAAAGTAAGGAATGTTGCTCATGCTAGATATGAATAAAGCTTATAATAATGTCTCTTGGATATTCCTAGACAAAGTTCTTACAAAGTTTATATTTATTAGGATATGGAGAAGATGGGTGAGAATTTCTATAGAGGACCAAGGTTATCAATTATCATAAAAAAATCCTTGAGATGTTTCTTTGAAAACAACAAGGGCTTAAGGCAAGGGGATCCACTTTCTCCTTACCTCCTTATTATCAGGGCAAAAGACTTTTGGATATGTATAGTTGCAGCCCAAATGATGATAGCATTAAATGGGTTGACAAATTTTGTATCTATGAGAGGTATCATTCACCAATAGTTTGTGTATGATACAATAATGATTAGGAAACCTTTAGTGGCTAAATATAAGGAGATAAAATAGATCCTAAATCTATATAGTAGGGCTTTCCAATAGATAATTAACCTAGAAAAGAGCAAGATATTCTCAAAATTCAAGTGCAACTAAGGTATTTTATATTATTTTATAATAGATTTATTTTAGCTTTTAATAGCACCATATTTATCTTCTATAAAGCATCAAAAAGAAGACAAAAATTAAAGTGTCTTAAGACACCAAAGTGGCATAAAGTTGTAATCATCAAGTGGTAATTTTTATAAAGATTAAAGCAAAAGCCATAAATAAAACAAGAAATATCCATCTAAGGGATCAAAATAATCTTATTCAAGGTGTCTAAATACACCAAATTTAGTGCCCCAATCTCATGAAGGTAGCGCTCACAATGCACAAAGAACCTATAGCAAGGAGTCTAAGTAAGGACAACATGGCACCAATAGTAAGGAAAACATAACACCAATAACAAGGACATCATAAAGAAACAAAAATACAAGTTTTAAGAACGTAATACAAGGAGAATAACATCGGAGTTACCCAAGCAAAATAGGAGAGAATATTGTATGAACAACCACCTAGAATAAAGTATTGAAATACCGTAGGAGGAGGCACCTTCGTTGGAGAGGAGCCACCATACGTTGGATGTCAATAAAGCATACTACAAAATAAGTTGAAAGACTTGCAAGGAGTTGGAAGAGCATTAAGAAGATAAGGGATGTTAAAGACCTTTGTTACATGTAAAGGAAGAAGCCTACACTTGTCACAAGAAAATAGAAGAACCTTTATTTGGCATGAACGAGAAAGGCACCAACAAGTCTTAGTAACACATCAGGAGGAATATTTCTCAAATAGCTCTTGCACCTATGCCACCCACTATCTATAGGCTTTGATAATGATCCATACAAACATGAGATAATAAAGCATCATTAGTCAAATGTCCATGGGTAAAGATAACACCTACACCACCTAGATTAATGTATCATAAATACTGTAACATACCTATGTCACTTAACAAGGAGATCAATATAAATGCCATATGGTATTAATTCTAAAGGGAGACAAATATGTATTAATAGCACTACCTAAGAAAAATGCGCATATTGAGCTTTTGTAGGTCAAAGAGCATTAAAAGAGGAGAAGAGGGTAGTTTAATATTGAAGAAAGAACACCATAGAATGTAGAGCATTTAATGCACACTACCATACCTTGAAGATATAGAAGAATACAACACTCAAAATCTTTGAAAGTGCAGTCAAGATAGAAGTCAATCAGCATGTAGCACATCACATTACAAGAAAGAAATATTTATATTTGCTTTCCATTAAGTGCAAGGAGTTATAAGGTGCATTATATCTAATGTTAAGTTTATTTAATTATAGCATTGGAGATATAAGTTAATTACAACCTTAGTGGATTAGAAATCCAATTAAAGCAAGGAGATTATATCATTAAGAGCTATTTCAAATTGCATTATTTGAAATTCAAATATTATCAAAGTATTTACAAATTATTAAACTAGGAGATATAAGGATTTCTACCTTGAAAATTGAAGCATTATTTTTTGCAAATATTATCATTTTCTAAATTTCTAATTAGGGAGATATAAGGAGTTCAACACCAAACTTAGATCATTGAAATTTAGAAAACTAAACCATTGAGAATTAAAGGGTAAAATAAATTTTCATAGCATTGCTTAAAAGTTGGAAGTTATTATTAACACTTGTTTCTTATACAAATTTAAGGGACAAAAGGAATCCAACTAGAGTATTGAAAAATAGAGAACATTATCAAATTGAAAGTGCATATATCAATAGGGAGAAATAAGGTGAGAAATAGGAGTTGGACACTATATTAAAATTATCTTCAAAACATTAGGGATTCAACTCAAAAGGATATCTAAAGAAATCTAAGCACTTTATCAAGACCATAGTACATTCAAATACTTGGGAGATATAAGGGGTTATACAAAAATTGAGAATTAGAAAATTCTTATCAAACTTGATCACATAATCTAAACTAGGGAGATATAAGGTAGTCTACAAATATCATCATGACAAAAAAAAAAAATCATTCTTACAAAATTTCAACTTCTTAAAGGACCTAATTACTCTTCATGGAAAAACAAAGTTAGGTCAATATTTACAGTTGAAAAGATTTGGGAAATAGTTAAAGTGACAAAAATTAAACCTACTACAGGTGATATGGAGATTCAAAATTTTGAAGAAAATGACACAAAAGCACTAATGATAATAACATGTGATATTACAGATGAAATAAAACCTTACATTAGTTCAACAACAAAATCTACATAAGATTGGAAAAACTTAGCCAAAATATTTAAAGGAAAGAATAAAGCCACTATATTAAATCTTCAAACTCAATTGCATTCTATGAAAGTGAATAGTGGTGAAAACATAGAACTATTCATAAGGAAAGCAAAACATATAAAAGAGAAATTATTAACCTTAGGAGAAAATACTGTAACATCCCAATTTTCATCAACATTCACTTAACAAAATTTTTGTTAAGTATAATAGTTTTACTACACTACTTTTCTTTTAAATCCCAACTTGATGTTAGTTTAGGCATAATTAATCCACACTTCAATACTATTCACCACTGCATCTGGTGTCTTAAGTGTTCGGGACAGGCCAAATTTTTGTAATGCTCGCATTTTAAGGTTCTATCTCCTCATTCAAGTTCATACAGAACCTGGCGTGGGTTGTCTCTTTTAGGGCCCATATCACTTGAAAGGTAAAACATTGTAATCCCCTATCCAGAACACATAAATTATCCGATCATATTCTCTTAGGTCCTCTAGCCTATTTTTTCTTGATCCAGTATTTTTATGCCAGTGCTAGCCATTTACCCTCTGCTAAGGTTTGACTAGAGTCTGCAATCGCATGGCATGTGGACTAGGTATTCAAGATCCATCATCGGTTGATGGTAATGTTACCCATACCATCTACCGTTGGATCTTCCAACAACATGCTTAGCTCTCTAATCATGCCTTCCATTGGCTACTCCTCAATCGAGTGGATTATTGAATACCCTCACATACTAACTAACTGTCTTCCTAGAGCATTGTCCCATACCATCGCTCTTTACTCTCAACAACATGGACCACTGTCCTTAAGTGCTAGATAATGGAAGCCACAGTCTCTCTCAAGTCGCCACTATGGCTTAGAGTAGTTGGGTAGGTAATGTCCTTGATCGAATTGACCCAATATTAAGTGAAAAGTTTGTTCAAAGTCTTCCTTGGTTTTATATGCCCGTACTGTTACTTTAGGTTCCACCAATGTAATCATATACATACTAACCATATGCTTTGCAATATTTTATTATCCATATGCTTAATTTAACAAATCTAACCATAATATGTAATCACATATGCTTTGCAATCATGTATTATCCATATACTATAATAAATCTAACCATAAGAATCATGTTAAATTTATAACTAAAAAGGAATACATTATTATTATTATTATTATTATTTTAATACATGTAATCCTACTAAGAATAATACATCTATTTGGTCTAACAATAACTCAAGCATCTACGAAATAATTTAGGAAGAAATTCTGAAAAGAGTTCACATAAAACCAAATTTCAACTTCTAAGCAGAGCAAATTAGAAATAGCTTATCCCTTACAACATTTCTTTATCACTTTAATGAAACACTTTATATTAAAACTTAAGTTATGGTCACATCATATACCGTTTTCAAATAAAATAAATCACTATATATATTTAATGTTGAGGACCCGGTAACCAAGCTTTAAGTCTGGGTAAAATAATTAATCATTTGAGAATTTTATCCCTAATGATGGTTTGTTATATATACACCAAAGGAATGTTGCATTCTTTCCTACATTTTATAATGCATTAAAATTTGTTTCTAGAAGACTTTTGGAAAACTCCTCTCTAGATTTCCTAAAAAAAAATCATATAAGATTATTTATTTAAAATTTGTCTTCAAAAGACTTGAGAAGATTCCATACATGATAAGCTCTGGAACTCAGGAATGACAAGGATTTCATTTTAAACAATTTGTTGCTGCCATCGAATTACATTTGAATGAACAATGATACATGTATATATAATTTTTACAACAACTAAAAATAAACATCCTTATTTTAAAAGGATGCTTCCTTTTAAAGTAACAACAACCATACATTTTGTAAGACATGAATGCAATAAATAGTCATACTTTATTTAATACAACACTAAACATTAAACCTCCATTAATTACCATCTGAAAATACTTTTATAAAAAAATGTGGACCAATATCTTAAACCAGATGCATTAAGACCATGAAATTACATATACAAATCAGTAAGTATATCTTTAATAGTTGTACAATCATTCACACTGTCCTGGGGGCAAATAATACTAGTTGTACAATATTATGTCTTTACCTTATAGCTTGAACTAACCAAACTGCACTGCTATGGTCACTAATGCTTGTATAATTAAATATTTTTAACTACCCTTAATGACTTTGGATTGCACAGCTGAGGATGCATTCTCCATATGCCTTCAAAGACCCCACCCTCATAGACTTCGAACAGGGAAATGGGAATGAATTTAGGATCATCTTGGCCCTTAAATGCCTAAACATGCACAACCATGCAAGCAGACAAATGCAATGCAGGAATATAAAATCATAGATTTCCTCTCTTCACCAGATGCATGACGCTTTCACAAAGCAGAGAAACTAGAAACATACCCTTCTTTACTTTCAAGATTTCATTCAGAGCACAATTAAAAACATTACCAGAAAAATGGACAACTAAAAACCCGAATTCAGTGAACACAGACTGTAATAGAAACAGAGCTCAAAATCTCTATAAATTCGAATGCATTCTTAGTTGAAAAGGGTAATTGGTTTTCTAACAGCATTGTAAATATTTTTTTTTCTTTCCAATTCGTTCCTTAAAACTGTTTCATTATTCTTTATACATATTTTAAAAATGTCTCCCTATTTATTGTTTGATTTCACACAGAGCCCATCCTTATAACTATTTTTTTTATTTAGAAATCAAGGTGCCATTAATTCAAAAATTCGTAGGGTTACTATATAACCTAATACACAATTTATTTTCCACTGTTCAATGCCTTACAAATTATGCAGAGAGTAGAGATTTATTTAATCATTAAACAATATTTGAATTCCCAATCCCAACAAATATAGCTCAGCCAAACTTGCCTGGTTTTCCCTTAGTATTTTGTCATCTGACGTAGAGCGGCATCCTTTCTTCATTTTCCTCCCAATCCAACCTCGCAGTGTTCTCAATTCATAATGCCTAATCCCTTTTCCCCTTTTGGTTAATATAGCAAGCATATGAAACAGTGTGTTGACACCTCAACGCTTTTCCTGCCAAGTATATCCTTTGAAATGCATCCACATGGCAAGTCTCATTCTTTCCAAGGTTGATAGGTGAGAATTTTAATTTTATATATTATTTTAAAACTCATCCGAGTTGCTTTATAAGACTTATAACATGTTTTTCTTTTCAACGATATGCATAAGTTATTTTGTGGCATTTAGGCCATTCCCTATAATTGGATTTAGGGATTCAATTTACTTGTATATATATGTTTTAATAATTGTGGAAATGTAGGACTTAGTTGAATCGTAAAGAGGGTGAGTCCTCTTTTAAAGATATTTTAAATATATTTCCTTTATTTTACTTTTCCTATTTTTTTTATTTAATTTTGTCTTTTATGAAAAGCTTATTATTATACATATATTTATATATATATTTTTTTTATTACTTATTATTATACACATATATAATTTATTATATATATTTTTATATATTCTTAATATTATTATTTTACTATTATATTTTTTAATTTAGAGTCTTTAAATTAATGACAAGCGACATGTAACAATAGAACAATATTATGCAAACTGACACACATGCAAGTAGACAGGCAAAATGCAATGTATGAACAAAAATATACAATGGGCTTCCATGTACCCACGGACCAAGGTGCACTTGGCACGACATCATATCCCACCTTACCTGATGTTTTTGATTGTTGTCCTAGTCAGGGGGTGGGTTTTTCTCTTCTACTTCCTGCATGATCCTTGTGCCTGCATCACAAAAACTAAGCACATAATCACATTCTTCCAAGTAAAATGGATACAAATAATGGGGATGTGACATACTTCCCCTCTTAGGATTAACACAATCCCTGTGTTAGCTAGTAAAATCAGACATATTTATATGCAAGTAGAAGATAAATGTCTTGTTCAAGTAACCCTGAGAGCACTTCTAGATAACTACAATCATTTAATTACATCTTTACAAATCCTAAGTAAAGATACATTTTTAGATGAGTTAGTCAATATTCTTCAAGAATATGAAGTGGAAAATACAATTAAATATGAAATGACTAGCAATGCATTAGTTTCAAAAGATAATCCATAGGGAAATATTGCTTCATCCTTAAAAATATGAAGACCATGGAATAATAGATATTTTCAAGTATGCAATAATAAAAGACATAGTACCAATTACTACATATTCAATCCCAGAAACCAACATCAAGGAAATCAAAAAAATTATGGAAGCCAATAAAATAGGCCATTCCAACCAATACAATATCAGATTCAATATAATCCACATCAGCAATAATTTCACCATCCATACACTTCTCATAATCAATACAATTATCCTCAATTGCAATATAGAGAAGGAAAAAAAAAAGGACACTTAGTTCAAGAGATTCAAGAAATTTAGGAACTAGAAGAACCTATAGATGAACATGAAGTTAAAGCTCTATCAGTAAATATTACAACTTATGAAGATACTAACTATTTATTTGATCAGGATACAAATAAGAAGTACAATGAAAAAGTAGGAAATAAGAGCTCAAATTTCAAAACCATAATAATAAAGTCTTCAATATCCAAATTATGTAATACATGGGGGTGTTAGAATATATTACATTATTTGGTACATGCCAATGTACCACCTTGGGTACATCTCTAGATTAGGAGTTTGTCTTAGATTAAAGTTTGAGAAGTTACTTCATGCAATATAATAAATGCACAAGTGTTAGAATGTGCAATGATGTAAACATGCATGTAGTCCACATGTACATGATTCATAGGATAGATAGATGAATATTCATGGGTATATGAAATGCCAAGGTACATATATCCCTATATATATATATGCCTTTGATAGATGCTAATATTAGATCTAGATGGTTAGGAAGTATAGTGGGTTTTGTAGGTACAATGTAGATCATGCATAAATGTTGGAGTGTTTAAATCCTCCATTATATTACATTGTACTATTATTGTGATCTTTCATTAATGACTATTTTGAGTTATTGTAAAATTTTCAAATATACTTTTCTTGCATATTATATTGCCATTATCATATAGTTAACATTGCTTTCTCATTTTATATCTTGTGATTACATTTCCTTAAATATAGATCATCAAAAGCTCACACCACCCTATTTCCTTCTCTAAAAATATGGGTTATCTCCATGCTCTAGTGAGTTAAGGATCCTTGGATTTTTCATTATTATACTTGACACCTTCCAGCTCTCTGTAGCCTTCTTGTTAAGATAATTGATACTATTAAGAGAATATCCCTCCACTTTCAACTTGCTTACTCCCAACTACCTTGCCAATTTTGCTTCAGCCAAAGTTGCTCTAGCTTTTGCTTGATGACTTGTCATAGAGCCTAGAAAATCACTAATAGCACCAATTATGATACCTTTGTTTTCCATTATCATTGTTCCCCTTTTCCTTCCCAAGGTTCCCCTTAGAAGCTCCATCAAAATTGAGCTTTAGTCATCCCTCCCTAGGTAAATACCATTTTACACTTCTTGGATTTTCTTGGTGGTATTTCTTTGTCTCAACTAGGCTAAGGTATCATTGTTTACAAATATTTGTCTTCTATGCTAATTCCATAATTTTCTTCATATTCAAGATTTTAACATTTACCACTATAGCTTCCTATATTAATTTCTTTATTCTTAAGGAGGATTTCTTTTTCTCAAATATTCTTCTATTACATTCTAGCCAAATCGCCCAAAGCATAGTGGAAAGGAGACATAATTCATATCTTATTCAACATTGCACTCCTAAAGGTTTTTCAAACTATTCAATTCAATCCACCATTTTATTTGATAGTACCTAAATGACCCCCATATCCTTAATTAAACCTTGGAGAATTGTAAAGGGAAAGCTACATCCTAACAATAAGTGTTCCACTAACTCTTCTTATTCTTCACATAGATGACATCTATTAGGAAATTGAAACCCTATTTTATGTATTTTATCTACTATTAGGATCTTATTCTACATAATAAAACCAAAGGAATATTTCTATCTTGTGTTACCTTTGTTTCCTAGATCTTCCTCCATTTAAACCCATCTTCTAGCCTAGTTGATAGAATCTCATAGGTTGAATTCACACTAAAGTATCCATCAAGAGTAGATCCCATTACTATAGAGTCTTCACCCATATTTACACCTATATGGAGAGCTCTTAGTTTAATTTTGATCTTAATTAAGGCTTTCTAACTATGGTTTCTACCATGTAAGTCCTTCCACCTTGCCACTTCCTCTTTATTTATTTGTCAGTTCCAAACATACCCATACTTCAACTAACTCCTCATCCAATATTAAAGGTAGGTTCTCCAACCATGTATCATCCCAAAAGTAAATTTACCTATCATTATAAATTTTTAATTGAACTCCTTTCCATAGAAACTTTCTTCCCTCCATAATATGGTTCTATATAGATGAGCATTTATAGGGATTTAATATAGTTTAAAATATCATACCTTCTTGTCTATCTAAGAACTTGTTCTTTAAAATTCTAGCCCACAAAGAATGGCTTTCCATCATTAGCTTCCATCCTACTTTAGCAACTAAGATCTTATTCATATCCCTAATTCTCCTTAATCCCAATCCTCCTTTATATTTTAGTCTGCACACTTTTTTTCCATGCCATGAGGGGATTCTACTTTTTTCCTTTGCACCTAATCATCTAAATTTCTTTTGCATATTTTCTACATTGTTTGCATATTTTTCTAGTATATTAAAATTTTCTACATTGTTTGCATATTTTGCTAGTATATTAAACACAAATAGGATATAGACCAAAATGGATTGAAGGATACTCTTTAGTAGTTGAATCTTTCCTACCTAACTTAGTAGATTTCCTTTCCATCCTACTAGATTACATTGAAACTTATTTATCAATATATCTCATACCTGGTCCTTACACACACTTTTAAATAGATGTATTCCCAGATAAGTGGATGGAAGGCCTAATGTATTACAATCTATTACCTATTATACCCTTCTTTTCCACTTCTATAGAGTTTTGATGAAGAACACATTGTTATTTTCTAGGTTAATTATCTATTGGAAAGCCCTACTATATAGATTATGATATATTTAAACTCTTTATATTTAGCCACCAAAGGTTTCCTAAGGATGATTATATCATCCACAAAATATTGGTGAATGATACCTCTCATAGATACAAAAGGTTTCAACCCATTTAATGCTCTCATAATTTGGGCTACACCTATACATATCCAAAAAGCTTTTGCTATGATAATAAAGAGGTAAGGAGAAAGTGGGTCTCGTTGCCTTAAGCTCTTATTGCTCTCAAAGAAACATGTCAAGGATTTATTTATGATAATTGATAACCTTGGTCCTCTATAGCAATTCTCACCATCTTCTCCATCTCCTAATAAATCTAAACTTAGAAAGAACTTTGTCTAGGAATATCCAAGATACATTATCATAAGATTTATTCATATCTAGAATTATCAATATTCCTTTATTTCTACTTTGCACTACCAAATGCAATATTTCATGGATATAGATGACACCATCCAATAATTGTCTTCCCTTCACAAAACCCCCTTGTTGGTCTTCTATAATATTTATGAAGACTTTTTTCAACCTTAATGCTATCACTTTAGCATTGATCTTATATACTATATTACATAGGCTTATCATTCTATAGTCCTTAAATCCCTTTTGCCCCTATTTCTTTGGGATGGGTACTAAAAAGGTGTTAAATTCTCTTAGAACTTTTCTTGAATGGTGAGACTCTTAGACTACTTCTATTAAATAAATCATCATTTACTATATTACAAAATACCTAGAAGAAACCTACATGAAAATTATTTGGGCTTGGATATTTTTCCTTCCCTAAGGAGAAGACCACTTCCTTCACCTTCTATTGTATAACATCTCTCACCAGCTCTTCATTCATTCCTATAGATATTCTCATTGGTATATATTGAAGGATTTTATCTATAGTTTTCTGGTCTTCCCTCCTTTCCTTTGATAGCAACAAATTGAATTCAAATACCTCTTGTATGATCCTTTATTTACCTTTACTATTTCACAATCCTCACATAGGCTTTTGTAAATCCTTCCAACACTTTTATGCTTTATCATCGAGATGTGAAAGAATTTAGTTTTTCTATCTCCTTCCATAAGCTATTTATTCCTTGATTTATACCTCTAACAATATTTCTCTCAATATAAAATAGTATGAGGCTCTACCCATATCTCCTTCTCTCTATCATATAAGTTCTATTCCATTCCAATCATCCTCACTTCCTCATCCAACAAACTTAGTTCCTACCTAAGGCTTTCCTTTTATCTAAATATATTTCCAAAGACTTGCTTATTCTAATTCTTCACTTTTTTATTCACATGTTTAATTTTACCTACCTAAATAAATATTTTAGAGCCTTATACCAAAACTCTCCACCATGATTCCACTTCTTCATAAATATTTAGGTGTTGAAGCCACATGCATTCAAAATTTAAAGGGCCTTTATCTTTCCATATTTCATCAAACCAACTAAATAATAGTGGATTATGATATGATCCCATATTAGGTGTAGATACTAACGAGTGGTCACAATTACCATTAAACCATTATATAGAGAGTATTACTTTGTCTAGTCTCACTTGGATTAGGTTTTCCCCTATTCTTCTATTCATACATGTAAAATAATAACCTCTCAAATCAGCATCATATAGACCAAATTCTGACAAAACATTGCTAAAAGCTTCCATGCTCTCTGATAATCCCTCAAATCCAAATTTATTCTCTCTATGAATAAAATAGGTGTTAAATTATCATACCACTATCAATATTAGACCCATTATCCATTGCCCCATATGCTTCAATTCATTCCACAACACATTTGTTTCTCTACTCACATTTGGAGCATAAATATTTGTAAAGAGGAAGATCAAATTTAATGATCAAAAGTTATACAAATAGTTATAAAGTGCTCATTTTTATATTAATTGCACTTAAAAGGTATAATTATTCCATAAAATTAATATTCTTCCTAAATCCCCCTTCACCTCCACCTAACCACTACCACCTTTCTTCCATATCCCTTTCTTAATATTCTCTTAGCGTGTAGCATTAAAATTTGTTTCTTGCAATAGAAATATATTAGGTTGGTTATCCTTAATAAATAATCTCACCACGTCGTGTTTATTAGGGGTATGCATTCCCATAGCATTCCACGACAATATCTTCATTTCCTATTTTTTGTTGTGGGATTTTGCCCACTTGAGTTTCTGAATCCCCATGTTAATAATATTTTTTGTCTCTTTTAAGTATTTTTTCTTTGAAGAAGACCTTCCCACCTTATTTACCCCTTCTATAACCACAAATGGGGTCTTCTTGGCACTCCTTGTTATGCTTATATTTAGGACTATTGAGTATTATTAAATTATTTGGTACATACTAATATAAATTCACGGTACAATTGTAAATATGTAATAGATTAGGGTTGAGTCTTTAGTTTATGTATATGATTTATATTTTCTCTTTTATTTAAGTTTCAATGTGTAGGACATGCACAAGTCTCATGTAAGAGTGAAATTTTCAGGAAATACACAAGTGTCATGTAAGTTATAGTGCATGTGTATATTGAGAGAATGTGCACAAGTGTCTTGTATGTAAAAGTGTAAATATGCAATGTGAGTATGTGCACAAATGTCTTGTATGTAAGAGTGCAAATATGTAATGTGAGGATTTGCACAAGTATCTTAGATTAAGATTGCATGTGGAAGCATAAGAATTATGTATATGTGTCATAGATTCAAGTGTGCATGCAAGAAGAAAGTGAAGAGTCTAGTATACAAGTGGCAATATGATAAGCCAAAGGTCATGGGACTTGTCATATGGAGAGCAATAGTCAAGTACTTTAAGAGTCACATTACTATGGATATATTATGGAGATAATACTTCATAATAATATAATATGAATATCATATTACAAATTTGTAATAGGAATAAAAGGAATAAAGCTTGTACACATATTTTTTTAATTTGGTTATATGCAATTAAAATGGATCCCACCCGTATTACATAATCACCACATAGTACTATTGCAATAAAAATTTGATATTACCCATGTATCATTTGGTAATATTTGAACCTTGGTCTCCTCTTTAAATATTTAGGAATCTAACTAGTTGAGCTAATGTCACTTGAATGCTTGTATATATATTTTGAGCAATTAATTTTGTAATGTTTTCTTCATGCATAGTTCATGAATGACTTAGGTCATTTACATCATATTTGATTGTAAAAGTGAATGTTTTTTTCTGTTACATAGGAGAGTTGGTCACAACCACACTATTTTTAGTAATTTACAAGTGTAGGGTTAAAACCATAGAGGTTGATTCCACCAAACATATTCCACTTTATTATTTTTAACTTAGTGTGAATGGGACCCCTGGTCACTCGGGATTCATACTGTCATCGTTGGTCTAGCATGCACTCAGAGGATTCATATTAGACTACTACCTTTGCAAATAGGCTACCCCCGAGGTTTGAACTTGGATGTCTTCTTGGTAAATACTTGGCCAGACAAGCACTTACCAATCCACCTAGCCCTCGAGGTAATTGTAAAAGTGAATGCTATTTTCAGTATTATATAGGCCTTGATATACATATTAATTTTCTCGTATATTATTCTACTCATAATATTATTATGACCTTTAATATCATGGCTATTTTATATAGGGACCTATGAATTTCTATGGTAGTATGGCTTGCAAATCTAATAGTGGTATCAGAGTTACAACCTAACTTTGTCCATACTGATAGAGTTATTTATTAGCCACCTTCTTCAATATTTAACTTTATCCATTTTTTATTAAGTTAATTTAGGGTCTATCCACTTTAAAGATAGTGTAGACTTAGACTCTATTTTCTAAAGGTCTTAATGAGTAGATTTTGAATGTACAAGGATTAATCACTCTAATTTGAATGCTAGGGTCTTTCCACTTGGTTGAAGGAAAATCAATGAAGACTAGGAATAAACTATATTGATAGGAAGAACCAACTCAAGAGAAAGTTGGTCATTTGGGGATATTCATAGTCACCCTAACATTGATATTGGGCTCTCTAGCAAGGAGGAGAATCATATTGGGTTCTTAGGTGTGATATAATATATTGAATATCTCATATAGATAGAGGATTAGCATTGTTATAGAGATTGAGAAGCATCATAACTTCCTACAAATATAGAGAAACATTTTAGCTTCTAAGGATTGAGAAGCATCATAACTTCCTACAGAGATAGAGAAACATTTTAGCTTCTAAGGATTGAGAAGCATTCAAAGCTTCCTAAGTACAAAAATTTGAAGTATGGACTTTAGTATACAAAGATAAAGAAATAGAATTTTTTTGAGAAGAATAAGAAAGTAGTAAGCACAAAAAGAAGAAGAAGAAGAAGCAATACAGAGCTTCTATAGACAGAGAACAAGTAAGCATAGATAAAATAAAGAGAAGAAAGAATTGTAAACTTTATGAGATAAGAGAACAATGAATAATTAGGTCAACACTAAATTGACCTTGATATATTTGAAGCATCAATATAGCACAAAGTAGAGGAAAATGAAGTATAAGATATATTTTTTTTTAAAGGAAAGAAAAAATATGAAATTTCTCGAAAATAATGGGTATATGTACTTTGTACATACTTTATAAATGATGTATCTCATTATCAATTATAGGTGTTTTAGGTGTAGTCTATTTATAGAAATAGGCATAAACCTTCCTTTTAGGCTTTCCAATTGAAATGCATTACCTTATTTTATATCGATAACTCCGGAGGGACCACTCCATGGTAAGTCAAAATTGTCATGCTCTTCCAATTTGTTTCAGTATTTCTCTCATTTGAACACCACATTGTCATCTTTAAATTCTGCACTTTGTTGTCCTTTCTTTGAACCATGATTTCACTATTGTTTGATGTGAATTTATCCTCTTAAATAATCTGTCATGCACTTCCTCCAAATATAAGCCATTTATTATAGCCTAAATTCGTGTCATAGTTGTATCTTCCAATTCCAATTGTTGGGACATTTAAAAAAGATAGCTCAAGATTAATTGGAAATATTTCCTCTTTTCCAAATATGAGATTATACTATAAGGTACCAATGGAGGCTTTTGATGTCACCTTGTCTTCCTAACAATCCCTTTTTATTTTAGTATGCCAATCCATCTATGATTCAAAAATTATTCTCTTTAACATTTGGATGATATTTGTATTTGTAGATTTGGCAAAACCATTTCTTTAGGGGTAATAATTAGAGGATGTTTTTAGATTTAACCCCTACTCCAATGCATATTAGATCATTTTTAACCTAGAAATGCCAAAGAATTTTCTATGATTACTACTAATGGTATACCATATCTAGTAATAATCTCTTTCAAAAGCTATATAATTTTCTACTAGGATGGCTTTTATCCATTTGGTGAAGAAGTTTATCATAGTTAGAATCCCTCCATAATCAACATTAAATATTGGGTTAATATTTACAATAAAATTTAATCTTCATTATTGTAAATTCTTTTATATGATTAATAACTAGAAATGCATTGGTGTCTTCCTCCTTCAACACATAAACATGCAGTAGTATTTGCAGTCTTTTACCCATTGAAAGGAATCTAAAAAATGGTTGGTCAGTAATAACATATTTTCAATATTTTGTGTTATTGTATGGGTTGAATATTGGTCGCTTTTATTGTGATGTTCCTAAAATAGATATTTCACTCTTTCCTCTTCAATGCACCTCAAAATAATGCCATCATATCCTTTTTAGGGTAGAATTCTCTTAAGCAGACTATAATCAATAGTTTCCTATTTGAAGTGTCTTCTTTATTTAGGCATTATATTTCTTATAACACACCTTGTATCCATATATTTCCTAATATCACACATTTATCTAGTTTATCCTTGAACATCTATTTCATCCTTGGGTTGTTCAACTTATTTCAAAAATATCACTTGTTAGTGAAAAAAAGATCTTGCTATATTTTTTCAGAAGTGCCCTGCCCTTACCAGCTTGATGGATTTAATTTCTATATAAAAATCCTATATTTTGTTGATCAATACAACCCTCTTTTATCTTAACTTTCCATGTAGTATGACAGACCTAACATTCATGATGTACTACACAAACTATTATTTTACTTTCACACAAGTATTATTTGAACCTTCTCATGGCCTTTATTATAGTAAAAATCTATTTCTCAAGAAAGGCATATATTTAATCATAATTGTGTAGCATTTTGACTCATGAAATATATGGGGATGTTCATCATCTTTGTTATCCTTTTGTGTTAGAATCTTTGTAATGCTTACATTAGTGCTAATTAGATATAATTTAAAGCCTTTGGATAAATCTAGATTAACCAACATTGGGGATTTGGTAATTGTATTTTTGACACCATAAAAACCTTGTTTGTCTTTTTTAGACCATGTGAAATATAAATCCTTCTTGAGCATTTTCATGATTGGTTTAATAAATTTCACAAAATTAATAATAATCTTGACCACAAATTGGATTTGATCTCTGAAAGACCCGACTCCTTTCATTAGTGATAGTAAGTGTGGATTTTGAAATACTTGTGATTAAGATCAATTTTAATACCTTCTTTATTGATGAAGAAGATTGATTTCTTATAGTTCAAAGATATTTTCTATGCACAATATTATTTTAAAATAATTTCTAGGTGTTCTGAGTGTTTTTTTTCATCTCTAGAGAATATGGTTTAATCATTTACGTAAATATTTGTGATTTCATCAATTATACCTAGAAATACTATGTCCATTGCTATTTGGAAGATAACCCCTATGTTTGGTAGTCCAAAAGGTATTCTTTGATAAGTGAAGGTTTCCCATTTGGTTATAAATGTTATTTTGTGTTAATCATCATCCCTAGCCCAAATTTAACTATATCCTAAAAATCCATCAAGTAATAACATCATTTGTGAACATAAAACATTTTCTTTGTATATGGTAATGGGTAGTGATATTTTAGGGAAGCCCTATTTCAATTTTTAAGTCGACACACAAATGAATATTTCCATTATTTTTTTGTATATCGACTAGGTTTGCAACTAATATTGAGTACTTAGATGGAAAGATAATACATACTTAGACCAAATTGAGCAATTATTTCTTTATAACATCCTCTATATTTGGATTGACATGTCTTTTTTTTTTGTTAAAATGGTCTAGCCCTAGGCTTAAGATCAATTATGTGTTCAATGCAGGGTTATGCGTAAGGGGTCAGCCACAAAATGTATTTATATAAATTTGGCAAATATGTTTTGAAATCCAGGCGAATAGTGTGCTTTTTTTTGTAGATAAGATACTATATCATTAATATCGAGTTTTACAGGTTGACCCAAAACCTTTTACAAAAATCAGCCCAGGGTTGTTGATGAACATGTCCTTAATAAGGATCCTATATATGTAAAATCTACATACCGCCAAAGCCATTACATCCGGTAAGTCACATAGCCTGTTATCAAAAAGAAACTTCCCATACAATATTTTGGATATATCCCAAGAAAACACACCTGCATCATAATTACAAAAAAATAAACAGATGCAGATCCCTTCCTTGAAACAGCGGAGAAACAAAAATTTGCAAACACACATAGCAGAGTACTAAAAAAAATTCCCACAAGCTCTGTATTAATAGTTACTCTTAATAATTCTTTGGTAATTGATTTCTTTTGTATATGACATGCTTTGGGACCACATCCCATCTTAGCTAATCAGCCTTGGAGAATTGAACCTGCTGACTAGATTTATGGTGGTGGCTATCTGGTGGTCCACGTGGCTTTGGTTTGAAGTCTTATATTGTCGTTTCTTTCCTACCCTATGATTATAAACCAACCTCAAATTACTAAGATGACTAGGAGCCATGTTATCTGACATGTGACTTTCCCTATTAGTCTTTGTGGTACTTCAAAGTAGCATCCACCAAGACTGACAACTTAGATTATTTTTACTATGTCCATTTCAAAAAAGATATGGGAATACTTATAGCCTTCAAAATTATAATGCCTTCCTTGTTGGTAAATTCGACTATCATTCTTGGAATTCTTGTTGAATAAGCTCCTCTACTTCGCTTGGGACATCGTGTTGCCATTTGAAAATTCTGTCACCATCGACACCCAAATTGGCTAGGTTATCAGCAACTTTGTTAGCTTCCCGAAAGACATGTTGGGCTTTTCTGTCCTGTCTTCCCTAGAAAAGTATCCTAGCATCTTCAAAAATTGTTTTAACCCTCCAAGGAGGTGTTTTCTAATTATTGAGGAGATTTATAACATGCATAGAGTCTCCTTCTATGATCAAATTGCCTTCTAAGTCTTGATTCATTTGAAGGCCTCTCCACATAGCTCTAGCTTCAACTTCGTTGTTCGTGTTTGTTCCAAAATATTCAAAAAATGCAAGCATCATATTCCCATTATGATCTCGCATAATACCGCCAGTGCCTACTCTACCAGGATTGTCCTTAGCTGCTCCATCAAAATTAAGCTTAAACCAACCCGTAGGAGGTGGGGACCACTTAACATTGGCTCTAGGGTTGACTACCCTAGGCATAGACTCATATAACAAGGTTAAGCTTAAATATTGAGCAATCGTGGTCTCCTGTAAATGAGGTTTATGACTATAAAAAGGGATAAGATTCACATTTTTGTTGGCAAAGGATAGGATCCTAGCAATGATAGTTTTATGATCATGGATAGACTCATTAAAGACTCTATGGTTCCTTTATAACCACACCTGCCAAACATAGTGATTGAGATAAATTTCCCACATGTATCTAAGTCTTTGGCTTGAAAAGGGGCAAGGCCACTGGATGAACAAATCAAGTACGATGGCTAGTTTAACCCAAGAAATATTGAAGGCCTAAAAAACCCCACTTAGGACAGTCAAGGAAAAAAGGCACTCAAGGAAAATGTGATAAATGGTCTCCCAATTAGCCCTACATAGATAACAGTGATTAGTGATACAAATACATTTATGCATAATATTATCAATGGCTAGAATTCTTTCCTTGGATAACCAGCCATGAAAAGACTACAATTTTTGGAATTAATTTTTTTATCCAAACTAAGTCCTTTTGGAGGACAAAATCCTCGTCATCAAGCAAAAGCTTGTAAGCTGATTTAATAGTGAACTACTTGTTTTTCGTAGGAGCCTAGGTCACTTGATCTTCCTTGGGTCTCATGGGGATAAAATGTTGCCCAAGAATGTTACAAAGATTATTTGATTTCACTTGAAATCCCTTAATCCTTATTTTTTTCCACTTCCTTCTGCCTCTATCCTCAACCATATAATCGGAGACTTTTTTTCCAATGAGTTCTTCCATAATATCTCTAATTTAGGCTAAGTTAGGATATTGTGTCAATGGTTCATCCTTAGCCCACCTGTCATTCTAGAAATTTATCCTCTCACCATTGCCTAAAACCCATATTAATCATTTTTTAATGATTTCCTTACAATTGATAATTGCTTTCCAAAAAGCAAAACCTCTTATTGGAACTGAGTCACTTAGAAATTCTATATTTTGAAGATAATTTCGTTCGATGATAGATGTCCATTCATTTTCTTCACCAAAAATGAGGTGCCACATCTGCTTAGCTAGTAAAGCTAAATTTATATGAGCAATTCTCCTTAGACCTAAGCCCCTATTTTCCCTGGGTCTGCACACTTTGGTCCATCCTACAAGGTGTATCCTTTTTTTCTCCTTTGATCCAGTCCATAAAATTCTGTTTAGAGTTTCTCAATTTTTTGGAAAACCTTCACAGGGGCTTTGAAAATGGAGAGGAAATAGATTGGAATGCTCTGAAGAGTGGCCTTAGTGAGGGTCAGATTTACTGCTTGAGATAGAAGATGACCTTTCCATCGAGCAAGTTTTTTTTGAATTCTTTCAATAATCTTGTCCCACATTGACTCTCTCGGAGAACCAATGAAAAGAGGGAGACCAAGATACAAAGTGGGGAGGTTTGCTATATCACACCCTAAAAATTTTGCAATCCTTCCTTGCCTCTGAATGGGGGTGTTCAATAAATATAACTTGCTTTTACTAAAATTAACTTTCTGACCAGCAGCGTCCTCGTAGAGTTGCAGGATGTATTTAATTATTTTGGCCTCAACCACCAATGCCTTAGTCATTAGAAGGGTATCATCAACGAATTGTTGGTGAGAAACATCCCTAGTGAGATATGCTGCCTTGATTCCTAATATTAGCCTTGAACTACAAGCATTTTTTATAGTTATGCCTAAAGCTTCTACCACAATGATGAATACCATGGGGCTAATAGGGTCCCCCTACCAAATTCCTCTGTGACTTTGAAAGTAACCAGCAGTTATTCCATTAACCAAAATAAATAACCATGCTTTAGAAATGCATTCTTTGATCAAATTAACCCATTGGTGGTGAAAACCAAACTTAAGGAGGATAGCAATCAAAAAGTCCCAATTTATCTTGTCAAATGCTTTATTCATATCAAGCTTGAGGGCAAAAATAGACCTGTTAGTCTTATGAGCAGAGTGCAAAGCTTCATGAACTTTGATAACTCCATCCAAGATTGACCTGCCCTAGACAGAGCTTCCCTGGCATGGATCTATGATGCGGGGAAGAACATCTTTCATTCTATTTGCAATGGCTTTAGTTAGGATCTTGTAAGAAACATTGCACAGACTGATTGGCTTGAAGTCATCCATAGATTCAGGGCTTTGCTTCTTAGGAATTAGAGAAATAAAAGTAGAGTTGAGACATTTTGGGATATGATTGCTTGCTTGGAATTATTTGATAGCATAAATTACATCCTCACTTACGATGTCCCAAAAATCTTGATAAAAAAGAGGGGGAAAGCCATCGGGTCCCGGGGCTTTGTCTGGCTCCATGCTAAACAAGGCTTCCTTAATTCCCTCATCAAAAAATGGAGCTAGAAGCTTACAATTTATATCCTCATTTATTATGCTAGGAATGGATTGCAAGAGAATATCTTTGGCCTCCTCATTGCACTATGATTCCTGACCAAGGATAGAATTGAAACAAGTTACTTCCTCCTTTCTGATTTCTATTGAGTCCTGAGTAATAGAACCATCTTCTTTTTTTAAATTTTTTATCTTGTTATTGCTTCTATTTCTAAGCGTGGTGACGTGAAAAAACTTGTAATTTGAATCTCCATATTTCAACCAAATAGCCCTTGATTTTTTCCTCCAATAGATTTCCTCACAGGCCAAAATGTTATGGAACTCTTCTAGTTTTATCTGTTCCTCTTGCCTAGTTATTTCATCAGCATCACCATGTTGAATCCTCTGATCAATTATATTCAAAATTTCAACAACCTATTTTTTATTTTCAAAGAGGTTCCCAAAGACCTCTTTGTTCCAAGTTCAAAGCTTTTCCTTAACAAACTTTAATTTGCCAGCAAGTTTAAAAGCTGCACTACCCCTGACAGGCTTGCCACCACTGAATTAAGTTATCTCTAAAATTGGAATGTTTGATCCACATAGATTGAAATATGAAATGTTTCTTGAAGGACAGAGAGTTAGGGATATCCAAAAAAATGGGATTATGATCAGAGGTAATTTTAGGAAGGGCTTGTAGGGTAGAATCACCGAACAGAGTTGTAGCCTCCTTTGATAGAAAAAACCTGTCAAGCCTTCATTGAATGAGATGACACCCTATCCACCGATTTCTCTATGTATAAGTTGCTCCTCTAAGTTTTGCATCCATCAACATGTTGGATTTCACAAATTCATTGAAATCATCCATGCTCCTGATAGGTGGTCCATTTCCAACCATTTTGTCTGAAGGATAAAGAGGATTGTTAAAATGCTTAGCCAAAATCCAAGGGACATTATGGAAGATTTTACTCAGATTGCCTAAGTACTCCCACAGTAGAGCTCTTCCTTGAATTGAAGTCAAAACATAAATATTTGAAAGGACCCATGACCCGTTGTTGTTTATTTCCTTAAATAAAACACTAAGAACACTATCCAAGGATCCCACAAAGTCATAAGGCCTCCAGAAACTCCTTTGGATGATTTGTAAACCATCTCCCCTTGATTCTAGATTTTTTTTGCTACTTTTTTGACTGAATCTCATCATTTTTTGTTTCTTGCAACATGATAATAGTTGGATTCACTTAATTTCTTATTGCACTGAATTCCCTGTGTTTGTGCAGGTCATTGAGGCCTCTCACGTTCCATGAGAGGAAATTCATTTAGATTGTTTGGGATTTCTTCCTCTCCCCCTCACTTGAGGGGGTTTTCCTAATTTGTTTTCTTTAGAACCTGGAATAACCTGTTGAAACAAGGTTCTCTGTTTTCCATTGGCAATGTCATTATCAGTTTTAATTTTTTGATGCTCAGCATTTGATATTCTCCCTCTTCTTTTTTCACTGCAAAAATCTATAGGAGACTTCACAGTGCACTTGGTTTGTTTAGGACTAAACTGAGGCGAGGCAATTTGGTGCAGAACCGAACTACCATATTCCTTAGTTTGAAAATTTTCACATATCTCCACCCTTACATCTAAATCTTCTCTTTTTTTCCTGTATTCCCCTGGTTTGTGGTACAGCCCCTTAGTAGGATTCACCTGGATCCTGGTGATGATGTTAGGGAGATGATATTTTTTATTTTCCAATACCTCAACTTTCTTCCTAAGTTATTCAGCATTAGGGTTTGGCTTTGGGATGCCCACTGGGCTTGAAGTATTTTCAGCATTAGGGTTTAAGGATCCTAATTTGGATGGGGATTCTAGATATTAGGAATTAGGGTTTGGATTTGTGATGCCCATGGGGCTTATAGTAATTTTAGCATTAGGGTTTGAGGATCCTGACTTGGATGGGGATTCTAGAGAGTTAGAAAGGTTAGCCTGAAGGTTTTGGGCTTCCATGTCTTTCGATAATACTCCTACTCCCATATTGGATAGAATTGAAAATTTATTTGAAACTTGAGGATTGAAACTTACCTGAGTATTTTGGTTGCAAACAACCTATTGTTTTCCTTTGTCTTGTTGGGAACCTGCACCCTCTCTTTTCTTTTTTTGGTAGACATAGTTTTCCTTATTGAAATCGCATTTGCCAAGGAAACTCCTCAAATTTCCTCTGTCTAGCATTCCCTGCTTCTGATTTTCTCTATTCATTGTCAGGTTATGGCACTGATTGCATAGATGTCCTTGATTTTTGTATTTTGCATAGAATGTCGATCTGTTCTTGTATTCTATCTACTATTTTTGATAGTATTCTCCATACTCTAGGTCCACAAAACTTGGAAATTCATTATCCAAATTAGCATTTATGCAAATTCGTTCATGAGTCATCCTTGTCTTGGCCAAGGTCGCATGGTCAATGGAGATCAGGTCTCCTATAGTTTTGGCTATGCCCTGCAACCAATATTCATTGAAGAACTGGGTAGGTAGACTCGGGATATGAACCCAAATAGGTGCAATGTTAATATTTTATTTTTTAGGGTCAAAATCTTCACCCAATCATCTGAGAAAAAGGCTCCTTTTGCCCAAAAACCAAGGACCTCCTATTAAAATGTGGTTAGAATCATCCATATCATTAAAAAGGATAATGAAGAACCCTCGAGTTAGAGCTACCAACTCCAAGATGCCTACAAGTCACCATTTACCAGTCGCCTAAGCCTTGATAGTCTCCATGTCCGACCTACCTCCCAAAAAATTGGCTACCAAGGAGAATTCTTCGATTGAAAAAAAAGGGCTCATGGAACTTGTCGGGGCTAAAATTTTATTATTTACTAGAACTAGGGGTGGAAGAGAGAGAACCTCCTTTCTTTTTCTTCTAGGAGTCTCAGCAAAAGACAACCACTTCTTGGGCCCCACATTGTCCTTCATATATTTTTTTTCGGGGTCTTTCTAAGGAGGTTCGGGCCCCCACATGATGCCCGCCTCCAAATCTACCATAGCCTGACCACCTTCCTTTAGATCCTTGCTTGATCCATGCTCGAGGTTCCCACCTACCCCTTTCGTACCTGCTCTACCTCTACCACCTTGGCTGAGATTCCTACCCAGAAAATTCAAACCCTCACTCCCACCACACCCACTAAACCTTAACTCACTCATTCTTGATGATGCAATGCTAAAAAATATAGGCGAATAGTGTACTAACACATGCAGAAGTTTCACTATTATTAGGGGTAATGTTGAAAATTTAAACTTAAAATGGTCAAATTATTATAAAATTGGGGTGAATCGACCCAAAAAAATTTGCATCCAGAAATTTTTGGCTAATGGGTCAAGAGTCCCAAATATTAGCCAATTCCAAATTTTGAAAATCCTAAATTTAGTTAATTTGGTCATAAATAGCCACAATGCATAACCCTTATTCAATGAATTTCCTATCATAAACATTGAGATATTCATATCCCCATGTTATGATATTGTTGTACTTTGTACATAGTTATTTGAAGTTTCTTCATCTATGCACTATCATCAATATTGAAAAAGGCTTTCTAGAGTGATTAGGCCTTAGGGTATCTCATTAGTTTTTAAATGAATTATGACATCTTTAATATCATCTTCTTACTTATTGTTTGCTTTTTCATGTTAGGTCTCTCAAATCAAGAATGTAGTTATTCATTTGTTGTTGTTACAAACTTACCACTAATATGAGTTATCTAGAATTATAGGTCTAAAATATCTTCTAACTCTTTTATTTTATTCCCTATATTTGTATTCAAGTCAAACTTGGTAGCCATGGTAGCTAAATCATTGGACATTGCATTGTATTCTCTTATAATTATTGTGATATCACATGTATTTAATATTTCAATTAGATCCCATACCCAATGTTTATTCTTGGTGAAACATATTGATTTTATTTGATTGACCACTAGCTCTAAATCACCAAAAATCCTCAAGTTCTTGATGTGGAGTTTCTTCATTTTTTTTTAACCCCATGTGTAGTGCCTTACAATTAATAATATTATTGGATAGTTGAAAATTAGTTTTCATGCATAGCTCATATTTTTATCTTGTTTTAAAATATACTCCTATACCCATTCTATTTTTGGTTCTAGCCCCATCAAAATGCATTATCCATATCTTTGTATACACTTGAGCCTATTTTTTAATTAGGGCTACATAGTTCACTAGCACTTTGGATTTAAGTATTTTCTTAGATCTATTTTCCCAAAAACTTATTTTATATTATCTTCTTCATATTCCTTTAAGATTCCAATATCATGTCCCTTTTGAAAATAAGCTCACCATCATCTAATTGTTCATCTATAGATTCAAATAGCTCATTATTGTAGACACTTCTATCTTCTTTTATTTAATGGAGAAAATAATTATAAGGTGGTTCATTTTTTATCCTTATAAATTTTCCATCCTTGGGTACTTTCATATGAATATAGTCCATAGCTAGGAATCCATCTCTAGATTTTTGGGACAATAGTAATTCAAAATATGGAGGAAGATGTATTATAATCACTTCCTATACAACTATAAGATCTATATGTCTGGTTATCATAATCATTAGTTCTTTTAGAAATCCAAC
Organism: Wollemia nobilis; assembly: GCA_028583015.1. Taxonomy (NCBI): domain Eukaryota; kingdom Viridiplantae; phylum Streptophyta; class Pinopsida; order Araucariales; family Araucariaceae; genus Wollemia; species Wollemia nobilis. The sequence continues at coordinate 239,334 of JAQPPZ010001344.1, forward strand.
AATATTTACTCTTAACTTTCCAATGTCCATTGCCCCTCTAGTAGTTTCAATGTTGGGGAGACCCATCTCTTCATAGATAGCTTTAGGCATGATAGTCAATGTTGCTCTTGAATCCACTATACAATTGTGCAAAAAGCATTATTTAGTCTTCAAGGTAATATAAAATGATAGTTGTTTCATTGTATTTAGTTTTGGATAATTTAAAATATCCACCACATCCACTTGAATGTTTGATGGATCATCAACCATTAGATTATGTTGTTCAACTAGGTTTGTCTAAACTTGTTTTTACATATTTATATTTTTGTTGAAATGGATCTAGTATTTCTCCTTTAAGGGTTATTCTAGTAAGTTTCTTTTACCAAAAAATACAATGCTTCTAGCATATTTGCTTTTGCTAACACTTTCTTATTTCATCTACAATATGGAATTTCAATTCAATAGCATTATTTTTGCCATGTGGAGAATATTTTTTGAATTGCCTTGTAGTACTAGCTTGACCTTTATTAATAAAATATAGATTTTTTAAATTCTTTGTATCTATATTTTGTAGCTTATACCATTTGAAGAACACAAGATTATACTGATAAGGGGGGTGAACAGTATAATATAAAACTTTTCTCTTTTATTTCCAAATAAATAACTTCAAATAACATCAATGTAATGATGAAATAATGCACAAATCACCACACACATGAGAGACAAATATTTTATGTGGAAATACCCTCTCGATAGAAAACCATGGCAAAATATTGCCTATAAATTTCTTCAATAAATTTCATTGGCACCAACCCACACGAGACACCAATCCCCTATACAAGTTCATGGACACCAATCCATAAGAGACACCAATCCCTTATACAAGTTCATGGACACCAATACACAAGAGACACCAATACCCTAACTCAAGTTTGTGGATACGAATCCATAGGAGACACAAATCCCCTTGCTCAATTTTGTGGACACCAATACACAGGAGACACCAATACCCTTGCTCAAGTTTGTGGATACCAATCCATAGGAGACACCAATACCCTTGCTCAATTTTATGGACACCAATCCATAGGATACACCAATCCCCTTGCTCAATTTCATGGACACCAATCCATAGGAGACACCAATCCCCTTGCTCAAATATGCTCCAAAACCTGCTCATCAAATTTTCTCAAATCTGCTCCAAAACCTGCTCACAAAATCTCCTCAAATTTTCTCGAAAACCTGCTCATAAAATCTACTCAAATCTACTCCAAAAAGTTCTTATAAAACCTGCTCAAATCTACTCACAAACCCTGCTTAAGTAAGCTCCAAAACTTGCTCACAAATCCTTCTCAAATACTCCCAAATTCAATCATAATCAATGCACAAATCTGCTCTTCTTATCTACTCTCAATTCAATAAAAATCAATGCATAAATCTACCCTTCTCATATATTCTCAATCTCAATCATAAAAAATTCTCAAATATGCCCTTCTCATCTACTCTCAATTTCAATCATAACAAATGCACAAATATGCTTCTTTTCTAATTTTCAAATCAAACTCTTCAATATCCCTTATTACTCCCTATTTAAATATTTTCAAAATAAAATTTATAAAAGAAAAATTACACCTTATATCTCCCTTAATTATTTAATAAAATTTAATTAAAGAATTTAACATTCACTATGAATCACATACCTCTTTTCATTTCACGTGGTTTCCTTCAACACATTGACTATTAAATGTAGCACAAAAATGGTACTTGTGTAACGTCTGCATAGCGCTTTCTAGATCATGCTTAAATTGATCTTGATTCCCTATGATGAAATAGATATTTGTTTCTTGGACACACTACATGGACGTCCTCTAGCTGCTTTGAAATATTTTCTTTATATCACTCATTAATCATGTTGTCTACTCTCTTTTGTATTTGGTGTTCCTTGCACACACTTCAACTTGTGCTTCTCTTTCTATCTTCGTATGCTTGCTTCAAATTTTTATTACGTTGTTGTCCCTTCCATTGATACTTACAATGGCCTTCAAACTCGGTCTTCGTATGCTTGCTTTGGATCTCTGTTATGTCGTTGTACCTTACATTTGTGCTCACTTCATGAGGATGTTTGTTGAAACTTCACTCTGTGCTCCCTCATAAAGATGTTCGCAAAAACTCCACTGCATACTCCCTTACAAAGACATTCATTGAAACTCCATTGCTTCCTCACGAAGACATTTGTTGAAACTCCATTGCTTCCTCATGAAGACATTCATAGAAACTCCATTGCTTCATCATGAATATATTCATCAAAACTTCACTGCTTCCTCTACATGATGTGCACATCAAAGATATTCAGATTACTATTCTCACTTTTCAAAATGAATTATTGAACTTGTATTAATATGCAAATGTTCATCCAATCTATCTTGATGCCCAATGTGAGCCCACTTCATCCTTTTATAATATTATAATGAACTTAAATTGTGCATTCATCCTTTCTTGGCATGCAATAGGTCGACACTTTCACAAGTTCAAACTTCCACTCCAATAAACATTTAAACCATTACTTTATAATATTTTAATTTAATATTTAAATATTATAAGGTTTAAATTTATAATATATTTTTATAACTTTAATATTTAAATTTTTAGGTCCGAGGTGTAGACCAATTGGTTCATCCAAACCCCATAAGGGGGCGGAGGTCCAAGGTTCAAATCTTAGGCCTCGTCGAACTGAATGCTTGTCCCTTTCCTGGTGCTTTCAACAACATAAAAGGTTTAAAATGATTGTGGCATGGTGGTTATAGGGGCGGACTACACGAAGATCTATGTGGCAACTTTTGGGGTGGACAACGTAGAATACTATGGCAGCCATAAAAGCTGGATAGCCTACCCGGATTCGTGGCGGCTACCGATTCCACCATGTAAATAAATAAAAATATATATATATATATATATATATATATATATATATATATATTTAAATTTTCAATTTAATTATTAAAGCATATACTTGTAATTCAAATCCTCCTTGAAGATATTCCTACCTTTAACATCAATGACAACTCAACATTTCATCCTTGAATATATTTTTACCTTTGACATCAATGAAAACTCAATATTTCTAACAATCTTCTCCTTTTTCATTGATGGCAACCCTACAATGAAACTATCCTTTATTGCAACATGATCATAAACTACTTCCCCTGACTAGCTGCTCCCCCTTACAAAAATTCTCCCCCTTTGACATCAATGGCAAAGGCTGCTTGAGGTTGTAAGATAAAAAACTTGACAATGCTCCCCACTCACTTATCTTCTTGATATGTTCAATTATGAGATGGGAGTAAAACTCCCAAATTACTACTCTCCTCTTCTTGTTCTATTTTCTTTCTCCAAACTTTGGAGGACATACTGAACATTTTGACCATCCTCATTTTTGTTTGACTTCAGAAGTTCAGGGAACACTGTTCAACACCATCTAGTTGTATGCCCAAAATTATTACATTTTTGGCATATGATGTTGTCCATGAGAGGTGCAAATGAATTGAAATTCCTCTTGGTGAAGCCAAAATCATTCTTAGCACGGACCCTACAATTTATAGCTTTATTACCAAATTTGTTACATGAGAAACAATAACCATGGAAGAAATATTGAAACCTGTCTGATTGCCTTGGAGGATATTATCACATGGTTCTCTCATTATTGTTTTTGTGATGGTCCTTGGACCATGATTATGCTTTATTTTCTTCCTTCTTGATGCTTCCACTTCTCAACACATCAACATAGGTCTTAGGTTCCTCTTTAATCATTTTATTTGATGCCTCTTTTCCTTTTGAGCTTGACTCCCCCTTTTTTTTTCTTTGACCTTCTTCAAAACCAAGTCTAGTCTTCATAGTCAAAGATATCTATGTTTTGATAACATCACCCATGATTTTTGTGCTTTTACCAAACTTGTGTAGCTTATCATTAGAATATTCCACTTACTTCCTTAGGGAGATAACCTCATATTTTAGTTTTTCACATTCCAACTCTTTTTTCTTTAACTGCTCAACCATACCTTCAATTTGATTTACCTCTTCAACTTTAACTTTCAGGTCAATGAGTTCTTGTGACAACTTTGTATTTTTCTTCTCATCCTCTTGTACTTGAGCCTTCTATCATGATTTCTTCTTTCTAAACCTCTTCAACTCTTCAAGAGCAACAAAAAGCTCCTCTTCTATGTCAACCAGGGCTTCTTCATTTTCTAAATCTTTTTCTTCTTCTTGATCTTTGATAATAGGAGCATTTGCTTTCTCTTCTATGGCCAAAAATAAATTTTCTTCTCTTTCACTATTTTATAGACTTTCATAACTGCTACTGTAAGAACTGCTTGCTTTTTCAACATAAAAACTTTTCTTGTGTCTTTGAAATATTTTTTTCTCATGCTTTCTTTGACCATGCCTATTTTTATTTTCATGATAAAATTTTCTTTATTTCTTTTTCTTATATTCCTTTTCTTCTTCACTTCTACTACTTCTAGCTTGTGTGCAATTAGATGCATAGTGACCAAGGTTACTACAATTAAAATATTTCACAGAATATATACCTTTGTGTTTTCTTGGACCCTTCTTATTCCTTCGTACAAATTTAGCTTCTTCTCTGCTCCTTGATTATTCACTTGATTCTAGTTCCTTATTTTTTGTCTCCCTTAAAGCTTTAAATGTTGCTTCTTGTTTGGATTTTTGATATTTTTTATCCTCATATCATAGGTTGTGAGAATTCCATGTATCTCATCCATGCTTAAGGTTTTAAGATCCTTCATCTCTTTTATTGTTGAAACCTTTGCATCAAACCTCATGGGAAGTGACCTTAAGATTTTTTGAACAATCTTAGAGTCTTCAATATTTTCTCCAAGTCCATGAATGGTGTTGACAACCTCATCAACATGAAGTAGATAATTGGTAATATCTTCCTCATCTTTCATCTTCAAATATTAAAAATTTCTCATGTGGGTTTGAATTTTTGCCATTTTAACCTTGTCGTCCCCTTCATATGTTCTTTGTAACTTATTCCATATTTATTTTGCTAAGTTGCATTGCATAAATTTCACAAACTGTGATTCACATAACCTGCTTAATATTACATTCATTGCCCTAGCATTATTTTCAAATATTTTCTTTCCATATCTATCTATGGGAGGAGTTGTAGGTGGTGTGAACTCATTCTCAATGGATTTCCATATAGCATAGCCATGTGCCATCAAATAATTCTACATCCTTATGCTCCATAAATCATAGTTAGTCCCATCACATAGTGGTACCCTATTTGATAAAAAACCTTCAAGGCTAGCCATGTGTATTCTTGTAAGATCTTCCTTCAAGTTGTTAGGCTTTCACAAAGGAACCTACTCTGATACCAATTGAAGAACGCAAGCTTATATTGAGAGGGGGGGTGAACAGTATAAGATAAAAAAATTCTCATTTCTTTCCAAAGCAATAACTTCAAATAACATCAATGCAATAATGAAATAATGCATAAATCACCACACACATGAGAGACAAAGGTTTTATGTGGAAACCACGGTAAAATATTTTTTATAAATTTATTCAATAAATTTCATGGGCACCAACCCACAGGAGACACCAATCCCCTATACAATTTTATGGACACCAACCCACAGGAGACACCAATCCCCTATACAAGTTTATGGACACCAATCCATAGGAGACACCAATCCCCTATACAATTTCATGGATACCAATCCATAGGAGACACCAATCTCCTTGCTCAAGTTCATGGACACCAATCCATAGGAGACACCAATCCTCTTGCTCAAGTTCATGGACACAAATCCATAGGAGACACCAATATCCTTGATCAAGTTTGTGGACACCACTCTACAGGAGACACCAATCCCCTTGCTCAAGTTTGTGGACACCAATCCACAGGAGACACCAATCCCATTGCTCAAGTTTGTGGACACCAATACATAGGAGATACAAATCCCCTTGCTCAATTTCATGGAAACCAATCCATAGGAGACACCAATCCCCTTGCTCAAATCTTCTCCAAAACCTGCTCACAAAATCTACTCAAATCTACTCCAAAACTTGCTCACAAAATTTGCTCAAATATGCTCCAAAACTTGCTCACAAAATCTACTCAAATATACTCTAAAACCTGCTTACAAAACCTGCTCAAATCTACTCTAAAAATTTCTCAAAAACCCTACTCAAATCAACTCCAAAACTTGCTCACAAATCCTTCACAAATACTCCCAAATTCAATCATAATCAATGCCCAAATCTGCTCTAATCATCTACTCTGAATTCAATCAAAATCAATGCATAAATCTGCCCTTCTCATCTATTCTCAATTCAATCATAAAAAATGCTCAAATCTACCCTTCTCATCTACTCTCAATTTCAATCATAACAAATGCACAAATCTGCTTCTTTTCTAATTTTCAAATCAAACTCTTCAATATCCCTTATTACTCCCTATTTAAAGATTTTCAAAATAAAACTTTATAAAAGAAAAATTACACCTTATATCTCCCTTAATTCTTTAATCAAATTTAATTAAAGAATTTAACATTCACTATGACTCACATACCTCTTTTCATTTCACACGCTTTCCTTCAACACATTGACTATTAAATGTAGCACAAAAATCATTTGTTCTCCTTCAACAAAATAACCATTAAATATAGTAGAAAAATCATTTAGAAAAAACCTTATCACGTTACCGAGGAGATTTGAAATTCTGACCTTAGGCAACATAGCTCTTTGATGCTGGTGGGCAACCGATTGGGATAACCCAATGGTTGTGACTAAAATTACAAGATGATGTATTCAATCCTTATGTTTGTATGTTGCCAATGATGTCACTCATATTATATTAAACTTCTTCTATAGAAACACATAAATGGTACCTATGTAACGTATGCATAGAACTTTCTATATTACAATCAAACTGATCTTGATTTCTTGTGATGAAATAGATATATGTTTCTTGGCCACACGATAGTGCACACACAACGTGGATGTCCTCTAGCTACTTTGAAATATTTCCTTTATCTCACTCATTAATCACATCGTCTACTCTCTTTTGTATCTGGTGCTCCTTGCACACACTTCAACTTGTGCTTCTCTTCCTATATTTGTATTCTTGCTTTAGATTATTGTTATGCCACTATCCCTTCATTAACGCTTATAATGACCTTCAAACTTGGTCTTTGTGTGTTTTCTTTGGATATCTATTATGCCATTTTACCTTCCATTTGCACTCACTTCATGAGGACGTTCATTGAAACTTCACTCTATGCTCCCTCACAAAGATGTTTGCCAAAACTCCACTATGTACTCTCACACTTAGACATTCACTGAAACTCCACTGATTCCTCATGAAGACATTCACTGAAACTCCACTACTTTCTCACGAAGATATTCATTGAAACTTCACTGCTTTCTCTAAATGATGTGCACCTCGAATATATTCGGATTGCTATTCTTTGCAAAATGAATTATTGACCTTGTATTAATATTAAAACATTCATCCAATCTATCCTGACGCCCAAAGTTGACCCATTTTATCCTTCTATAATATTACAATGAAATTCAACCATGCATTCTTCCTTGCTTGGCACCCAGGAGGTTGGTGCTTTCACAAATTCAAACTTCCACTCCAATAAATATTTAAACCATTACTTTATAATATTTAAATTTAATATTTAAATATTATAAGGTTTAACTTTATAATATATTTTTATAACTTTAATATTTAAAATTTTAATTTAAATATTAAAGCATATACTTGTAATTCAAATCCTCCTTGAAGATATTCCTACATACTTGTAATTCACATCCTCCTTGAAGATATTCCTGCCTTTAACATCAATGAAAACTCAACATTTCATCCTTGAAGATATTTTTGTCTTTGACATCAATGAAAACTCAATATTTCTAACACCATTAATCCTATTTTTGACTCTCTAATAATAGTTACATCCATTATAATATGGCTTGCTTTAAAATCATTTTCTTAGTAGACCTATATCAATATTATTCCCTGATCATTGTTCTATGTAGTATATTGAGTTGATGTTACAAGCCCCTTATCTATGAGATGTAGTGGTGGATTCCCTCTTATCAATATAGGTGTACTTATACCTAACTTAGATTATTTTATAGGACTAATTGGAATGTTGATTATCGGGGATCCTCCTCTATCACCTTTATTTTATTTTGCATGAAAACTCCTTAGTTTTAGTTTATGAACACCATATGTTCCTAAAAAATAAAATCATATCCATATTTAGGTATCACAAAATTTCTAAAAAGTGTGTTATTTGTGTTGGATACTATTAAAAATAACTATTGTGCCACCACTGACTAATCTACTACAATAGGTTATTGACTCACTAGTTGGTTTACTATTGGTGGTTGAACTATCATTATATGATCTACCATCACTGCATACTATGCCTAGCACTACTAATTATATATTATCATTTGAACATTATAAATAGTCATTGCACACTCTACAAGATTATGTCATACATTACAAGTAAAACACCATATTATATTTATCTTAGAGTTAATGTTCACCACATTATTTTGAACTTGATTAGTTGCTTGTTTGGTATATTAACAAGGAACTTGATATTTGCTAAGGTATGTGGTTCTTATTTTTTGTCAATTCCATATTTGTTACCACCCACTATTACTTTCATTCTATTATCCACTAGTTAGACATATTTATCATGACCTTAGTTAGCTCATTCATATTTTTTGATACCTAGATCTTCACAACTCTAGATTATTGTACAATTTGATGTTAGTATATTAGAATAGTAGGCATGCAAGATAACTATGATGGGGAAATTAGTGATAGCAATCATGGTTACAATGCAATGGCACTTAGAGAACTATAACTTGGAAAGGTTACTATATAAGAAGTGTTAGTGTAAGTATACACTAGTGTATTAAATAGTAATAAAGTAACCTAAGGAGATGTAGATTATGTATTTTAAAAGGTTTGTGCAATTAGTATTATGTATTTGGAATAACCATAATTGGTGGTAGAGGTGTTGCATTTTTTTATTTTGTAGCCATGCTACATGTGTTTCATAATCCATACAAGGTGTTATTGTTGGTATTTTAAACCATTATGACTAAAATCTAATTGTAAGCCTCTTCTATTGGCCTAATATTTAGATGTATAAGTTGTAAAATCCTCCTAAATATCATACTATAGTCATGAATATTCTTATTTAGATACCTTTGAATAGAATTTAGTTGAAATAATACGTAATATACATTCATATGGTTAGCAAACCTCTTCATGAAAGGCTAAACAATTAAGCCCCAATTAGTAACTAAATTGTCTAGCAGGATTTTGTATCACACTTAGCTTTATCTCTTAGTGAAAACACTAATTTTTGTCTAACAACATATTTTTATTGGATCTAATAGATTGACTTTAGAGTTGATAATTTATAAAGATAATCTAGTGCAATATTACTATCATTTCCATCGAAGGTGAGAAAGGATTTTCACTACAATAGTTGGAATTAGATATTAAAACATAAATTTTAATGGATATTGGTACATATAATATAGGATTTAATTTTTTTACATGCCTACATTTATATTTGATAAAACTAATGTCCTTCACTATACGGTATTTGCTAATCATACTACATTTGATACCATCATGTACCCATATATGTATATTGTTGAGGAACATACCAAACCATTTGTTTAGTAGGTCTAACCTAAGGATTAAAGAGATCATTGATCAATTTTGTAACATATTTTATTGTATATTGTATGGGATAAATTATTAATTTGATATTAGGTACTAATTTGGATATGGCTATTATTGATTGGGTATATTTGTTTTTATGAGAATTTGAACAATACTACAAAGTTTACTAATTGAAATTTTGTAAAACCTATTATGGGTTTTAAGGAGGTTGTGCATAGGGAATGAATGGTTTATTATAGATAATGATTTGTACCATTAGGGATCCTTGATATAAAAACTTCCAATTCTATGTAATATTTTGACTTTGTTATGGATTTTATGGAACCAACTAATTGTGCATAGCATTTAGATTTTATTGGATTTATTTTACTTATTTTATATGTTGGTTTGGAATGTTATTCTACCCATGCTTCCCTACTTCTTTTGTACATATTTTGTATTAGGCATGTTTGTTAGTTGACTCAATCCAATTTGTTATTGACTAGTGCTCATTTGTTGACTAGACCTACTTTGCTAGTTTTGAACATATTTTTGAGTTAGTATTATTACTTATTGATTGTTAGAACTTGTGATTGCTAATTTTAGGTTTATATTGTAATTAATTCTAAAGGAGAAATACCTACTAAACTTTATTGTGGTTCAATAATATTTGATTGAGGTTGAAATTTAAGTATTCTACCATACAAGGTATTTGTTATTATGGTTTGGATAAAGGGTATAGGTGGTCTAGGTTTGAATAACATTTATAATTGTAGGTACTACCTGACTACTAAGTTACCCTATGGAAATGTAAGAATTAATTTTAACTAAAATATTCCTAGAGGATGGTGATGGGGTTATGTGAAAGAATTTCAAATTTGTAGTTGTTTTGGTTGGATTCACCATGGATAATTTTCCTTTTAAAGTATTACTTATTCTCAGAATTTCTTGTGGTTGTCCTCAATATTATATGCAAACTATTATATTAATATTTTTACCTTCAATACTTTTTTATAGCTAATCAACCTAACTAGTTCAATTTCTTTACCCTATTGATAGAATTTTGTGTTTGTATTCATAAATGACATTAAACTTATTAATGTGTTAGATCCTGGTAAATCCAGTTGTCATTTACTAATCTTGCAAGAATAAAACCAAGAAGAAATAATTCTAAAACCTCAAGATTAGCAAAAAATAGAAAATCAACAAGTGAATTGCTAACTTGAGGGTAAATTGTTGATAATGTAAACAAATTATTTATAAGGTAGTTAGAAATTTTGAGTTTGAATACTTATTTTATATTTATAATAGAGGATGATAATGATCTAAAATTAATGAATTGGTGTTTTGGATACTTGGAAAAATCCTTGGATAGTTTTCTGCAAGGTCAAAATTCTATAACAATTTATCTACTACTTATAAACAAGTAAATTACTTACTTGTAAACAAATGATCATTTATTCCACTTAGTTATTTTTTAATATTCTAGGTATATATGGTGCTATTTGGTTGTCTTATTCAAGCAAATCAGTGATATAATCACTTGTGATATTTTTAGAAATTTTCCTTAGTTTCTCGAGAAATGCACCTATAAAACCTATAAAATTCATAGATCGGAGATCAAAGAGTTAGAAGTATTCAATCCTAGTAGATTTTTATGGAATTTACTATCAACAGATTCATCATTCTATAATTTTTAAAAAATTTAAAGCAGGCTTTAAATTGGAGTTAAACTTGTGATCTAGGTGCAAAATTATCAGATTTGGATAAAAAATGCTTAGATCTAATCCAAAACATTGGATTCTATCAAATTTGGTTCTCAAGTAAATATTTTTACAAATATAAAAGGATTGAACTAGATTTTTGTATATCTAAAAAATAATTATGGTTAGGTGAGCTGTCAAAAAATATTGATTCACATAAGTGAGTGTGTCCATGGGATCATGTTTCAACATTGGTTAAAAATGGATTAATCCTTTCAACCTTTGTGATGCATGACTAGAGCATATTAATATTCAACCTTTGTTTATCAAATTGCTTCTTTATATTTAAGAAAATTATAAGTCTCAAAATTCAAACTCTAATTAGTAACATTCATGGTTATCACCAAAATGTTGAGCATGGGTAATAGTTCCTAAAGCATAATGGAAACAAGCACATCATCGCTAATATATTTTTGTAACATTCGAAGTGAGGATCACAACTTAGTAATTATTTATAGAAAACCCTCTAATTTATCATTGCTTTTCATCTTCAAATTATAATTTACTTTGTAGGTATAGAATCTAGTTTTGATTTTTAAATTCAAACACTATACTAAGTTTATCCCATGCACTTTTGGTGGTAATTACATCATGAATGTATGGTTTAATATTATTAGTCATGATGAAAATTACGATCAAGAAATATTTTTATCTACTTTATCAAACTTTCTTTTTTCATTTGGTTTTGTGACATGTCTTTGCATGATATAAAATACCATTTCCCACATATCCTTAAACTCAAGATAAATTTTCAATGTTGCCTTCCATAGAGAATAATTGTCACCTTATAATAACTAGGAATTAGGTAATAACATCTTCATGGTATTAATATCCATGTTCAATATTCACAAAACTGAAATGTTTAAATTTTACAAGATGTAACATGGAAAGAAATTTCTAACAAGTATATATGTGTCTATACTCACACAAAATAGGTACCTCTAATAAAAACAAACAATAGTATTTTTCTAGGCAAAATTAAGTGAGCTTCAAGTCAAATCACCTATCAAAGCAAGTCACTCACTCATCAAATCAATAAAAATTCCAATCAATGTTTAAAAAGGAGGAAGTTTCATTCCTCCCTTTTATTCCCTTCAATTATTGATAGGTGTTAGGGAGTATTTAAGAACTCCAAGTTGTTGCTTGTAATACACATAGGATTAAAAATATATTTATTTTCATAAAACAAAGTTTCCCTCATATTTTTGCATAAACTTATGATGTCAACCCTTAATCAATGACATCACATAATTCAACTCATCCATTAATCATTATTAATCAAATGGTATATGTTTAAATAAGTATTAAGGTGTGTATCTATCATTGATCATCCTAATCTAATAGCTCATAAAAAAGGCACTAGGGTAATTTTAGAGCTCAATTTTTTTCTTTCTTCTATGGACAATTCCTCTTCTAAGGATTTTATTTTCAACATGACTTTAAATGGGATTCAAATTTTCCCTTGGTAGTTGGGATGTCATTGTTTTATAATTTAGAAATGCTCTCATAGTAGATATATTTGTCTCAAAACAACAACAAATGGATCTTATCTTATGAATGATACATCCATTTACATGACTTGTTCAACATCATATTCTATTTTAAAATGGCTCAACATGGTCTCCTAGATGTCATATGCATCATATGTTAGATAAATTTCTTTATTCACCATGTCCATTGAGTATATGATACAGAGTGCCATAATTCATATTTTCCATTCATTCAATAGAGATTCAAAATACTTCAACTTGTGCAACACATTTCATTCAAAATAATATTTTTTGAATGGATTCAAACATTTTTATGTCGCTTTCATCTAATTAGATGATAACTATTGCTTTTGGATAATCATTATGTAATCATTTAGATGACTCATCTTATTATCTATAAATTATAGCTTCATTTCATATGGCATACTCGTTTAGATGGCCTCAAATTTAACTTGATGATAGTGTTATAAAATGGTTCTTGATTAGATTACCCTCCTTCTAGAGGAAATTACATGAGACACACTTTATTTTTATGATGCCCACAAATTTCTTTGGTAGCTTTACGTATGTAAACTCCACTTTGCAAATATTTCATGAATGGGTGGTATTGTTTTAGACAATACAGTTAAATAAATTTTGCTTTCTTCAACCCACAGTATTTTTAGATGGCTTAGTAATCTTGAATTTATGAAAATAATAGACAATTATCCTTCTCTTGTAACTATTGCACTTAACTTAAGATAACCTCTAATGGCCTTTAAATGCATAGATGACCCTTTTTTGAATCCAACTTCTTTGTACCTCTTGATGACAAAGGAATCAACTTTATATCATTATTGATGGTATTTTTAACACATGAATATTAATGTATGTCATTTGTCATAGAATCGATACAATATATTTAAATATTTGCTCTTTTTAAATAAATATTCTCAAACTAGATGGTATTACACACTAATTTCCACTTGAAAGCACCATCAATCAATTTTAGACCTAAAAACAAAATAAAAAAATAAATACATGGTAGAATCGATAAGATCTTCTTCTTCTCACATGAACAAATAATCATTGAATTTCTTTTTGGATTGAATAAGAAGTATTCAAATCATATATATAATTATTGGATTGACCAAGATAAACATGATCTTTAGGATGTGTCTCCTCACTATAATTTTAGTCTCACCTCGATAACATCAAAGCTCTGATACCAAATACTGTAAATACAAATTGACTACGATCAACTTTTCATTGATGTAGTAAATGTAAAGTAGTTTTTAATGTCCATGAGGCCATAGACTATATGAGGCGATCCTCATGGAGGATGTTTTTTACTCAATATATTGTTATTCAACCATACTTTAGTTACAAAAGCATGGTGTACAACCCTAGCCTCCATAAAATTCAAACCTTAGACCTCTCTTTAGAGTTCCAAAGTCTCCATCATTAGGGAACTTAGGTTGTACTTTAAAAGTGATAAGCAAGAACAAAGAGGCCTTCAGTTATAATTAAATTCCAACTACTCGTAACTCCCATAACTAACTTATGATTATATTATATTCATAACATAATCTAAAAATATAAAATTATTTGTTACTTTATTTGAATTTTTCTTATATCATTTTAGACTGCTTTTCTAAAAATATGATAATATGTTAAGTAACTCCATCAAAATTGAAAGAGTTCATGAAATGTTAGATTAATTTTTTTAAACCTAAAACAATATGCATCTTGTGGAGGATCATTCTTGTGATTATTTGATAAAAATTATGGCTTGAAAGGAATAATAGAACTTTTAAGAACAAATATCAAAATTATAATAAAATTTGAAATAATATTAATAACCCTCTTTTCAAATATTTACAAACATTGTGCTCATCATTATAAATCTCAACTTAAAAAAAATGAGGTGTTAGCCTCTTGGTTATAGGATTTAAATATATATATAAGGGTCATTTGTAGCAATAGATTTCACACAAATGATATGGTTCAATACATGGTAAAAGAAAAATATCCAATAGTGGGGTTTATTAAAATTGTTTTTTAGGGTATTTCCAAAGGAAATCACGGAAAAGCTAGTGATGGTATTGTTTTTTGAAATAATTAAGGCAAAATTCTCCTCACTTAGAATCATATGAAACTTAAACTAACAATCATACATAGGCTAAGGCACTTCTTACAAGATCAAAATTATCATTAAAAATAATTGAAATAAATTTTAATTTTTGGGATTCACAAATTGTTATGAATGCTATCGAGAAAAATAAATGTGAAGATCAGATTAAAAATAATAATATTTTTGATGTCCATCAACTATTATTAGGGAAATAGTATCTTGAAAATGTTATCATATTTATAAAGAAACCAAAATGTGTAGTAGATAGTTTAGCCAATTGTGATGTTGATCTTTGTTTTGGTATATGGTCATTTGAATGAGATGAAGAATATCTTTGACAAAAAGACAAACAAAAATATTTTTGATAAAAAAATATAATAATTTTACTATTTTGATGGAAGTGGCCCCAATAGAATCCACACAAATTTTTTCTTTTAAATTGTAATATGAAGAAAACGTTTTTCATTTTCATATGATTAATTAATAAAAATTAAATTGAGATAGTTTAGGTAAAATATTTTCTCAAATTTATTAATATTTTGATCCTTTGCCTCTTAGATATTAAATTTTCTATGGTCTTCACTCTCAATTTTTCCATCAGTCCTTCCCTTCCAAATTTCCATAAAAATTTACCAACAAAAAATAAAATTTAAAATAAATAATATTTTAAGATTAAAATATTTTTTAAATTAATTAATTTTTTTGATGAGGTTGAAAAGCGAGGGCATATTCCCTTCCAAATTTCCATAAAAATTTACCAACAAAAAATAAAATTTAAAATAAATAATATTTTAAGATTAAAATATTTTTTAAATTAATTAATTTTTTTGATGAGGTTGAAAAGCGAGGGCATATCAAGGTCCATACTTTTCGTGAATTGAAATTAGGTCTCTGTTAAGATAGCCCAATGACTTTATATTAAAATGAATTTAATTCCTTTCTTAGTTATAAGGAAAAGATTTTAATATTACCTAAAAATTAAACATTAAGGACTATGACCTACAATGTTAATTAATTTATTATTTTAAGTTTACCAAAAGTTGCAAATTTATTGCAATGATAAAGTTGTTGGCCTCTCTTTAGGAGGTTAAGATTAAATTCCCAATTAGTATAAGAGGACCAGGACACCTCATAAAATTATGTATAAACTCATTTTAAAAATTAGGTAGAAAATGATAATTTTGTATTAAAACCCCAATTAGTATAAGAGAATACGAACCCCTCATCAAAACGTGTATAAAGTCATTAAAAAAAATTACTTAGGCAACAATAATTTGGTATTTTTTTAGTGAAAGGGTTATTTATTTTAAATTCATGTAAGTGGAGTATCAATATGGTCCCAAACCCTGGTAGACCTGTTAGCTTTTGATGCTATATATTTAAGGAAATGCAACCACAAGGACTAAAATAAGCATGCAATATTAAATATATGATAATGGTAATATACTAAGTAGGAAAAACTCATAAGAAACTTTTGCAATAACTCATAAAACTACCATTAATGAAAGCTCATAAAAATAGGATCTTCATACAAAATGTGGAGATCTCAAATGCTCCATGCTTCATACAAGTTCTACATTGTATCTAACTTGTATTATACTCTACTCTCACTTATGCTTTCTTTCCTCTCTATTTCTCTTATCTATCAAAGGCCTATATATAATGAGATGTGTCTCTTGGCCTTTCACTTACCTATGGCTCTTCATTTTTCTATTCTATGACTCATGTACACATAGACTACATGCACATTTACATCATCAAGTACTTTGCACATTCTAACACTTTTTCATTTATTACATTACATAAAGTAAATGCTCAAATACTATTCTAAGACAAACTCCTAATCTAAATATGTATTCGTGATGGTACATTAGTATGTACCAAATAATGTAATATATTCCAACACCCTCCTGTATTATATTATTTGGTTATTGAAGACTTTTAATCTTCAATATGGATCTTCATCCTAGTTTTGGAACTTGATCTCTTCTTTTCTGATTTTTCATTGTACTCTTTGTTTGTATCCTGATCAAGTAAATAATTAGTATCTTCATATTGTTCTTTAATTTTTAGATAGCCAAGTAGTCCATAGTTTTGTTGTCCTCTCATATTTCTCATTCTGAATCTTCTATTTCCTCATCAACTTTTATGATGTATGGATTTTTTATTTTTTGTAATTTGTTCCTCAAAAAATGCATTAGTGTTGTTTTGAAATACAATAATATCTTGTGAAATCTCAATTGATTCTAGAGCATATATATCATTTTGGATTGATCATGTAGTTTCTATATTATTTTTATTTATGATGAGACACTTATTGACTCCATTTTTATGTCTAAAATCAACCATCCTTTTGATCTCTATCAACTCGGATACTGAAATAAAATTTGATGTTAATGTAGGAATATATATTACATCTTGTAACAAAATATTTGGAAATAATGTGCTAGGTGTTACACACCCATATCCATATATACAATACGTTTTACCATCTGCAATTTTCAACCTAAAATTGTTAGTGACTTCAAGGTAATCAAACCATTGTATATTTCCTATCATGTGATGAATTGCACCGAAATCAATAAACCAAATATCCTTTTCATTTTAACCTATAGAATTATTTATACTTGAAGTATTTTTGCATCTTTGATATGGAATATTGTATGGATTTGGATCTTAAATCCTATCATAGTGTATCTTATGATGATATGTTCCTCTTGCTAACTTATTCATTATATTAAGAAATTGTAGTATTCCTTATGTCTCCCAATATTTTCAACTTCTAGATTCTAACCTTCAATTCTTGTAGTATATGACCAATTAATAGTCAAATTTCTAAGTAGAATTTATTTTAGCTCTTTAGTATTAAATATTGAGAATAGCTTTTATGGAATCTTTTATTTTTCAAAGTCTTTGAAGTTTTATACCTTATGACTCCCTTATTTTGAGTATATGATCAATTTTATACAATATTTTCAATTTTCCAAGCTTTGTAGAATATTATGTATCTCCCAAGTGTGTTGAATATACTATGGTCTTGATAAAGTACTTAGCTTTCTTAGTTTTGTTTGAGTTGAATCCCTTTTGTCTCCCTAATGTTCAACTACAAGACAAGCACTTTAATTCTCCTTATAGAAAGCTAGAAATAATTTTAATGCACTTTCAATTTTGATAAGGTTCTCTATTTTAAAAACAATTGATTCCTTGTGTCTTGTTAATTTAAGCAAGAGACTAATATCAAATGTAATTTCCAACTATTTAATAGCTCTATGTTTTGTTTCTTGTATCTTTCAATTATCAATAGTATAGTTTCTAAATTTCAATAATCTATGTTGGTGTTGAACTCTGTAACGACTCAAAAATCAAGAAATAAGAAAACACACAAATATAGAAAGAATTTTTATTTTTATTTGTGTTAACCAAGGAGAAGGATTCATAAATCCCTACTAAATCTTAGACTAACTTAATGTTTGGAATCCCCTAAGTTTCTCAAGAACTATACCATACAATATTCCCCTCACACAAGTCCCTTCTGCATAGGTATATCTCATGTTATGCACATAAGTCCATTCATATCATCAACCTCTATGAGATAGACTTACTACCCTCGACCATTGGAAGGGGTACATGCATCTCCATATTCCACACAAACAATCATGTGTGGGTATGCTACTTGTATTACAAGTTAAGCTATCAATCTTATCCACTCATAATCTATCATAAATCTAGTACGATCTTCTAAACCTAGTTATTAATCTCCTCAAGGGGGTCTCAAGCCCTTAGGTCATCCTCTAAGTTCACCTAGAACTTACTAATGTTTTTTTTTAAAACGAAATTCAACAACACAAGAGAATAAAATATCTAGATACTAAATCTAACAAATATGAATTATCAAACAAGCAAGGATAACCAAAACATAAAGCAATGATTAAAGAATAAACATACAATAAAAGGTTTAAATATAATTACATTCAATAAGGAAGTACAAGGTGAAATAGTCTTAATGTTTATTTAATTACATATGTATGTATGGTACACCCCATACTCTCAGTAATACTTTACATCCATTTCATTGGGGTAATATCCCCACAATATAATATATTACATAATTAAGCAAGATGTAAGGTAGATAGAAAACTTGTGCATTGGTCCATCTCATGACTTTGGTCCTCCCGCTCTTTCATCGATCAAGTGAGGATAGTAGGGGATCAAGACACTCATGGATCCGGATAGACATGCTTCTAAATGCACTTACTTATTTTATTGTCAAATTGCAACTATACAAATAACCCAAGCAATTCAATTTTATAATGCATAGTTATTATCATAGAAACTACTCTTTCCATTTCCCCTCTCATATACTATTGATATTCAATCAACCATACCTCAGACCATATGCCCTACTTGTAACAAATGAAATAACCCTTACTTAACAATTAAAGTCTCATACCCTTAATTTACAAAAAAAATTATAATCACATTTATTATCCAATTAAATCCAACTACTCTAATCTTCAAATAAACCCTATTTTTCATTTCATAAAGTAAGGTCCCATTACCTTAATTTACAAAACAAACCATAATCACATTTATTATCAAATTAAATCCAACTACTCTAATATTCAAATAAATATTTTTATTCATTTCATAAAGTAAGGTCCTATACCCTTAATTTACAAAACAAACCATAATCACATTTATTATCCAATTAAATCCAACTACTCTAATCTTCAAATAAACCCTTTTATTCATTTCATAAAGTAAGGTCCCATACCCTTAATTTACAAAACAAACCATAATCACATTTATTATCCAATTAAAGCCAACTACTTTAATCTTCAAATTAACCCTTTTTTCATTTCATAAAATAAGGTCCCATACCCTTAATTTACAAAAAAAACCATAATCACATTTATTATCCAATTAAAGCCAACTACTCTAATAATCAAATAAATCTTTTTATTCATTTCATAAAGTAAGGTCCCATACCCTTAATTTACAAAAAAACCATAATCACATTTATTATCCTATTAAAGCCAACTACTCTAATATTCAAATAAACCTTTTTCTTAATTTCATAAAGTAAGGTCCCATACCCTTAATTTACAAAATAAACCATAATCACATTTAAATCTTCTACACTTTCATTACCCTAAAATATACAATTTTAGATAATGAAACAATAATTAAAGCTTCTATACTTTCATTACCCTAAAATCTACAATTTTAGATAATGAAACAATCATTAAAGCTTCTACACTTTCATTACCCTAAAATCTACAATTTTCGATAATGAAACAATCATTAAATATTCTACACTTTCATTACCCTAAAAATAAAATTTTCGATAATGAAACAATCATTAAAGCTTCTACACTTTAATTACCCTAAAATTTACAATTTTAGATAATGAAACAAGAATTAAATCTTCTACACTTTCATTACCCTAAAATCTACAATTTTATATAATGAAACAATAATTAAAGCTTATACACTTTCATTACCCTAAAATCTACAATTTTAGATAATGAAACAATAATGAAGCTTCTAAAATTTCATTCCCCTAAAATCTACAATTTTAGATAATAAAACAATAATTAAAGCTTCTACACTTTCATTACCCTAAAATCTACAATTTTAGATAATGAAACAATAATTAAAGCTTCTACACTTTCATTACCCTAAAATATACAATTTTATATAATTAAACAATAATTAAAGCTTCGACTCTTTCATTACCCTAAAATTTATAATTTTAGATAATAAAACAATCATTAAGAAGCTCATTCCAAACAGCAAAGAACTTTCGGTTGACATAACATAGGGTGGATAGATTAGTGTAGCATGCTTTGCAAAGTAAAAGTGACAAGGGTTCAGCCAAGGTGACTTTCGTCCCACCATGATCCAAGGAAATAGGTGGCACACTCAATCACCGCGGTGCCAATGGCTACTACGATGTGGTCAGGTCATCCATGGTGTCAACGACACTCGAGGAGACTTTCCAAACCTGGCTACAAACAATGTTGGAAATATGTATTCATGGCTCCCAATTAGATGTTCTATTCAAAGGTTCTCCCTCGCCTAATATGTCTACTCAAACAACAACAATTTAGATATAGGGAACAATGGTTAAGGCAACAGGTGAGATTCGGTGTGGATTGCTAGTCAACAATAGAGCTAATACCACCAACCAACATCAGTGCTCTTACAATAGTGCTAATATGCCTAGCTACACCATAAGGTGATACAAATATGATAGCCAATGGTAGTGCTTTCCTATCAATGACAACATGCCTAGCTACACCATAAGGTGATACAAATATGATAGCCAATGGCAGTGCTTTCCCAGTAATGCCAACACATCTAGCTACACCATAAAGTGATACAAATATAACAGTCAATGGTAGTGTTTTCCCAACAATGCCAACATTCCTAGCTACACCATAAAGTGATACAATTATGATATCCAATGATAGTGTTTTCCCAACAATTCCAACACACCTAGCTACACCATAAGGTGATACAAATATTCATAACTCTTAAGGCATGAGTTGCTAATATTTTGGTGATGCACAGGCAAGAACTCGTAGCTTGATAGCAATGTGAACCAATGAAAGAAAATTATTAAGCATGTTTCAAAAATGCAAGACCAACCTAGTACGTTCACGATTGTTGGTTCATTTGTACTTGTTTGAATGGATTCCCGTCATCCATTTTTCCCTCTTGGCTTCATTTTTTGTACTCTCCCTTGCTCATGGTGCTCTCCTCTACTTACTATGCTCTCTTTCTTCTACATATTTTTCTCCCCTCCCTTCTGCCCACTACACTCCCTATGCGCATTTCCTCTTCCTTGGTCTACGTCCCTGTCTACCCACCATTACTCTTCGACCACATCTATCAGGCAATAGGACAAACATGTTATTTTCTCTTTCTAAGGTGATCACCATAAAGGAGCTTTCCTCTCATATCAGAGGGGGTTCACAAATCTGGTCCAATCGAACCTCCAAAGAGCAATCTAGCCCATTATGTAGAAGGTTATCTTATCTCATTTATGTCTTATGGATCAAGCGTTGGCAATGCAACAACTTCTCATTAATTCAATGGTGTAAAGCCTGGCCCTTGGGGCTTAAAGAATTATATTTATTTTTATTTTTATTTTTATTTTAAGACGGGATCTTCATTGCTTAGATGAGTCAATCATTCATTTAATCAATATTTTATTTGCTTATTTAAATAAACCAATGTTATTAAATAAATCAAATACTTATTTCAAATAACATCCACCAACTTGTTTAAATAATCAACCATTTATTTAAACCAATATATTTTGCTTATTTAACTAAATAAATTATTCATTTAAAACAATATCTTTTGTTATTTTTCTAGTTAAATAAATCAACCATTTATTTAAAACAATAAATTTTGCTATTTAGATAAATCAACCATTTATTTACCAAGGCATACAAGGAGTTATGAAGGTAACCCATTCACTTATAGCTCATCTATTATCAAGGAAAACAATGCTGAAGTAAAATATAATCATGTATGTGCATCAAACAAAGAGGGAGTCTTTCCATCAATCTAATCACCTATCTCAACCTCTAGAACTTATGATGGCTACTAGGTCATTAGTTTGGGGCTCAAGGTGGTTAGCTATTGATGATTATCCCTAATTGAATGCATGCCTATATGAAGGTATCTATCTATGTTACCTTCGAGTTGCCTTATCATAATTTCCCCTTCCTCAAGTACTCTCATCTTTAGTGGATGACTCAATTTCTTCCACTCACAAGTGCACCTAATCCTAAACATTGGCAATTCCTTAGCAGTATCATATCCTTCATTATCTAATCAATATTGTAAGGTTGCTTAATTAGACAAAAACTAATTATTAGCATCATTCATTAAAACATTATTTTTCCACATTCAAAGGTCCATATAGGAGGGTCATGACATCCTCCCCCACTAGGACTAACATTGTCCCTGATGTTTCTCAATTTTATACAGTATACATAATAAAAAACAATTCATTACAACATCTTAGAGTTCATCAAACAAAAAAGGAATTTTTTTTTGCATATTCGTTGGTTTCTCCCAAGTGGTATTTCTTTCGGATAAATGGTCCCACTGGACCTTACACTACTCAAGGGTTCAATTTCACGTAGCCTTAGAGCAGAATTCAAGGATCCTTATTGGAATTACTTCAATTGCCTTCAAATTTTCCATCTACAAATTAGATACATCTCACACATGTTCAGGGTCAGCAATATATTTTCTAAGCAAAGATATATGGAAGGTGTCATGGATTTTTAATAAATTATGAGGTAAAGTGAGTCATTATGCAACTAGACTAATATGTTCAGTGATATAAAAGGGCCCCACAAACCGTTGATCTAGTTTTGTGGATTTGATCACACTTTTCATTGGTTTGATTCTTAGGAACACTTTATCTCCCACCAAGTACTCTTTGGGAGTCCTCTTTAAACCGACATAACTCTTCTATCTATCAATAGCTTCCTTGAGCCTTTGTCTGATTACCTTAATTTTCTCTTCAATATCTCTGATCATTTTTGGTCCAATCACTATTCTATCCTTCGGGTTGTCCCATGATAGTGGTATTCTACACTTTCGCCCATACAAGGTATTAAAATGTACCATCCTTAGAGAAGAGTGATACCCATTATTGTAGGTAAACTCTACCAACGGTAGATAGTTTTCCCATTGAGACTTGTGATTTATACAATACATGTGAAGCATATATTCTACTACTTGGTTTACCCGCTTCATCTAACCATTTGTTTCAATGTGGTACGTTGAACTCATATGCAACTTTGTACCAATTGCTTGGTGAAGGGCTCTCCAAAATTTAGAAGTAAACTTGGAATCCCTATCCGATATAATTACTTTCAAGAACCCATAATCTATTAGCTACAACTTGAGTGTCATCCTTGGTGCTCCCATTATAAAGTGTGTGACCTTGGTCAATTTGTTGACTACTACGAATATTGCATCATGTTGGTACCTAGTCTTAGGTAAACCTGCTATAAAATCCATTGATATGACTTGCAATTTCTAAGTAGGTATATAATTAGGGTACAAATATATTGTAGGATGTTTACGTTTTGCTTTGACCTTCTTACATTCAAGGCATCAAGCTAAAAATATTGTAATATACCTCTTCATTCCTACCTAGAAAAAGGTCCTCTTTAGATTTTATCTCATCTTTGTCCCTTTGGGGTGAATTATATAAGGAGATCTATGATTTTATTGCATTAATAGCTTCCTTGAATCCCCTAATTTTAGTATGATGATTCTTCCTTTGTAAGATAATGTATCATATATTACCTCAAGCTCCTTATTGTTCTCAGGATCTTCATTTAATTCAGCTTGAATCTCTTGACAATATTCATCCTGATATTGCTCCTGCCTTACTTGGTCCATGAGTTTTATGTGACTCTTGGTTATGGCTACTATGTGTCTCCTTCTACTCAAGGCATATGCAACCTTATTTTCTTTTCCTTTTATGTACTCAATTTCAAAAATGTACTCAGTAAAGAACTTGACCCACCTTCTCTATCTCGCATTGAGTATTGGTTGAGTAAATATGTACTTTAGAATTTGATGATCTGATTTAACTCGAAAGGTATTTAATTTGATCACACTTTTCAATGGTTTGACCCTTAAGAACACTTTATCTCCCACCAAGTACTCTTTGGGAGTCCTATTTAAATTGGCATAACTCTTTTACCTATCAGAAGCTTCCTTGAGCCTTTTTTTGATTACCTTAATTTGCTCTTCAATTTCTCTGACCATTTTTGGTCCAATCACCATTCTATCCTCTAGGTTGTCCCATGACAATGGTGTTCTACACTTTCATCCATACAAGGTGTCAAAATATGCCATCCTTAGAGAAGAGTGATACACATTATTGTAGGTAAACTCTACCAATGGTAGATATTCTTCTCATCAAGACTTGTGATCCATACAATACATGTGAAGCATATATTCTAGTACTTGGTTTACCCGCTCCATCTGACCATCTTTTTCAAGGTGGTACGTTGAACTCATATGCAACTTTGTGATAATTTCTTGGTGAAGGGCTCTCCAAAATTTAGAAGTAAACTTGAAATCCCTATCTGATATAATTACTTTTGAGAACTCATGCAATCGAAACACTTTCTTGATAAATCTATTAGCCACCACTTGAGTTTCATCCTTAGTACTCCCAAGTATGAAGTGTGTGACCTTGATCAATTTGTTGACTACTACAAATATTGTATCATGTTGGTACCCAGTCTTAGGTAAACCTACTATAAAATCCATTGATATGACCTATTTTTGAGTAGGTATATTATGAGGGTATAAATATCCCGTAGTATGTTTATGTTCTGCTTTGACCTTCTAATATTCAAGGCATCGAGCTACAAAACCTGTAATATCCCTCTTCATTCCTACCTAGAAAAAGATCCTCTTTAGATTTTCTCTCATATTTGTCCCTCTGGGATGATTTGTATAAGGAGATCTATGGGATTCTTACATTAATAGCTTCCTTGAATCCCCTAATTTTGGTATGATGATTCTTCCTTTGTAACACAAAAGATCATCTATTACCTAAAACTCCTTATTGTTCTCAAGATCTTCATTTAATTCAGCTTGAATCTCTTGAAAATATTCATCTTGATATTGCTCTTGCCTTACTTGATCCATGAGTTTTATGTGACTCTTGGTTATGGTTGCTATGTGTCTCCTACTCAAGGCATCCAAAATATTATTCTCTTTTCCTTTTATGTACTCAATTTCAAAATCGTACTCATCAAGGAACTTGACCCACCTTCTCTATCTCACATTGAGTATTGGTTGAGTAAATATGTACTTTAGAATTTGATGATCTAATTTAACTCAAACGGTCTTTGATTTGATCACACTTTTCATTGGTTTAACCCTTAGGAACACTTTATCTCCCATCGAGTACTCTCTAGGAGTCCTCTTTAAATCGATATAAATATTTTTCCCATCATTAGCTTCCTTGATCCTTTGTTTGATTACCTTAATTTTCTCTTCAATTTCTTTAACCATTTCTGGTCCAATCACCATTTTATCCTCCGATTTGTCCCATGAAAGTGGTGTTCTTCACCCATACAAGGCATCAAAAGGTGCCATCCTTAGAGAAGAGTGATACCCATTATTGTAGGTAAAATCTACCAATGATAGATAGTCTTCCCATTGAGACTTGTGATCCATAAAATACATGTAGAGCATATATTCTAGTACTTGGTTTACCCACTCCATCTGACCATCTATTTCAAGGTGGTATGTTGAACTCATATGCAACTTTGTGCCAATTGCTTGGTGAAGGGCTCTCCAAAATTTAGAAGTAAACTTGGAATTCCTATCCGATATAATTACTTTTGAGAACCCATGCAATCGGAACACTTTATTGATAAATCTATTAGTCACCACTTGAGTGTCATCCTTGGTGCTCCCAAGTATGAAGTGTGTGACCTTGGTCAATTTGTTGACTACTACAAATATTGTATCGTGTTGGTACCTAGTCTTAGGTAAACCTACTATAAAATCCATTGATATGACCTACCATTTTTGATTAGGTATATTATGAGTGTATAAATATCCTGTAGGATTTTTACATTCTGCTTTGACCTTCTAACATTCAAGGCATCAAGATACAAAACCTGTAATATCCCTATTCATTCCTACCTAGAAAAATATCCTCTTTAGATTTTCTCTCATATTTGTCCCTCTGGGGTGAGTTGTATAAGGATATATATGGGCTTATTGCATTAATAGCTTCCTTTAATCCCCTAATTTTAGTATGATTATTCTTCCTTTGTAACACAAAATATCATCTATTACCTAAAACTCCTTAACATTCTCAGGATCTTCATTTAATTCAGCTCGAGTCTCTTGAAACTATTCATCCTGATATTGCTCCTGCCTGACTTGGTCCATGAGTTTTATGTGACTCTTGGTATGGTTGCTATGTATCTCCTTCTAATCAAGGAATCCATAATATTATTCTCTTTTCCTTTTATGTACTCAATTTCAAAATCATACTCATTAAGGAACTTGACCCACCTTCTCTATTTCGAATTGAGTATTGGTTGAGTAAATATGTACTTTAGAATTTGATGATCAGATTTAACTCAAAATTTCTTTGATTTGATCACACTTTTTATTGGTTTAACCCTTAGGAACATTTTATCTCCCATCGAGTACTCTCTGGGAGTCCTCTTTAAATCG
Source organism: Wollemia nobilis (assembly GCA_028583015.1). Lineage (NCBI taxonomy): Eukaryota > Viridiplantae > Streptophyta > Pinopsida > Araucariales > Araucariaceae > Wollemia > Wollemia nobilis. The sequence continues at coordinate 266,661 of JAQPPZ010001344.1, forward strand.
GCATAACTCTTTTTTTATCAGTAGCTTCCTTGAGCCTTTGTCTAATTACATTAACTTGCTCTTCAATTTCTTTGACCATTTCTGGTCCAATCACCATTCTATCCTTTGGGTTTTCCCATGACAGTGGTGTTATACACCCATACAAGGCATCAAAATATGCCATCCTTAGAGAAGAATGATACCCATTATTATAGGTAAACTCTACCAATGGTAGATAGTATTCCTATCAAGACTTGTAATCCATACAATACATGTAGAGCATATCTTCTAGGACTTGGTTTACCCACTACATATGACCATCTATTTCAAGGTGGTACATTGAACTCATATGTAAATTTGTGCCAATTTATTGGTGAAGGGCTCTCCAAAATTTAGAAGTAAACATGGAATCCCTATCTGATATAATTACTTTCAAGAACCCATGAAATTGAAACACTTTCTTGATAAATCTATTAGCCACCACTTGAGTGTCATCCTTGGTGCTCCCAGGTATGAAGTGTGTGACCTTGGTCAATTTTTTGACTACTACAAAGATTGTATCATGTTGGTACCTGGTCTTAGCTAAACTATAAAATCCATTGATATGACCTACCATTTTTTAGTTCGTATATTATGAGGGTATAAATATCCTGCAAGATGTTTAACTTTTGATTTGACCTTCTAACATTCAAGGTATCGATCTACAAAACCTGTAATATCCCTCTTCATTCCTACCTAGAAAAATATCCTCTTCAGATTTTCTCTCATATTTGTCCCTTCATGGTGAGTTGTATAAGGATATCTATGGGCTTCTTGCATTAATAGCTTCCTTGAATCCCCTAATTTCGGTATGATGATTCTTACTTTGTAACACAAAATATCATCTATTACCTGAAACTCTTTATTGTTCTCAAGATCTTCATTTAATTTAGCTCAAATATCTTGAAACTATTTATCCTGATATTGTTGTTGCCTTACTTGGTCCATGAGTTTTATGTGACTCCTGGTTATGGCTGCTATGTGTCTCCTTCTACTCAAGGCATCTGCAATCTTATTCTCTTTTACTTGTATGTACTCAATTTCAAAATCATAATCATTAAGGAACTTGACCCACCTTATTTGTCTCGCATTGAGTATTGGTTGAGTAAATATGAACTTTAGAATTTGATGATCTGATTTAAATCAAAAGGTCTTTGATTTGATCACACTTTTCATTGGTTTAACCCTTAGGAACACTTTATCTCCCATCGAGTACTCTCTGGGAGTCCTCTTTAAATTGGCATAACTCTTTTTCCTATCAGTAGATTCCTTGAGCCTTTGTCTGATTACCTTAATTTGCTCTTCAATTTCTCTAACCATTTCTGGTCCAATCACTATTCTATCCTCCGGGTTGTCCCATGATAGTGGTGTTCTACACTTTCACCCATACAAGGCATCAAAAGGTGTCATACTTAGAGAAGAGTGATACCAATTATTGTAGGAAAACTATACCAATGGTAGATTTCTTCCCATCGAGACTTGTGATCCATAATATCTTCTAGTACTTGGTTTACCTACTCTATTTGACCATCTGTTTCAAGGTGGTACATTGAAATCATATGCAACTTTATGCCAATTTCTTGGTGAAGGGCTCTCCAAAATTTAGAAGTAAACTTGGAATCCCTATCCGATATAATTACTTTTGAGAACCCATGCAATCGAAACACTTCCTTGACAAATATATTAGCCACCACTTGAGTGTCATCCTTGGTGCTCCCAATTATAAAGTGTGCGACCTTGGTCAATTTTTTGACTACTACAAATATTGCATCATGTTGGTACCTGGTCTTAGGTAAACCTACTATAAAATCCATTGATATGACCTACCATTTATGAGTAGGTATATTATGAGGGTACAAATATCCTGTAGGATGTTTATGTTCTACTTTGACCTTCTGAAATTCAAGGCATTGAGCTACAAAATCTATAATATCCCTCTTCATTCCTACCTAAAAAAAGGTCCTCTTCAGATTTTCTCTCATATTTGCCCCTCCGGGGTGAGTTGTATAAGGAGATATATGGGCTTCTTGCATTAATAGCTTCCTTGAATCCCCTAATTTTGGTATGATGATTCTTCCTTTGTAACACAAAATATCATCTATTACCCCAAACTCCTTATTGTTCTCAAGATCTTCATTTAATTTAGCTCGAATCTCTTGACAATATTCATCTTGATATTGCTCCTGCCTTACTTGGTCCATGATTTTTATGTGACTCTTGGTTATGGCTACTATGTGTCTCCTTCTACTCAAGGCATCCACAACCTTATTCTCTTTTCCTTTTATGTACTCAATTTCAAAATCGTACTCAACGAGGAACTTGACCCACCTTCTCTATCTTGCATTGAGTATTGGTTGAGTAAATATGTACTTTAGACTTTGATGATCTAATTTAACTTGAAAGGTCTTCCTACCAGATAATGATACCAACCTTTAGAGCGTGCACTACAACGACTAGTTCTAAATCATGAGTAGCATAATTAACTTCATGCTTCTTAATATTCCTCAAAGTATAAGCTACTATTGACTCTCCTTGCATGAGTACTCCCCCTAGTCCTTCCAATGATGCATTAGTGCATACTATAAAATCTCATTGAGGATCTAGAATCTTCAGTATTGGTGCAATAGTAATTTTTTGCTTCAACAAGGCGAAAGTGACCTCACACTTTTCCATCCATTTGAATTCCTTTCCTTTCTTCTGGATATTAGTTATTATCGAGGTAATCTTTGAGAAATCCTTTATGTGATACTTGTAATAGCTTGTTAACCCCATGAAGCTTCTTACTTTAGTAACATTGGTAGGGGGTGGCTAGTTTAACATGGCTTCAATTTTCTCTGGATCCATAGTGATCCCTTCAATTGATATGATATGCCCTAAATAGTGCACCTTTGAAACATAGAAATCGCTCTTGGCTAGATTCTTGTAGAGTTGATTTTCCCTTAGCAACTCCAGCACGATCTTGAGATGCTTATCATGCTCTTCCTTGTTCCGAGAGTATATTAGGATGTCATCTAGAAATACAAGGATAAAGTGGTCTAGGTGCCTTCTGCACACACTTTTCATTAAATTCATGAAGGTAGCAGGAGCATTAGTCAACTTGAAATGTAGGACAGTGAACTCATAATGCTCATACCTTGTCTTAAATATTTTCTTGTGAGTGTCCTCCTCATGAATCCTCAATTGGTGATACACTTATCATAATTCTATCTTGGTAAATATCGTGGCATCTCTTAGTTGGTCGAATAAATATTATATCCTAGGTAGGGGTATCGATTATTTATTTTAGCTTTATTCAACATTTTTTAGTCAATACACAATCTTAAAGATCCATCCTTATTTTTTAGAAATAAAATGAGTGCATTCCAAGGTGACACACTTAGTTTTATCAACCTGTTTTCTAATAACCCTTATAATTGTACCCTTAACTCTTGCATATCAATGGATGAAATCCTATACAGAGATCAGTGAATGGATTCTACTCCTGGTATAAGATCAATAGTGAAATCAAATTCTCACATATGAGGGAGCCCAGGTACATCCTCGAGAAATAGACCTTGAAATTCCTATAAAATTAGGCATGTCTCCAATACCTCTTCCTTCTAATCCCTTTCAACTTCATTCAACTTTACTACATAGACAATCCCTCCTTTTCTAAGGGATTTATTTAACTGCATAGCTGACAACATCTAGGGTTTAAATACCCCTTGTTTGCTATGAATTTGTAGCCTTTATTTACCTTCCTCAGAATACTCGATCCATCTATCTCAAAAATTGATTATAGTTTTATGGTCCTATATCCAATCCATTCCTAGAATCACATCAAAGGTATGAAGTGGGGTTGCCGCATTATCTAAAGTAATTTCCATCATTGGGAAACATTGGTTTACAAAGTAGGTCTATCCAGATCCATACTCAACCTTCCATCCATGAGCCAAATACCCTAGCCTTTTTGGTATATCTTTTGCTAAATTACAAGAAATGAAACTATTAGTGGCTCCACTATCTATTAAGATATTTACTTATTTATCAAAAATATTACCTTTTATGATCAACGAGGTGGTTTACCCCTCAAGATTCTAATTCCTAGTTGTAGCATAGATCTTATGCATCGGTTCCTTTCCTTTATTATTGGGTGTGCTTGGCCCTAGTCAATATGGGCACTGGTTAGAAAAATGTGGCCCTCTACAATGGTAACATCCATCCTTGGACCCTTGTCTCTTTTTCATTTTTTGCCCTTCATCCTTAATCGTTGGTACTAGAACTTGTGGTTTCTGTAGAGGAGGTTTAGCATTATTGGGTTTGTTACCTTTCTTATAAAAGTTCTTTTTGAACTTCTTTTGGATTCCATTGAATTTCTTCTCTAGATTCTAGGGGTTCTTAGCCTTTCATTCCTATTTTTCCTCCCATTTTATAACCCCATTGCTATTCCTCTTCTTTAGTTCCTAACATTCCTGCTTAGTCAAGGTTTCATATTTATAACGGAAATGTGACTCTGCTTTCTTTGCTAGGTCATATACCTTTTACAATGATTTAGGCTCCTGCATCTCTACATCATGCTTTATCCTGGATTGCAATCCATGAGTAAACTTGTGAATCCAAATTTTCTCATTATAGGCAGGTACATACTTCAACAACTTTACTAGCTTCTTATAGTATACCTCCACTAAGTTGGTTCCTTGCCTTAGGCTAGCAAACTCCTCGAATTTTAGAGCATAGAAATGCTCCATGAGGAATCTCTTCTTGAAGATGACTATAAATTCCTTCCATGGAATGTCTACTGGTTCAATCTTAGTTTCCTCATAGTAATTTTCCCACCAATCTAAGGAAGCTCCTTTAAGGTAAATAGTAGCCCAAACCATTCGGGTTCCTGAAGAATATCCCTTTACTGTGAAGAAAACTTCCAGTTCCCTTAACCAAGCCTCAATTATATCTCCCTCTCCTTCTCCATTAAATTTGGAGATACAAACATTTTTTAGGTCTCTTACCATCTCCTTTTCTAAGAGGGTTCTAGCTTGATTCTGTTCCGTTGTCAGCCCCTCAACTTGGTTGACTTTTGAATCTCTAGCTTGTAAATTTTGATTCACCATAGTTTCTAGCACTTGTCTTAATTGATCTTGTAATTTAGCAATTGTGGTGGTAAGTTCTTCTATTCCCATATTGGGAATTTATGGACCCTCATTCGGGATCTCTTCTTTGACATTACTTTGTTGAGTCTATCTAGGTGGAGGTCCTTTCATCCTAGTCTTAGGTGGCATCTTGATCTGGTTTCCACCAAGAAAAGAGTTAGATCACAGCTTCATCTTAAACTGAATTACTAACTCAACCACATTACAGAGTTCTTATTTTTCTAATCATTAGAGATCTAACTAGGATGAGATTCCAAGGTTAGGATGTATCATTAATACCAAAGCCCATACTAAGGTATCATAACATTCGTCTTCCCTCATAATCAATCCCATTAGATTCTAAATAAGTAGAGACTCTAGGTTACCTATAATATTCGTCTTTCCTTCATGGGAGATTCTTGAATCTATTTTAGCACATAAGAAGCTCTATACCCTCAAACCTAGAGCTATGATACCAAATGTAATGACTCAAAAATCAAGAAATAAGAAAACACACAAATATAGAAAGAATTTTTTTTTGTGTTAACCAAGGAGAAGGATTCATAAATCCCTACCCAACCTTAGACTAACTTAATTTTTGACATCCCCTAAGTTTCTCAAGAACTATACCACACAATATTTCCCTCATGCAAGTCCCTTACATGTAGGCATATCTCATGTTATGCACATAAGTCCATCCATCTCATCAACCTTGATGAGCTAGACTTACCACCCTCGATCATTGGAAGGTATACATACATCTCCATATTCCACACAAACCATCATGTGTGGGTATGCTACATGTACTGCAAGTTAAGCTATCAATCTTGTCCACTGACAAGCTATCTTAACTCTGGTATGATCTTCTAAACCTAGTTACCAATCTCCCTAAGGGGGTCTCAAGCCCTTAGGTCATCCTCTAAGTTCACCTAGAACTTACTAGTATTTTTTAAAGAAATTCAACAACACAAGAGAATAAAATATCTAGATACTAAATCTAACAAATATGAATTATTAAACAAGCAAGGATAACCAAAACATAAAGCAACGATTAAAGAATAAACATACGATAAAAGGTTTAAATACAATTACATTCAATAAGGAAGTACGAGGTGCAACAGTCCCAATGTTCATTTAATTACATATGTATGTATGGTACACCCCATACTTTCAACAATACTTTACATCCATTTCATTGGGGAAATCTCCCCACAATCTAATCTATTGCATAATTAAGCAAGATGTAAGGTAGAGAGAAAACTTGTGCATTGGTCCATCTCATGACTTTGGTCCTCCCGCTCTTCCATCAATCAAGTGAGGATAGTAGGGGATCAGGACACTCATGGATCCGGATAGACATGCTTCTAAATGTACTTACTTATTTTATTGTCAAATTGCAACTATACAAATAACCCAAGCAATTCAACTTTCTAATGCATAGTTATTATCATAGAAACTACTCTTTCCATTTCCCCTCTCATCTACTCATGAGAGTCAATCAACCATACCTCAGACCATATGCCCTACTTGCAATAAATGAACTAACTCTTAAAAATTAAAGTCCCATACCCTTAATTTACAAAACAAACCATAATCACATTTATTATCCAATTAAATCCAACTACCCTAATCTTCAACTAAACCCCATTTTCTTCATTTCATAAAGTAAGGTCCCATACCCTTAATTTACAAAACAAACCATAATCACATTTATTATTCAATTAAATCCAACTACTCTAATCTTCAAATAAAACTTTTTCTTCATTTCATAAAGTAAGGTCCCATACCCTTAATTTACAAAACAAACTATAATCACATTTATTATCCAATTAAAGCCAACTACTCTAATCTTCAAATAAACCCTTTTCTTCATTTCATAAAGTAAGGTCTCATACCCTTAATTTACAAAACAAACCATAATCACATTTATTATCCAATTAAAGCCAACTACTCTAATATTCAAATAAACCTTTTTCTTCATTTCATAAAGTAAGGTCCCATACCCTTAATTTACAAAACAAACCATAATCACATTTATTATCCAATTAAAGCCAACTACTCTAATATTCAAATAAATCTTTTTCTTCATTTCATAAAGTAAGGTCCCATACCCTTAATTTACAAAACAAACCATAATCACATTTACTATCCAATTAAAGCCCAACTACTCTAATCTTCAAATAAACCTTTTTCTTTATTTCATAAAGTAAGGTCCCATACCCTTAATTTACAAAACAAACCATAATCACATTTAAATATTCTACACTTTCATTACCCTAAAATCTACAATTTTAGATAATGAAACAATAATTAAAGCTTCTATACTTTCATTACCCTAAAATCTACAATTTTAGATAAAGAAACAATAATTAAAGCTTCTACACTTTCATTACCCTAAAATCTACAATTTTAGATAATGAAACAATAATTAAATCTTCTACACTTTCATTACCCTAAAATCTACAATTTTAGATAATGAAGCAATAATTAAAGCTTCTACACTTTCATTACCCTAAAATCTACAATTTTAGATAATGAAATAATCACTAAGAAGCTCATTCTAAATGAAAAGAAATTTTGGTTGACATAACATAGGGTGGACAAATTAGTGTAGCATGCTTTGTGAAGCAAAAGCAACAAGGGTTTGGCCAAGGTGACTTTCATCCCATCACAACCTAAGGAACGGATGGTGCACTCAATCACCACGATGTCAATGGTTGTCGCAATGCAGTCAGGTCGTCCATGGTATCAATGACACTCGAGGAGACTTCCAAAACTTGGCTACAAATGGCACTAGAAATATTTACCCACAATGTACAATTGAACGTTTTATCCAAAGGTTCTCCCTTACCTAAGATGCCTACTCAAACAGTAATGGTTTAGATATAGATAACAATGGTTGAGGCAATAGGCAAGATTTGGTGTGGATTGCCAGTCAAAAATAGAGCTAATACCACTATCCAACTTTAGTGCTCTTATAGAAATGCTAACATACCTAGCTACACCACAAATTGCATCAAGTTTTACTCAATACTATGGCTATCTATCTTCCTACTTTCTATCTAGGCATGCACTCGATAGCTACAACTCAACACTCAACATTGGATGGACCAAAATAGGGTTTCAGATCCAACCTCCAAAGTAGGTTGGTTCCTTGTCAACTTAAATAGGGTGTTGACACAATTATGCTCACTTAGGGTTTTGGAGATTAGGGTTGAGAAAGAGATTAGGGTTAGAAAATGTGAACAATGATGGACGGATAGGCTAACAACATTGTCACTACAACAAAAAGCTCCCATGAACCATTTCTAGATACACATTACTCAGATCAACATTATCTCAAATTAAATGCACCTTCATTCATTAAAGAACAATAGAGAAATATTGCAGATAACAATTTCAATATCCAAACAATGATAATCCAAATAACAGAATTAATCAATATCTAGATTTTATAGAAATGCACTCCCTAACAACAAAGATCTAATTCAGAAGTAGATTTCAATTACCCTAGCAATTAGTAATCCATTAATCTGGCACAAACTAACCATTCAAGTATTTACAGAAATACAACTTAGGAATTCGAACCTCTGATATCGAATCATGAAGACACAAAATTTGAGGTGAAAATCAATGCAATGCTCCTTTCATTAGCTCTTGGAAATATTTACAGTAGTGCAAGCAAACACACTAGAGCCGACCCTTAAAAATGAGGGTTCGACCTCTATTTATAGTTTGCAGAATTAAAAATATTAAGAAACATTACAAATATTTATCATTTACAGCTCAACAGAGAGTTCTAGCTGGCATTTCCTTACTGGTTCATCCTCCACGAAATCCACTGCAAGTGGACCGCCATGGCAGCTCAGAGCCTCTACAACTTGTTGGTTGTTCGATGTCAACTAAAGTTTTAGCCATTGGATACTACATCTGCATCATTAATATTTCTTGGAAGCCCCTCATCATTGTCGATCTACAACCGTATTTGGTTCTTATTTTCTTGAAACCCTCGATGCTTTGGCTTCCTCCTCCAACTGACTATGTTTTGAATTCGATGAGAAATCACCTTAATATACTTTAAAATTATTGATAAAATATCAATCGTAGATCTTCCCCCATCGCACGACTATGATTTGATAAGGAATATACTTGGAACAATGGTGGGGAAGAACCAAAACACCATTCTAATTTTAAAATTAATGACATCACCTTTTATGCCTCAGAACCTATGGAATGCCAATCCGGCACAAAAACTCACTGAAAGTGAAGTGGGATGAAATCCACTCCTTATCCTTTATTTTCCTTTGTTGGTGATGAAGCATTCACAAATCCACACAAAAAATTTGATGACATCATATTTTCTTCAAAACTTTTGTGGATTCTATTCCGGACCCAAGCAAGTGTATTAACTCAGAACACCATTTCGGACCCGCCGTAGTGTAAAGGTAACTCTTCTTTCATTATGCACTAACATTAGTATACAACGTTGCTTGTCACCAATCCAGAATAAAGTTAGTCAAAATGACCTTTGTCATGAATCCGCATGCCTTTGTTTTGCTTTTCGCCTCCTATCACCATTTCGAGCAAAAATGTTCTATGCGCTCCCCAGAATCGGGCTCTCCAACACTTAGCCACTCAGAAGATGTTAAAAATACAAAGCGGTCACCAATCCATACCCTTTTTATGCTGACGTCATCTTTCCCCAAAAACTTTTGTGGATTTGGGACGTGTCGCCAGTCCGGAGCCAAAAACATTAGAAACTATGTGGAATTGCTCCTAGTGCAAAAATACACTAAGTGTTGGGTGGATTGAGAACCTTTGTTGTGGATTCGCTCCAATATACACTAAAATGTGTGCGGAATGGGAACTTCATGCCTTAGGTAAAAAATTTCAAAATTTTCCTAAGTATGTGGCCATTTTGGGCCTACATTATGGTGCCTCCCGGGTGGATTTGCTTGCAAAGCCATAGAACTCAGAGTCTTATCCATTGGGCCTCAAGAGTCAAAAAATGCTCATCTTCAAAAATATGCTTTAAAGAATAATTTCCATATAAACACTACCCTCTGAAAATATAATGGTCTGCTTAGAGGGTAAAGGTTCATATGGAGACTATGCCAAAAACATTAGAAACTATCTGCTCATATGGAGACTATGCAATACAGGTATGTTACCACTATTTTCAAAATTTGTCTCTAAGAATAATTTCAATAACATTACCCTTAGAATACTCTATGAAAATATTTTGAGGATAAACATTCAAAAATATCTGTGCATCTTCAACAAAACTACTTCACTATTCTTGCAAGACATAGTTCTACTCCTCTTATAAGGTCTTATTACAAAAATGCCTTCACACAAAATTTGTTGCTCTTTGTGCCTCTCTAGGCTTCATGCCTTTATTGTTTATTTCTGACAATGTCAGAGCAAAAAACAAAAATATAAAACTTGTGTATATGTACAAAAACAAAAAAATGAACTAAGTGTGTGCCCCTTCTAGGCTTGTTGTGGTTCCATCTTGCTCTTCTTCTTGATGGGCCTCTTCTTCCCTTATTAATTTTCCTCTTCATTTTATTCTTCTAGAGAAGATTGTTTTTTATTTCTTCATCCAAAATTATCACCAAGTATTTGAATCATCAACTTCAAAGTGTGTAAAGCTTGATTCCAGGTTGCTGTAGAGGGGTTTGATGTTTCTTTAAGCTGCTTGTAAATATACTACAATTCTCCAATATCTTCATAGTTAGCAGCATTCCCTCTATTTACCAGATCTTCCATGAGATCTCTCAACCTAGTAAAATCAATGATCAATTGAGCAACTTGCTCTTGGTTCAGTGGCTCTTCCAGAGAGTCAATTCCAGATTCATCCTACATATTTTCATCAATGCTCTTCTGAATCTCTTCCATAGATAGCAAGTTGTGATCCTCCATCCACAAACCTTTGAAACCAACCTGAATCAGTTCTTTGTTTACATCCACCACATCTTTAATCACTCCTTCAATTCTATCAAATAATAGCCAAGAAGTGCCTTGTGCTTCTTGACCATGGTTCTAGCAGCAACTCTAGCAAGATTCCATTCTTTATTGGGAATTGGCTTAGCAGAATCACTGAGTCTGCTATCAACCAACTTGTACATTTGCTCTACTGGAATCACCATAGGTTGTAGCTCTCTAGTGATTTGATCTAAATCCTTCTGCACATTCTGGAGTAAGCGGCTAACATCATCTAGGTAGTCAATGATAAGTTGAAGCCCTGAACATTTCTCTTGGACCTCGGAGAGCAATTATTTTCTAATCTTCTTTAGTCCAACTTTAGAAAATCTAGAAGACTTAGCTTTCTCAATTTGAAGCTATTGTTTCAAACTTTGAATTTCTTTTGCTTGTTCTTCATTCAGCTTCTTTTGCTCTCCTAATTGATCTTTGAGCTTATTGGCTTCTTGGAAATTTTCCTGCTAGCCCTTGGCCTCTTTTTTCAGAGCCTTTTCCACCTCCTTTTGATTTTTCATAGTATTTTGAAGCTTTTCAATCTATTTCTCCAATTTACCCACCTTCCCTTTGAATATATCATTCTTCACATAGAAGGTCTCTAAGTGGGCTCTGGCCATTACCAGCTCATCTTCTTCAGGAAGCTTCTCAATGTCCTCTATTACTTCTTCAACTCGATAATCTTGGATAGTCATCTCGGTCTCAGGCTTGCTTACAAGGGGGACCATGGACCTGGATATCCTTTGCCTTGAGACCGGATCGACATACATGCTCCTTCTTCTTACAGCCATCCTGTTGGAAGGCTTAGATAGCTTCTCTACCCAGAAATCATTTATTTTTTGTGTGGTTGCCTACTCCTTTGGCAAAGTTACATGACTTGAATAACTAGTAGCCAAGGGAGATGAAGACACTAGGAATGCAAGGGTGGACTCAACCATTGACAATGGTGGTGTGGAAGTAGTTACAATAGTTTCTGTAACAATAGTGGACTCGATAACTACTATTGTGGTTGCTACTGGTAAACTCATAGAAATTGAAGCAAGACTAACAACTGGATGAATGGGGGTGCTTGGAACAATTTTCTCCTTTGATGGTGGTGATTGCAATGGTGAAGGTGAAATTATGGGAGATGATGAAGTAGGAACCTCAGACGATGAAAGTGGAATCTGGGATGACTTTGGGGGAGAAGGGACAACCTGTACCTCAGTGGTGACCAATGAAACATGGGGTGGACTACGAGAGGGGGAAGGTACCTTTGTAACATTTTCTTGACCAGAAGGGGAGGGAGACTTCCTTGGGGATTCAGGAGGAGGAAGAGGAGAAGAGGGATTAGAGACCATACCTTCACCTACATATGTAGGGCATTCTTGTTCTATCTCTGCATATTGCTATTGCTCTTGCTGTATCAATTCTTGTGCAGCTAAAACAACTACCTCTTTAACAACCTCTCCTTTGTCCATCCTTTGTTTCTTAGAAACCTCTTTCTCTTCCCTTTTTGGAGCTCTTTTAGCTCTTCTATGAATCAATTGAAAGGTAGCCAACTCACTCTCTGTATCTTCCTCAGATACTTCTTCTTGTGTTGTTTCTTCAAGCAACACTTGCTCAGAAATGGGATGCAATTCTACTGATGCTATGGTAGTGAAAGTGAGGGGTGTAAATCTGAAGCTTTCATCCTTCATTTTCTAAATATCTGTATCTAGAGGTTGTCCCCCAGAGCTAAGCATTTAGGCCTAGTCACTGCCTCTATGACTAGAGTACTGACAACTTTTTCACTTGAATATTGCATTTTGCTCAAAAGTTGTGCTCCCTTAGGAAATTTTTCCACTTGTTCAGTGGTGGGGAGAAACATTTTCAAGACCTCAGCTATTGTCAAAGGAGTTTCATGCTCTTCTACTAGAGCTTCTTGGTCTATGGGTGGAGAGAAAGATTCAGAACTAGCCTGGGACTTTTCAACTATCAACACTATGTTTCTGATGTCCTTAGGCTTCCAGGTTTTGATATTTTCATCATACTTTTTAGAAAACTCATTATCAATCTTCATGCCAAACCTGGACTTAGGTTTTCCAATTTCAATTCTCATTCTCCACCAATCTGATATCTTTGCTACATTCCATTGTTCTCCTTTTTCTACTTCTTCAGCAGTGTCCTCATCAGGTTGAGGGTCCTTTTTATTTTTGGTTTTCTCCTCAATATCACGAATGATGGCCTCTGTCAGTCGATGGCTCTTCTTCTTATCTAGATCAAAATCCATAATCTGCTCATAAAAATCTAGCCATGGAGGTAGTTGATCCATTTTTGAAACATTCCACTCCAAAAGAGTGGTCTCATCATTATTTTTACCCTATTCAAAATGGGATCTAGACCTCTTATCAAATTTATAAGCTTTATCTCCATTTAGGGCTACATTCCTTTTGGTGAAAATATCATCAAGATCATAACTCCATATTTGAGGAATATAAAATAGACCTAACCTATCTAGGTATTGGTCAATTTTCTCACTCTACCCCTTCTTTGTGATAGTTATATCATCCATAGTGTGGTAGGTTAGCAGAGATTTTCTCTTTCTTCCAGAACCATAATTTGAATCAATGTTTTCTTCCTGCCTCAAATATTCCAAGGCAAATAACCTATCTATAATGAAATGGGGTAGGAGGAAAGGTTTACCCATGAATCCATATAATCTGATTACGGTACCCTCAATCAAAAGATACCAGTCTCCTTCTTCAGCACCCTCTATTCTCAAAATTTTCTTAGCCAGAGGTGGCAGTCTAGGGCACTCTCCATACATTATTTTTAATGCAGGTCCTAGGAATTCTAGGTTGAATCTATAGAAAGACTCACTACTCCTTAAATGACTTGTCCAATAATAGACCGGCAAGGGTTCCCCATCACTGGTTTTATCCCTAACTAGAATCCAAGGCATCTTATCCTTAACAGCCACATAAAACATCCATACCAGGCTTGAGCAATGCCTGAAACTAGGTGCATCAGAGCCCCTTTTCATTCTAACCAATTGTTCATGTATCCTTTGGGCAAGGAAGGCTAGCCAGTCAAAAAATATAACCCTAGTCCCTTTTTCCTCTGCACCTTCCTCATACATTCTTTCATTTGAAATACAATAGGCTGCGGTAATTTTCTAGCCATGCACCATTCTGTTGGAGTCTAAACCCTCCATGCAAGCCAACATTGAAAACAACTCGGGGTTTGCAAATTCATCAATGTGAATCGAAACTTCAAGCATTTCATCTTGTTCTCTTATTCTTTTGAAATTGAGATGAAGCCATTTTTCTATAGCTCCCTTCTCTTCTGATGTTATTAATGAGGTATAAGCCCTTGATTGTTCTGCTATGTCAAATGGTTTGGGTTCTGAAGGTGGACCTACTCCTATGGTGAATAATTCATGGAAAAGCTCTTTGGTAATTGTGAATAGGGGGAAGCCTTCAGAAGTTTTGATCATTCTATTTTTGGAATCATAGAATTTAACCATAGCAGAGACTAACTCAGGAGAATGATGCACAGAATCACAAATATAAGAGAATAAGAAAGATTTTATAGCTATGGTACCTTGTAGTCACACTGGCTTTCCATCGAAGTATCTGAATTCGAAATTCGTTCTTAGAGGGGTCCTCCTTACTTGTGTCATTACTGTGTCTGCTATTCATCTGGTTCACTGCACATGAGCTTGCAACTCTGCTCCTATATTCTATGCTTCTATGAGCACTTTCTTTAGAGCCATTCTACCAGTAACAACACTACATTCTCTCTGATATTCATAGTGAATGTTTCTGAGTACTATTTCGCTCTTTTCTCCTCTATGAATGCGGTATGTCTTCGAATGAATGTAGCTCATGCTTCGATGCTTTTATTTCTTGGTGCATGCATGTCTTCTACCATTAATGTGGCTACTATACAATCTACCCACTGGCACGCTTTCCAACTCCCACTCATTCCTTTTGGTGGCTCGAAGGTGGCATTTTGATCTCTCATTGGCCAAAAATTCAAACTTGCATTACCACTTCATGGTATCATTTCAGCTACTCTTTGGTTTGAGCATGGGATATTTTAGCATTAAATGTGGGCTCTCTCCTTCCTCTCCACATGGCCTAATTGTAAAATCATCATTCTACTTCACCTTAGTCTTGAAATTGTGGATTGAAGATGCATTTAATTTTCATTGATAATTAACTCATTTCATGCATGAACAATAACATTGGTTCCATTCCATTGAGATCTTCATGCATTTTGATGTGGATTAGAGATGATCACCATTCCGCTACCATTTACATGTATTTGCATGTGGAATGGAACCTCACTAAATCCTTTGTCAACACTTAGCCATTTTTGTGAATATTTTTCTCTTTTCAAAATGTTAAAGAAAAAACTGAATACAAAGTGCAGAAAGAAAGGGAAATATAATACAATGTATATACATATGTTACAATGAGCTTATATTTCAAACATAGTAGAGTTTGAGATGAAAACCATTTACTAGAATCGGTTGTATGTTCCCCTCTAGATCTTCAAGCTAGAACACATTGGACTCCTTGGCCTCCACTATTTTGAAAGGGTCATCCCAAAAAGAATCAAACTTTTCATGTTTGCCCGGTTTTGCTCTATCAACATTCCACTTGAGAACTGAATCTCCAACCTAGAATTTTTTGAATCTAGCCTTCTTATCAAACCATACCTTGATATCTGAGGAATACTTTTGAAAATTATCATATGCCTGAGCTCTATTCTCTTCAAGTTGTAGTAAGTGGGTCAACCTAGTTTTTACTAGATTTTCCTCTGACTCCTCTTATATTTACAAGCTTAAGTGCTAGAATTTCCAAATGAATAGGTAATACTACCTCTTTACCATATACCAGAGCATAAGGGGAAGTTTTAATGGACTTATTTATAGTAATCCTATCAGCCCACAAAGCTTGGTCCAACAATAGGTGCCAACTTCTTTTATTCCCTTCAAGTGATCTCCTCAAAATCCTTAATAGGTTCTTATTAGTAGATTCAACAAGTCCATTCCCTTGAGGGTAATAATTTGAAGTGTTCTTAAGAGTGATGCCATACTTGCTGGTAAACTCAATATACTTAGCTCCTATAAATGCTGGCCCATTATCACTCACCAAGGCTTCTGGAACCCCAAACCTTGAAATCAAATTTTCCATAAAATTAATCACTACTTCCTGATCTGATTTCTTGGTAGGAATAGCTTCTACCCATCTGGTAAGGTAATCTATGGTAGTCAAAATATATTTATGCTCTATTGAGGAATGAGGGTTGATGACCCCTATGAAGTCTAGCCCCCATTGTTGAAAAGGTTCTTCAACTTGTATTGGCCTGAGGGGGAATGAAGCATTCCTTGTCCTTCCAACATATCAATGATATTTGTCACAGGCCCTAGTAATCCTGAAAGTGTCAACAAATATAGTAGGCTAGTAATAGCTAACTATTATGATTTTCAAAGCTATAACTCTACCTAAGCTATGTCCTCCAGTTGGTCCTCCATGGAACTCTTCAATAACCCTCTGTTGTTGATCATCTTTTAAGCATTTTAGAAGGACTCCATCCAAATTTCTTTTATATAGGCCTTCTAGAAGCAATACATATTTCAAATCTTGCAACCTATATATTCTTCTTTGGGATGTATTTATATTAGGAGGGCATACTCTAGTTTGAAAGTATTTGATCATTTGATCAACCCAATTAGAGTCTACTATATGTACTCCTTCTACCTGATCCTCTTCTATTATCTGGCAAGCTATTACTTCTACTAATGTCGTTACCTCTGTTAGACCTTGGCATAGGGCCCTACCTCTCACCAACTTGGTGGGATGTATTTCTACATCATATTCTTGGATTTTGGTAATCCAACCAACCCTTTTATCTCCTAGTTCACCCTATAGAATAAAACTTCTTACATCTGGATGAACAACATATACCAGGGTTTTACTCTGGACCAAGTATTGCTTGAACTTCTTCAATGACTTCATCATAACAAATACTTGTCTTTCAATAAAGTTATATTTGACCTGGTAGTCATGGAGTGTCTGGCTCCAAAATAATATAGGATGTTCCTCACCTTGATCATATTTTTGAGTGAGCACTGAGGCATAACTCTCTTCAACTCCATAAGCATAAAGGATAAAATCCTTACTAAAATCTAGATTTACCAGTATTGGGGCTATTGCAATGGACTGCTTGATAATCTCAAAATCTTACTTCCTAACCTTAGTCCATTTAAACTCAGCATTCTTCTTGAGTAACTCAAATATGGGCCTTACTTTCTGTGCAAAGTTAGAAATAAATTTCTTAACAAATTTTATTTGACCCAAAAAGGACTGTAAGGCCTTCTTGTTTGTAGGCAATGGGAGAGCAATAATGGACTTAATTCTATCTGGATCTATGGCCATACCTTCTTTTGAGACCACATGACCTAGCAGCTTTCCTTCATGAACTACAAAGAATGATTTCTTAGGATTGAGTGAAATACCAAATTCTCTACACTTTTGAAAAACTTGCTCAAGGTGTGCTAGGTGATCATGCTTATCATGGGAAAACATAGTCATGTCATCCAAATAAATCAGAATGACTTTATTGATAAGTTCCCCAAAGGCATAATCCATGGCTCTCTAAAATGTGGCTCCCGCATTGGACAACCCAAAAGGCATTCTCTAGTAGGCAAATGTGCCCCATTTTGTGGTGAATGTTGTTTTATACTGATCTTCATCTTTCACCCAAATCTGATTGTATCTAGAGAAGCCATCTAATAATGAGAACCTTTCTATCCCTGCCACTATCTATAATATTTGATCAATCTATGGGAGGGGATAGTGATCCTTAAGAGATGCTTGGTTAAGATTTTTGAAATCTACACACAAACGAATATCACCATTATTTTTTCTCATAGGTACCAAGTTGGCTACCCAGGTTGAATGTTTTATTGGATAGATGATCTTAGCCTTCAATAACTTTAAGAGCTCCTCTCTCATAATGGCTTCGATCCTTGGATTTACTAGCCTTTGCTTCTGCCTAAAAGGCTTTGCATCAAGCTCTAGCTCAATAGTATGTTGGATAACTTTCTTGTCATATACCTTGAGGTCTTCATATGACCAAGCCACAATATCTTGGTATTTTAGGCATAAGGCTTTGATATCTTCTACTTCCTTTGGTGAACATCGAACTCCAACATTGAGCTTCTTTTTAGTACCGACTTCAACTTATTTATAAATTTTTCATTGAATTTCATGGCTCTGGTCTTTTTTCTATCCTCATTGTCAAATAAGCTCTCTAGGGTGACCAACCCTCTAGGAATGTGATTGTTCCTTAATTGAATAACATCTTGTTGATCAATCTCTTCTAGATTCTCTTCTTGGACAGTGGAGAGACATGCTTCTCTTACCAGAAAGTCAATTATCTGCTCATCACTTTCAAAAACCTGCCAAAAAATCTGCTTATCTAGTACTGCAGGTCTGAAAATCATTTTGATTCCCTTGTCTTTATTGATTCTAAAGTCTGCAGAAGGGTTGAAGTTAGCTCCCTTCATTGCTAAGGAATCTACCAAAGTATTCTTTTCTCTGGGAATAAAATTTATATTTAGGGCATCAAAGGATTCCATCAGATCTCATACCCTATTTTTGTATGCTTTTAGGTAATGGTGCTTGCTACTGCACCTCTCCCTTACCTGATGGACAATTAACTCAGAGTCACCATATATATTTAGAATATTAATGCCCATGCTTTCTACCTGTATCAGTCCAAGGCATAGAGCCTCATATTCTGTAGCATTATTTGTACATGACCATGTTAGTCTATAGGCAAAAATCTTTGTCCCCTTTGATTGGGATTGTAGTATCACACCAGCTCCTGCATCATTTTTGCATTTAGCACCATCAAAGTGCATGATCCATGTTTCCTTTTCTCTCATAGATTGATTGGATATAGTAGGGATCTTCTTATTTGATTCAGCTAAAATGCTATATGTTCCCATACCAGTTCCAAACTGACTGTAATCTTCTCTGAAGGGCAACTCATCCTCAATATCCAACTCTTCAAAATTTTCAACTAGCTCAAATTCTTCCAGGGGAGTAAGATTACACATATCCTCCTCAATCCTTTCAATATGATAAGACATTGGATTTTTAGGTGTTATCCTTATTCTCTTTCCTTTGAAAGGAATTACCATACTAGAATAATCCATATACATACATCCTCCCAACTTTGCAGTAAATTCCCTTGAAAGGCATAACCCAAAATAAGGTTCAAGATCAACCACTACTATTTCTTGCACTATTGTCACCTCAGGGGCTCTATGTAGCCTCATTAAAACATCCTTTATGACTCCCACTATCTTAACAGGTGTCCCATCCAATTGTAATACTCCAGGACAAGATCGAGTATACTCCATGCCCATCTCTTCACAAACTACTTTAGGCATAACTGTAGTTGATGCTCCTGAATCTATCATACAATTTTGGACCACCCATCCTTCCATTCTCAGGGAGATATAGAAAGGAGGGGGTTTATTTTTCAAAATAGCAAGGGACATTTCTTTCTTCTCTGAGGGCATACTAAGGATTGTGGTGGCCTGTTTCCACTGTGGGTATTTGTTGAGAGAAGCCTTAAGTAGGTATATCTATCCAGGAATGAAAAGAGTATCATATAAACTAGCTTTTTATGGAATATTTTTCATCTCTTCAACAATATTATACTCAGACTTAGCCAGGGTAGGTTTTTTAGGCCTTCTTTGGCTCACCATATTTTCTTTTATACTATTGAGTGGCTTCTATTCTTTACCTTTTGGTAATAGAGGGGAATCTAAGCCTTTCTTGTGCCTCATATTTAGACCTCATCTGGTCTCCTTCAGTTTCTTTTTCCAACCTCTTAGGAAGATTGTCTGTCTTCTCTTTCCCTTTAGCCTGAGGAATAGGAAAAGTATCACTGCTTTGGGGAAGCTGGTCATTTTTCTTTTGAGATGGAACTTGAAATTGTCCCATTTTTTGTGGATCTACTTGCAAGGTTTTCTTTCTAGACCTTGTCATGACAACGATTGGGCCATCCTCATCTGACTCCTTCCCCACCATGATCTGATCTTGCTACTAGAGCATGTTCACTCTCCCCTTCTGATTTCTCTTAGCTTGATCTATGGCTATTTGCACATGATGTTGGTACATAACACAAGATTATGAATCATGTGGATCATTACACACCAAGCACCAAACATTTGCAAGAGTAGTATCCGAAGAACATTCAGGTTCTTCATATATTGCATTTACTTTGATACCTGAACTATTGCTAGGACCAGGTCTCTGATCCTTATTTATATATGGGAACCTTCTTTGCTGAGATCTCTCCATTTCTCTTTTCTCCATAGAATTCATCTTGTTACTAAGGGTTTTCAAGGTATTTTGGATGTCTAGGAGAATGGAGGGTTCTTGAGAAACCTGAGCGGGAAGTGGAGGAAAAGGGATAGCAGTGGATGTGGGTTTTGGCTAAGGAATGGGGGTCATTTATGGAAATGGGGATGACAATGGAGGTGGATCCATATATGATGTAGTTGTTGATTGACCCTGGAAATTTCCAGTCTCTTGATTGTAGGGCAAAGCAGTCTTAGGAGGTAATCTCCCTACATTGATCAAAATATTCTCTGCATGAACCACAACATTATAAACTCGAGGAAAATCCTCTATTCTAGATTTTTGGGTTTGCAAACCTAGCTCTGATCCCAGAGCTCTGATATAGTACATATAGGCTAAGCTTACAACTGGTCTAGTTGCAAGGGGGATTCTTTTCCAGGTTCTGCTAAACCTTAAGTTAAAATCTGAGACTGATTCTTGGGGACCCTTATGCATAGAAGTAAACTGATTAAGCAGGGAGAAGGGTTCAATATATTCATTGAATTATTATATGAATGGTTCAACTAATGCAACCCATAAGGTGATAGTATTATCCTCAAGAGTCCTAAACCAATGTAAGATCTTCCCTCTAAAAGACAGGGCTAGGATCCTCACAATAACATCCTCATTCTTTATATCATGAATTACTGCTAGATTTAAAATATCTTGATAGTGCTCATATGTCGTCTTCCCTGATCCATCATAAGTGGGTATAGCTTTGGATACAGCTTGGGGAATGGCATGCATTTGGGGCAATCTAAGTGGACCAGTTGTGTTCCAGCTAGGGTATTTTTGTAGGGGCTGATTAGGTGGTGCATTTCCCTAATTTTGATTTGCATTAGCTGCCATGTTTCCAGGTGTGGTTACTACTAGGGGAGGGTTCTGATTAACTACAAGATTTTCTTCAGTGGAATTCACTTCTTCTTGAAAATATCTATGCAAACTCCTTATAACAGTTGTCCCTCTGTAAGGTAACTCATAAAAGAAGAAAGAATCTAGATTATTTCTCTTAAAAGACCTGGTATACATGAAAGGGCACTGGTCTACAAGGATGATTATTTTCTAGGCTCACAGACTAGGGAGTCACCAGGTGAATTTACTATTCTCTGCTTAGCAAGGACAAGACAATTCACCAAATCTTGATTCCTTCGGGTAGAGATAAACAATAACTCTTGTGATGGGTTTTCATGTTCCTTGTGAACTGGTCCCATCGGGCATGCCAAAAACTATTGGGCACTGAATTGCATCAAGTTTTACTCAATACTATGATTGTCTATCTTCCTACTTTTTATCCAGGCATGCACCCGATAGCTACAACTCAACACTCAACATTGGATGGACCAAAATAGGGTTTCAGATCCAACCTCCAGAGTAGGCTGGTTCCTTGTCAACTTAAAAGGGTGTTGACTCAATTATGCTCACTTAGGGTTTTGGGGATTAGGGTTGAGAAAGATATTAGGGTTAGAAAATATGAACAATAGTGGATGGATAGGCTAACAACATTGTCACTACAACAAAAAGCTCCCATAAACCAATTTAAATACACATTACTCAGATCAACATTATCTCAAATCAAATGAACCTTCATTCATTAAAGCACAATAGAGAAATATTATAGACAACAATTACAATATCTAAACAATGATAATCCAAATAACAGAATTAACCAATACTCAGATTTTATAGAAATGCACTCTCTACCAATATAGATCTAATTAGAAGTAGATTTCAATTACCCTAGTAGTTAGTAATCCAATAAACTAGCAAAAACTAACCATTCGAATATTGACAAAAATGCAACTCCAGAATTTGAACCTCTTATACGAAATAATGAAGACACAAATTTGGGGTGAAAATCAATGTAATGCTCCTTTCATTAGCTCTTGGGAATATTTACAGTAGTGCAGACAAACACACTAGAGCCGACCCTTAAAAATGAGGGTTCGACCTCTATTTATAGTTTGCAAAATTAAAAATATTAAGAAACATTACAAAGATTTATCATTTATAGCTCAACAGAGAGTTCTAGCTGGCATTTCCTTACTGGTTCATCCTCCGCAAAATCCATTGCAAGTGGACCACCATGGCAGCTCAAAGCCTCTGCAACTTGTTGGTTGTTCGACGTCAACTAAATTTTTGGCCATTGGAGACTGCATCTGCATCATTAATATTTCTTGGAAGCCCCTCATCATCGTCGATCTGCAACCATCTCTGGTTCTTATTTTCTTGAAACCCTCGATGCTTTGGCTTCCTCCTCCAACTGACTATGTTTTGAATCCGGTGAGAAATCACCTTAATATACTTCAAAATTATTGATAAAATCTTGATCGTAGATCTTCCCCCATCGCACGACTACGATTTGATAAGGAATATACTTGGAACAATGGTGGGGAAGAACCAAAACACCATTCCACTTTTAAAATTAATGACGTCACCTTTTATGCCTCAAAACCTATGGAATGCCAATCCAGCACAAAAACTCATTAAAAGTGAAGTGGGATGAAATCCACTCCTTATCCTTTGTTTTCCTTTGTTGGCGATGAAGCATTCACAAATCCACACAAAAAAGTTGATGATGTCATATTTTCTTCAAAACTTTTGTGGATTCTATTCCGGACCCAAGCAAGTGTATTAACTCAGAACACCATTCTGGACCCGCCATAGTGTAAAGGTAACTCTTCTTTCATTCCACACTGACATTAGTATACAACACTGCTTGTCACCAATCCGAAAGAAAGTTAGTCAAAATGACCTTTGTCATGAATCCACATGCCTTTGTTTTGCTTTCCACCTCCTGTCACCATTTTGGGCAAAAATATTCTATGCGCTCCCCGAAATCGGGCTCTCCAACACTTAGCCGCTCAAAAGATGTTAAAAATACAAAGCGGTCACCAATCCGCACCTTTTTTATGCTGACATCATCTTTCCCCAAAAACTTTTGCGGATTCGGGACGTGTCGCCAGTCCGGAGCCAAAAACATTAGAAACTATGCGGAATTGCTCCTAGTGCAAAAATACACTAAGTGTTGGGCGGATTGAGAACCTTTGTTGCGGATCCGCTCCAATATACACTGAAACATGTGCAGAATGGGAACTTCATGCCTTAGGTAAAAAATTTCAAAATTTTTCCTAAGTATGTGGCCATTTTGGGCCTATAAGCAATAGAGGAGATTCGGTGTGGATTGCTATTCAACAATAGAGCTAATACCACCAACCAAAATTAGTGCTCTTACAGCAACGCTAACACACCTAGCTATACCATAAAGTAATACAAATATGGCAGCCAATGACAGTGCTTTCCTAGCAATGCCAACATGCCTAGCTACACCATAAGGTGATACAAATATGACAGCCAATGGTAGTGCTTTCCTAGCAATGCTAACATGCCTAGCTACACCGTAAAATGATAGAAATATGATAGCCAATGGTAGTGATTTCCCAGCAATGCCAACACGTCTAACTACACCATAAAGTGATACAAATATGGCAGCCAATGACAATGCTTTCCCAGCAATGCCAACACGCCTAGCTATACCATAAGGTGATACAAATATGCATAATGCTCAAGGTGTGAGTTGCTAAGATTTTGGGAGGTTGATGCACAGGCAAGAGCCCATGGCCTGAAAACAATGTAAACTAGTGAAAAGAAATTATTAAGCATGGTTTAAAAATGTAATACCAACCTGGACTATTCATAGTTATTGATTTGCCTACGCTTGTTTGAATGGACCATCATCCACTTCTCTCTTAGCTTCACTTGTTGTGCTCTCCCTTTATCATGGTGCTCTCATCTTCTCACTATGCTCTCTCCCCTTCTACCCACTATGGTCCCTCTCCCTTCTACCCACTACACTCCCTATGTGTGTCTCCTCTTCCTTGGTCTACTTCCCTACCTAGCCATCATTACTCTTCGACCACATCCATCAGGCGATAGGACGGACATGATCTTTTCTCTTCCTAAGGTGATCGCCATAAAGGATATTTCATCTTATGTTAGAGGGGCTTCACAAATATAGTCTAATCGGACCTCCAAAGGGCAACCCGACCCATTCTACAGAAGGTCATCTTATCGCATTTACGCATTATGGGTCAATCGTTGGCAATGCAGTGGCTTCCCATTAATTCAATGGTGTAAAGCCTGACCCTTGGAGCTTAAATAATTATATTTATATTTATTTTTAATTTTAAGATAGACTCTTCGTTGCTTAGATGAGTCAATCATTCATTTAGTTGATCTTTTCTTTGCTTATTTAAATAAACCAATGCTATTAAATAAATCAACCACTTATTTCAAATAACATCTACCAACTTATTTAAATAATAAACCATTTATTTAAAGCAATATCTTTTGCTTATTTAAATAAATCAATAATTCATTTAAATCAATATTTTTTGTTATTTAAATAAATAAATAATTTATTTAAAATAATGTCTTTTTTTTTTTTTTAAATAAAGGGGTAAAAATTTATTGATAAAAATTCTAGATTACAAAGTACAGTTGAGCCCCCACCCAGGACTCAAATAAGCAACAAGACAGGCTAAATCACCAGACAAGGTCAACTCCCAAAGAAAACCAAAAAAAAACAAACCACATTAAGTTTGAACATCCTTATGGATCAACTCCCGTAGGTGTTGAGAATCCCCAGACGGGAGGCTCTCCCAGTTATCAATACTCTGAGTATCCAATAGCTCAGAAGCCCTTTTTGCTAGGTAATCAGTAACCCCATTCCATTCCCTTGGAATGTGCACAAAGGATATCAATTCGAACTCTTCACTCATTCTGAGAATCTGAATGGTCACAGAGGCCAACTGCCAATTAACATCCTCCACTCTTTTACTGTTTAAAATATTAGCCAAAATTTGAGAGTCAGACTCGTAAAGAATCCTGCGCCGACCAAGAGAAAACCCCCTTTGCAAGGCCTCAAGTATCGCCAGAGCTTCCATAAGATTGTTGGAGTGAACACCTTTATAAATGGAAAATAAAAAACTGACCACGCCAGCAGAATCTCTCCCAACACCACCAATTCCAGCATGTCCAGGATTACCCTTGGATGACCCATCAGTATTAATTTTTAAAACTCCTCTAGGGGGCAGTCTCCATCTACCCTCTCTCCTAACCTTCTTGCTAAGCTGAGGAATCCTACTAGGGCTAGAAGAATTCACACCAACCCCAAACAAACCAAGGGCCTGTCGTACCTTCTCCTCCCTAGAGTCCAAATGAGGGTCCACATCACATTTACTATGGATAGTTTCTTGAACCATACACAGGATCCTTTGCCAGATCTGTTGAATAGCCAAATCACTTCCCTCAAAAATGTGCCGGTTTCGTTCGACCCAAATCTGCCAGATGATGCAAGAAGGGCCCAAATTCCAAGCCACTTGGAGGAAGGGGGCCTTGGCCGGAGGTCTGCCCGGACTACTCCAAAATTCCACCAGGGAGAGCACATGAAAACAAGGATGGTTCCAGGCACTCCACCAACGATGCCAAATGTCTCTGGCAAGGGAGCATTGGAAAAATAAATAAGAGTCATCCTCATTCTTACCACAAAGGACACATAAAGAGGGACCCTGAAATCCCCTCTTCCTCAAGTTATCCCAAGTGAGGCATTTATTACGAGCTACCAGCTAGAGAAAAAAGTTACATTTCGGCCAAGCAAATCTATTCCACACCTTTTTCCACCATGTGACAAGGAGACTCCCGAACTTTTGCTTATCAAGAACTTGATAACCATAGGCTACAGAGTAGGTTCCCTTGGGATTAGGGTTCCAAGCCAGAATGTCTTTATCCCTCAATTAAGAACAGTACCTTCCTGCAAGAATAAGAGAAAGCACCTCTTTATCCTCGGCCAATCCCCCTTGGGGCCATTCCTCCGGATCTTTCCATCTGTACATCTCCATATTTCCAAAATACTAGATTTTTTTAAAGTCCTCCACATGAGACCAGCCCGCTTCCAAGAAACAAATGCTTAGGGAATGTAACCTGGGATATTGATTCAAGATAGGAGGGTGGCCATCCCAAGAATCCTTCCAAAAAATAACATCTGATCCCCGATTGCAAATCCAGAACAAACCCTACTTAATTAAATTAGCTTCTATTTTTAGAGTGTCTTAGATAATAGAACCTTTCCCAACCAAACTGGCTCTAGGTATATCTGCCTCAGAAATACCTCTCAAGTATTTATAAGATAATATTTTAGCCCAAATCTGATCTTGAGAGGTACACCATCTCCAATAAAGTTTCGTAGCCAAAGCCTGCCCAGAAAGAGTTGCCTGTCGTAACCCAAGGCCTCCCTCTTGAACTGGCCTACAAATGGAATCCCATATAACCAAACTCCATTTAGATTAATCAATTTTGCCAGACCACAAAAACTATCTTGACAGAGCATCCATGTCCTTGATGAAACGAGAAGGAGTTGTTTGCACAAAACATCTGTAAATGGGTAAAGCTTGAATAACAGATTTTAAAAGAAATACTCTACCTGCAGAGGATAGCCATCTGACAGTCCAGAGATTTACCTTCCTTCTAAACTTATCAAGTATAGAATGCCAAGAAGATCTAGGCAGAGGATGAGATGAAATCGGGATCCCAAGATAAATGAAGGGGGGAGTCCTGGCCTAGAATCTTAGAATGCGAGCAATCCTGGCTTGAATAAGAGGGGGGGTATTGAAGAAGAAAATAAAGGACTTGTACTCATTAATCACCTGTCCAGAAGCACCAAGATATATTTCAAGAGATCGTCTAATGTTTCTAGCTTCCTTGATAGTGGCAACTCCCAAAAAAGCAGTATCATCAACAAATTGAAGGTGGGAAAGAGGTGGCAAACTTTTATCCCACTTCCACCCCTGAATGAGACCATGCCTTACCTGAGACTTGAGTAATCTGCCCAACCCTTCCGCCATAATGATAAACAAATAAGGAGATAGAGGATCTCCTTGCCTCAATCCCCTTGAGGCCTCAAACAACTCCGTTGTCTCGTTATTAACAAGAACATAGAATGAGGAAGAAGAAATATAGCTCATCACCCATCTAATCCATTCCTCCTCAAAGCCAAAAGCAGTAAGAACTTTTTGAAGAAAGGACCATCTAACTCTGTCATAGGCTTTTGCCATGTCCAACTTAATGAACATAGTTTTCTCCTTAGAATTTTCCATTGAGTGAATAGCTTTTGTATCAATAACAACCCCATCCATGATTTGTCAGCCAGCAACAAACCCACCTTGCTCCTCAGAGATGATTTTGCTCAACCATATCTTCAGACTCTTAGCAATAATTTTTGTGATGATCTTATATACAACATTACAGAGAGCAATAGGCTTGAACATATCCAAGGAATTCGCTCCCTCTTTCTTGGGAATAAGCACCACAAAGGTAGCATTTAGGGCCCTTAGCATCTGTTTGTTCTTTTGGGACTCACAGACCACTTCCAAAAGTTCAAATTTGATTAACTCCCAAAAATCTTGATAAAACTCAATTAGGAATCCATCCGGACCCGAGGCTTTCCCCTTTTTCATCTTGAATACAACACTTTTCAGCTTCTCAAGGGAAATTGGATCCATCAAGTGCTCATTCATCTCTCTAGAAACAATTGAGGGAATACAGTTTAGAATAAGTTTTTCTTCCTCATCATCTGAGAGGGCATCCTCCTTGAAGAGAGAGGAAAAATACCTCTTAGTCTCTTCCGAAATATCCCCGAAAGAAGAAAGCAGAGGCACCCCGAGAATTAACAAGAGAGGTAATCCAGGTTACCATTACAACGAACCTTAACGAGTTATAAAAGAAGGTTGTGTTCCTGTCCCCTTCCCGAATCCAATCTACTCGAGATTTTTGTTTCCAAAAAATTTCTTCCCTCAGTTCCCATTCAAGCAAGGTCTTTTACAGCCTCAGATTCCTCAACAAGAAGCTCCTTTGTGAGTCCCTGATCTCTAATATTCCTTGAGGCTTCTTCCACCCTCCTAAGAGCTGCCAGCTTAGCCAAGGAAAGGTTCCCAAATTTTAGTTTATTCCATCTCTTCAATTTATACTTAACAATTGAAGTCGCTTCATAAAGGAGTACATAGCAGTGCCATGATGAGGTTTGCCATTAGTCCACCAGCCTCGCATGAAATCATGAAGCTTAGGATCTCGTAGCTACATAAGTTGAAACTTAAATGAGGGATTCTTTTTTAGCCCTAACTCCAGAGCAGAGAGTTTGATAGGCCAATGATCAGATCCTCTACCCTCCAGAATCATAGAACTAGCACTTCTATTATTGCCAATCCAAAAACTAGAGATCAGAAACCTATCCAGTCTCTCTAAAATGGAATATTCCCCACATATTCTATTATGCCAGGTAAATATCTCATTATCCGGCTTGATGTCAACCAAGTTCAAGGCCCGGATATGAGAATTGAAGACAGAAGAAAAAGGCTCAAGACGATCAATCCCACCACGTTTTTCCTCCAGACATGTGATAGAATTGAAGTCTCCAGCCAAAATCCATGGGTACAGGGGGAGCCGGACTTCTCACAAAGCCAATGTGCTCCCATAAATTCACTTTACCATTGTAATCAATAGGAGCATACACGTTTGTAAGTAGGATGGTCTCACCAGATTCATTATCATGCCCGATCATCGAAATAGACCACCTGTTGGAAATCCAGGTAAGAGGAGAGATCTTAACTAGATCCCATAAACAAGCAAGGCCACTAGCATATCCACATGCACCAATACACTAACATTGCCCCTTTCTCCACAACTTGGGAGCAATATTGAACAAACTATCAATAGCTAATTTAGTCTCCTGAATAAAAACCACATCCGGAGAATGAACACGAATCAAATCATGAACAGATTTTTGTCTGGGGATGTTGTTCAACCCCCTTACATTCCATGAAAGTATAATCATTTTTGGGGGTTATAAAAATGGGAGTCCAATGTTCTCACCAAACCTGACTCTACCAAAGTCTCCCCCATTAACTTAATTTTATCCTGGTCTTTCTTTCGACCCACCTTCATATTCTTATTTGAAGCATTTTTTTTAATTATTTTATGCTTCAATCCCAAAGATCGTAGGATTTTTACGATCCATGGATGATCGCATCGGTGCTCGGGTAGGAGAGGGCATATCTAAATCGTGCCATTTTCTAAGATAACTTCACTTCCAGGGCTAGGGCCAACCATATCACCTATACTCGAAACCAAAGCCCTCTGTTCTTCATTTAAACCCCCTATATCTGGTTCCCTTGGTTCCACATCATGAAGAGACAACTGATTTGGTCTTGTTATATCTATAACAGGTAGCGATGTTTCAGGTATCTCCACGCACTGATCAAGATTCTCTAGAATTTCAAAATGGTTGAGCTGAGCATCTGGTTGGTTATCCTTAATGTCTCTTTTTGCCTTTCTTCCTTTATTTTGAGGTTTTACCGTAACAAATCCTTCCTTATCCTAATCCCCCTCCTTTATCGGGGCTTTTTCTTTATCCATATTTTGTACAGCTCGAGAGGGCCCAGGATTTGAAGCCACAGGCAGGACAAACTTAGGGCATTTTCTTTGTAAGTTGCCATATTCATGGCAAATCCAGCAACGAAATGGAAGAGCTTCATAGTCAAGTTTTTGAACCCATTTGGTTGATCCGAACTGTATTTCAATAGAATCTGGAATAGGATTGTTTAAATCAATTTCAACACAGATACAAGCAACAGAGATTACCTTTTTATCCATCATCTGTCGTGATGGCCCAACCGGATTCCCAAGTAGAAGGGCAATCATATGCAAGATGTCATTTCTCCAAAATTCCAATGGGAGCCATGGAAGCCGAACCCACACCGGAACCCGTGACGGCTGCTCCTCTGATGGGTTGAAACCCACATGCCAAGGTTTAAAAAAATATTCCCACTTGGTTACAGAAATAGGGACCTCCTTCAAATGCTTTGTTACGATCCGCAAGACAAGAAAAAACCACCATAAAATAGTTGTTTACAATGTCTTTTGCTATTTAAATAAATCAACCATTTATTTAAAATAATATATTTTGCTATTTAAATAAATCAACCATTTATTTAAAACAATATCTTTTGCTATTTAAATAAATCAACCATTTATTTAAAATAATATCTTTTGCTATTTAAATAAATCAACCATTTATTTAAAACAATATCTTTTGCTATTTAAATAAATCAACCATTTATTTAAAAAAATATCTTTTGCTATTTAGACAAATCAACCATTTATTTACCAAGGCATACAAGGAGTTATGAAGGCAACCCATTCACTTATAGCTCACTGATTATCAAGGTAAATAATGCTAAAGTAAAAGACAATAATGTATGTGCATCAAACAAAGAGGGAGTCTTTCCATCAATCTAATCACCTATCTCAACCTCTAGAACTTATGATGGCTACTAGATCATCAATCTGGGGCTCAATGTGGTTAGCTATTGATGATTATCCCTAACCAAATGCATGCCTATATGAAGGTATCTATCTGTGTTATCTTCAATTGCCTTATCATTATTTACTCTTTCTCAAGTACTCTCATCTCTAGTGGATGACTCAATTTCTTCCACTCACGAGTGCACCTGATCCTACATATTGGCAATTCGTTAGCAGTATCATATCCTTCATTATCTAATCAATATTGTAAGGTTGCTTAATTGCACAAAATCGAGTATTAGCATCATTCATTAATACATTATTTTTCCACATTCAAAGGTCCATCTAGGAGGGTCATGACAAACTCCTTATAAATCCCTAATTAAAAATTTAGAAATTATGGATATTTGCAAATATAATATTTTAATTTTCTATGTAGAATTTTGAATTCCTCCAAATTAAGTTATTTGCAAATATTTCTTATGATTGAATAACGTAATTCCAAATGCTTTCCAATTAAATATTTCTTGCTTCAAAAGGCTTTCAAATATTTCAATAAAGCATCTAAGGTTATAATATATCAATGCAATTCCTTATACCTCCATTTATTTAATTAATCTCAAGCATAAAAGATTAACTAAGTTTAACCTTAGCATTAATATTCCTTATTTCTCATTTACCTTTATAAAAATGCAAGTTAATTTAAATTTTTATTGTACCTTGTTGATTATGACATGTTGTGTATGTGTTATGCTTCTCCTTGACTTCTCTATTCTACAACTTGCACTCTGATTAAGGCATTGTCCTCCTTTTAGCACCTTCTAAGACATTGACTATCCTCCTAATGTTGGCTGGTTTCATTATCCTTCAATTGTGTTGTACACTCTACTCACTTGCCTTACATTCTTATTTCATGAATGGCTTGTATGACTTGTCTCTCATGCAAAGAAACTATTTCATTTCCCTTGGAGTTACTTTTTGCAATGTGACACTTGGCTAAGTATCTCTTTACTCCTCTTGTGTTCTATCCTTCCAAGTGGTGCTTCTCTTCTATGTAACCTTTATTCTCTTCCTTGGTAATGCTTATTTATGTTCTTCTAGGTGGTGGTGCCTCTCTATTCCCTTGCTTGATAATACTCCTTATTTTCTATGTAGTGCTTTTCTTGCTTGATAACGCTCCTTTTCTACATAACACTTTCCTTTGCTTGATAATGCTCCTTCTTTCTTAGTAACATTCTCTTCTCCTTTACACTTGGCACCAAACGCTCCTAATCTTTGTAACAACAAATGGTGTTAGGCTTTCTATCAACCGCTCCTTGTTTTTTGTGTTCTCCAATCCTTTGTAATGTTGTTTGCTTTTGGCTTTGGTGGCTTCTTGATTTTGGTGCTCAAATTCTACTCTCCAACATTACAACTTTCCTTGAGTAACACTTTCTTCTATGGCACTCTATCTTCCTCTCTATCCAAATATGGTGGCTCTTCTCTAGAATGGTGGCTCCTCCTTCAATATGGTGGTGCTTCCTCTTGAGATTGGTGGTTCTTCTATGCTTGGCTACTGGTCCATTCACCTTCCAATGTTGGGGTGCTTGGCTTCACTTTTGTACCTTCATTTTTTGCTTTCCTTAAAGTGACTTATAGTTTCTACGTTCTCCAAAAAATGCCTTTGTAGCAATGCTTCCTCTTAACCTTGGTGGCTCCTCCTTGAACTTGGTGGCTCTTCCTTGAGCAACACTCCTCCTGGAAGCTTCAACCTTTTCTTCAACAACGTTTGGGCTCCCTTCTTTGTGACTAGTTTGCTTTCACTTTGTTACACTTCCTTTCAAACTTTCTTGGCTCTATGCTTGGTGGTTTCTTCTTTGGTGACTCCAAGCTTTTAATTTATGCCAAAACCTTTGCCTTTTGGATAGTATATTGTATTCAATGATATTGGCTTTTTTACTATCAAAAAATAGTGAGACGTTGATCTTTTATCTTTTCTAACTTATTTATTTTTTGCAAGTTCTAATCCCTTGTGAATGCTATCTTCTTTGATCTTTGAAGATATAAACTTGAGACCTTTCCTTTTGCTACTTTAAAACTCAAATATGGTGTTTTCAAAAAACTTAAATAATACTTGGATAAAAAAATTAATAACACCAATTTTCAAACCTTATTTTGGCCTCCTTTGTAGCAAGCTTTCTTGGTTATTTGGTTTGCCTATTTGCTATCCCATATTTGTAAACTTTGTAGCTCTCCTTTCTACTTAATTGTTGTCTCAAACTTATCAATTTTACAGCTCTAATTGCTACCTAATTTTTTTCTTTTTAGCCTTTAATTTGTTGTCCAAAAATCTAATTTTTGTGGCTCCAATTCTCCTCCAACTTTGTTCTCTTGGACTCTAAAATTTTAATCTATTAGTGCTACCTAAAATGTTGCCCTCTTACTATCCTAAACTCTGTAATTTTTAGCTTCTAATGAAGCTAATTCCTCATATGTTTTTTTGTCCTTAACTCTCTTGAATCTACTAAGAAACTCCTCCAATTCACACCTCTAATCTCATTTCTAATGTTGTCCAATTTTATTAATTTGCTACCTTATTTTTCTTCCAACTCCACCTTTAATTTGTTATTCAAGGGCACTTCAAAATCTGCCCAAATCTTCACCAAAATGTAGCTTTATGTCATCTTCAATTTTTTGTCCTATTAATCATCAATTTATGTTGTAAAAATCAGTACTTTTCTCCTTTGCTAATCAGCCTTCAAATATTTTATGGCTATCCTCAAAACTCTCAAATATGGTGGCCTCTTATAGCTTCTTTATCCTCCTATCTCCTTATCGAATTTTGACTTCAAATTGGGTCTATTTTTCGGCCTTCTTATCAAGAATATGAATGTCTCGAGATCTTCAAGAATCCTTTTTAAAATTTGGCAAACTTCTTGCCAAATCCTTATTTGTTTTGGGCTTATTTTCAGATGGTGATAATTATCCCAAATTCTTCTTATCAGGAGCTTCTCCTTCTTGTAATCTTCTCCCTTGATATTTCTTCAACTCTTCTCCAATGGCCACTTCTTCAATTTCTTTAATAGGGATTCTTTAGCCTCCTTTCTCCTTCCAAATTTTCTTGAGATCTCTTATTTTGGGTCTTCAAAGTTTATAGCTTCTCAAATATTCAATCTTCTATCTTCTAAATCTAGAAATTATTCAATGGGACCTCTTTCTTGGGTCTCCTCTTTCTTCAATCTTCAATAGGGTTCCTTTGGCCTCTTTCTCTCTTCTCAAGCTACTTTCTTCTTTCTTCAATATGGAGTCTTCAATATTCAAGCACCAATCTCCAATGGGGTCTTCTTTCTTGGACCTCAATCTTCAACGTCTACTTTTTTTGTAACAAAAAACTAATCCCTGCATGAGGAAAGCACATAGACTTTCAGGTAATCAAAGATGAAATTCTTCTCTATTCGTTGTAGGAAGCTTCTCAACTTTTTAGAATTATTTTTTTGCAACAAAAAACATTATATAGTAGCAAAAATCCATGCAAATATCTAGATATCTATAAGTCATTAAGCATCACTAGTTATCCTTCAATCTAGTGGAAAATAGATCTTTGTTGAGTTCTAGTCTTCATGAGTTTTCCTGCAACCTTATGGAGAGACTCTAGCCAAATAGCAATTTTGAAAATTCTAGAAATGAAATCTCCCTATCTCCTCTCAATCTCTCTTGTGGCTTTGTCTATATCCTATCAATCTACCTTGCGCTTTGATACCACTGTTAGATTTTGATGCTTATGTTTAAGGAATTGCAACCACAAGGACAAAATGAGCATGCAATATTAAATATATGATAATGGCAATATACTAAGTAAGAAAAACTCATAAAGAACTCTTGCAATAACTCATAAAACTGCCATTAATGAAAGCTCACGAAAATAGTCTCTTCATACAAAATGTGAAGATCTCAAATGCTCCATGCTTCATACAAGTTCTACATTGTATCTAACTTGTATTCTACTCTACTCTACTCTACTCTAATTTATTTTTATATGTTTAATTATGTTGTTTATTCACCCTTTTAGAAGTTGGTTTCGATTTTAATCATATGGGTGGCCTTACACCTTGAGCTATGATCTTTCCAGCTCCTTTTTATTGTAACCTCTTTTATTTTTATTGAATATAATTATTAGTTCCAATCAAAAATTGGTGTAAGTAAATTAAGTCCTTGTAACACTATAAGGTTGCACCAATAAATATTGAAAAACCGTTAAACATATATTCTATATTTTAATTTTCTAACGAACCTTTTATAAAAATTGCTAATGAAATTTAGTGCACCTTGCTGGTGAACCTTAAAAATAATTATAGTTATAAAAATAACTGCGCATCTTTCGTTCATAGCATGTACGTGGGCCATGTTTATTTTCAAGGTATGCTTCTTATGAGAAATAAGTATGACTGTATAGATCGTCCGTTTTGATGATTTTTTTTTATTTTTTAAGTTATAATGGTGGTGTTGAAATTCAAGCAGAATCATGTTCTATAAAAGTGTTTGGCGTCAAAATACCAAGCAGAGCACTAAAATCAGGTCATGTCTAGACAGTACTACATAAAGAAAACAACAATCACAAGAACTATTACGTTACGAGTCTTCTTGGCTTCTATTACGAGTCGTCTTCTTCTTCCTAGTCAAAAAAGAATATGACTGTAGAGACAGCGGTGTCAAATACCAAGCAGAGCACTAAAATCAGGTCACGTCGACACATAGACAGTACTACATAAAGAAAACAACAATGACAAAATGGTCGCGGGGATCTTAGCTTGTTAAGAAATATAACGTTATGAGTCTTCTTGGCTTCTGTTAGTCGAAGACGAATATGCCCAAATACAAGGGATTGATAAACATGGAGACAGCAAAGGAGCCCTCTTCACGTGTCTTTTTCTCGTATTGCGAATGATTATAATGCAGAACGGCTGGGGAATCGAAAGTCCAACAAACAATAAATTTACGTGGAGAATATATGCAGGATATATGCAGGCCTTGAACCTTCCATGCTCCATCCATTCTCGATTTGTTATAAATCTATGTTGGAAAGAGCCAGGTTTATATAAATATTTGGCAACACCCTTCATAGCTCACAGAAAAATATTTCTTAAGGGTGTGGAATTCCAATTCCCTTTTTATCAGTCATGAATTTCTGAGGTTGAGCGTACACTCTAGCCTGACCAGTGAGCCTAATTCATATACAACATCCTGGTCAGGGACAAGGGAAAGTTTCACAATATACATTGTTGTTTAGAACTTAGCTGTTAAGATGGTTGGTGATCTTGAAAGTCTTGGATTATGCCAGTTACCTTGGCCCTTCTAACACTAGGAGTTTGATTGTGTCACTCTGCAAGAGGGTTTGGCCTAATTAATTGACATTTCAAGATGGACCTAGGTGCAGAGATGGCCTCACCAATGAGACTACTGGAAGAATTGCGTTCCAGAAGTGACGATCTGCCTGTAACAGCGAAAGGCATAAAAAAGAGAGGAGGATGGAAAATTATGCCCTTTATCATAGGTAAAAGAAAACCAGATCCTTTCTTGCTTGAGGAATTTGTTTCTTATTTTTTTTATTTGTCCTTTTGATATGGTTACTGAGGTGTTCTAAATTGCCAGAAACGAGAGCTGTGCAAATCTAGCGACAATCAGCTTATTTGCAAACCTGGTGGTGTTCTTGACCACTCAGTTTGAGATGGATCAGATAGCAGCTGCAAAACTTACTTCTGTGTGGGGCGGAGCCAACAATTTAGTGCCCATAGTGGGTGCTTTCATAGCGGATTCATAACTGGGAAGGTTTTGGGCTATCGTTCTCGCCTCTATCGCATACGTATTGGTAAATAATCTACAATTATCCGCCCCCTATTACAATCTATCTAGGCGTATTCGTTTCAAAATTTGATTTATAAGTTCTTTGTGAAGTATTAGGGAACTTATTCGACAATTTGGTTGATACAGGCGCTGAGTCTTATGACATTCATATCTTTTCTTCTACCTACATTAAAGGCGTCCGGCATAGAATTTGCATTACTGTATGTGTTTTTGGCACTGATGCTTATGGGATCAAGCGGGGTGAAGTCATGTTCAATACCCTTCGGTGCAGAGCAATTCGATACCACGGATGCCAAGGGAAGGAAAAAACAGCAAAGCTTCTTCAATTGGTATTACTTTATGGCAACTGTATCTACCATGTCCGGTTTGACCTTCCTTGTTTATCTACAAAATAAGAAATGGAGCTTGGGATTTGGTATGGCTACTATCTTGATGGTGATGTCCACGGTCTTCTTCCTTTTAGGAACAAATTACTATGTGTATGTTAGTCGAGAGGGAAGTCCCTTCACTGGTTACGTTCAAGTGATTGTTGCATCCATTCGAAAGAGAAATCTCGTATTACCGTCTGATCCAAAGGAGTTGTATAATATTTCTTCGGACAGGGAACTCGGTTTAACAGACCAATTCAAGTATGTAGTTTCTTTCATTTCCATTTTATTTACATGTTTCAACTTACTGCTTATTTTTTATTAAGAGTGAAGTTAGGAAAGGATGGCAATAACCGAAATTCTGTCCTTTCTCAACATCAATTTGGACAAATCCAGCCTAATATACTAATCGAGATTCGTTGTTAAAACTTTGCATGATGTCAAGATCATATGCATTCAATTTTCTAAAGACTGCATTCTTGTGCATTTTCCATTCATTGATAACAATTCGCATCACAAAAATGTTCCCATCAATGATGAATCCATGATTGATAAGCATTAGTGATTAGAGTAAGTTTATCCATCAGTGATGAATCCACGATTGACTCGCAAGTTGCATCAACGATGAATCAAGACCTTCCATGATTGACTTTGATCAATAATGAATCGGGATAAATTCATTTATTAACGATGAATCCGTGATTCTTGATTCATCGATGATTGACTGGCATCAGCGATGCATCCGATAAATTCATCATCACTGATGAATCCGGATGTTTACAATAAAAAATCCACACCCGCATCCTGGGAACGTTGAAGTCATGCACCCATCCAATAATAGTCTACATATATATATAAATTGAGTTACTGCATGGGATTTTCTTTTCTTTACTTGGCGAAAACTGTATACCTTGCAATTCTCTGTTTGCTAAATCGACAAATAGACTACAGACTGAAAAACAAATATACTCTTGATAAAATTTGTTAAAAACATCAAGGATCAAAATAAGTAGGAAATTACCCAGGTGTCAAAATAAGCAGGAAATTACCCAGGTGTTGTAGGTGAGTTGGAGAGGAGAGGGCAATCTTCCAAGGGAGGTCCCAGGTTCAAATCTCCACCTACCAAAAAGCTGAATTGAGTATCCAAAATTCAATTGATAGAACCCCTTGGTCTCTTTCCAAGGAGTTTTTTTTGCTTAAAAATAAATAGGAAATATGTAGAGCATAAACCACACATAAGAAGTAACTGGAGATCTGTAAAAGTGACCAGCTTGATTGACAAACCTTTGTTGAGCATTACAGTACATGACAACGTTTTGAATTTCTCACAAACACCAATTCATCTCTTTTCCTCCAGGTTTCTGAACAAGGCTGCCATAATAATGAAAGAAGACGATTTCAAGGATAACAGCTCAAAGCCTAACCCATGGAGGCTCTGCCCACTCTGTAGAACCGAAGAGTTCAAGTCGGTGATAGCCATACTTCCCATTTGAAACGGCGGAATCGTGGTAGCCATCACCCTGCTGGGCACGGCGTTTTCATACATGATATACCAGGCACAACTCATGCACAGAAGAATCGGTCCCAAATTCGAAATTCCCCCAGCCTCCTACAGCGTCTTCGCCCTCTTGGCCATAACCATATGGCTACCACTCTACGACAGACTCATCGTCCCTTTCTTCCGCAGGCTCACAAAGAGAAGCCAAGGGATCACGCTATTGGAAAGGATCGGCACGGGGCTAGTTATCTCAATATTGACCATGGTTGTGGAGGGAGTCGTTGAAGTTAAACGCAGGGAGAGCAAGACGCCTATATCCGGGTTTTGGCTGGTGCCTCAGTATGTTCTGGTAGGCCTCGCCGAGGCGTTCTACACTATTGGCATGATCGAGTTCCTTTATGTGCAGTTTCCTAAGAGCATGAGGAGCACTGCAGTGGCGCTCTACTGGTGCGGCCAGGGAATCGGGCTGATGCTCACCAGCGTGGTTATCACGCTTGTGCACAACGTCAGCGGTGGCGAAAGCAAGGGCGCTTGGTTGCCGAGGAACATTAATAAGGGTCGCCTCGAGTACTTTTATTGGTTATACGCATGCCTCTGTCTGCTTAATTTTATATATTTTCTTGTTTGCGCGAGATCGTTCAGACATCTAATTCGTGACCGCTCGGAGGAAAATCCGAACCGCGAGGGAGGATTTGCGTCGTAAAGAAGTGTTTGACTTTCTGTCACGAAGAAATTTGACATTATATTTTATTTTTTATTTAGCCATTGCTACAATGCTATATGGAAAATGACCATTAAATGAAAGCAAATGTCGCAAATGTCTATAAAAACGGAGTTTATAGAAACAATAAAATAAGGATGATACTTTTTTGATACTTTGAGTGCGGGACAAAATGAGGAACCCAAAAATGGAGTCTAGAAACAAGAATGATATACATAAAGTTTGAACCAAAATGAAAAGACTATTAAAGCCGAGTTTATAGAATGAATTAATTAGTAAAAGTAAAAAAAATCAAAATAATATAATTTATGTTTTAAATCAATTTTTTTTTTTATTGATTATATGTAATTAAAGTATATTTTTATTAACTCATGATACACAATAAAAGTATTATAAATTAATTATTATATATTTTATTAAACAAAATTTAATAATTTTTAACTAAAAATATTAATTAAAATATACGATATAAAAATTTAAAAAAATTGTAAATAATTATAAATTTATTTTAGATAATTCCCTATACTCTGTACCTTTCGCACCTAATTCGTTTAATCGCTTGAGGACTTTATTGTGTGTATTCTCAAACTTTCAAATCAAAAATCTACTTTGAAATGGTACAAACATACAAAAAAAAAAAAAAAAACCATTGTAATATTCAGAGTATCTGTATCACACAATTCTTTAAAAGTCCAGTCACTAAACCAACTGAAAATTATTAACTACCTGACTGTAAATATGTGTTCCCGTAAAAAATATGGGATGAAAAGAAATTTAAAAAAAAGGCCCTCTATAAAGGGAGATTCGATGTTCAATGAAAAGGTATTTGACCTTAGCACACTGAACCTTCAAAACTGTGAGATGCACCGTAGTCATTATCCGTTCCAAACGTCAGTCAAGCACATGGCAAATGTTTTTTTTCTTTTTTTTATAGTAAAATACGGAGCAAAGTGGCTTCCAGAAAACATCTAATTCAGATCACGTCGAGGCGTAAGAGAGTCAGAGACAATCATTTAATTCATATCCGGAAATTAGAAACCGGAGACGGTCGTGGGGATCATCGCTTGAATTAAGAATTGTAACGTAGGCAATATCCTTCTGGCAGTTACGTAAATCGAAGGAGAATGCATCCAAAACCGAGGCATCGAATAACACAAACGCAGGAAATTACGATACCAACACTTCAACTTGAAGACAATACATCATCATCGACGTCCACGTCCATGAGAAGCCAGTTCATATGTCACCTCTCATATCGGCAATAATGCCAATACAGATGAAGAATGAAAGGAATAAGGACAATTTGTATCAATGTAGAATATCCGTAGGCCTTGACGCTTATATGCGCCATTGATTCTAGAACATGACAGGTCTTTGTCATCAATGTAAGAGACGGGTTTACATAAATATTTGGCCACGTCTTTTAAGGTTTATTTTAAAGGGAAAAAATATACCTCAGGAGCAGAATTCCAATTTCCATGAGTTTTATAAGGTGTTGAACCTGCTAATATTAAAAGTATTTTTGTGTCACCTCTAGAAAGTAAGTTTGGTCCATTCGATTGACAGCCCAGAAATGGATCTAAACGTGCAGGTGGCCTCAACATTGAGACATCAGGAAGAATTGCGTGAAAGAATAAATTTAAGAGGGGAGTATGGAAAATTATGCCTTTTATTATAGGTAGAAGATCAGATCCTATTTTTCGTGTGGATGGTTGGGTTTGTTGTTTATCGTTTTTATCTTGTTTTTGAGTTGAAGATATTGTTACTGTGGTGCCCTAATTTTGGCAGGAAACGAGAGCTGTGCAAATCTAACGAAAGTGAGCCTATCTGCAAACCTGGTGGTGTTCTTGACCACTCAGTTTAAGATGGATCAGTTAGCAGCTGCAAAAATTACTACCGTATGGGGCGGGATCAACTATCTAGCGCCCACAATAGGTGCTTTTATAGTGGATTCATATCTGGGAAGGTTTCAGGCCATCATCCTCGCCTCCATCATGTACATACTGGTAGGCAACCTGTAATTACCTGGCTCAATATTCCCAATTTCATCATTTTTCTTAGACCGGTAGGAAATTCATTCTCCGATGTGATTGATGCAGGCGTTGTTTCTGGTAACGCTTATATCTTTTCTTTTACCTGCACTGAGGGGATCCCGCATAGAGCTTGTACTGCTCTATGTGTTTTTGGTATCGATGATCATGGGATCAAGCGGGGTCAAGGCGTGTTCGATATGCTTTGGTGTAGAGCAATTTGATAACAAGGATGCCGGAGGAAGGAAAAAGCAGCAGAGCTTCTTCAATTGGTACTACTTTGGAACAACTGTATTTATCATGTTCGGTTTGCCCTTTCTTGTTTATCTGGGGATTTGATGTGGCCACTGTCTTGATAACTATCTCAGCGGTTTTCTTCCTGTTGGGAGCAAAGTACTACATTTATGTTAGTCCAGAGGAAAGTCCTTCACTGGTTATGCTCAATGTTAGGAATGGAGCCTAATTATGAGGAGGCTAAACAGAGAAAGTTTCTGGATTTACTGCAGGACGGGCAGGGAAAGTTTTCAGATTTACAGTCTGTTGGTCTACCAGAGAAAGTTTCCGGATTTACAACAGGACAACCAGGGAAAGTTTTTTTTGTTTTTATCCCAAAATTAGATGATGGGAACTCAATGTTAATCTTGGAATGTATTAAGAAAAGCAGTTTGTTTTTTTCTGTTTTTTTCTTATATATAGTTGTGAGGAAAAACAAAGAAGACTATGACAAAGAAAATTACTGTGTTAATTCCTTGGAAATATAGAGAGGAAATTACAACAGATGTTTGCTGTAGGTTGTAACCCTCTATTGTTTGGATTGAGAAAATGAAGGACTGAAAATTCTCGGTGGATGTAACCCACATTGGGTGAACCACGTTAAAATCGTTGTCTCTTCTTCTGTGTGTGTTTGTCTAATTTTTCTTTAATTCTGCTGTTAAAGTTTGAAACACTATAATTGCTTTTCTAGATAAATATATTTTTATATAGTGATTTACTCTAACAAGTGGTATCAGAGCGGTTGTTTTGTTGGGTGCACTTGACAGAAGGAGAATTTTTGAATCAAGTGGGAGCAATGGCGGAAGAAGGGAGGTTTAGAGTTCAAAAATTCAATGGCCGAACTTTCAATTCCGAAAGATGCAAATGGAGGATTACTTGTACCGGAAGGATCTTTACTTACCTCTTGAGGGGGAAACGAGAGAGACCTTCATCTATGTCCGATGAGGAGTGGAGTCTCCTTGATAGAAAGGCATTGGGTGCTTGTGAGGTCGTGCTTGGGAGCCACCGTAGCCTTCAACATCTCTCGATGAAAAGACTACCAAGGGAGTCATGGATAAGTTGGCCAAGATGTATGAGAAACCATCAGCATCAAATAAGGTATTCTTAATGAAAAGGTTATTTAACATGAAAATGAGTGAAGGAGGATCTGTGCATGATCATTTAAATGAATTTAATACTATCACTAATCAATTGCATTCAGTAGGATTGGATTTTTATGATGAGCTTAGGGCCTTATTAATCTTATGCTCTCTTTCGAAAAGTTGGAACAATTTGGTAATGGCGGTAAGTAACTCTACTTCAAGTTCAAATAAATTAGAATTTGATGATGTGGTTGGTGTGATACTCAGTGAGGACATGAGAAGAAAAACCACATGAGAATCATCTAGCACCGCCTTAACTGTTGAGAATAGAGGAAGAGGAAGAGAAAGAGGCAAGAGTTCACATCGTGGCAAATCCAAAGGCAGATCCAAATCACGTGGAAAAGGAAAGCTACAGTGTTGGCACTGTGGCAAAAAGGGTCATCTCAAGAAGGACTGTTGGAAAAGAAAGGGTGATGGAAATGAAGGTAATGATAATAATGGTAACACTTCAGAAGCCAATATTACTAGACAAATTCTACAAGATGCTTTAATCTTATCTCTTGATAGAAATAGTGATTATTGGGTAATTGATAGTGGTGCTTCATTTCATGCTACCTCACATAAGGAATACTTCATAGATTATGTTTCGGAGATTATGGACAGGTTCTATTGGGAAATGACCAACCATGTAAAATCGTGGGTATTGGAAAGATTTTGATTAAATCCCAAAATGGATTTCAATGGGCTCTTAAAGAGGTGAGACACATACCAGATTTAAAGAGAAATCTTATATCGACAAGTAAGCTTGATGGTGAAGGATACACGGTTGCATTCGGAGAAAATGCTTGGAAAGTTACTAAAGGTTCATTGATAGTAGCTAGAGGTAAATTGGTGGGTACTCTTTATTTACTTACTAATTTTTCTCACTGCTCCATGAATTTAGTTTCTACAGGTGAGAGTGCATCTTTGTGGCACCAAAGACTTGGCCATATGAGTGGAAAAGGTATGGAAATTTTACATTCAAGAAAGTTATTG
This sequence comes from Wollemia nobilis, assembly GCA_028583015.1. Lineage (NCBI taxonomy): Eukaryota > Viridiplantae > Streptophyta > Pinopsida > Araucariales > Araucariaceae > Wollemia > Wollemia nobilis. The sequence continues at coordinate 310,356 of JAQPPZ010001344.1, forward strand.
CCTAAGTTAAAAGAGATTGATTTGGAATTCTGTGAGGATTGTGTTTATGGTAAAGCAAAGAGAGTTAGATTTCTCAAAGATGGCAAGGAAAGGAAGAAAGAGAAATTGGAGCTTGTGCACTCAGATGTTTGGGGCCTAGCTTAGGTAACTTCTCTTGGAGGTTCCTCTTACTATGTCCTTTTTATTGATGATCCAACAAGGAAAACATGGATATATTGCATTAAGAATAAAAGTGATGTTTTTAATACCTTTAAGAATTGGAAAGCATTAGTTGAAAATGAAACTAGAAAAATGTTAAAGTGTCTAAAGTCGGATAATGGTGGAGAATATTGCAATAGATAATTTGATGTGTTTTGTTCTAAAAATGGAATTAGAAGAATCAAGGTAGTTCCAAGAACACCTCAAGAAAATGGGGTTGCAAAAAGAATGAATAGAACCATCATGGAGCGTGCTAGGAGCATGAGAATACATGCAGGCTTACCATTATTTTTATGGGCTCATGTTGTTGATACTGCAAGATATCTGATTAATAGAGGACCGTCTAGTGCCTTGGATGGAGGAATTCGAAAGAGCTTTGGACAGGTAAACCAAGAAATTATTCTTTCCTTAAGGTATTTGGATGTGAGGCTTTTATGCATATAGACAAAGAGAACAGAAATAAGTTAGATGCTAAGGCCCAAAAGTGCTATTTTATTGGTTACGGTATTGATGGCTTGGGTTACATATTATGGGATTGTGATAACCGAAAAGTCATTAGAAGTAGGGATTTCATATTTAATGAAAAAAACTTGTATAAATATCGGTTGCAGGGAAAGAAACAGAAAGAGGAAAATGTTGAATACATAGACCTTGATGGACACATAGAAAAGGTAACTCCAAAGGTGGTAGAAGATCAAAATGTTCAGCAGCAACAACAAGCACCTCAATCTCCAAAAAGTGTTGTTAGACGTTCTACCAGGATAAGTAAAATTCCTCAATGTTTCTCTGATTATGTTTTGTATACTGATTATGGTGAGCCAGAATGTTTTCAGGAAGCATTACAAATGGATACCAGGAATAAGTGGGAGCTTACAATGAATGAAGAAATGGACTCTTTATTTCACAACCAAACTTGGGATTTGGTTGAGCTACCCAAAGGTAAAAGAGCTTTGACCAATAAATGGGTGTACAAGATTAAAGAGGAGAATGAAGGGCATAAGAGATGCAAAGCAAGACTAGTGGTCAAGGGATTTGCTCAGAAAAAAGGTATTGATTTTGATGAGATTTTTTCTCCAGCTGTAAAAATGACCTCTATTAGAGCTATTTTGAGTCTTGTAGCTATAGAAAATTTGTTTCGGAGCAATTGGATGTGAAGACAAGCATTTCTTCATGGTGATTTGGAGGAGGAAATTTATATGCACCAACCGGAAGGCTTTCAGGTGAAAGGTAAAGAGGATTGGGTATGTAAACCGAAAAAGAGCTTGTATGGGTTAAAACAAGATCCTAGACAGTGGTATTTAAAATTTGATAAGTTCATGGCTAATCAAAGGTTTGAAAGATGTAAAAGTGATCACTGTGTATATTTTAAGCAAACTGGAAATGGTAACTATGTTATTTTGCTATTGTATGTGGATGACATGTTAGTTGCAGGAACAAATATGCAAGATATAAACATGCTCAAGAAGAAGTTGGCTAAATCCTTTGCCATGAAGGATTTGGGAGAAGCCAAAAAAATCCTTGGTATGAGGATAACAAGAGACAAGGAGAGTCACACTCGAAATTATCACAAGCAAAATACATTGAAAAAGTGCTTAAGAGATTCAACATGAACAATGCAAAGTCTCTTGCTACTCCATTGGCAAAGCATTTCAAACTCACCAAAGATTTGTGTCCCAAGACACAAAAGGAACAAGAGCATATGGCTAAGGTTCCCTATGCATCAGCGATTGGAAGTTTGATGTATGCAATGGTTTGTACAAGACCAGGATATTGCCCATGCGAGTGGGAGTAGTGAGTAGATTTATGAGTAATCCGAGGAAAAGGACATTGGCAAGCGGTAAAATGGATACTCGGGTACTTGAGAGGAACTTCAAATTATTCTTTGAATTTTGGAGGCTCTAATATATGCTTGAAAGGTTTTGTAGATTCTGATATTGCAGGTGATCTTGATGGTGGAAGGAGCACTCACGGCTACATATTTACTATAGGAGGAGGAGCGGTTAGTTGGATTTCTAAACTCCAACACGTAGTTGCCCTTTCAACCACCGAAGTTGAATATGTTGCTGCTACATAAGCAAGCAAAGAGATGGTTTGGTTGCAAAGACTAATGGAAGAACTGGGGAAGAAGCAAGAGGATAATAGGTTGTGGAGTGATATCCAGAGTGTTATACACCTTGCAAAGAATTCAGCATTCCATTCAAAAACTAAACACATCAAACTCAGGTATCATTTCATTAGATCGGTAGTGGAAGATGCATCTTTGAAATTAGGGAAGGTTCACACATCACAAAATCCTGGCGATATGCTTACAAAAGTGGTGTCAAGAGAAAAGTTGAGTTTTTGCTCAACTTCGGTTGGCCTTAAGGAATAAGAGGCCATGATGAGAATTTTTCAGTCCTTGGTTGCAGTATGGTGCAATGGAATTAGTCTCCAAGTGGGAGATTGTTAGGAATGGAGCCTAATTATGAGGAGGCTAAATAGAGAAAGTTTCTGGATTTACTGCAAGACGGGCAAGGAAAGTTTCCAGATTTACAGTCTGTTAGTCTACCAGAGAAAGTTTTCGGATTTACAACAGGACAACCAGGGAAAGTTTTTTTTGTTTTTATCCCAAAATTAGATGATGGGAACTCAATGTTAATCTTGGAATGTATTAAGAAAAGCAGTTTGTTTTTTCTCGTTTTTTTCTTATATATAGTTGTGAGGAAAAACAAAGAAGACTATGACAAAGAAAATTATTGTGTTAATTCCTTGGAAATATAGAGAGGAAATTACAGCAGATGTTTGCTGTAGGTTGTAACCCTCTATTGCTTGGATTTAGAAAATGAAAGACTGAAAATTCTCGATGGATGTAACCCACATTGGGTGAACCACGTTAAAATCGTTGTCTCTTCTTCTGTGTGTTTGTCTAATTTTTCTTTAATTCTACCGTTAAAGTTTGAAACACTATAATTGCTTTTCTATATAACTATATTTTTATATAGTGATTTACTCTAACACTCAAGTGATTGTTGCATCTATTCGGAAGAGAAACATCGTATTGCCTTTCGATCCAAAAGAGTTCGACGCTGTTTTTTTGGACAAGGAACATAATTCCAAGCTCACATTAACAGATCAGTCCAAGTACGTGGTTTCTTTCGTTTCCCTCTTTATTAGTTGTTTCCCTTAATATGTAGAGCAACTGATTAAATGTTACGGAAGCCTGGCAAGCACTGAAAATCTGTCCTTTCTCCGCCCAACTTGCATTGATACGTACAACTTGATGCACGAAAGATCACAGACGTTGCATGATTTTAATTGTAGAAGCTGCAGTTGATGCGGAGCATTCAGCCTGGAGGAATTTGCTTGGCGACCGCCAGCTCAACACGGAGTAACCAGTTGGCATTAGCCAACCGTGTTCCATGCAATTGATAAGATAGGATAAGTGTTCAATGCCAATGATAAGATAGGATAGATAAGTGTTTCCTCAATGAGGAGATAGGATAAAAAAATAAAATAAAAAATTAGTAGTAGTTACGGGATTGTTTAATTAAAAACTTTCGTGAATAGAAGTTCCAACGTAGGAGGGGAAGAGGCAGGTAGAGAGTGAAACAGAGAAAAAATAAATAAAAAATTATGCGATAAAAAAAACTTTGCGTGCAATTATAGATTAAGGAAAATATATATTATCTCAGAATTTTCGTGTTATGATTATGCTGAGTGAATTTTAGCTATTTTGCAAGTTAGATCGTGTGTGGGTTTTTTTGTTTTTTATGTGCAAATTGCAGGATCTGAATGTGGGGATTGAAGTTGCTCGCTGCATCATTTTTGCAATTAAAACCAGTAGATTGTTGAGGACGTGTTGAAGAAACAATGGCACAATGGGGAAGAAGAAGACCGCGAGGCCCTCGAGCCACAGATATAGCAGAGATGTTGAGGGGAATTACTACTCGACTTAAAGCAATCGAAACCGCTCAAAGAAGAGGTGTTCATCTTGAGGAAATTAGTGCCAATAAAGAAGAGGAGATCAATCACGAAGGAAATTGTGATAAGAGTGAGAGGGAGAAACTAAATGAACGATTGATCCAAGCGATTTCAAATTTGGGTCGAAAACCAAAGATAGAAACTTTTTCATACAATGGGAGCCTAAATCCATAGGATCTCATAGACTGGATTGCGAAAATGAAAAATATTTTGACTTCAAGTCAATTGAAGACCCTAAACGAGTGAAATTTGCCTCCACAAAGTTAAAAGGACATGCATCCTTGTGGTGGGATCATGTGCAGATGGAAAGACAAAGGAAAGGCAAGGAAAATATCAAGTCATGGGAGAAAATGGTCACCAAACTGAAGGCCAAATTCCTGTCGTCAGACTACCAATTGGGTCTTTTAAAAAAATTGCAGAACCTGAGACAAAAGGAGTTGAGTGTGAAGGAGTACACAGAGGAGTTTTATAGGCTCACCATTCGGGCCAGTCATATGGAAGACAATGAGGAGAAGGTATCAAAGTATATCAATGGGCTAAGAATGTATCATACAAGATGAAATTAGTATGATAAGGATAAGGATGGTAGAAGAAGCCTACCGATATGCCTTGAAGGCAGAGGAGAAGTTGATGCAGAGGCAACAAATAATGCAAGAAGAAGAGGACAATCCTCTCCAAGAAGAGAATAATCAAACAATGGTAGCAGGCAACATTTGCAAGAAGAAGAAGCTAGTACTTTTCGTAGTGAGTTCAACCAAAACACCAGAGGAGATGGAGACTAATCATAAAGCAAAGGTGGTTTTGGTCGAGGAAGAGGAAGAGTATTCTCTGGACGATGTACTCGATGTGGAGAAGAAAGGCATCGAGCTTATGAATGTCCAACCACACAACAAAGTAATAAAAAATAAAAGGAGATCAAAAAACACATCGCACAAGCAGAGGAAGAAAGTGTTGCTTCCCTAAGGCATGTAGAACCTGAGCAAGGGCAAACTCTCGTGATGAAGAGAGTACTACTAAATCCAAAGAAAAGATAAAGTGAACCTGTTCAAAGAAGAAGCCTTTTCAAAACAATATGTAAATCAGGGGGAAAATGTTGTCAGGTCATAGTAGATAGTGGGAGTACAGACAACCTAGTGTCTATTGAGATGGTGGAGAAACTAGGGTTAACAAAGGTAGAAAATCTCAATGCATACAAGGTCTCTTGATTGCAAAAGGAACATCAAATCTTGGTGACTGAACAATGTATGGTAGATCTCCAAATTGACTCTTATAAAATGTGATTCTATGTGACATCATTGCAATGGATGATTTTCATGTCTTGTTGGGATGACTGTGGCAATTTGATAAAAAGGCAGTGCATGAAGGTAAGGAGAACACCTACACCATTGAGAAGGATGGTAAGAGGTACACATTAAGTACATTGAAGGACATAGGGAAAGAAGTGAACACCAATCCTACAATGTGTCAGGATAAGGAAAAATAATCCTTGAAGGGAAAGAAGAAGGAAGCATATTTTGCTTTCATCACTAAACCCATAAAAGAAGGGATAGTGAACAAGATGGATGAAACCCCACATGAAGTGAGGGATTTGATGGAATAATATGCAAAGATGATTCCAAAATATGGGTTGCCACCAATAAGGAGCATGGGTCATCACATGGATTCTAGTCTCGGATCGAGCTTGCATGATAAGTCGACATCAATGGAGAATGAGGAAGAAAGGGTAGAGACAAGCAACCAGATAAGCATAGTAGAGAAGCAATTGATCCAGGTCACTAGTCATAGTGATGATGAAGATGATGGTGCAACAATTCTTGTTGTAGATAAGGAGAAAGAGAAAAGAAGTGGTAAGGAGATAATAGAGGAATATGAACCTCATCAGGTCATTGATGGTCATGACAACGACCATATTGCTAGAACTTATAGTGATAATGTTACTTCAAAGTGTGATGAAGGACATTGTGAGGATGATTGAGATCAAAGTGGCAATGGAGAGTTTGGGTGCTTTGAAAAGCACACAAGAGGCATTGGCTCCATGTTGATGAGAAGAATGGGGTACAATGGTAAGGGATTGGGAAGATATGGGCAAGGTGTGAAAATACCCATAATGCTAGAGATAAGGCCAAAGAATGAAGACCTTGGGCATGCGAGTCCAACAGGATGCAATGAGACTAAATTTTTGAGAGGAAAGAGCAGTGCAGAGAATAAAGGTCCACAAATGGGTTGTTGCAATCAGTGTGGAAGAGTTGGACACATTACAGGTAGGTGCTAGAACCTACATCCTTGTGGGAATTATGGAGGACATAATCACTCCATATGCGAATATTGACATCGAGAGAAAGTCGTTAACAAAGTGCATGTTGATTGTGGTTGGATGGATATGTCATAATGGGAGAAGATGAAGAGAATGCTAAGTGTATTCTATGTGAGGAGGTTGGATCCTCAGAGGGCGGCCAAAATAAGATAACAGAGTGGCCTTATGAAGATGACCAAGTTAACAAAATGATAGTTTGGAAGAACATGAGCGAGAGCTCATGAAATATTTTTGTTACCCAATGAGTATGATGCGGAGCATCCAACCTGGAGGAATTTGCTTGGCGATCGCCAGCTCAACACGGAGTAACCAACTAGCATTAGCCAACTGTGTTCCATGCAATTTATAAGATATCATAAGTGTTCAATGTGAATGATAAGATAGGATAGATAAGTGTTTCCTGCAATGACAAGATAGGATAAAAAATAAAAATCAGTATTTACGAGATTGTCTAATTAGAAACTTCCATGAATAAAATTAAAAATTCCAACATAGGAGTGGAGGCAGCTTATTGTGTCTTATGCATATGGATAAGAGAGGGGGGAAAAAAAGAAAAGAGGAAGGCGAAGAGTGAAACAGAAAAAAAAGGATTATGCGATTAAAAAAACCTGCCTGTAATTGCGAAAAAAAAGGAAAATATATATTATCTCAGAATTTTCATGTCATGATTCTGGTGAGTGAATTTTAGTTATTCTGTAAGGTAGATCGTGTGTTTAGATTTTTTATTTTCCTTTTCATGTGTAAATCGTAGGATTCGAAGGTGGGGATTGAAGTTGCTCGCTACATCAGCAGTCTCTTTTTTGCATATATTTCCTAAAATTGTTATTGTTCCTTTCTTTTCAATTTATGGAAGCTAATTGCCAAATCCTAAATTTTCAAATCGAAAGACTAGGATACATAAATTGTAAGTGATAAACAGAAAAGGGGTGAGTGAAATTTTGAAGTTCTACCAATTGAACGAGGGAAATTAAGATTTAGACACATATATGATCAAATGAATTGCCAAATCTGAAAATGAGGCTCTGAAATTATTAACATGGAAATGAGTGATGACATGTGATAAATACACTATAGCTTCCGATCGATTATTGGATTTTTCCAAGAAAACAAGATATGATCAAAGTATTGTAAGCGATCAGTAGACTTCTAAAATTGAAATATGCTTAGCATAGGGAGTTATGTATTTAAAACCATTGAATTTTTCATTTTTCTAAGACTGGGGTGAGTCATCAAAGGGATTTACATAACTAGAGGCCCTCAAATGAAACTCCTAACAGTGTACCTAGGAATGTGGTTCTTTAAATAAAAGGTAATAAGGCTCCAACTTTCCAAATTATTTGCACTCAACAATAACTTGCAAATAGATTTGATGAGGTATTTAGGCCCTATGAAGAAGAATACTAAAATAAAAATAATAAGGATAAGATAAGCCCATAAGCCATGAAATTTGACTCATCCGTTGTTTGTAGTTTAAGTGAATTTTTGTGCTGGGAAGTTGGCTATAGTACAAACAAATATATTTGCAGCCATATAGGTTTTCATATAGATTTTTCCATGGATTTGCACCATCGTTTAGTCCAAGAGTAGCAAAAATCTATTAATATATTTACACATACATACATATATGGTATCAAGTAGGAATAAATATGTTTTGGATTTCTCACAAACATCAATTTTTTTTTAAATCTTTACCTCCAGGTTTCTAAACAAAGCTACTATAATAAAGAAAGCAGAGGATTTTAAGGATAACGACTCAATGCACAATCCCTGGAGGCTTTGCCTAGTCCATAGAATCAAATAGCTCAAGCCAGTGATAAGCATACTCCCCATATAGAGCACAAGAATCATGGTGGCCATTATCTATTGAAAATAGTATTTGCAAGGCAAAACAATCTAAAATAGAACAACAATAGAACATCAGTCATTTACATAAACAAGATACCCAAACTCAATGCTACGGAGGAAGGATCATTTTTATTATGATCATGATGATTTGATGATTATACATTCAAGAATATTGATACATTTTATAAGAGTACAAAACAGTTAGATGTGGTTTCTATAATGAAACCTAACTGGATGCATGTCGTTAAGCACCTAACTATCTATTCAAATCCTTAAGCATTACAACTTAATTAATATTCTCCAACAATATCCCCCTTAATGCTTAAGGTTTTATAATTTCTCAAACAAAACTTTCTCCATGCTTTCAAACTGCAACATCCATTCTATTTTTCTGGTCATGATGTGTCCTCGAACATTCCAAGTGCATCACACAAGGAAATGGTGTCTCTAACACCCCAAAATAAATTTTAACAGATTCATTTTTAAAAAATTCATTCTGCAACATGTAAGGAAATGGTGTCTTTGTTGATTGACACCCCAAAATAAATTTCAACAAATTCATTCACCAAATTAGAAACAACATCAACATGCAGTTTCTAACAAATTCACTATGAGACTTTGAACATAATCTCACTACAAAGGAGGACATTAAAAAATCCACAAATAGATTTAATTGCATGAACATGGAAGCATTCTTTCATTTTTTTCATCACTTCCCCTTTTTCCTTTGAGTATACTCATGTTGTTGATCTTTCTTTTCCATATTTTATCTTTTTTTTCAATTGCTTCAACTCTCATACCCTATTAAAGGTATGAACAAACTCGGAGCTTTTTTTTTGGTTCCTCATTAAACCAACTTATGATCAAAATGAAGGAGTCTTGCTCATTGCTCCAACATTCCCCTTCTTCATTCTCTATATCTGATCAACTTTTGATCACACTTGGTTTCCTTTTGAAGAAACCATACAACATGCCTTTTAGCTTATCCCAAGCATTCATATCAATCCATCCACAATTCATTTTTAATCTACATTCTTTCCTTTCTTTTTGTAGACAAAACATATGTGAATGGTTATGTCCTCCACAAAATTTACAAGAATAGAGATTCCAACATTTCTCTATTCTATGACCATATTTACCACAATGGTCACATCTATTTTCTTGCACCAACTTGCCATCACTATTACCTGTTACAAATTTTGTGCTTGAATCATGTGGATTCACCTGTCCTATGTAACCAAGACCTTCATATTTTGGTCTTATTATTGGTACAAATGGTTCTTTCATGCCTTGTTGTTTGTAGCCCATTTTATGTAGCAATTTTGAACCAATTCCCTTAGTGTGCTTCTCAAAATGGCCAAAACCATCATCACATTGCTCAACACAAATTTGAGCATCACTAAGTCTATCATCATTGGAGTCTATGTCCTCATCAATTACAATGGCATAGGCTCTCTCTAAACAATCACGAACCATGGTCAAGTCACTTTCATTTGGAAAGGGATCACAACCTGCAACTTTTTCCTGCTCACAAAGATCATTAGTATCACAACATTCATCCATCATCATGGGTTTCAAATCATTAGTGTCACAACATTTGTCCACCATTATGGGCTTCAAATCACTAGTATCACAAACAACATCTTTCATCAATGGCTTGTTTCCTTGTGCTTTGATTTTGGAAACATTAAGAGTAATTATCCCCTTATATATGACTTGCCATAAATCAATAGGTATAGTGACAAAATTTTCATTACCATCATTAGCATCATTAAGGATTCCTTGAATGCATTGTTGAAGTAACAAATATTCTCCTTTCTTGGCTTCTTTAACAATGGAATATAAATCTTTTCATACTTTGTGTGACATAAATTTTTCATGTGCTTTAGCTTCTTGAACAAATGCTTTTAGAAAATTTTGTTTCTTGCCTTTTGTCATTTTTGTAAAACGCAAATGCTTTTAAAAAAATTTGTTTCTTGCATTTTGTCATTTTTTTTTTTTTGTTCTTTTCCCCTTTGAATTAACTTTTCATGTAGAAAACCTTTTACCTCTCAAAAAAATAAAACAATCCCAAAAAAAAATAAAAAACTTAATTTCCTTTTTAAATTGTTCCTCCCAAAAAATTTCAAATTTGAAAAAGCTTTTTTTTTACCTTAAAAAATCCTTATATCACCTTTAAAAAAAAAATCAAAACATTTTTTAAAATTTTTGTCCCTTAAACTAAAAAATATTTTATTTCCCAACTTTAAAAGAAACAACAATTCAAATTAAAAAAAAAAAAAACTTCACAATCTTTTTTCTTTTCTCCTAATTTCAAAAACATTTTTTTTTTTCCTTCTTCTTATAGCTCCATTTTCCTTTTATTTAAATTTGATAAACCTTTTTTATTTTTTTCGAGCACCTTATCTCTCGACTTAATGCAAATTTCAAATATTAATTAAAATCCTAATGGAGAAAAAAAGAAAACCTGCAGCGCCGGGTTGTTGGAAACCCTGCAGCGCCTGCCTCCCACCTGTAATGGGCTACCTCTTCGTCTGATTTCACCCAAAAATTGCCTCTGTCTACAGGCATAGACCTCTGCCACTGGCCTCCACGCGGACTTCAGCAGCTGATAGAGTTTCAACGGCCGGAGTACGGTGAAAACTGCCGGCAATGCCTCACCACGCGTCCGCTTCCTCCGTTAAGTGTTCTCATGATACTTTTTTTATTCTTTGAGTGAGGGACAAAATGAGGAACCCAAAATGGAGTCTAGAAACAATAAAAGAAGAACGATATATATCTATATACATAAACTTAGAGTTTGAACCAAAATGGAAAACTATTAAAGCTGAGTTTATAGAATGATTTAATTAGTAAATGTTAAAAGAAATCAATATAATATAATTTAAGGTTTATTGTTAAATATTAACACTCAATCAATTTTTTTAATTGATTATAAGTAATTAAAGTATATGTTTATTAAGACATGATTCATAATTATATGAAGATATTATAAATTAATTATTATGTATATTTTATTAAATAAAATTTAATAATTTTTTAAATATATATATATATATATATATATATATATATATATATATATATATAGTTTAATATATCCGCGTGCGTAGAGCAGTTGGCAAATGCCTTGGTTGTGGCCGACCTAGGTTCCATTCCCACTGCATATATATATATAGTTTAATATATCCGCGTGCGTAGAGCAGTTGGCAAATGCCTTGGGTGCTGGTTGTGGCCGACCCAGGTTCCATTCCCACTGCCTCCACCCTGTTGGATATGTAGGCATAGTTGGCAAATGTCCTGTGTGTTGGTAGAGGCCGACAAGGCTCCATTTTCTCTATGCCCAACCTGTGGATATATTAATAATTCAACCCCCTTGTGACTGATGCCATGTGGTATACCCGGATGGGACAACTACGATTGGCCATAGAGCTAGGTTCTTGGGGCTTCTAAACTACCCAATTTTTGAGTGAAGGGAGGTGGGAGGATGTCGATGGGCGGGAAGTCTGCAGGGGAGATCGGGAGCGGCGGTGGTTCGGTTCTTGGACGCAGCAGAGCAATCGGAGGGCATCATGATTCCGGGGAGCGAAAACGCCCTAGCCCATTGAAGATGACCGGGCTGGCAACGGTTTTGGTCGAGGTAAGGACCCACCAGACAAAGGGGGTGGTGGGGCTCAAAAGTCTTATGCCCAGGCAGCGGCCTCAGAAACCCTAAATGGGTTTTTTACCAAATAGTTGTTTTCGGTTGGGGATGAGCTAGACATCCCGACAGAAGTTCTTTCAAGCTTCATGGAGTTTGAGAAATTTACCCTAATAGGTAAATTCATTGGAGGTCGTCTCGACATGGAAACTATCCGAAAATGGGCAGCAAGCAAATGAAGGACTTCTGGGCATTTGGAGCCGGCGGCCCTATCCGAGGTTTTTTTGCCATTAGATTGAACAATAAGGAGGATTACTGTAAAATTATGGCTGGCGGGCCATGGTTTCTGGGCCACAAAAGTTTATTTCTCAGGAAGTGGGACATGGATTTCAGTCCTGAGACCCAGAACATCAACATTGCCCCAACATGGGTTAGGCTCTCGAATCTTCCCCTCTTTGGTTGGCATGAAAATGTCATAAGAGGTATTGCGCATTCCATTGGGGAGTTGGTCACCATTGACCCTCCCACCCGAGCTTGAACAAGGTTCGTCCAGGCCCGATTTTGCGTTCCGACATATTTGGGGGCAAAACTCCCAACTTCCATCACTCTTCGGTCTGGAGGCACCATTCTTCATAAACAAGCTATTGTCTATGAAAATAGACCAGCTTTCTGTACCCAGTGTCGGTCCCAAGGGCACCTCCAGTCCCAGTGTCCTCGTCAAAAAATAGAAAAATAGAAACGTGAAAACGGCAACCCCTTGGAGCACAAGGAAGATCAGGCAAAGCAACCAAATCTTCCAGACGCGAAGGGCCATGTATCCCCAGGCCCTTCTAGATACTGTGGTGGACTCTCTCAGCCTAAAGAGAATCCCTCTCTCTAATCGGACCCTAAGTATCTTGAGGCTGACAACCAACAAGGAGCAGACTCCCACTTGGAAAGTGAATCGCAAGAAGAGATAGAACAGACCCCTTCCCAAGTTTTGACTCAGGCTGTTCCTCTGCTCCAAGATACGGGTCATCCCGATTTCAGTCAGTCACAAAAATTGCTAGAAGATTACCTCTTAGGAAGGAGGGGTGAACAATCCGATCACATTAGCCCCTAGAATACGAGGAGTCGAAAGCAAAGTGTGGATTTTGGTAGTGAGAGGAAGCAGGGTCGTCCTCCTAACAAGGAAAGGTGAGACAAAGAGACTGCAACTGACATTGCAAATGGAACCCAACGTTTGCTGATTCTGGATGACTGTGACACATAGTCGGACGAAGCTCATGCATCAAAACCTCCCCCTCAACAAGGAAGGGGAGGCAAGAAAAACTTCAAACTGTCTAGATGAAAGTCCTCTCATGGAATGTGAGAGGACTGAACAGTGCAGCCAAGCGAAGGTTAGTGGCTGATCTCCGTAGGAGGATTAACCCTTCTATCCTTATTTTGCAAGAGATCAAGCTTGATGCTATCTGCTCTAAAAAAGTGGCGAAGGTCATTTGGGCCAAGGCAAATTGTCTGTCCAGCCTTGCAGTGGGAATAGCGGGAGGACTCATGGTTCTATGGAACCCTTCGAGGTTTGAGGGCAGCTCGCTGTCAACTTCCAACAAAATCATCAATGTAGTTTTCCAATCCAAAACCTCCAATTTTTCCTGGATTCTATCCAACGTTTATGCTTCCAATTCTGCCACAGAGAGAGCAAAAATGTGGAAAGCTATCTCTCTGATGAGGAAGAATTTTAGCAACTTTCCTTAGGTTTTAAGGGGTGACTTCATTTGTCCCCTTCATCCTTCGAAGAAAAAAGGAGGGTCTGACCACTCCAGCTGCAGCTTGGAAGATTTCAAAGATTTTGTCTCTGCTAATGGCCTGCTTGACATCGAACTCAAAGGGGCTTCCTTCACATGGAGTAACAGAAGGATTGGGGGTGGTTTGATTCAAGTCAAACTTAACAGATTCTTCATTTCCCTAGAAGCCATTCCCATCCTTGGCGAGGCTATCCTTTCGGCTCTTCCAAGGATTAGGTCTGACCATAACCCTATTTTCTTGGAGGCGAACGATGGGCCTATTTTTATGACCCCTTTCAGATTTGAATCCATGTGGATTTCCCATAAAGACTTCAAAGGATTGGTTTCAGCGTGGTGGCAATCGAAGGTGGAAGGAAGCGCTCCTAAGAGGGTGGCTTTAAAGCTCAAAATGGTCAAAGAAAAATTGAAGATTTGGAACAAAGTGGTTTTCGGCAACATTTTTGAGTCCAAAAAATCCATCGTTGAGAACCTGAAGGCTGTGGAGGAAAGGATGGCTACTAAAGGTTACACTGAGGGTCTTAGGGAGGAAGAGCAGAGCCTTTTGGTGGAATTTCATTCTATTCTCGCTAGGGAGGAAGCGTTCTGGCGCCAAAAATCTCGTGACCTATGGTTGAAGAATGGAGACTCCAACACGAGATTTTTTCATGCGTCTACTATGAGGCACAGAGGGGCCAACAAGATCAGAGAAGTGACTTGTAAGGATGGGCACATTACTAGGGAGATTGAGGAAATCAGGAGTGAAGCGGTTAATTTCTTTCAGGATTTGCTTGGTAATCCTCCATATAGCAACCTCCAGGTCTAGAAATCTATGCTCACCAATTTTTTGACTAAATTTCCCCATGAGGTAAGCATGAAACTTCTGGAACCTTTTTCCTCGTCTGAGATTAAGGAAGCATTGTTCTCCATGGAACCAAATAAGGCCCCTGGGGCCGATGGTTTCCCTCCTCGATTCTTCCAAGTCATGTGGGAGGTCGTGGGCCCGGATGTGTGTGATGTTATTCGGGTTATCCAAGCGTCCAGATCTATCCACCCGAAACTCAATTCCACCTTTCTTGCCCTTATTCCTAAGTCTCCTTCCTACAAAAGTTTCTTTGACTATCGGCCCATTAGCCTGTGCAATGTTTTTTACAAGATCCTTACCAAGTCTATAGTCAATAGACTCAAAACAGTCCTCCCCCTCCTGATTGATCCTTGTCAAGGTAGCACTGTCAAAGGCAGAAACATTCTTGATGGTGTTATCACTGTCCATGAGACCCTTCATTCCACTTACCGCTCTAAGAATGCTACTCTTTTTCTTAAGCTCGACATGAACAAAGCCTTCGACCATGTCGACCAAAATTTTTTGTGTGCAGTCCTCCTCAAGTTTGGCTTTCATCCCCACTGGATTGACCTTGTCTACAGTTGTATATCCACTCCCTTTTTTTTTTCTTGGTCAATGGGTCCCCAGCTGGGTATTTCCAAAGCTCTAGAGGCCTCAGACAAGGCGATCCTCTTTCTCCCATATTGTTCATTCTTCTGGCGGAGGTTCTGAGTTGGTCCATGAAAGAGGCTCTTCAACAAAACAAGATTTTTGGCATCTTGCCAACTTTTAGAATTAATCTTGTCACTCATCAACAATTTGTGGATGACACCCTCATTTCCACTGGGGCGTCCGTTGCTCAAGCCAAGTCGCTCAAGAGGATCCTGTCCCGTTATGAGCAAGCTTCTGGACAAAAGGTCAATTACATCAAGAGCAAAATCTACTTTATTAACACTCCTGTACGCAGACAAATTTGGATTGCTATAATTCTTGAATGCACTATTGATTCCTTGCCTACGTCCTATCTGGGGTTGCCTCTATCTTATAGCAGGCGGGCCAGTGGGGACATGTGGAACACGATTCTTGAGCGCCTTCACAAGAAACTCGACACTTGGAAGGGCAAACTCCTATCGCAAGCTGGGAAAGCCACCCTTACCAAAGCCTGTCTTCAAGGGATCCTGACCTACTTTATGTAGGTGTTCATGCTTTCGAGTGCAGTCCACTCCAAGATTGAGAAGATTCAGAGGACCTTTCTTTGGTTTGGTAACGAAGAGAAATCTAGACTTCCCCTTGTAGCCTGGGACAAGGTGTGTTCGAGGATAGATCAAGGCGGCCTAGGGTTGAGAAGATCAAGACTTATGAATCTGGCTCTAATCGCGAACCACGCTTGGAGGATTATGTCTAGCGACCCGAT
Source organism: Wollemia nobilis (assembly GCA_028583015.1). Classification (NCBI taxonomy): domain Eukaryota; kingdom Viridiplantae; phylum Streptophyta; class Pinopsida; order Araucariales; family Araucariaceae; genus Wollemia; species Wollemia nobilis. Next base: position 326,310 of record JAQPPZ010001344.1, read on the forward strand.
GGAGTGGGTTACACTGGTTAAAATGAAGTATCTTGGCCCCACCCCCTTCTTGGATGCTGAAACATCCTCCGTGGCATCGATCTTTTGGAAATCTATGCTCCAAACCCGGCATCTGATCAGTCTGGGAGCCCGCTGGATTTTGGGTGATGGCAACTGCATTTCCTTTTGGAATGATAGGTGGGTGACTGAAGAAGCCCTTGGATTGAGGGAGGACCTCGTTGGACTGAGAAGCTTGACCGACCCTAATGCCCAGCTCAGGGTGGTGGATCTCATTGATCGGAGCACCTGTTTCCCTCAGTGGAAGCTTCATGTTGTGGAGGGGTTTAATAATGAGATTACCTTCCTTAATAATATCCTTCAGTCGGTTTTAATTCCTTCTGCCAAGAGGAATGATAGGATCATCTGGAGTGGTACGGAGGATGGGTGTTTCTCTATTAAATCATCTTATGAGCTTCTCACCACCAAGACTGCTCTGGACTACAGGTGGAATATTGTTTGGAGGAAAGGAGTTGTTCCTAAAATCAACTTCTTCGCGTGGATTGCTTTCCACAATAAAGCCTTAACTATTGACAACCTTCACAAGAGAGGTTTTGCCTTCCCCAACAGGTGTCACTTGTGTTTAGCAGATTGTGAGACGAGGGATCATTTATTCTTGCATTGCTCATTTTCCCACTCTGTCCTATCCTCCTTTCAGCTCCTTTGGTGCTCTCCCCGATCCCTTAGAGATGCTTTTCACCAATGGCCTAATCCTTTCAAGAATCCCAAGCTCTGCTTCCTCCTCGAGGCCTCCTTCCACCATTTAATTTGGCAAATTTGGTTAGAGAGGAATGCCATAATCATTGGCAGAGCTCCTAGAGGGCCCCTTTTTGTCTCTCAAAGGGTGTTATCTTACGCCATTGAGATTTCTATTACGGTTCCTAGTCCCCATCCCCATCTTTCGAGCGAAGAAGCTATTCTCAAAATGATGAATCTCTGGCCGTTTTTGGAGGTTGTTAAAGGGCCCTATCGAAGGAATGTTGTGTGGACCAAACCCCTTGTGGGGTGGATTAAATTAAACTTTTATGGAGCAGCTAAGGGGAATCCTGGACCCGTTGGCACTGGTGGGGTTGTCCTTGATCATGACGGGAATATTGTGATGGCCTATTGTGAAGATTTGGGCTCCCAGATGAATCACTATGCTGAAGCCCGAGGCGCTCTGAATGGTATTCGGATTCTCTCTGAAGATCCTCGGCCTCTTATCATTGAGGGTGACTCGCTCAACATTGTGAATTACCTTCTTGGTACCAAAAATCCGTCTTGGAAAGTCTACAACATCATCCTCGAGGCTAGATCTCTTCTCTCCTATTGTTGTAGATGGGAAGCAAATCATATTTTGAGAGAAGGAAATCGCGTGGCTGACCACATGGCCAATAAAGGGCTCGCGACCACGTGCCCGGTTGTGTGGCGGTCTCGCTTCCCATCCGAGGTGGAAAGGTTGGCCAGGGCAGACATCCCTTCCTGATGTTTTCCTTGCGCAATTTTTGGAAGGTCCATTCTGTCGTGTTTTGGGATGGCATGGCAAAGAAGCTACTGTCCGTTCCTGGCAGATCTTCCCAACGCCTGCAAAAAGTCAGAAAGGTGGAGAAGGATGTCCGTCCGCAGCACATCCCGTCGGACACGGAGAGCGACAAGGAGAGTCACGGTAATTCTCTCCTGGACTTGGCTGCTTCCATTCTTACTTCTGTCAACTCCATGATTTCTATCCTGAAGCAGAACCAGAAGCGCCCAAATTCGGGAGGATAGGAGGATCGTGATTAGCAGTCCATGGTGTTTGTCTCCTTGTTTTCAACCTCTTTTTAGGTTTCTCTTGGGTCTGTCATGTTTTCTTTTTTGTTGGGTCTCCAGGCCTAAAAGCCCTTTTTGCTGTTTTCAAGTCTACAACATTAGGATGGTTTTATTTTCATTTAGGTTTATTGTTACAGCCAAGAGGTATGATGCATCATTAGAAAGTTGGCTAATTTTATACATAATGTTTTGGGATCCTCTATAAAAACACAATGTTAATTTATTATAATAATTACCAAAATATATATATATATATATATATATATATAGTTTAATATTAACATTAATAAATATATAATTAAAAAAAAAATATAATAATTAAAAAATATTTTAAAAACAATTATAAATTTTAAAAACAACCAATCTTAAACAATTCCCTAAACTTTGTACCTTTCGCACCTAAATCGTTTAATCCCTTGAGGACTTTATTGTCTGTATTCTCAAAGTTTTAGACCAAAAATCTACTTTGAAATGGTAGAACTTTAAATCTATTATATTTGAATATTAAAAATTAATTTTTTTTTAAAATTATTCAGTGTAATTTAATGTTATTAATAAAATGATCTTAAAATAATATATTTAAAATATAATTTAATAGTTAAAATTTTAATTTTTTTCCAAATAACTTAAATTCAAATCATAACATTTCAAAAAATAATTAATACCTGCTGAATCCGTACACGATATCTAATCTAGATAACTGGATAAAATATCCGTATACTGCTTGTAAAAAAAACTTTTACATATTCAAAGTACAACTAAAGACAGCAGAGCGCTTACTAAAAAACCATTGTAATATTCAGAGTATCTGTATCACACAATTCTTTAAACGTCCGTATACTGCTTGTAAAAAAAACTTTTACATATTCAAAGTACAACTAAAGACAGCAGAGCGCTTACTAAAAAACCATTGTAATATTCAGAGTATCTGTATCACACAATTCTTTAAACGTCCAGTTACTAATCTAACTGAAAATTATTAACTACCTGACTGTAAATATGTGTTCCCGTAAAAATATGGCAAGAAATAAAAAAAAGGCCCTCTATAAAGGGAGATTCGATCTTCAGTGAAAAGGTATTTGACCTTAGCGCACTGAACCTTCAAAACTGTGAGATGCACCGTAGCCATTATGCGTTGCAAACTTGTTTAAGAGTACATGGTAAGGTTTTCGGTTTTGGTTTTTAGAAGGTTTAAGGTTTAAATCAGTGTTGGTTAGTGTACAAGCGGGTGGTTGTGTGGTGGTTGATTTTGGTTCTTCTTTGGGAGGTCTAAAGTTCAAACCGGTATAGGCCTGTGTGAGGGAGTGGTTGTGTGTTAAATTCCTTATTGATAAGCATATCTCGTTATAGAAGAGTCACTACTCAACCCTTAAATTGGTTTGATCGTAGAGGTTTCTCACACTAACCAAATCAATAACTCTCAATTAATCAGAAATCATGGTTGATAGGAGACTATTCTGTATGTCTTTTGGTGGCAAATGTTTTACACACTAACCAAATCAAAAATATTATGCGTAATCGAAAAAATTTCTAGAATCAAAAAAATTATGCGTTCCAAACGTCAGTCAAGCACATGGCAAATGTTTTTTCTTTTTTATCGGTAAAATACGGAACAAAGTGGCTTCCAGTAAAACGTCTAATTCAGCTCACGTCGAGGCGTAAGAGACAATTATTTAATTCATATCCGGAAATTAGAAACCGGAGACGGTCGTCGGGATCATCGCTTGAATTAAGAATTGTAACGTAGCCAATCTCCTTCTGGCAGTTACGTAAATCGAAGGAGAATGCATCCAAAACCGAGGCATCGAACAACACACGCAGGAAATTTCGATGCCAACAATTCAACTTCAAGACAACACATCCATCATCGACGTCAACGTCCGTGAGAAGCCACTTCATATGTCACCTCTCACGTCGGCAATAATGCCAATACAGATTAGGAATGAAAGGAATAAGGACAATTTGTATCAATGAAGAATATCTGTAGGCCTTGACGCTTATATGCGCCATTGGCTCTACAACATGACAGGTCTTTGTCAACAATGTAAGAGACGGGTTTATATAACTATTTGGCCACGTCTTTTAATGTCTATTTTAAAGGAAAAAAAAATACCTCGGGTATAGAATTCCAGCTTCCATGAGTTGTATAAGGTGTCAAAGTTTTGGATTTTTGCGTGTGAGCAGGTAAGGTTCCAAGTTTTCAGGCGGCAATGACTTACCCAGCACGCCTAATTGATGTACAACATCCCTTGTTAGTGACAGCGGAGAGGCTTGACAAAATATATTGTTTAAAGCTCAGCTGTCAGGGAAAATTTTCTTTCACAACATGATCTGTTGTGATCATGGTAGCCTATGATTATACCGATAATTTGGGCCCTATATTTTTGTGTCACCTCTAGAAAGTAAGTTTGGTCTATTCGATTGACAGTCCAGGATGGATCTAAGCGTGCAGGTGGCCTCACCATTGAGACTGCAGGAAGAATTGCGTTTGAGAAGCGAGGAACTGCCTGGAAAGAATGGATTTAAGAAGGGAGGATGGAAAATTATGCCTTTTATTATAGGTAGAAGATCAGATCCTATTTTTCATTTCATTTGGATGGTTGGGTTTGTTGTTTATTGTTTTTATCTTGTTTTTCTTGAGTTGAAGAGATTGTTACTGTGGTGTCGTAATTTGGCAGGAAACGAGAGCTGTGCAAATCTAGCGACAGTGAGCCTATCTGCAAACCTGGTGGTGTTCTTGACCTCTCAGTTTCACATGGATGTGGTATCAGCTGCAAAAATTACTACCGTATGGGGCGGGATCAACTATTTAGCGCCCATAATAGGTGCTTTTATAGCAGATTCATATCTGGGAAGGTTTTGGGCCATCATCATCGCCTCCATCATGTACATACTGGTAAGCAACCTGCCATTACCCGGTCCAATATTCCCAATTTTATCATTTTTCTGAGAGCAGTAGGGAATTCATTCTCCGATGTGATTGATGCAGGCGTTGTTTCTGGTGACATTTTTATCTTTTCTTCTACCTACACTGAGGGGTTCCCGCATAGAGCTTGTATTGCTGTATGTGTTTTTGGTATTGATGATCTTGGGATCAAGCGGGGTCAAGGCGTGTTCGATACCCTTCGGTGCAGAGCAATTTGATAACAAGGATGCGGAAGGAAGGAAAAAGCAGCAGAGCTTCTTCAATTGGTACTACTTTGCAGCAACTGTATCTATCATGTTCGGTTTGACCTTTCTTGTTTATGTACAAAACAAGAACTGGAGCTGGGGATTTGGTGTGGCCACTGTCTTGATGATTATCTCTACGGTGTTCTTCCTGTTAGGAACAAAGTATTATGTTTATGTTAGTCCAGAGGGAAGTCCCTTCACTTGTTATGCTCAAGTGATTGTTGCATCTATTCGGAAGAGAAATATCGTATTGGCTTCTGATCCAAAAGAGTTCTACGATGTTTCTATGGACAAGGAACATAATTCCAAGCTCACTTTAACAGATCATTTCAAGTACGTGGTTTCTTTCATTTCCCTCTTTATTGGGTTTTTTTTTTTATTGATGCACGAAAGATTACAAACCTTGCATGATTTTAATTGTAGAAGTTGCAGTCTCTTTTTTGCATTTATTTACTTCCATTGTTATTGTTCCTTTCTATATTGAAGCTATTGTCCAATTATAATTTTTCAAATCGAAAAACTACAAGTCACTAATAAAATATTTCAATCATAAAACATATGGCATTAATCGAATTAAAAAGTAAGAGGCAGCCTTCACACATGCCCAAAAAGCTAGTGAAATTTTGAAGTTTTACAACTGGGAAGGGAAAGAAAGATTTAGACATACATATGATCAAATGAATTGCCAAATCCAGAGGCGAGGTTCTGAAATTTTTAACATGGAAAAGAGTGATGCCATGTGATAGCAACTGGGAAGGGAAATAAATATTTAGACATACATATGATCAAATGAATTGCCAAATCCAGAGACGAGGTTCTAAAAATTTTAACATGGAAAAGAGTGATGCCATGTGATAAAGACACTATTGTTTTCAACCGATTATTGGGTTGTGTCTAGCAAACAGGATATGATCAGAGTATTGGAAGCAGCCAATAGATTTCTAAAATTGAAATATGCTTAGCATGGGGAGTTATGTATTAAAAACCGTTGATTTTTTCATTTTAAGTGGGAATGAGGTGAGTCATCAATGTTATTTACGTAACCAGAGGCCCTCAAATAAAACTCCTAACAGTGTACCTAGGAATGTGGGTTTTTAAATAAAAATTAATAAGGCTCCAACTGTCCAAATTATTTGCACTCAATAATAGTTTGCAAATAGATTTGGAGTGGTATTCAGGCCCTTTGAAGAATAATAAGATAAGCCCGGAAGCCACGAAATATGACTTGTAAGTTGTTTGTAGTTCAAGTGAATGAATAATAAGATAAGCCCAGAAGCCACGAAATTTGACTTGTAAGTTGTTTGTAGTTCAAGTGAATTTCTGTGCTGGCAAGTTGGCTATAATGCAAACAACAATTTGTTATCTCATTACACACATACATATATATAGTATCAAGTAGGTATAAGTATGTTTTGGATTTCTCAAACATCAGTCTATTTTCTTAAAATCTTTCCCTCCAGGTTTCTGAACAAGGCTGCCATAATAAAGAAAGAAGAGGATTTTAAGGATAACGGTTCAACGTGCAATCCCTGGAGGCTCTGCCCAGTCCAGAGAATCGAAGAGCTCAAGTCAGTGATAAGCATACTCCCCATCTGGAGCGCAGGAATTGTGGTGGCCATCATCTTACTGGGCACCGCCAACACGTATATGATACGCCAGGCTTACTACATGGACAGGAAGATTGGGCCCAAGTTCGAAATACCCGAGGCCTCCTACAGCGTCTTCGCCCTCCTGGCCATAACCCTATGGCTGCCCCTCTACGACAGACTGGTCCTCCCTTTCTTCCGCAGACTAACAAATAGAATAGAAGGAATCACACATCTGGAAAGGATAGGAACGGGGCTCGTTATCTCTGCACTGACCATGGTTGTGGCGGGGTTGGTAGAAGTCAAGCGAAGAGAAACCAAGACTGCTATCTCCGGGTTCTGGCTGACTCCACAGTACGTTCTGCTGGGGCTTGCGGAGGCGTTCTACGCCATCGGCATGATCGAATTCTTTTATGTGCAGTTTCCAAAGAGCATGAGGAGTACTGCGGTGGCGCTGTTCTGGAGCAGCATGGGAGTCGGGCTGCTGCTGAGCAGCGTGGTGATCACGCTGGTGCATAGGGCCAGCGGTGGGGATCGGAAGGGCGCGTGGATGCCCCAAAATCTCAACCAGGGCCGCCTCGAGTATTTCTACTGGCTCTGTGCAGGCCTCGGTCTGCTTAATTTCTTCTATTTTCTTCTGTGCACAAGGCTGGTCAGACATCTCATACGTTCAGATGTGGAGCCGAACGAGGACGGAGGATTTGCCTTGTAGAGAAGAAGTTAATGTCATTTATTTAGTATCTCTGTATCTTATCAATTCAAACCTTAACAAAAAAAAAAAAACAATTTAGTCATATCATGGTGGCAAAAGTCATGGGAATTAATCTGAAAGAATTGAATGATCTGAACGCTTAGGTTAACGTTCTTTAAAATTTCTGGGCTTCGCTTAGAAACTAAAAATTTACAGATTATATAGATAGATACATATAAACACCCTTTAATGAAATTACAGAGATTCAAACTTTGTTATTTTAAAGTGATTTTGTTTTGTTTAATTTTATTTGATGTGGTTTTAATAAACTTTGGGTAGAATGAAGTTAATTGATTATTACTATCAATTCATCTTATTAAATTTCTTTAAAAAAATCAAATAACAAAATGATTTTGTTTTATTTTGTTACAAAATTGTGACATTTTTTATTCTTTTATATATAACCATTTACATTTTTGTTTTTAAAAACCTGAGTATTGATGTCTATTTTTATTATAGTATAAAATTTGGATATTATCTATGTAAATTTGGCAATTTTTGAACTTTGGTCTCCTTCTTGAATGTTGATAAATTTAATCAATTAAGCTATGTCATTTGATTAATATTTTAAGATAAAACATAATTTTGAGAGGGTATTGGTTCTATGTACCAAGGTTTGAACATGAATGTCTTCGATGAAAACTCAAAGATATAATGCCTCATGGACAAACAAAAACAAATATAATATTAACTTGAATGTATATTCAAATAATAATATACAATAAGTAAATAAACAAATAAAATATTAATCAAGTGGCATTAGCTCAATATTAAAAGTAGAAACGAAGGTTCAAATATTGGCAAACAATACAGAGATAATATCCAATATCCAAGCTTTGTTGTAATATCACTATATGGTGATGATTTAAGTTTCAATCCCATATAACCAATAGAAAGAACAAATAAAATATTAACTTAGAATAAATGTCTAAGAATAAATTTGTTAATAAATAAATAAATAAAGATAATTTAAAGCATTTATTAATGAAAAAATTTGTTAATAAAAAAAAAAATAAAGATATTAAAGCATTTATTAATGAAAAATTAAGAGCAGCTATGCGGAAAAAAAAAAACAAATAAAGATGTTCAGGTCTTAACTAAGAAATATCTTATATCAACTTAGATGTGAAACAAATATATGTAAAAGATCAAAATAAGAATGTGATGAGATGATATGTATCTTTTGCATATTAGGGGCACTTAAGATATAAAAAAATCACTTTATTTTGGAATGATACATATACAAACTAGTTATGTTATTATTAGTGGAATCAATACTAAATTTGTTTAAAGAGGAGAATGTAGGAAAATCAAAATCAATAGTAAATATGAATACTACATTACAAGTAAAAGATGAATACTACATTTACAAAAAGAAAGTTAAAAAAAAGTCAAATTTTATTGTTAGTAACCATTGTTCTTTTTAGGTTACTCTTGTTGTTGTGGATATTAAGAACCTTCTATTGTTCTTTGGAATGTATTGTTCTTTGGAATGAGAGGTAATTTATTTATAGATTTTACAGAATATTTTTCACTTTTATAAATATTTAATTATTTTTGTTTTGGTTGAAAGTACTACATTTTTATCTTTTTGAGCTATAATTAATATTTTTATAATTGATTTTTACATAGCTTGTATAAGTATTTGTGATAAGTATTACATTTTTATCTTCTTGAACTTTAATTGATAATTTTATAATTGGTTTTACATAGAGTTTATAACTATATTTGATAAATATTTCTTAAGCAAAATATTTTAAGTCCATTTTAATAATTTAAATTAAAAATAATAAATAAATTTTTTAAACCCACTTAAATAAAATTTAAAAACTTTTATTAGGTCAATATACCCCCTTACAAGTGGTATTGTATTGAACCAGACAACATTATAACAAAAAAAAAAACTCTTTTAATATATAAATTAAAATAATTAATAAAAATTATATTTTAAAATTATTAAAAACAATAATAATCTCACTTTCATTTTGAGCATATGACTCAACTAATCTATAAATCTAACATTTACAAAATTATTTAGTATGGAGCAATGAATGACTCTTCAAGTAAGATTTCTCGTACTTTACTAATATTGTATAACATATCATGATTTAAAATGATAGACCCTATCATCATGTAGCTTAGATCTAAGTAATTTGTGTAAACATTGTAAACAAGTCCTTTATTTTTTATAAAAATATTTAACAAGTTAAAATCTAATTTAATATCTAAATTAAAATCATTTAAATCAAATCAAATTTAGAAAACTATCAAAAATAATAATTTAATTTAATGTAAATAGTTTTTCATTAAAAAAAAAAAAATCATATTAATCAAGTGATATTAGCTCAAACAGCTAGATTCCTCAATGTTTAAAAAGGAGACCAAGGTTCAAATCTTGCCAAGTGATACTTGGATAAATATCTAATATTTGTTGTAATACATTATATGGTGATGATGTAATATGTGTGGGTCTATTTCAATCCCATATTATAACCATTTGAAATAATAATAGTAATTCATATTCATTTTAAATATAAGACTTAAATGGTTTATGAGTCTTCTCTTTTGCCAAACCATGGAAGCACTCAATCACATTTTAATTTATTAATATTGAGAATGATTACTCATTCCTATATAATTTTTTCAAGCAAAATTATTTACTTTTAACCAATTAAAATAATAATAATAATTCATATTCATTTTAAATATAAGACTTAAATGATTTATGAGTCTTGTATTTGGAAGTACTCAATGACACTTTAATTTATTAATATTGAGAATGATTACCCATTCCTATATAATTTTTTTAAGCCGAATTGCTTACTCTTAGTCTCCAAAACTAAATAACTATAAACCTAAAGAAAAACTAAAAATAATTATTAGCTTAATTTCAAATTTATACTTTTTTTTTACTTGTAGTTATTGATTATGTAATGCATGCAAGCCCATATTCAAATGCTTAGTAAAAATTAATTTTTTTATTGAGTAAATATTTTTTATACATATACATATCCGTCGTGGAGATTGAACCCGGGTTACATCACCCACAATGCAAGTGACGTCCTTGTCGACCCACAATGCAAGTGACGTCCTTGTCGATAAAAATTAAATTTTAAAAACTATGGAATTTAATAATTTTACATTTATTAAGGGTGAGTGTGTAGTTGAGTTGGTGTGAGACGGTAAGTTGAGGAACATCAGCAATACTATGTGGATCCATGCAACTCCGACTTAAATCACACTAGTTTTACCATAAACCCTTTAAAACCTCCAAGGGCTAGTTTTACAATAAACCCTTGAAAGGCTCCAATGGTTAGGTGGATTGATAAGTGTTTGTTTAGCCAGACACTTGCCAAGAAGAGACTTGGGTTCAAACCTTTAGGGTGCCAATTTGCAAAGGTAGTAGTCGACTATGAATCCTTTATGTGCATGTCCTTTATGTGCATGTTAGATCGATGATGATGATACAAACCTCAAGCGAATGGTGGTCTCTCCTACACGTCAAATAAACCACAACAAAATAGAATAGGCTTGTTGGGAGAAGCCTCTATGGTTTAAAACTTGTGCTTGACAGTTACTAAATATAGTGTGGTTGTAACCAACTCCCCTATGTATCAAAAAAAAAAAAAAATACATTCATTTTAAATATAATATTTAATTTTTTTTTAAATCCACCATCTACTAAATATTTTTTTAGTTAAGTAGCATGTTTAGAATTTCAAGCCTCTTGTCATTTTAAGAGAGATATATTATTCTTATAAGTTATGGTATTAAATAGAAAGAGCTCAAGTGGGTATAACCCTAAAGTTTTCAATGTAGAGGTCTAGATTTATATCTTCTCAATTAAAATTTTACATTCATTTTAAAAACAAGATTAATTTCTTTGAATTTCATCACTACCAAATATTTTCTTAATAAGTAACAAATTTAAAAATTTTAAAACTTTGAAGGTGAGATATATTATTCTTATTAGTTATGGTATTGAATAGAAAGAGCTCAAATTATTATAAATACGAGGTTTTCAATGTAAAGGCTATATTCAAATCTTGTCAAATGAAATGCACATAGTTGTTAAATCTATTAAGTGAAAATTGTCATGTAAATTATTGCATCCAAAAATAGTTGCATTGCATACCAATAGAAGTAATAATATGTAAGTCTCAAGTGGTAAAGACATATATTGCAATCCTTGTATCTAAGTTAATAGTTTCCCTTACAAAAATAAAAAATCATCAATAAAAAACATGAGTGGAAGTAGTCATTCCTCTCCATATTTCTTTATTTATTTATTTTATTTATGATAACTTTCTCTTTCTAGGAGAGCAACTTGTGGATGCGTTCTCTCTTAGAGAGCTATTTTACTAGGGGCCAAGAGGACTTCTAGTTTTTTCTTCGATAGTCTATGACAACTTTTCCTTCTTTGGTGAGCAACCTATGGACGCGTGCTCCCTCGGAGAGCTATTTTACCAGGGATAGGAGGGTCCCCAATTTTTCCTTTAGCAGTCTATGATAGTTTTCCCTTCTTATGATAGCATCATGTGGGCATGCGCTCTCTCAAAGAGCTTGTTTTACCAGGGTACAAAAGGGCCCCTTGTCTTCATCTGTTGGTATGTGGTTGCCTTCCTGGGAGAGCATCATGTGGACCCGTATCAACATGTTTCTAGGTCTATAGTGCTCTATGATGTTTCTTTACCCTTGGGTCTTGAGAAGTTTTTCTTGTTTGATCGATCTTGAAGAGACCCCTCAAGGAGAGATTTTTTTAATTTTCAAAATGACAGTTTGAATGGGATTCCCATGCCTTGGCAGAATTTTTCATTTTTGAATTTCTTTTTTGAGCTGCACCCTTTCTTGGGTAGAAAACTTCAAATTTGAATCCTTTGTGGACCTTATCTTAATTTAATTTCTTGTTCTTTTGGTAGCCCCTCTTTGTGGGCTTTCTCGCTTTGTAAAATATTTGGGAATCGCTTTAAGGGTTATGCATAAGGGGTCGGACCTAAAATGTATTTCTAAAAAATTGGAAAATCTATTTTGAAACCCTAGTGAATGATGGCCAACTTCATGTAGGAGGACATGGCAAATTACCTTATTTTTCACAAAAAATTATAAAATATTAGTGAATTTGAAAGTTATGGTCGAACAGGATGGAAAACGAGATTCAGCCATGGGCCAGTGTAGAAAATGATTTGAAAACTGATTGGGTGTAGAAAATGGTCCAACCTAGGATCAGATGCAAAAAAATAGTTTGAAATTAGATCGAGCATAAAAAATGGTCCAACCATGGACCGGGTGTAGAAAATGGTATGAAATCAGACCGAGTGCAAAAATTAGTCTGACCATGGATCGAGTGCCAAAAATGGTCCAAAATTGGATCAAGTGCAGACAATGGTCCAACCTCGAACTGGGTGCAGATCAAGGTTCGACCTTGGATCAGGTGCAGATAATGGTTCGACTTTGGATCAAATGTAGAAAATGGTCCTGCTTCAGACTAGGTGCAGAAAATGGTTCGGTATCGTATCAGGTGCAGATAATGGTCTAGCCTCAAATCAGGTGTAGATCAATGTCTGGCCTTGGATCAGGTGCAAATAATGGTCTAGCCTCGAATTAGGTGCAGATCACCCCCTTGATGACAATAGTAGGGAGGCAAGCCCCCTACACCCCCCTCCATGGAGTGGGTCCAAGTGTGACTAAAAAAAAGACCTTTTAATTAGAGAGAATCAGGCTTCAAATGTTTTAGTTCATCTTTTCACTTTGAGGTTTTACTTTTCGTTGTAGTTGCTTAATTTTCTAATAGTTTGAATGTTTTAAACAAAAAATTGGTATATAATTTTCTAGCGTATTAATTATATAGTGGTATAATTGGTGAATTTGGTAGGATAAGTTAAAAATTTTAAGGCAAAAAGGGTCATCGATTTAGGTGAGAGTGCTGGAAAATTTTAAAAAATCATAATACTATTATCAACGCATGGCGAACCGACACCTAAAAAATTTTATCCCAAAAATTTTGGGCAAATGAGTTGATGTCCAGGATCCCCAAATTTGCCAATTCATATTTTCAAAAATTCTAATATTCACCCAATTTGTGAATATCACCATTGTGCATAGCCCTGGTAGCCATAGGATAGGCACAAGAGGAATGGAGTCTATGTTGGCCTCTACCAGCACACAGAACATTCACCAACTATACCACATATACGTAGGGTGGACATAAAGGGAATGGGTCCTGGGTCGGTCTTAACCAGCACCCAGACTATATAATTTACAATATATTGATATAAATAAAATTATGTAAATTTTATTTATAAGACTATAATTTATATTTTTTTATTTGGATGGACCTAACAGTAAGACTTTGGAATTTCGAATAATAGGTTCAAGATTTGAATCTAATGGGAGTAAACTTGTACACCATACTTTAATAACCGATTTTGGTTGGATAAATACATATTTGATAAGTAAACTTGCACACCATAGGATCGTCTCATATGGTCTTGTGGATGTTAAAAACTATTTTATTTTGCCTTTTTAAAGTGTTTGATTATGCTATTGAGTAGCAAAAATCAGTTTAAAAGATTTAAACCTTATAATCTTAAACATCTTTAACAATTAAGGGAATATTTTCTAAACTAAAAATAAATTGTTTATTTTTTCATATCAATTAATTAAATAATACAATAAAATACTTTTAATTTTATTAATATTTAATTGAAAGAATATTTATTGAACTTTGAGTGGTTGAAATGAATTATATTCCAAAAAAAAAAGTTAAGTCAAGGCTCCTATATATATAAATGGTGGATGTTGGACAAATGAGTTGTCTTGGTCTTGTTAGAAACATAATTCACGATATCCCATTAAAAAATATATGTTTAAAATAATATAATAAGCTTTATTTTCTTGGTATATATTTATTAGTTAAAAATAAAAAATATCAATGGTTAGGATTTTTGGCACACTCAATGGGATTAAAAGTATATATGAAGTATTGATGTAGAAACATTCAAATACAAATTTGAAAGAAACCTAATATTATATGTTTATTGATGAGGCCAAAAATTGCCTCATTATTGATTATTTTAGACATCCTTAATAGACCTTTTTGACATGTTTTGATGTTAATTCTGCTGATGAAATACAATATTTACTACTATTTACATGTTTGACTATTTAGAAGCATAATATTCTGTTTTTACTAATTTTTTGTATTTTCTGCATAAGTTTTGTTGATAAATAATGATTTATTATGAAATGTGTTAGTGCAATCACGTGTGGGATATATAACATTCATATCATGCTCTCTGAAGTTGTCAAATGTAGAAAATAGCACTAAAAATAGGACAAAATTGCAAGTTGTGCAAAATTGTATTTTGACTGTTTTAACTTGGACAAATTCCAACCAGGATGTGCATGGCTTGGAATTTGGTCAAATTCAACTTAAAAGAGCGTGTGAATAGGTTTTTGAAAGACTTCCAAGTCTGATCCACCAAATGCTCGGCAAAAGAACCGCAAACTGTGTTGAAAACAGGCATTTTGGCGCTGCTCTGGAACAACAGAGATACTGCTCCGAAATAACAGGACTGCTCCGGAATAACCGAAAAAGCACAGTTTTGACCAGAACAGCTCAGGAAAGGTGACAAAATTGTAGGAGAGTGTTAAGGATAGTTATGTGAATCTGTTGTGCACCTTTTTCAATGCAAAAGACCTCCAGCAAATGTGCAACAAAAAGATTTCATTCATGTAACCATATTCTGCATTTTAGGAATGCAGTTTCAACAACATTCCTAAAATGCCTAAAATTAGAATCATTCCACACCTGATTTAGCATGTTTGTAATATAAATAACCAGCTCCCATTTGGGTTGAGCTAAGGAGAATTAGGATTGCAATTAGGATAATTCTGAATATTGTGAGAAATCAGATTTCTATAGCAGTAACATGCAGAATTTTTCTGCATGTTTTTGATTCAATAAAAAGTGTAGTTTTTATCAGTTTTGCTTTATGATTGAAGGAGTGATTAAGTAGTAAACTAGAGCTACTTCTTCACCTTCTTCTGAACCAGGGAGCAAGGGCCACTTCCAGGAGCAGAAGAAGGTTTTTTCACCAGGTTTTCTTGTTTAAATCTGTCTGCAACAGAATAAATAGGAAACCTATCATTTTTCTTGCATTTCTTTATTTTGCTGAAATCATTTCCAGTTTCAGAGTTTGTAGTTTCATTATTATTTCTAAGTTATCATTTCTAAGTTTATTTTCAGTTCTGTTCTTTTATTTTGCAAAGTTAGTTAGTTTACTTTCTGCAATTCTAATTTCTTGCAACTTTCATTTCGAGCAAGTTTAATTCAGTTTTTGAATGCATTTTCAGATTTAGCAAAAGTAAATAGGTTTCTTTGACAGTTATTTTATTTCTACAATTTTATTTCAGCAAGCGTAATCTAGTTTCCTTTCAGTTCATAGGGTTTAGAGTGACAGAAGAACCCCCAACAAACACTAACTGTTCTGCCAATAAAGCCATTTTTTGAATAGAATGTCTTACATCTGCTTGAATTGACTATCGTAAATAGCCTTAGGACACCTGCCGGATTGATAAATAATGATTAAATGATGAACTAAATGACACTCATCATTTTTGGCATCGTTGTCGGGGAACAATGGTGTTGTTAGTCAAATTTAAGTAGGTCAAGAACTGTAGGCTGGATACAGAAAATAGTTCTTGCAAATTTTACAGTCTGTTTAGTAAATGTGCATGAATGCATAGGCTGAGAGACGAAAGAGGGAGGTTTATCCGAAGTGGTTCTGAACCACCAAAGTGACCTGCTCGGTCAGATGAAGAATTTGAAATCCCTGGGGAAGATAAGCCAGACATACCTTCTTCATCAGATGCATTTTTGGAAAAATTAGAAAAAGAGCTTTTTGAAGCACTAGCTGCTAAACACTCCCCTCTGACTAGACTATTCCCATCATCCTTTAGAAAGAAAACAACTATGGCTATAGCAGCAGCACCTCCAGGTGGATATGATAATCCTGATGATGCTCCTAAAACTTTTGAATATCCCATTTGGTTGGATCCACTTCTAGATGCCCCCATGAAAACAATCTCCCCATCCATATTGCCAATTTTTAGGGGAACTGTTTCAGAAGATCTTGATCAATTTTTGTTTGAATTCAAAGTGTTATGTCAGACTTATGACTACATAAATGATAATCAAAAATTGAAATTGTTTCCTTCCACACTTAAGGATGCTGCTCTCCGATGGTTCATGAGCAATCTTGAACCTAACTCAATCAATACCTGGGATGAAATGGAGACTACATTCTTAAATAAATATCAGGATTATTGTAGAGTAAGAAACAGGAAAGATGAGTTGTTTAGGATCAAGCAAGAAGAAGATGAGAGTCTAGAAGATTATCTTGATCGCTTTGCCTTTGTCCAAAAGAGGTGTGGTGCTGTAGAACCTGATTTCTTAAAGCCTATCTTCTTAAGAGGATTACAGGGATGAATCTAGGGAAGTGTTAGATTTAATGGGAAAAGGAGACATAGATCAACTTGACCTTGAAGATATTGTGGAGTTATGTAGAAACTATTCCCGCACTCACCAACGGAGAAATAAAATGAATTCTGGAAATAAATGGCTAATTTAAAAACTGATATCCTTGTTCAACTCAATACTGCATTAGGTGAGAGGAATACAAAATCTAATTCTACACCACCTTTAGCCATTTATTGCCCAAGGTGTAGGAGTAAGCATGCCTTGCAAGACTGCCCCCTAAACAAAACTTCTATTTGTGGAATTTGTTCCAAGGAACATTCAACAGATAAATGCCCTTTGTTGCCTCATCTAAAATCTGTTTTGGGCACCCAAACAGAAGAACTCAATGCTATTGGGCAGAGATCTAGTGGTGGTTATGCACAATATCCCAATGCTCCTAGATTTCCAAACTGGGGACAATCTCCTTGGAATATGAATATGCCATGGGGACAGGCAGAAGTTTCTGCACAACCTTGGAACCAACCTTGGATAGCTCCTCCAGATTGGTCACAATCTGGATGGATGAACCCACCTTGGCATACCATGCCTCCTCAATGGACACAACAAGGACAAATATGGGGACAACAATATCAACCCTATCAAGGACAACAAAGGTATCAAGGGAAAACTCAAAACTTGCTGCCAGATCCTAATCCAAATTTTTAGGGAAGAACACAACATCAACAAGCACAACCAGTAAAACAACCTCCACTCCCAGCTCATCCTGTGACTAACCCAAATAATGCCAGACAAACAACCCCTGTTTATGAGGCTGAGTCTGAAGACACTGCTGCAGTTCATGTACTTGACTGTAGTAACATCCAGCTACGTTTAGGAAAGATTTTACCTGACCCTGCTCCACCTACAATTGAAGAAATTCCAAAAATTTCAAGTCCAAAAAAAATACAATCAGAGCAAAAGGAAGAAAATGCAGAAAACTTACAAAGAAAATCTGAACGTGTCACATCAGATTTACCATTTCTTGAAAGGTTTGATCACACCATCACTACCCCTGAATCAGAGTTAATCATAGAATTGAAGAAAATGTCAATTTCACTTCCTCTATTGCAAGCAATCAAGGATGTACCATTGATTAAGAAAACCATTCAGGATTTATGCATAAGGAAACCTGGTAGGAAGAAGAAAGCCTTTCCACAAAGCTGTACAAGTAGATGGAAAGTTGGTTGATCTTCTCTATGGGAAATTAGTACCTCCCAAATATGGTGATCCAGGAAGTCCAGTAATCACCATTACTATAGGATTAGTTCAAATTCCCAATGTGCTTATCGATTTAGGAGCTGCAATTAATGTCATGACCAAAGATATTATGCAAAAATTGCAGCTCACTGATTTGAGTCCTACAACTACAGTTTTGGAAATGGCGAGATAGGTCAGTTGCCAAACCAGGACTTTTGGAGGATGTTCCCATTAAAGTATCTTCTTGGGAATACCCTGTAGATTTCCTAGTGTTGCAACCTAGGAGTACAGCTAATGGCTATCCTATCATCCTAGGACGACCCTGGCTTGCCACTGTAGCTGCTTTCATAGACTGTAGATCGGGGGAAATGACTATTTCAAATGGAGTAGATCTTAAGAAAATTTCTTTGTATCCACCTGCTCAACCATCATCTAAATTTTTTGGACAGTTATGGTATCCTAAGTCTGATGAAGAACAGGAGCCTCTTGTTACCCTTGCCACCATTGTAGTACAGGAACACATTGAAGAACTGAATTCACCGAGAAGAGAAATTTTTGAACATGAAACAGTCTTGGTGAATACATCGCATGAAGAAGGCCTCAGGGATGATCAAGTTCTGGTCAATCGCCTATTATGGAAAGATGATGAACAAATTGTTGAACATTTACCATCTATTCCACTTCAAGAAAGTTCCTTTACATTGCCACATGGATGGCATCATCATCTTTTGACTTCTTTCACTTGTCCTATGCCAATGCTTCCATCAGGTATTGCATTTAATATAGAATCAAGAGTATTTCATAATCTGCAACCACATCATTGTCCTTTAAATGCTTTGATCAGAAAATATGAACATGTTGACTCTATTTATCCCAGAGTCAAGCAAATTGAAATTCAGCCAGGAAAACCTGTAAATATTAACAACTGGTTGACTGACGATCAAGAAGCCAAACTATTTGTTGTTTTGTAGAAACATGTTCAAGATTTTGCTTGGAATTATACGGATATGGTTGGAATCCACCCTGATGTATGCACACATAGGATATACATTGAGGATGTCAAACCAGTTAGACAACCGCAGAGACGTCTGAATCCTGCTTTGAAAGACATTGTTAAAGAAGAAATTGAAAAATTGTTGGAAGTAGGATTCATTTATCCGATTTTAGACAGTCAATGGGTTTCCCCATTAGTTATTGTGCCTAAGAAGAATGGAAATATGAGAGTGTGTGTGGATTACAGGGAATTAAACAAAGTCACACACAAGGACCACTTTCCATTACCATTTATGGACCAAGTCTTTGGACACTCTTGCTGGTAAGAAATTTTTTTGTTTTTTGGATGGTTTTAGTGGGTATAACCAGATCCAAGTGGCACCAGAAGACCAGGAAAAAACAACCTTCACATGTCCTTGGGGGACATTTGCTTATAGAGTATTACCCTTTGGATTATGTAATGCACCAGCAACATTTCAAAGAGTTGTCTTGGCCATTTTTTTTGATTTAACCAACGAGAGTGTAGAGATTTACATGGATGATTTCACAGTGTTTGGTGACACATTTGAATATACATTAGAGCAACTTGAAAAGGTTCTAATACGCTGTGAAGCATATCATTTATCTCTTAATCCTGAAAAATGTTTCTTGATGATGGAGGAAGGAATTGTTTTAGGACATCATATCTCTGCTCAAGGTATTAAGGTTGATCCTAAGAAAGTAGAGGTCATCAAGAGTCTTCCTCCTTCGAAATCTCAAATTGATGTCCATAGTTTCTTAGGACATATTGGCTTTTATCGCAGATTTATTACTGATTTTAGTACCATTGCTAATCCAATGTTTGCATTGTTAATGAAAGATTCTAAATTTGTATGGTCTGATGATTGCCACAAGTCCTTTGAAGCTTTGAAAGAAAAGCTAACCAGTTCGCCAGTACTGAGAGGCCCTAACTGGGAGCTGCCCTTTCATATTCAGACTGATGCCTCCAATACTGCTATTGGAGCCACACTAGGGCAGATTGAAAATGGACAACACTATGCCATTTATTATATTAGCAAAAACTTGACAGGAGCTGAAAAGAATTACACTACAACTGAGAAGGAATTCTTAGCTATAGTATATGCCATTAACAAGTTTCAACACTATATCACGGGGTTATCATGTATTCATCCATACAGATCATCTTTGCTATCAAATATTTGATGAATAAGCCTTTGGTTAGTGCACGAATTATTCACTGGTTGATTTTATTGCAGGAATTTGATATTACTATAGTAAATAGACTAGGAAAGACTAATGTAGTGGCAAATTTTTTGTCAAGATTGCCAAATGTAGAAACTGAAGAACTAGTTGAAGACGCATTCCACGATGAAAAACTGTTTGTTGTCTCTGTTCAAACTCCATGGTTTGCGAATATAGCTAATTATTTAGCTACAGGGAAGATTCCTCTTCATTTTACCTCAAAACAGAAAAAATAGTTAATCAAGCAAAGTTCTTCTTTTGAATGGATAAAAGGAATATTGTTTAAATGCAGTCCTGATCATGTTTTACGTAGGTGTGTTCGTAAGGATGAGATATATGACATCTTGAGAGCCTATCATGATGAACCTTCAGGAGGGCATTATTCAGTAAAACATACCATTCGAAATATTTTGGGTGTTGGTTACTACTGGCCATCATTGCATAAAGATGTAAAAAGGTATATCAGAAATTGTGATGCATGTCAAAGAATGGGTAAGCCTACTTTCATAAATGAAATGCCTTTACAACCTCAATTAGGTGTAGAACCATTTGAGAGGTGGGGGTTAGATTTTGTAGGACCTATTGATCCACCCTCCCAAGGGAAGGTGCACATCCTGGTATGTGTTGACTATGTAACCAAATGGGCAGAAGCCCGTGCCTTTAAGCATGCTCGAGAAGACAAAGTTGCTGATTTTCTATATTCACAGATTTTTTTGCGATTTGGAGCCCCACAGTCTATTACTTCTGATCAAGGACCTTAGTTTATTTCAAAGGTTGTTGAAGCCTTTGTAAAATTATATGAAATCAAGCACGGGAAGTCCTCTCCTTATCATCCACAGGCCAATGGTCAAGTTGAAGTGACAAATAGGGAATTAGAGAAAATATTAACCAAAACTGTAGCAGTTCATAGAAGGAATTGGGTAGAAAAGTTACCTGAAGCAATTTGGGCTTATAACACTACTTGGAAATCCACTACGGGATTTACCCCTTTTGAATTGGTTTATGGTAAAAAACCCCTTTTACCCATTGAATTTGAATTACTAACTCTTGAACTACTTTGGAAGTTGGTATTGATTTGTCACGAGCACAAACGGACCGGATCCTGCAACTCAATGCACTGGATGAAATACGGAGAGACGCTTTGCATCAGAACGAGATGATCCAAGCACAACGTAAAGTCTGGCATGATAGCCATATCCAAGAACGAAAATTCTAGCAAGGGGATTGGGCATTACTGTTTGACTCCCGCTATGAAGATTTTCCTAGGAAGTTGCAGACAAGATGGCTTGGACCATATCAGATTGAAGAGGTTTTCTCGAATGGAGCAGTTCGTCTCTCACCAATTGATGATTCGTGAAGGAAGTTAGTGGTTAATGGACATCGTCTCCGGATTTACCATAAGCCACTAACTAAAAATGAATTTTTAAAACAAATAGAGCACTTGGATGTGCACATAATGGAAGAATTCCCTTCTTCCACTGAAGCAGCAATAGTATAGTATAGTTTTTATCAAAAAAAAAAAAAATTGGCTTACATGAAACCAGTTATCTGGCATGTTTACTGAGTTCCATTCCATCAACACTCATTCCATCACCATCCATTCCATCACCATCCATTCCATCGCCATTCATTCCATCACCATCCATTCCTTAGCATTATCATTTTTCCGCCATTGTCATTCACCACCATTGTCATTGCCATCACCCACATTGTTTGTGTTTTTCGAATTACAATACTGCACTTGTCAGAAGAAAAAAATCAGCAAAGCTAATCAATTGTACAAAATATAGAAAGGTAGTCAAGACAGGTATGTGTTTCTTTACATTTTAAATATTGTAAATAGTTAAGGTATGTAGTGTATAGATTCACTTGATTAGCATTTAAAGCATTCATAAGGTTAAAATTGGGGATGTCTAAATTAGTCAACGGAAGGGGGAATGACATATGCTCCGGAATGACATATGCTTCGGAATGAAATTTGCTTTCGAATAACCACTACTTTGGAACAGAAGCACTGGAGCTCCGAAACATCAAAAGCTCCGTAACAGTTGTGCTCCGGAATGAGTATTGACAGATATGCTCCGAAATGAATAAATAACGACATTTGCTCCAGAATATCAGGGCTTCGGAATATGTTGACGTTTCTTAAAAAATTCAGGCAGGAACACGTGGCAAGTGATTATGGAACACGTGATTTTTGAAATCCATGGATATTTAGATATCATGATTTCGCGATTCGCGTAATCACGGCACATCCATCAAAGAACATTGAAAAATTCACAGCAAATTAATTGATGCCAACTCAGCAAATCGTGATCGTGTAATTTGCATTGGAACTAATTTTTCCTTGTTTTCAGCATATTCCATCGATTTTGAAAAAAAATGAATCAATAAGTTGATTTGACATGTTTTGTTCCGGTGCAAGAACCGTCATTCCAGTGCATGTGCCCTAGAACTATCATTCCAGCATTTTAGAAAAATATTCATGAACAAAGTAGAAGAAAATGGGCGGTAGGAAGAACATAAGTGAACCAGAAAATGCCAGCTTCATACTGGAAAATCCTACGCTGCTGCAAATTTTCATCGATGGAGGGTTTATGCCGTTTTTGCAGAAATTTGATGGGAACTCCGAGGGATTGGCCGCAGAATTTGCACGGACCTTCAGAAATAACAAGATCAACATCAACGGCATGATAATCCAGGTAACTCCAGATGTTTTGAGCCAAATTACTGAATTTCCTTTGCAAGGAATTAATCTTGGAAAAACAGCTAGGAATACCCTAAATGAATTGGCCAACCAATTTAGGGCAGAAAATGATAAACCTATTGAGTATGTCATGAGTAAAAATATTTGTAAAGGAGTTAAAAGGGCAAGTCTGGAATCTCCCTGGGATATAGTAGCCGAATGGATGATTAGGTTTATTACTTGTGAAGGCCAGTATGTTGTTTTGTCAGGGCACCATATGAGAATTCTAACTCATTTGAGATATGGCCACACAAACCCTGAATTCAAAGTTAATTTTCCCCTGTACTTTTATGAAAATTTAAAATCTATGGCCAAGAAATATCAGGAAGGAAAAGGAACCCCTAGGCATCATGGTTTGATTAAAATAATATGTAAACATCACTTTAGGGGTAATTTGCAGAGCTTTGGCAGATTCTTTGCTCAGTGGGATGAAACTAGAAACCCTGCAGTTGCAGCTGGAGTAGAAGAAGATATTGAAAGCCCTAGATCTGTAGAACAAATTGAAAGCCCTAGATCTGCAAAACAAATTGAAAGCCCTAAATCTGTAGAACAAATTGGAAACCCTGGCATTGAAGAGGAGGAAATAGAAATACCTGAGCCAGTGGTTGAGACAGAGTCTGTCCAAGAAGAGGGTCCATCCTCTCCATAGGGACCTCCCTCTTCTAGGACTAGAAGACAAGAAAAGCATGCTGGAATAGACTCTGCTAAAAAAAGCAGAAGGGTGTCATTTTTAGCAGATGTGACTATTGTGCAGTCCAATAGCTACGATGAAGCGAGAACCAGGAGAATCTGCTCAAGAAATGCCCAAAACAGGAAAAAGAAAGACTCCTGTTCAAAAATTACGAAGGTCTGCAAGACTTCAATTGGGTGAAACATCATCTGACCAAGGAGGTCAAGAAGCAATAGCAGCAGAGACAGACCTAACAGAATCAGCAGAACCTGCAGCCACAAACATAACAGAACCAACATCCAGCCCTGAAGTAGTCTTAGTGGATTATATAGATTCTGATTCTAAGGAGGAGTCAGAGGCAGAAGAAGAGGAAGAGGAAGAAGAAGATATCCAACTACAGCTATTTGCGGCAAGAAGTGTGGTGAAAACACAAACAGGTTGGATAGAAAAGTGTCAAGCTTCTATTTTAGAAAAAGATCAAATGATTGCAATTTTGTAGCAGGAAGTGGCAAGTTTAAAAGCTAAAATTGCATCTTTAGAGCCACAACCTGATGAAACTATGCATGACACTCAAATGGCTGACATTTTGTTAGAATTAGCAACAGCTGCACATGCAGCAGACTCACCAATCAGGGAGGAACCTGTAATTGATATTGAAGGAGAACAGGGACAAGAACAATTTCATATCTCCTCAATTCTTGCTACAGCTATTGAACCATATGTACCCCTCATAGTAACACAGGACATAGGAATTCAAACTGAATTACCTATGACAGAAACAGAGGAACAAGGGGTACAGGTCAACTTGCCTTTGGCAGAAACAGAAGAAAAGGAGACACAAACAGATTCTATCAAGGTTGACATGACTGACAAAGAGGTGCAGGTTAATATTGTTCCTCAAATGTAGCAACCTGTCCGCAATCCCCTTATGGTTCCACTTGAGGAGTATAATACAGATTTATCAAAGTGGATGATGAAATGCCAAAGGTTGGAAGAAAAGGTTTTAGCTTTGAAACCTTTGGAAGAAAAATGTGAGGCTAAAGAGGCAGAAATAACCAAATTGAAGAACCAGGTGCAGGATCTCTATCAGAATGCGAGTGTTTAGTCCAATGTGAGAAGACCTGCAAGGTTTTATACCTTAATCCTCAGAGAAAGGTTTATCCATTGGCAAATTATGAGAATCCACTCTAATTTGCCATACAAATTGGAAGACCCTGAAGAATTTTTTGATGCCTACCTGCACAGCCCAAAAGAACAGAAAAATCTACTGTGTGAGTTATTCTTAAATAACTTCTTTGTGCTCGGTGATGACACATTCCTACCTCACATTTTTACGGGGGATATTCGGTTGAGAGCCTTCATGTCCACTCTGCAAAATCAGGAATATTGGGAACAACGAAGCGAGATGACTAAGGAAAATGAGGCAAATGCGACACTATATACGAGGCCAATTCACTATAATTACGAGATTGCAGACCAATCAACATTTTACTATGATGAGGGAAGAAAAGGTGAGAAAAATTTATGAAACCAATCTTCAGGAATGCTTAGTCAATTTTCAGAATTTTACTCACCGGCATTTTAATAGTGCTTTAGCAGACTGTAAAAATCGTTGGGGAGAGTTATCTATTTCTTTGCAGAAGAAAGAACCTATCTCCCCCAATAACTTGCAGTGGTCAAAAAGAAGGGCTGAAGGTATCATGCAAGTTATTCAGCAGCTGCAACATCAGTGGATAGGATTAAGATACAGATTGCCCATTGTAATCACCCCTGTTCCATGGTTTTTTGATGATGACCCTCAGCCAGATGATCAGTTTCAGGCATGGCTCAAGCAGATAAAGGAAATCAGAGGTTTTTACAGGATTCTTGGTCCAAATTTCAGCTACCAAGAGAGAGTCTTGGACAAAGATCTCTGCTCTATTGTAGCCTCACAGAATGCATGAGGACATGCATCAGAATAAGTTGGGGGGAATGATGAGGCCAAAAATTGCCTCATTATTGATTATTTTAGACATCCTTAATAGACCTTTTTGACATGTTTTGATGTTAATTCTGCTGATGAAATACAATATTTACTACTATTTACATGTTTGACTGTTTAGAAGCATAATATTCTGTTTTTACTAATTTTTTGTATTTTTTGCATAAGTTTTGTTGATAAATAATGATTTATTGTGAAATGTGTTAGTGCAATCACGTGTGGGATATATAACATTCATATCATGCTCTCTGAAGTTGTCAAATGCAAAAAATAGCACTAAAAATAGGACAAAACTGCAAGTTGTGCAAAACTATATTTTGACTGTTTTAACTTGGACAAATTCCGACCAGATGTGCATGGCTTGGAATTTGGTCAAATTCAACTTAAAAGAGCGTGTGAATAGGTTGTTGAAAGACTTCCAAGTCTGATCCACCAAATTCTCGGCAAAAGAACCACAAACTATGTTGAAAATAGGCATTCTGGTGCTGCTCTGGAACAACAGAGATACTGCTCCGAAATAACAGGACTGCTCCGAAATAATCGAAAAAGCACAGTTTTGACCAGAACAGCTCAGGAAAGGCGAAAAAATTGTAGGAGAGTGTTAAGGACAGTTATGTGAATCTTTTGTGCACCTTTTTCAATGCAAAAGACCTCCAGCAAATGTGCAACAAATAGATTTCATTCATGTAACCATATTCTGCATTTTAGGAATGCAGTTTCAACAACATTCCTAAAATGCCTGAAATTAGAATCATTCCACACCTGATTTAGCATGTTTGTAATATAAATAACCAGCTCCCATATGGGTTGAGCTAAGGAGAATTAGGATTGCAATTAGGATAATTCTGAATATTGTGAGAAATCAGATTTTTGTAGCAGTAACATGCAAAATTTTTTTGCATGTTTTTGATTCAATAAAAAGTGCAGTTTTTATCAGTTTTGCTTTATGATTGAAGGAGTGATTAAGTAGTAAACCAGAGCTACTTCTTCACCTTCTTATGAACCAGGGAGCAAGGGCCACTTCCAGGAGCAGAAGAAGGTTTTTCACCAGGTTTTCTTGTTTAAATCTGTCTGTAGTAGAATAAATAGGAAACCTGTCATTTTTCCTGCATTTCTTTATTTTGCTGAAATCATTTCCAGTTTTAGAGTTTGTAGTTTCATTATTATTTCTGAGTTATCATTTCTAAGTTTATTTTTAGTTTTGTTCTTTTATTTTGCAAAGTTAGTTAGTTTACTTTCTGCAATTCTGAATTTCCTGCAACTTTCATTTCAGCAAGTTTAATTCAGTTTTTGAATGCATTTTCAGATTTAGCAAAAGTAAATAGGTTTCTTTGACAGTTATTTTATTTCTGCAATTTTATTTCAGCAAGCGTAATCTAGTTTCCTTTCAGTTCATAGGGTTTAGAGTGACAGAAGAACCCCCAACAAACACTAACTGTTTTGCCAATAAAGCCATTTTTTGAATAGAATGTCTTACATCTGCTTGAATTGACTATCGTAAACAGCCTTAGGACACCTGCTCGGATTGATAAATAATGATTAAATGATGAACTAAATGACACTCATCATTTATGTTTTCCCAAGTTCAAAAGGCCAAAGGATTGATAAATTTCTATGAACTTCATCTAATCAACATTAGATGATGAGTTAAATATAGATCCATTTAACCACCATTAAAGTGAAGATATTTTTTGCCATTGGCTACTCAAAAATTAGTACATAGAAGGAAGACTTATCTATTTCTCTATCATATAAATTCAAGATGGCAATATATTAGAAAGACAAAAAATATGTTCAATTCATACAATAGAACAATGTACAATGGGACGACTAGGATCTATTGATTCTACATGGATATTTGTCGTTTTTGTGTTTTATTGTGTGTTGTTTTTTGTTGTATTTTTTGTGTTTGTTTGTGTTTTTTTGTTTGTTTGTTCGTGTTTTTGTTGTTTTAGGCATGCTCTTTGAGTGCGTCAAAGGGGTCAGGCCAAGTGCGAGACTTGGGTATTTTTGGTAAAATAGATACCCCTACCTCCTTGGGACTTACCTAAAAATGGCATCCCAATTAGGGTGTTTTCCACAAAGAAATGGAAAAATTAATCTTAATAGTGATTTCAAAGAAAATTTAAGAAAAGCTAATAAAGTGATATTTTTAACATAAGGAAGGTAAAATTATCCTCATTTACTCAAGATTACATGGAAATTCAACTAAAAATTATGTAAAGGATAAGGCACTTATTGAGAAAAAAATGGAGATATATTTTGATTGAGAATGATTCATAGATTGTTATTACTGTTGATGAGAAAAATGAATGTGGAGATGAAGTGAAATTATTAATGAAATGTTGTCAAGAAAAATAAAATTGGAGGTTGGATCATTTTATTAATGGAAGCAATATCATAGATATAATGAAGGAAACAAAGTAGTAGATAATTTAAGCAATCATACCGTTGATTTTTCTCATAGTTAAATTTAAATATTAAAATATTACTATCCAAAGAAGTTTCTATCTCTTAATAGAAGTGATATCAAGGAGTTAGACCAATCATAATAGTTTGAGAAAAATAAATGATATTTATAATAGAAAGAAAAGTTGGATATACTTTAATAAATATATAAGCAAATGCAATATTTTGATATTTTTATAAGAGTGACCATCAATAAGAACCAAATGAAAAAAATCTAATATCTCACACATTCATTATGGAATAATTTAATATTATGCAATATAAAATATTATTTAAACTAAATGTACCATAAAGGTTAATTTCAAATTTCAAAATATTTATATCTATATTTTTCTTCCATGGTTAATGTGATGCACCTTCTCTATTTAATTTAAATAAAAGTTGTCTTTTTAACTTAATATTGTTTGGTTAAAGTTTGTCTTCATATTTATCTTTTTAAAAGAGTATAGTAAAATCAATGGAAGTTCCATAGTTGTAAGCTTACTACAGTGGTAAGGGTTTTGGCCTCTCTTTGAGAGGCCCAAGGTTTAAACCCCACTTAGTATGAGGGAACCAAGACCCCTCATAAGAACCTGTGTAAACTCATTGAAAAAAAATCAATGAAAGTTCCATTTTTATATAGAATATAAAACATTTAAAAATATATAATAGTTAGTAATTTAGTTTTATAGTTATATAATTTGTAATTTAAAAATTTAAATGTGCATGATTTGTTAATCAATTAATGTTATTATATATTACGTATATTTTATGTAAAATTGGTCCTTATATTTGTTGCATAACTAATTACTAGGAATTACACAAGATAGAGTTACTTGTGACTAATAGCAAGTGATTGTGTATATGGGGAACAATTCAATGATTTGAGCTTTGGCTCTTCTTTGGGAGGTCCAAGGTTCAAACTATGGTGTGGGCGAGTGTGTGGTGGTTGTATGTTAAATTCCCTATTGATAAACATAGCTCTCGGCTTTAGAGGGATCATAGTTGGGAGGAGACTTCTCAGCCCTATGCGTTGGTCATAGGGGTTTCTCACACTAACCAAACCTAAAAAAAAATGTGTACGGGGGGGTCTAAAATTTGTCCTTATATTTTTTGTATAACTAATTACTAGAAATTGCACAAGATAAAGAGTTGCGACTAATAGCGATTAATTGTGTGTGTGGTTGTGTGTTAAATTTCCTATTGATAACCTCAACTCCCCCTTATGAGAGGTCATGGTAGGATGGAGATGTTCAAACCTAAGCATCAGTTGTAGGGGTTTCTCATACCAACCAAATCTATACAAAAAAATTGTAGAAAGTGATAAGTGATATTTTGAAGTCATTACATGTTTGTGATAAATAAGGTTCATAATCGTTTTTCATATGGTCTTTGCATAAATATAGAGGATTTTTTAACTTTATCTTGGTATGTTGAAAATATAATTTTTTCCATTTTGTTAATATTTGTACTATATTATAATTACAAATTAAATATATTATTTAAAAAGTTTCTGATCTTGCCAAGCTATGCATGCCTCATTACCAAGTCCTTGTAATACTAGTATACAATCATGATGTAATATGGGTAGGACTTGTTTTAATACCATATAACCAATTAAAAAATAAGAATATTTATAAACCCATGGGGTATGGGGCATGCAATGTGGACCAAGGAGTTTTACATCATAGACCAAGATTTGAATCCCATGATTGAACCTTAAAATTATGCTAACAAGTTTGGGTAATAAGTGAAGATTTTTACACCATAAACCAAGGTTTCAATTCTATAGGTGAACTTTAACATTTTTACACTAAGATACTTATGTGAAATAAAATAATTATTTTTATAATCATAATGTATTACAAAATAAAGGTTTATATACCAAAAATATAGGATGAGATGACTCAAGAAAATGGATAGAAATACCAATTTTCATTTTATTGTCAAATTATTTCAACTCTCAATGGAAGAAGTATTGAGCAAGAATATGTTATTAAGAAGGAAATCAATTAATTATTTTAATCACACTCTATGATAAATTTGGGTAAGGTAAGGAGGCTTGGGATAAGTTTTTGTGAATAAGGTAAGGAGGCTTGGGATAAGTTTTTGTGAATATTCCATAAATTACCATACAAAGATAAAATGAAATATTAATGTGAAAGATGCCTATGGAAGGATCCATGAGTCAATTTCCTCTTTCTGCCTTGATAAGAAACTTAGCATCCGTGGATTTCTTGTAATTTTCTTTCAAAAAAATTAGGATTTGTTAAACAATATGTTTCTATGATTGAAGAAGTTGGGAAAGAGAAGGCTATCTTAAGTGGAATCAATGCCATATTTATTGTATTAGTTCCTAAGAAGGGTGATAGAAAATATTTTGATATTTTTATCCAATAAGACTTTGTAATATGATTTATAAGTTAACTTCAAGAATTATGGCAAATATATTGAAAAGCATTGCAAACTATGTTATTTCAAAGTAATAACATGATCTTATTAGTGGTTAGCAAAAGGCTATGATTTCTCTTCATCCATTAAAATATAAGGTATTTTGTAAAAATAGACATGAAATAAGCATACGATAAGGTTTGTTACAGTTTTCTATGTGATATTATAAAAAATATATTATTTTTATCAAGGTTGATGTGAATAGACTAGATATTGTTATAGAATTTTAAAATATTTTATTTTAATTAATTGATCCTTTGCTTGATATTTTAAACAAACATGTGGACTTCATCAAGGTGAACCACTATCTTCTTATCTCTTCATTATTCTTATTGATATATTAGGAAGATAACTCTTAAGGGAAAAAATAGAAGGCAAAAGCAAAGGTGCTTAGGTTGCAACAAATGATTCCTTTGAATCTCATCTCTAATTTGTTGTCAATGGTTTTCTTTTAGGTAACTCCTTAGTCAGTAAGGTTATGGCATTTAAATCAATACTATCATGTTATTAGAAATTTTTGGATAGTTGAATAATAATACAAAATCTAGGATATATTCATCAACATTGCCCTAGATTATAATGAATTATCTAGATATTTTAGAGTTTAAAGCTAGAAAAATTTCATCAATGTAGCTAGGTATTCTTTGAAGAACACAATCTTATACTGAGAGGGGGGGTGAACAGTATAAGACCACTTTTTACTTTCTTTCCAAACCAATATCAATTAATCTCCTTAATTGCAATAACAAAATATAGCAGTGTGCATTAATAACTCAGATAGCAGTAGTAAGCAAGAGCACAAGTCACAACACACAATTGAGACACAAGATTTAACGTGGTTACCCGAATGTTGGATACTCCACAAGCTGATATCCTTATAATATTTCACACATAAATATCCAATACAATGATTTCTTTGATCTGCTCAAAACTAGGCAATAACAAGTTCACACAGAACTTGTCCAAATTTGAATAACAAGTTCATACAGAACTTGTCCAACTCTGAATAACAAGCTCACACAAAATTTTTCCAACTCTGAATAACAAGCTCACACAAAACTTGTCCAATGTTGAATAACAAGCTCACACATAACCTGTCCAATGCTGAATAACAAGCTCACACATAACCTATCCAATGATGAATAACAAGCTCACATATAACTTGTCCAAATCTGCTCCAACAAGCTCACTAAGAACTTGTCCAAATCTACTCTAGCAAGCTCACCAAGAACTTGCCCAAAATCTGCTTCAACAAGCTCACCAAGAACACCTCCTTGGAGGATTAAAACAATTGTTGAAGAGGCTAGGATCCTTTTCCAGGGAAGACATGACAGAAAAGCCCAACATGTCTTTCAAAAAGCTAACAAAATTACTGATAAGCTGGCCAATTTGGGTGTCGATGGTGACAGACTTTTCAAATGGGAACACAATGTCCCGAGTGAAGTAGAGGAGCTTATTCAACAAGAATTCCAAGAATGATAGTCAAATTTACCAACAGGGAAGGCATTGTAAGTTCGAAGTCTAGGAGTATTCCCGTCTCTTTTTTGAATTGGACTCACAATAAAAATTATCTGAGTTGTCAGTCTTTGTGGATGCTGCTTAGAAATACCACAAAGACTAATGGGGACAGTCACATGTCAGATAACATGGCTCCTAGTCATCTTAGTAATTTGAGGTTGGTTGATAATCACAGGGAAGGAAAGAAACGATAATATAAGACTTCAAACCAAAGCCACGTGGACCACCAGATAGCCACCGCCATAAATCTAGCCAGCAGGTTCACTTCTCCAAGGCTGATTGGCCAAGATAGTATGTGGTACCAAAGCATGTCATATACGAAAGAAAGCAATTACCAAAGGATTATTAAGAGTAACTATCAATACAGAGCTTGTGGGAGTTTTTTCAGTACTCTACTATGTGTGTCTTCAGCTTTTTGTTTCTCCATTGTCTCAAGGAAGGGATCCATGTCTATTTATTTTTTGTAATTGTGATGTATGTGTGTTTTCTCGAGGTATACCCAAAATGTTGTATGGGAAGTTTCTTTTTGATAACAGGCTATGTGCCTTATTGGATGTAATGGCTTTGGTGGCATGTAGATTTTACATATATAGGATCCTTAGTAAGGATATGTTCATCAACAACCTTGGGCTAATTTTTGTAAAATTTTTTGGGTCAACCTGTAAAACCCGATATTAATGCTTTAGTATCTTATCTACCAAAAAAAATAACTTGTCCAAATCTGCTCTAGCAAGCTCACCAAGAACTTGCCCAAAATCTGTCCAACAAGCTCACCAAGAACTTGTTCAAATATGTCCCAAAACTGTCCACAAAGCTATCCTCAAAACTTTCCACAAAGTTGTCCCAAAATTGTCCACAAAGGCCTTCTCAAAGGCTCAATCAATCATGCACAAGTAGCACTCAAATCTCATCCACAAATCTATCAAGGCAAAGCTTCAAATATGAACTCAACAATGAATGACAATGTACTCTTCAATGAATGACAACAATGATCCATAATGATCTCAACTCAACTCAACTCAAATCAACTTCATAGAAGCATAAAGAGAATTGTTAGAGACTCAATATGTTCTAATATTACTCTCAACCCAAATCAATCTCAACTCAACTAAATTCAACTCATATAATAATAAAGAGAATTGTTAGAGACTCAATATGTTCTAATCTCACTCTCAACCCAAATCAATCTCAACTCAATTCAAGTCTTATATAACCATAAAGAGAATTGTTAGAGACTCAATATGTTCTAAACTCAATCACCACAAGGTACAACTCTCTCTCACACAACCCTAGTCCAAGTATGTATCAACCAAATCAAATATTTCCAACAATGCTCAACCACAAATATCACATAACAATGATACTCATGTACTTTCACAACCAATGGGATTCAACAACTATGCTTATAAAACAAGGTTTAAACACCTCTCAATTCAGAAAACCTTGAAGCATTCAACCAACCACTTTCGAAAAGGAAACCACAAACAATCCTTTTCCCTCCAATGATATTTCAGAAATCAACCACCATAAACAATCAATAGGATAATGTGCCCATACATTTTATGAAGATGAAGAAACCCCTTTGGAAATTTGCCAAACTCAACACACTTTGAAAAGAACAAAACAACCTTCACTTTAACCCTTTTGCAAAATAAAATCTCTTTATGTACACCTTATTTCTCCTTCTAAAAAAAATAATCAAATAGCCCTCGAAATAAGCTTTCCAATGATATATAATATGATATACTTCTAAAAGAAAAATCACCAAAAGTATTTCCTTTTCAGAACATGTATTTCAAACCTTATCTCTCCTAGGCAACCTTAGAAAAATAAATATTATTAAAAATTAAAGCTTACCTTTTAACCTCAGCGGGACTCGATCCCATGTCGCTACCTTTGCACAACTCAAACGACGATGCCAACAACCACGAAATCCACCGCTCACACAACACCAAGAGCGCAAGACTTCCTTATTGCCTCCTACAAAATTGCCCTCAAAAATCACATGCGCAAAAAGGTTCTCCCTTTTCCTTCCAAAAACCAGCGTCGGCGGTTTTCAAACTCGGATCTATTGGTGCTTCAACACCCTACACACTTTCCTCTTTCTGCTAGGCCACAAGTGCCTATGGTTCTTGGTAAGGGACTTATCTTACCCTTCTTCCTCCTCTCTTTGATGGACTTGAACAAATTCTTCCCCCTTTCGTTGCCTTAGCGAATCGAAAGTTTTTCTTTCTCCACACCACGTTATACCTTGGCAAATCGATCGCAAATTAAATATAGAGTCCTAAGACTTTTGAAAACATTTGATGGCATATTAATATATGCCTTCCTTCAAAAATTTTGATGTCATCTATAGATATTATGTGCCTCCTCCTTTTGACGTCGAAAATAAATAAAATATTAATTTTAATTTTAATTTTAAATTTTGATTTTAATTAATTAAAAATTTAAACTTAAATATTTAAAATTAAATATCTCCATCATCAGGACACCTTTTTCGATGAAACAAAATCCCAAACTGGGTTTTAAGAAAAACTCATTTCAAATCTGCCATCCATGGTTTTAAATTAAACATTTTTTATTTTTCCTGCCTTAGTTTTCACAAAAACCTTATAAATTTCCATGCTTTCCAAAATGTTATAAATGCTTATATATGAAATACTTTGGCCACCAAAACCAAATGTGATCCATGTGACATCAATGACAACATAAAATACATCAAATTTCCAACAATATCCCCCTTTGTCATTGATGGCAACACCTCTAATGCAAACACCACAATCACTCCAAAAACCATCTCTGAGAATCAAATCTACTCCCCCTGACTTAAACTCTCTTTGGAGGCTGATCCCCCTAACTCAATGCTCTCTTTGGAGGTTTCTCCCCCTAACTCAAAGCTCTCTTTGGAGGTTTCTTCCCCTAACTCAAATCTCTCTCCCTTACTCAAATATCTCCCCCTTTGACATCAATGGCAAAAGGGACACCTATGGGGCTAAAATATGTGACTCTTAAGTTTAGCCCCCTCACCCCCTTCTCTTTTGAGGTGATTAATTTTGGGGTGGGAGTACTTTTACTCCCATATTACTTTGTTTATTTTCTCTATAAATTTCCTTCCATGTTTTTTTGGCATCCTTCTCTTGATGAATTACTTGATCTTCTTGTCTAGAACCTATTTGACCCTGTTTACTTCCTTGCCTTGAACCTATTTGGAATTGAGTCCTACACCATTTTGTAATATGCCTAAAGTTATTGCAATTAAAACATTTGATATTGTAGCCTTTGTATGGTGCCCATGTCTTGAATTCTTTCTTGAAGTAATTTCCATATCCATTCCTTTCTTGAACCCTGTATTGTGAAGCTCTGTTTTCATGACCATTATGACCATGACTTCTAAATTATGTAGCTCTAAAACCAAAACCATGTTGCTCATTTCATTTGCACTGAAAATCTTTATGACCAATCCTGTTACATGAGAAGCAATATCCCTAAAAATTGTACCTTCTTCCTTTGAAGTTTCTTCTTGCAAAATCAAACTTCTTTGATCCAAAGACCCTGCAATGTATAGCCATGTGTCCAAATTCATTACAAGAAAGACAATGTCCTTGAAAAGCCTTTTTTCATGCCTTGGTTCCGCATACCTTTCTTTACCATTATCCCTATGATCATCTTCAACTTGTGCATTGCATTCTTGAACCTTCTTTGTAGTATCTAAATATTATTCCTTAATTTCTTCCTTGTTTTCCTCTTCAAGTATTTCTCTTTATTTTGAACTTGATTCACCTATCTCAAAACAAGATCTAAACTAAATATTTTGAGCCATAGGAACTTTGGAACTTTCCTCACAAGTCTTAGGTGCTTCCTTGCTTTCATCTTTTAGAAATTTCTTTCCTTTTGAGTGTGATTCCCCAAACCTAAAATATGAGACCTTTGGTGCTTTGGAATATTACTCTTCTTTCTCTTAATTTGTGTCAAGTAGCAACTTGGCATCCATATCTATAGCCTCTGAAATACATTTTTCCTTCTTAGTACAAATATCTTGATCTTTTGAGTCATGTGATGGATCAAACTTCTCAAGTAAGGAATATTTCAATTATTTTAGATTCTCCTTAACCTCTTGTAGTTGCTCATGGATAACATTGAATTCTTCCTTTAGATCAATTGAGACATTATCCTCTTGTTTAAATTCTTCTATTTGGAGTGAATGTTCTTATTCTACTTATTTTATCCCATAGAAAAAACCTTCTTCATCTTCACTGTCACTAAGATCATTATAATATTCTATAGCAAACAAACTCTCAAGATTTCTTTGACCATGCATGTTTCCTTGATGTGTCATCTCATCTTCACTATCACTGAAACCATTGCAATATCCTGATCTATGATCTCTTTGACCACACACAAAGCACTGTTCTCTTTCACCTTCTATTCCTAGGAATAGATGTTATTTCTTTTCATCATCTGATTTGTCTCTATCACTATGATCTGAGCTATCACTTGCTTCTATAATGTAGTAAGATTTCTTTGCCTTACGAAAAATTTTCTTCTTCTCATACCTGTTTTGCTTGAATATATCATATTTTTCATGCTTATGCTTTCCATATTCTTTTCTTCTATGACCCTATTTTTCATCATCACTATTTTCTTCATGTGGACACTTGTATGCATAGTGACCAAGATCACCACACTTGTAGCATCTGAATTTCTTTATATCTCTAAAATTCCTTGAGTCCTTATTCCTTTTGATGAAGTTAGTTTCCTCATAATTTTCTAAAACTCTATCTATTTCTTAAACTTTCCTTTTCTCTTTTTCTGAAGCCTTGAATGCAATATCTTTTATTGGAGCTTGATGCTTACTTACCCTCATCTCATAAGTTGTGAGAGTACCTTGCAATTCTTCCATTGTTAGCTTGTTGATATCCATTATTTCTTCTATTACTAAAACCTTAGAATCATATTTCATGGGAAGTGATCTCAAAACATTTTGAGTAACTTCTGATTCTTTCATCTCAAAACCTAGGCCTCTCATGGTGTTAGTAATCTCATCAACTTGAAGTAAGAACTTTGTAATATCTTTAGAATCTTCCATTTTCAATTCCTCAAATAATTTTCTCAAGGAGATTCCAAGGTAAGAACTTTGGAATACTTTAGAATATTTTTCTATGAGTTTGTAGTTTTGCCAACTTTACCTTGGAATCTCCTTCATAAGTATTCCGCAACTTGGTCCACATTTCATTAGCTAAAGTACATACCATGACCTTTGCAAAATCTATCTCACGTAGCCCACTCAAAATACAATTCATTGTTCTTACATTTATCTCAAACAATTTCCTGATAGTCGTATCTACCTTGGGATCACCTTCAACCTTATACTCTTTTTCAACCATCTGCGATACCTCATATCCTTGTGATATCAAGTAGTTCTTCATTATCATGCTCTAGAAAGCATAATTGTTACCATCAAACAATGAAGCCTTATTTATAGATAATCCATTTTGTGAAGCCATTTGTGTTCTTGTAGAATTTGCCCTCAAGCTGTTAGCTTTTCAGAAAGAACCTGCTCTGATACCAATTGAAGAACACAAGCTTATACTTAGAGGGGGATGAATTGTATAGGACCACTTTTTACTTTCTTTCCAAACCAATATTAATTAATGTCCTTAATTGTAATAACCAAATATACTAGTGTGCATTAATAACTCAGATAGCAGTAGTAAGAAAGAGCACAAGTCACAACACACAATTGAGACACAAGATTTAATGTGGTTCCCCCAATGTGGGGTACTCCACAAGCTGATCTCTTTATAATATTTCATAAAAACATATCCAATACAATTATTTCTTATAGAACCATAAAGAGAATTGTTAGAGACTCAATATGTTCTAAAATCAATCGCCACAAGGAACAACTCTCTCTCATACAACCCTAGTCCAAGTATGTATGAACCAACTCAAATATTTCCAACAATGCTCAACCACAAATCTCACATAACAATGATACTCATGTTCTTTTCTAACTCATGTTCTTTCACAACCAATGGGCTTCAACAACTATGCTTATAAAACAAGGTTTAAAAACAACTCTCAATTCAGAAAACCTTGAATTGTTCAACCAACCACTTTCGAAAATAAAATCACAAACAATCCTTTTCCCTCAAATAATATTTTAGAAATCAACCACCATAAAAAATCAATAGGAGAATGTGTCCATAACTTTTATGAATATGAAGAAACACCTTTGGAAATTTTACACACTCAACACACTTTGAAAATAACAAAACAACCTTCACTTGAACCCTTTTACAAAATATAAATCTCTTTATCTACACCTTATTTCTCCTTTTAAAAAAAATAATAAAATAGCCCTCAAAATAAGCTTTCCAATGATATATAATATGATATACTTCTAAAAGGAAAATCACCAGAAATATTTCCTTTTCACAACATGCATTTCAAACCTTATCTCTCCTAGGAAACCTTAGAAAAATGAAATATTATTAAAAGTTCAAGCTTACCTTTTAACCTTAGTGGGATTCGATCCCCTGTCGCTGCCCCTGCACAACTCAAACGACGATGCCAACAACCACGTGAGCCACCGCTCACACAACACCAAGAGTGCAAGACTTCCTTCTTACCTCGTACAAACTTGCCCTCAAAAATCACATGTGCAAAAAGGTTCTCCCTTTTCCTTCCAAAAACCAGCATCGACGGGTTTCGAACTCGGATCTTTTGGTGCTTTAACACCCTACGCACTTTCCTCTTTCTGCTAGGCCACAAGTGCCTATGGTTCTTGGTAAGGGTCTTCTCTTACCCTTCTTCCTCCTCTCTTCGATGGACTCGAACGAATTCTTCCCCCTTTCGTTGCCTTAGCGAATTGAAAGCTTTGAACTCTCCACACCATGTTGTACCTTGGCAAATTGATCGCAAATTAAATGTCCAGTCCGAAGACTTTTGAAAAACGTTTGATTGATGGCATATTAATATATGCCTCCCTTCAAACATTTTCATGTCGGCTATAGATATTATGTGCCTCATCCTTTTGACGTCAGAAATAAATAAAATATTAATTTTAATTTTAATTAATTAAAAATTTAAACTTAAATCTTTAAAATTAAATATTTCCATCACCGGGACACCTTTTTCGACGAAATGAAAGCCCAAACCAGGTTTTAATAAAAACCTATTTCAAATCTGCCATTCATGGTTTTAAATAAAACCTTTTATTTTTCCTGCCTTGGTTTTCACAAAAAACTTATAAATTTCCATGCTTTCCAAAATGTCATAAATGCTTATATATGAAATACTTTGGCCACCAAAACCAAATGTGATCCATGTGACATCAATGATCCATGTGACATCAATGAAAACATAAAATAACTCAAATTGCCAACATTCTTTTATTTAATAAAGGATACAAAAAGGGCATTTGGGACTCAATTTTGGATAGATTAAAAATATTGTTTGGTAGGTTGAAAAGGTAAGTTCTTAAACTTGAATAGAAGGGTACAATTTATAAAAACTACATGCCATATATATGATGTCGCCTTTATGATTTACAATAGATATAGTATCTAAATTTTATGAAATTTAAAGATATTTTATTCGAAAAATATGTGATATTAAATTTAATTTTCCTCTTTGTAAGTAGGACAAGTTTTGTAAAGGAAATAATATTAGGGGACAAGCTTACAAAATTACAGGTTTACAAGTTTGGAATTAAGAGTAAAACTGGGTTCAAGACTTATCAAATATTAAGGAAAAACTTGGTCAAAAATTTTACTTAAAAAATACATAAGTTATGTAGGTGCAATAAAAATTATTAAGGAAATAAACTCTATCTAGGTATTCAAAAGTATAGAACTCATATAAGATAGCATATAATTAATAAATAAATATATCAAGTGATCAATCAATGAGGGGAATTCTATAAATTTTTGTTCCAATGCTTGGTTGAAGTCATCCTATTATTTATAATATAAAATGGCAACCACTTATTTGGGCTTATTTAGCTCATGGGGGTTCAAAAATAAAAAAATTATCTTGATGTGAGAAACAATTTTAGATGGTGGATTTATATTAACAGCTTCATTAAGGAAAAGCACCTCAAACAAATAATGTATAAGCTTAAAAAATACTTCAAGAGCTATATTTTTCCATTTTTATGTGAAAGGATAATTTGGATTGGAATCTATCAAAAGATGGTGGATACTCAATCAAGTTAGGATGTAAATATTTTAAGCAATAATAATTTTCTTCTTTAAAAAATCCCTTTGAAATAATGCTTGCTAATTTATCCAAATCAATTAATGGCAAGTCAAAAGCATGACAAAATATGTCAAGAATGAACAACCAAGTGAAGGTGAGGCAAGCTTCCAAAATCGGTTAGTGTCAAATTTTGACCAAAAATCCTTTAAATAATTTTTTTATTTGAGAAATTATGAGATTGGGCAGTACAGGAGGAGCGAATAATGGAACCTAGAATTAACATGGGGCCCATGAGGGAAAATAGTGGAAACCACACATGGGGAAAATTCCACACTCACCACCATTGAGCGATGCTCCCACGGGAGAGGATGGAGCATATTGTTGGGCCATGATTCGCTCATTTGAGGGGCTGGGTCATGGTTCGTGTGCTTCCACTTGGGCATTTCACCCAAAATCTTGCTTCTCGATTTGCAAAGCTCTATGTGGGTGTTGTGATTTATATACCACCATGAGGGCCATCATGGGATAAATGTGGGATAATGGCTCAAGACTCTCATAGCGTTGCTCAAGTTATTTTTTTAATAATTTTTTATTTGAGAAATTATGAGACTGGGCAATATGAGAGGAGCAAATAATGGACCCTAGAATTAACATGGGGCCCATGAGGGAAAATAGCCAATGGAAACCACACATGGGAAAAATTCCACACTCACCACCATTGAGCGATTCTCCCACGGGAGAGGATGGAGCATATTACTAGACCATGATTCACTCGTTTGAGGGGTTGGATCATGGTTCACATGCTTCCACTTGGGCATTTCACCCAAAAATCTGCTTCTCGATTTGTAAATATCTATGTGGGTGTTGTGCTTTATATACCACCATAAGTGTCATCATGGGATAAATATGGGATAATTGCTCAAGAATCTCGCAGCGTTGCTCAAGTTAATATTTTAATAAATTTTTATTTGAGAAATTATGAGACTGGGCAGTATAGGAGGAGCGAATAATGGACCCTAGAATTAACATGGGGTCCATGAGGGAAACTAGCCAGTGGAAACCACACATGGGGAAAATTCCACACTCACCACCATTGAGAGATGCTCCCACGGGAGAGGATGGAGAATATTGTTGGGTCATGATTCAATCGTTTGAAGGGCTAGGTCATGGTTCATGTGCTTCCACTTGGGCATTTCACCAAAAAAATTTCTTCCCAATTTGCAAATCTCTATATGGGTATTGTGCTTTATATACCACCATGAGGGCCATCATGGGATAAATGTGGGATAATGGCTTAAGACTCATGCAACGTTGCTCAAATTATTTTTTAAATAATTTTTTATTTGATAAATTATGATACTGGTCAGTATGGGAGGAGTGAATAATGGACCCTAGAATTAACATGGGGCTCATGAGGGAAAACAACCAATGAAAACCATACATGGGTAAAATTCCACACTCACCACCATTGAGCTATGCTCCCACAGGAGAGGATGAAGCATATTTTTGGGCCATGATTCACTCATTTGAGGGACTGGGTCATGGTTCACGTGCTTCCACTTGGGAATTTCACCTAAAATCCTGCTTCTCGATTTGCAAAGCTCTATGTGGGTGTTGTACTTTATATACTACCATGACGACCATCGTGGTATAGCGTTGCTCAAGTTATTTTTTTAATAATTTTTTATTTGAGAAATTATGAGATCGGGCAGTATGGGAGGAGTGAATAATGGACCCTATAATTAACATGGGGCCCATGAGGGAAAACATCCAGTAGAAACCACACATGGGCAAAATTCCACACTCACCACCATTGAGTGATGCTCCCATGGGAGAGGATGGAGCATATTGTTGGGCCATGATTCACTCATTTGAGGGGTTGGGTCATGGTTCACGTGCTTCCACTTGGGCATTTCACCCAAAATTCTACTTCCCAATTTGTAAATATCTATGTGGGTGTTGTGCTTTATATACCACCATGAGGGCCATCATGGGATAAATATGGGATAATGGCTCAAGACTCTCGTAACGTTGCTTAAGTTATTTTTTTAATAATATTTTATTTGAGAAATTATGAGACTGGGTAGTACGGGAGGAGTGAATAATGGACCCTAGAATTAACATGGGGTCCATGAGGGAAAACAGCTAGTGGAAACCACACATGGGAAAACTCCACACTCACCACCATTGAGCGACGCTCCCATGGGAGAGGATGGAGCATATTGTTGGGCCATGATTCGCTCGTTTGATGGGCTGGATCATGGTTCACGTGCTTCCACTTGGGCATTTCACCCAAAATCCTACTTATTGATTTGCAAAGCTCTATGTGGTTGTTGTGCTTTATATACCACCATGAGGGCCATCATGGGATAAATTTGGGATAATGGCTCAAGACTCTCACAGCGTTGCTCAAGTTATTTTTTTAAATAGTATTTTATTTGAGAAATTATGAGACTGGGTAGTATGGGAGGAGTTAATAATGGACCCTAGAATTAACATGCAAGACATTTGAAAGTATTGATAATGTAATGTGATATATTAGAGGATGTCCCATAATACAAATACAACTTCATCACATGCACTATAATGTAATAACTTATAAAAATGTCAATAGAAATGCTTAGTAAATCTCAAAAATATAATAACAGAAAAATACACACCATAATAGAATTCGATTTCTACAATAATAAATCATAATATAAGTAATAGATCGATATTCCAAGTATTAAAACAATCTTAATCACTCAAAGAGGCCTATGTTACTCATAAGATATTAAAATGATGAATTTTTTTATCAATAGAATATGATAGAATTACAACCAACCTATTTAAGGTTGAGATAACACCTAAATATCTTGAATATATTGCATCCTTTCCATTCAATAGTGAATTATTTAAGAGATATAACAAGGCAAAAAAATAAAAAAGACTGGTTAAATCTATACCATATATTTAAATTGAGAGGAATTTATACAGGAAAATTTAAAATTAAGTACTAAAAAAATGGCACTACAAACTGAGCACCAAGATATACTAAGACAAACATGTGATGGAATAGTGAGAGAACATTTAAATGGGTACTTAATGCTAAATAAAATTATCAATAGAGTAATGTGGCAGCCTACTTTATTAAAATATTGCACAACTATACCAATATTTGTGATGCCTAGTAATAAGTGGGTAAACCAAATAGCAAATATAAGATAGCACTAAAACCCATACTATTACTTCATGCCTTTGAAAAATGGATTATTAATGTTTAGGACCAACATCCCTCCATAAAAAAAAAATTAGTTCTAGATTCATCATTATTATAATAAAATATATCACTCAATAAAATAAACGATTTACTATGCAAAAACTACATGGCCCTAAGTGTCAAAATCCATAATATTTTCTAGAAATAAATAGAAGCAATCCAACCACTCAAACCTTATATAGAAATAATAAAAGGACAAAATAAAGGAAAAGAGGCACAAATATTAAGGGGCATACGTAGGCACCATAAATATTCTTTTTATTATTCATAGACACTTTGATCAACAAAATGAGGTGTTTTGTAAGGGTATTTATAGTAATACCAAAAACCCCAAATACATAAATGAAATTAACCTTAAGCCAATATAACAAGAAATAATTTAAATTTTAATTAAAATTTTGTTGTCCACCTTTGTAGTGCAAGTGGAGAAGGCAAGCATGGCCTCGTTGAACAGGAGGTCCATGATTCGAACCTTTGTGATGCAAAGGGGGACACACAAAAATCTCTTGTGGCTTCCCTCTAGATAGTGGTATACTCGAATGGGACAGCATTTTCAGCCACCTAAGAGCGACTCTTGAGGTTT
This sequence comes from Wollemia nobilis, assembly GCA_028583015.1. Lineage (NCBI taxonomy): Eukaryota > Viridiplantae > Streptophyta > Pinopsida > Araucariales > Araucariaceae > Wollemia > Wollemia nobilis. The sequence goes on from JAQPPZ010001344.1 coordinate 370,452, forward strand.
TCTCTACATCCTAAGAGTTTTAAAATTACTATCATAAAAAATTCTAGATGAAAGGCAGTCATGGACAAGTTCAAGATGAAATTTTCAAAAATTCTAGAGAGCTAGAAATCATAGTTACAGGGAAGCAATCAGAGTTTGTTGGTTGGATCTTCAGATGGCACTCAATGGGCTCAAGCTATATTTTTTTTATGGTGGTTGGGGATCTAAATTTGGTGTGTCAAAATTTTTCAAAGGGCCACAAGTTGGTGCATCAGTAGACGGTCAGGGGTTGCAGCTCAAAGCTTTGGTTGGTAGTCAAGGAGCAAAATTTGGTGGGTTGGTAGATGATCAAGGGAACCCAAATGGCTCCTCAATATTCTCAGGTGGTCATAGGGTTCTAGAAGAAAAAAAATTGAGTGGGACCCCTAGCATTTCCTTTGTAGTGGTGGTGGTAAGAAGCAATCTTCTCTTTAGCCTGGCAGAAGGTTGTTTTGATATTTCCTCTATCTCTGGTGTTATGCTTGTGCCCAGTGAACTCACAACTGCTATCATGAGTGAAGGTTCTTGTAATTTGGTTGGGAAGTTCTAGGGCAATAAACCCAACCTAGAATATCTCAAGAGATGGACCATATCTAGGTGGAAGTCATGGGGTTATTTGGATATCATTGCTTTCTCTAACTCCTTTTTTATTGTTAATTTGAGCTACAAGGATGACTCCAAATGGATCCTAGGAGGTGGTCCTTGGTTTTATGGTGAACATAGCCTCTTCCTTCATCAATGGGGGGTTGACTTCGATCTCAACACCCAAAAAGTTGATCTTATACCCCTCCAGGTAAGGATTCCAAGGCTTTTGTATTATCTTTGGCATAATGATATTTTGAGGGGTGTGGCCAAGGCCATTGGGATCCTAGTGATGATTTATCTAGTTACTTAGGATAAAAAGAATATGATTCATGCCTAGATGTGTGTTATGGTAGATCTGAAAGTCAATCTCTTTGACTCTATCAAGTTAGTAGTTGATGCCAACACAAGGGTTCTATCAACATAGTATGAAAATTACCCCTTTCAATGCTCTTCCTATAACAAGTTTGGACATGCAATTATTTGTTTCCCCTTTAAGTCTGCCCACTCTTTTAAGTGTGGAAATAATTGGTGGGTCTTTTGGGGTAAAGATGTTGTGAAGACCCCTCCTCCTCCTTCTCAATCATTGACTCTAATTCAATCTCAACCCACTAACGACATTACATCAGACTCATTTCCTAGGAGTGAGGAGGGCTCAAAATTTCCTATAGATATCGAATAGATGATCCAAAAAACTCACCCTAGGGAGAATATTGTGTCACCTTTGAAGACCCCAGCTTTGATGGAGATGGATGAGGGTGGGATAGTCATTTATCTCCTAAATTACCTCCTTTAGAGGCTCAAGTATGTTGCTCATTGGATCCTTTTGATTCTTCAATCCCTATTCATAACTCCTTTACCTACCTCAACTCAGGCTTTGAATCCATCCCAAATGAGATCCAGTTACCCCTTTTCCCTCTTGATCCTAGTGAGGATGTTTTATTTCAAAATGGCTCCCCCCTTAAAAAGCGTAACCAAAATAAATCTTTGGATATGGAGGTGGAATGTAAATTGGGTAGACCCCCAAACAAAGTTAGGAAATCTAGGGAAGCTAAGGCTGGGATGGTTGATGGGACCCAATCCATGTTAGACTTTGATTCTTTCAAGGATCATGGGGAAAAATAGTTGATAATTGAATCCTTTTGTCATTCTAGTTAACCCTCTAGGGGAAAAAATTAGGGAAATGGAAACCGTAAATGAAAGTCATTTCATGGAACATAAGATGTCTCAATGGGATCTCTAAACAAAGGGTGTTAAACACCCTTATAAAATAGACCTTTTCGACTATTTTGTTTCTCCAAGAAACTAAAATGGAAAGTAATAAGTTGATTTCCATCAAGAATATGGTTTGGAAAGAAGCATAAGTGGTGATTAACTCAACTATTGGGGATTTTGGGGAGCTAGTCTATTTCTAGGATCCCTCCAAGGTTTCTAGTTCAGTCCTTTCTATCTTTGACCGTGTCATAAACATTTTTTTTTTTGTAAGGAAACTAACACCAAGTGGGTGATATCTAATATATATGGCCCTAATTCCAAAACTGATAAAAAATTATTTTGGACCTGTTTGGATCGAATGAGAGAGGTGTTTAAATAGGAGGTCTAGATTTTGGTAGGGGATTTCAACTCTCCCTATACCAGTCAGACAAAAATGGGGAGATAACTCCTTCACAAAAGGAATGAAGGAGTTCACTACCTTTATTCATCACCAAGAACTCATGGACATTCAGCTCAAAGGGTCTAGATGTACCTGGATTAATCAAAGGTTAGAGGATTAGCATATTTAAATCAAATTAGATACAATGCTCACTTCCAAAGAGGTGGTCCCTATTTTTAGAGACGTGATCTTAAACACTCTCCCTAAAATAGGGTTTGATCAAAATACTCTACTTTTAGAAAAAATAGCTTTATCTTCATTCTTCCCTATACCATTCTGGTTTAAAGCCATGTGGTTCTCTCACCCAGAGCTTGAGAACTACATCAAGGAGTGGTGGTCCTCAAATTTTCTAGGTTTTCCAATTGAGAAGGTTATGTCCAAGATTATATTTATTAAACATAAACTTAAATGCTCGAACAAACAAGTATTTGGAGATACCTTCATGCAAAAAGTGGAGTTGAAAAAATATTTATAGGCTATCCAGGATTCTGTAGAGGGGAAATCTTTATCCAAAGAGATCAGATATGAGGAGCTTAAAACCTTGGTAGATCTTCACAATATCCTAAGCAAGAAAGAATTATTATGGAAATAAAATTCTAGATCCCTTTGGCTCAAATAAGGAGACAAAAATACTAAATTTTTTCATTCATCAACTCTAATACATAGAGTTCAAAATAAAATAAGATAAATCATCAAAAATGATGGGTTAGAAACTAAGAATATATTTGAAATTAGGATTGAAGTTGTATCCTTCTTCCAATCCTTATGTAAACAACCTATAGGAGATGTTGAAGCTAAAGAAATCCTTTTGAGAAACATCCCGAATCTAGTCTTTGCTCAAGATAATAATTATTTAATCAGATCCTTTCAATATGAGGAAGTTAGGATGACAGTTTTCTCAATGGTTGGAATAAAAAATCCTAGATCTAACAGTTTCCCCTAGCATTTTTTAGATGTTTTGGAATATTATTGATAAAGAAATCTACACAACCTTTAGAAGTGTTCAATCCTTTACAGTTCTTCCTAGGGATTTAAATTCTACATTTTTGGTGCTCATCCCCAAGACAACAAGGGCTAAAAAGTTCTCAGATTTTTAGCCTACCAGTATTTGCAACATTATCCTTAAGATCTTCACCAAGGTTCTAGCTAATAGACTCAAGCCACTCCTTCCTCATATTATTGACCCTACCTAGATTGGTTTTGTGATTTGTCATTAGATTATTTATGGGGTTATTTTTATTCACAAGCTCATCCACTCAATGGATAAAAGTAAGAAAGTGGGGTCTTTCCTCAAGCTGGACATCAACAAGGCTTATGATAGAGTCTCATGGGATTTTTTATTGAAAGTTTTGAGGAAGTTCGGTTTCAATAAATAATGGATAGATATCATCAAGATGTGCATTTCTTAAGCCAAATTTTTAGTCCTAAAAAATGGTTCTCCATTCGATTATTTTAATAGTTGTAGGGACATTCATCAAGGAGATCCCCTATCTCTCTTCCTTTTCATTTCGATGGTGGAAACTTTGGATCAGTCCATTGTTGTGAACACATGTATTATGGTCATTAAACCTACTTTGAGTTCCAACCTCATTTCGCACCATCAATTTGCGGATGATACTTTGCTCTCATTTCTAGCCTCTATTCCTTAGGCCCACTCCATCAAGTCTATTATGTTCTCTTTTGAAAAGGAAACAAGATAGCAAATTAGTTTTCTAAAGAGCAAATTATTTTTTCTCAATACTCTGGTGGCCATCCAAAGGAGGATTACTAATATCTTGGCTATCTGGAAAGGATTTGTTCCCAACCAAGCTAGGAAAGTTACATTAGTGAAATATTAACTCCAAAGTATACCAATCTACTTCATGTCCCTGTTTCAAATACCTAGTTAAATTCTTCATAGGTTTGAGAAAATTTAGAGACTTTCTATGGTCTATAGTTGAGGAAAAAATAAGGTTTCACCTGGTGTTTTGGGACAAAATTTACAGTAGAAAAGCCTCTAAGGGATTGGGATTAAGAAAAATAAGTCTAATGAACAAATGCCTAACTGGTAAACAAGGGTGGATACTGGTCCAAAATGATGATGTGGAATGGGTCAAGATTATCAAGGCTAAATATTTGAATATGGAAAATAAGTTCTTGACTACACCTTTGCTACCCTCAAGCTCAACCTTCTGGATGAATTTAATTAAGTCTAAAGAGGTGCTCTCTAAAGGGTAGAAATGGATGGTGGGGAATGGTTGGAATGTTGACTTATGGTATAACCCCTGGCTTCTTGATGACCCTCTAGCTTCAAAACCTGAATTGGCAATTGCTAAAGTATCTTGCAGAAGGTTGTTTGGCTCCAAAGTTGCATATTTTATTGTTTCTCTTCTAGATTGCAAAAAGTGGATACCTCTTACTCATCCTACGCTATCTCTAGAAGAAAATATTTTCTTTAAAATCATTGTTTATCTGTTAAATATTTATGTTCTTAAATTGGATCTAGATGATTATTCTTTCTACTAGAATGTGGATCCCTCTGGTTCTTTTTCAATTAAATCTTCCTTCAACCTAAATGAGAACCTGAGTCACTTGTGGCCTCTCTATAATCTAGTTTTTTGTAAAGGTCTAATTCCCAAAGTTATTTTTTTCTCTGGTTGGCAATGCAACATAAGGTCCTTAATATGGATAATATTTGAACCAAGGGTTTGATAATGCCTAATCATTGTTATTTGTGTGGTGTAAATGAGGAATCTTTGCTCCATATTTTTAATCTATGCCAATTCTTAAGGGAGGTCTTTGATGCATTATTTGGGTTTTTGGGCATCTCATGGGTCCCTCCCTTTACCCTCTCTAACCTCCTAACTCAATGGACTTCCCCCTTCTATTCTTGGCATCTTCACATATTCTAGGTTTTTAGCTTGGCCCATCTTCTTTGGGAAATTTGGAAGGAATAAGACCAATAAACTTTTGATAATATTTCTAAGTCGGTTGATTATGTTTGTTCTAGGAGTATTGTTGTGGTTGTGGAAAATATAACTATGTGGTACCTGAATGCTAAATACAAAATCAGGGCTAGATTTGGAAAGGTTTTTGGGTTTCCAACCTTGTTTGGAACCGATATTACTTGTTACGACCAATCCTAGATCGATAACTATTTGGATACCCCCGCCTATTGACTGGATCAAGTTAAAATTTGATGGTGCTTCAAAAGGTAATCCTGGTAGAGCCATTGTGGGGGGTATTATTAGAACCCATAGGGTTGAAATCCTTTTGGCTTATGTTGAAATTTTGGGTGTTAATTCCAACCAGTTCACAAAAGTCAGGGCCCTTTATTGGGGTATTCAGCTGGTAAGCTCCATGGAATATCCTAAATTTATTTTAGGAGACTCCATCATCACCATTAATTATATGAAAGGGTGGCCCTTGGGTTTCTCTCTATGATGAACATGATTATTTTGTCCCATTGTATATATTTATAATATGATGTGAGTTTGATTTTTATGTATATAGTATGTGTAAAGTTAGTAGGTATGAGCATGTATCATGTATTTAAGTGTGTGAGGTGTCTAGTTAGGAAGTGAATATTCTTTGAATGATGTGTCAAGTTTAGAATAAGGAAGTTATATGCAATTAGGAGATACTTTGTGTTTATGTAATATTTCAAACTTATTATGTAAGCAAGTAATATGAAGAATCAAATTCTCTCATTAGTTTTGAGGAGAGTATTTCTTGTAATATGAATATTCTCATGTATATTTATAGTGAAGGTAAAGCCATGTAAAATGTAACTCAAATAAGCAATGCTTTATGCATTGCTTGAGTTTTTTTATCAATAAATATTTTAGTGCAACTTATGTGATATTGGTGATATTGTAATTGATATAGATCCTATGATTAAATCTTGTGAGATAATATTTATTATTTGCTAATAGTGGCATTAGGACCACATAGAAATAGTAAAGGATGTATGTGATCTACATGAGTGAAGATATTGACTATTGGACTGAAGGCATTGGAAGATAAATTAGTGGAGAATGATTATAATTGTAATAGAAGTGTTGTATAAGATATTGCTAGAGTGGAATTTGATTACTAGAGTGAAGAATGATTGATGGAGTTGTGGATAATTGTTGGAGTGGAGAATGATTGTTGGAGTGGTGAACGATTGTTAGAGTGGTGGATGATTGTTGGAGTGGCAGATGTTTACTAAAGAGGAAGATTTAGAGGATGATTAAGAATAAAAGAGAGTGTTGTGTTGTGAAGAAGAACGATTTGTAGAATAGAAATAAAGAGGATGATAATGTAGTACCTTAGGTCTGTTTGAGAACAGAGATGTAGTGGGAGCATAAATATTTTAAGAGACAAAGTGAGTTATGAGCATAAATATTTTGAGAAACCAGGTAAGCTATGAGTGTGAAGAGTCTCTAAAATTAATTGAATCAAGTTGTATGTAGAAGACTAGATAGAAGAGAAAGTATCTAATAAATATTAGAAAATTATTTTTGAAATGGTGTAAAAGGTAGAATGTTTAATGCATATAATTGTTGTAGTAGTAACTCTTAGATTGGAATAAAAAGTTTGATAAACAATTTGTCGTGGGAATATTATTTTTTTGATGTTAGAGGAGAATGGAGAGCATCAAATGTAAGATTAACCTTTAGATTATCAAATCTAATTTGGACGCATATTTATTTTTTGAGCAATATAAAAGTGAATGTGATTTATTTTAAGAGTTATAAGAAGTGGATTAATTAATTAATGTGGAGTGATAAGAATTAATTGAAATTTGAATGATTGGAAATTATAAGTATAATGAATTAATTAATTGATTGGAAGAAATAAATTGATTGGCAAATTGAAGAAATGAATTAAAAATAAAGATGAAATTGATTTGATAAATTGATTTAATGAAGTCGAACTGATGAATAAAATAATTTGAAGAATTGAATTATTAAAGGGGGGATATAAGAAGGAAAAATAATTATTGATTTGATGAATGATGAGTTAAGAAGAAATTGATGAATCGATTTAATGATTGAAGGATAAGAAATCAAAGTAAACATCTGAAGAATTATTGATTGATTAATTGGGAGATATAAGAAGAAATAATTTGATATTTGAATTTGACATTGATTGAAGAATATAAAGAAGAATTGGTGAATGAAATTGAAATTAAAGAAAGATAAAAATTTTAAGATACAAGTATTTCTACATAATTAAATAAGAAGAAAAAAGGAAAATTTGAGTTTAGAAGTGATGGCGAGGTCGAGATTCAAACAAGCAATTTCTCATTAATTTGCAGTAAATTTCATTAATACAGTCCTCTGTTACAATTTTCCCAGCATACTTCTTCTCCCACAATCCCGAACTCACCATCCCTTCTATTACAATTTTTTGGGTTTTTATCGAGGCCCCGATCCTCTCGACCATTAATGCCGCTGCCTAACAAATTCAATTTCGATTTTCCCTCCTTCGGCCGAATTTTCAAATTTCTATCATAAATGGGCCACTGCCCGATCTGCAATGAAATCTTCATTAATGATCTTCCTCGACCTGCAACCGCCGCCTTGGTCAGGTCGTCCTTCTGAGCCTCTGTCTCGCCCATACTGTCGTCCTTCTGAGCCTCTGTAATTGCTGTGATGGCTATCTCCATCTTTAATACACGCGGCTACCAATTCTAACTTTAATTTACGTGACAGCCCGCGCGTCTAATTTTCGCTTTGTCTTCAACTGGCCGAGTCACCTTAACACACGTGGAGGCCACGTGTCACTATGGCTTGTCTTCTTGTCCGTCCGCGTGTTCTCAAAAGCTTGTCTTCAAATTTGTCGCGATATCGTGACATGTCGCGATATCGCGACCCACTGTCCCCCTGCTTTCACTTTGGCAAATAAAGCCGCGATATCGCGACATGTCACGATATCGTGACCCAACGGTCACCTCTTTTCATTTTGCAATTGATGCCGCGATATCGCGACGTCGCGATATCGCGACCAAACCTTCCCCCCTTCTTAGTCTGCACCGTGCCTTTGTTCTCAATTGACAACTCGTCGCGATATCGCGACGTCGCGATATCGCGATGGAAACTCATTGCTGCTGAAGCTGTTAACTATTGTCGCGATATCGCGACGTCGCGATATCGTGACCCAAACTGGTCTTTGCCCTTGCCGAAGCCTTGGGGTCGCGATTTCGTGACATGTCACGAAATCGTGACATGTCGCGATTTCGCGACCCCAGCCCAACTTCTGCCTTTGCAATAAAAATTTCCTCGAAACTTCCCTTTCCTTTTACAAAGCTTCCCCGTGGGAAAGGATAGGAACCACACTAAATTCAAAGTACTTAGAAAATAATAATAAAAATAAAAAAAGAATTTGGAGGATGCAAGATTGCCCTTCTCTCACCGGATGCTCCTGCATCAGACACCCGGGGTAGATTAGAAGTGATCCTCACTTCTGTTTTGTTGGGGGAAGACCCAGGCGGTCAACCTCCATTTTCGACAACCAAGTCGCATCTTCAACAGGCCTGCCCTTCCACTTTACCAAGTATTCAGAATACTGTCTATTTCTGGTGCTTCTGCCCTCACGAGTGTCTAATATCTCCTCAATCTCGTTAGTGGTTGGAGTAGATGCTGGAAATTGCCACAATTCTGCACTTGGTACCTCTGTACTTTCCCCTTCATGATATTCCACCAGATCTGAAATATTAAAAATAGGTGAAATATCCAGCCAACTTGGCAATTCCACCTCATATGCATTTCCTGACTCCCGTTTCTCCAGTATTCTGCATGGCCCAAATTTCTTCATCTTCAATTTGTTATAAGTCTTGGCAGGAAATCTCTCCTTCTTGAGATGCACCATGACCTCATCTCCTACTTTGAACTCCTTGAACCGCCGCTTTTGGTCTGCCCTTGTCTTATATTGACTATTCATTTTTATAATTTGTTTCCTTACTTCCTCATGCAGACTTTTCATATGTTCTGCAAATTCTTCTGCCTCGGCACTGCATTTTTCTCTCTTGTCCAACTTTCTCAGTTCAGACACATTTCTCGGGCTGTTCCCGTATATTATCTGGAATGGAGATTTATTGGTGCTCTTATTAACTGAACTGTTATACGCAAATTCCGCCTGTGGTAAAACTAAATCCCATCCCTTGGGCTGATCTGCTATCAAACATCTCAATAAATTACCCAGGCTTCTGTTCACCACCTCTGTCTGTCCGTCAGTCTATGGGTGGTATGCAGAACTGAATTTCAGATCTGTCTTCATCTTCTTCCACAGAGTTCTCCAAAAGTACCCAACAAACTTGGTATCTCTGTCAGAAACTATGCTTCTTGGTAGACCGTGAAGTCGTACCACTTCCTTGAAGAATAATCCAGCAATGTGAACTGCATCACTTGTCTTCTGGTAGGGAATAAAATGTGCCATTTTGGAGAATCGGTCAACCACCACAAATACAGAGTCATTTCCCCTCTGTGTTCTCGGCAATCCAAGAATAAAATCCATGCTTATGTCTTCCCATGGCCTCTCAGGTACAGGTAATGGCTGGTATAACCCTGTGTTTTGCCTTATGCCCTTTGCCATCTGACATATTCTGCATCCTTGCACAAACTTCCTCACATCTTGCTGAAGTTGTGGCCAGTAATAATTTTCATCCACTAGGGCAATAGTCTTATCCCTACCAAAGTGCCCGAGCGAGTCCTCCGTTGTGCTTTTCCTTGATCAAGTTCTCCCGCATGGAGCTCCTTGGAATGCATAATTTGCTTCCCTTGAACAGCATTCCATCTTGGATTAGGAAATCCAACCATTTTGTTCGGTCCACCATAACAGGTGTTAAGCAAGCCTTCCAGGCTTCTGCAAAATCCGGATCTGCAGGGTACAAACCCTTCAGTTCTTCAAATCCCACTACTTCCACTGTCAATTTAATCAGTAAAGTCTGCCTTCTGCTCAAGGCATCTGCAACCTTGTTTGATTTCCCACTTCTGTGCTTCAGCACAAAGGTATAACTTTGAAGGAATTCTACCCACTTCATGTGCCTTTGGTTCAGTTTTGTCTGACTGTTAATGTACTGTAAAGCCTGATGGTCAGTAAATAGAACAAACTCCTTTGGCAGCAAATAGTGTCTCCACTTCTTCAGAGCCTGAACTATAGCATAAAATTCTTGGTCATAAACTGAATACTTTTTTCGAGCATCATTTAACTTCTCACTGAAATAAGCAACTGGTTTGCCTCCTTGACTCAGTACAGCCCCTATTGCACTGCCACTGGCATCACAGTCCACCTGAAATACCTTGTCAAAGTCTGGGAGTGCCAAAACAGGCTGTTCTGTGACCTTTCTCTTTAATGCATCAAAGCTCCTTTCAGCCCCTAATGTCCACTTGAACTCCTTTTTATCCCCCCTCATTGTTTCTGTGAGAGGTGCACAAATGCTGCTGAAGTTCTTTATGAACTTCCTGTAAAAGCTGGCCAGACCATGAAATGATCTTACTTCCGTTGTGCTTCTTGGGGTAGGCCATTCGATGATGGCTCTCACCTTCTCTGGGTCCATTTTCAGGCCTTCTGCTGAGATTACAAATCCCAGGTATACTAACTCCTTCTTAACAAAATTACACTTTTTCAGATTTATTAATAACTGCTCCTCCCATAGCTTTTCAAAAACCCTCCTAATATGTATTAGGTGTTCCTCCAGGGTTCTGCTGAAAATTAATATGTCATCTAAATACACAATGACAAACTTTCCCAGAAATTCCTTCAGCACTTCATTCATCAGCCGCATGAAGGTACTTGGTGCATTGGACAGCCCAAATGGCATGACCAACCACTCATACAAGCCCTCTCTTGTCTTGAAGGTTGTCTTCCACTCATCTCCCTCCCGGATACGGATCGATGATAGCCACTTTTTAAGTCGATCTTTGTGAAGTATTCAGCTCCACTTAAACAGTCCATGATATCATCCATCCTTGGCAACGGGAATCTGTATTTAATAGTGATTTTGTTGATGGCCCGTGAATCTGTACACATCCTCCATTCTCCATCCTTCTTTGGCGCCAGCACTGCAGGTACTGCGCATGGGCTCAAACTTTCCCGAATCAATCCCTTCTCTAACAATTCCTGGACCTGTCTATTTAACTCCTCAGTTTCTACAGGTGTCATTCTGTGTGCAGCTTTATTTGGCAAGCTTGATCCCGGTACCAAATCTATATGGTGGCTAATTTTCCTTACTGGGGTTAAACCCTCAGGCACATTGTCAGACACAATATCTGGAAATTCCTCCAGCAGATCCAGGACTTCTGCTGGGGTATCCTGGCATTCCTTCTCCCTTGCTCTAGGGATTATTGCATAACATAAATGTTCATGCTTCAACCCGTCCAGGAACTTTCTCCCCTCAACTAAACAGATTCTGGAATTGTTACATACCTTTTCATCCGCATCCTTCAAGGGCTTTAGTTTATGGCGTACACCATTCTTTGTCAATGAGTAGGTGTTGGCACGGCCATCATGCACTGCACTCCGGTCAAACTGCCAGGGCCTCCCCAGCAACATATGGCAAGCATCCATAGGCAGGATGTCACACAGGACCTCATCACAATAATTTCCAATGTTAAATTTAATGGAGCACTATTCATTGACCAAAGCTTTGTGGTCCTTCTGTAACCATGCGACCCGGTATGGGTGTGGGTGCTTCTTCCTTTCTAACTGTAGCTTTGTAACCATTTCCTTAGAAACCAGGTTATCCGTGCTACCATTATCAATAATAATATTGCAAACCTTGCCCGCACATTTACATCTGGTGCGGAATAAACTTCTTCTCTGGTCTGTGTCCTTCTCCTCATTCAACAGGACTCTTCTTACAATCATTGCTTCCCCTCTCTCCGCTTCTTCGAAATGCTCAGACTCAGCATCTTCCTCTGCCAAAGCAGCTCTGGCTGGACCCTCAGGCCTCTTGTTCATCCTTTCTCGGTGTTGTGGACACTCAAATGCCCGGTGTCCTTCTTCACCACAGTGGAAACATGTTCCACGAAATACTCCTCTTCCAAATCCTCGTCCAGATCCACCCCGTCCTCTTGGGTAGCTGTTCTGATCTCGGGGCTGATAAACATCCTCTTCCCTTTGATCCTGGTTACTACTGGCTTCACCAGTCTTCTTTGGGTCTTTGTACTTTTCTCCACTGGTCCTCCCACCAGTTCTTCCACCACGGCCCCTTCCTCTTTGCTTGCCTTCAAACCGCCTATTTAGCTTTTCTTCCACCTTTAAGGCAAATTGGTAAGCATCCTCAATGGTGCTTACCCGAACCAGGCTCAATTCCTCCTGGATACCGAGTCTCAACCCATTGATATAACGGGCCACCTTTTCTTTGTTTGCCTCTAAATGCCCGAGTTCTAATGGAGATCTTGTAAAACTCCTCGGTGTACTCTTGGACGGTTTTGTTTGTCTGCCTCAAACTCTGCATTTTTCTTAGCGAGATCCAACTCGTAATCTGTCGGGATGAAGCTGTCTTTTCAGCTTCTCCACCATTCTGTCCCATCTTGTTATTCTCTCCTTCCCTCTTCTGTTCCTCTCCAACTGTATTCCCCTCCACCAAATGTTGGCATGACCCTTCAACTTGGTCTTAGCAAATCTGACCCGATTAGGGTCTTCAACCTCCTCGTACTCGAAATACTCCTCTAAATCATTTATCCAGTCAATCACTTCTTCTGGATTTAAGTTACCCGAGTATGTGGAAACCTCCATTTTTGGTTGCTTTCCAATCTGAGAGATGGCCTTGTACAACCGGGCTTGTGCAGGATCCATAGCCTCTTCCTCTTCCTCAGATTGGTCTTCTTCTTCAACTTCGTCCTCACTTTCCTCATCCCTTTCGGGCTCGTGCCTTCTGCGTAACTCTGCTTGCAGGGCTTGAACTTGTCTCTGCAAGGCTCGGAAGTCTTCGGCCGGCACCACATTTCCTACTCCGCCACGGTTTCTTCGTGGAGGCATTATATATTTTTTTTTTATAAAATCCTTCCATAGATCCTGGTGTAACTGCCTCTCTCCGGCGATCTGTTACACGCTCAGGAGCTCCCGCTCTGATACCACTTGATGGCGAGGTCGAGATTCAAACAAGCAATTTCTCATTAATTTGCAGTAAATTTCATTAATACAGTCCTCTATTACAATTTTCCCAGCATACTTCTTCTCCCACAATCCCGAACTCACCATCCCCTCTATTACAATTTTTTAGGTTTTTATCGAGGCCCCGATCCTCTCGACCATTAATGCCATTGCCTAACAAATTCAATTTCGATTTTCCCTCCTTCGACCGAATTTTCAAATTTCTATCATAAATGGGCCACTGCCCGATCTGCAATGAAATCTTCATTAATGATCTTCCTCGACCTGCAACCGCCGCCTTGGTCAGGTCATCCTTCTGAGCCTCTGTCTCGCCCATACTGTCGTCCTTCTGAGCCTCTGTAATTGCTGTGATGGCTATCTCCATCTTTAATACACGCGGCTACCAATTCTAACTTTAATTTACGTGACAGCCCGCGCGTCTAATTTTCGCTTTGTCTTCAACTGGCCGAGTCACCTTAACACACGTGGAGGCCACGTGTCACTATGGCTTGTCTTCTTGTCTGTCTGCGTGTTCTCAAAAGCTTGTCTTCAAATTTGTCGCGATACCGCGACATGTCGCGATATCGCGACATGTCACGATATCGCGACCCACTGTCCCCCTGCTTTCACTTTGGCAAATAAAGCCGCGATATCGCGACATGTCGCGATATCGCGACCCAACGGTCACCTCTTTTCATTTTGCAATTGATGTCATGATATCGTGACCAAACCTTCCCCCCCTTCTTAGTCTGCACCGTGCCTTTGTTCTCAATTGACAACTCGTCGTGATATCGCGACAAAAACTCATTGCTGCTGAAGTCGTTAACTATTGTCGCGATATCGCGACGTCGCGATATCGCGACCCAAACTGGCCTTTGCCCTTGCCGAAGCCTTGGGGTCACGATTTCTCGACCCCAACCCAACCTTAGCCTTTGCTTTAAAAACTTCCCCGAAACTTCCCTTTCCTTTTACAAAACTTCCCCGCGGGAAAGGATTGGAACCACACTAAATTCAAAGTACTTAGAAAATAATAATAAAAATAAAAAAAGAATTTGGAGGATGCAAGATTGCCCTTCTCTCACCGGATGCTCCTGCATCAAGAAGCAACAAGGAATCCCACATTAGAGGAATTAATATTTTTCAAAATGAGTACATCAATAAGACTGTATAGATTTAGAGGTCCACACTTTGGAAAAAAAACTTTCAAAAAATAAAATTATTTTCATAGACATATGCTTAGATATAATAAGCCATGAGTAGCTCAATAAAATCCAAAAATGGAATACTAAGATGATTTGTGGTATATTGATTCAAGGGCAAGCCACCATATGATATAAAATATTTATTTGTTTTATTAAATTTAAGTAAAAACAAATATACCAATAAATATAGAAAATGATAAGATTTTTCATGTACAGGGATCATAAAATATCACTCTTAGTTTACCATATTCTAATGTACATTGGAAAATATACTTTATGTCCCTTGCATATCAAATAATCTTATCTCAATATATCAATTACTTGAAAAAAGAACTATGGAGTTTAAATACATTAATAGCAACAAAGAATGTCTCATTAATAAATAAAATAAAACTGAGGCCATGGGATCTCACAAGAGTGGGATATTTGCATTGGATGTGATATAAATATCACAAAAACTTGTAAATCAACTTTTGCCATAGTAGCAACATAAAAAGAAATAGTATATTGAGCATTAATTTTTTATGGAAAAAGAATATAACAATATAAATTTTCCAAAAAGAATAGGGAATAGACCAATGGAACAGAACTAGCATCATGAGCAATACCAAAGCTAGAACTGAAGGATGAGACAAGAGAAAGAGACTAATATATTGAAGGTAAGAAGCTTTTACACCAAATAATGTAATATAAGGGGGTATTGGGGGTATTACATTATTTGGTCCCATTTTAAATATTTAGATTAGGGTGTGAGTTTGATTTTTATGTATATATTATGTGTCAAATTAGTACGTGTAAGCATGTGTCATATATTTAAGAGTGTAAAGTATCTAGTTAGGAAGTGAAGAGTATTTGAGTGATGTGTCAAGTTTAGAAGTAGGTTTATATGCAATTATAAGATACTTTATCTTTATGT
The DNA here is from genome assembly GCA_028583015.1 of Wollemia nobilis. Lineage (NCBI taxonomy): Eukaryota > Viridiplantae > Streptophyta > Pinopsida > Araucariales > Araucariaceae > Wollemia > Wollemia nobilis. The sequence continues at coordinate 385,888 of JAQPPZ010001344.1, forward strand.
AATATATGGTACTTATTATGTAAGATAGTAATATAAAGAGTCATGTTCTCCCATGATTTTTGAGGAGAGGAAAGGCAAGAATATTGTAATGTGAGGAGTCTCATGTATCTTTATATTTAAGGTAAAGCCATATAAAATGCAACACAAATAATCATTGATTTATGCATTGCTTGAGTTTTTTATCAATAAATCTTTTAGTGTGATTTATGTGATGTTAGTGTTTATTTGATATTGATATTGATGATATTGTGAATGATACATTATAATATGATTGAATCCTATGAGTTTTGAGGAGAGGAAAGGAAAGAGTCTTGTAATGTGAAGAGTCTAATGTATCTTTATATTGAAGGTAAATCCATGTAAAATATAACATAAATAAGCATTGCTTTATGCATTGCTTGAGTTTTTTATCAATAAAGATTTTAGTGTGATTTATATGATATTAGTTTTCATTTGATATTGGTATTGATATTGATGATATTGGGATTGATATAATGATCATGTGATTTAATCCTATGAGATAGTCTTGACTATTTTCTAACAATGATGAACCTAGGTAGGGACATGAATTTCATATTTGTGAAACTAATACTTATCATGAGATTTAACATACTCATTATCATCGACTTCCATTGTTAGATATAAATAACTCATTCTTAGTAATTTATGGGCAATGGAATGACCCCTAAAGTTCTCTCCATAGTCACTTCTATGTACATAAAAAGTTCTCTCCCATGAGTTTTGAGGAGAGGAAAGGCAAAAGTCCTGTAATGTGAAGAGTATCATGTATCTTTATATTGAAGGTAAAGCCATGTAAAATGTAACACAAATAAGCATTGCTTGAATTTTTTATCAATAAATATTTGAGTATGATTTATGTGATATTGGTGTTCATTTTATATTGATATTGATATTGATGATATTGTAAGTGATATATGATCATGTGATTGAATCTTGTGAGATAATCTTGACTATTTTCTAACAATCAAGAACTTGGGTAGGGACATAAATTTTATGTTTGTGAAACAAATACTTATCTTGAGATTTAACATACTCTGTCATCAGCTTCCATTGTTAGCCAAAAAAAACCCATTCTTAGTAATTTATGGTCTATGAATGACCACTAAAGGGCTTTCCTTAGTCACTACTATGGACACCAAAAAGGCATTTAGGTACCTCAACTTTTGTAAGGCATCATAAGAGTACACCATTAGGATTATGGTAGTACAAAATACTACCAAGTACAACATATCTAAATGCTCTCTTATGAATATGATATCATTACTTAGCATTAGCCATAGGTGGGTATGATTGATCATCAAAGAACCATAAAATATTGATATACCAAGGATTATTAAGAGGGTTTTGGTATTCAATAGCATTAGTCTCAATTATATGGCATCCACTAGGCCATAAATGATAAAAATTATAGGTTCATAAGAAAATTTTACCACAAAATTAGTCTTAGAAATATTTTCATGTGATATAAATTTGCTAACCAAAGCAGCTAGGAAATCAACCTTGGCATTCTACCTCCTAGGGGAATGCCTAATGGAGGATTCAAAAGCATTGATAAAATTAGTAACCACTTGATTATAAGGGATCAAATGGGGGTATTTGATAGCATATTCAATAGTGTTCTAATGAACTATAATTTGAGAGAAACCTAACACTTCAAAGTGTCTAACATTCATACATTAGGCAATTAGGAGACCTAAAATTATAGCCTCATGTTTTACAATATTATTAGTAATGATATAAAATTTTAAGTGGAAGGCCACTTGGAGACTTGAGGATACTAACTCCTACCCCAAACTCATTCCTTGCTCCATAAAATTTTAAGGATCCAAGTATCAATGTGTTCTTTGTTAGATTCTTGGGAACAGGAAGAAGTGTCAAATTTTGACCTGCTCTTCATTTCATGAGAATCTAAGGGGGATTTTTCTTTCTTAGTAAGCTCATAAGGAGTAGACTCTTGAAGAATAATAGAGGAAATGAGGGAAGGAAGTATGAAAAATTCATGAGGAGAAAATAAAATAACCATTATGTCCTCATTAAATAATACCTCCTTTAAGGGTTGTTGAACCGAGTTAGGAGCTATTTCCAATTGATCAGCAAGCACCTAAGCTTTAATAGCTTTTTGTGTAACAATACAAAGATCAAAATATTACATCGTAGTGATCTATTTTCCATATTAAGTGCCACTAGGGATGTAAGGATTTTGTAGCAAGTGTCTCAAATGGTAAGCTTTACCAACCACATAGGTTGTTTGATACAACATATAATATCTTAATTTCTCATGTGCAAAGTAAATAGTTAGGCAATCCTTTTCCATGGAAGTGTACAATATTTCTACCAAAATAATTTCTCAACTAATAAAGTATATTATATAACTCCTTATTGTTATCATCTTGTTAAGTATATCTCCCAAGGATACTTAAGTAGCTAAAATATACAATATGAATGGCTTATCTAGGTTGGGTAGGTGAAGAGTTGGGGGTATAAAATAAATTGATTGAATTCTAGAAATGCTTTGTTATAACTTAAATCCCACCTAAATTTGACATCTTTTTTAAGCAAGTGATTCAAATGATACGCTTTAAAATCTAACTCAAGGTTAAATTGCCTAATGGCTCCTAGCTTTCCCAAGAAAATTTTGATGTCTTTGATAGTTTTGGGAGGAGGCATAGCATCAATGAATTTTATCTTATTTTTATAAACATGTATGCCTCTATGGGACACCATAAATCCCAGTAGCTTACCACTAGTAACACCAAACACACTTCTTGGGATTAAGTCTAACATTATAGTGATATAATCACTCAAAGATGATAGAAAGGTTAGCTAGGCATTCAAACCATTTCTTAGACTTACCCAAGAGTTAATCTACATATAATTCCACTATCTTTCCCATTAAATAATGGGAGACCATTGTCATAGCCCACTGATTAATAGCATCAACATCTTTCAACCCAAAATTCATGACAATATAACAAAAAGTTCCCCAAGGTGTAGTAAAATTTTATTTAGTTTTTTCCTTAGGGGAAATCCTTATTTTGTTATATCCTAAATGGTCATCCATAAGGGATAACATTTCATACCCTATGGTAGAATATAGAATAGCATCAATAGAGGGCAAAGAAAATTTATCCTTGGGATAATCTAGGTTGATGTTTCTAAAATCATATAAGATTTAGATACTTTTATTTCTTTCTTTTCATATGCACAATGTTGGACACGCAACCAAAATAATCAATAGATCTAGTAAAATTGACATCTAATAATTTTTGAATTTAAATTTTACATAGGTCTTGAATGAGGGGATAGAATATTTTTAGAGTAGCATTCTCATAAATAATAATATTATGGACAACTAGGTCCTCATCTATTCAAGGTATACATCATTGTACTTCATAAGCAAGGTAGTAATAAGTGGCTTGGTCCTCCATGAATAAGCATATCCTTATAATGACTATGCATCATTGCTTAGGAGTGCCTATGTTAACATCTATGGTAGGCTTGACATTCATGATATTTCCTTCTTCAAAATAGTTTGGAGTAGAGGGAAGATTCTCTAATTTAGAATTAATTTCAACCTGAAAAACATATTCATATAATTTATACCTTCCCCATTGATGATTAGGCTCTTGAAGGAACCCTCTCTTATGATGTTGTCATGGAATTTTTTTTATCTCTAGGAATTCTAGAAAAGCTTCATCATTAGATAAGGATAGGAGGAAGAGAACATCATCATGGATTTGAACTATTGGTTATCTCATATGCCTTTTTCCCCTAAGCCTAAAGAAGATGTGATCATGTGATTAGATATTGATAAATATAGGTATTTTTTTACCAAGGTATGCTCTTACTTGTTTATAAACTTTCATTAAAGCCTTGATGACAACTCTAATTTTTATCTCAATAGAAAACTTAACTTTAATAAAATTCCTTTCCAAACAAGAGTATATAGGATCAATCAAATCGTCAAGCCACTCTTCGGATAGATTATCTAAACAAGAAAACATTTTTAAATTTAGAAAAAAAACTAGAAAGGATAGCAAGGAACACCTAAGTAGACACTATTTCCAAGAAATATATAAAAACTAAGATTGCCACATTAGGGGGTAGTCATAGTTTCCAATAAATATCATAAAAATATAAAACATATAGGCACGGTAGGAGTTATATAGTCATCAAGGACTGATAAAATAGAAGAAACAAGCCCAAGAATAGTTATAATGCTAAGATTGACTAGGATCATCACCTTAAGTGTCGATCTTGGTATTGCTAAAGGATTATTAACAATTAGTGATCCAATAGTATATTCTAGTTACAAATAGGTTAATATAGTACAATCATTAATATTTTACAAATAAAGCAATCAAAATTACAAATTTGAAACTGATATGTTTTAGCCTTTTTAAATGGCTAGGCAAGGGCATAATTCTTGTATTACCTAACCTATGCAAAGTTTTTTGATTAGAGATCATAGAAACATTAATTGTTCTATGCCTATCTATCTTAGCCTTATATTTATTACATTTAGCATTCTTAAGCATACAATAGGAAAATAAATTATGTCATAAATTTCCCCAAAATTTATGTCAAGCTAATTATCAACTTTATCTAAAATAGGAACTTCCATTGAACCTACTTGATAATGCCCTATACCCATCTCAAAAATAGGAATGGTAGAATGAGATTTCGTATTTTAAATGTTAATCACTTGATTAAAATCATCGTCTCAATTTTTGTCCCTATGTTATCACTATCTACATAAAATATTATTTGTTTTAATGTAGTAGCATCCTCATGGGATTTATGTATTTTGGCCAAACTATGGCAAAACAAAATAGGATCTTCTCTTTATTTGGGTTTCAATATTGGTGTAAATTCATCCACTACCTCTTGAGGAAAGGGAGTAATGACATCCAAATTAGATTGATCATCTTTATATTAATACCTATCTTGAGAGCATTTCAAACAAAATTTGAGATACCCCTCATACAAATTTCTTCTAGAAGTCCATTGAGGCTCATGTTCATATATGGGAACTTTCTATGTTTCATCCATAGAAGGAATAAAACAACTATCATGACTTGGAGGATGAGACCCCCAAGGATCTAAATCTCCTTCCATGGTAAAATCTTTATCATCATAAGAATACTTAAACACTTGACACGTAGAGGAAGTTATATCTCTCATATTAGTAGGCCAAGGTCTACCTAATAGCATGTTATAGTTGGTCTAAAATTAAAACACCATAAACTTCACTCTACCTAATAGCATGTTATAGTTGGTCTAAAATTAAAACACCATAAACTTCACTCTTACTTCCTTAGGCCCATCTAAAATTGATATCAAAATGAAACCCATAGGATCTTAAGTTTTACCATTATAAGCATAGCAACTATTGGAATATATTACATTATTTGGTACATGCTAATGTACCACCTTGGGTACATCTTTAGATTAGGAGTGTGAGTCATAGATTAGGGTTTGAGTATTTACTTTATGCAATGTAATAAATGCACAAGTAATATTAGAATGTGCAAAGTATTCAATAATGTAAATGTGCATCATAGTCCATGTGCACATGAGTCCATAGAATAGGAAAGTGAAGAGTCATAGGAAGATGGAAGGCCAAGAGTCACATCCCATTATATATTGGCCTTTGTGTAAGCATTATAGAAGAATCTCATCATTTTCATAGGAGAAGATAGAGTAGAGTAGAATACAAGTTTGCTACAATGTAGAACTTGTATGGAGCATGGAGTATTAGTGATCTCCTCATTTTGTATGAAGATACTATTTTCGTGAGCTTTCATTAATGGCAGTTTTATGAGTATTTACAGAAGTTTCTTATGAGTTTTACATGCTTTGCATATTGCCATTATCTTATATTTAATATTGCATGCTCATTTTATACCTTGTGGTAGATTTTACATTAAGTATTTAGTATCAAAAGCTAATAGTGGTATCAGAGCCACAAGGGAGATTGATAGGAGATAGGGAGAGCCACAAGAGAGATTGAGAGGAGATAGAGAGATCTCATTTTCAAAATTTTTAAAGTTATTTTTTGGCTAGAGTCTTTCCACAGGGTTGTAGGAAAACTCGTGAAGACTAGGACTCAACATAGATCTCATTCCACTAGATTGAAGGATAACTAGTGAAGTTTATTGATTTTTAGAGATCTAGAGATTTGCATGTATTTGATTGCTACTATCTATTTTTTAATGTTATATTAGTTCTTTGTTGCAAAAAGTAGACATTGAAGATTGAATATTGAGGAGAACCAAGAAGGAGGTCTCCATAGAACTATTGAAGATTGAAGAAAAAAAAACAACTCTATTGAAGATTGAGAAGAGAAAAAGAGGCCAAGAGAAGCCCTATTGAAGATTGGAGAAAGAGGAGATCCAAGAGAAGAGATCTCATTGAAGAACTTCCAGATTTGGAAGATAGAAGATTGAATATTGAAGATAGAGAAGGACTAGGAAAGGTCCTATTACAAATTGAAGAGTTGCAGAATTTGAAGACCCAAGAAAAGAGGTCTCAAGCAAGATTGAAGGAGAAAAAAGAAGGCTAGAAAAGCCCTATTGAAGAAGTTGAAGAAGTGGCCATTGGAGAAGATTTGAAGAAATCTCGAGGTAGAAGATTGCAAGCAGGAGAGACTCCTAAAAAAAGAATTTGGGACAATTGTCGCCATCCAACAACAAGCCCAAAAGGAAGAAGGATTTGGCAAGAAGTTTGCCAAATTTTGGAAAGGATTTTTGAAGACCTCAAGACATTCAGATTCTTGAGAAAGAGACCAATGAAAGAGTAGAATTCAGAAGATTGGAGGAGAAAGAAGCTAGAAGAGGCCACCAGATTTGAAAGTTTTGAAGACAGCCATAAAGGATTTGAAGGTTGATTTGCAAAGGAGAAGATTATTGTTTTTATAGTAGAAGTTGAAGAGTCACAGGACAACAAGTTGAAGGTGACATAGAGCTACAAATAGAAGAATATTTGGGTAGATTTTGAAGTGCCCTTAAATAGCCAATTGAAGGAAGGCTTGAAAAAAGAAGGCAACAATTTGGAGGAATTGAATGTTTTTTGGACAACAAGATAAAGAAGAAGAAATCAGATTTAGAGAGCAATGAATTGAAGGCTTTAGCACAAAATTGGGCAGCATTTGAAGGAGAAGAGAGGGCTATGATTTGGAGAAGTTCAGGGTATATTTGAGAGAGATTTGGACAGCAAATAAAAGGAGGATTTAGCAACATTTGAAGCTGCAAACTACAAAGTTCTTGGACAGCAAGAAGGCAACATTTGTAGCTACAAATTTTAGAGGTTGAGAGAATACATTTGAAGGAGAATTGAAGCTGCAACAATCAGATTCTTAGGAAGCAAATTAAAGGCTAAAAGGCAGAAAAGTTAGGCAGCAATTAGAGCTGCAAAATTAATGATTTTAGAGCAGCAAAGAAAAAGGAATTGAAGCTACAAAAGTTTACAAATTTAGGGCAGCAAATAGGTGAATCAAATCACCAAGAAGTCTAACTACAAAAGGAGGCCAAAAGGTATGCAATATTGGTGCTATAAAATTTTATTATTTGAATGTTCACATTAGCTTATTATTAAGTCTTTAAAAGCACCACATTTGAGTTTTTAAAGTAGCAAAAGGAAAGGTCTCAAGTTTATATCTTCAAAGTTGAAGAAGATAGCATTCACAAGGGATTAAAACCTGCAACAAAGAAAGGAGAAGTTAGATATAATATAAGGAAAGGAAAAATATCAACTCCTTACTATCTCTTGGAAAATAAATAAGTCAATATTTTATAACAAATAATAGAGGTATTATACTATCCAAAAGGTAAAGGTTTTGGCACAAATTAAGGAGCTTGGAGTCACCAAAGAAGAAACCACCAAGCATAGAGCCGAGAAGGAGCCATTGTAGAAGAGTAGCCAACGAGGAGGAGCCATCATGGAAGAGAAACCACCATTACCAAGTCTTGGTGAAGAGGAGCCACCAGAGGAGTGGTAAAAAGAAGAGGCACCACCATATTGGAGAAGAAAGCCATCATTTCAAGGAAGCAAGAGTAACTATTTAAGAAATACTAAAAGTACAAGGGGGCAAGCAATCGAAAGGCATGAGCTAGTATCTCCCTAGAGCTACGTACAATAGCCAGCAAGCATTGTGAGTCAGCAACAACCAGCAAGGAGCCACGAAACAGCAAGGATAGGTCACCAAAGTGCCATTAGAAAGTGAAGTGATGCAAGAGTTGAAGGGCCAAGGTTATCCAATCATTGAAGATTGGAAAACAAAGCACCATATTGAAAATACCTACCAACAACATCACCAATGAGAAGTGAGCACTATTAATGCTTGTTAACATCAACCAACGTAAATTAAAGTGTCATTCATAGCAAAGGAAATCAGGTGAAGCATCAAGCGTTACTAAGCGAAGAGGAGCATTACAAAGAAAAGAACAAATGCTATAGAGGAGCAGTATGTTACCAACTAAAGTGGAACAAAGGAGCATTACAAAGAAGATAGATGTTACGTAGAAGAGAAGCGCCACCACCTAGAAGGACAAAATATATTCTAATAGGAGAGTGAAAGAGTTACATTGCCAAGTGTCACAGCATAGAAGGTAACTCCAACTAACGTAAGCAAAGTGAAACATATTCTTTGCATGAAGGACAAGTCATACAAGCATACTCTTGAGATAACAAGGTAATGCAAGTGAGGGAGCGCAACATAGTTGATGCTCAAAGAAACCAACCAGCAATAGGAGGATAGTCAAAGTCTTAGAGAGTACCATACATAAGGGAGAATATTAAATGTAGTGAAGGAGGATGTAGTATTGCATTGAAGTCTAGAAAAGAGGACAACACCTAAATTAGAGTGCAAGTTGCAGAATAAAGGAGACATAGGAGAAGCAGACCGAATACGTAGTGCACCATATTTGAGAAGGTACATAAATTTCAAATCAATTTACATTTGCATAAAGGTCAAGGAGGTATAAGGAATATCAACACTAAGGTTAAATTTAGATAATATTTTATGCATGATATTAATTAAATAAATGGAGGTATAAGGAATTGCATTGATGAACTATAACCTTAGATGATTGAATGATTTGAAAGCTTTTTGAAGTAAGAAATATTTAATTTGAAAGCTATTGGAATTACTTTATTCAAGCATAGAAATATTTGCAAATAACTTGACTTGGAGGAATAAGGACTTCTACATAGAAATTGAAATATTAAATTTGCAAATACCCTTATATTCTAAATTTCTAAATTAGGGAGTTATAAGGAATTCATCACCATCATAGGTTCTTGAAATTTAGAAACTATATTATTGAAAATTGAAAGATATAAAAAGTACAACATAGAGTTGTTAGAAAGTTGGAAAACTACATTGGAATTAGTCTCTTGCTCAAATTAATGAGACATAAGGAATCCAACTTAAAGTACTTGAAGATAGAGAATTTTATCAATTAAAATTGCATCAAAATTATCTTAAGCTTTCTATTCATAAATAGGGAGAAATAAGGTGAAGACTAGAAGTTGAACATTAGGGAGACAAAAGGGATTCAACTCAAAGGAAACCTTAGAAAGCTAAGTATTTTATCAAAGCTATTTTACATTCAAAACACTAGGGAGATATAAGGTAGTCTACAAGTATCATCATGACAACAAATAAATTCATTCTTTCAGAATCCCAACTTCTTAAAGGACCTAACTACACTTCATGGAAAAACAAAGTAAGGTCAATATTGATAGTTGAAAAGCTTTGGGATATTGTTAAAGGAGCAAAAACTAAACCTACTACAGATGATAGAGAGATTCAAAAGTTTGAAGAAGATGAAGCAAAAGCACTTATGATAATAACATTTGCAATTATAGATGAAATACAACCATACATTAGTTCAGTAGTAACTTCTACAAAAGCTTGGAAAACCTTAGCCAAGATATTTGAAGGAAGGAATAAAGCCACTATATTGAATCTTCAAACTCAATTACATTCTCTAAAAGTTAATAGTGGTGAAAGTATAGAATTGTTTCTAAGAAAAGTAGTAGATATAAAAGGAAAATTGCTAACCTTGGGAGAAAAGGTAGAAGACAAGTTTCTTGTCCAAGTGATTCTAAGAGCACTTCCAGAAAGCTACAAGCATCTAGTCACATCCTTACAAATTCTAAGTAAAGATACGTCATTTGATGAATTAGTCAATATCCTACAAGAATATGAGGTGGAAAATTTAGTAAAATATGAAATGACTAACAATGCCTTAGTCTCAAAAGATAATTCACAAGGAAATGTTGCTTCATTCTCAAAGGGTACATCAAGATGGAATAATAGATATTGTCAAGTATGCAGAAAGAAAGGACATAGTACCAATTATTGTAGATTCAATCCAAGAAATCAACATCAAGGGAATCAAACAAATTTTGGAAGCCAATCAAATAGGCCATTTCAACCAAGACAATATCAAAATCAATATAATTCACATCAACAACAATTTCAGCATCCATATACTTCTCAAAATCAATACAATCATCCTCAACTACAATATAGAGAAGGGAAACAAAAAGGACACTTAGTTCAAGAGATTCAAGAAATTCAAGAACTAGAAGAACCTACAGATGAACATGAAGTTAAAGCTCTTTCAGCAAAAATAGTATTTTATGAAGATACTAATTATTTGCTTGATCAGGATACAGACAGAGAACAAAATGAAGAAAGCAAAAAAGAAGAGCTCAAGTTCCAGAACTAGGATGAAGACCATATTGAAGACTAAAGTCTTCAATAACCAAATAATGTAATACAAGGGGGTGTTGGAATATATTACATTATTTGGTACATGCTAATGTACCACCTTGGGTACATCTTTAGATTAGGAGTGTGAGTCATAGATTAGGGTTTGAGTATTTACTTTATGCAATGTAATAAATGCACAAGTAATATTAGAATGTGCAAAGTATTCAATAATGTAAATGTGCATCATAGTCCATGTGCACATGAGTCCATAGAATAGGAAAGTGAAGAGTCATAGGAAGATGGAAGGCCAAGAGTCACATCCCATTATATATTGGCCTTTGTGTAAGCATTATAGAAGAATCTCATCATTTTCATAGGAGAAGATAGAGTAGAGTAGAATACAAGTTTGCTACAATGTAGAACTTGTATGGAGCATGGAGTATTAGTGATCTCCTCATTTTGTATGAAGATACTATTTTCGTGAGCTTTCATTAATGGCAGTTTTATGAGTATTTACAGAAGTTTCTTATGAGTTTTACATGCTTTGCATATTGCCATTATCTTATATTTAATATTGCATGCTCATTTTATACCTTGTGGTAGATTTTACATTAAGTATTTAGTATCAAAAGCTAACATCAACAACTTCTAGTAGAAAGGGCACTTTCTCTAAGGATCTTTAGTTTGTCTATTAATGACAATGGTATAACACATGTACCACTCCCTTCATCAACCAAATCCCTATAGACTACCATGTTATTATAAATAACTATTATCATAAAGTGTGGGTTATCAACCCATGCTAAATAATCAACAGTAATCATATTTAAAAAAAAAATTATAACCAAATCATATTAGTATGTGCATCAATACAAAAGTTTTCTCCATGTGATTGAATATACTACACTTCATAAGACCCTAGAATGGTGGGCATAATGTTAGATATTCTTTTTGTAGACATCTCCATCTCATCCAATAAGTCTCTTAGCATTTACTTTTGATAGGGATATTTCCTAAGTAATTCTAAATATGGGACCTTGTAATGGCTTGTATGCAAATATTCAACAATATCCCACACTTTTGTTTTTCTCATAACTATATTTAATAGTGATTCTTTGGATTGGGTGACATCCTATCATTTTGGTTGAGGGTACTGAAATCATCACTTTAAGAAGTGGTTGTGGTCTTTCACTATTTTTTAAAATTATAGGTTCCATCGACTTGGTTAAGGTTTTTTTATGAATGTTTTTTGCACTACTAGATAATTGTTTGTTTATAACAAGTTCTTGGATGAATAAAGGAGGGCTTGGAATATTATCGATGATGATAGTATTAAATGTTGCTTGAATAGATTCTTTTAATTTATCCTTCTTTTCCTTTTCTTCTTTGTAAGGTTGCTTCATTTTATATTGAGCTGCACTCCTAGTAACAACAAAAATTTGTTGTTATAGGGATGCAATTGTTTCTCTTTATACCTCTAAAATATTGGTATACTAAGATACATTTGGTTGATGATAAATGCATTCTCTATTTGGTCCACACTGGACAAAGACTTGATTAAATTTAGAGGCATTCTGAAAAGTTCTAAGTATATATTTTTTATTTTTATTATTTTGACCCCCAACTTAGTTGCCTTAACTAGAATTGTATCCTTTATTTTTAAAGTTTTGTTGTCCACCCTAATTAAACCCTTGATCCTAATTTGGATTCAGTCCTTGTTATTTATTAGGAGGTTGTTCATGGTTTGGGAATAGGGTGTTATAGATACCTAATATTTAGTTACAATGGTGATTAAAGCTCTTTTGGAGACTCTTTTTCCTTTCATGAAATAAAGCAATCCTATCATTGTTAACTTGTTTAATATTGAAGTTAGTATCACAAGCTTGCATAAGGAAAAAAAATTACAAATCTATGCAAGTGGAATTATCACAACCATATGTTCCATATCAAAAGCAAAACTTGTAAGTATCTTACCATCCAAGAGATTTAAACCTATCATTAATATGATATTTTTTCAACTTAGGTGGTGGGCATATTTTGAGAATATCTTCATGTGTCCATTAAGGCATCATATTTTTAGTTAATGTGTGAACAAGAGATCCAACTATCTCTAATTCTTGAGAGGTATCCTAGATAGCTACATTGTAAACCTCACCCCCTATAGAATTTTTTAAATGGTTTTTAGGTTTCAAGGATTTTGCCTTCCTTCTTTTCCTAGTGTTCAAGGATTTTCACAAAATGTATAACTTTATCAAGAGAAGAAAAATCACAAGGGTTATATTCCTAAATTTTATCTTGGAAAGAGGGTCTAAGATTATTTACAAACATCACCATAGTAGGCTCTTCAATTAAATTAATATTTTTCATGAAATTTGAGTCTTTCCCACCTTTTATGGAAATTAGTAACAAATTCATTAAGGCCTTGTTTTTTTTTAATAAAACATCCATTGTAGTCATATCATCATCAAACTCTTGTTTTTATTTCTTGATAAAAGTATCTGAAGATTTAATGGAATTTTTAGGTAAGGATGCAAAGCAATCAAGAGCATTTCCTACCAAATCCATAATTATTAATTTCAGCAAAGTTTTCTTATTATGAAGCCAATACTCTTGGAAAAAGTCAAAGGAGCCATAAAGGTAAGTAGAAAACCTACTCAAGAGCAACTAGGGTTTTATCAAAATATTTTCTCTTTATCAAATAAACTACAAAAATCCTCATAACAAATAAAATTTAATTTTTAGAAAATCCCTAAGAGAGAGAAAAACTACAACAATTTTGTTTAGCATGCAACAAAAAGCGATAGCTAACCTACTAAACCCTTAGGGATAAAAATAGAAAGAAGACCTCAAAAGGTAGTTTCATGTCGAGTTCACCAAAATATTTGCAAAAAAAATGGATATCTCATACACTTATTTAACTTAATATAACACAAACCAAGAAGACTTAAACTAAGACAATATAGTAGTAAATTAATAATAAAATTCATACGCTATCCTAACTCAAGAATAAATAAAATAAAATATTCAAGGATAAGCTACACTAAATTTATCTATAAAATATCAACAAGTTAAGGTTAATCCTAATGTAGTGAAAATAAATACTTAACACCTAGGGCATCAAGGACCAAATCATCTCATAATAAGCATAATAAAATTCTCACTCCTATTTCGACTTTCTTACAATGTCACCATAGTGAATAAAGATATATCACACCCAATATGTTCATAGAGGGTTTGGCCAACCTTGTATTTTAGTTCTTAAGTAGTAATCAGTGACCTTTGGATGTAAATCCGTGTAGAATATCCCATCATCCTTTGTGAAAGGTAGTGAACCAATAGTCAATATATTTGTATTTACCTACAAGGATGAGAGAGATAAAGAGAGTAAATATTGCATTAATTGATAGTAATAGAGATAATATTTTGAGAGCAATATTCACATTAAAAAAAAATGGTGAAAGTTTAGATTTTGGAGGGAGGAGGAGGCCTCCCGCTCTGGGTGGGATGCCACCATTTCAAATTTCCTACTCCCTTCCTTGCTCCAGTCCTGAGGTGATCTCAAGTGGATTTCCTATTTGGCTTCTTTGAAGGTGATCTCGAGTGGATTTCCTCCATTTTTATGTTGCTCTTTTGGTGTTGGTGGGGCTGGTGAGAATGGTCCTCTTTGATGTGGATTAGTAGTGCCTCTTTGGTGGTCGACTCATCCTCTACTTTCCTGATGTGCGAGATGGTTTGGTGGGTTTTTTTTCCATGACTCAGGTTGGTATTTGGGGTGATACCTAGCACTTCATGACATGGAGGAGGGTTTTTTTGGATGGCCTCCTGGTCAGGTAGTGGTGGAAAGGGGTTGTGGCCCTATGCAATCTATATGAGAGGTATTTTAATAGACCCTTTTCTCTGTGGTTATTTATGATCTTGTGAGGGAGACCTTGGGCTTCCATGATGCCCATGGAGAAGGGATTTTGAATTTCACCTCTTGGTAATATAACCTTGGTCCTTTTCCCATGTTGGAGGAGCTTTAATGATCCTTTCTCTATGGTTTTTCTTGTCTCATAAAGGGAGAGATCTTGTGCTTTCATGATGGCTACATTAGAGGTGTTTCAGTGTTGTCTCCCTAGGCATGCCCTTGGGTATTTGGGGGTCTTTATTTCATTTGATAAGGATTTTTTTATTCTAAAATTTGTTCTTGTACCAATCCAAAAAGCATACACCCAACTAGTGCATCAATTAAAATCGAGTATTAAAGCATCAAAATATGACAAAAATGAATTTAATAAGAAAGTAAGGTTTCATTTATTTAAACTTTTTCAAATCCCAATTACATTTACATCCCTCTTAGGGATACTCAATTTTTGATACAATAGATACAATTTTGAATATCCTTTAAACGAGGGGGTGGTGTAATCTGTAGACTCTTCAGAATGGACACAAACTGCTTTAAGTCCAAAGATATCCTTATTTTCCTTTGGTTGGAGGTATATGTTACCTTGAATACCTTGAAAATGATTAGGTCATGTAAACCCTGCATTCAAGAAAAAAAGTGAAAGGGGTTAATAACAAAGGAGGACTCCTTTTATGAGGCTTTTGAGACAATTACATAAATTGATGATAAAGAAAGCAAGAGAGGATGTAAATCTATGAAGATATGCAAGAAATAACCAAATTATTGTAAAGCATGTAAAGAAAGCATGAAATCTGACTATTATGCACCCTAATTAGCCATTAGAACTTGAAAAGCATGAAACTTAATGAAAATAGCCTAGATTGATAAATACAAGGAAATGGAAGCAAATCTACCTCTAATTCCTAATTTAACCGATCAAATGTCTGCTACAATGTTAATATATACTAGATTAAGCTATTTGCATAACTAGAAATGGAAATATACTACTAAAAAAAGGAAATTAAATATCAAACCCTCACCATGGGTCTAAGGCGTAGTTGGCACTATTAGCCGCGGTTGGCAACCGCAGCTGAGCCAAAAATATTCTTGCTCTTGTAATCAAGGCTTGGATATTCAGTTTCCTCCATGGAATTGATTATCAAGGGTCACCTTTGTGTCCCAAGATGGATTGGTGATTGAATTTGATAAGATTCACATTTGATTGGCTTGAATTTATGATTTGTGCTTCTTAGTATTTTGGAAGCTTCATTGACAGATTCATGCTTGTCACTCCATAATTAGGCAACACTTCGAATATCCTCAAGGGGTTGTCACTTCACTATCCTTTTTGGTAGATATTTTTTGCATTTCAACTCAATATCATTCTATACTTATCCCTAATTTTAAGGGGGGTCTTATAGCACTCCTAATCCCTAATATTGGCTTGCTTGGGAAGCCAAGATCAAGATCCAGGAGTTTGGATCAGTTTGGAGGAAAACTCTCAAAGCTTCCCCACCCAAAATCATTTGAACTTTGTTGCCTAGATCGTTGCAACCAAATTTGGCTCAGCCCAAGATTCAAAATAGTTTCAGGGCTAGTCACGGCTCTAAGGCACAACTAGCTCTATTAGTCATGGTTGTCAGCTACGACTAGGATTTATTAGGCCAAATATACCTAAATTGAGTGGTTAAAACCACTGCTTCACCTTGGGATTATCCAAGATCCTTCATATGGTATGTTAGCATGCCCATATGAGTAGTCCCCTACACATAACACATTTTGGGTATCTATATATGCCCATTTTGGGATGCGTTGTGAGAACGAACAATGCTGAGAAAAAATAAACCTCCTAAAACCATGTTGTAGGTCAAATGATGATCATTGATCTGATTAATATTAGATGTACAGTCCTACAAAAGGATGTGCATCTTAGAATAATTGCTTCCAACTGAGGGAAGGCTTAATTTTCAAATCGTTTGCAAGATCCATGGCGATTGGGTAGTCGGTGCTACAATCATACCGATAGGTGGAGAGCTACTATTTTAACTATCATATTTGATTTTTACCCCAATAAAGGGTAAGCTTATTATAGTTGTTGGCAATGATTCATAAGACAAATACAATTTTGACAAGATAGAGTGATATCCTATTGAATTTGATTATAATTATTGATATTATAACTACCCCCTCAAGCAACGAGTTGATGAGGATAATGAAAATTAATAAAGCGATGAGTCACTTTACCATCATGATTGATTTGAATAATTGAAGACTTTTGCACTTTAATATTACTTGGCAAGGCCTAATTTAGTAATGATTTCAACCATGAATAGTAATTGTACATCTCTATCCCATGGAGTAGTCTGGTTGTAATGGCCTTCTTAGGGAATCAAGATGGTAGCAATTCCAATTAGGCTTGTGTTGAATCACTATGTTCGATGATCTACTAAAAAATATCATAGAAGAATTGAGATAAATCCTCATTCTCGTGGGGCAGTCCATCTAGATTGCATGGATTGCAATTCACTGCAACCGCCAAGTGTATAGGGTAAATAACTGGATACAAGGCGCATTTGAATTTTTGAAAAATGTAAATTTTTTTATTTTTGAAAATTTTGAGGGTTTTGAACCATTATATATTTTTTATTTTTTATTTGAAAGCTCCTCATGGTTGTATTTTGAGAGCATTTATTTTTGGATTCTAACCATGCTTGTCAGCCACAACCAGTTTTGGTAAATTCCTTAGTCACGGCTTTGACTTGCAGTCAACAAACTCTAACTCTGCACCCGCATCTAATAGGCACGACCATGGGAAAAATGGTAAATATTAAAGATAATTTAGTATTTTCAAAATTTATTATTTCCATTGCCATCTTGTGAAACTGAGAGCTCTGTGAGGAGAAAGTACAAATTTTACGTAGAATGCTACCGAAATGCACACACCATTATCGATGGCTGATCAACTAGAGGTATCCACTAGTGGTGGAGTTGATGCCATGAAGGTAGCATCACAAACCTCACTTATTTTATTACCAACTTAAAATGAACCACATTAAGAAATGGGTTAAATGAAACAAATTAAACTGTTGGTAAAGAATCTCACCCTAGTTAGGATTAGTCTAGGTTAGCTTAGATGGGTGGGAATTTAATTTTTGGGGTTGCTTGGGATGGGAAGTGACCTTGAAAGGGGCACTTATATTAGCTGTGGGTGGCAATTGCGACTCCCAATTGGTAAATTAGAGGCCGTGAATATCATTTGTGGTAGGATTCAAATCCCAAATGTCAAAAAATTGATCGTTGTCATCGGTCGCGGGTCCCAGCCACGGCTGAGCAACTTTAGGAAATTTTTTGAAATTTTTTTATTTTTGACTTTTTTTTTTTGCATGCACTTATGAATTTTTTTATCTTTTTGAAGATTTTTTTGAAATTTTTTGACTTTTGAAGTATGTTTTTTTATGTTTTTGATTGATTTTATGTATTATTATTTGCCCTTTTAGCTGACTACCAGGGTGAGGGAGTTGGAGTTATTTTACGACCTCATTCATCAGATTAACGATGTTGATCGAGACTGGTTCACTACTATAGGCATTGGTTATGTCATCCACTTGCCTACCATTAAGGCCGACCAGACCTACATGACTACTTTAGCCCATCTCTATAATGCGTAGACCAACACATTTCATTTGTCGATCGAATAAATCATGGTTACTTTGGAGGATGTTTACTACATCTTTCGCATCCCTATCGATGGCAAGGCCATCACATCTTTGCCTACCATGATGAAGTTTGCAGTATTCCAATGGATTTTTAGCACTCGAAGTGATGAGGCACTTGAGTATATTGACCACAAGGGTGTGCCCATTAAGCGTTGGTACAGGGTGCATGTCTTCACAAAGTGACAAACCATCCTTATGTATCTGTGTATACATGTCCTACTCCCAGATATGTCTAGAGCAAGGTTCCCTTGGAACCTCTTATCCAAGATGTAGGACCTTTTGGGTAGTACTACAGAGTAGTCATTTATTCTTTCATGGGATAGCGCCTTGCTCATGCAGCTCTACGATGAGTTGTATCGTATCACATAGTGAGGCTGCATTGGAGTTTCTTGCAGTCTACTGCTCCAGATATAGGTGTCACAACACATCACCATTGACCACCCTGGAGGACTTCCATGATATACCATAGACATTGCAAATGCTTCCCAGTGCTATGCTACTTGCTAGCCTAAGGAGGCCAAGGGTTTTAGGAGTAGGTCTCACGTAGGGGACCTCTAGTACTACTTAGATTGATTGAATGCACTATGGCCAAGGTAGGTTCTATGGTGACCCTACATGGACTATCTTGCATGGGGGGAGGTAGACAATTATTTGAGGTGAATGAGACAGGACATGTGGCTCCTCAAGTGCAAGCCTGACATACATGAGTTCTTCCATTTCTCATGCATTACTAGGCATTTTGGAATCTACCAAGATATTTCAATCATACTTTTTTATATACCACCACCTTAAGGTGGAGAAGGATTTGACTTGGCCTTAGGTGACTCCATTAGGGGATGAGGATGATGACTTATAGGACTCTATACTGGTGGATGTATGGACCACTATTGATTATGATGTCTGGTGGACTACCAGGATATGGTAGGGTGGCGGCCCACTAGGCAGAGCTGGGGATGGAGTAGTAGGAGCAAAAGTAGATGAGGCATATCTAGGTGGGTGACAAGTTTTCTAGTGGATAGATTTTGGATGGGACAAGGGTGCAACCATAGAGGAGGAGCCCCAAGATAAGGAGGAGGGTGAGGAGAAGACGAATGATGAGGTCTCACAGCTCAAATCCCATATGGCTAGTTTACAAACATAGCTAGGAACCACCCAGATGTAGATTTTAGGGAGGAACACCTCCATTACTACTCTATAGGCACATTTGAGAGCATCTCAAGATCAAATTGTAGAGGGCTACGTATAGTTGCAGGGATACCAGGAGGAGAGGACTCTTCACCTAGCACAAATTGACAGTGCCACTATAGCTCTAGAGAAGATGATGATTGATTAGTATCTTCTATAGTCTCGGATAGACTTTAAGACTTAGGAGAGGTATCTATTGAAGATCATGTAAGGTGAGACCTTGACTTCACAAGCTGCTCTTGTGGCTCCAATTGTATAGGGACCCACAGGTTTGGACCTAGCTACGGAGATCAAGGGACTACAGGCTTTGGTTTAGACTCATATCAGATAGCATGCTTTATATGTGGCTCATATAACTCTCTTGGAGGGATAGGTCACACTCCACAGTGAAGATATTCCAAAGATATCCAAAGCTCTAGGGACATAGGGGACTCAGAAATGGGAGACAGGGAATTCCTTAACTCAATCCATCTATAGGACCCACAGGTTTGAGAGTTCCATCGGTACCAGATCTAGGTGGACTCACTAAGAGGGTGGAGGTGATGGAGGAGCCTCATATATTGGGGGTGCAGGCTAGTCATGATTATACCTTGATCACATTGTATCATTTTTTAGTGTAAGGTCTGAGGACCTACACATTTGTAGCTTACAGGCATTTTGGGCACACCTATGTACTCTTTGAGACGCACATATTTATATGATATAATATTGGATTTATGACTTATTACATGTTTATATTGACTTATTTTATGTTTATGATATGCATATGGATGCAATGCTTATATGTTATGTTTATGTGATGCTATATGATGTGATGTATGGATGACATGCACTAGCTAGATGATGGATGTATGACTAGATATTGTGATCTAGATGTGTAGATGGACTACTATGATGTATGCATATGTGGATGCAATGTTTAAATGTTAAATGCATGTTTACTTTGATTTACTTATATGCATTTAATTTATGATGTTATGCTATGATGAATGCAGTGTATGCAATGCATTATTTACATGATGATGATCTAATATAAATGAACCTATATGCTTTAATCACTTAAAACATAAGGAATAAATGCAATATGAGTTAAAAATCTAATGGATCATACCACATAATGTGTAACAATATTGTCATAAGAATTAATTAATTATACACCCATATGTGATATGAGATAATAATATTGTTTCTATTCATAATATTTTGTAAGTTAAAATATATGCACAACATAGTTAGTGGTTGTCTAAATATCATTGTTGATATCCATCCGGTATCTAACCTATGTTATGAACACCCTTTAACAAACAAACTCTTATAAAATAAGTTGATAATTTATTGATTGATGTGATTTGTTTCTATTTGGGAATTTTTGAGATTTTCCATGAAACTCAAACACCCTAGTTGACTTATCAAAAGTTGTACACTCACCATATTAGAATTTTGAAAAATAAAGTTTTTGCTATGAACGACCAAGCTATTCATTACCCCTGTGTGTGCAAATGAATATATTAGATGAGACATGAGACTACATCATTTCTAGGTAGGATTCATTCAGCCCATTATGGTAATGAGGATCACCACATGTCCACCCGATCCTAGGTTTGGACATAGTTGGACTAGACTACTAGGTAATACAGGCCACGTAAAGCTAGATCATTTATGAATTGCTAGACCTAACCCAATGTCAAGCAAGATTAATTCAGCCCATTATTGTATTGGGGATCATTCCATGATTTTTGAGTATTGACCATTCCAGAGATTCAAGCTCACCCCCTTCTTTTCTTCAATTTATTGGGATACTTGCTCATATAAAGTGATAAAAAAAATTGTTTATTTTGTATATATATTTTGCTTTTATTTTTTTTTGAGAAAGGGATTTGATTTGACTTTGGTATTTTTCTCCTTTTTGCAAGCAAGGGATTTCTTTGGGTAGGGGAAAACTTGTCCTTTTGCCAATGACCACTACTCTAGACCATTGCACCTCATAAATGAGCAAGTAATAAAAAAAATTTGCTTAAGGTGACTAGGACCACTTTGTAGTGTTCATATTTCCTTGCCCTAAGGAGGATTGTTAATTGAAGAACATAGGCTTATACTAAGAGGGGGAGGTGAACAGTATAAGACTTAACCAATTAATAATTTTAACTTTAGATAGCAGTGGCATCAACACAACATTAATCAAGACAGAAAGCATCACACATTAAAGACCCATTTTTAACGTGGTTCACCCAAAAAGGTTGGGCTACATCCATAAAAACTTTTCTCTAAAATTTATCTCAAAGTTCTTTGGGAATCCTTCCCAATTACAATGTTTATGAGCCTCAGCCCAAAGGAGATACCTTCCCCTCTGCTCTGGAAATTATCCCTCAGAAGATCAACTACCTCTACCTCTTGCTAGCACATGGAACTCCTTTCCACCAAAGACCTCTTGTCCTCAATGCTTAGCCTAAGAGACCTCTGCCTTCTATGATCACATACACAGTAGCTCAGCAACTTGTACCAAACACAATCAGTCGGTCTAGTACAAGTCTTCTTTTGTCTATCAGAACTGTCCAACTCTTAAACAAATCAATCCTCTGCATACAAGCCTTCTCAAAGACTTGCCAACTGTCCTTAGGTTCTTATCATAGAACCAATACACCTCTGTCCTTAAGTTCTTTGATAGAACTTTCAAACTCTACTAACAAGTCCTCTGCTAGGACCTGTCCAAATCTGCTCAAGAAACATACACATCTTTTGTGCTCGTACAGCCGCACTTCGTCTTCTCTCAGTCGTCTCTATGCACACACTCTACACTGTCTTCACACACTCTATGCACTTCGATCGAATTTCACACTCTGCTCTCAGCGATCGAACTTCTCACTCTGTGCTCTATCTGCGAACCTCGCAACTTGTAATTACACTCACTCTTCAAAATAGCCTACCTTTTATAATAATACTTTCAACATCAAAACCTTAATCTTAGTCAACTGTAACCCTAATTTTTAGCTAGCTGCACAACCCTAAACTTCGTCGACTGCAAACCCTAATCTTTGTTGGCTCACATTTAACTTTGTCGACTTCAACTACCTCTGTAACTCTTCTGTAGCTTTTTTCGTGAAACTACAACATGTCACGATATCGTGACACCTTTGCAATCGTCCACATTCTTTTGGATTTTTTCATGATATCGCGACACTTCAGCCTTTGTCGACTTCAACTAAGCTCTTGTCACAATATCGTGACACTTCTGTCTTTGTCAGCATCAACTTTGCTTTTGTCACGATATCGTGACACTTCTCCCTTTGTCGACCTCCTTTCTGCTTTTGTCACGAAATCATGACACTTCTACCTCTGCAGAATTTGTCTTCACCTCTGTCGTGATATCATGACACTTCTGTCTTCATAGACTTCCTTTTTGTTTTTGTTGCAAAATCATGACACTTTCTTCAATCGAACTTTGCCATCTCAATTTGTCATGAAATCGTGACACTTTCTACATCTGTTTGCTTTCTCTTCAACCTGTCGTGAAATCATGATGTTTTCAATTTTTGTACGTCTTCTTTGCAACTTGTCGTGAAATCACGACGCTTTTAGCTTTTGACTCTTCCTTTTGCTGCATGTCACAAAATCGTGACAGTTCTCACTTCGAGTTCTATAGCATGTCACGAAATCATGACACTTTATCTTGCTTCCACTTTGTCTTCTGACTTGTCGTGAAATCATGACACTTTTTCTCCTTAGCACTTTTCTTTTCTTTGGGTCACGAAAACCCGACATGTCGCGATATCGCAAAGTTTTTTCTATCGGACTCTCTCTCCTGCATTATGTTGCGAAATCATGACACTTTTTCTTCCGTACAACCTTCCTTGCAATATGTCATGAAATTGTGACACTTTTTCGTCCGTACAACCTTCTTTGCAATATGTCGTGAAATCGTGACACTTTTCCTTCTTTGCCTTCCTACACTTTTTGAGTCATGAAAATGCGACATGTCGTGAAATCGCGACACTTTTCCAACTTGTTCTCTTTCTTTGAACTTGTTGCGAAATCGCGACACTTCTTCCTGCTTTCTCTTTTTCTTCCAACATGTCACAAAATCATGACAGTTTTTCCACTTGCCTTTTTCTGTGTCAAGTCGTAACCTTCATAAAAACAAATTATTTGACATCAAATCAAATTCCTTCAAAAGCTTCTTGACATCAATGACAACTTATTCACTTGAGCAAATGCAATGTACCCAAAGTACCCAAAATTGCCAACAATCTCCCCCTTCGTCATTGATAGCAAACCTTTACTGAAAACACGTCTCAAGAGCCAAAACCGAAACCAACTGTGCCCACAACTGAGAATCTTCCTTTGAAGTTTTGCTCCCCCTGACTTGAATCTTTCCTCTTCACTTGAAGCTCTCCCCCTTACTCATATCTCTCCCCCTTTGTCATCAATGGCAAAGGGCCACCTTTGGGGCTCGGGACTAAGAATGAGCCTCTTAGCTTAGTCCCTCCCCCACCTCCTAATGAGGTGATTAATTCTGGGGTGGGAGTACAACTCCCAATTTCTCCCTTAGATACTCAAATGTATCTCTTGGAAGAGGTTTGGTGAAGATATCTGCAATCTGCTCTTTAGTAGACACATACTCTAGCTTGACCTGCTTGTCTTGCACTTTCTCCCTTAGAAAGTGATACTTGATGGAAATATGCTTTGTCCTTGAGTGCATTACTAGATTTTTTAAAATACTTATGGCACTTGTATTATCACAAAGTATGGAGATGGGTTGTTCATGCTTGACTTTGAAATCCTCCAAGGTGGTTTTCATCCATAAAACCTGTGTACACCTAGCCATTGCTGCTATGTATTCAGCCTCTACCGTAGATAAGGAAATTGAAGGTTGTTACTTACTTAGCCAAGAAACCAAACTCTTTCCTAGAAAGAATGCTCCACCACTAGTGCTTTTTCCGTCATCAATACCGCTCGCCCAATCTACATCTGTATAAGCTGTGAGGGTGAAATCATCACCTTTGGGATACCAAAGCCCAAAGTCCATAGTGCCCTTCAGATATCTGAATATCCTCTTAACTTCTATAACATGAGAATCTTTTGGATCTACCTAAAATCTTACTACTAACCCAACTGCCTGCATGATATCTGGTCTGGTAGATGTAACATATAATAAACTACCAATCATTGATCTGTACAACCTCTGATCTGCCATTGGAGATTCATTATCTTTACTCATCTTGCACCCTATAATCATTGGAGTACATACTGGTTTGCTGTCCATCATCCCAAATTTCTTCAACATTTATTTGATATACTTTCCTTGAGAGAGAAATACACCATCTTTTGATTGAGCAATCTGAAGACCTAAAAAGAATGACAACTCTCCAATAATAGACATCTCAAATTCCTTTGCATGGTGTTAGCAAAATCTTTGCACATCTGAGTATTATTTCCCCCAAAAATAATATCATCAACATAGACAACCATAATCAGCATATCATCACCTTCATCGTTAATATACAAATTGCTATCTGCCACACCTTTCCTAAAGCCTTGCTCATGAAGATACTTGTCAAGTCTTGAGTACCAAGCCCTAGGTGCTTGCTTTAACCCATACAAGGCCTTTTTAAGTTTACACACATAGTCTGGCTATTCTAAAAGAGACACTCCTTTTGGATGTTCTATGTAGACTTCTTCTACCAACACCCCATTTAGAAAAGGTGACTTTACATCCATTTGATATACCTTGAATGATTTGAAGCTTGAAAGGGCCAAAAAAATTTTGATAGCTTCAAGACGAGCAACAGGAGCAAACGTCTCTTCGAAATCAACACATTCTACTTGAGCATAACCTTTGCAGACTAACCTAGCTTTGTTTCTAACAATATTTCCATCCTCATTGAGTTTATTTCTGAATATCCATTTTGTGCCAATGACATTCTTGTCCTTAGGTCTTGGAACCAATTCCCAAGTTTCACTTTTCTCTATTTGATTTAGCTCTTCATCCATTGATTTTACCCAAAATTTATCTGCACATGCTTCACTGAAATATTTTGGCTCAATTTGAGATAATAATGAAACATTTGTAGAATCATGTGAAGGAATGACTCTTCTTCTTGTTTGCTCATTGTTTGGATCACCAATGATCAAATCTTTGGGATGATGTTTCTGAACATATTGTGAAGGAGTTTTGGGAAGCAGTTGTCTTTCCTCTTCTTCATCTGAAACCTCTCTAAATTCTTCTTGACAAATTTCATCACTGAGTTCCTTGAATGGTTCTTTTATCCCTGTATTTTCATCAACTATTACATTTATGCTCTCTACAACTATATGAGTTCTTTTTTTGAAGCATCTGTAGGCCTTGCTTCTGCTGGAATATCCAAGAAATACTCCCTCATCACACCTAGGATCAAACTTACCCAAATTCTGATCTTCCCTTCTAATGAAGCACTTACTCCCAAACACTTTGAAGTATTTTATTGTAGCCGGTCTTCCTTTCCACAACTCATAAGGAGTTTTATGATGATTGACTCTAAGTTGGGCCCTGGTGATAATGTAGACTGTTGTATTGACTGCCTCTTTCCAAAAGCCATCTAAAATTTTTGACTCATTTAACATAGCTCTAGCCATATTTTCAATAGTTTTGTTTTTGCTTTCAACTACTCCATTTTGTTGAGGAGTTCTTGCTGCTGAATATTCTCTTTTGATTCCTTGTTGCTCACAGTATTCCACAAATTAATTTGAAGTGAACTCTCCTCATCTATATGATCTTAAGCATTTGATTCTCTTGTCAGTCTCATTTTCAATCATTTTCTTGAAAGCTTTAAATTTTTCAAAAGCTTCAGATTTTTCTTTGAGAAAAGTAACCCAAGTCATTCTAGAATAATCATCTATAAACAACATGAAGTAGCTTTCTCCCTGAATTCTCTGAGTTTTGGTAGGGCCACATAAATCAGTATGAATAAGATCCAATGGTTTTGAATAATTATACCCTTTTGATTTGAAACTGGTTCTGGTCTGTTTTCCATGTTGACAAGGACCGTAAATGATGTTATGGGGCCTTTTTATTTTGGTCAAGTCTCTAACTGCTTCCTTGTTACTAATATTGACAAGATTATCAAAGCTTAAATGCCCCAATATTTTATGCCATAACCAACTCTCATCTTCTTTAGTTAGAAAACACTTTTCCTTTTTTATCTCACTTATCATGTAAAGATTGTTTGGAGTCCTTGTAGCACTCGCAATGAGTTTTCCATTTTTTTCTTTACTTATCTCACATCTATCTAAAAATAAAGATACTATGTGCCCTTGATCACAAAGTTGACTCACACTTAGAAGATTATGTCTTAGGCCTTCTACATAAAGCACATTTTTTGTTTTGGATTTCCCATCCAAACTAAGAGTCCCTTTACCACAGATTTTAGCTGACCTGTTATCTCCAAAACTGACTGTTCCTCTGTTTGTTTCTTTTAAGACCAAAAACTTTTTCTTTTCACCAGTCATATGTTTTGAACAACCACTATCAAGATACCATTTTTCTACTTTATCTTGAGCATGAAAAGCAGTTTGAACTATCATTGACTTAGATTTGATCTCATTTCTCTTTTTAGTAAACTCAAGGCTAGATCTATCCAAACTGCACATCCTTGCTATATGCCCAAAATTCTTGCACTTTTAACACATGATATTTTTATCCATAAGAGGTGCAAAAAAGTTAACATTTTCCTTACTATGGCTATTCAAATACTTATTGCAATGCATAGCTTTGTGACCAAATTTCTTGCAGGAAAAACAATAGCCATGGAAAGTATTATGTAAGTTGTTTTTATGCCTTGGATGATTGTTCTTCTTGTGACCAACTGGAATCCACCACTCTTTAGGATGAATATTGATCTTGCTCAAATATCCTATTTCATGAATGGTGATACCATCCTTCTTTTGCTTTTCACATGGAATATTCTATCTGAGAGCCAACTATTCCAACTTCACTCTAAGAGACAACCTCTTCTAGTTTCTTGCAATCAGCTTCCTTTCCTTTTAGAGCCTCTATCAAAACCTGTTCAACCTTCTTCCCTTCTTCAACTAGAATTTTGAAGTCTATAACACTTTGAGTTAATTCTGATCTTGCTATCTCTTCTTCCTGACATTGATGCTTGAGAACAGAATTCTCTTCCCTGAATTTCTCAAGCTTTCTTGAAGACAAGAAGAATTCACCTTTGAGATCGAACTCAACCTCTTCATCTCTTTCTGAATCTGTATGTTACTCTAATAGATACTTCTCTAAGCTGTTAGGCTCTTTTTGGAGAGACCCGCTCTGATACAAATTGAATAACATAGACTTATACTGAGAGGGGGGGTGAATAGTATAAGACTTAACCAATTAATAATTTTAACTTTAGATAGCAATGGCATCAACACAACATTAATCAAGATAGAAAGCATCACACATTGAAGACCCATTTTTAACATGGTTCACCCAAAAATTTTGGGCTACATCCATAAAAACTTTTCTCTAAAAGTTATCTCAAAGTTCTTTGGAAATCCTTCCCAATTACAATGTTTATGAGCCTCGATCCAAAGGAGATACCTTCCCCTCTGCTCTGGAAATGATACCTCAGAATATCAACTGCCTCTACCTCTTGCCAGCATGTGGAACTCCTTTCCACCGAAGACCTCCTATCCTCAATGCTTAGCCTAAGAGACCTCTCGCCTTCTATGATCACGTACACGGTAGCTCAACAACCTATACCAAACACAGTCAGTCGATCTAGTAAAAGTCTTCCTCTATCTGTCAGATCTATCCAACTCTTGAACAAATCAATCCTCTGCATACAAGCCTTCTCAAAGACTTGCCAACTGTCCTCAAGTTCTTCTCATAGAACCAATACACCTTTGTCCTCAAGTTCTCTAATAGAACTATCAAACTCTACTGACAAGTCCTCTGCTAGGACCTATCCAAATTTTCTCAAGAAACATACACATCTTTTGTGCTCTTACAGCCACACTTCATCTTCTCTCAGTCATCTCTCTACACACACTCAGCACTGTCTTCGCACACTCTGCGCACTTCGATCAAATTTCACACTCTGCTCTCAACGATCGAACTTCTCACTCTATGCTCTATCTACAAACATCGCAACTTGCAATTACACTCACTCTTCAAAATAGCCTACCTTTTATAATAATACTTTCAACATCAAAACCTTAATCTTAGTTAGTTGTAACCCTAATTTTTAGTCAACTGCACAACCCTAAACTTTGTTGACTACAAACCCTAATCTTCGTTGGCTCACATTTAACTTTGTCGGCTTCAACTGCCTCTATAACTCTTCTGTAGCTTTTGCCATGAAACTACAACATGTCACGATATCATGACACCCTTGCAACCATACACATTCTTTTGGCTTTTGTCATGATATCATGACACTTCAGCCTTTGTCGACTTCAACTAAGCTCTTGTCGCAATATCATGACACTTTTTTCTTTGTCAGCATCAACTTTGCTTTTGTCACGATATCGCGACACTTCTCCCTTCGTCGACCTCCTTTCTGCTTTTGTCATGAAATCGTGACACTTTTGCATTTGTAGACTTCATCTTCACTTCTATCGTGATATCATGACACTTATATATTCATAGACTTCCTTTTTGTTTTTGTCATGAAATCGTGACACTTTCTTCAACCAAACACTGCCATCTCAATCTGTCATGAAATTGTGACACTTTCTGCATCTGTTTGCTTTCTCTTCAACCTATCGTGAAATCACGATGCTTTCAGTTTTCATACGTCTTCTTTGCAACCTGTCATGAAATCACGACGCTTTCAACTTCTGACTCTTCCTTTTGCTGCATGTCACGAAATCATGACAGTTCTCACTTCGAGTTCTGCAGCATGTCACAAAATCGTGACACTTTATCTTGCTTCCACTTTGTCTTCTGAATTGTCACAAAATCATGAAACTTTTTCTCCTTAGTGCTTTTCTTTTCTTTGGGTCATGAAAACTCGACATGTCATGATATTGCAACACTTTTTCTATCGGACTCTCTCTCCTACATTATGTCACGAAATCGTGACACTTTTTCTTTCGAACAACCTTCCTTGCAATATGTCATGAAATCGCGACACTTTTTCATCTGTACAACCTTCTTTGCTATATGTCGCAAAATCGTGACACTTTTCCTTCTTTGCCTTCCTACACTTTTCGAGTCACGAAAATGTGACATGTCATAAAATCGTGACATTTTTCCAACTTGTTCTCTTTCTTTGAACTTGTCATGAAATCGCGACACTTCTTCCTGCTTTCTCTTTTTCTTCCAACATGTCGTGAAATCGCGACAGTTTTTCCACTTGCCTTTTTCTGTGTCAAGTCGTAACCTTCATCAAAACAAATTATTTGACATCAAATCAAATTCCTTCAAAAGCTTCTTGACATCAATGACAACTTATTCACTTGAGCAAATGCAATGTACCCAAAGTACCCAAAATTGCCAACTTTAATGTGTTTGATTAGTGATGGGATTGATATGCTAAGTGCTATCAAAACTAGATCCCATCTACAAAAGCAAAGTATAATTTCTATAAAAAATTTAGAAGACCACTTGGTATGGTTGAATGACCAGAAAACCCTAGTATATTCTTCATAGCAACAGGAGGGGTTGTGTTGAGAAACACAATTACTCACAAGGGTGATGGATGATAATGATGCATAGATGCATGATTGAAATACAAATGTGGTGTCGTTTATAAGATTGCAAATACAACCTATCCTAATGTAAGTGCGATGGATGGAAATGCCTAATGCAATGTAATTGAATGAATGCATGTGCAAAATGAAATGTATGATGCAAATATTTTTAAAGTGTTGAAGTTTTTGCAATATTTTTAGCTTTTATTGCTTTTTGATTTTATGGATTTTGAAATTTTCTATTTTTGTAAATTTTTTAATTATTATGTAAGGAATGCCTTAAGATGAAGGATGTTGAGAGTTTCAAGCTCTTTAACCCCTTCAAGCGATGTTAGGCGATACGTTCCAGGTCCAATCTTCTCTGAGATGATATAAGGACCTAACCAGTTAGCCATAAATTTATCTCACAAGTGCGACAGTAGGTTTGAGTTCTGTTGGTTCTCTTTTAGCACAAGATCACCAACTTTAAAGTCTCTCAGTTGGACTTTATTATTGTAAGATCATTTTAGGTGCTCTTGGTAAATGCAGATATGCTCAAGGGTATTCATGTGATGTTCATAAAGAAGCATCAATTGATATAGGTGATCTTGTCATGCAGTGTCATCATTGATGAACTCTTTCAATACGATGCACAGCGTTGGAATTTCCAACTCTAAGGGCATAATGATCTCAATGCCAAATACTAGCAAAAATGGTGTTGTCCTAGTGGGCATCTGAATACTAGTTTTGTAAGCCCATAATGCAAGGGCCAACTGGATTTACCAATATTTATGGTTATATTGTACTATATTTTTCAAGATAGCTACCACAGTCTTGTTTGAAAATTCAGCTTACCCGTTTGCCTACGGATAGTATGGAGTCATAAAATTGTGATGTATATTGTACTTGGACGTTAAAGTCCTCATAGTTTTATTATTGAATGACGTTCCATTATCCAAGATTATCTTGGATGGTATCCCAAAATTACTAATGATATTATGAAGTATAAACTTCGTAATACATGCTCTAGTTATTGTTGTTAAAGGGATTACTTCCACCCACTTTGTAAAATACTCAGTAGAAATTATAATAAATGTATGTCGGCCTGATGACAAGGGAGAGATTTTATTGATTAGATCTAAAACCCACTGAGCAAATGGCCAAGCTGCTTGAATGGGTTGTAAGGCCTGTGATGGCAAGTGTGTAAGATTAGCATGATGTTGATATTTAACGCATTTCTTAACATACACGATGTAATCCTTATCCATAGTGGGCCAATAATAACCCATTCAAAGTATATGCTTTACAATGGCCATATCACTAAAATGGCCACCACATGTACCATTATAAGCTTACAATATTGCCCAAGCTAATTCTTAGAGCTCAAGACAACGAAGGAGAACTCCATCGTAGCTTCAACGGTACAAAATATCTCTTAGCAAGACATACATTATCGCTTTATATCTGAATGTGCATTTTGTGACATGCAAAAATTCTTGAGGTATTATACCAAGCTTGAGGAATTCATGTAATTATGACATCCAATCCTAATAAGCTTCTATCTTGATTGATAAGATGACTTGTTCCCCTGATGTTTCACTATACACAAATGCAGACTAGGATGCAACCTTGTGGTGAATGGTAGTGGCATTTCCCATAGGACCCTGCGATATCAAAGACCCCTAAGGTGTCTTCTTGAGAAAGTATATGGCTTTATAAAACCACTCATGGTTTGGTTCTATATGAATCATGTTGACCGATTCTTTGTTATCAAAAGCCTCACACTACATTGCGGCATGTTATAGCATCTTTAAATGAATGGTAGTAAAATCGGTGGATATATTATAAGGGATTAAAGATCCCAAATATTCCATAGTGTTTGCAAATTTTTTTGATGTACGAGAGATTGCCTTGATGTTGCACCAATCCAGCTAGGCTAGATAAGTGTCAGCAAGATCCTTATAAGCTTTCAGGATGGGACACCTACATTGAAAATTTTTCTTCACTTGATTGACTTTGAGAAGGGAATCACCAAAGATGTTTAATCATTTAATCTTCATGGTGATAGTTGTTTGGATGCCCAATATTAAAGCTTCATACTTAGCATTATTATTTGTACAAGAAAATTATATCTTAAATGAAAAAGGCATTGGAGCACCTTGTGGCATGAAGAAGATAATTCTTACACCCCCCCTTGCTCACACTTTGAACCATCGAAGAAAAAAGTCATGTCAACTTTATTATTTGATTCTTTGGGTTCGAGAGATTTTGATAACACAATTACTACATCACCATGAAGCTCTATGGTGAGGGATATACTATTTTTGAGAGGTACCTCTACCAACTGATCAGCTATTATCTATCTCTTGATGGAATTTTGGCTGATGAATTCCAAA
The DNA here is from genome assembly GCA_028583015.1 of Wollemia nobilis. Lineage (NCBI taxonomy): Eukaryota > Viridiplantae > Streptophyta > Pinopsida > Araucariales > Araucariaceae > Wollemia > Wollemia nobilis. The sequence continues at coordinate 418,453 of JAQPPZ010001344.1, forward strand.
TCAAATCTTATCAATAGCATGATCCACTTTGCAATATGTGTATTATGATATGTCTTGCTCATCATATAATGTAAAGGATTTTGTTTGGATATCACATACATCGTATGACTTAGCATGTAATGATGTAACTTCTTCATTGCAAATACTATTGCTAAATACAACTTCTCCACATATGCATACCCTAGCTCATAACTCACCAAGGTGCGACTGATGTAATATATCACTTGCTCTTTATCTTACATGTTATTTTGGGCTAACATAGTTCCCAATGCAAATTCGATCGCCAATATATATAGCAATAAAGGTACATCCAATCTTAGTGGAGTTAGTATTGGTAGTGTTTCTAGGTATTACTTAATTTCTATGAAGGTTGCTTGACAGTCCTCATCCCAATTGAATGGGATCCCCTTGTGTAGTAGCCAATTCATGGGTCGGTATTTATCTGATAATTGTGTGATAAATCACTTTATGGATGCTATTTTTCCCTGTAGGCTTCTTATATCTTTGATATTTGTGGTAGGATGCATTTTTAATATGGCCTTGATCTTCACTAGGTTAACTTCGATCCCTTATTTTGAAATGATGAATCCCGAGAGCTTTCCTAAAGTTACGTCAAATACACACTTCTTGGGATTCAACTTAACATTATGCTCTATCAGGTGATAGAAGACCTTCCTTAGGACCTCTGCATTCTCATAACATAGTAATGACTTTACCAATAATTCATTGATATAATATTCTAATATTGTGTGCATGTAGTCATGAAAAATGCATGTCATGGCTCGCTGATATGTAGCACCAACATTTTTAAGGTCGAATGGCATAAATTTATAACAAAATGTTCCCCATCACATTGTGAACATGGTTTTGTGCTGGTATTTGACTTTAATCTGAATTTTATTGCAACCAAAATAACCATCCATAAGGGAGAGCATCTCATGACCTGCAGTTGCATCTACAAGAGCATCGATATTGGGAAAAATAAATAAATCCTTTGGTGTTGCCTTATTGAGGTCTTTGAAATTTTTACAGATACAAATCCTTCCATTAGGTTTCCTTACAGGTACCATGTTTGATACCCTCTCTGGATAGTCGATGGAGATAATGAACTCTATGTCCAACAACTTTTGTAGCTCATCTTTAACCATTAAAGTGACTATTGGATGCATCTTCCTGAGCTTCTGCATGATAGATCTTTTGGAGGGATCTAGTGAAATGTTATGAGTAACCACTTTCATATCTAGTCCCAGCATATCCTTGTATGTCCAAGCAAAGATATCAAGTCTCTCTTTCAACAAAGGGATGAGGTTGACATACTCATCAAGAGATAGACTTTCTCCAAACTTAACCTTCTTAGAATTAGTGGGATCATCACTGATATCCATGTCAAAGGTTTCCTCTACTAATATATGTGATCCCTCCTCAAGATGATGAGGCATAGGATTCAAGTGGATGTCATCACCTAGGTTTAAAGGTCATACATCAAAATTTCCCTCAGCATGATAAACATCATGTGCACAGCCTAGCGTAAAATGGAAATGTTGTAATATTTATTCATTAGGAAAGAAATATTTAGGCTCTAGTGGTGAATCAACATGATCCCAATCAATATCATCTAAATTAAGACACAATGGTTTAGAAGGATCAACTTAATTGCAAAGTGGAGTGGTTAAAATGGAGATCATATTGATGGAATGGATTATATCTCCAAGACCATGTGTGTGTAATTCTACCTTATTTGTGTTATTCACATGCCCAAGATGTGGATCTAGGGGTATGGGGATCTCTAGATCTGGTCTATGAACATATTGTAAAGTGGGATCACTTGGCTCAAGGAGTTGCATGTATATTGGTAGATCATAGAAGACTATATGATAACTTATATCCAAATTGGGTGGTCTTCCTCTGAGGTGTGGGACATGATAGACTCTTTGATACATCTCATTGATGTCAACTACATGATGATGACATAAATAGTGAGGCTTGAGATAGGCTCTCTCAGTCTCATCCTCATCATCGTTGTTATATATGAGTCCTTCACCTTGGCCTACTAGAATCATGCAATTAGCAATATGAGGCCCAAGGTAGGCCTGCTCTTCATAGCCACTATCATCAGTGAGGGGTCCCTCATTCTTACCCATTATCTCCATGGGCAACAGATGACGTAAATGTAGAGTACCTAAGTAAGCTAACTCAGTTTCATCCTCACATCATTCATTGTTTGAGGATTGCTCATCATCATCAATTCCAAACTTTTAATTTGGTCCATCGCTTCTAACAATGGACTCTGCCTACACTTCCTTAGGATTGAATTTTGATTCAATTTTGATTGTTATACCTAGATTTTGGATCTGCCTACCAGTGTCGTCGGTAACTTCATGGCTTTCAATGTCCAAGTTAGCTCTTGGAATATCTCCTGGATTGACCTCTACCATGATGTATTCATGATAGATCTTAGGTAGTTCAATAAAGACGTAGGTTACCAGTCTATTACCCCTTCATATGAAATAAGGGTTAAGGTGATAAGGATTCCAATCCACTTCATCCCCCAAATTGAGGTTTATATGATCAAGAGATGCTACTAAGAGCTCATCCTATCCTTGGATATGGTAGCCTAACCTGAACCAATCATTTTGTAGCTGATACTTTGGTTCATAATGGGTTTGGTGCCCTTGCTCAAATAAGCCTAAATCATAACCATGCCAATGGTAATGTTCGAAGTAGCACAAGGTGAACTCAAGGTTAGACAAATAATGAACATTTTCCATGAATGGTTCATCATCATCCTCATCTATGGGTGTGTGATTTGCAAGTTGATCCAACCATCCATAAATAAAGTTTGTTTGGTTGAGTGGCATCCCTAGTGGTATGACCATCCCTACAGGAAAGTGATAGGCTTGAGATCAGCCCATGTCCTATGCAATTTTGATAAACAGTGTGAATGTCACATTCTACACTATATATTCTACTAAACTGGTACTAACCAAATGTACGGTCACCTGTGGTGCAGATGACCCTACTGAAGAAGCAGGTGAGGCAGGATGAGGTGTCTCCTCAACTTGATTTTGAGCATCCCCTTAATCCATGGTACTAGTAACCTCGATAGTTGCTATCTTGGATGCTTTCTTTGGCTCTTTTTCATCCATAACTGCCTTAAACTTCTTGTCATTCCTAAGCATCTTGGATACCGTAGGTTTAGTTAAAGCTACTATTGTGTGCTTTGATAATTGTGGTGCTACTATGGAAGGTCCTGCACACACTCCTTTTAATTTACCTTCTGGATGTTTTATAGGTGATGTCGGTGGTATATCCAGATGTATTGAGTAGAGAATAAAATATCTAGGTAAATCTACTAAGTTCACATATTTGAATGGCTCTTCATCAGAAGGAACCATGTGAACTTGTCCCTCATGTATATATTTAATAAATTGATGTAAAATTAAGGGAACACAATACATTTCTCTAATCCAAGGCCTCCCTAGGAGGATGTTATATTGCATGGTGCCTTCTATCACATGACACATCATAGGGATGGTCTTCAGTCCAACCTAAATCGGAAGAACTATAGTACCTATCGTTGAGCATAGTGCATCATTAAATGCTTTCAAGTTGAAGGTAGAAGGTACAATGTGTGACTTTGGTAACTTCAGGTGTGTCAATGCCTTGGTAGTAATAATGTTGATTGACAATCTTGTGTCAATAAAAACCCATTTTAATGGTGTGTGCTTAACACACACAATTATATGTAGCGACGAGTCCACTTTGGAAGTAGAGACCTTAATCTTGTGATCATTAAATTGAATCATCAGTTCACTCACTACTACACATGTCCTACAAAATTCATTAATGCTTCAGGGTCCTAGGACTAAACTTTGATAGACCTTAGGATGTCCATGAGCATCTCCCTATGCTTAGGATACTGCTAAATTAGTTCATATATCAACTTCACTAGAGTTGTCTGCAGGATTTGAACTAGCCTACTCCTGATGGTCACCACTAGTCTAGTTGGTGGGCCTGGCATATTCTGCACTCGCCTTTGAGGGGATGTAGCTTGAACCCTAATTGGAGTTGGAGGTAGATTTTGTATCTCATACCTCCCTTGTGTTTTGACACATTGACCATGTTGATGAATCCTTGAGTTTGTGATTCCACCTACACTTGATTCACATGACCAACATTGTTCCTCGATGGCTCATGATTCAGTAAAGGGTTCTTGAAGATCCCCATATTTTGGTTTTTCAAAGCCTAATGGTTTTTCATAATTAGCTCACATTTTTTATCATGTTTTACACTACGTTTTTGAAGTTATAACATCCTTCGATGTCATGTCCCTTCATTCTATGGTAAGCGTAATACAGATCATCCCTCCCCTTTGGTTTGGGTTGATTAGGGTCTATTAATTTGATCTCTAGTAAGTTAAGGGCCTTGGACTCATACAGTTGATGGAATATCAATGTCATCGACTTCAACAAAGGTGTGAACTAGCAAGGCAAGCATTGTTCTTTATTCCTACCCTTATTGTTATTATTGTATTGGTCATATTGTGTAGGAGGAGGTTGGGCCTGATAATTTTGTTGTTACCCCTTATCCCCTTTCTAGAGGTTTAACACCACTTGGTTTACATGGGCCGACTTGTCCTATTGATTTTTATGTTTGGTGTTCTTCTTGTTCCATTCCTTCTTGTTCTAGAGCTTCAAGTTACCCTTTTGTAACTTGATGTCCTCAATTAACTTGGATTGTACAAAGGCTTCCTCAAATATTTGATACTATTGCAACTACAGAAGTAATGAGATGTGCTTTGCACAACTCTTTGTAAACATCTAAGCTAGTTCTATGGTCAAAATAGAAAATGGTAACTTTACCATTAACTTTCTCCATATTTTCCCATAATTCATGATTGGCTCATCATCATGTTGCATTAAAGAAACCAGATCAAATAGGTTTACCTTCTTCTCAATGTCGAAGGAGAAACATTCAAGAAACACATTAGCTAGATGCTCAAAGTTGGTTATGTTGTGCCTCTTAAGTTTATTGAACTAGTCTCGGGTAAAGCCTAAAAGGGTTGTGATGAAGGTTCTCATCAATAGAGCATAATTGCTTTCTATTTGAAAAAACATATCCATGAATCTCATAACATATTCTTGAGCATCTTCCTCTCCTTGAAATTTCTCTATATTTGGCATCTTGAAGTGATCGGGATATGTTGGAATGGGCACTAAATAGAATAAAGGCTCATTTTGTATTTTGTTCAAGGTTGGCTTTTGGTTATCCGCCCATGTAGAGGAGTTGGAGAGCAAGTGGGTAGTTAAACCTCTCTAGTTGTTGAGAGGCCCAGGTTCAAATCTCTCGCCTCACATGTTGCGGATATGTTATGTAATGGTTCCCTCATGGTCACAGTCTGTTTACCCCTTGTGGCCACCACCAAAAAAAAAAAAAAAGGTTGGCTTTTGGTAAGCCATCCCTTGTTTCTCTATTGCTCAAACCTTACCTACCAAGGCCTGATAGGCCTTTGAATATAGAATTTCCTCTTCTCTGAGAGGTCTTTGAGGAGCCTTTGGAGGTAAATTCTTCTTCGGTTGATATGGGGTACTAGGCTCATCCTCCATGTCCACTAAGGAGATCTTAGGATATTCCTATTCTTGCTCATCTCCTGATACTTCTTCATACTATGCATACCCATGATGTTCAAGCACTTGGTTCTACATCGTGTTTTGGGTTGTGTGGTGAGTATGAGTTTCAATGTGCTTAGGGTGCAAATTGGACCGTGAAATAGCTTATCTTTAAGGGTGCTCCTTGTACTCACTCTAAAGGGGTAAATTGGTATGAACCAATCAATCCTCTCTCTCAACATGCTCCTTTTGATTAAGGATGCATTGCTAGCACATGTGTTGCTCAAAACGATGCTATCTTAGTAACATCTATCTCTGAGTATCCTCATTTTTGAGGTGCTCACACTCTGTGCGAACATCTTCCAATTAATTTTGGAAGATCTGTTGTTGTTGTTCTTGTAGACACCTAAAACATGTCATGTTTAGGAGAACTACTCATGTGGGCATTCATAGACCATGTGACTAAACCTTGGGACCTTCCAAGTGCCAAAAGTGGTTTTCACCACTCATTTTGGGGTAGTTTTAGCCCATCCAAGCCTGGCTGCTATGAACCAGAGTGGCTGGATTCTGGCCACTGAAGCTCAGAGCGGCCAACCCTAGCCACTGCAGATGACAGTGGCTAAGCCCTAAATAGCAACTTGCCATCAAACTAGCCTAATATCGGGTGGAAGTGGTAGTTTGCATGCAATAAAGTCGAGCGGGGATAACTTTGCATTCCTCCTCACAGCCAGTCTACATGAGAGACTCAAGTCCAGGTTTAGACATCAGTTTAACTAGCCTTCAAACACAAAAAAAAGAGAAAACTTCTCATGCTAACATCTAGTGTGCATGCAGAATTCAGTCCTAGGGTTTGGACATTGACCTAGGGCTTCAAAGACATTATAAGGTGCAAACCTAAGAGCACCAAGGGGGACTTGGGAGAGCTTTTGGGAGACCTTTTGTAGAGATACAAAATTTTGAGACTTGGAGAGCTTTTCTTGTAGCGAAGCCCTATCGGATCGGAGAGCAAATTGGAGTGCCTTTTAGGAGCAACGAAGTGTTGGCCGATTGAGAGTTCATCATCTACAGGATATTCAACACATCGGACATAAACGACAACCATTTCAACTTCAGCAACAATCCTAGATCCATAGCCTTGGAGCAATAGAGACAGGTTTTCATCTTAGCGACCGTTGTCTTGGACAGTGGCCCGTAGGCCTAGTCTAGGGTTCTTAGCATTAGTTTCTTTCATTTAGCTTATTACATTTTTCTAGCTTTGTTACATTTATCATTAGGGTTATTGCTAACAACCTCATCCAGGGAGGCAATCTCGGATAGCTGAGCATTTGCTATTATTTTCATGCTTGTAGGACTACAGGTTCACTAGATAGGTTATCAACATACGAAAGCAAAAGGATCCCTCTAGGAACTAGACCTAGAGAAGGAGGCATCTGTAAGCCCTCATACAGTTCTGTGTGCATCATCGGGAAGCCTACGAGAGTGCATCACCCCTTGCAAGGGGATACCATACATCTACTACCCTATTTTATAAAATTTGTATCAAATGAAGGGAATCCCTTAGAGGGATCTATATGTAACCGAACTTGAGAAAAAGCAATAAAGAGAATTATTCATTCATTTATTTGTATTTCAGTTACATATATTTTCACATATTTCATTTAATGCATGATTAAGTATAAATAAATCAAATAATATTCACAAATAGAGTAGTGGATGGTGCACCACTTCCTCGAGGTCACTATAGATGGTGATCATGGTGGGACCCCCACCAAGTTTTTATTTTCTACCGATTTACTGAGTCAGGTTTTTGTGTGCAGATTTAGCCACTCTAGTCTACAGTGGCCCATAGTCTTAGCCGCTCCTACTAACAATGGCCAAAAATCAATCGCTTTAGTCAACAATGACTAAATTTAGAGTGCAGTAGAGGATAGAATCTCTATTCTCTAAGTTGGATTAGAGGTTGGTATAGTTTTTTGATGTTTTATGATTCTTTGTCTACTTCTATTTTCCTAAAATAGTGAAAATTAAGACACATTTTGATTTGGAAACTAAGGAATGGAAAGGAAAGAACTTGCATCTTGCATATTTTAGGGTTTTTCTTAGATTTCCACTAGGCGTTGCTAGGAACAGTGGCTTATGCTTGTAAAGTCTACCCTAGAATCCAGCGTGCTAGAAATCATGTGTTGGTTTGCTTGCTTTGAGGCCCTACTAAAGGCCATATCTGCACAAAATAGAGTGCATCCATGAAACTCATATTAGTTTATGCATATTTCTGAAAACTGAAATGTCATTTGTATTAGGCATATAGGAAAGATGCATTTCTGTTGTATGATGCATTTTATTTTATGTAAATTTAAAATGAACCCCACACACGCACACATATTTTAAACATTGGGGAGTTGGATTTCATCACCAACCCTCAATTCAATTCGGTGATGTTGGCATTCATCTCCTTCCACCGGCTTGCCCCCTAGATTTTCCTAGAATGGAATAAGGCACTTATTTATAGTGGTACTAAGTTACTCATGTTCAAATTGTCTCCCACTATTGGAACAATCATTGGTTCAGAGTGGAAGAGCTAGGTGAACCCCCCACTAGGATTTAAGTGGTGTACCCTAGTCTCTTTTTGGGAAAATCATGTTTGGCATGAGTGTTCTTGATTCCCACTATGGATGAGTCTCCTCATTCTAAATCCAAAACAAGAGCAAGAAAACAAGAACAACAACACATCAAAATGCAGCAAATAGTTTAGGGCACACATAAATTGGTAATCAAGATAAACACTTGCTTGATATTGTTTGGCTATCTTTAATTGCAACACAAAATATTAATTCACAAACACAATGGTTAAAACTAGAAGTAAGCATCCTCGGTCCAATACCGAGGTAGAATCTAAAACAACACACACCCATAGGCGAAGTCGTAGTAACATTGAAACACCTACTCATAAGACCGTGGGACGCAGTTCCATGAGCCTAAGGGGTGATAACTCAACCCTTGGGGGTTCTCCTCGAGAAACCCCAATTAGGGAATCACATCATGGAACTAAGTCACAAAAACACAAAGAGGCTTCATGACCATCATCATCAAGGAGACACGAGGAGGCCTCAAGGCCCTCCTCTAAACACATAGAAACTTCTCAAAGACATGAGGAGGCTTCAAGGGCTTCCTCCCTACATGGACATAAGAGGGGCTCTAGACCCCATTCTTCACATAGGGATGATGGGGTCTCCCCACCTCCATCCTCATGAAGGAATAGTGGGGCCACAAAGCCTTCATCACCAAAAAGACACACAAGAGTCACAACATCTCAAACTTCACATGAGACACTTAGAATAGATCTACCCACTAAGGGGTAGGAAACTAGAGTTACATCCAGTCATAGGCACCAAACAGAAGATACCCTTCACACAAGAGGAAGGGTTCCAATAGATTATGACCTCATTGGAGTAAATGGCACCCCATGGGATCAGCCATGGAAAACAAGATAGTTAGATGAGTTGGATCGGTTTTATTCGAGGCCAACTCCCAGAACCATAGCCACAGAAAATTTTGCATCTAGAAGTTCACAAAGTGTTACTTCTAAATGCACCACCCAACCTAGGGAAGCTTCAAAGTGACCCCATAGTACACATACAGAGTCTGATCATAGAGGCACTTATCAACACACTGAACAAGTTACATTAGCTAGCAAGAGCAAAGAAATAGTAGAAACCTCTTCGAGGAATCTATGAATCAGAACCACAAGAACAGAATCAGACAAACATGAGTCTTCTTTAACAGTACAATCTAACCACATGTGATGGTTAGAAAATGCATTGCACAAAGAGTGAGAGCTAGTTGAAGCTCTCGAGCATGACAAACAAAGAGAAAGGCTCTTGCACCAACATGAGCAATGTTTAAGAGAACAAGCTGAGCAGCTAGCTCATATCAATTTACAAGAAAATGGTGATGATCACCAAAGAGATAAATGCATTGAATCACCAAAATAAGGGTGCATTAGGCAAGAAGAAAGCCCATAATGAAACCACCACTCAAATCATGAACAAAATCAAACTAGTGGGGAAAGGGTAAACATGGTAAATCAGGATCAGACACATCCTGAATCCCCTCATAGGAGGGAAGAGAATAGAACAAGTCAAGTGGATAAAGGGTTACCTCCATTACCACCATGAGTGGGCCTGCAAGAAGAGGAACTCCTCACCTCAAAGGCATTCTAGGAACTCACTAAAAATATGAAGTCCTTTGAGAAGCAAGATACGGTTAGGAACCAACCAACATTGAGTAAAATACACAACCAACCATTGTGCCCATCAGTTCCTAGCCCTGCATATCCTAAGCACTTTGAGATGCCTAGGTTAGAAAAATTCAAGGGTGAAGAGGATGCACAAGAGCATGTTACCAATTTCATCAATGCATGTTTTCATCTTGAAGACAATGATGCTCTTATGCTGAGAACTTTCATTATGACATTTTTAGGGGCTGCCACCCAATGGTTCAACTAGCTTCCCAAGCACAACATATCCACTTTTGAACAACTAGTAAACGCTTTCCTAAAATATTTCTCCTTTGGTGCTAAGAATAAGGTGAACCTTTCAGACCTGGCCAACTTAAAACATTATGATGATGAGCCAGTAATGGATTATGGGGATAGATGGAGAAAATTCATGGTAAAGTTATCATTCTCCATCCCCATAGAAGAAATCATCCGCATGTTCACCAAGAGTTGTTCTAAACACATCTCCCTCTTGTTACAAATTCAACAATATCCTTCATTTGAGGAAGCCTTGGCATAGGCCAAACTCATTGAGGACATAAAAGTAGATGAGGGAACCATCAAGCTCCGAACCAAGAAGGAGTGGAACAAAAATGGCAAGAATGACAAATATAAGTAGAAGTAGGCAAACCCTGCTCTAGTTAATCAAGTAGTATTGGTTGCACCTAAATATGGGGCTATGCAACAACCCCAAAATTATCAAGCACAACCCCCACCAACCAATTACGATCAAAAGAACAATCAGGGGTGAAACAGAGAATGCAAGCCACCTCACTATTTTACACCTCTATCAGAGTCAATGCAATCAATTTTCAACCAGTTGAGCGAGGCTGGGAAGATCAAATTTCTTGATATACCTCTTTTAGATCCCAACCATCCTAAGCCAAAAGGATATAGGGAAGATCAGTTTTGCCCTTATCACAGAATATCGGGGCATGACATTGAAGTGTGCATTGGTTTCAAGAACCAGGTGCAAAATATGATTGAAGTGGGAGAACTTAAAGTTGACAACCCATTGGCTCCCGATAATAGAGATATGGGCATATACAAAAACTCACTGCCAAACCATGAGGTCCCTAGAGGGCAAGGTGCCCAAGTCAATCAGGTCTGAATCGATACACCTACCCATGGATGCATTGGGATGGTTGAAATTGTCAACATAGCAACCAAGAGTAGATGATATGGTCAACCACAGCCTCCTATGGCTCCCATTAATGTCCCAACTACACCTAGGTAGAGGTAGGGGCAAAACAACCTTCCAGGTCCACCAACCCGACCTATGGTAACTGTTCGGAGTAGACTAGAACAAAACTTACAAATGACTCCGACCAAGCTATCTATCTATGAGCTCATACAATAGTCCCCAAAGCACAGGGAGACTTTGATGGAGATTTTGAGATCAATTGAGCTCCAACCACAAGATTCAAATGCATTCACTCATTTTGTGGGACAAGTACAACAATGCCAAGAACCTATAATTCGATTTTATGATCATGAGATTAAGATAGTACCTACTGCCTTACCAGACCCTCCACTGCACATTGTTGCATCAGTCAATGATTTACCTTTTAAGTGGGTCTTGATCGATATAGGTTCATCAATCAACATCATCACAACAACAACAATAGGGCACCTTAAGATCCCCAAATCCAATATCATTCCAAGAGCCTACACGTTAAGAGCTTTCAATGATGCTTTATGCTCTACTATGGGAATGATAGTCCTACCCATTAAGGTGGGGCATAAGACCATCCCTATGATGTGTCATGTCTTGGAAGGGGCCATGCAATACAACATCCTCCTAGGACATCCCTGGATAAGAGATATGAAGTGTGTGCCTTCGATTTTACACCAATGTGTCAAGTATGTGCATGATGACAAAGTCTATGTAGTTCTAGCTGATGAAAAGCCATTCAAATATGTCCATCAGGTGGATCTTCCAAGATATTTTGTGATTCCTTCCACCCACCTATATGTAGGACCTTCATCTCCAACTACGCAACTAGATGATAGAGACAAAGGGGTACAAAAAGACCCATCCACATCGACACCTCCTCTTGCACCCAAAACAACTGACGCTTCTAAGAGACCATCAACGTCTAAACCTAAAGATAATCAGAAGCTAAAGGTACCCTTAATCAAGGAAGAAAATCCCAAGGAATTTCTAACTATAGCCATTGCAGAAATCCCAAGTCCCATGGAAGAAGAAGATCTCCAAGATCAAGCCGAGGAAATACTAGAACCCGCTTCACTAGTGTCATCTATAGGGTCATCCACATCACATGTGATAATACACTTGGAAAGTATAGGGATAGGAGAGTACCTTATGTAGAACATAACATTCATACCCATCATTGAGTCTACACAAGACATGGGATGGCCAAAAGACCTAAGACCACCAGTGGGAATAGTGGTTCCGCTTGGAATCCCTCCCAACCAGACCAACTTTATCTATGTTGGCCTAGACTACGCCCATAAGTCTTCAGACATAGAAGAGGACAATGATGAACTATTCACTATTAATGTTTATTACCTCTCTAATCCCGAGTTTTCTCTAAGCTACTTTGAACATTGCCATTGGCATGGCTACGGTCTTGGTATATATGAGCAAGGGCGTAGGCGGCCATGCGAGCCATAATACCAACTTCCCACTGACAATTTTGGGTTAGGCTACCACATCAGAGGTCAAGATGACTCTCTAGAAGCATCCTTAGATAGATTAAGCTTGGGGTTAGGAGAAGACATCAATTTTATTCCTTATCACCCACCAAGTACAAGACATCTGATCAACAGACAAGTGGTCATGGTAAACATACCACCACCAGAGATTTATCATCCAAACTTCTCAATTGATGCCACCCCTACAGGTTGCATCTTGTGGGATGAAGAGCGAGAAGAAAATAGATATGTGGCAAGTGATGATGAAGTACAGGTAAGCTTAGCCTATCATGGGCCTCACTATTTACAAAGCCTTACCTAGTCCAACCACAATGAGAGTGGATACATATCAGATGAAAGTGGCTATGAGTCAGAGGACTCAATAGAAAGAGCCTACCTAGGGCCAAGGTAGTGGTCCCATAGCTTGGGGTAAGAAACTAATGCAAATAGCATCTTCATAAGTGATGAATAATATGAGGATGAGATAGAGATGGCCTACTTGGGGCCAAGACACGTGCCCCTTGTCTTAGGGCCACATACCAATGCCAATGGTTTTTGGATAAGTGATGATGACTATGAAGATGAGACTGAGATGGCTTATCTTGGGCCTCACCACTTGTGGCAAGTCAACATGCTAGTAGAAAGAGAAGTGGCACTTCATGCCATAGACCCTAGCTTATAGTTTTTGGGAAGACCTATCAACTTAGATGCCATTTATCATGCAATCAATCCCCCTCCACCTACATTTAGAGAGCTCTTGGAACCCAATGATCCTATTATCCAACCTACTCATGGGCCAGATCTAGAGATTCCTTTTCCTCTAGAGCCTCAATGCGAGTATGGAGGGAAAACCTCTGAGACAAGATTTCACCCATGTGGTCCTGGAGATTTCATTCCATCCATCAACACAATCTCCATTGATTTGACCACTCCACTTCAAAACCCAGCAGATCCTACTAAACCATTGTATCTTGATATAGATGCTATTGATTGGGATCATATTGATTCACCTATAGAGCCTAAGGATATTTTCCCTAATGAAGAGATGTTACAACCATTTCATTTTACACCAGGCTATGCATATGATGTATTCCATGCTAGTTTGGATCCTGAGTCAGTAGGACCTATAAATCCCATCGATGACATTCATTTGATACCCATGCCTCACCAGCTAGAGGATGGGTCACATATGGCTATAGAAGTGACTTTCAAGGTGGACATCAATGATGATCCTACTCAACCAAAGAAATTCAAGTTCAAAGAATTTATATCTCAAAAGGAACAAACCATTATAATCCCTCTACTTAAGGAGAGGCCTAATATTTTTGCTTGGACCTACAAAGACATGCCAGGGCTTGATCCAAAGTTAGTTGTACACAACCTTTCATTGGATCCCATGAAGAATTTGATCAAGCAAAAGTTGAGGAAAATGCATCCAACCATCACTTTGATGGTGAAGAACGAGTTGCAAAAATTGTTGGATGTGATCTTTATCATTCCTATCGACTATCCTAAATGGGTATCAAACATGGTGCCCGTGGGAAATCTAGATGGAAGAATCCACATTTGTATGGACTTCAGAGACTTGAATGGGGCAACTCCAAAGGATTCATTCTCATTGCCTAACATAGATGCTCTTGTAGATGCCACCGTAGGTCATGAGATGCTCTCCCTAATGGATGGTTTTTTTGGTTACAATCAAATCAGAATTAAACCTGAAGACCAGCACAAAACCACTTTTATTACTCCATGGGGAACGTTCTATTACAAGGTGATGCCATTCAGCCTTAAAAATGTTGGTGCCACATATCAGTGGGCCATGACATACATCTTTCATGACTATATGCATAAAATATTAGAGGACTACATGGATGACTTACTAGCCAAGTCTGTATTGCGGCAAGAGCACGCTGAAATCCTTAAGAAAGTCTTTGATCACCTCATTGAGCACAACGTCAGATTGAATCCTAAGAAGTGCATGTTTGGTATAACTTCTAGTAAGCTCTTGGGGTTCATCATTTCTAAGTGAGGCATTGAAGTCGATCCTACAAAGGTAAAGGCTATATTGGAAATGGCCACCCCTACCAACATTAGGGAGTTAAGAAGCCTGCAAGGCAAGGTAGCATCCATCAAATGATTCATTGCGCAATTATCAGATAAATGTCGACCCATGAATCGGCTACTATGCAAAGGAGTCCCTTTTCATTGGGATGAAGAATGCCAACAAGCCTTTGTAGAGATCAAAACTTACCTGGCAACACCACCAGTATTAGCTCCACCAAGGCTAGACGTACCATTTTTACTATACATATCGGCTACTGATTTCGCTTTGGGCACCATGTTGGCCCAAAAGAATGCACAAGATAAAGAGCAAGCCATATATTACATCAGTCGCACCTTGGTGAGTTACGAGCTAGGATATGCGTATGTAGAAAAGTTGTGTTTGGCAGTGGTCTTTGTGACCAAAAAGTTGTGACACTACATGTTGAGCCATACGACCTACGTTATATCCAAACAAAATCCTTTGTAGTACATGATGAACAAGACCTATCACAATACACGTACTACAAAATGGATCATGCTATTGATAGAATTTGACCTAGAATTCATAAGCCAAAATTCCATCAAGGGACAAGTCATAGCAGATCAATTAGCAGAGGCACCTCTTCAGGATAGCAAGCCTCTCACCATAGAATTTCTCGATGATGCAGTCTTTGCATTATCAGATCCACCAAAACTCGAAGAACCTGAGAAAGAAAGAGACATGGCATTGTTCTTCGATGGTTCGAAGTGTGAGCAAGGGGGTGGAGTAGGGATTGTATTTATCACACCATAGGGTGCTCCATTACCCTTATCATTCAAACTAGACTTCCCTTGCACAAACAATAACACCGAGTATGAGGCCCTGATCTTAGGACTTCAAACAACCACCGCAATGGGCATTAAAATATTGAATATCTTTGGTGACTCCTTGCTCATAGTTAATCAAGTCAAGGGTTTGTTCCAATGTCGATGCCCAATCCTGAAATCATACAAGGAACTTGTTGACACCTACCTAGCCCGGCTGGAATGGTATGACATCGAGGCAATCCCTCATACGTCAAATAGATTTATGGACACCATGGCATCCTTGGGATATTTAATCCCTTAGAATCCATCTATGGATTTCACAACCATTCATGTTAAAGTGCTCTCGCACTCTACGATACAGCGTGAGGCTTTTGATAATCGAGAATCAGTCAACATGGTCAATATCAAACCAAATCTGGATTGGTCCTTCAGAGCTAGATATTTCTTGCAAATGGCACCTTGGGGGTCATTGATCTCTCAAGGTCCTGAGGAGTGTGGCACAACCATTCACCATAGGGTTGTTTCTCAATATGTATTCACAAGCTCCGAAATGTAGGAGGAACAGGTCATATTTTCTATAGAAGTTGTGGCTTATCAGGATTGGCTTTCCTAGTTACGAGACTTCCTAAAGCTTGGAATGGTACCGCAAGGCCTATCACATGTTGAAATATGAACATTTAAATAGAAGGCAACAAGGTACATCTTATTGGGAGAGATCCTTTATAGATGAGGTTATGATGGAATGCTCCTCCATTGCCTTGAGCCGTAGGAAGCATCCTGGGCAATTTTGTAGGCTCACGATGGTACGTGTGGTGGTCACTTTAGTGGCATGGCCATCATTAAGTGCATCTTGAGAATGGGTTACTATTGGCCCACTATGGAAAAATATTATTGTGAGTATGTCAAGAAATGTGTTAAATGCCAACATCATGCAAACCTCACACACTTGCCATCCCAAGCCTTGCAACCCATCCAGGAAGCATGGCCCTTCTCATAGTGGGGACTAGACTTAGTTGGGAAGATCTCACCCCCATCCTTAGGCTGACACACATTCATCATTATGGCCACTGAGTATTTCACCAAATGGGTCGAAGCGATCCCCTTGACATCGACAACTGGACCAAGGATTGTGGAGTTTATACTCCATAATATCATAAGTCATTTTGGGGTCCCTTCAAAAATAATATCGGATAATGGGCCATCTTTCAAGAACAAAAATGTGCATGCTTTGATGAACAAATACCATATTCAGCATAGTTTTTCAACACCCTATTATCCACAAGCAAATGGGCAAGCAGAAGCCTCAAACAAAACAATAGTCTCCATCTTGAGGAAGATGATGAAAGATAATCATAAGGATTGGCATCTACAATTACCTCTTGCATTATGGGCATACAGGACTAGTGTGCAAATGCCCACTAGGGCAACACCATTTTCACTTGTATATGGCGTTGAGGCCATCATGCCCCTAGAGTTGGAAATTCCAACCCTACGCATAGCATTGAAGGACTTCATAGATGATGACACCATGCGACAAGGCCACCTTGATCAATTAACGCTTCTTGATGAACATCGAGTCAATGCCTTGGAGCATCTCCACATTTATCAGGATCACCTTGCATGAGCTTACAATAGTAAAGTCCACTTAAGAGAATTCAAAGTTGGGGATCTTGTGCTCAAAGAAAACCAACAAAACTCAAATCTGTCGCCGCACCTACGAGACAAATTTATGGTAAATTGGATAGGCCCATACATAATCTCGGAAAGGGTTGGGCTTGGAGCATATCACCTCACATCATTGGGTGGTGTTGAAGAGCCTGAGCCTCTCAATATCATTCACTTGAAGGTATTTTATACATAAAATACAAAAACATTCAAATATGTCATAAAGTACAAAAATAATACAAAGCATTAAAATTACAAACAAATCATAAAAACATAAAATATTCAAAAAAAAATTCTCCAAGGGTATCTTTATACCGCTTGGTCAAGATTCAATCAAAAATGCTCCAAGGGTATCTTTATGCCGCTTGGTCAAGATTCTAATCAAAAATGCTCCAAGGGTATCTACTTGGTCAAAATCAATCAAAATCCTCTCATCATCGATATGTCACTTGGTCACCTCAATAAAAAATGCTCCAAGGGTATCCAAGCCGCTTGGTCAAATTCAATCAAAATGCTCCAAGGGTATCTTCTTGCCGCTTGGTCAAACCCTAAAAGCCCCAAAGGCACAATAAGCCCTTTGGTCAAAATAATAAAAAATACAAAAACAATGCAAAAATCAAAAATACAAAAACATTTGCATCTTACACCTTCATCCATATAGTTGCATTGCATTGAACATCCCCATCCATTGCATTTGCATTATGATAGGTTATGATCACAATATTGCAAATGATGCCACAATTTGTATCGCAACCACACATACTCAAATCCATCTTCACCCATTCATCCATGTGTGTAACTATGTTTTTCAACACAACCACTTCTTGTTGCTATAAGGAATAGGCTAAGGTTTTTCTATCATTCAACCATATCTAGTGGTCTTAGCAAGCTTTTGTGGAAAGCCATATTGATTAGTAGAGGGTGAGGTCTAGTGGTGATAGTGCCTAGCATACTTCAGAATCCCATCACTAATTAAAAACACTAAAATCCTAGTTGGTACAAGGGAAAGATAAAAACTGCAAAAGTGGTCTAGGTTACCTTAAGCGAAAAGGGTCTTCCTTGCTTATCCCCCTATGCGACCGGTTCAAAGGTGCTGAGAATTGGAAAAAGGACAAGTTCCACCCTACCTAGTTAAATCCCTTGCTTTCATTAAAATAAGCAAAATCCTAGAGTCAAGAAAAATTCAAAAGCAAAACAAACAAGTGATTATCATCACTACATAAATCCCTTGCTTTCATTAAAACAAGCAAAATCCCAAATCAAGCAAAAGTCAAAAAACAAACAAGTGATTATCATCTCTACATAAATCCCTTGCTCAAGAGAAAAATAAATCAATAAAAAATAAATAGTGATTTTCATCACTAAGCATGAGCAAGTATCCCAAATAAAATGAAGAAAAGAAGGGAATGGAGCTTGAATCCCTAGAATTCTTAGCATTGTACAAACCGAAAGGTGATCCCCATTACAAGTTTGGTGTACAACCAACTTGGCAATGGTGGTGTCCTTACGCATGATGATATGTCTATCACAATAGCATCTTGCATTTGTGTAGACCAATGTTTGCATGTGGATGAGCTAGCTTTGGGTAACCCAATACTGCCTAGTGGTATAGTCCAACTAAGTCCAACATAGGATCAGATGAACAATTGAGGATCCCCGATCTTAGCAATGGGCTGAAAGAATCCTGCTTGACATCGGAGGAAATGCTTGAGTTCTATCTAAATATATTCATTTGCACACATAGGGATAATGAATATCTAGGTCCATGATGAAAGCCTTGCTTTTCAAAAGTCTTGTATGGTCAGTACGCAACTGTTGATAGGGTAACTAGAGTGTTTGAGTCTCAGGAAAAACCTCAAAACTTCCTACATAGCAAAAAATCACATCATCAATTTTTCTTTATGAGGTTTGGTGAATTAAAGGGTGTTAACAGAGTAGGTTAGATACCGGATAGATGTCAGAAATGATATTTACATGGCCACTGACTATTTTGAATCTTTTAAATTACTGAAGCTTATCAAGAAAATACATACATTCCATGCTATTACATTTCACATATGGATGCTCAAATAATTAATTCTTGTGATAAGAGTGATTATTTACATTCATAACTAATATACTTTCTGTGGTGTCACCCATTAGATTGTGAAACTCATATCATATGCATTCCTTATGATTGAAGCATATAGGTTCATGTACATTAGACCAAAAACCATGTAGATAATGCATTACACACATTGCATTTACCATGACATAACACAAGTCGAATGCATACAACTAAAGCAAAAATTAAACATGCATTTAACAATAACATTGCATCCACAAATACATAGTTCATAACTCATCCATTTACATCTAAAATCACAATCATTGCATCCACATGCATTACATCATAAAGCGATAAGCAATTCATATAGGCAATATCCATATGCATACATCATAATCCATCTATGCACACAATCATAAATCCATCACTAAGTCAACTCATGATACATCACATCATGACACAATAATCAGATCATATAAGCATCCATCCAAATATCCACATCATCATAAATATCACCTATCATCTAAAACATACATCAACCCATCATAACACCATAATCACATCACATAAATAAAACATAAACATAAGCAATAAATGATACACATAACAAATCATAATCCAAAATATCTCATATATAAATGTGTGAATCAAGTACATAGATGTACAAAATGCCCATGGGCTACAGTCATGTAGGTCAACTGACCTCAAAAATAAAAGCCAAAGTACATCATGAATCAAACCAGGCCTGCACCCCCTGGGTCACCACCCCCTATGGATGGATCTCGAGTAGAATGGTGTGAAGCCATTGGTCTCTCTGCATGGGCCTGAGTCCTCTAGCTCAGCCTGACTAAAGACTACCCCGAGGTAGAGCGCCTACTAACCTGTGATCCACCTACACCTATCCTCTCCCTAGGAATGGCTCCTAGCCTCCTGATCTACCGTAGGAGAGTGGCAATGTAGGTTGCATCATCAAAGATCTATGCATCACACTCATCCAACAAGCTCTTTAGATGCCTAGTCTCTACCCCTGGATCCACCCCTGTAGGGCCCTGTGGTATAGGAGGAGCAGCAACAATCTACGTCCTAGTAGCAGCACTCTCGATAGTAGCCTACAAAGCCTATATCTATGTCATGAGCTATGCTATAGTGGCATCCCGCTCCTATACTTAGATCTTGCGTCTAGAGCTCCTCTCTATAGAGGACAACAATATACATCCTAGTAGCACCACTCCCGATAGTAGACTACAATACCTATATCTATGTCATGAGCTATGCTATAGTAGCATCTCATTATGATATAGTGGCATCTCACCATTATACCTAGATCTTGGTCGACTAGAGCTTGACCTCTACCTCATGCAGCTACACCCTAAGAGGAGAATCTCTCTCCTCAAGATCCAACTCCTCCTCCTCCTCAAGAGCCTCCTACTCCTCTACTATCACCTGCTCTATCGACTAGCCCCATCCCTCAGTCCTAGCTTAGACTCTCCACCCTATTAGATCTGTGCCTCCATCATCACCATCATCCTCATGGCCTAGGCTACCATCACCATGCCATAATCGATCCCCCCACCACTACATGAAAGCATCTATGACTCCCCCATAAACACCTACATCAACTACTAGGGCATCCTCATCATCAATAAGCTCTATGATATGGGGTGGAGGAAGGTCTCTCTCTACTATGATGTGCCTATACAGGACTAGGACAAGAGGCACATCCTACTACAATCCATACTGATGAAGGACATGAGAGTAGAAGAAATACTCTCTGATGATGCCCTTATGGCCAATGATCCACCGCTCGCATCATGTCCTAGCTATAAATTTAGCTAGATCATCCTAGGTCGGGCAATCATGATATGGGTGCCATATGATATCTTGGGCCTACAGCCCAGTGAAAGAAGCAATGTAATGGGGGAGTTCCCCGCATGAGGGTGGCTCTTGCACTTCTCATACTCTCGAGCCCATCTGGTGGTATAGCACTACATCGAATCATCAATCTCTATGATCTCTATGGGAAGCCCTCTGGGATGATCTACATGGATATGCTCCCATCCCCATATCTATAGGAGCAAGCTACAAGTGATGCTGGCATGACCCCATCGGTGGATGTGATACAACTCATCATAGCACTACGCTAGCAAAGTGCTCCCCCATGCATAGATGATAGGGTCCTCACTATCCACCAAATCTTGAACCATCGCAAGGAGGTTCCAAGGGAACCTCAAACCTAAGCAGTCTGGGAGAAGCATGTTGCTGATGACCATCAGCAACACCGCATGCCTCTCAAAAAATACCCTCTCCTTGTACCATCATAGAATGGACACACCACCAGATTTGGTGTCCTTGAAGGCAGCCACAGCATGCCCCCGAACACCCGAGCAAAGACTACCTCACAATCCTTAGTGACCGAAGAAACGATGGCCACTCCATCAAAAGGAATCCAAAAAATCTTGTATACATCCTCTGGTGTGATAGTCATCTCACCGGTAGGAAGGTGGAAGGTATTAGTCCTGGGATCCCATCGGTGAGCCAGGGCCATGAGGTAGGCCTGATCTGACATAATCTGGGGTAGCCTAGTCACATACTATAATCCGTAGGCATTAAACCATGCCCAGTCCATATCATCCATACGTGGTAGGAGGTCAAGCAAGAGCTTTGGGTCCCGAGCCCGAGTAGAAAGAATCTAAGGACAAAAATCAAGGTATAACTATAGTGCATCTAAGGCATAAAATGCAATAAAACATGTAAAATGGTGCAAATAATGATAGACTATCCTAAGTCTAAGTGAAACAGGAATAAAAGCACCTAATCATGCAGCAAATTTTAGAAAAGCAACTCAAAAATTCAAAAAAATCAATTAATCATCTCAAAATACAAAAAATCAAAAAAATTGCCTAAGGTTTCTTGGTCGCTTTCATCTATAGTGACCAGAAATCGGCCATTGAGGCTAGTAGTGGCCAAATCCCAATGGTCAAAATTTTGACCATTGAGTTTTGAACCGGTCGCTACCATCGATAACGGCCAAGCCACGGGCCAAAATGGTCACTCTATGTGGAAGTGGCCGATGGGTGACGCAATGAACATGTATGCCCTAGGCCAAAAACATCAAAAAAAATTGCAAACAACAAAAAAAGGGGCAAGCCCACCAAAATAAATCCTAAACTAAGCCTATCTATAGGTTTGGTTCATTGCCGATAAGTTTAATGAGGTTCATTCACCGATTACTTAGTGTGGTTCATTTTTACTAAAAAATGAGTAGGGTTAGGGTTTCGAAGAGTACCCGAGAAGCTTCGGCTCCTCCACTCGTAGATGCCTCACCTCATGCAGCCATGGTCCTCGTCGATAAGCTCTCCAAGTCGTAAGAAGTCACTTTCACTCCAGAGCTCAAAAAAGCAAATTGATAGCTAGAGAAAGTGAAAATTCAAAACCCTAGGCTACTTTTATATTTCCCAAGTTATGCCTCGATCATTATTGTCATCAATGGCCCACACTTCTTGGCCGTTGAGGTCGAGAGCGGCCATAAACAGGCATTTGGGGGTCACTGGATCTGACAGCGGCCAATAGCACAAGAAAATACAAGAAAATTCCTTCCAATAGGAATAACAAAAAAATCAAATAAGCACATTTTGATGATTCATAAACATCATAATGATCAAAATAACAAAAAAATCACATAAAAATAAAATCTCAAGTAAGCCTCGTATCCAGTTACTTACTCTATCAACTCAATGGTTGCAGCGATTTGCACTCCATGCAATTTGGTGAGATGAGTGAGTTACCATAGGGCTACTTGGGGTAAATTAATCATTTTGGAATTGTGATGTACCCCCTCAATCTCGAAGAAGACCAAGATGGTCGGACTGCTCCACGGGTGCGATGGAATCATCTTAATTCCTTTATGGCATTACAACACTGAGCCAAGTGATTCAACACAAGCCTAAATAGAATCACTCATCCTAACTCCCTAAGAAGGCTATTTATGGTCGGACCACTCCCCGGGATAGGGATGAATGATCATCATAAATAGTGAAGTCACACTTGGATGGGGGATTGCCCATTAAAAAAGACAAACACTAGAAAGGAGCCAAACTAGTCATATTGGTCAAGCGGCTTGTCGCTTCATTCATTGCCCTTCCCTCATCAATTTGTTGTGTGAGGGGGTAGTTCAAATCTTCAAATAATCATAATCAAAGTCAACCAAAGATCACTCAATCATATCAAGATCGCATTCATCCTATGAATCATTGCAAGCAACTATCACAGAACTTCCCTCATTTGTTGGGTTCATAAGCAAAATATAACATGCCAATTTGTAGCTCTCCTCTAGTCGGTTCTATTGTAGTGACATAAGCTACCCGATTGCATTTGAGGAATGAGTGCAAGTAAACATGTGCAAGCTTCTTGCAGAATTAAACCTTCAATCAGGTTGAAGCAATGATTCAAGGATGCATGCCATCTTGCATGGTTGGGCCATCCAGCATTGATCAGACCAATGATCATCATACACCCTACAAACATAGCAGTCTACATTTTTGCTCTACGTTGTGTCTTTTCCACATAGTGCATCCCAAAAAGGGGCATCTGTAGACACCTAAAACATGTCATGTTTAGGAGAACTACTCATGTGGGCATTCATAGACCATGTGACTAAACCTTGGGACCTTCCAAGTGCCAAAAGTGGTTTTCACCACTCATTTTGGGGAAGTTTTAGCCCATCCAAGCCTGGCCGCTATGAACCAGAGCGGCTGGATTCTAGCCACTGAAGCTCAGAGCGGCCAGCCCTAGCCACTACAGATGACAGTGGCTAAGCCCTAAATAGCAACTTGCCATCAAACTAGCCTAATATCGGGTGGAAGTGGTAGTTTGCATGCAATAAAGTCGAGCGGGGATAACTTTGCATTCCTCCTCACAGCCAGTCTACATGAGAGACTCAAGTCCAGGTTTAGACATCAATTTAACTAGCCTTCAAACATAGAAAAAGACAAAACTTCTCATGCTAACATCTAGTGTGCATGCAAAATTCAGTCCTAGGGTTGGACATTGACCTAGGGCTTCAAAGACATTATAAGGTGCAAACCTAAGAGCACCAAGGGGACGGAGAATTTAGAGAATTTTTAGAGATCTTTTGACACTTAGAGAGCTTTTCTTGTAGCGAAGCCCTATCGAATCGGAGAGCAAATTGGAGTGCCTTTTAGGAGCAACGAAGTGCTGGCCGATTGAGAGGTTATCATCTACAGGATATTCAACACATCGGACATAAATGACAACCATTTCAACTTCAGCAATAATCCTAGATCCATAGCCTTGGAGCAATAGAGATAGGTTTTCATCTTAGCGGCCATTGTCTCGGACAGTGGCCCGTAGGCCTAGTCTAGGGTTCTTAGCATTAGTTTCTTTCATTTAGCTTATTACATGTTTTCACGCCATTAGCATAGATCTGATTTATTGCATTTACTTGCATTCATAGCATTAGTTTCTATTGTCATTGAGCATATTTTCATTTATCATTAGGGTTATTGCTAACAACCTCATCCGAGGAGGCAATCTCGGATAGCTGAGCGTTTGTTATTGTTTTCATGCTTGCAGGACTACAGGTTCACTAGATAGGTTATCAACATACGAAAGCAAAAGGATCCCTCTAGGAGCCAGACCTAGAGAAGGAGGCATCTGTAAGCCCTCATACAGTTTCGTGTGCATCACCGGGAAGCCTGCGAGAGTGCATCACCCCTTGCAAGGGGATACCATACATCTGCTACCCTATTTTGTAAAATCTGTATCAAATGAAGGGAATCCCTTAGAGGGATCTATATGTAACCAAACTTGAGAAAAAGCAATAAAGAGAATTATTCATTCATTTCTTTGTATTTTGGTTGCATCTATTTTCACATATTTCATTTAATGCATGATTAAGTATAAATAAATCAAATAATATTCGCAAATAGAGTAGTGGACGGTGCGTCGCTTCCTCGGGGTCGCTACAGTTTCAACACCAATTTTTGTGATTGATCTATGAGATCGACCGTATGTGGTCTCTGGTGGATTTATTCTATTTGGGTAGCTTTGTTGGTATGACCTCCAACATACTTGTTTGCCATGCTCTTACCTTTATCTATATAGATGACATTCATATTCTGGTGTTGGATGTGCTCTATGCCTACGTGGATCAATGAGGTAAGTATACTATGAGAATTCTTAGAGAATTCTCTTGGTTCTCTGATGGTCCTACATGTTCTCTCACTATGAGAACTCATATAATGAGAGTGCACAACTGAGGGTTTATACCCTAGATACCCCAGGACTCTATCAAGAACATCCAATTATCTTATGCACCATGGCTCATGTGGTAGCTTACCATTGACTCCAACCTTAGACATATCAAATGTGAACTTACCAAGTTTATTGTTGTTTGGAGTCTATACGGGCCTATGCTTTGAAGTAGCCCTCTCTTCCTGACCCTGAATGGGCAGATTTTCTACTTTTCTATTTTGAACTAGAGGGGGCCTTGAGCCACCCTTATCTCGAGTATGGATGGGAACCAACTTGTTTATGGTTTCTTCCTCAATGATGTACTCTTTGGTGGATCCAATGGATCCATGAGGTGTACGATCATGATATATGCTCCCATGCTCAAAGGCCCCATGTTGGGATCTTCCATACTCAGATCTGTCTCATGAGGTATGTACATTTCCTCCTCTAGGTAGGATATTCTGATGAGAACCCCTGTGCATAGAGTTATCCCCTCTAATTCTTTTTTAACATCATTCGATATTGTGATTGAGGATTCAACACGTTGTGGTGTGCATTGGGTGGAGCTTCAGCTTTGACCTCAGTTCTGCACTGATATCGACCTCTCCATGTTCTAACCATGATATGTATTTTCTTGTATATATATTTTAAAGAAAAAAAAGCAAACAAGAATGATTATCTCTTTTAAAATTTTCTTTTTGAGCCTCAACCGGTTTGATGTATTTGAAATTTGTTGAAAAATTAAACTACTCTCATCGTGTTTGAAATTTTTGATGCAATGCTCAAATAGTTTAAGTGTTTTCACCTGTATGCTCGTAGCTCGACAACCGATAATGAAAGTCACGGTCACGTAAACCCCTCGAAATGTGGAGATGAAATCCACACCTGGGTAGGGAGCACAAGTCCTGTCGATCCTCACCCATAACCCCGTGCATAGTGATACACCCATCCAAAGAGGAATACATGCTATTTTGCATGGTTAGGATAGATCTTGGAGTTGGTATTAGCCAATAGTACAAGGTTCAAGGGAGTTGGACCAACGAATGGAAATCACTACCACCGTCGTTGAACCCTACTAGTGGTTGGATATGACTTCCAACTCACTAGCGTTTAGATGTTGCTTAGTGTATGTGTGTTCATTTTAACTTTGCAAAAAAGGGAAAATGTAACACCAAGCATACAATGCTCTTTCCTATATGCCTAATGATAAAAGTGTTTTAATATTTAGAAAGATGCATCTAATTTATTTGAATGATCTTCATATAATGTAGATAAAATAATAGAATTAGCCTTAGATTGGGCCACAATAGGCAATCTCTACAAATAGACTCTGATTTTTAGCCACAGGACAAAACCGTAGGTAATAGTGCTAGCCACAGGATAGAGTTGCGGGCCAATAAATTAGCCACGTTTGACAGATGTAACTAATAGTTCTAGTTGTGGCTAACAAACAAAATGGCATTTGTATTGAAATTTCTCCTTCTAGTGTTTATCTAGGTTTTTTGATTACCTAATGCAGTAAAAGCAGCAAAAATTAAAAATGTAGAGGATAAAAATTACCTGGATTTCTCATCTGATGGAGAGACAATTCGCATCCTACCTTCTTTTTTGATCTGCTTCTAGTTGTGGTTGTCAAGCATGGTTGAGATTGTGCACCACAGATATGAAGTGTGGCTAACACCTACAATAATAAAAAATCAAAAATCCATTAGTTATCATAAATTTTATGGGTTTCCACCATGATCGTTATTTGTACCAATCTAAAAAGCATACACCTAACTAGTGCATCAATTGAAATCGAGTATTAAAGCATCAAAATATGACAACAATGAATTTAACAAGAAAGTAAGGTTTATTTTATTAAAAAATTTCCAAATCTTGATTACATATACATCCCTCTTAGGGATACTCAATCTTTGATACAATTGATACAATTTTGAAGACCCTCTAAATGAGGGGGTGGTGTAATCCATAGACTCTTCAGAATAGACACAAACTACTTAAGGCCAAAGATAGCCTTCTTCTCCTTTGGTTGGAGGTATATGCTACCTTGAATTCCTTGAAAATTATTAGGTCCTGTAAACCCTACATTCAAGAAACAACATGAAAGGGGTTAATAACAAAGGAGGCCTCTCTTGATGAGGCTTTTGAGACAATTGCATAAATTGATGATAAAGAAAGCAAGAAAGCATGTAAATCTATGAAGATATCCAAGAAATCACCAAATTACTATAAAGTATGTAAAGAAAGCATGAAATCTAACTATTATGCATCCTAATTAGCCATTAGAACTTGAAAAGCATGAAACTTAATGAAAATAGTCTAGATTGACAAATACAAGGAAAAGGAAGTAAATCTACCTCTAATTCCTAATTTAACTGGTCAAATATCTGCTACAATGTTAATCTATTCTAGACTAAGCTATTTACATAACTAGAAATGGAAATCCACTGCTAAAACAAAGAAAATTAAAGATCAAACCCTCACCACAGGTCTGAGGCATAGCTGGCACTGTTAGCCATGGTTGGCAACTATGATTGAGTTTAAAGTATTCTTGTTCTTGTAATTAGGGCTTGGATATTCAATTTCCCTCATGGAATTGATGATCAAGGGTCACCTCTATGTCCCAATATGGATTGGTGGTTGAATTTTATAAGATTCATGTTCAATTGGCTTGAATTTGTGATTTGTGTTTCTTAGTATTTTGGAAGGTTCATTGATGGATTCATGCTTGTCACTCCACAATTAGGTAGCACTTTGACTCTCCTCAAGGGGTTGTCACTTTACTATCTATTTATTTTGAGCTTCACTACATTCCAACTCAAGATAATTCCAGACTTATACCCAATTTGAAGGGGGGTATTATAGCACTCCTAATACCTAATCCCTAATCTTGGCTTGCTTAGGAAGCCAAGATCAAGATCTAGGAGGTTGAATCAGTTGGGAGGAAAATTCTCAAAGCGTCCCCACCCAAAACCATTTGAACTTCATTTCCCAAACCATTGCAACCAAACTTGGCTTAGCCTGAGATTCTAAATAGTTTTAGTGCTAGTCGTGGCTCTGAGGCACAACTAGCTCTGTTAGTCATGGGTGTTAGTCGTGGATAAGGTTGAGTATGCCAAATCTGCCCAAATTTAGTGGTTGAAACCAATGCTCTATCTTTGAATGGTCCAATATCATTCATATGGTCTGTTAGCATGCCCATATGAGTATTCCCCTACACATGAAGTGTTTTAGGTGTCTACAATTCTCTATAGGTTTGATTAGTCTTGAGGAGGACCCGATGCTTCCACGATGGTTGTAGAGGAGGAGTTATGGTTTTGGCTTCATGGTTAGGTGCTTGGAGGGACCTCAATGGGTGGTGGAGGTGTGCTACTAGTTCACATGTTTTTGGGACATCCTTTGTATCCAACCCTTAGTTTCATTTATTTCTTTTTAGTTCAGCTTGCTGGTGAAGGTCTCCCTGGGCAGGAAACCTATTTTGAAATGTTTAAACTCCTAGTGTAGTTTCCCTGGTTCAGGTTGCTGATGAAAGTTTTCCTAGGTAGGAAACATTAATTAAATTTTTGAACTGTAGGTGTAGTTTCTCTGTTTTAGCTTACTGGTGAAGGTTTCCCTAGGTAGGAAATATCTTTTCAAATTTTTGAACCATAAGTGTAGTTTCTTTCTTTCAGCTTAATGGTGAAGGTTTCCCTGGGTGGGAAACCTCTTTTCAATTTTTTTGGTTCTAGAAAGTGGATTTTGTCTTCCTGGTTAGTTGGTCCTATGGATATTGTCTCCCAACATTTTTTGTTCTTTGTTTGTCTCTAGGAGATAGTTTCTTTTGTTGTGTTTTATTGTAAAAGGTTCGAGGATCCTTTCAAATCCCCCTATTTCAACCAATCAAAAAAAACATTTGGTGAAAGTTTTGTGATATATTTTAAATATTTATAATTGAAATTAATATTTAATGAGAAAATGAGGAGGTGAAAGAGGTATTTATAGCATATATATCTCCCTGTGGATTCAACAACTTATTTTCTCCTTTTTCAAGGTCATAAAATCATAACCATTGGTCCAAATGACATGATGTTTGAACCCTAGGTGTAAAAGCATGCTAGCATCACAACCATACATTAAAACTCCTAAAATTAATAAAATTATCAAGCTTCGTACTTAAAGTGGTAGTCTTATCAATGTCAATTTTTAGGGTGTTGCTTTAGGGGATGCATGTCAAAATATTCCTTAATCATGACTCTATCCTTAATTTTGGGTTTTAGGAAAGAAGATAAAAATATCACGAAAAGTTACAATTAGGTGAAGAAATAAAACCAATAGCATCATCCAACATGGCTTGTTGTTATTCTACCCATGGATTAACAAATATCCCATCATTATCCCCTATATAATAGGATGGGACTCTCCATCACCTATAAAGTCAATTATGTTATCTCAAAGGAACAAGGTGGTTTGTTCATGGTAAAAAAATTCTTTATGGTGTAGTCATTGCATAGGATTCCAAACATTCTTTTAATTACATAAAAAATCATATGTTCTTATGAAATTATATATGAACAAAGCATATGATAGGGTTTTCTAGAGTTTTCTACATGATATTCTCAAAAGGTTTGGTTTTGATCAAGGTTGGTGTAAATTGATTAAATGTTTTTTTAATAAGCTATGTGTGGCTTCTATTGGGGATAACTCCCATTACAAAAACAAAACATTACATTGCTTTCATTACATTTCTAACAAGTTAATTAAAGCATACCCATCTTTGCCTTTCTATCAAAGATATTATCCATCTTCCTCAAACTTCTAAGTTTCCATAATCAACTTTTTTTCTTTTTTTGAAGGAACTAACAACAATAACAGCCTTTACATGACAAATAACTCCAACATATAGAAGAAAAATAAACAAACATTCATTCATCAAAGAGGAATTAGTTCAATTATTTGTATTTTGTAGCAAAGGTTCTTCCTCCTTTAGAGTGGTAATATTTGAGAATGCATTTTTGCACTTCAAGCTCCTGAGGTAATATCTATTTGTAACACATTTTGTAGGATTTCCATTTTTATAAAATTGACTATCATTTATTGTTTCATAATTAGCTTCAATAATACCATATGAGGTGCGAATCTTTTCCATGGAACCATATAGATGGTCTTTAGTAACCATTTGGTTTTTATCAATGATCTTATTAAAATTCTCCTTTTGGGTTGAGTCTTATGTTTCTTGCATGATTCTTGCTAGAAAATTAGTGCATTTGGAGGATGAGCTTCTTTCTTTTGAACTAGGACATTTGAATATTTTTAATCATTTACATGGAGGGCCTTCTCCACCAAGAAGGAATTAGAGCATGATCGGATAACCAGGCATCTCTTCTTTAGGTGGCCATATTATTGATAACCATAACACTTTAGGGAGAAGTTTTCATATTCAATATATTGGATACATTCCCCTTTTCTTGAGGAGATAGTAATAGAATGAGTCCTAGGAACTGAAACATCCATTCAAACAGCCAATCTTGCTTTACTCATATTAATTTTAAAGGATAAATTTTCCCTTGTTTGGGCATCCATATACTAGAATGCACCAATGGCATTAACAATTTTGATGAAAATATTCTCTCCCCAAAAATCCATAGGGAGAGCATAAAGATTCACCCAGAATGGGAAGCCATTAAGAAACTAGGAGTCCAAGGTCTTATATAGACACCCTTTTGTCTAAAAAAATTAATTATTTCTATAATCCATTACCCTATCTCTATTTGCTAAATTAGAAAAGGAAATAAAAAATAAATTTTTGGGTAGTACAGTTACTAGGAATTCTATACTAGTCCACCAATATTTAATGTATCCTTTGAACTCTCCTAGGCCTAATATTTTGCCCATGAGTTTGTAGCTAATTTTTTGGGCTTCATGATCAATCAGATACAACCCAAATTTATCCTCTAAAATCTTGATATAGAGCAAAGGTTCATATACCTGTGAACCCAAATATCCTTGAGAGATATTTCTTTTGATCAAAGAGGCTTTCTCATAGACTAATTAGATGGTCTGCAAACAACCCTTTTTCTTCAAAACTTGACTACACCTAGGGTTTGCATTCCTTTCATGAAGACTATAGCTAAATTTTTTGCTTTGTTTCATCGCTTGGTTGCACCTAGGGTTTACACCCCTTTCATGAAGACAATAGCCAATTTTATCACTTTGTTCCATTGACTATTGTAAATTGATTAAATATTGTTATAGCACTCCAAAATATTATATTTTGATAAATTATTCTCTTATTGATTACTTTAAGTCATATTATGGACTCCACCAAGGTTATACACTATCTCTTTATCTATTTATTATTCTTATGGAGGCATTAGGGATAGCTTTCTCAAACAAAAAATAGAAGGAAAAATCAAAGGTATTGAGGTTGCAAAATATGGTTCCTTCAAATATACTTTTCTTTGGGGTTATCCCATGGTCAATGATGCCATGGAGATTGAATCAATATTATCATGCTATGAGAAGGTTATTAGATGGTTAATACTATAAAATCTAGGATTCTTTATTAA
Source organism: Wollemia nobilis (assembly GCA_028583015.1). Classification (NCBI taxonomy): domain Eukaryota; kingdom Viridiplantae; phylum Streptophyta; class Pinopsida; order Araucariales; family Araucariaceae; genus Wollemia; species Wollemia nobilis. The sequence goes on from JAQPPZ010001344.1 coordinate 450,358, forward strand.
CTATCATATATTTGCAATTAATTACTATGAATATTTTAGGATTTAAAATTTAAAAAAAAAATTATCAACCTACTTGGGTATTTTTTTGTCTCATAAAGGAAATAAAAAGGAGCTTTAAGTATTTTTTTTAGATAGAATGAATCTTTTTTTGGCAAGTTGGAAAGGTAAGTTCTTAACCATGGCAAGAAGACTATAACTTATCAATACTACATTATAAACCATCCCTATTTATATGATGTCTCAATATTACCAATAGGTATTGCATCAAAAACTAATAAAATTCAAAGAGGCTTTCTTTGAAATGGAAGTGAAGAAAAGTTTAGGTTTACTCTTTCTAACTACTATAGGGTCTACAAAGGGAAGAATATTAGGGAGGCAGGCTTGCAAATATGTAGGCTTATGATTTTGGTCTTAACGAAAAAACTTAGGTGGAGATTAGTCATAGATCAAGTAAAGAGTTCAACAGAAATATTACTTCAAACATGTATAGGTTCTCTTGATGCATTGAAATTATTCATGAAAATAACCCTACCCAAAGGATTGCCAATATGAAACTTCATATCAAATAGTTTGCAATTGATCAAGATATAATTAGATGGTAATCAATCAGGGGAAATATGTAAATTTTTTATCAAACACCTAGTTGAAAACTTATCCTCTTATCTCTAATTCAAAATGGTAATCACTAGCTTGGGCATGTCTATATTGTAAAGGTCTAAAGGTCAAATATTATATTAATAAGCAATAATTCCATATCATGGATTTCTAATAGTTACCTAATTGAATAAGAGGAACTCAAAAAAATTGTAGATGAGTTTCAAAACATGCTTTAAGAGCTTTATTTACCTATTTTTACATGAAAAGGTGAGTTGGTTTTGAATATATTAAGATATGGTGGATACTCGATCAAGTTGGGATATGAATTTAGAGCAATCCAAATTTCCTACTACCAAATATTTACTTTGGAATATTGTTTGGTCACAAGAGGTTCTCTCTAAGGCCTCAACATTCCTTTGGCTAGTAGTTCAAAGTAATATTATTATGAGAGATTCTACAAAGAAAAGGATATCGTGGACCTTTCAAATGTGCTTTGTGTGAGAAGGATTTACAAATATCGTATTATTTACTTCTTTATTTTCACTTTGCTCACACCATATGGGGTTACTTTTTTAAAAATGTGAGAATATGCTAAGTAGATGGGTAGATCTATCAATATTGAAAGAGTTGATGAAATATTAGATTAATTATTTCAAAGCTAAAGCATTATGTATTATGTGGAGGATTGGTCACACCACTATTTTTTGGAATTTATGGGTTGAAAGGAATAATATATTTTTTTAAATAAATATCAAAATCATGCCTAAGTTAAGAACTGTATTATTGCCTCCCTAGCATTATGCTACAGATATAGAGATCATCATGGGAAGTCTTGTGTGTAGAAAAAATATATTAGCCACTTGATTACAAGAATTAAATATACATGGAAGATTATTCTATGATAATGGCATTAAAACAAAGGATTTGTTTTGATCTATGGTAAAATAGAAATGTCTATAAATTGGTTTATAAAAATTAATTTTGATGATGCTTTCAAAGAAAATCAAGGAAAAATCAGTGGAGGTGGTGCTTTTTCAAAATAATGAAGGAAAATTTCTCCTCACTTAGAATCATATGGAACTTTAACCAACAACTATGCAAAGGCTAGGGTACTTCTTATAAGGATTAAAATTGCAAATGAAAAAATGGAAATATATTTAAATTGAGGGGGATTCACAAATTATTATTAATGCTATCAACAAAAATAGATGTGGAGATTGAATAAAAAGTAATATTATCTTTTAAGTTCATCATCTATTTATGGAGGCAATCTCTTAGAAGTGGAAACATATCTATAGATATTGAAATTGGGTAGTAGATAACATAGCCAATCATGGTTTTGATCATCATCTTGCTAAAATTTAAATTTTAGAGGGTAACTAGCCAAGTGAGATTTTAATATCTTAGTGAAAATGATGTCAAGGATCTAATCGCAAATATGTAGCACTTTGAGGAAGATCAATAATATTTTTAATAGAAAAGAAAATGAAAAATGTATTTGATAAAAGGGCAAGTTGAATATGAAGTGTAGGTTTTGATTATATTGTTTGTTGTTGAAGCTTGGACCTAGTTTTTGGACAAGATTTCATGTCATCTGATACATTATCCTTTACATACCCAGATCCAGTAGACATGATTATTTACAATTTTTTTTGTAATTATTTATCTTAAGATATTATGCTTCTTTCTTTGTTGGTTTCCTCTACTTTTGCTTTTACTTTCATGGTCTATCCATGAATTTAATGAAGGAAATTGAACCAAGAAATAAAATATCTAAGATTTTGGCAAGGATTTTCTCTTTTGAATCATATTAGGGTTTGGTCACCTTTGAAGCCCTATCATAGCAATGGTGGTGGGGGAATCCTTCCTTTCCCTAAACCCTCATTTTGGGATGTTATCATGATGACTAACTCCATACTCAAAAATTCTAACCATGGCTCATTTTACTCATTCGCATTACCTCCTATGTTCTACCAATCAAAATTATATGACCAAATAATTTAATGTAAGGAGGCCACAATGATCCCAACCAAGTAATAAAGGCTCCTTTGTTCCTAAGTTGGATGATGCTCCAATGGTGGATATTTCTTTGGACTATATTCAGGGCTTGATTCTCACACTAACTAAGAGAGCTCTTACTTGCAAATTTATGGGTATTTGGCCTACTCTAATATCCATTCAAAGATGTATCACCTCTTCTTTGGGATCTAAAATATCTAGCTATAAATTCATTATGGTAGGGAGAGGGTATTTCATAGTTATTTTATCCTCCATAGAGGAAATAGATGCAATATTTCAAGGAGATCTTGATTTCTTGGATCAAGCCTTCTCTACATTACCCCTTGGTCAGAAAATTTTGACCCACAAGTGGAATATCCAAAAGAAGTCTCAATTTTATGTAAGACTATCAATTTTAAACCTACATTAATGGAATAAACCAACTCTTGACACAATATGTAACTATATTAGCACATTTATAGATTAGGCACATCTAAATGCCAATAATGTAACTTGTGCTAGGTTGTGTGTTCAAGTCAATCTAAAAAAAGGGCTTCCTAAAAACATAGGTATCAAAGTCTTGGATTGGATCCATACCCAACCATTGGATTATGAGCACATTCCCTTTAAATGTATTACATGTCATCAATATGGTCATTTCTCAAGGAATTGTCCCACTAAGGCACAACAAGATACAATGAAGAAGATCAAGAATTCCAACTAGTAAGAAGAAAATAGTAGAGAAGATATATAAGTGGAAGGAGGAAGCCTCAACCATAGCTAGAAAGAAAAAATAATAATAATTTCTCTATTTTATCATAAAATGAGGAAGAGAAACACCTAGGGCCATCTAAAAAATGGTAAGAACCATCAGATCCTAAATCAAAAGTTAAATTAGAGGAAACTTAGGTTACCAAAGAAAGCCTTCAAGAAGAGGAGATTGAAGAAATAGAAGAGACTCATTTAGTTGCAACAATGATTCCAAAAGGTACCCCAACCACCAGATCTTCTACTAGAGGGAGGAAATCTAATTAAGAGGTAGGAACATAACAAGTAAATATAGAGATTAAAAAAAACACAAATAACCTTAGACTTTAGCAAGGCTAATAAGCCATTTAATAAATTAAGGTTCTAACAAAAAATGGAAGGGATTGGGTAGTCCCCTAAAAAACTACCTAAGTTAATTAATAGCCCAGTAGAAGCCAATGGTTATTTGCATTCAAGAAACTAAATTGATAAAATAGTTAGCAAGAATAGAATGGAAAAATATATGGAGATCCTCACACCTAGAAGCAATAGATTCATAAAGTGCCTTGAGGGGATTCTCCTTGCATGGGATCCATAGGTCCTGATATATATATTAATAAAATAAGAATTAAAAATTGGATAGAAACTTCTTTCTCCTCTCCAAATGGATAGACTTGGACCATAGTCATTTTTTATGGATCAAATAACATAGTCTTAAAATAAGAGTCTTGGAAAAGTTCTTATAAATATATATTTTTAGAAAATACCCATAAATTTAACTATATTAGGGTACTTGAATGTGACTTTATCCCAATGGGAGAAAAAAGGATGCATTCTCTCAAAAGACCCTTCTAAGGACCTAGTTATGAAAATTATAACTGAGCAAAAACTTCAAAAAATTATCCTCAAAAATAGAAAATTTACATGGACAAACACAAGATCCGGGGTTAAATTCATTATATAAAGATTAGATATTATTGATACAAGAAGATATACTATTTATGTAGACACTTATATCAAGTGGTATAATTCAAATTTTGGTCTCAAATCATAAGCCTATCTATTTGGATGCAGGTGATAATGCTCTTGGGAAATAAAAATTCCTTTCAAATAAAATCCAGAATGGATGGAGCATGAGTTTGCACCTTTAGTAGAAAGTATTTGGAAGAAACATGTATGTGCAAACAGTCCCCAAGAGGTATGGAAAGTAAACTTTTCCAATCTCAAGAAATACATTAAGGACTATATTTTCAATAAGACTACAGTTCAAAATATGTCAAGCATATTGCTACAACAAATGGAGGAAGCAGAGTAAGAGATAGGTGAGCAACCTCCAACCCCTCAACAAGAAGAGAGAAGACTCTGGTTGAACTAAAAAATGGATCAAGCTTTTAGAGAAGAGGTGCATCAGAGACTTTGATCAAGAATGATCTAGCTCAAGAAAGGATATGGAAACACAAATTACTTTCATCTAAAATCAATGTAGCACTACCAACAAAATACAATCAAATAAATTAATAAAATTTAAGAAATTTAATTTTATCAAGCAATCATAAATGAACTAGAAAGAGATCATTACTCGACCCTTCTCACAAAGATAATAGTAAATTAGCAAGCTCAGGCGACTCTCCTAAACAATATTTCTCCTTTATTAAAAAATAGAGACAGAGAAGTTTTCTTTTTAGTAGTAACCAAAGAAGAGTTAGAAGAAGTTATGCATTCACTTCCCAAGGACAAAGCTCTAGGACTTGATGGCTTCACCAACAATTTTTATCAGTGGTTTTATGAAATTATAGGAGATGACCTATTGGAAATGATAGAAGAGATAAGGATAAGAGGTAAGTTATCTAGGGCAATCAACTCTAGTTTTTTAATTTTAATTCTAAAATAAAAATGCAGTTAATTTTGATATATTTAGACTTATATCTTTGTGCAATTTCTCTTATAAGATAATGAATAAAATAATAGAAAATAGAATTAAAAGGAAGATTAATGATTTGATAGATCCATAACAAGGGGGTTATATTCCATGGAAACAAATATATTACAATATCATAATGATTCATGAAGCCCTACACTCAATTTCCAAGTCCAAAAATAAAATAATAGCTATTAAACTTGATATGGCTAATGTCTTTGATAGGGTAGACATTGGCTTTTTAACATTGGTGTTAGACAAATTTGTATTTCTAACTCAAATGATAGATTGGATAAGAGCTTGCATAGAGGGACCTTAGATAGCCCCTCTAATCAATGGGGAACCTTCTAACTTCTTTAAATCCACTGGAGGATTAATGCAAGTGTGTCCTCTCTCCTTTACCTTTATATCCTTCTAGCTAAAACTTTAGGCAGGACCTTAACCAAATTGGGAAAGAAAGAAATCTTGGGAATTATGGTAGCTACAAGATATAGGAAAATCACTCATACTCAATTTGAATATGACACTATTTTATTGGGGGAATCCACAAAATTGAATCTCAAATTGATCAACGATATTTTAGATTAATTCTCTTCAACTATAGGGGTAGAGATAAACACACAAAATAGTATATTTTTCACTATAAATACTTCAACAGTAGAAGATAGAGGTTTCTCTAAAATTTTTGAATTTCACAAAGGTAGTGATAGCTTTAACCACCTAGGTGTTCTTATGGGCTTCCATAAAAAAATTAAGAAACTTGGAATGTAATTCTAGAAAAGATGTCAAGGAGAATACACCAGTATAGTAATGGTTGGTTGAGTTTGGTTGGAAGAATTATTTTAATAAAATAAGTATTAGCAAGTCTTACCATATATCAACTATTGGTGTATCATGCACCCTTATATATCTTGCATAAGTTAGATGCAATGTTAAGAACTTTCCTATGGCAAGGGGTAATGCAATCATATAGGAAAAAGTTCTATTTGGTCAATTGGAAGATTTTTACCAAGCCAAAGGAGTAGGGATGCTTAGAAATTAGAAAATCAACAATTGTAGCAAGGAACTAAATGCTAAGTTGCTTTAGAATCTACTCACTCCACAAAACTCTCCTTAGAAGCAAATATTAAAATACAAATATCTAAACAACTTTAATGGAATACAACTCATAAAAAGTGTGAAAAACATAGTAGGCTTCTCAATTTAGAAACATATTATGAAAGCTATAGATATTTTATTAAATCATACCTATTGGCTTCTAGAGGATGGTAAAAAAATTAATATATGGGATGATTCAGTCTTGGGAGGACCTCCAATCATTAAGAATTGTTTCCTATAATTAAAATCAGACCTGTAACAATTGGGTGTTAACTCTCTTGCAGAATTAATTGAATGGATGAGAGATCCACCCCTACCACATCTTGACCAAGACTCATGGAGATAGTTGCACATCCATACTAAAGGGATTAAACTTTCTCCTCAACTTATAAATCAGCTTATATGAGGATCTATTAGTGGATCAGATGTTTATACAGCCATCCAAGAGATGGTATTATAGCAATAGGATCAAAAGAACTCAACCATAGCTACGGTATGGAATTACAAGGTTCCCCCCAAACTTCAATTCTTTCTTTGGTTGGTGCTCCAAAACAATATTCTTATTGGAGACAACCTCATTAAGAGGAATATCATGGGGTCTCATATTTTCCATAGGTGTCTTAAGAACAATAAAACAATATCACATATATTCTTTTAGTGTATATAAGTAGTTGAAATATGTATTGAAATCATCCATCATCTAGGAGCAGTACTATTAGGATCCTTCAACTCAAATAAATTCCTAACTAATTGGGACTAAATTTACAAATGGGAACTAAATAATAGGCACCTTATCAGGAAAATATGATATTCAATACCCATATTCATCATTTGGCACATATGAAAGGACAAAAACAACATTATTTTTTATGACAAAAGAACAAATTTTTGAGTGTTAACTAATAGAGTGTTGAGGGAGATAGTCTTGAACACAACAAGACATTAGAAGATTAATATAAAATGAGATACAACTATTACACCAAATGGATCTCCAAAATATCCTAAATTTGGGCCATAGGTTAAAACAACCAAACTTTCAAAGATAAAATTCCTTGCATTTTTATTTAATGGAGCCTCTAAATCAAACCTAGGTCATGCAATGACTGGTGGTGTGATACTAGTGGTGCCACACTATGAAATATTTTAGTTCAAGTTTAATTTGGATAAAACAACCAATAATATTTTAGAATTGATAAGTTGTGAAATGGGATAAAAATTGGCTCGAGAAGAAGTCATTAAACAACTCTATGTGTATAGTGTTTCAAGACTTGTGATCTTTACCCTATCTAAGGGGAAGGATTTCTTATTAGTCTAACTAAAAATTGTTTAAAGAAGACTGAGAGAATAGGAGAAGAATTTTGAATATATACAATACTCCCACATTTGAAGGAGGTATAATATAGTGGTTGATCACCTTGTAAATGAGGTCATAAACATACCCTATTTTCATCTTGGAGTAATAAGAAAAAAGTAAAGTAGACAATATGAATGGCACAAATGATAGGAAGCATATGGAAATTTTTGAGCCTTTGGATATTTTGGATCCTTTGAAAATTTTTGTGCCCCTAGAGATTGTGATGTCTCTAAATATCCTTGGAACATTTTGTGATTCTAGAGCTTTTGTTTTTTTGAGTATTCTTGGTGATTATAATACTCTTTGCATCTCTTGCACCCTTGGTATACTATTCACTTTTTGGAGTTTTTGAATTTAGTTTGTTGCTTGTTCCTCATTTTGGATAGCAATATTGTCACCTCAAAGCTACTTTTTGGCTAATTGTTCTTTGCAAATTTGAATATCAATATATAACTCCTTTTCTTTTCTTTATTTTTAAAAATAAGGTTGAATATGATTTTATCGACTTAATAGAAAATATAATATTTTGGTATTTTTATGGAAGTGGCACCCAATAAAAGCCACATATAGTTATATAATAATAATAATATAAAAAATGTAGTGACGATTTTTCAAATCACAAAAAAATGAAATTCCAAAGTGCAAAGGATTAGGATTTTTTCCTGAAAAAATGTCTCATCTTTTAGGAGTCATATCTTCGCGAAGAGTTATCCAATTTAGCTTATTCTTGTACCATATTGTGCAGAATTTGAATAGATTTAAAATGAGTGGTCATGTGCAAAACTCTGATCAATATTGAGGGAGATACAACCTTATGAATTCAACCATTTGGAACAAGGACAGTGACGATTTTTCAAGTTGCGAAAAATGAAATTGCAAATATTTGCCAACTAGGGTTTGAATGATGGGAAGATCAATGAAGGGCTAGGATTTAAGTGAGGAAAGACATTCTATCTTGATAAATAATTTTTTAGCTAAGTTATTTTTTCCCTTTCTTTATATTAGAAAATGTGCATGAAAATTTTATAAAGTTTTTATCAAATATTATATTTGCTATAGAACTTTGAGATAAATTTTATTAGATTTTGAGTTTTAGTTTCCTTTCCATTGATATATTTATAGTTAAATCCTTATAATAATACCTAGTGGTAGATTTTAGTGAGCACACCTTATATAGGTCCTCATTTCTCCAAGATAGGACAATTTTTGGTACATTTAATGGGTATTGGTCAGGGGCTTCGACCTTGAGAAAATGGATTGATAGGAGTTGGAAGTCTCTAGAAGTGATTTTATAATTTTTTCCCAAAGGTTTCTTCCTAGATTTTTTTTTCTAGTGAATAAAGAGAAAGAATCCTAAAAGGGGGTCATTGGTTTATAGGAAGAGCAGGGCTCTCCCTTACCCACCGGTATGAAGGTTTTTCACCTGAAAATGTAAATCTATTTTCTAGTACTATTCTGGGTGAGGATTTTTGGGTTACCCATTTAATTTTGGAAAATAGATACCTTAAATGCAATAGGCAACACTCTAGGATAATTATTTGAGATTTTAGATACAACAAAATATGAATTTTTGGCTATTTATGCTCGAATATTGGTCATGATTGATATAAGTAAAGTTTTACCAAAATCAATCATTCTTAAGTATGGGGATAATATGTGGAACCAAACTATAGATTATGAAAACATATCTTTTATATGTATAATATGTCATGAGGTAGGGCATATTGAGAGGTCATACCCTAAGAAGAGTCTAGCAAAATCATTTGTAGAAAATCGTAAGAGAAATTTACAATTGGTTATGGATAAAGATGGTTTTCAACTTCCAAAAATAGATCTAGAAAAATAAAAGAAAATGAACAATGGAGACCAATTAGGAAGGATACTGGAAGAAATTTCAATTCTTTTAAGGCTTTAGCCTATGAATAAAAAGTATACCAAAACTTATAGGACATAGTTCAACAATTTCAACATATTAATAAGGAATAGTCTATTGAATATGATCCTAATTTTAAGGGATACAATCTTGATGAATCTAAGGAATGGGTCTCATCATATTTTGAAGACACTCTTAAAGTACCATGCACCATTAAGGAGAAAATAATTGATAAGGAAAGTGTAGTTTTAGAAGTTAATACCTTTGTCAGTAATAACGAAATACCATAAAATGAGTAGGATAAGTCAAAAGCTTCTATAATAGAGTCAGGAGAGGATAAATATGTTGAAAAACAAATTTGTGAAATAATATTGAGGAATATAATAATAAGACCTACTCCTAATATAAGCAAGGTAAAAAAAGGAAAACCCTCAAATTATCAAGCAAGATATAGGGAAGCAAGAGCTAACCTAGAGAAAGGAACACAAACTAAGTTGGTTGAACTTCTCTTTACCAAACAAAAAAATGATATTGGTAATACGCAATAGGAGCCAAAAGGCCCTAATGAGACATGATTATCATCTCATGGAATATATGGGGTTCTAATACCCTCTCAAAGCATAAGTGTATTAGGGACCTATGTATAAGTAATAAACCTGATATCCTCTATATCCAAGAAATTAAATGACAAAAGAAGAAGTTTCAAAAACTATGAAAGCAATTTGGGCAAGATGTGAATGGGATGCTATGGATTTTGAAGAAGTGGCAGGGGGAATTCTAACTTTTTGGAATCCTTATAGAACCTCTTGTGTAACCATTCATAAAACTAGGCATTGGATAGCCTCTTTAGTCACTTTCTACTTTGCAGATATTCACTTCATCCTTATCAATGTGTATGGTCCTACAACTCAATCAAGTAGATTAGAATTTTAGAGTGGGATTGAAGCATTTATGAGAAGTAAAGACCAAGAAACCCATTTCATGATCATTAGATATTTTAATGCCACTACCAAGCTGAATGAAAATTTTGAGGAAATTAGGAAATTAACCCAAAGTATGAAATATTTCTCAGCTTTTATTCAAAACAACAATCTATAGGAAGTTGAGTTTGAAGAAGACTACTATACTTGGACTAACAACAGGAGAGGCCAAAACCTAATAGCAAAAAAAATAGATAGATGCATTCTCTTATATTATTGGCTATATGAAGGAACTTGTACTAAAATTAATACCTTAATAAGGATTGGTTCAGATCACTGGTCAATATGAGTTAAAATGGTGGTAAGTGAATTCAAAAAATATTATATTTTAAATATGAGCACATGTGGGAAGACCATCCTCAATTTGTTGATATGATAGCTCAAACATGGAATTCTTTAGGTAATGGTGGGTTGTATGCTTTTCCAAACCAAATTAAAGCTATGACGTCTAAATTAAAATAATGGAACAAGAACACCTTTGGAAATATTTTTGAGAAGAAAGAAGAACTGAAAGATAAACTTTCAAAATTCCAAAAAGGTGATGAAAATAATACAAGCTCGGAGAAAAGAAAATTTATTAGTCAATATCATAATATTTTGAGTAAGGAAGATAAATTCTAGATATTAAAATCAAGACATCCATGGTTAAAAGGAGATAAAAATATAATTTTTTTCATAGGATGGCTATAGTACATATATCATCTTCTAGAATTGGTAGAATTAAATCAATAGAAGGGGTTTGGATTGAAGATCAAAGTGAAATTAGAAAAGAGGTAAAGTTGTTTTATCAAAATATTTTAGGTTCAAAGGAGATCGAAGTTCTTAATGATAAACTTCTTCAAGATATTCCTTCAGTTATAACAAATGAAGACAATAGGAAACTGATGGAGCCAATTACTCCAGAAGAATTTCATTTATATCTTTTCTCTTTTAATAAGGATAAATCTCCTGGTCCATATGGGCTCTCTACAAATTTTTACCAACATAATTGGCATATAGTGAAGGATTCTTTATTGGTGGCAGTGGAACAGTCTAGGGTAAAATATTACATTCCTTATAAAATAAATACAACTTATATTACCCTAAATCCAAAAAATAAGGATGTTGAATTCTTTGATTCTTTTAGACCTATAAGCCTATGTAATATGGCTTATAATATTATTTTCAAAGTGATGGTGAATAGATTAAGGTTATTGTTAGACAAAATTATTTCAAAATAGTAAGGAGTATTTGTGAAAGGGAGACAAATTTTGGATGGGATCAAGTAGCTCATGAAGTTATACATTCAATAGCTTCAAGAAAAGAGAAAGCTATGATCTTAAAACTTGATATGAGTAAAGCCTATGATAGGGTTAAATGGGATTTTCTTTTTTTAGTTTTAGATTTGTTTGGTTTTGGGAAGAAATGGGTTAAATGGATTAAATATTGTGTTTCTATAGTTTCTTATTCAGTGTTGGTCAATGGGTTAGTGATAGAATATTTTAAATCCGAGAGAGGACTTAGATAAGGAGATCCTCTATATCCTTATTTTTTCATTATTATGGTAGAAGTTTTGAGTCGAAAATTAAATAAGGCTTACAAATATGGGCTTATAAGTGGATTTAAGGTTAGTAATAACATCGATAACATCACTCATTAATATTTTGTAGATGATACAACCCTTTTTGGAAGGGCAAGGATAAATGAGGCCAGAGCTCTGAATAAATTTTTAAAAGAGTATGAAAGAGCTTCAGGGAAAAAATTAATAGGACTAAATCCAAAATTTATGTTCTTAACACTCTTGCTAATATCAAAGCAAGAATTTACAGGTTGCTTCAAATGGAGGAGGCAAACTTGCCAACAACTTATCTAGGGATGCCTATATTTGAGGGGAGAATGAGGATAGATTTATGGAATCCAGTTATTAGTAAAATTCAAAATAAACTTATAGCTTGGAAAGGTAGATAGTTATCATTAGTAGGAAGAGTGCAGTTAATTAAGTCAGTCTTACAAGCCATTCCAACATATTTTATGTCATTGTATTCTATGCCAAAATTAGTTGAAAAAGTTTAATCTTTATCATGTGATCCTTTTTATGGTTAGGTTTACATGATATAAGTAAATTTCCTTTGGTGAAATGGAACAAGTTGTGTGATGACAAAACTAGGGGAGGTCTTGGTTTAAGAGATCTTACAAATTCAAACTTAGCTCTTAGGGAAAATGTTATCTGGAAATTGTACAAAGAGAGTCAAATACAATGGGTAAGAATTCTTCTAAGTATGTTGATCCCAATGATCCAAGTTTAATATTTACTACATTCTCTCTTCTAAATGGTTCTACTCTTTGAAATGGTTTAAAAAATATATATTGATCTTATGATTAAAGGTTTAAGATGGGTGGTGGGAGCTGGAGAAAAAAATTCTATTTTGATGTATACTTGATGTGATAAAAAACCACTCAATTTAGATCTAGTTTTGAAACCTTGGATGAGATTACTTCAAGACAAATACGGTGATAGGGTTTCAAAAATTTTGTACAAGGATTGAGAAGGAAGATACAATTGTAAAAAATATTTTTTTACAATTATACAAGACATTGATGCTAGGAGGCAATTAAGTAGAAAGATAAAAATTGGTATTATTCTAAGGGGTGCCAAGGATAAATTGATTTGAGAGTTGAATAGATCAGGATAATACACAACAAGAATTGGATATAATGTTCAACACCAACAACATAATAATATCACTAGAATATGGAGAGATATTTAGCATATCCCAAGCATTCCTAAAGTCAAAATGTTTGTTTGACTAGTAGGTCATAGAAGAATTTTATCCTAGTATAACCTTATGAAAATGGGTTTTCATGTCCCCTCTAAATGTGTTTTTTGTAATAAGGAGGAGGACAATATTGACCATATCTTGGGAAATTGCTCAATAGTCTAAAATCTATGGCAATGGATTCTTAATATATTTGGTAAATGAATGGTGATGAATAGCAAAATTGAATATTGGTTAAAGAAATGGCAGAGCACTTATAAAAGTGAGGTTTTACAAACAATATGGGATATATCAAAAGATACAATACTTTGGACTATATGTCTAGAAAGGAATAGAAGAATATTTAAATAAAATAAAAGCGGTTTAGAGGTAATGAAAAAGAATATTTGTTTAGCCATAGAGGATTCTAAACCAACTCTATCAACTCACCCAATCCTAATTTGGAAGCAGAGAGTCTTGATAGATGAAGTCAAGTCATTAAATGGAATTATGATGTTGGGTACAAGAGAAGCAAAAATAAGGTAAATAATAAAGTGTGGAAACCACCAGATGTGGAGTGGGTTAAATTGAATTTTTATGGAGCATCTAAAGGAAATCCAGGACCAGCAAGAGGAGGAATAATTAAAAATAATAGAGGAGATATTTTGTCTCATTATACTTTCAATTGTGGATTTAAGAAAAATAATGAAGCTGAAGCTTGGGTAGCTTTAGAAGGGTTAAAAATATGTAATCAAATGAAATGGAATAGAGTATGGATGGAAGGTGATTCTCTCATGGTAATAAATGCAATTTTAAGGAAAGCAAAGGCTCCATGGAACATACAAGATATAATTATGGAAATTAAATATCTTGCTAAAGAGTTTAAAGAAATTAGGTTTACACATATAGTAAAGGAAGGAAAAAAATGTACATATAAGCTAGCCAATAGAGGGGTTTGATTGAGGATCATGAAGTTAACATCTCCTTTCCATGGTTAAGGAAGTAGAAAGTTTAGTTGAAGCTAACAAAAAATGTTGATTGCCTAAAACAATTAATGAGTAAGATTTACTTTAATGTTTTCCATTGGCAATATCTCTTTTATTTTGTAAAAATAATGTGACTATTTATTATAATTTGTGTGGTTGCACTTGTGTTTCAGGAAGGAAACTAGCAATCCATATTTGGTAAAGCAGACTATGTTAGTGTGATGTTTTAGACATATTACTCTACTAAGATGCAAGGCATCGATAGTAGAGGTGTAGTGTTGGCATTGTGAAGGTTGCTATAGTAAAATTTTAAGAAAGATACTAACTTTTGGATTTATTGTATTCGTACAGAGATTTGAAAATATCCAAAAAATTAAAATCAAGAACTCAAATATTTTATGTAAAATGATGTAGGTTTCTAACTATAGCATCTCAATTGAGATGAGAAGTGTATCTATTTGTAAACTCTTAAGCTCTAAAGAAGAGAGATGTGATTTTTTAAGGTGGGGGACCCGAGTACAATCCCTTTTTATCAAGAAAAAAATAATAATAATATCAAAATTACCTAATAATTGTTAAAAAAAAATTGATAAATTGTTATGTTTTGTAATCCTAGAGTTTCTTGTAGTCCCACCCTAGCACCAAAATGACTTTTAAAAATTTTTGTTTTTATTTTATGTTAAAGTGGTGCTATAAATCATTTTTATAGTACATATCATTATCGTCCTAGTGTCACTAAATAATACCAATGTAACATCAAAGTAGCACCACAACCTAGCATCATTAATACCTTTGATTAAGACATCCCTAATCTTGGTCCTTATATTCATTCTTCTTTGTATCTTAGTGACAATATCCTTGTCCTTGTTAAAAGACTAAAATATTATCATTATGACATTATCAACCCCCATCCTTGTAGTTGATCTTATTTTTTATTTATCCCTTCTATACCCTTTTGCAACCATGTTAAGCACAACTAATAATTTAAAGTATAATAAAAACAATGAAAATATATTTAGAAATTAATTTATTTTAAAATAAAAGCAATACAATCTAAAGTTAAATTAATTTATATATATCCAATAATTATAAATAATGATACAACTTATAAATGAAAATAAATAAAAGAAAAATAATTAAATTAATTATTACAATTTAAAAATAAAAAATTTTAAAACAATTTAATAATAGAAAATTTATATAAATAAACATTGCAATCTTACAACCATGGCATTACCTCAATTTATCATATTCCTTGACATTCAAGGAGAATACCAAGGTTTAAATCTTGCCAAAAGATACATGCATAATTGCCAAGTTGTTGTAATACACTATGTGGTCACAAGGTAATACAGGTGGGACACATTCCACTACCATATAAAGCATTGCATATATATATATATATATATATATATATATATATATATAATATTCTTATAATGAAATGGGATTAGCTCTACCAATTAAAATTCCTCATCTTTAAAGGAGTAAGTTAAAGTTAGTCAATTTGTTGTGATATCACTATGTGACGATGATGAAATGCAATTGATACCTATTTCAATCACATATAACCAATTGATTAAACATTATATTATAATCTTATACTCAATTTGAAAATGTTTGTTAATTATAGATAACAACAAAAGAAAGTATACTAAAAGTATCTATAAATAACACAGTGAAAATACTAATGTGCCTTATTTTTTTAATATTATTCAATAATGTTTTCCATGAGGTTTAGAGCAATTAATTGGAGTGAATATTTTCATATCTTAAACCAAGGTTTAAATCTCATGGATGAACCTTAAAATTTTATCTTATGGGATTTGGGACCATTAGTTGAAAATGAATAATTTCATACCATCAACTAAGGTTCAAATTCCATGGGTGCACCTTAATATTTAAATAAAATAGCATAAGATCAATAAGATAAATTCCTCAACTTTTAAGAAGAAGACCCAAGCTCAAATCTTGCCAAGCAATATATGCATAATTGTGACCTAGGTTCGAACCTTGCCACATGTTATACACATTATTATGAACTTGTAATATCACTATATGGTCATGATCTGACTTTATATATATATATATATATATATATATATATATATATATATATATATATATATATATATATATATATATATATATATATATATATTAGTGAAGAACTTCTCCTAAGAATGTGTAACCACCAAAAAGGCTCTTGCTATCTAGTTTATCTATTGCAATTCATGAAATAAGTACAAATGGGAAAACATAAGTTGAAAACAAGAAATGAAACAAATATAAAAAATTCCTTTATTGATCTTAATGAAATCAAGCTACATATTCGTCCCTCTTAGGTATACCCATTTGATACTTCAATTACAATAGAGTTTCAAATCCCTCTCAAGGGTAAGTGCAATCAAAATGCTTTCCAGGATGACACGAACTGCTCTAGGGTGTCGATGAGCCTCTTCTCCATGATTAGAGGCATTTGTTGCCTTGAATCCCAAAACCCTGTTAGTCCTACATGCAATAAACAACAAGAAACATTAAAATCAAAGGAGGTCTCTCTTGATGAGGCTTTAAAAGGATGCTTGTATGAAAGATAACATGATAATCAAGAATGTGATTCTATGTATGTAAATTGATGTAAAACATGATAATTTTCCATTAGAAATATAAAAGAAACTAAGATGAATCTATCTAGGCTCCTAATTAACCAATTGAAGACATGGAAGCATGAAAAATATTCATTATGCCTACACTACAATAATGAAAGGAAATTGCAATTAACTCCTAATCTATCGGTCAAATGTCTCTAGAATACTAAATTAAACCTGAAGCATAATCAATAGAACCTAGCTAAACAAACTATAAAGTAAATAATAGGGAAATCAGGTTTCACCTGCTGATCGTGAATCCTTCAAGCGGTGGGCACTGTTCACCATGACTGACAGCCATGACGGATACTGAAGTAAGTTTACCCTCTAAATCAAGGCCAATTCTATGATTCTCCTTGTCAAATTGATGTTCAAGGGTCGCCTCTTTATCCTTTGACATATTTAGCAGTTGAATTGTTGAATGAGTGCATGGATTGCACAGATTAGCATTTCTTGGCTCTCCTATCCTCCTAGAATCTCCATTGTGATGTACAATTGGGTAGCAAAAGGGCTCCTATCAATGCATGTGAATGAGTGTGCAATTTGATATGGTTTCACTACTCAATTGATTATATTTCTCTCTCTTTTTTCTTCAATTCATAGGGGGATTATATAGCAATTGCCAAGGGCTAGGGGTAGCTTCCTCATGAAGCTAAGATCAATATTGGGAATTTGAGCTTATTGTATGGAAGGATCCAAAACCTTCCTCACTCAAATCACTCCAATCTACAACCAATTGGTCGTTGCAACTGATTTTGGGTCGATAACTGATTCTGAGTCCTGATCGTGGCTGATAGGCATGGTCAGAACTGCTAACCATGGGTGTCAGCAGTGGCTAGCAATGACTAGGCAAAGATGCCCAAATGAGTGGTAAAAACCATTACTATACCTTGGATTTATCCAAAGGTCTTCCCTATGATCTTCTAGCATGTCCCATATGAGTAGTCACCTCGAAATGATGCATTTTAGCTGTATATAAATGCCCCTTTTGAGATACATTGTGAGATCGAACAACGCTGAGCAAAAATAGACCTCCTAAAATGATGTCATAGGTTGCATGATGATCATTAGTTTGATCAACATTAGATACCCCAAGTCCAGTAAAAGGACGTGTATCCTAGAATAATTGCTTTTAACTTGATAAAAGACTTAATTTGAAAGGTTTTTCACTCGTCATCAGGCATTCGGGTAGCTTTGGTGCTACAATAGGAGTTAGGCCTATATAACCAAAATGAGGAGAGCTACAAACAAATTATCATATATGCTATTTGCCCCAACAAAAGGGTAAGCTTATGATAGTCTTTAGCAATGATTCGTAAGATGAATACAATTTTGAAAATATCAAGGGATTTTCTATTGATTTTGATTATGATTTAATATTATGACTACCCCCTCAAGCGATGAGTCTATGATGGTAATGACAATTGAATGAAGCAATGAGGTCACTTGACCACTATGAATGATCTTGAACAAAGTAAGATTTAGCATTTGAATAGTTGGCAAGGCCTAATCAGCTATGATTGCAACTATTGATAGTAATTACCTATTTCTATCCCATGGAGTGGGCCAGTCATGAAGGCCTTATTAGAAAATCAAAATGAAAGCACTCCTGATTAGGCATGTGTTGAATCATATTTGTCGATAATATGCTGAAAATATCATAGGAGAATTGCGATGAGTATCTCGTTCCCTTGGAGCAGTTTAGTTGTGAAGGCCTTCTTAGGGATTGAAATGAAGCATATCAATTCTACAATGATGAATTTACCCCAAATGTCCTTATGTAAATTTACTCATCTTACCTAATTGCATGGATCGTAAGTCGCTGCAACCGCCAAGTGTATAGGGTAAATGATTGAATACGAGGCACATTTGAGTTTTGATTTATTTAATTTTTTTGTTAATTTTGAATTGAATATGTTTTATTTGGCTGGGAGGTACGACACTGCAAGGAAGGATTTCCATAGCGACGACCTCAGTTGAATGGAATTTTATCTCAGTGAGTTTTTTTTTTTGCCTTACGATGACATTTTCTAATGTCATTGTGCTTTGTTTGGCTTATTTTGAATATTTTATATTTTCTGGTGCAATTCTAGTCTAATGAACATTTTTATTTTGACCTTTTAAGGCTCTCCATGATGGGAATTGGGAGTATTTATTATAGCTCACTAATTGCGCCTATCAACTATGGTTAAATTACTTGACCACAACTCGAAGCCACGATCAAAAAAACCCTAATTCGAGGATCGTGGCTATCAACCGCAGGTAACCTGAATTTGAAAAGGTTAAATAAGGATTTGCTTTTGAAAATTTCATTATTTACCTGATAGTAAAAGTAAATTTGAGAGCTCTAATAGGTAAATAACAAAATTTGACCAGGGATGTTGCTAAAAATCATACCCATTCCACACATTCCACACTTAAGGTCGACTAGCCGAAGGCTTCGACCAGTGGAGGAGGTGGTACCTCCAAGGTAACTCAAAAATCGAGACCTCACTTGCAAATTACTAGATTAAAATTAACCATATTAATAAAATGGTAAATGAACCTCATTAAACTACCAGTAACGAACCTCACCCTAGCTATGTTTAGCATAGGTTAGATAAGGGGTGGGTTATTTTTTTTTAGGGATTTTTTTAGGAAGGGCGGACCTGAAATGGGTCTCGCTCCCTAGCCGTGCATGGCAGTCGTGGGCCCCAATTGGCAGATTGGGGGTCATGGCTATCAGCCACGATGGGATTTAAATCCCAATGGTCAAATTTTTGACCATTGGATCGACCATGGTTCCAACCCATGGCGCCCAAATTTCTCAAAAAAAATTAAATTTTCCCATTTTTTCAATTTTTTTGGGCAATTAATGTTATTTATTACTGTTTTGAAGCACTCTTTTGATGTTTTTTGAAATTTTTTATCATATTTTTGCATTTTTTGTGTTTTTATGAGATTTTATGATTTTTTTGTTGTTTTTAGTTGGTTTTAATTATTTTTTCTATTTTTACTGGATTGCTTTTACCTAGTCCCTAACGAACAGAGCAAGGGAGACAGATCTCTTTCGCAACCTTCACCACACACTGACTGGCATAGAGTTGGGTTGGTTTATTGTTGTGGGGTTCGGCTTCATCTTAGATCTCCCCACTATCCAAGTGGACCTGTCATACCTTACTGCATTGGCCTGTCACTGGGATACGAGGACCAATATATCACCTACCTACGGGTGAAATGATTATCACCCTAGAGGACATGTACCACATCTTCTGGCTACCCATTGATGGTGAGCCCATCACCTCCTCTCCTACCATGATGAGTAAGACCATGTTTGATGCTCTCTTTGGGTAATAGAGCATGGAGGCACAAGGCCGCATTGACCACGGAGGCATCCATGTTTAGAAGTGGTACAAGATCAGGTTTTTCTCATAGAGGGAGGCATTATTTATGCATCTCATCATTCAGATAGTCCTCCTAGACTCTTCAGGTTTGAGGTTCCCTTGGAACCTCCTAGCTCTGACTAGAGATCTCATGGTTAGCTCGACCCTGTAGCCTCTTATCTTGTCCTAGGGGAGCGCTCTCTTAGCACAGCTCTACCATGAGCTATTTTAGATTACCCATCATAGTAGATTCAACATCGACTATAGCCTTTTTTTGTAGATTTGGGGCTAGCATCATATCCTTATAGATCACACCATCGACTTGCCTCTATAGATAGCTACCCTTGCATATGATCAATAATGCTATGCTACCTACTGGTCCTGGGAGAATGAGGGCTTCAGGAGTATGTCTTGTGCAAGATACCTAGATCATTATATCAATCGCTTGGCATAGCTATAACTTGAGGATATCTAGTGGTGACCCTACATGGACTA
The DNA here is from genome assembly GCA_028583015.1 of Wollemia nobilis. Taxonomy (NCBI): domain Eukaryota; kingdom Viridiplantae; phylum Streptophyta; class Pinopsida; order Araucariales; family Araucariaceae; genus Wollemia; species Wollemia nobilis. The sequence continues at coordinate 471,149 of JAQPPZ010001344.1, forward strand.
CCCACCCTAGATAGAGGTAGACAAATATCTACACCAGGTACACAGAGAGATGGATCATTAGCCACAAGGTTGATTGGCATGAGTATCACTACTTCTCTCATGTTCTATGACAGTTTGAAATTTGATAGGATATCATAGATATGTCGACCATTTATAGATGCCTAGTCCTAGAGAGGGACCTAAGCTGGTCCCAGGTCACTCCACTTGGGTAGGATAATGACGACTTCCAGGATTTGGGGCTAGCCGATGTGGGTACTACTCCAAACTATTATGGTTGGTGGGTCAACTTCTAATGGTACAAATAGGGCCCTCTAGGTCGACCAGTGGAGGTATTTGTAGCAGAGGGTGCAGAGGGCATAGATGTGGATCCTCATGGGCATAGGACCTACCAAAGGATATAGGGAGCATGGGGCACAGTAGAGGAGGACCTATAGGTAGAGGTAAAGGAGGAGGTCTCTAAGGAGGGTGAGGTAGCTCTAGATAGTGAGATCGAGCAGCTGAGGGCATAGATTGCTAACCTACAGATCCAAGTGGGGATACTCCACACTCAGATCCTCCATCGAGATACCTCTATCATCACTCTGGAGGTAAAACTAGCTTACGGGTAGAGGTAGTGGCATAAATATGATGAGGAGAGGAAAGCTCTCCACGCACAGGTTACCACTACAGACACTCATATTGCATAGATCACTGGCAAGTGGGATCTGGCATAGGCATAGCTTAGTGTAGTTACTACTAAGAGGGACTTACTTAGGGCAGTGAGGGGAGATCCCTCATCCTCATAGGTCATCATACCACCTTTGATAGTACCATCTTCTTTATTACTAGGAGATCATGACCTTATGGTAGAGATCAGGCAGCTACATACCCTTGTGGAGGAGGGTAACGACAGGTATGTAGTGAGAGTAGCTCATATTACCCAGTTGGAGGGTCACATCAGTCTTCTATATGGGGAGGTTTTAAAGGATATCCACACTACAGGGACCCACAAGACCAGGTCTAGGGCTAGAGAGACAGGGTAGTCATTCGCTAGCTCTAGCCACAAGACGCACAAGACTGAGAGGACTCATAAGTCTTTGAGTACTCATGGTTCCAGCTCATAGAGGACCCACAGGGATGGTAGATGTGATGGAGGTGCCTCACAAACTAGGGGTATAGGCCCTATGTAGTACAGATCTTTATAGATGCTTATTATACCATTTTTAAGTGTAAGGTCAAGGACCTACACATATGTAGCCTACGGGCATTTTGATGTACCCCTCTGTACTTATTAACACATAAATATGATATGACATTTCATATCATTACATGTGTATTTTATTTTTGGTATTTTATGTTTTATGTTATGCATATGTATGCAATGCATTATTGATTTGATGTTATATGATGTGATGTGTGGATGCAATGTGTTATTGATTTGATGCTATATGATATGATGTATGGATGACATGCACTAGATAGCTATGCGATAGATTATTAGATGTTATGAGTTATGTATGCATATGTACTACTTATGATGGATGCATTATGGATGCCATATTTTGATGTTACATGTATGTATATATTTCTTTACTTGTATGCATTTGATTTATACTGCTATGACATAATTTATGTCATGTATGTATTGTATGTATTTCTTTGTTTCTTTGATAATGTGTTATGTAAAATGGACATGTATGCTTCAATCACTTAAAACATAATGTATGCAATGTGAGTTTTAATAAATCTAATGGATGACACCACAGAATGTATAAAAATCATGGATTGTAGTTGTTGTATCTCTTTGTGAAATATAGTACACCCATATGTGAGATGGAATGATTTATTATTTTATGTTCATAAGATTTTGTAAATTAAAAGGATATGGATAACATAGTCAGTGGCCATATAAACATCATTTTTTACATCCATCTGATATCTAACATATATTAAAAATAGTTCTAATAAACAACCTCTCATAAAATAAATTGATTTTTGATGATTATATTAAAAATTGGTTGTTGCTATTTGGGAATTTTTGAGGTTTACCATGAGACTCAAACACTCTAGTTGACTGATAAAAAGTTATATACTAGCCATACTAGACTTTTGAAACATAAGGCTTTCTCTAGGATAGGCCCTAACTGTTCATTATCTCTCTATGTGCAAATGAGTATATTAAGATAAGGCATAAGAATACCTCGATGTCAGACGAGATTATTTCAGTCCATTGCTAATATTGGGGGTCCGTAAATGTTTATCCAATCCTAGGTTTAGATTTTAGTTGGAGTAGACCACTAGGTGATACAAGACACCTGAAGCTAGCTCTTCCACATTCAAATATTGGTCTGCACAAAATCAAATTGCTAATGTATCAAATATATCGTCATGTGTAAGGTACAATAGTGTTGGCAATTCCAGGGATTCAAGTTTGCTCCCTTCTTTTCTTTAATTTTTTGGGATACTTGCTCATATAAAGTGATAAAAATCACTATTTATTTTTGTACTATAATGATAAGAATCACTGTTTATTTTGTACTTTTCTTTTTTTTCTTGTCTTTTCTTTTTCTTTCTCTTTTTTTTCTTTTGTCTTTTCTTTTTCTTTCTCTTTTTATTTCTTTTTCTTGAGCAAGGTATCTAATACTGATTTGACTTTCTTTGTACAATTTTGTCTTCATTTGACTTGACTTTATGGAATTTACATTTGATAATTTGCTTCATAAACTACCTTTGGGGATTTTACTTTGGGCAACTATTTCTAGGATATTGATCTAGGATATCGATCTTATGATATAAAAATGGGATATCAATCTGGGATGTCGATCTTATGATATTGATCTAGGGTATCAATCTGGAGGATTGATCTAGATATCACTCTGGGATATTGCTCATTTTAACGTAAGCAAGGGATTATGGGTAGGGAATAAACTTGTCCTTTTGCCAATCACCAACATTTCTTGTACCATTTGCACATAGGGATAAGCAAGAATAAACTTTTTGCCTCAGGATACCTGGTCCTACTTCGTGGCTTTCATATTCCCTTATTCCTTATTAGGATTGTTTAATTTATTGACTAGTGATAGAATTCTGATATGCTAAGGGCTATGCTAACTAGACCTCAACTACAAAAGCAAATCAAGCTTTCTATCAACTCTTGAGAAGACCTCTAGGTATGGTTGAATGATCGACAAACCCTAGTATATTCTTCATAGCAACAATTGGGGTTGTGTTGAAAAACAAATTACTCACAAGGGTGATAAATGGATGAAAAATATAGTTATTATATGCATGATTGAAATACAAACGTGGTGTCATTTGTAAGATTGTAAACACAATTAATTCTAATGCAAGTGTGATGGATGAATATGCCTAGTTCAATGCAAATATGAAAGTGCATGTGGAAAATGCAATTCATGATGCAAGATGTAATGCAATGATGCAAATAAAATTCTTTTTTTTTTTTGGATATTTTTCCAATTTTTTATGGATTTTAACATTTGGTTTGACCAAAGAGCTTACAGATGCCTTTGGAGCCTTTTTACTGGGATGACCAAAGGGCTTACAGGTGCCTTTGGGACCTTTTAGGATTTGACCAAGCGATTTTGAGAACCCTTGGAGCCTTTTAAGATTGACCAAGCAATTTTGAGAAACCCTTGGAGCCTTTTTGGGATTGACCAAGCGGTTTTGAGAAACCCTTGGAGCTTTTTTGGGATTGACCAAGCGGTTTTGAGAAACTCTTGGAGCCTTTTGGGATTGACCAAGCGATTTTGAGAAACCCTTGGAGCCTTTTTGGGATTGACCAAGCGGTTTTGAGAAACCCTTGGAGCCTTTTTGGGATTGACCAAGCAGTTTTGAGAAACCCTTGGAGCCTTTTTGGGATTGACCAAGCGGTTTTGAGAAACCCTTGGAGCATTTTTGGGATTGACCAAGCAATTTTGAGAAACCCTTGGAGCCTTTTGGGATTGACCAAGTGGTTTTAAGAAACCCTTGGAGTCTTTTTGGGATTTAAAAAGTGGTTTTGAGAAACCCTTGGAGCCTTTTAGGATTTACAGAGTGGTTTTGAGAAGCCCTTGGAGCCTTTTAGGATTGACCAAGTGGTTTTGAGAAACCCTTGGAGCCTTTTAGGATTGACCAAGTGGTTTTGAGAAACCCTTGGAGCCTTTTTGGAATTTAGGCATAAAACACTTTAAGATGAAGGATATTGAGAGGTTTAGGCTCTTCAACTCCTCCAAGCAATATCAAGATATATGTCCCAAGTCCAATATTCTTTGAGATCATATAAGGACCTAACCAGTTAGTCGTGAATTTATCTCACATTTTTGGTGGTAAATTTGAGTTCTGTTGGTTCTATTTCAACACCATATCACCAACCCCAAAGTATCTCAGATGGACTTTGCTATTATAATCTCATTTTAAGTGCTCTTTATAAACATGGAGGTTCTCGAGGGTATTCATGCGATGTTCATCAAGTAGCATCAATTGATCTAGGTCAGCTTGTCGCACGATGTCATCATCAATGAACTCTTTCAATGTAATGCGCAGCATTGGAATTTCAAAATCTAAGGGCATAATGGCCTCAACACCATATACTAGTGAAAATGGAGTTGCCCCAATGGGTATCCGAATACTAGTCTTGTAAGCCCATAAAGCAAGGGGTAGCTGGATGTGCCAATATTTGTGGTTCTCTTATACCATATTTTTCAGTATGGATACCACTATCTTATTTGAAGCTTCAGCTTATCCATTTGCTTATGGATAATATGGAGTTGCAAAACTATGTTTGATTCTATACTTAGACATCAAAGCTCTCATAGTTTTGTTCTTAAATGATGTTCCATTATCCAACACTATCTTGGATGGTATCCCAAAATGACTTATGATATTGGTGAGTATAAACTCAGTAATACATGCTTTATTTTTCATTGTTAAGGGAATGGCTTCCACCCATTTAGTAAAATACTCAGTAGCCATGATAATAAAATTATGCCAACCCGATGATGGAGGAGAGATCTTAACAATGAGATCATATCCCCACTGAGCAAATGGTCAAGCCGCTTGAATGGGCTATAAGGCCTGTGATGGCAAGTGTGTAAGAATAGCATGATGCTGATATTTGATGTATTTCCTAACATACACATTGCAATCCTTCTCTATAGTTTTCCAATAATAACCCATACGAAGGATGTGCTTGATGATAGCCATGCTTCTAAAATTGCCATCACATGTACCATCGTGAGATTGCAAAATTTTCCAAGATGACTCTTGGTTCTTAAGACAATGAAGGAGAACTCCATCATAGCTTCTACGGTACATGATGTCTACTAATAATACATACTTTATCACTTTCTATTTGAATGTACATTTTGTGGCATGCGATAATCCCTGAGGGATTACACCAAGTCTAAGAAAGTCATCTATCTATGATGTCCAATTATGATAAGCTTCGGCTTTGATTGACAAGACAGGATGTTCCCCTTGCAGTTCTACATTGGTAAATGCATTTTGGAAAACAACCTTATGGTGAATGGTGATGCCACTCCTTGTCAGATGCTGCAATATCAAAGACCCCCAGGATTCTCTTTTGAAAAATTATTTGGCTCTGTAGAACCATTCATGATTTTTTTCTACATGAATCATGTTGATTGACTCTTTGTTATCCAATGCTTCGTACTGCATAGCAGAGTGTGACAATATTTTTACATGGATGGTAGTGAAATTAACAAACATATTTTGAGGGATTAGAGATCCCAAAGATGCCATTGTGTCTATGAATCTATTGGACAAATGAGGGATTTCCTCGATGTCATACCATTCCAGTCAAGCTAGATAAATATCAACAAGATCCTTGTAAGCTTTCAATACTAGACATCGGCATTGAAATAATCCCTTAACTTGGTTCATAATGAGAAGGGAATCACCAAAGATATTTAACATTTTTATCTTCATGGCGATGACTATTTGGAGACCCAAAATTAGGGCTTCATATTCAACATTGTTATTAGTGCAAGGAAAGTCTAACTTGAATGACAAGGGAATTGGAGCTCCTTGTGGTGTAAACAACACTATTCCTACACCACCCCCATACTCACACTTCAAACCATAGAAGAACAAGGTCATATCAGCTTTGTTATCCAATTTTTTGGGTTCGAGCACTTTTGACAAGGTGAATACTACATCATCAGGAAGCTCTATGGTGAGGTGCCTACTATTTTTGAGAGGCACCTTAGCCAGTTGATCTGCTATGACTTATCCCTTAATGGACTTTTGGCTTATGAATTCTAGATCAAACTCTGTCAGTAGCATGATCCACTTTGAAGTACGTGTATTATGATGTCTTGCTCATCATATACTACAAAGGATTTTGTTTGGATTTGACATATGTCTTATGACTCAACATATAGTGTCGTAATTCCTTAATAGCGAACACTACTACTAAACACAACTTTTCCACATATGCATATCCCAGCTCATAGCTCACCAAGGTTCAGCTAATATAATATATGGCCTGCTCTTTGTTTTGCATGTTATTTTGGACTAACATGGTTCCCAATGTAAATTTAGTTGCTAATATATATAGCATAAATGGCTTGTCTAACCCTGGTGGAGCTAGCACTGATGATGTCACCAAGTTTTGCTTAATTTTAGCAAAGGCTACTCGACAATACTCATCCCAATTGAATGGGACCCCCTTGTGTAGCAATCGATTCATGGGTCGACATTTATCCAAAAATTGTGTGATAAATCACTTTATAAATGCTACTTTGCCCTGTAGGCTTCTTAGATCTTTGATGCTTGTGGGGACACATTTCTAGAATAGCTTTGACCTTTTTTGGGTCAACTTCGATGCCTCATTTTGAAATGAAGAATCCTAAGATATTTCCTAAAGTTATGCCAAATACACACTTCGTAGGATTCAACCTAACATTATGCTCTATCATTATCAGAATGCAATAATGACTTTATCAACAAGTCATCAATGTAATCCTCTAGACCTTTGCATGCTTAGAACGCAATAATGACTTTGTCAACAAGTCATCAATGTAATTCTCTAGGATCTTATGCATATAGTCATGAAAAATATATGTCATAGCCCATTGATATGTAGCACCAGCATTCTTAAGGGTGAATAGCATAACTTTATATCAAAATATCCCCCATGGCATTATAAACATGGTTTTATGTTGGTTTTCAGGCTTAATCTAAATTTGATTGTAACTAGAAAATCGTCCATTAAGGAGAGCATTTCATGACCTGCAGTTGCATCCATAAGAGCATCAATATTCGACAATGAAAATGAATCCTTTGGTGTTGCCTTATTCAATTTTTTCAAATCCATACAAATACGGATCCTTACATCAAGTTTTCCTACAGGCACCATATTGGATACCCATTTTGGATAGTCGATGGAGATGACAAACTCTATGTCCAACAGATTTTGCAACTTGTCCTTAACCATTAAGGCTACTATTGGATGCATCTTCCTATGTTTCTACTTGAATGTATTCTTTGATAGATCTAGCGAAAGGTTATGAGTAACCAATTTTGAATCTAGACCCGACATGTCTTTGTAAGTCCAAGCAAAGAGATCGGGTCTCTCTCTCAATAGAGGGATGAGGTTGGCACACTCATCAGGAGTCAAAGTATCCCCAAATTTAACCTTCCTTGGATTGGTTGGATCATTATTGATATCCACTTTGAAGGTTTCCTCTAATTACATATGGGATCCTTCCTCAAGCTGATGAGGTGTAGGGATCAAGTGGATGTCATCTGCTGGGTTTATAGGTTTCTTATTGGAAGCATCCTCAACATGATAAAAATAATGTGCATAGCCTAGTGCAAAATGGAAAGGTTGTAGTATTTCTTCATTAGGAAAGAAATATTTAGGCTCTAGTGGTGAATCAGTGTGATTCCAATCAATAGCATCTAAATTTAGAGGCAACGGTTTGGACGGATCGGTTGTATTATGGAGTGGAGTGGTCAAATCAATGGATATCATGTTGATGAAATGGATCATGTCTCCAGGACCACATGCAAGTGACTCATTATTAACAAAACTTCCATCCTTAAGATGTGGTTTTATGGGTATGGGTATCTCTTAATTTAGTCTGTGAACAGACTATCGTATGGGATCATTTGGCTCAAGAAGCTCCATGTACATCAGAGGATCGGGAAACACCATATGATAAATCATATTAAGACTCGATGGTCTCCCCCTAAGGCAAGGATGGAGATTGATCTCTCTGCACATATCCTTAGCCATATAAGGTGCATTGTGATAGCGTAAGTAGGTAGGTCCTAAGTATACTCTCTTTGTCTCATCTTCTTCATCACAGTCGTAATACAGGCCTTCACCACTACCCACTAGAATTGGGTGATGCTCTGAATAAGGCCTCATGTAGGCTATCTCTTTAAAGCCATCATCATTATTGAGAGGCTCTTCACTCATGTTCATTGATTATAGTGGCAAAATGTGATGCAAGAGTGTGGGACCCAAATAGGTCAACTTGATTTCATCCTTTGTTTGCTTGTTGTTTAAGGATAACTCAGCATCATCTGTTATAGAATCGTAGTCTAGTCCATCACTTTTGATGATGGATACTACATGAACATCCTCAGAAGCAACTTATGATTCGATACTCATAACTATGTCTAGATCCTGGAATTTCATACCAATGTTGTCGATAGCTCCACGACTTTGATTATCCAAGTTAGCTCTTGGAATGGATTATGGGCCGCTCTCCTCCATGTTGTTCATGTGATATCTCTTGGGTGGATCTATAGTGACATAATTCACTAGCTAGTTATCCCTCTGACATGCAAAATTATTAGGGTGGTATGGTTTGAAGTCAACTTCACCCCCCAGACTAAGGTACAGGTGATCTAAATATGCCATAAGGAGTTCAGCCTGTCCTCCACTATAGAATCTCAACTCGAACCTATCAATAGGTAACTGATATTGTGGTTTTATAGGCTTCTTACACCCTTGCTCGAATAGTCTGAGACCATAACCATGCCAATGGTAATGCTCAAAGTATCGCATGGCATAGTCCGGGTTAGAAATATAATGAACATTCACGACAAATGGTTCATCATCATCTTCATCCATGGGTGTGGGAGATGCAAATTGGTCTAGCCCTCCATAGATGAAGTTGGTTTGGTTGGGTGGTACCCCCAATGGTTCCACCATCTCTATGTAAATTCGATGGGCTTGTGGTCAGCCCATGTTGTGTGCAGTCTCGATAATTGGTATGAACATCACATTCTACATAATGTATTCCCCTAATCTAGGATTAACCAAATGGACGGTCACCTGCAGTGCAGATGACCCTACTAAATATGTAGGAAAAGTAGGTTGAGGTGCCTCTTCGACTCCTCCTTGAACTTCCTCTACCTCCATGGAATTAAGGGCTTCAACAATGACTAGCTTGGGCATTTGCTTTATATTCTTTTTGCCCACTTTTTCTTTCAACTTCCTATCATCCCGTTGTATCGCAGATGTAGTCGGTCTAATAGAAGTAGTTGTCATGTGCTTTGATATTTGAGATATGGATGTTGTGGGTCTAGCACACACTTATTTGATTTTACCTCTTGGATCTTTGATTAGTGATATTGGTCACACATCCAGGTACATTGAGGGGAGCAAAAATTCCCTCGACAAATCCATTATATTCACATATTTAAAGGGTTCTTCATTTGAAGGCACCACGTGAACTGTCCCTCATGAATGTATTTGATACACTAATGTAATATAGAAGGGACACAATGTAATTCTCTGGTCCAAGGCCTCCCTAGAAGTATATTATAGTGCATAGAACCTTTGATTATGTGACACATCACCAAGATGGTCTTCAGCCCCACCTAGATAGGTAAAACTATAGTACCGATCGTCGAGCATAATGCATTATTGAAAGCTCTCAACGTGAAGGTAGAAGGAATGATATGCATCTTGGGTAACTTCAGGTGAGTTAATGCCTTGGTATTTATGATGTTTATTGATGATCCTGTGTCAATAAAAACCTAATTGAATAGTTTGTGATTCACACATGCGATGATATGCAACAACGGGTCTGCTATAACAACAAAAATTGTCTTGACTTTGTGATCATGAAATTGAATGACCGGTTCCTGAAACTATTGCATGTGCCCCACAAAGTGTGTAAATGATTCAAGATATTGATGATGCGCTTCTATAGACCTTAATATGTCCATGAGTATCTCCCTATTCTTAGGATACTATTGAATTAGCTCATAAATTGACAACTTTATTAGAGTTGTCTATAGGTTTTGGACCAACCTACTCCTGATGGTCACCACCAGTTTAGTTGATGGGTCAGGCACATACTAGGTTAGCCTTAGAGGAGGCACATCTTGGACTCTAATAGGCACTGTAGGTTGATTCAGTCATTCATACCTCACATTTATTGTGATAATATTGACCATTTTGACGAACCCCTAGGTTGGTGGTTCAATGCAAACTTGGTTGACTTGGCCAACATTATCCTTTGGTGCCTCATGATTTGATAGAGTATTTTTGTAAATCCCCATATTTTTATTTTCAAGAACTTGTGGGTTATCTTCAAGAAGCATACCTCTCTCGATTATATTCTACACAAGATGTTTGAAAGACCAACATACCTTGATGTCGTGGCATTTCGATCGATGAAAGATGCAATAATGATCATCCTTGTAGCCCTTAGGCTTAGGTTTATTTGGGTCCATTAACTTGACCTCGGGTAATTTTATAGCCTTCACCTCGCATAACTGATGAAAAATCAAATCCAAGGACTCTGATAACTACATGAATATGTGATGTGGGCATTATTCCTAATTTTTACCCTTATAATTTTTGTTGCATTTCTCATATTGCATAGGAGGAGGTTGGACTTGATAGTTTCATTGTTATTGCCCCTTATCCCCTTTCTGAAGGTTCAACACCACATGATTAACATGGGTCGGCTTGGCCTGATTTCTCTCAGTGCTTTTCTAGTGTCCTTCATTCTTATTCCTAAGCTTCAAGTTACCCTCTTGTAACTTGATGTCCTCTATTACATTGGCTTGCACAAAAGCCTCTTCGAATGTCTGGTATTGCTGTAACTATAGCAATAATGAAATGTTTTTAGCATAAATCTTCATTAATATTCATGTTAATTCAAATGATGGGATGGAAAATGGTAGCTTTGCCATAATTTTTCTCCATCATTTTCCATAATCTATTACTGGCTCATCATCATGTTGTGTTAGAAAGGCCAGGTCAGATAAGTTTACCTTCTTGATGTTGAAGAAGAAGCGTTCAAGAAATGCATTAGCTAATTATTTGAAACTAGTAATGTTATACCTCTTTAATTGATTGAACCACTCTCGAGCTGGGCCTGAGAGGGTCATGATGAAGGTGTGTAGGAGCAAGGTATTATTTCTCTTGATCTGAAAGCACATATCTATAAAACTAGTCATGTGCTCCTGTGCATCTTCCTCTCAAAAATTTTCCAGTCTAGGCATCTTGAAATGCTCAGGATATGCTGGATAGGGTACTAACATGCATAGAGGTTCATTGTGAATTTTTTTCAAGGTAGGCTTCTGATAAGTTTTTCCTTGCTTCTCTATGGCTTAGACCTTATCTGCAAAGGTCTTTTAGGCTTGTGAGGAAATAAACTCCTCCTCTTGATATTGCCTTGGAGGTGGCCTTAGAGGTAGATTCTTCCTCGATCGAGGTGGGGGACTAGGCTCACCCTCCTCCTCAAATTAGGATATTTTAGGATATTCTTGTTCTAATTCCTCTCCCAATTCATTCTCATACTACCTAAGCTCATGTTGTTCATACATTGGATGTCGGTCTTTGTGTTGAGCAATATGGTGAGTATGTGTGTCAATGTTCTCAAGGTATAACTCGAGTTGTGAAGCCACTCGTCTATCAACACTCTTCATGATCTCACTATGAGGAGGTAAACCAGTGCTAGTAAATCGATCCTCTCTTTACACACTCCTTTTGATTGAGGATGTTTTGTTCACGCATGCGCTATTCATATAATTTCTACCTTATGAAACTCTACCTTTGATTATTCTCATTTTTGAGGTGCTCTTTCTCTACATGAACATCTTCCAATTGATCTTGGAGAATCTACTGTATCTACTCTAAAATAATTCTATGAGCCCTATCAATATGATCGATCATATAAGGCCTCTAAGGGGTGTGCTCTGTTTGAGTGACTTTATGGGTATGCCCTCCAATGGACTAATTTACCACACTCTTACCTCGATCTATAAATATGGAATTCATGTCGGGCTATCTGCTATACTTAGTGCCAGCATGTGATGTAGGAGCATGCATGTCTTGAGAATACTTGGAGCACTCTCCATGTTCTTGGGCAGCCCTAATGGTGCTTGTGCTACACTCACTCATCAGTCGAGAGGGTGTAGGCATAGGCTTATATCCTAGATGCCCTAGGACTCTGTCTAGACCATCCAACTATTTGCTATGCCATGGCTCATGAGGCGGCATACCATTTATTCCCACTTTGGATATATCTATGGTGAACTTGGTGGGCTCACCCCTATAGGGAGTCTATGTGGGCCTATGCTTGGAAGCAGCCCTCTTAGCTCACCCCTGAATGGGTGGATCTTAGACATATCTAGACTCTAACGATGGAGGTCGTGAACCTCCCTTAGATACAGGTTGAATGGGTACAAATTTGGATCCCTCAATGACATACTCTTCTACTAAATCCATGGATTCCCATAGAATGTGGTCATGATAAATGCTACCACATGTGGAACCCCCATTTTAGGACATCACATGCTTTGATTTGTGTCTAGAGGGATGTCTAGTACTTCTTCTAATTAGGGTATTCTCAACGAAATCCCCTCATGTGTAATTATCCCCTCTAATGCTTGTTGAACGACATCCAGGAGGATTAAGTGATTGAGGGCGTTCCATATTGTGTTATGCACTAGGTGGATCTTGGGCTTCGATCTCGGTTCTATGCCAAGATTGGCCTATCCATGTTTTCACCATTATGTTCTGTATGTCTATATTTAATTTTTATTAGCACACAAAGAATACAATGATGATTATCTTGTTTTACAGTTTTTAAAATGAGCCTTAAATTGTTTGATGTGTTTTCAATTTGTTGTATCAGTAAAGTAACTCTTGTCGTATTTTGCAATACATTGATGATTTTCTCAAATTTTTAATGGCTTTCACCTGTATGCTCATAGCTTGACAACTTGGCTATGAACTCCAGGTTGTGTAATCCCCCAAAATTTGGTAATGAAATCCACACCCAGGCAGGGAGCACAGGTCCTCCCAGATCCTCATACAATCTCACCCAGTCAGCTTTATACCCTTCGAAGAGAAGTACATACAAAATTTTCTAGATACGGATGGTTCTTGGATCTGATATTGGTATAGTAAGAAGAAGGTACAAGGGAGTTGGGCCAATGGATGGAAATCATCTCCACCGTCATTGAAACCCTACTAGTGGTTAGATGTAACTCCCAACTCACTAGCGTTTATTATGAAACGTGGTGTGTGTGGTTATTTTTAATTTGCATAAAGTAAAGATGCATAATACAGCATTAACATGATCATTTCCTACATTATATGCAACTAAGAACGTTTGATATTTAGATATATATGCACACTACACTATGTGTCGTTTAGAGAATACAACTAGTATGAGTAATTGGCCACTGATTGGGCCTTATGCAAGAAAACTCTAACATTCATATGGCCTAGACCACTGGAGACTAGGGCGGGCTGCACTCAAAGACTCATTGTTCCTAGAAGCGACTAATAGAAGCATCAAATAAAAATACCAAGGACCTAATTCATTTTATTGTTCTTTTTATCCTTGTCCTAGCTAGATTTCATTTTTGATGTTCTAGAAAAACACAGAGATAGAAAATAGACATAGAGGGTGTCATAAGGGCCTACCTCAAGTCCTCATATGATTTAGCTTTTTATTCCTACTTTGTGGTTGGTCTATTTTTGACCACGACTCTGGTGCGCAGCTACGATTGTTGCTCGCACCTATCAACCGTGGGCCAACTTTTTGCCCATGGCTATCAACTGCAATGAGTACCTACCATAAAAACACAGACCACGATCAGTAAATCATGGCAAAAAATGTGGAGTCCCACTATGATCATCTTCTGTAACCAGCAGAAAGTCTCTTGCTATCTTTTTTATCAATTTCAATTCACAAAATAAGCACAAATGGGAAAATATGGGTTGACAACAAGAAATGAAAAAAATATAAAGAATTCCTTTATTGATATCAATGAAGCAAAGCTACAGATTCATCCCTCTTAGGGATACCCATTTGATACGTCAATTACAATAGAGTTTTAAATCCCTCTCAAGGGTAGATGCAATCAAAATGCCTTCTAGGGTGACACGAACTACTCTAGGGTGTCGATGACCCTCTTCTCCATGATTAGAGGAATTTTCAACCTTACATCCCAAAACCTTATTAGTCCTACTTACAATAAACAACAAGAAACATTAAAATCAAAGGAGGCATCTCTTGATGAGGCTTTAAAATGGTGCTTGTATGAAAGATAAAATTATAATCAAGAAATCAATAAAGTGATTCTATGTATGTAAATTGATCTAAAACATGATAATATACCATTAGAAACATAAAAGAAACTAAGACAAATCTATCTAGGCTTCTAATTCACCAATTGAAGACATAGAAGAATGAAGAATATTTGTTATGCCTAGACTACAACAATGAAAGGAAATTATAATTAACTCCTAATATGTCGATCAAATGTCTCTAGAATACTGAATTAAACCTGAAGCATGATCAATAGAACCTATCTAAACAAACTATAAATTAAAGAATAGGAAAATCAGGTGTCACCTACTAACCGTGGGTCCTTCAAGCGATGGGCACTATTCACCATGGCTGACAGCCACAGTGAAGGCTGAAGTAAGTTTACCCTTCAAATCAAGCTCAATTCTCTGATTCTCCTTGTCAAATTGATGGTCAATGGTCGCCTTTGTGTCCCCCAATAGATTTTGCGGTTGAATTACTCAGTGAGTGCATGGATTGCATGAATTAGCATTTCTTGGCTCTCCTATCCTCCTAAGATCTCCATGGCAATGTGATCTCCAATTAGGTAGCAAAAGGGTTTATATCAATGCATGTGAATGAGTATGCAATTCGATAGGGCTTCGTTGCTCAATTGATTATATTTCTCTCTCTTTTCCCTAATTTGGAGGGGGATTATATAGTAATTGCCAAGGGCTAGGGGTAGCTTCCTCATGAAGCTAAGATCAAGATTGGGTAGTTAATATTGTTGGATATAAGGATCCAGAACCTTCCTCACTCAAATTGCTCCAATCTACAACCAATTGGCCATTGCAACCAACTTTGGGTTGGATGAAGGCTAACTGATTCTAAGTCCTGATCACGGTTGATAGGTGCGATCAGTACTGCTAACCGCGGGTGTTAGCAGTAGCTAGCACTAACTAGGCAAAGATACCCAAATGAGTGGTAAAAACCACTGCTATACCTTGGATTTGTCCAAAGGTCTTCCATATGGTCTTCTAGCATGTCCCATATGAGTAGTCGCCTTGGCATGACGTGTTTTAGGTGTCTACAAAGTGAAATGAAAATGTTTCCAAATCATGTGAAATATGAAACTATACATAATCTGCCAACAACCATCACCAAATTGTAAATGTTGGGATAGTAACCACCATCACATTGATACAACACATTGCTATGTAATGACCTAAATTAAAACCGTAAAAGGATTTTGTTTTAACCCTATGAATTTTAACTAGAAAACTAAGAATTATTTTCTTGATTTCTACAAATTCACCTTCAAACCTAAGGGTTAATAAATTCTTTTAAAAAAATCATTCCAGTAAAAGAATCAAAAATTATTTATATGATTTTCATAAGCACAATTTCAAACCCTACAGTTTGAAGGTATTCTCACGAAAATCCTATAAGTAGGTAAAAAACTAAATTAATTTATAGTATTTCTAAAAAATAAAATAGATTTATAAGTTAGAGTTTACTCTAGAAATATTACAAGTATTTTAATTTAAATACTAATAAAATAGAGTATATGATATTACAACAAACTTACCTCTAAATAAATTTTAGTAGACCCACTCCTCTATCTTGTAGTCTCCAATCCCCCTAACATATATTTGGTGAATTTATTTCCTTTTATGGATTTTGATCTCATCAACTAGTGTACTCTTTCAAAAATTCCTTTTTTCTTTATATTATTTAGGGTTTTAAGTGAATATGGAGGGAGACATTAGCCTTTCCTTTTGATTTTTAACATGTAGAAATTTAAAATAATTTTATAGGAACTAAAATCATTACATTACTAGATAACTATATAAACATAAAAATAATCCAAGAAATATGGATATGGTGCTCTTAGAAACTAAATATGTTCATTAACAAATGAATAATGGTCCAAATTATATGAAAATAGTTGGGATGTGGGTAATTGTATTCCTACAATATGATAGTACAAATCTCAATCAATATCAAATAGACATGTTATTGGTTAATACAATAACACATGGATCACTTTGCAAGGTGTCAAGTGACTTGTATGCATATATAACATGTTAAACTATACAATGTCGATCATTGACAATAAGTGAAACATAACATGTTTCGACATTGCCTCTTAAAATGAATGGGTATTCAAAGAGAAAACATTGCTAACTATTACCCCTTTAATGGAACCTCTCCTAGACCAATATACTTTTGTAGTTGAACAAAGGTAACCTTAAAATGACCTTCTTGAAGATATCGACAAGTTGATTTATTCAATCCACATAGACTACAAGAACCTAACTTCAATAATCAATTTATCGTAAATAGTACACCCATAGCAATATGATTGGTCCCCTTTTAAACTATAGGATTATAGTTCAAGTGAATAGTACTTTGGTTATCTTAAAAGAAAATATTGGAATTTTTTTACAAATATTTGACTACTCAAAAAAATTGTAACATTCAATTGAGACGCTTGTAAATATGAAAAGCACTACAATATTTTGCTTCTATGGAAGAAATATATGGTATCATTCTTCATAGAACCCCAAGAGATGGGTTTAGAACCAAGAGTGAATAAAATAACTGTAATTTAACTTTTGTTTATCTATACATAAATTTAAATCATCATTTGAGTATTCCTACAACACAATAGGATCCCCTCCCATATTTTGAATTCCTATGAGGATATAACCTATTTTATAGCAAAGAATCTAATTATAATACTTCTAGTGAATATTATAAGGTACCTATATATACCTATACTAGATTAACAATAAAGGTAGTATCTAATTGTAGGTGATACAGATAATACTACCCACCAAGATTGATAAAGAGGAGTATTCTCAAAAGGAGAAAGATATCTTCAAGATCCAACCCTAAACCAAATGGGATGGGAGCTAGCATACAGTCCTCAATATAAAAAAATTGTAGTAGATATAATACAAATGGCTAAGAAAAGTAAATCCCTAAAAAAAATAAGAAATATGAATGCTCTGGAAATAGTAAAGTTAATCCAAATTTATCATCTTAAAAGTATCTTGAATTCTTAGCATTAAACCCTATATCATATAAGTAAAACCCCCCATAATTATTATAACATTAACATATGTTATAATAATAAGATTATTACCATCCTTATGCTTGATATAAACTTCATCATCTACCTCACTTGAAGAGAATTCATAGTTAAGAAAAATTATGAGGATTTATCATATTAGGCATAAAGTGCTTACTTAATCCCATACAAGAATTTTATGAATCTATAGATTAGAGGTGTGGATTAATCCTAGATAATAATTATTGATTATTTATATAGATATCTCCATGAGGATCCCCATGAAGAAATGCACTCTTAACATACATCTAGAGAACTTTCCAATGCTATAAAGAAACAATGGAAAGGATCATACAAATGGAAACCATGCAAGAAATAGGGGATATAAGTCTCACTATAGCCATTATCCTTCCTCTTAAGAATAATCTCTTCATAATAAGGTGATCCTTATGCTTCTTAATATACCATTGATACCCAACTTGGTCTTGTATGTCCATTTATAACCAACAATATTATTATCCTTAGAAAAAGCAACCACATCCTAAGCATGATTCTTCATGAGAGAATAATATATAAACTACATAATTTCTTCCCACTTGAGATGTCATTTCTCATTATAGGTAGTAATATCTTCATTAAAATATAGTTTTTAAAGAAAATAATGAAATGTGAGGTATTTCCATGTATTTCCTATTTAATAATGAACATGAATCCTATAATAAAGTACTCTTATACAATTTGGGCATAAATAAGATGCAAGAGGAGTCTCAAGAGGCTAGATCTTGTTAGTAGAAGTGATATCAAGAATTAGAGAAAACTACAAATCATTAGAACATAATCAACATAAATGGTCAAATTAGTTATAATATGATCTTATCAATTAATGGTTCCATATATGGGGGAAAATAGCAAAATATTTAAAAAATATGCTCTATATGGATGCTTAACTATAGGAGGTTCAATAGAGTATGATTGAGGGAAAACACCCAAAATAATATGATGATATGGAGAGGATTCATAAAGAAAATTCAAAAGAAATTTTGAAGAATATCTTATTAAACTTGACATCTCACCTAGTAATATCCTCATAGGTAGTTGGACCATAAAGTTGGTATTTCATAAACCTCATGTTAAATCTAACAAAGATACATCCATTAATCTTGTATTGAAGATTTTTTTTCAACTTAATATGTATGTGTATCTAGGAAACTACTTTAATCACATTCAAATTCAAAATTGGAATCTTCTTGTTAGGACTCCATCCTAACACTATTATGTAATAACCCCTTTCTTAATGTGGGGACCCCCATTATAATGTTTTGTAATGATATTATGTAATATTTTGTAATAGTTTGTGGCACTAGAAGTGCCTAGACAATGTTGGACATTTTGAGTAGATGAGTTGTCATTGATGTTAAGAGTGAGTGGTCATTGATTTCAAGATTTCAGCACCAATCAGTGGTAGTTTCAGTGGGCAGCATTAGTTTCAGGTTCTCCAATAAGTGTAAAAGGATAGTCTGCCTTCAGTTGATCAAGACCCGGTTCCAGCAAATCAGATAAGATCTAAAGGAAAAGAAGAGGCCCAGGAAAATAATTTTATAATAGTTTATTATACTATTAAAAAGGAAATTTAAATTAATTATAAAATATTTAATATAATTTTATTATAAATTAAGTTATTAATTAATTTAATTTAATTTTTATTAATTTAAATAAACCCTAAAAGGGTTATAAAGCAAAGTTTATAAATCGAATTTTTAAATTCGATTTGAGCACCGACGTGTATAACATCAAGGCACTACATATATATAAAGGCAAAACCTTTGCCTTAAGACTCCCCACCATATCTTATTTGAATGCCAATGTTCTGATTTATGCATAGAAAGAGAGCAGTGATTTTCGTGTTTAAAAAGTGTTCGACGAAAGAGAAGGGACAAATAGGATCTAGGATCCTCTCACCTTGCACAAGCACTACATAGCGCAGCTAGCGATGGTGGAAGATGTTAAGATGTTTGTGGCAAAAAGGATGTAGGTTTGAATCCCACAGGGTTCACATTTTGCAAGGCAGGAAGGTCATCATTTTCCTCGAAGTAATGTCAATAAGGAGATAAAGAGAAGCAAGCACCTTCCCCTCCTCATGGGAGCACCTAGCCCATGTGGTGGGCTAGCGGCTTGGTAAGGTGCTCAGAAGAGAGGTGTCGGGGTCAAAACCCACCGAGGCCTTTTTGTTGTTGAGACAAAGGTATGCGCTAATGACTGTTGGGTTTTTCACTTAATTTGGAATGTGCTAAGGTTGAAAGAAAATAGAAAATATTTTTATGTGCCTAAGGTTGAAAAATAATTTTTGAGGGTTTGTGAGATTTAATTTTTGCCTAAATTAAATTTGGTTATTAAGTGTTTTGATGGAGATAAAAGGGTAGGCAATTATTATTTCTGAAGGGTTATTTTTGAAACTGTGATTTATTAAATTGGATATTATAAGGAGCTTTTTGAGTGATTATTTTTATGTGTAATTTGATGATTGCTAATTTCAATAAGGAGTAATAAGGTGTATTTTGGATTGATTATTTTTGTGTTTGAGAAATATTTTGAAAGAGATTTAATGTGATATTTTTCATCTAACTATTAAAATTTGCAAAGGAGAAAATTGTGATTGAGACAAGTTTTTCTAAGGGTACTTCTACATCAAAAAAAGGTATGGGCACATCTTCCTAGTGAGTGATTGTTGAAATTTGTGAATGCAAAGTTGGAGTGAAAAGGATTGTTTGGTTAGCATTGTTGAATGTTTTTTGAATTAGTGCTTCAAGGTTTTCTAGAATAAAGAGTTGTTGATAGAACCTTGTTTTATAAGCATTATTGTTGAAGTGATTAATTAAGTGAAGAAATTGAACTAGGGTTTGCAAAGATCATGAGTATCATTGTTATGTGATATTGATTTATAAGCATTGGAGTGAGTTTTCATATGCTCAAACTAGGGTTTGTGAGCAAGGATTATTTTATTAAGTGATTGGTTGAGTAGATTTGGTTGAGCCTAGTCAAGTGGATGTGTTAAAGTGATAGTTCAAGTTCTATGAAACAAATTGTTCTATATTCTGAATTGATTTGAAAAAGAGGTTGAGTGTAGATGAATGTGAAACATATTGAGTCTCTAGAAATTCTCTATATGTTTCTGTGATAAAAGAAAGATTGAATGTGATTGATATTTTATGAGTGTGAAGCATATTGAGTCTCTAACAATTCTCTATATGTTTCTAAAAGAGTGATTGAAAGTAATTGAGCATTGTGGTGAATGTGAAGCATATTGAGTCTCTAAAAATTATCTTTATGTTTCTATGAGATTGGACAAGTTCTAGTGTGGACTTATTGAGAAGATTTGAGGTAAGTCTTTGAGAGGACTTGTGGACAGATTTGTGTGAGCTTTTTTGGAAGCTTACAATACAAATTGAGAGAAGATTTAGATAAGTTCTAGTGAGGAATTATTGAGCATTTGGACAAGTTCTAGTGAGGACTTGTTGAGCAGATTTGGATAAGTTCTAGAGAGGACTTGTGTACATATTAGTGTGAGCTTTTGTGGAAGCTTACAAGGTAGATTTGAGGTAAGTCTTTGAGAATACTTGTGAGCAAAATTGATTGATTGTTTTGTTCAAACCTTGGTTTAAGGTTTGGAGTAGATCTAGAAGTGTTGATTTGATATTGGATCAAGCTTTGTGTTAAGGCTTGAGAATAGAGATTGAGGATAGATTTGTACTAGACCGAAGGGTTGTGTTTAGTGTAGGTAAGAGGACAAATATTGAGGAGAAATTTGTGCTAGATCGAAGGACTATGTTTAGTGTAGATCAGATGATAGAGATTGAGGATATATTTATGCTAGACTGAAGGACTATATTTAGTACAAATTTGAGGACAGATTTTGGTGTAGATTTGAGGATATATTTGTTCTATACCAGAGATAGATATTGAGCAAATTTATGCTAGACCAAAGTACTATGTTTAGTACATATTTTAGATAGATCTTTGAAGGTGACAAATTATAGAGAATAATAGTCTCCAGTGGATAGAGATCCATTAGCTAGGGTAGTGAGGATAGGTGTATTCATTGGATAGAGATCCATTAGCCAGAGCAGTAGGGGTAGTAGTTCTTCTATAAGATTACCAGTCAGAGCTAAGGAGAAAGGATTTCTCTTGTGGATATAGATCCATTAGCCAGAGTAGTGGGGGTAGTAGTTCTTCTAGAAGATCACCAGTCAGAGCTAAGGAGAAAGGAGTTCTCTTGTGGATAGAGATCCATGAACTTGATTAGGGGATTGGTGTCTCCTTTGTACTGAGGTCCATAAATATTGTAATAGAGAAAGGATTCCCAAGATATTGATTGAGAAAATTTTAGTGAAATAGTTTCTCTATGGAGTAGCCCACATTGGGTGAACCACGTTAAATTGGTGTCTCTATTGTGTGTGGTGATTTTGTGCATTACTTTGATTACTATTATTGATATTTATATCTATACATTGCATAGTATTGATTGCGAAAGAAAAGTAAAAATTGGTCTTATATTGTTCACCCCCCTCTCAGTATAAGTTTGTGTTCTTCAATTGGTATCAGAGCGGGTTCCTTTGGAATATTTTAACAGCTTGAAGGAAAAGCTTTCAAGAACACAATGGATTCTAATAATGTATCCTCAGATAATTCAAAACCAATATTTTATGGAAGTGATTATATATTTTGGAGTATGAGAATTAAGATTCACCTGATGGCACTTGGCAATAAAATTTTGGAAGAAGTTGAAAATGGATACATACCACTAGCTGATCCACCTACAGATAAGGAAGGTAAGCTTCTACAACATTACAATTCAAAAGAAATTAATACAATTTTGAGATGTTTTCATAGAACAAAATCAATAAAATTTATGTATTATAGAGATGCAAAATGAATTTGGGATAAGTTGAAAAGCATATATGAAGGAGATAAAAGTGTCAAAAAGGTAAAGATACCAAATATCAAAGGGCAATTTGAAGAGTTAAGAATGAAGGATGAGGAAAACATTAGTACTTATCTACTTAGGATAGATGAGGTTGTTAATGCCATGTAAGGACTTGGACTTAATGTTGAGTAATTAGATGTTTGTGATAAGTTCTTAATATCTCTTCCAAAAAGATTTAGTGAAAATATTTCTTCTATAGAAGAATCAAAAGATGGTGATTCTTTGATAAGAGATATGTTACTTGGTATTCTTACAACTTTTGAGTTAAGAACAAAAGAGGAACCTAATTCTTAGAAGGAAGCAACATTCAAAGCTACTAAGAAGACAAAGGGAAAAAAGTTAGATTCAAGCAATGAGTCATCCAGTGATGAAGAAGCTAATTATGGCAGAAGGAATAAGGATTCAATAATATTTAAAGATGTAAAATCTATTAGATGTTTCAATTGTGGAAATTATGGTCACTATGCAACTGATTATCAAGAAGCTAAAAATAATAATGATGAAGAAAAATAGGATCACAAGAACAGGGAATTAGAAAGATACAGGTACCAAAATAAAAGCAAGGATGGATGAGACAAACAAGGAAATAAATTCTTTCAAAGACAAAAGAGGAGCTACTATGCAAACAAGGCAAGTAAGTACTCACGTGATAGTGATAATAGTTTTTCATACAATGATAAAGATAAAGTCTTATTTTTGATTGAAGAAAAATAAGAAGTTAAGAAAAGGTCACCAATAATTCTTAAGTGTTTTAGATGTGGTAATTTTGGATATCTTGAAGATAGTTGTACAAGTAATGGTTTCATTTTTAGTGATGATGAATATGAGGATACACTTGAAGGACCAAAAGAGAATATTATAATGGCACTAGAAGAATAAGAAGATGATCTGATAGAAATCAAGTCAAAAAAAAATGAAGATGTTGACAAAGGTAAACAAATAGAGGAAGAATCATAAAAAGGAGTTGATCTTGAGGGAGAGCTTATTTATGCTCTTAAAAATTTAAATAAGGTAAGAAAGTAAAACTCCCAACTTGAGATTTATTTTCAAGAATGTGATGAAGAGAGAGGAAAGCTTATAGATTATCTAAACAAGTCAATGTCTAAGACAAAGAATTTCAAAGATAAGCTAGAAGCAAAGGTCTTAGAATGTGAAAAGTTAGAACAAGAAGTAGCTCTACTAAGAGAAGATTTAGAAAAGTCCAAGGATAAGCTACACAAGTTTGGAAAATTTTCAAATATTGTAGATAATATGATCAAGATACAAAGAAGGTCAACAAACAAAATAGGTCTTGGTTTTGAATAAGCTCAAAGGAAACAAGAAATAGATTCAACCTCAAGTTCTGAAGAAGAAGAAACTTCATAAAAAGATAGTGTAAGAGAAAGTGAGAATTCTGAGGATGATTTGGACAATGGAAAGTTCAACAAGGAAAGAAACAATGCATAAAGAAGAAACAAATGGAACAATTTTCAGCATAGATAAAAAGAGAATAAGAGCCCAACAAGGTCAAGAAAAGGAAATTTCAATGGACAATGTTTCTCATGTCATATATTTGGGTACATGGCTTCACAGTGTAGGACACATGAAAGACAGGAATATGGAAACTTTAGGAACAGGTAACTTTTCCATGGGTATCGCTACTCATGTAATCAGTTTGGTCAGAAGGAAATGAATTGCAAGGTACATGATAGGAATAGAGATGGTTTCATTAGGATAAATCCCAAGACATTTGTACCTCCAAGAATTAATAACATTAAGTGTTATAAGTGCAATAATGATGGACATACAACAAAGTGGTGGAGAGCAGACATTCCAGAATCAAGCATGAACAGGAACAAGAACAGGAATAGGAATAGGAATATGGACATGAACAGGAATAGAAACATGAACAAGAACAAGAATAGGAATATGGACAGGAATAGGAACATGGACATGAACATGAACAATCAAAGGAATCATAAGGATCAGATGAGAATAAAAGAGGACAAAGGTAAATAACGGTGCTTATTGGGAGTAAAAATACTCCCACCCCAACATTAACCACCTCAAGAGAAGTTGGGGAGGGGCTAAGCTAAGAGACTCATTCTTAGCCCCGAGCCCTAAAGGTGACCCTTTACCATTGATGTCAAAGGGGGAGAGATTTTGTTTAAGGAGAGAGCATTGAGTCAGGGAGTATAATTTCCCAGGGGGAGTAGAACAGGAAAAAGGTCAAGTTTTGGTAAAAATAATTTGGGTTGCCATCAATGACAAAGGGGGAGATTGTTGGACATTTTGAGTAGATGAGTTTTCATTGATGTCAAGAGTGAGTGGTCATTGATGTCAAGCTTTCAGCACTAGTCAGTGGCAGTTTTAGTGGGCAGCATTAGTTTCAAGTTCTCCAATAAGTGCAAAAGGATAGTCTACCTTCAGTTGATCAAGACCCAGTTCCAGGCAATCAGATAAGGTCTAAAGGGTAAAGAAGAGGCCCAAGAAAATAATATTATAATAGTTTATTATAATATTAAAAAGGAAATTTAAATTAATTATAAATTAATTAATATAATTTTATTATAAATTAATTTATTAATTAATTTAATTAACTTTCATGTTACTTAAGTTAATTATAAGTTAATTTTAATTTAATTATAAATTAATTTTTATTAATTTAAATAAACCCTAAAAGGGTTATAAAGCAAAGTTTATAAATCAAATTTTTAAATTCGATTTGAGTGCCGATGTGTATAACATCAAGGCACTACATATATATAAAGGCAAAACCTTTGCCTTAAGACTCCCCACCATATCTTATTCGAATGCCAATGTTCTGATTTATGCGTAGAAAGAGAGCAGCGATTTTTGTGTTTAAAAAGTGTTCGATGAAAGAGAAGGGAAAAATAGGAGCTAGGCTCCTCTCACCTTGCACAAGCACCACATAGCGTAGCTAGCGACAGCAAAAGGTTTTAATACATTTGTGGCAAAAAGGATGCAAGTTTAAATCCTATGGGGTTCGCATTTTGCAAGGCAGGAAGGTCATCATTTTCCTTAAAGTGATGTCAATAAGGAGATAAAGAGGAGCAAGCACCTTTCCCTCCTCATGGGAGCACCTAGCCCATGTGGTGGGCTAGCGGCTTGGTAAGGCGCTCAAAAGAGAGGTATCGGGGTTAAAACCCACTAAGACCTTTTAGTTTTTGAGACAAAGGTATGCGCTGATGATTGTTGGGTTTGTCACTTAATTTGGAATGTGCTAAGGTTGAAAGAAAATAGAAAATATTTTTATGTGCCTAAGGTTGAAAAATAATTTTTGAGGGTTTGTGAGATTTAATTTTTTCCTAAGTTAAATTTGGTTATTAAGTGTTTTGAGGGAGATAAAAGGGTAGGCAATTATTATTTCTGAAGGGTTATTTTTGAAAGTTTGATTTATTAAATTGGAGATTATAAGGAGCTTTTTGAGTGATTATTTTTATGTGTAATTTGATGATTGCTAATTTCAAGGAGTAATAAGGTGTATTTGGGATTGATTATTTTTGTGTTTGAGAAATATTTTGAAAGAGATTTAATGTGATATTTGTCATCTAACTATTGAAATTGGCAAAGGATAAAATTGTGATTGAGACAAGTTTTTCTAAGGGTACTTCTACATCAAAAAAAATGTATGGGCACATCTTCCTAGTGAGTGATTGTTGAAATTTGTGAATGCAAAGTTGGAGTGAAAATGATTTTTTGGTTAGCATTGTTGAATGTGTTTTGAATTAATGCTTCAAGGTTTTCTGGAATAAAGAGTTGTTGATAGAACCTTGTTTTATAAGCATTGTTGTTGAAGTGATTACTTAAGTGAAGAACTTGAACTAGGGTTTGCAAAGATCATGAGTATCATTGTTATTGTAGCCTGAGGGCATTTTGACTTGATATATATACATGACTCATTTTTGGTTTGATGATATGCTTGTCATGGTTTATTGTTCTTTATGCACGTTTATTTATGTTGATGTATGCATATGCTATTATGATTGCGGATGATGTTAGCTATATGATATAGATGTATGCATATGGAATGGAAGGAAATGATTTGTTGGTATACAGGTGATGGCACCATAGACTATATAGGATTTATTGGCTTTTTGTACTATGTGATTGCTTTATGGAATAACTTTGCATTTGTAATTTTGTTTTGTATTTTTTGATGGTGATGTAAGTAGTGAAATGTACAACAATTGTTTTAGAATGTAGTTAAGGTTTTTCGGAGACTCAGATGCTTTAACTAAATAGTCAAGACTGTACATTATCTTACAAGACTTTCGAACATGGTACGAATCAGACTTGAGTTTGACCAAGTTATTTCACATCCCTGTGTGTGCGATTGAGTTCGTTGATGTGGTATTCATAAGGATACCGCCAGTGCTAGGTAGGTTGTCCACCAAACCTGTACTGAGGATCACCTAATTAGCTCCACTAATTCCTTTGTTGCATTTAGTAAGATTAATCTACGATGCAATCTAGGATACCATAAGCTAGCTCATCCACATGCAAACATTGATCTGTACATATGCCCAATAGCTAATGTGACAGATATATCATCATGCAGGAGGTTTGCCACTAGTGCCAACAGGATATCCACCAAACCTAGACTGAGGATCACCTCATGACCTTTCGAATGCTGAGAGTTTCAGGGATTCAAGTTCGACTCCCTTCTTTTCTTCAATTTTATTGGGATACTTGCTCTCATATATAGTGATAAAAATCATTGTTTATTTTTCTTTTGTTTTTGAGCAAGGGATTTGAATTTTGAGTGATGGGGATCACTATTTCTTATGCTTTTTGATGTGTGCACTTTGAGGGTTTTGATGTCAAACTTTGGAGTTTGTACTTTGAATTTTGCAGTTTTTTGATGTTTGCAACTTTTTGAGAATTTGGGATTTTTGATAGTGGTAAAAACCACTGTTTATTTTGGGGAATTGGGTAGGGAAGATGCTTGTCCTTTTGCCAACTCTCAACATTCTTGGGGTCATTCGCACAGGGGGATGAGCAAGATAACCATTTCGTTGTATGGTATCCTGGACCACTTTGCAGGTTTCATCTTTCGTTCACACAACTTGGGAATTTTTATGTGTTTTAAGCTTGTGTTGGGATGCTATGTAACAAGGCGTGATCCAAGTAAAACTCTACCTTGTAAAAATCGGTCTGACTTTGTACAACATTTGGCTAGAAATCTAAAGACAGCTGAATGATGAAAACCCTAAAGACATTAAAAGACAACTGACTATGATATGGCAAAAATGCGAATGGCGTTATTCTTGTTGGATCATTTACAAAGTGGATAAATGTGGAAAATGATGGGATTGTCGAGTAATTACAGTCTATGGTGCGTTTGACATGTATGACCAGCAAATATGCAATGTATGTATGCGATGCCTAATGCAGTTCTTTTTGTGTTTTGATTTTTAAGATTATGCATGAAAGTGCGATGCAATTTTTTTTGTTATTTTTGATTATCTATTGTTTTTTGAATATTCATTTTTGACCAAGCGATTGTGGGAACCCTTGGAGCTTTTGGCTTGACCAAAGGGATTATGGATACCTTTGGGGCATTTTGGGTGACCAAGCGGTGGCGAGAACCCTTGGAGCTTTTGGTTTGACCAAAGGGATTATGGATACCTTTGGGGCATTTTTGGTTGACCAAGCGATTGTGGGAACCCTTGGAGCTTTTGGTTTGACCAAAGGGATTATGGATACCTTTGGGGCATTTTGGGTGACCAAGTGGTGGCGAGAACCCTTGGAGCTTTTGGTTTGACCAAAGGGATTATAGATACCTTTGGGGCATTTTTGGTTGACCAAGTGATTGTGAGAACCCTTGGAGCTTTTGGTTTGACCAAAGGGATTATAGATACCTTTGGGGCATTTTAGGGTGACCAAGCGATTGTGAGAACCCTTGGAGCTTTTGGTTTGACCAAAGGGATTATAGATACCTTTGGGGAATTTTAGGTGACCAAGCGATTGTGAGAACCCTTGGAGCTTTTGGTTTGACCAAAGGGATTATAGATACCTTTGGGGCATTTTAGGTTGACCAAGTGATTATGGGAACCCTTGGAGCTTTTGGGGTGGGCTATGGCTCTCTAAATGTTGAATGGCCTCAAATGACTGATGTTCAAGGGTTCTAGTTCCTTGATTCCTTCAAGAGAGGTGAGCCGGTATGTTCCAGGTCCTATTTTACTGTCGATTACATAAGGACCTAACCAATTTGCCATGAACTTGTCCCTTAAATGGGGCGGCAAGTTAGAATTTTGTTGGTTCTCTTTTAAGACCAGGTCACCAACCTAAAAGTCCCTCAGGTGAACTTTCATGTTGTATGCTTTCTTAAGTCGCTCTTGATAGATACGTAAATGCTCGAGAGCATTGACGTGTCGTTCATCGAGTAACGTAAGCTGGTCTAACCGGGCCTACCATGTAGTGTCATCATCGATGAACTCTTGCATTGATATGCGTAGGGAGGGTATTTCCAACTCGAGAGGCATGACTGCCTCGGAGCCATACACTAGCAAAAATGGAGTTGCCCTAGTGGGCGTCCGAATGCTAGTGCGATAAGCCCATAGGGCAAGTGGTATTTGGATGTGCCAATCCTTATGACTATCTACGACCATATTTTTAAGGATGGCAACTAGCATTTTGTTTGACGCCTCTGCTTGCCCATTTTCCTACGGATAATAGGGTGTCAAAAAATTGTGCTATATTTTGTACTTTGTTGTCAAAGCACGCACATCTTTGTTCTTAAATGACGTCCCATTATCCGAGATGATCTTGGATGGAATACCAAAATGACATATGATGTTATGTAAAATGAACTCCGCAATGCGGGGCCCAGTCGTAGAGGTAAGCGAATTGCTTCCACCCACTTAGTGAAGTACTCTATGGTCGTTATGATAAACGTGTGACGACCTGACGACGTAGGGGAGATATTTTCGATGAGATCTAAGCCCCACTATGAAAATGGCCAAGCCGATTGGATCGGTTGCAAGGCCTGAGAAGGTACGTGTGTCAAGTTAGCATGGTGTTGACACTTCACGCACTTTCGCACATATGCGCAACAATCTCACTCTAAAGATGGCCAATAATAGCCCATGCGAAGAATGCACTTTGCGATGGCCATACCACTGAAGTGGCCACCGCATGTACCATCGTGCGCTTGGGTGATCACCCAAGTGGACTCCTGCTGGTCCAAGCAACGGAGGAGGATTCCTTCATAGCTTCGATGGTATAAAATGTCTCCTAGCAAGACATGTTTTGCCACTTTCTATTTGAATGATCTTTTCATGGCATGCGACAATCCAAGTGGGAGGCTACCTAACTTGAGATAGTCTCTTATGGGTGTGTACCAATCCTCGTTGATCAGAAACCTCGATGGTATGAACGGTCGATCCCTCTTGAAGTTCATCCCTAGCAAAAGCTGAGCGGGAAAGAACTTGTAAAAATAGCATTGTGTTGCTATTAAGAGGGGTTGGAGAGAACAAAGACCCCCAGTTGGCGTGATTCAGACTATCATGGATTCGAGAGAACCTATCCTGAGATGGTTCAATCTGGATCAGGTGGATTCTTGGCGTTATGTCAGAGCTTGCACGCTCCATCATGGATTGCGATAACATTTTGACTTGAATGGTTGTCATCTCACCAAAAGGGTCTTGCGGGATTAGTGACCCCAAGGAGGCCATAGTGTCCGCAAAATGATTCGATGATCGAGGGAGTGCCTCGATGTCGTACCATTCAAGATTTTCCAAGAATTTATCCACAAGGGCTTTGTAGGCCTACAGAACTGGGCATTTGCATTGGAATACCCCTTTCACTTGGTTGACAATTAACAGTGAATCACCAAAGATATTCAAGCATTTGATGTTCATGGTGATGGTTGTCTGAAGACCTATGAGCAAGGCTTCGTATTCAACATTGTTATTGGTGCACGGGAAATCAAGTTTAAATGATAAAGGCATTGGAGCCCCTTGCGGTGTGAAAAACATGATTCCCGTGCCACCCCCTTGCTCACATTTAGAACCATCAAAAAATAAGGTTATGTCGGCCTGTGACTCAGGCTCATCAGAATCTGGTGATTCCGAGACATGGAAGACCCCATCATCGGGTAGCTCTATGGTCAGAGGCTGATCGTCTTCGAGAGGAGCCTCTGCTAGTTGATCGGCGATGACTTGACCTTTGATGGACTTTTGTCCAATGAATTCGATGTCAAACTCCATCAACAACATGATCCATTTCACCGTGTGACTACTGTGATAAGTACGACTCATCATGTACTACAATGGATTCTCCTTAGACACAACATACGTCGTATTGCTCAGCATGTAATGGCATAGCTTTTTGGTGGCAAATACCACCGCCAAGCATAGCTTCTCAACGTATGCATAGTTAAGTTCATAACTGACCAGGGTGCGGCTAAGATAATAATTAGCTTGTTCTTTATGTAATTCATTTTTCTGGGCTAGCATGGCACCCAGTGCCACCTCAATAGCTGAGATGTATAAATAGAATGACACTCCTAGTCTAGGTGGTGCCAATACTGGTGGCAAAGCCAAGTATTGTTTGATGTCATCGAAGGCTGACTGGCACTCGTCATCCCAATGAAATGCTACCCCCTTGTGTAATAATTTATTCATGGGTCGGCACTTGTCAGATAACTATGCTATGAAGCGCTTGATTGACGTGACCTTACCCTGCAAGCTTCTGAGCTGCCTGATGGTGGTTGGGGGAAGCATTTCAAGGATTGCCTTGAATTTATTTGGATCTACCTTGATGCCTCATTTTGAGACTATGAAACCCAAGAGTTTTCCAGATGTGACGCCAAATACGCACTTCTTGGGGTTTAGCCTAACCTTGTGTTCGATGAGGCGATCAAGGATCTTGCGTAAGTCATCGAGATGATTTTGGCGCAAAAGAGATTTGGCCAACAAATCATCCATATAATCTTCCAAAGTTTTATGCATGTGATCATGGAAGATGTATGTCATAGCGCGTTGGTAGGTGGCGCCAACATTTTTAAGGCCAAAGGGCATGACCTTATAACAAAATGTCCCCCAAGGCATCGTGAATGCCATTTTTAGTTGATCATCGGGATTGATACGAATCTGGTTGTATCCCAAGAAACCATCCATGAGGGAAAGCATTTCGTGGCCTATTGTAGCATCTACCAATGCATCGATGCTAGGCAAGGGGAAATCGTCCTTGGGACTCGCTTTGTTTAAATCTCAAAAATTGGTGCATATGCGAATCCTCCCATCAGGCTTTTTGATGGGTACCATGTTGGACAACCATGGTGGGTAATCTACGCAGATGACAAACTATGCATCCAACAACTTTTGTAGCTCATATTTGACCATTAAGGCCACTGTTGGGTGCATCTTACGTAGCTTTTGCTTGACTGGCTTGACTATCGGATCAAGTGTTAGATTATGCATGACTAGCTGCGGGTCTAGCCCCGACATGTCTTTGTAGGACCATGCAAAAACCTCCTTCTTCTCTTTGAGAAGGGCAATGTAATCGACTTGCTCTTTGGGGGATAAACTTACCCCTAGCTTGATGATTTGTGGATTCATTGGATCAGAACCGATGTCTACGTCAATCGTCTCTTCGATTGACATGTGGGATCCATCCTCCAACTGGTGTGGAGTTGGGATCGGGTGGATATCATTTGCTGAATTTAGATCTACGTTGGGAATGTCGGGTTCCTCTTCAGCATGGAAGATATCCTGAGTCTGTCTTGGGGTGAAATGAAACATCTCACCGCAAGGCCAGTACTCTGATGGGGATGGTGGTGAGTCAGCGTGATCCCAGTCTATGGCATCTAGGTCTAGATACAATGGTCATGTTGGATCGGCTGGATTGTGGATGGGGGTGGTTAAATCAATGGAGATCATGTTGATGGAATGAATTTGGTCTCCATTACCGCATGGGTGTTGATTCGGACATTCTTGGTGATCCTTGTACCCCGGATCTGGCTCTGTGGGTACTGGCACAAAAGGATCGGCCCTATGTGTGGATAGAAGGATAGGGTCTACCCTTGGCACTGATGGCCCTATAGGGTCTCTAGGTGGGAGGTGCTCTCTGTATGCCCGAAGTGGTGGATGAAGCACTTGGTTTAACTGTACTTGGTTTAAATGCCACCTATGCCTTGGTCCCATATTTAGATGTTCAAACATATCATCGATGTCTATGGGGTATTCCTGTTGCCTCATATGGTTGAGATATGCCATCTCAGTCTCATCCTCATAGTCGCTATCGGAGATCCATAGGCCTTCATTGGCTTCGACAACTATGTGCCCCTCTGGCTGGTATAGCCTCCCACTAGGCGTTTCTTGATCACTATCCTCACTCTCTACGAAAACTTGAAATCTGGCACACAGGTAGTCGATGTTGAAGAGGATATTTGGGAAGTTGAAGAGGATATTTGATCTTCTTCCTCTGGTGGATCACTTGGCCTTATGGCCGGCATGGGAGGCTCATTTTTTTCGAGCATGTTGATTTGGTCCCTTCTGGGTTGTTTCGCTCTCTACGGGAGGGCTGGATTCTCTGGAGGTGGCAATTGCCCGATTGGAACAT
This sequence comes from Wollemia nobilis, assembly GCA_028583015.1. Taxonomy (NCBI): domain Eukaryota; kingdom Viridiplantae; phylum Streptophyta; class Pinopsida; order Araucariales; family Araucariaceae; genus Wollemia; species Wollemia nobilis. The sequence goes on from JAQPPZ010001344.1 coordinate 504,270, forward strand.
TAAAGGGGAACATTGCCATGAAGTCCTCCTGATAGTCGTCAATGGGTGTCACCTACGAGTGATTGCTATCGGACTCAAAAGGGTCCCAAGGTGCTACCTCATAATCTGACTCATCTTTAGAAGACCCCCCTTGATTTTGTTCATATCCCTTTTGGAGGTTACTTCTTGAACTTTCCCCTTCCTCGATCAAAGGGGAGGGGTTGTTGAGGTCAACAAGGTTTGTTGTTAACAATGGGAGATAATCCCCCAATGTGTATGTTGTGTTGGGATTGGCATATGGATCTTGTGCCAACCCATCCCTATTGCCTAGACCTAGGCCTTGCATGGTTTCTACCAAGATGTCAAGGGGCAAAGGGTGGTTGAACCCTACTCCTGATTTATCATATGGCATCTGGTATCTCGGTTGACAAAGAATGCGCATTCCTTGTTCGTATCTGCCCAATCCATATCCATGCCAATTACATTGGTCTAGGTATTTCAAGGAACGAATTCGGTTGGACAGATAGTCAACATTCTCAGCAAATGGCTCTTCGTCCTCTTCCTCTTGTAGGTAGGGTTCAAGGCCATTCTCGAGGCCCCCATATACAAAATTGGTCTGATTTGGTGGGTAGCCTAAAGGGACGATAGTGTCGATGGGGAGGCGAGGTCTCCCCATGTCTTGCATGGATTCGAGCGTGGGTGTTGCCACAATGTTCCACACTAGGTACTCCCCCAGGCCCGTATTGGCCATCTCAATGGTAATCATCGGTGGTTGAGGGGGAGGGAATGGGAGTTCTCCCTGAGTCCACTCCATGTTGGGTGAACCAGGTGTCTCGACTTCCATTCGGATGGGCACCTCTTCGATAGAGATGGTTGAGACTAATGGTGGTACCTCCTCTAGGGGCTTCTTCCCATTGTCCTTCGGTGTGGCCACCATAGGTGGCATCGTGGGTGAAGGAACAGACGATGAAGATGGGCCAGGTTGGTGAGTTGAGGGACTCAACAATGGGGATGTAGGCAGAATCGGACCCTGAGTGGACGGATTCAATTGAAAGTCCAAATGTGTCGATGGGAGGGTCGATTGTGGCATCAGCTGCACCGCATTGCAAAACTTAAAGGGCTCTAAGTCCGTTGGGACTACATGTACTTGCCCTTCGTATGTGTATTTGAGGCATTGATGGGCTATCGAAGGGACACACTTCATGTCCCCGATCCAAGGCCTGGCCTAGCAAGATATTGTAGGCCATCTCACCCTCAAGGATGTGACACAACGTAGGAATGGTCTTTTGTCCTACTTGGATGGGCAGGACAATTGTGCCAACCATCGAGCATAACGCGTCGTTGAATGCTCGAAGAGTGTAAGTGGATGCCACAATGTGGGATGTTGGCAGCTTAAGGTGTTTTAATGCCATTGTCATGATTATGTTGCTGGATGAGCCAGTGTCCACCAACACCCTCTTGAATGGAATCCCGTTGACCCACGCGATGATGTGCAGGGGTGGATCCACCATATCACCAGTCACCAATTTTAGTTCATCTTCCCTGAAGGTTATGACTGGTTCTGTGCATTGTCTCACATGTCCCACAAAGTTGTTGAAAGAATTGGGTTCGTGGGGTTGTAGCTCAATGGCTTTGAGTATCTCCATCAGAGCCTCCCGATGGGGCGGTGATTGTTGGATGAGCTCATAAATGGAGAGCCTAGCCGACGTGGTCCTTAAAATTTGAGTAAGCTTAGTCCGAATCGTGGCCACTGGTCTAGGCGGGGGAGGTTGTGTAGGGTGTTGTGGAGGTTGTGACGTTGATGGAACATCTCCTGTAGCTGCAATGGGTGCAGCCGTGTTTGGGTATCTTTTGTTCCATGTCACGATGCTTATCATCCCTACGTATCCTTGCATGGGGTAGTTTTGTGTTACCTCATTCACTTGTAAAGTCTTTTCCTATGCATGTCATGGGCAGGAGGGGGGTCTTTGAAGACTTCCATCTGTTGGTTGCTCAGCGCTACGGGATTATCTACCATGAGCATTTTGTTGTCTATCAAGTCCTGCACTAAGTTTTTGAATTTCCAACAAGTGAAGATGTCGTGTCCTTTCTGTCGATGAAATCTACAATATAAGTCTTCCCTATAGCCCTTGGGTTTTGGCGCGTTGGGGTCTATGGGTCAACTTTCTGGCAAGTTTATCAGGTTTGCCATGAACAAGCGGTCAAACAAGGAGTCTCTAGACTCCGTGAATTGTGTGAATTGTCGCTTAGGGTGACGCTGCTGATTTTGCTCTTGTTTATGATTTTCCTTTTCATAGTTATCAAGAGGAACTACCTGATAATTAGCCTTTGGGGGCTGTGTCATTTGTGTAGGCTTTGGTATAGTTATGGCAACCTGATTGACCATGACGGGTTTCGGTTGCGTGGGCCCAGTTTTAGCATTTTTGGTCCACTCTTTCTTGCGTGGCTTGGCAATCTCGTCATCTTGTATTTTGATCTCCTCAATTATCCTGGCTTGCGCCAGGGCTTCTTCGAGGGTGGCATATTGTTGCAGTTGCAATAGCATGGAGATCGACCTTATGCAACTCTTTGAAAACATTTGAGTCATGTCGGCCATGGGAGGGAGGTAAGGTAGCTTTGAAAGCAATGTCCTCCATCGATTCCCATAAGCAGCTATGGTCTCATCATCATACTGCTTAAGGCCAGCTAGGTCACTTAAGGATGCCTTCTTCTTGGTGTTGAAGGCAAAACATTCAAGGAACGCGTCCACTAGCTGGTCTAGATTATTGATGCTATGCTTCGACAACTGGGTAAACCAATCCGAGGTAGGGCCTACGAACGTGGTTATAAACATTCTTAGAAGCAATGCATCATTGTCCTGAATGCCAAAGCATTGACTCAGGAACCTTGTTACGTGCTCTTGGGCATCCTCATCCCCTCTAAAAATTGCCAATTGAGGCATTTTGAAGTGGTCGGGGTATGGGGGTGCCGAAACTGAAGGATGCACAGGGTGACTACGGAGCTGGCGTAAGGTGGGCTTTTGGGGCCCCGAAGTCTTAGTCTCCATAGACTCTAAGCACTCTAGCAGTGCTTTGTATGCATCAGAGGATTTGATTTCCTCTTCTTTGGTTTGTTCTCATTGTGAATTGCGAGGAACTTGAGGCCTATGGAGGGGTAGCCGGATAGCACCCCCTGCCTTGGTAGGGCATTTCAGCCCGCTCTTCTTCTCGCTCAAATTCCTCATAGGCCTCTTGAGGAGTTTTTGGGCGTGACCTATAAACATGGATGGGTGCCCGAGGAAGATGCCCATCATTGGTTCTAGGAGTGGCCTCCCGCTCAGGTCTAGGAGGTCTTGGAGGCAACGCTTGATAAGGTCGTGGAGACCTGTCCCATACTAAGGGGTTGTGCCTCTCATAAATTTTTGTCCTATGCATGCGAGGGGTTGGAATCCTCTCATGCATAGTGTTCTGGAGCAACTCATCTGTCTGGCGCTGAATGCGCTCTTTGTTAAGATGATATAGTTGTTCTAACTACTGTTGATCTTGCCTAAGCTACGTGATTTGCGCTTGGCGGGCGGCATGTTTGGCAAATGCCAAGTCGATTTGTTCCATCGTCCTAGGTCTAGGAGGCCTAGATGCCTCCCCTACATATCTATCTCGGTCGTGGTGATCCGAGATCTCTATGGGTCACTTTCCTCTATCGAGGTTAGCAGCATTCACCCGAGGCTCTGGCCTCAATAGGTGATCTTGATAATTAGCAGGTGCGGAGGCGCATTGCTCCCGTGTGGTGTATTGCTCTTGAGGAATATATTGGTTTTCCTCGTGCTCCCTTTCGTACATGTGAAAGGGACGGGAAGAGTTGGCTCACCCTATCTGAAGAGCCTTGTGCTCTAGATTTGGCCTATTAGTTCTAACAGTAATGAGGGGTGGAGGGGGAATGATATAATCATGTGGCCCCTCCTTATGAACCCTATGTTGCTCTAGCACTTCATCGCATAGTGGCCACTCATAATGAGTGTCTAAGGGGGCCTTCCCATGTGTGTACTCCTCCTGAGAGGGTCTATGTTGAATGGGAGTGCCCCTCAAAGGGGTGCCTCTATAGTCCTTTTCTGTAGTGGCATAGTGTGGACTATGTTGTGGGTCAAGCTTCCAAGGTGGTATAACCAAGTCCTTGGGGCTATAACGGAGGCGACTTGTGCCTCCTTGTATACTTTCCGTAGCTTCTGCCCATGATTGGGCTTGGCTACGGGTATACACCATGGTGGTGGTTTTTCTAAAAATATATGTATATTTTTATCTCCTTTACAATTTTTATGCTATACCAAACAAAAGGGGACCACACAAACAAAGAAATGATTATCTTGTTTACAGATTAAATGTGTGTCCTAGATCTGGTTCGGTGTGTTTGATTTTTGTTATGTAAATCTTGTAAAGAAAACTTTGTTATACATGCATAATGAGGGCTCTTGTATCTCCAAAATGGTCACCCCTTCAATATACCATTGCCAGGCCATTATACTCGAACCTCTCAATATACCCGCCCTTACGTGAGGGAAACTATTGGTACGCGAGAGCAGAACAATAAGTGGAACATAGGCGGTACGGAAGGGGGATCACTCTATTTTTGACACCTACCATAGAAGACTTATCCTCATGCATGGGGAATCACCCCCATTACACTTGGTCAGCTTTCATCAGGATTTACATCTAGCAATAGTCGCGATCGGGGTATATGTATGCAAAATCCAAGCCAAGGTGGTGATGAAATCCACCGTTGGTCTTGATCAAGTGTTGGGGTATTAAGACCAACTCCTTGATGTTAACTTTATTAGGTGGTGTGTGTGTGGTTCCTTTTAATCGTGTAAAGAAAGAAAACATACAACAAAAGATGATTTTCACTAATGCAATGCTTTAAAGTACGTTTTATCTTTCAGAAACAATTAGTAGCAAAAAGGAAATCACAAAACCTACCTAGAACCGAAGCCTATGATGAGGACTTGCCATTGGTGCAAGTATCATGCAAGAAAACCAGAGAAGAATGCATTCCTAATCAAGTTCCTTCCATTTAATTTACTCTATGTTTTTTTTATTTTTTTTATTGTAAGAAAGGAAAACAAACTACTTAACCTTTCTATGCAAGTGTCTAAAAATAAAGCAAAGAAAGCAAAAATTTGTAGAAATAGAAAGTAGAAAAACATAGAGGATGTTCAGAAGGCCTACCTCTTCTCTGTCCAAACCAGATGCCTCTGAGTTTCTACTCAGAAAATGCACAGAGTTCTAATCATCCCGGGGTGGGATGAATAGCAGGTCTGTATTCGTCATAGGGTGGGACGAATACGTATTCGTCCCAGGGTGGCACGAGTAGCAGTCCAGTGCCCGAATGAATAACACCTACAAAGAAGCCACAAAATTTGGATCAGAAACTTGATCCTAATAGTAGGGGATAGGGTCCCACCATGATCACCACTGAAAGTGAATGCAGAAGGACGACGTACCAGATATGATGCAAACAAAATAGATATGGTATAGATGCTAAGTCCTACGAATGCGATGAACAAATGCATGAAGGAAATGATGCAGAAACGAGATGTAAGAAAAAAAAAGTGGGGCCTATTTTATTAATGTTTCTTTTAATCTAGTTACAATACGTCCCCCCCTCTAGGGCTCAAAACGTTTGATACATTTTGTTACATCAATGGATGGTACGCTTCCAATGTCTTCCGCATGCCCACATTCGAAATGGGTGGGCCAAAAGTTGTCGCCGCTTGTGTCCATGTGTTCATCATTCCTTGCTACCCCTCTGGTGTTCCTGGTGGTGAGATCCTATGCATAGAAAAATAGCAAATAGTTAATAGCATATGCGGATATAGGAAAACATGCAATCCCCAAAGCCTTCGGCTAGTTAATATATAAAAGAATGAAACGATGGTCAAAACATGTCATAATGAATTCAAAATTTGACAGAGGCATGGAGACATCATCAGGGACACATTGCAAAAATAATAGTCAGGAAATCATGCACATATTTCTAATCGCTCCGGGGTGGGACGTTGGGGACTATCACAAAATGTGCAAAAGTGACCTTGCAAATGTCCTACCCAGAGGCCTCCAAAACTCCTACAAACTTGGGGTTAGACTAAAAGGGGCATTTTGAGATGACCCAGAAGGTCATATTTGGCATATTCTACCCATATTGTCCTATATCCGAAGGCGCTCCCTGTAGGTTAGTAAACGCATAAAATGATAAAAACAAGGTCAAATCATGTCAGAAAGCAATGAAACTTGGACAAAAGCATAAGTACATCAGATACAACATAATGCAAAAATAATAGTAAAGAAATCATGCACAAATTTCTAATCACTCTGGGGTGGGGCGATTAGGACTACAGCAGTGCGGGGGCGCCCGAGGGCAGGACGCCCACCGTTTGGGGCTTAGTTTTGGCACCAATCCAAGTGGGATGGGTCCAAAACCTCCTAGGGGGTTGTGTCAATGAGTTTGGTGTGGGATTGTGGCTGATTTCTTGGGTTTTGGGTCTAGATTGCATTCCTAGTGTCCACCCGATAACCTCTCTTCCAAAAGAGAAATTAGGGATGTAGGAAGCACAAAGAGGAATGGGGGTATAATTTGGCAGCACTCCATTGCTCCAAATGCTCCAGATCTATTCTCCTTTTGGGGTGAGGAGGCTCACCATTTTATAGACCTAGGGGTCTCCTTTGAATGCGCATGTGAGGGTGCCACTTGGCTCACCATGCCCTTTTGGGGGGAGAGAAGATTCCTCCCTGATTTAGAGCCTCCATGATCAGGGCATGCTTGACTGAAGTCTCTCTCTCAGATTTGAAACCGTTCCTCACAATTGCATGCCTTGAAGGTGAAGTTGGGTGGCGGATCTGGGCTGCCATTTGTCAAGGCTTGACTTTTTGCCAATCAAACCTGCTAATCGTCCCACCCTGGAGCGATTGCTGCTAATCATCCCGGGGTGGGGCGAATAGGATTCTAATCATCCCAGGGTGGGACGAATAGGGAGCAAAGTGCTTAAAAGGTGCCAAATTGACCTCTGACCTTCCAAAACTGATTTGGGAGTGGTTAGGACCACTTTTTAACCTCTGGAGGCTGCCCTAGGGGGTATGTATGCCAATTCGGTCAGTGCTTGTAGTCACATAATCGGATTGGTGTTGTTTTGGTGTCTACACCTCCTATGGTCTCCATATTCCTAAAACTATTAGGATCTAACTCAACATCTTTAGTGTCAGTAGACATCGTACCTCCCATGATCTTTGTGAAAATTCTATCCGAATTCACCTTATTCACTTTCCCGTATCCCTTCTAGTCACATTCAAAGTTGCAGATGCCATACTCTTGTCATGATCCCTCTACTTTTGCTCAATCCAGATGAAACCCTCGCACAGTCGCTTGCTAAAAATCTCGTTCACTCATAGGGATATTTTTTTTTTATGAACACACACCCACCCCCTTACACACTCACCCATGCCATGGTTTAAACTTTGGACCTCCCTAAGAAGAGCCAAAGCCCAAACCGTTGCACTGTTCCCACTTAATTTGGTTCTAATTAGTTTGAGAATTTTAGAGGAGCCCTCTCTAAACTCAAACAAACTTCAACCATTAAAGATTATCAAACTCAAATTTAAAATTTGGACAACCATACCACTGGTTTGAGTCTCAAAACATTCCAAAGTTATTTTATGAGTGGTTTGAAGGATGACATTAAAGCTAGAGTTAAAAATGTTGAGGTCACAATCATTATAACAAGCAATAGCTTTGGCTAGATTAGCAGAAGAAAACTTTAAGGCTCAAGGATGCACCACTAAAATTTCTTAATCTTGGCCACCTTTTTGGTCCAACCCTACACCAAATCCTACCAACAAAATTCCTACCATCAAAAATTTGAAATGAGAAGAGATGGAAACTAGAAGGGCCCAAGGGCTATGCTATAACTGTGATGAAAAGTATTTTCCAAGGAATAAGTGTGTACACCAATAATTATATTTGCTTGACATTAATGAGGTATCAATCATAGAATATTTGGATGTAGAAGAGGATCAGTAGGAGAAGGAACATATATAATAGTCAAAAGTTCCCAAATAATTCCATCTAGAAATTATGATGCATTCCTTAGAAAGAATATCAACTCCTCATACAATAAAAGTGATAAGATAATTCAAAGGATAATGAGTCATAATTCTTAGACTTATTAAGCACACATAACCTTAATGATCCACGTGAGGGCAAACAAGAAAATTGTTACATTACTACTTGTAATTCCTTTGAAGTAATTATTATTAATAGAGGTACCCTTCCGTAGTGATGGAGAAAGAGCAGTGGGTTCATCTAGAGTTTATCAATACTTCAAGCCTTTACCATGAGTGCATCAAATATTTTTTTTAGAAAATTACCAAAGCTAAATAATGTCAAGAGAAAATAGACACAATAGGAGTGGGAAAGGCAATATTTGAGGGTTTTATTGTGGTAGAATCCCCTAAGGATGCATATAGGAAATATTCTAACCAATTGGATCTAGGAGCAATAGATATAAATTCGATAGCAACAAAAAGGTCAAAGGAAGGCACTTCTTAAGAGCAAGTTTTAAAAAGAGGTCAAAATTTTCAAGAAGAAGGATTTGTTTTATCTCTGGATCTGGATGAAAAGGGTTTTACTCTTAATATCGCAAACATTTGGGTTGACAAAGTGATTCAAAAAGGGAAAAAAAAAATGTTGGGAAATTTTTGGGTAATAGACCAGATTTAGATACAATAAGAAAGTGGGTTTGGGATAAATGGAAACTTTTGGGGTAGGAAGTAGTGGTGGCTTTGCCTAATATTTTTTGTTATTTAACTTTGTGAATCTAGAGGATATGGCAAATGTTTTTTTGAGGGGCCCATGGCTTTTTAGGAGGAGAGGGTTATTTTTACAAAAATGAATTCAGGGATTTAATTTGGCCACAACCACTCTTCAATAAACGCCCTTATGGGTGAGTCTATCAAGGATTCCAATGGAATTTTTGGATGATAGTATTATTCTTGGGATAGCTAAAGTGATTGGAAAAATAATTGTTTTTTATTCAACTACTAAATCCTAGACCATAATGATAACAACCCATTTTTATGTATAGGTGGATATGGTTTAACCACTGCCTAATTCTATTAGGCTAATTTCAAATTATAGGGAATGGAAACAAGATATTTGGCATGAAAATCTGACTCTCTTGTGTAACCTTTGCAAAAGGGTAAGGTATATTTAAAAAATATGCCCAGAAAGTCCTAAGGAGAAACTTATGAATAATAGAATTGGAAAGCATTTGAGTGTTTGGAGGAAAAAGGAAACTAAGCAAGGAGAAGTTCTGGGGAAAAAATAAATTGGTGAAAATAGTAAGGGTCCATATTCAAATAGCTTTGAGGTTCTTGCTACCCTTGATGGGGATGGCATTGTTGGAGGGGAAGATTTTGTTGCAGAAACTCAACTTGGAGGTATTTATGAATTAGTGACTAAGGATTTGATTGAAAAGGAAAATAATTCTTCTTTGCATGTAGAAGAGAATATTGAGAAAGAGACACACTCTCTAGTAAGGCTAAAGAAAAAGAGCATAGAAATAAGGGTTTTAGGATAAACTAGTCCTTAGTAGAATGTGACATTGATTGGCTACGAGAAAAAATAAATAAAAATATTAACATTATTCAAAATGGGTTGGAGGATGAAGAAGGTGGAGGAGAATATACTTATACTAGTGATTTAGAGTTGGAAAAGTAGGAAAAGGTTATCCAAAAAATAATTGTTGGAAGTAGAAGGAAATCTAAGAAGGTTGATTTGGGAATTTTAGTTTCTCGAGGAAGGTCTAATCTTCGGGAATTGAGAACCAAAGTTGTTTCTAAGGATGTAGTTGATGGGAAGCAAAGAATTTTGTCTTTGGGAAGAGGAAAACTTTCTAAACTTGATGTAAAATAAATTTTCTATATTGGAATATTTGGGAAAGTGAAGAATTCAATTTGGAAAATAGATTAGGTGGAAACAGTTCATGTTGATGGTGTGTTTGGGGTTTATGGACTTTATGGAATTTTAAGTGGTTGGAGGGACAATATTTCTAGATTAATGATAAGTTTATTTCTATTTTTTTCACATGAATCATGGAAAATGTAAAAAAGTAGTAGGGCAGGTTATTTTTATTGTTTTGGTCATTGCACTTTTGGTTATAAAAGGTTGTATTGTTCAAAAAATGTATAATTTGATTTGTAAGAAGATAAGTTGTTTTTTATGCCTGGATTGATTCATTTGTTATTCTTGAATTTTCAGAAGTTGTAAAAGGGAAGGGCCCATTTCAAAACCCTATTATTTACCAATAGTAAAAAAAAATAGAGGCACCCTGCCATGCAAAGGAAAGTATTGTAAAGTCAAAATCTAAATAGGGGAATATAATCTTAATGTGGATATGTTTGCCTTACCAGTAGGCAACTGTGATATCATTTTGATGACATAATGGCTATGGATGTTAGGCCTAGTCTTGTGCAATTTTTTTGATTTGTGGATAAAATTTAGCCAATAGGAAACATAATACACCTTATGAGGTATGAAGACTGGAGATGATCAATTTTTTCAACCCAACAGATCAAAATATTGTTTAAAAAATCACCTCATGGGATTGTGGCTCAATTATTTTCTATAGAATATTATGATGAAAGGGATAAGGATCATCCAGAGGTATTACATGTTTTATTGCAAAAGCATGCTCAAGTTTTTGAGAAACCCAAATGACTACCTCCTTGTCGTTCTCACAACCATGCAATTCAAATTTTTCATGTAGTCTTCCCTCAAATGTTTGTCCCTACCAATATCCATATGCTTAGAAATCAAAATTTGAGAAAATGATACAAAAACTTTGTGTTGTAGGGATTATTCATCCCAGTGTTAGTCCTTATTCTTCCCCTATATTTTTGCTATAAAAAAAGGATGGGTCTTAGCGCTTGTGTATGGATTATAGGTACTTTAATTAAAATCACTATTAAAGATATATTTCCTATTCTAATGATTGATGAATTGATAGATGAGTTGCATTGGATCCAGTATTTTCAAAAGTGGATTTATGGTCAACATATCATTATATTTGAATTAAGGATGAGGACATTCCTAAAATATATTTTAGATATCATAAAGGGCATTATGAATTCTTAGTTATGCCATTTGAATTAACCAATCTACCTTTCACTTTTAATAGTTTTATGAATTCCATGTTTTGACTTTTCCTTCACAAATTCATTTTAGTCTTCTTTGATGATATATTGATTTATAGTAATTCCTAGGAAGACCATATCTGACATCTAAATCAAACCCTACCATTTATGTCTAAGAATTATCTTTATGCCAAGAGGTCCAAGTGTTATTTTGGGCTACAAGAAGTTGAATATTTGGGTCACATTGTAACAAAATATGGAGTTCAAGTGGATCCTAAAAATATTCATGTTTCAAGACTAGTCTAAACCTCAAACCTTAAAGGGACTTTGCATATTTTTGGGACTCACTAGATATTATCAAAACTTTATGAATAATTATGGGAAGATAATAGCTCCCTTGACATCCATGTTGAGGATGAATTATTTTATGTGGTTAGAACCTATAGAGAAGGCTTTCATAGAGTTGAAGTAAGCTATGACCACTACCCCCTTGTTAGCAATACTTGATTCCTCTAAATCTATTGTAATTTAGAATGATGCATCTAGCAATGGCATTGGGGTGGATTTGATGCAAGAAGAAAGACCATTGGCCTTCACCAATAGAGCACTCTCAAGCCAAAATTTGGGCCAAGTCTACTTATGAAAATAATATGCTTTCCATTTTACATGCTAATAATAATTGGCATTTGTATTTCATTAGGAAACACTTTTCCATCAATATTGATCATCAAAGTCTAAAATATTTCTTTGAACAAAGGGTGGCCACACCAGAATAATAAATATGGGTTTCTAAATTGTTAGGTTATGACTATGAAATCATACCTAAGAAAGGTAAGGAGAACATGGTGGTTGATGCTTTGTTCCAACAATATGAAGAACAAGAAATGCTATATAGTATATCTACACCACTTTTGTAATGGATCCATCATCTCAAAGAATAATTAACCAAGAAATCCTATTTGTAAACTTTGGTCAACAAAATCCAAGCAGAGCCTAACTCATACCTTGGTTATACTTGGGATGATTAATATTTATGATATTGTGACTACCTTGTCATTCCCTAAAATTCACAAATAAGGGACCTCATCCTATAATAAATGCATGCATCACCAACAACTAGCCATTCAAGTTTTTTCAAAACCTATGCAAGGACCAAGCATACTTTATTTTGGAGAGGAATAAAAAGGGGCTTTTACACTTTTGTAGTAGAATGTGATAGGTGCTAGTGTATGAAAGGAAAAAATGTGTGCTCCATTTGAACCCTTTAGCCCCTACCAATTCTTGAACAAGTATGGATAGATATGTTTAAGGATTTCATTAAAGGGTTACCTAAACTAGGCAAAAATCTATTATTTTTGTGGTAATGGATTGTCTCACAAAGCATACTCATTTTTACTCCTTGTCCCACCCCTATATCACCTTTGTCATTGTCCAAGTATTTTTAGAATCCACCTTTCATCTCCATGGAATGCCTAAATCCATACTTATACAAATAATTTTTGGTAGGAATTGTTCAAATTGTAGGGGACCTAGCTTAAAATGAGTTCAACTTATCACCCTCAAACTAATGGTCAAACTAAAATTATCAATAAGTGCTTGAAAATATAGTTTCATTGCTTCACCTTAGAACATCCTGCAAAATGGGCCAAGTGGATTCCTTTGGAATAATAGTGGTATAACACATCATATGATATCGTGACTTAGATTAGCCCATATGAATTAGTAAATGGTCATCCTCCACCAACACCCTCCTCTTATATTCTAAGAAGCTTTAGGATTCAAGTTGTGGATTTCACTCTCAGACAGTGTGATTCCCTTCTCCAATAACTTAAGGTTAATCTTGACTTGGTTGAGAATATAATGCATCAGTAAGCTAATCACACACCACTCTAAGTGTAGCTTTGATGTCGAGGACATGGTTTTTCTTCACCTACAACCCTATAAATAGTCATCTCTCTAGCTTTTTGGATACCAAAAACGTACAACAAAATACTATGGTCCTTACCAAGTGTTATAATATATTGGTTCAATAGCATACAAACTGTTCCTTCTAGCCACTCATAATTCACCCATACTTTCATGTCTCCTCTCTCAAGAATGTTGGCAACAAGGTCCAGGTGCAATCCACACTACCATAGTTGGATAGATAAGGCTCCAACATTCTTGAACTTGAATGCATTTTAAATAGGATACCATGAAACCTTCACCACCATCTCATAACTGATGTTATTGTTCAATGGCATGGATTACAACATAAGTATACCACTTGGGAGCCCCTTCAATAGCTTCAAAAACAGTTTCCTTATATTCAGCTTTAAGGACAAAGCTTTTTGAATGGGAAGGGCATGTTAGGATTTTATCCTAAAACTATTATGTAATAACCCTTTTATTAACATGGGGACCCCCATTATAATTTTTGTAATGATATATTTAATATTTTGTAATAGTTTGTGGCACTAGAAGCACCTAGACAAGTGGTACCATTTTATGTAATTGTTATCAAGAATGTAACTATTTTTTTTGGTAGAAGATTCTAGCTTGGGTGGTGTTTTGCATGTAAGCCAACCTTGAGAATTAGGTAGTGTGATTAAGTCTTTAAAAATTCAAGGGGTAGATATGAATGTATCCTTTTGCATATTGAATGAAAGTATTGAAGGAGGTTGCCCCATCAAAGAGGCCTACAATTTTGTGTTATAATTTATGAGATTAATATATTCCTATACTTACATTTTATATTGCAATATTTTGTTCTTTCATGAAATTACACTTTAATTACAATATTTATGTGAGTGTGCTTATTTTTATTAGAAGGCTCCTAAAACTTCTATATCCAAAACTCAAAAGGATGTGTGCCCTTGACAAAATTAGGAGCATCATATTGATGATATATGTTACATAGTGTACTACCTTTTCCCATAGTCTAAAATCAATATTTCTTTCATAAATCAAACAATGAACCATCTCTATGATAACTTTATTTTTCTCTTAAATACCTCATTTTGTTGACATATATTAAATAGTGTAGTATAATGAATCATCATAAGAGATAAAAACCCTAAAACTTATTACTAACATACTCTTCTCCAAAAGCAACCCTTAGTCATTTGATATTTTTATAAATTTAATTTTCATTAATGCTTTAACTCTTTGAATTTATTAGAAAATTCATCCTTAGATTAATGGTGTAGACCTAGAGAGATTTGGTAAAATTATCAATGTGATAAATACTTAGTCAAAAATGGACAAAATAGTCATAGGACCTACGAATCAACTCTAGTGGTTGAGAAGCACATTATGCTTTTCTCTTAGAAAAATAATTTCAATAATTTTCCCTTAAACACATCCCTCATAAACTTTTGAAATTAATAAATTATGGTAAACTATAAACTATGCAAGGATAACACATATGCCTTAAAGAAATAAAATTAGTATACCTCAATTGCTAATTTAAAATCTCCTTATTAGCATAAACCTTAGCCACAATGGCAGCAATTTAGCATGAACAAGAATAAACATGATTTATATCACCATAATATCCTAAAGCAATAACCCTAAAATCATCACCTATTTTCTTAACAACTCTTTTATTTGGTTAAAACTCCATCTTATAGACATATGTGATGCAATAAATAGATATAATATTATATCCAACTCTTAGAATATGGAGAACCTATCCAAATTTGGTATCATAAAATGTGATGATACCAAAACTTAAAATCCATAAGGCATAATCATTTATAATTACAACTCACTCTTTGTTGTGTAGGTGGCTATAATTGAAAAGGAAATTTTGATGGTTAGTCATATGCCTAATGGATTCAGGATCTAAAATCCACTCTTGAGAATAAGAGAATGATTAAGATCTTGGATGTATGACAATATGTGTAATCTAAGAAGAAGCTTCATTAATGTCAAGAGAAATACTAAATAGACCCTCATCAAGTCTTGTGTTCTTAAATATACCTCAATCATAAGGATTTGTAAAAGGTAATTCTTGGAATAATAACTCTCTCTTATATAATATCCACATATGGTCCACTCTTTCTTTAAGGAATTTGATTTTTTACTCTTAGGCTTCTATATCTTATTCAACTTAGGTTTGGGAGTCACTTTTGTATGAGCCTATTTAGTATGAAGATCACCATAATCACTTGTAGAAACCTAAAAGTGAACCAAAAGAGAAAAAAGGTTGTAGAGGAGTATGCCCTTGTAAAAAAATGGGGTTGACATGGCATGTAAGGTCAAGCATCATATATTGGTAAGATAGATCGACGTAAAAAATCTTGAGGAAATCTAGATCATTCTTATTCATGCCTTCAAAAGTCATATTATCTACTTTCAAAGTGTTAATCTAGAAATATAATCCTCAATGATAACAAAAAATTATAATCTTATAGTACCAAGCTCCATATGCAAATGGTTAAATTTTGTAGTGTTTTCCTTTTCAAATAGATTTTTTAGCTTTATCCTCAAAATGAAAGGATTTGATTCACCCTTAGTATAAAAAATTAAATCTAGCTTCTTAATATAAAAATTAAGAAGAAAAGACCAATCATTTTTTTCTTAACATGTAGTATTTTAATGACAAGGCTGGTTGTTTTCTTCTGATTAAGAATACTCCATAATATCTTACTCTACACTAAACCAATCATCAATGTAGACAAGGTATTATAGTTGCATCCATTTAAACAAACAACGTATGACTTAGGGTCCATCATAATGCACCTACACTCCTGTGAAATAACAAAAATAAACACCACAATTAAGTAGAGCACAAAAATTTGATGGACACGAAATACTTTAGTGTGACAAAGATATTGCCTCTGAAAAGCAAAGCCCTAAAAACAAACCTTGATTGGAATTTTTTAAGAGCAAACCTTATTTTTCAAAAAAAAATCCTATCAAGTACTGTGTTGCAAATAGCCAAAAATGGTATATTTATAAGCTTACTGTAGTGGTAAGGTTGTTGGCCTCTCTTTGAGAGTTCCAAGGTTCAAACCCCACTCAATATGAGGGGACCATGATCCCTCATAAAAACGTGTGTAAACTCATTGAAAAAAATTAGCCAAAAAGGGTAGCACGTTAATTGCACACATATGTTGCTTTAAACCAATTGAAAGAAAATTTTGGTTTGTACTCTTTCAACAATCTATTGCCTATAGATAGAAAAATATTTCCTTTGGAAACTACATTGTCAACTCATCTTTGACCAAAAGAAAACTTGAAACTAGATAATAGAAGAAATCACTTAACTAAGACCTCGCATAGATTCTAAATTGTATTTTTTCTCAAATAATCATGATTGTTTAGCTCTTATGAATATTTATTGGATTATTGAATCATTACAACCCTCCCCATGTTTTATTTCGTTGGAAGAAGAAATCTAAACAAAATTCAGTGCCTCCCTATGGCCCAATTCTAAGTCATCATTTATGGTGTTGAACATATTGTCCAATGACCTATTTATGCATTAAGTGTTGGAATATATTACATTATTTGGTACATGTTAATGTACCACTTTGGGTACATCTTTAGATTAGGAGTGTGCCTTAGTTTAGAGTGTGAGTAAATATTTTATGCAATGTAATAATATGCACGAAATGCGCAAGTGTCATGTAGTTAAGTGTACAAGTGTGAAGAGTGTAAATCTGCACAAGTGTACATCAAATATAGCTTCATATGTGTGCAAGTGATAGCCAAGAGTCACAAGGTATGGAAGATTCATAGTCATCCAAGAGTCTTCATAGAAAGGCTATATATACATGTTATAGCCTAGAGTTATGTGATGTTATCAATGTGAAGATGTTATCAATGTGAGGAGTTATGTGAAGAGTGTTGTGAAGAGTAACATAAAGTGTGATGCTATTATAGATACTATTGTGATCTATTGTATACTCCTTGAGAGTTTTTGTAACAAAATTTAGTGGAATACAAGTTGCATACATTTGAGAAATTAATGTGTGAATTCATTTATATTCAACATATTGATTTGCTTTATTATTCCTGTTACAATTTATATATTGATTTGCTATTGCATTTTATTTCATTCTTGTAATTAATTCCTATGGTAATTTTATTAAGTATTGAGCTTCAAAAGCTAACAATGGTATCAGAGCCACAAGGGATATTGATAGGAGATAGGGAGAATTTTATTACAGGATTTAAAAGTTATTGTTTTGGCTAGAGTCTTTCCACAGGGTTGGAGAAAAAATCGTGAATACTAGGACTTAGCATAGATTTCTTTCCACTAGATTGAATAACAACTAGTGAAGATTGTTGATTTTAGGGTTTTGGATCTTTGGATGTATTTGATTTCTATTATCTAATATTTTACTGCAAAAAATTAGTTCTCAAAAGTTGAGAAGCTTCCTACAATAAATAGATAAGAATTTCATCCTTGATTGCATGAAATTCTATGTGCTTTCCTCACATAGGAATTGATTTTGGAATTGTAGCAAAAGAGTAGACATTAAAGATTGAGGAGACCCAAGAAAGAGGTCTCATAGGATATTGAATATTGAATATTGAGGAGACCCAAGAAAGAGATCACATAGCAAATTGAAGAGAAAAGAAAGAAAGAGGTTATAAAAGCTCTATTGAATATCAAGAAAAAGGAGACCCGAAAGAAGAGGTCCCATTGCATATTTGAGATAAGATATTTGAGAGAGAATATTGAGGGGGGCTAGGAAAAGGTCCTATTGAAATTTGGAAGGAGAAATAAGGAGAATATTGAGAAATTGCAGAAGTTTCCATTAGAGGAGATTTAAAAAAAGTTTGAGGTAGAATATTTCAAGAAGAAGAAACTCCTAAAAAAAGGTAATCACATCAAAAATTGGGATAATTATTGTCATATGACAACAAGCCCAAAATAATTTGTGAAACTGATTCAAGGAGGAAGGATTTGGCAAGAATTTTGCCAAATTTTGGAAATTATTTTTTGAAGACTTCAAGACATTTAAATTCTTGAAGAGTAGGCCAGCATAGAGGCCAAATTTGAAGATAAAAATTCTACGAGAGTTGAAGAGGAGAAAGAGGATTGAAGAGGCCACCAAATTGATATTTTTTTAAAGCAGAAATTAAAGTTTTGAAGGCTATTTTTTGAAGGATAAGATTACATATTTGTGGGGTAGAATTTGAAGAGTTTTGGACAGCAAAGTGGAGGAATTGGTAGCATTTGGAGTTGCAAAGTATAGGTATTTTTGGATAATGAATTGAAGGAGTTAGAGGTAGAATATTAGATAGCATTTGGTGCTACGAATTTCAAGAAATTTGGGTAGCATTAGAAACAAAATAATAGTTGCACATTTGAAGGATTTGAAGGGTGAAATAGTGAATGAGATAAGCAAGGCAAGAAATTAAGGAAGAAAAGAGTTTGTAAATAAGTGTTTATAGTTGCCTTGTTTAAGCATTCAAGGAGAGTGTTTATATCAAGCATTATAAGCATATTTGTAAAGTTAAAAGATAGAAAAAAGGAGAAGCTAAATTTTTGTCTTTGAAGCTAAAAATTTAGAGCTTGCTATCATCATCAAACTTGCATCATACCTACAAAAATAATAGCAAGTTAATGAGAGAATAACAAGCTAGTTGCTAGCTTAAAAAAGAGTAAGATAATACAAGGAGCAAAGCAAGCAAGTTGCAGTCTTAAATGGAGAAGAGAAGATAAGTAGAATCACTAAGTTTGAAGATAGCAAGCAAGGAGGAGAACAAGATAGTTAGAATTCAAAGGACATCAAGGCAGATCGACATAAGACCAGCAAGTCGAAGTTGCAACCATAGCATAGTGAGGTAAGCATCCAAGAGCCACCAAGCTTGAGAGTGGACTAACTTGCAAAGTAGGAGCAGTCAAGTTGCAATGTGAAGCCACCAAACATCCAAAGGATGAGCCACCATGGTAAAATAAGAAGCCATCGAACGTATAAAGGAAGAGCACTACTTTAGAGCCACCAAGTGAACCTAGGAGAAGGTGCAAGCTTTAGTTAGCCATAAAAGGTTGTAGGAGCCACCATAAGCTCCATTCCAAGCAGTAGAACTATCATCTACATATGCTAAAAAGTGAGAAACTAATTAGACATTTTTTGGACGTCAAAAAGACATAGAAGAGGCAACCGAACCATCAAGGTTTGTAACAATCAAAATAGGAGGTCAAATGTTAGAGAAACCAACTGTCGCATAGTGGATATTTGGTTTACTATTAGTGAAGAGCCATGTGTAAACTATAACACCCAGGAAGCCATGACATCATTGAACAATACAAGCCAAAGGTTTCCAAGTGTTATGAAGAGCATAGGAAAATTGGAGCACCAAAGGAACGTTGGTTGAAGAGCAAAAGAACTTGTGTGCCATTTGGAACTTGGAACAGAGAGCACCAATCAATTTTGGAGGGAGTTTAAACATTTTGGAGCAGCCATTAAATGCATGGGTTGTAAATAGCATAGCACCAAAAGCATTCGATATCAATTCATTTTTGAATTAGAGTGAGTGCCTTGTGTAAAGAAGCTTGTTGAAGAGTCAATGTTGGAGCAACATAAGAGATCGAATATTTCATCAAAATAATTGCACACCCAGAATATTGGAGGTAATATTTAAGTTAATTTTTTATTTTCTAAAGGTTGGAGTTATAAGGGGTGAATAGTATTTGATTTTCTTAAGGTTGAATTTAATTAATTCATTTTCACCTTGATTAATTGAATTATTGGAGAAATAAGGTATATAAGTGAAAATAAAAAACCTAGAAACCTTGTTAATGCAATTTGGAAAGTTTTGTAGAGATTTGAAAAGTTGATTTGAAGTTTTGGGAAGTTAATTACAAGTTTTGTAATTAATTTATTTGATTTTGTAAAGCAATTTGAAATATTTGCAAATAATTCTATTTTGGAGAAATAAGGATTTCAACATCAAATTAGGAATACAAAATTTGCAAATATATTTTACTAAACTTCTAAATTTTTTATTGGGGAGCTATAAGGAATTCAACATCATATTTTTTAATTTGGGAGATAAAAGGTATTCAAATTAGAAATTTTAGAATTGAAACCTTCATAAAAAAATATTGTTTGATCATATATTTAAATATAGGAAGCCAACGTAGTCAACCTCAAAGGATAGAAATTTGAAAGATTCATTATTCAAAGTTAAAAAATTATGGATGAAATAATGAAGAAAACATTTAATGAAGATAGTGAAGAAATGTTATGTGCACTTAGATTTTACTCACATGGCTTAATACCCAACATTGATGGAGTTCAAGTATTTGATGTTCTAAAAGATAAATTGATCTTGTTTTTCAAAGAAGCTAAAGAAGGAAAATTTACTACTTTTATAGGATACCTTCATGAAAAAAAATTTAGGTCATGTTGGGAGTCTCAAAACACCATTGTATTCACTTTAGAAGAATGTCTAATGATGTATCTTTCATTAATTGTTTTTGAACTTTTTCAAGAGAAGATACAAGTTGAAAGAAGTGATTTATATAATTATCTCAAAGAAGAATCATCAAAAATAAAGTCATATTATTGTGATGATCCACTAATTCATTTTATTGAAGATATATCGCTAGTGAAGGTTGTATAAATAAAGAAAAACACCATTGCAATAAAAATGAGACATTATATTAAATTGGGGAAAGTCCCTTTTGATACACTTTGACCCTTTTAGGATGCATTTTACAAAGAGATGTGCCAAATGGGAATCCCTTTTACAGATCAATGATGGTGTCTTTTGCTCTTTTTCATGCTACAACAATATCGGAGGAGGGTTTATGTGACCACCGTGTTGGACTTGAACTTGTTGAACCTAAACCTAGAATATGCACACATGGAAATGGACAAGGGTTTAGTAGCACCTGTCACAATGATAATGATAAAATGTAAATGAAATGACTAATATAAAATGAAAATAGAAGAAGATGAACAATGAATATGGCTTAATGGCACAATCCGGGCAGCATAAAATTAGCATCCCCTCCTCCTCCCTTTTCTTGGTCAAGTGATGGTGCCTTTATAGGTCTTTGAGGGTTTTGGAGGGAAGTACAAGTGGCAATCCAGGGCTGCCAAGTGGTAAGGATTGGGTAGCCACCTATCCTGAGTAGTTACAGTGAGTCACTAAAAGTGTCTCACTTAACTAGGGAGATATGGCAAGTGGGTAGTTGGAAGTGGAGTGATGTGTGGAATGAGGTGTGAGATGTGGCAATTGGGTAGGTGGAAGTGGAGTGAAGTGTGGAGTGAGGTGTGATATGTGGCAAGTGGATAGTTGGAAGTGGAGTTATGTGTGGAGTGAGGTGTGATATGTGGCAAGTGGGTAGGTGCAAGTGGAGTGAAGTGTGGAGGGTTACCCCATGTGAAGGGACAAAGGGGACAAGGGTGTATGAGAGGTGGCAAAGAGGTGATGATGATGTGGCTAGGACACATGTCAAGTGAGGAGAGAGGGTATCCTAGGAGGATATTTTCCAGATTTAATAAAATGTAGAAAATATAATTATGTACAGGATTTTATGCCTAAGTCAAAACTTAGGCACATAATGTTATGTAAAATTGAAATGTGCAATGTGAATGAATGATGTGCAGGAATTATATGCCTAATTTTAGACTTAGATATATATTATTATGAAGAATTATGATGTGCAATTTGAATGAATAATGTGCAAGAATTATATGCTTAAGTTTAGGCTTAGGCATACATTATTATGCAGAATTGTGATATGTAACGTGAATGAATAATGTGCAAGAATTATATGCTTAATTTTAGGCTTAGGCATATATTATTATGCAGAATTGTGATGTGCAATGCAAATGCCTAGTTTTTGGTGTCTACAGATACCCCTTTTTGTATCGCATTACGTGAAACACAATGTGGTGCAAAAATAAAAGACACCTAGTTTTATTTGATGGAGGAATGGACTCAAATATTCTTAATGCACAAGAACGAATGACTTTTGAAAATTTTGATTTGTTTGCTTACCCCCTCAATTAGTGAATGGGTAAAGGATGAAATCCATGGGCCAATTGACCAAAATGTGGACGAATATGGTGGCGTATGATTGCATGTGGTGAATTGTGTATGCAAATGTATGACATTTTGATCAATTTGATGCCCCAAGTTTGGGATTGTTTGTGTTGTTGCGAATTTACCTTTGGTTTCGATGATGCGCAAAATGTTGTGGTAAAATCATTAACCACATTTGTGAGCTTGTGAGTCCTACTACTGTTAGTCACTCCTATGCATCGAAGCCAACGCATTAAGACCTCGATACTCGAGTGATTTTTGATTATACCAAAATTGATTTGATTATTTTCCACTTTTGATCCAACGAAAGGGGTTGAAGGATAACCTTGTGCAAATATGTTTTGAACACATCCAAGCTCAAATATTGAGGGACCTAGATGATTTAATGCCATAGTGATTTGATGTTGAATGTTTGAATGAGTGTCCTTATGGTGAGCTACCCATCCGACCGTATTGCATGGATTGCTAGTCACTGCAAACACTAGGTGTATAGGGTAATCCATGAGATACAAGGTTCACTAAATAATGTGATGATGATGATGATGATGATATTTGTAAAAATGCACGATGTGAGTGATAAAAATATTGGAAATCAATATCAAGTTGGATGCCCCAAGTTTGGGGTGGACTTATGTTGTCACAAATTTACCTTTTGGTTTGATTGACATGGAAGATGATGAAGTAAAGGAACCACATCCTAGGGGCTTGTCCTAGTGATTGTTAGAAATTCCTTAATGCAAAATGATGAAGTATAAATTTTCTATGTTTTGTAACCCCACGGAGTAGGCATCAATGACAACCTTGGGCAAATCTACTTGAACGCAGGTCACTCAAAAATTGAAGGACCAACCTAGTTTAATTTTGAATATTATGATGTGAAATGATTTTGAATAAGTGTCCTTATGGTAATTTATCCATCCTACCAAATTGCATGGATTTCCAGTCGCTACAACTGCCAGGTTTCTAGGGTAAATTACTAGATACCAGGTTCACTCGTGATGATGTTGATGTAAGATGATGATTTTGAGGGTTTTACAATATTTTTGTAGCCATTTGCATTTGAATGGGAGTTGTGTCAGATGGTCACAAATAAAATTCAACTTGTGATGCCCCAATCATGGAAAATATGTTACTTTTAATGAGCGTAATTTGCATGATTGAGTATTTTGAGTGTTGACTTTGATTATGAAACTGAATTTGTTGATTTTGTCTTTCCCTTCAAGTGATGATTCGATGGAGAAGATATGAAATGATGAAAGTGATGAAACAAATGATAATAGTTTTATGAGATGGATATTTTTGTTTTTGTTTCAATTGTAATTTCGACCATTGTTGATAATTGTGCACTTATATGCCTTGGAGCAGTCCAATCATATGGTTTTTGAGGGAATTGAGATGATAATAATTCATTTCTTGCATGAGGTGAATCACTTTTCAAGGGCCTTATGGTAACTTATCCATCCTACTGGATTGCATGGATTACCAATCACTGTAACCGCTAGGTATATAGGATAATTTATTGTATACGAGGATCACTTAAGGCTAAGTGGAAGAAGAAAATGTACACCTTTATCCCTTGGAGCAGTCCAACTGCACGACCTTCTTAGGGAATTGAGATGAGAGCATTTCTATTCTTTCGAGAGCCTGTTGAATTTGTTTTTGACCAAAGGAATTGAGATATCTTTGGATTTTTTTCTTTGTTTTTGTTGTTTTTTTTTTGTTTTGGAGAATGCATGATTGTTTTTTGTTTTTGTTTTGTTTTTGTATAACAAAAGATGCATGGAAATGCTATTGGTTTTTTATGTTTTATATGACAAAATATTAATGGCAATGTTTTTATTATTTTATGGTTTTGTAATACAAATGATGTATAGAAATGTTTTTGGTGTTTGATGTTTTTGAAATGGAAAGAAAGCACAAGATGTTTTTTGTATTTTTATGTTTTGTTGATTGATTTTTTTGTTTTGACCAAAGGAATTTGAGTACCTTTAGAGCATTTTGGATTGATTTGACCAAAGGGGTTTATGCCTTTGGGGGTTTTTGAATTGTGTTAATTATAATTATCCTTATGGTAATATACTCCTCCTACCATATTGTATGGATAGCCAATTGCTACAACCGCTAGGGTGCTAGAGTAAATCACTAGATACAAGGATCACTTAAGACTGAGTGAAGAAGGAAATGTGCATCTCTATCCCATGGAGCAGTCCAGCTGCATGGTTTTCTTAGGGAGTTGATATTATAGCGTTTCAATTTTTGAAAGCCCTATTGAGATTGAATTTGACCAAAAACATTGTGCTACCTTTGGAGTATTTTTTTCTTTTTTGAATTGAATGTGACCAAAGGGGTTGATTCCATTGGAGCTTTTTTATTTTAATTATTTGAAATGTGAATGTTTAATGTGATTAATAGGGTAGGTGTAAGGCCTTGAATCCCCCCAGGTTATTTGATTGATTTTTTGATGTGATTTACGGGGAAGGTGTGAGACCTTGAACCCCCCAAGTTGTTTTGTGATTGTTTATGTATATGTGTAATGATTGATTGTTCAAATTATTTTTTTGTACATATTATGAAATGAATATGTTATGAATGAATGCAAATGAATGAAGGGTGTTGCTTTATTAATCTTTGTTCAAATATATTTTGAACCATTTGACTGAATGGTGTTGCTTTATTGATCATTGCTCAAAGAGATTTTGAACCATTTGAATGAATGGTGTTCTTATTGATCGTTGTTCAAGGAGATTTTAAACCATTTGAATGATACTATTTTTATTGATCATTGTTCAAAGATTTTTTGAACCATTTGAATGATGGTGTTGCTTTATTGATCGTTGTTCAAAGATATTTTGAACCATTTGAATCAATAGAGTTGCTTTATTGATCATTTTCAAAGAAGTTTTTGAACCATTATTTAGCAAACTTTGTCTTTATTGCTTAATCAAGGGCACCAATATGATACTACTAGTATGAACGCATGGATGAAATGGATTATGATATTTATGACTATGTTATGGTGGTATGGAATGGAGGCTTGCTTATGACTTTATTGTTATTAGGGATAAAGGATCTAGAGTTGTTTTGCAAAGACTCAAACATCGTAGTGTGTCTAACAAACTCACTAAAACTGCCTAATTCTTCTAGGATCAAATGTGTGTGCAGTGAATTCATTTATCGAATCAAGAGCATGGTAATAATCCGAGATAATCAATAACCAGTGTGTGTGCAATTGAGTTCATTAACTCATATTGAGTAAATTGGTAAACCTGTTATGGTTTGAACCTAGAAGCTAGCTTGTCTGTATGAGTGGTCAGAGGTCTCTTTTTAAAAGAGACATGTCGCCACGCATGAGCGTACTCCACAGCCAGTCAAGCATCTATAGCCCCGATGGAGGCTAACTCTATATTCCATGATTTTTATTTTTGAATTCTTGAATTTTTGGGATGACTACTTAACCGTCTGACTGGAAATATAGTATGATCCTTACAACCCAATTAATCAATTGTGTGTGATGTAAAGGAATTAGAGCTTTGGGAATCAGATTCTCAACCTAAGTGTGATGAGAATTGTATCATATCCTTACTACTCTCTCTTTTGAATTTGAAGCAACTATGATAGTAGTGAAAACCATTGTTATCATGGACTATGTTGCATAATGGGACAAGCAAGGATGACCCTTTTTACCTCAAGGTTCCTACCAAGTATGGTGTTATCCTTTTTTTACATAATATATTTTTAAGATGTGAAATTATGTTTGGTTCGAGAATGTTTTTGATATCAATTTCCAATACTCAATATTTGCTTAGTGTATATATGTGCAATGGTCCTAAAAGAATTCAACATATTTTTCGGAGGTTGGTTAAGACACTAGCGGTGGCTGAGTGATTGACAACGTTAGGATTGTTCTTATGAAGCAATGTATTATTATGAGTGATGGGTTTGGTGATGTTTGATATGATGTGCCCCTGATTAAGGCAACAAGGCATAGTGCACTATCAATTATTCTTGACTTTAATATATACGAATGGTATGAATGTACAAATACTATGAAAGTTGTAATGTGTGAATGTAATGGAAGCTGGATTGTGAAGGCAATTTATTAAAAATGCAATGTATATGAGAATGTTTTTGTTTTTTATATTTATTATTTATGTTATTTTTTGTCTTTTGATATTTTTGAGATTAAATGTGACCAAAGGGGTTTGGTTCCTTTAGAGCTTTTTGAATTACATGTGACCAAAGGAGTGTTGGTTCCCTTTGAGCCTTTTGAATTGATTTGACCAAAGGGATACCCCTTTGGAGTGTTTATGGTTGATTTGACCAAAGGGGTGTCCTCTTTGGAGGCTTTTGATTTGAATTGACCAAAGGGGTTTGGTTCCTTTGGAGCATTTTATTTTGAATTGACCAAAGGGGTTTTGTTCCTTTGGAGCCTTTTGATTTGATTTGACCAAAGGGGTGTCCCTCCTTGGAGCATTATGATTTGAATTGACCAAAGGGGTTTTGTCCTTTGGAGCCTTTTGATATGATTTGACCAAAGGGGTGTCCCCTTTGGAGCCTTTTTGATTGATTTGACCAAAGGGGTGTCCCCTTTGGAGCGTTTTGAATTGAGTTGACCAAAGGGGTGTCCCCCTTGGAGCATTTTGAAATGAATTGACCAAAGGGGTGTCCCCCCTTGGAGCATTTTGAAATGAAATTTGACTTAAGGGGTTAGGTTCCTTTGGGGCCTTTTTTATTGATTTTACCAAAGGGGTGTCCCCTTTGGAGCGTTTTGAATTGAATTGACCAAAGGGGTGTCCCCCCTTGGAGCATTTTGAAATGAAATTTGACCAAAGGGGTGTCCCCTTTGGAGCGTTTTGAATGAAGTTGACCAAAGGGGTGTCCCCCCTTGGAGCATTTTGAAATGAAATTTGACCAAAGGGGTGTCCCCTTTGGAGCATTTTGAATGAAGTTGACCAAAGGGGTGTCCCCCCTTAGAGCGTTTTGAATTGAATTGACCAAAGGGGTGTTCCCCCTTGGAGCATTTTGAAATAAAATTTGACCAAAGCATTTAGGTTCCTTTGGGGCCTTTTTTATCTGAATTGACCAAAGGGGTTTGGTTCCTTTGGAGCCTTTTGATTTGATTTTTTCTTTTTGTTTTTTCTTTTTAATTTTGATATGCATGTGGAAGGTGGTTCAGGTGAAATGAGGTGGCGAATGTGAAGGTATGTGTGTGAAAATGTGATGCGAATGAAAAGCAAATAAACACACAATAAATCAAGCAAACAAATATTTTCTAAGTTTTTGCATTTTTCATTTTCGATGTTTGATCTTTTGATTGTTTTTGGATTTTTGAAGTTTTAATTTTTTTTTGAGTTTTGGTGTGTTTTGGTGTTGTTGAAATTTTGAGGAAGTTTTTTTTTATTAGAATAAAATAACTCGATTAAGGTAGTGATTAGGAACACTAGTGCCAAACATGATTTCTCAAAAGAGTCTAGGGTACACCGCTTAAAACCTAATGGGGAGTTCGCCTAGCTCTTCCACTCTAAATCGACAATTGCTCCAACAGTGGGAGACAATTTGAACATAAGTGACCTATACCGACTTAAAAGAGTTCCCTATTCTGTCTAAGACATCTAGGGGACAAGCCGGTGGAAGGAGATGAATTCCAACGTCACCGGTCTGAATTGGAGGTTGGTGATTAAATCCAACCTACAATGTTATTGTGAAATGTGCAAGTGTGTGAAGATTTTATTTTCTATTGTGTGATGCAAGCTAGTATGCAATTCCGTTTATTTCCTACAATTGCAAAAATAGAAACACACAAGGGCAAACAATATTTACACAAGTAAGCAAAAATGTTGTGTAAAAATGAAAACTTGTTTTTTTTGTTGTTTTTTTTAAAACATAGTTGAAAACTAGAATGCTCCTTTTTTTTATTGTTTGAAATCAAAATTGAAATCTAAAAAGGTTGTTTTTTTTTTGTTATTTGAATGTTTTGTTTATTATTATTTTTTAATTTTATCAAGTTGATTTTTTTTTTTTAATGTTTTTTTGTTTTTGATTTTTTTTGTTTGAATTTTTTTTATTTTTGTTTGTTTTTAATGTTTATGTTTATATATTTTTTTTTTAAGTTTTATTTTTTTATGTGCAGGTTTTTTTTTTTAAGTTTAATTTTTATATTTTTTTTTTAATTTTTTTTTTTGTTTTTTGTTTTAATTTTTTTTAAGTTTGTTGCACAGGCCAAACTGCGCAGGTCAAATTGTGCAGCGTAACCTGTGTAGTTAACTGCATATCTTGACCTACGCAGGTCAAACTACGCAACCCGTAGGGGTGACTGTGCAGGCCCTACGCAGAGCCTGTTCCACCGTGATCGCCAAAATGTATACATAAAGAAAAACACCATTTTAATAAAAATGATATATTTTATTAAATTGGGGAAAGTCCTTTTTGATACACTTTCACCCTTTTAGGGTGCATTTTACAAAGAGATGTGCCAAAGGGGAATCCCTTTTACAGATCAAGGATGGTGTCTTTTGCTCTTCTTCATGCTACAACAATGTTGGAGGTAGTTTTTCGTGACCACCATGTTGGACTTGAACTTGTTGAATCCTGAACCTGAAATCTACACACATGGAAATGGATAAGGGTTTAGTAGCACCTGTCATAATGATAATGATAAAATGTAAATGAAATGACTAATGTAAAATGAAAATAGAAGAAGATGAACAACGAGTATGGCTTATATGGCACAATTCGGGTAGCATAACATTAGCATCCCCTCCTCCTCCCTTTTCTTGGTCATGTGATGGTGCCTTTATAGGTATTTAAGGGTTTTGGAGAGAAGGATAGGTGGCAAGCCAGGGCTACCAAGTGGCAAGGATTTGGTAGCCACCTATCCTGAGCAGTTACAGTGAGTCACTAGAAGTGTCTCACTTAACTAGAGATATGTGGCAAGTGGGTAGTTGGAAGTGGAGTGATGTGTAGAGTGAGGTGTGAGATGTGGCAATTGGGTAGGTGGAAGTGGAGTGAAGTGTGAAGTGAGGTGTGAGATGTGGCAAGTGGGTAGTTGGAAGTGGAGTGATGTGTGGATTGAGGTGTGAGATGTGGCAAGTGGGTAGGTGCAAGTGGAGTGAAGTGTGGAGGGTTACCCCATGTGAAGGGATAAAGGGGACAAGGGTGTATGAGAGGTGGCAAAGGGGTGATGGTGATATGGCTAGGACACATGTCAAGTGAGGAGAGAGGGTATCCTAGGAGGATATTTTCCAGATTTAATAAAATGTAGAAAATATAATTATGTACAGGATTTTATGCCTAAGTCAAAACTTAGCCACATAATGTTATGCAAAACTAAAATGTGCAATGTGAATGAATGATGTGCAGGAATTATATGCCTAAGTTTAGACTTAGGTATATATTATTATGCAGAATTATGATGTGCAATGTGAATGAATAATGTGCAAGAATTATATGCTTAAGTTTAGGCTTAGGCATACATTATTATGCAAAATTGTGATGTGCAATGTGAATGAATAATGTGCATGAATTATATACTTAATTTTAGGCTTAGGCATATATTATTATGCATAATTGTGATATGCAATGCAAATGCGGTGTCTACAAAGGTACAAAAAAGAAGAAGAAACAATAAAAGGAAACAAATCAAGAGAGGTAAGATGAATATGGAACCAAAAGAAGATACTTGTTTGAATATTTTAGATATAAAATTACTGGAGGTAAATTGAAGACAAAAAATACGATCATATTGAAGACTAAAATCTTCAATAACCAAATAATGTAATATAGGGGGGTGTTGGAATATATTACATTATTTGGTACATGCTAATGTACCACCTTGGGTACATCTTTAGATTAGGAGTGTGTCTTAGTTTAGAGTGTGAGTAAATATTTTATGTAATGTAATAATGTGCAAGAAATGCACAAGTGTCATGTAGTTAAGTGTGCAAGTGTGATGAGTGTAAATGTGCACAAGTGTCCTTCATGTAAGTGTGCACATGTGTCCTTAGATTAGGAAGAGTTAGTGAAGAGTCAAGTTACAAGTGTACATCAAAGATAGCTTCATATGTGTGCAAGTGATAGCCAAGAGTCACAAGGTATGGAAGAGTCATAGTCATCCAAGAGTCTTCATAGAAAGGCTATATATACATGTTATAGCCTAGAGTTATGTGATGTTATCAATGTGAAGATGTTATTAATGTGAGGAGTTATGTGAAGAGTGTTGTGAAGAGTAACATAAAGTGTGATGCTATTATAGATACTATTGTGATCTATTGTATACTCCTTGAGAGTTTTTATAACAAAATTTAGTGGAATACAAGTTGCATATATTTGAGCAATTAATGTGTGAATTCATTTATATTCAACATATTGATTTGCTTTATTATTCCTATTACAAGTTATATATTGATTTTTTATTGCAATTCATTTCATTTCATTCTTGTAATTAATTATTGTGGTAATTTTATTAAGTATTGAGCTTCAAAAGCTAATATTAAGACCACCAAGAAATGTTTGATGTAAATATATTTTTGTAACTCTAAGTGAACATACTTATTCTAAGTAATTAAAAATATTTAAATATGGATTAAATTTTTTTTAAAAGTTACCTTGACTTGTTGCTACTTCTAATGCATAGATTCAATATGATGCAACTTATAAATTCCTTGAATGAAAAATATTAGGTTTTTAGAAAAACACTAATAAATAGCTAGGTTCATAGAAACCATAAAAAATACAATGTTTATCCAAAAAGTTATTCTTTTGAAACTACTCTAAAAATAAATCCCCAAATGAGCACCACATTTGAAACTACTCTAAAAACAAATCCCCCAAATGAGCACCACGGGATGGTCAAGAACTATATACTCACATGTGCTCCAATGCCATGTAGAAATCCATAATACTTTGAAAGCAATAAATGAAATGAATGCATTATCCAAATAACTACATAAAATAGAAGGAATAGAAATCCATAATACTTTGAAAGCAATAAATGAAATGAATGTATTATCCAAATAACTACATAAAATAGAAGGAATGTGAAAAGAGAGAAAAAACATAAAAGATAGGTATGGTATCCCTAGACACTAGACATCTTTACCAAAAAATAAAATGATTTCCAACTAATATGAAAAATGGTTGGAGTTGTAAAGTATTCACTTTCACAATACAATGGTATAAATCATGATAACTATCAATCAACATATTATTGATTAATACAATAGCACATAGATCATCTTACAAGGTGTTGAGTGGCTTCTTTGCATATACTTACAATATTTAAACATATTTCAACATTATAATGACACTACATAATGTTATCTTAACACGCAATTAGATATATACCATCACTTTAATACCAACTTCAAAAAGACAACTAAAATAAACTTATATATTAACACTAAAATAGTGATCAAGTATTACTAAGTTTTGACACCATAATAAAAATTTAAAATAAAAATAAATCAAGTTGATGTCTCTAACATTGATAATGCAGCCTTCAAATGTAATAGTAATGGAGATTGTAACTTTATTAAAAGACAACTTATTTTAAACTAAACTTCAATGGAGCTTCAAAGGGTAATCCTGGTAATGTTGGCGTTGGAGGGATGCTTAGGGATGATAGAGGTAGGCTTCTACTAAAACCAAATTCTTAGATATCCAAACTTACCATGTTGTGGAGGTTAGAGCCCTTTACCAAGATCTCTTGCTTATGGAGAAGATGGGGTACCAAAATTTTGCATTGAAGGAGACTCGCTTAATATTATAAACTTGGTCAAAGGTGATTCAATCCCCGATTGAAACATTGAGGCTGTGATTATGGAATCTAGGCGGATTCTTTAGGCTAGAGAGGATAGGGAGATAAATCATATCTTCAAATAATGAAACTGCCATGTTGGCTTTATGGTAAACCTGGGTGTAAATCTCAATGGTCTGTTTGTTTGGAGAGAAAATTTTCCCGAAGGCCTTCTTCAATTGGATTTAGTGATGCATGCTTCTTGATGCTCTGTAAGCTTTTATTGTTTATGAATAAAGTTTTTGTGCACAGTCATGTGGAAGTGTTGGTTGGATAAGGGGCTCACCAACGTTGTTTTAATTTTATTTCTTGTATCAAGTTGTAGCTGGTTCACTTAGTGATGGGTGGTCAGTTGTAGTGCTTTATAGTTGTTCTTATCCTTGTATTGATGGTCTTAGGCCAAGTTTTGTAGGGCTTATCCTATTATAAAAAGGTTTGGGGACCCTTTCAAAACCCCTTCTATATCTAATCAAAAAATAAAGATAACTTATTCATCATCAATGATTAATATTATAATACTTTAGACCTTCACAAAATCATATCTAAAAAAAGTTCTAATTTCTTCTAAATTATTTTCTACATCTCAATATGAGGTAAAGTCTAGGCAAAGTCTAAATGACAATGTTAGACTGAGAAAAAAAATAAACTTAATATATAAGATTTTCATTTTTAGCACAGATGTTTGATTATTTTTCTTATGTGTACAAATGTGAGATATTAGTGCCCCTTCCTACAAAATATATTTTTTAAACTACTTTATATTATAATACTTCATCTTAGTTTAATAGAATGCATTTCTATATTTTTTTTAATTGGTTATATGGATTGGAACGGGTCCCACTCATTTTATATTACAATCATTACAAGATAGTTATTATGTATGTTTTGCTTGGAAAGATTGAAACCTAGGTCTTCTCTTTGAAAGTCAAAGAATTTAATTAATTGAAAAGTAATACCATTTAATAATAGACTCCTACATTTTATTATACGAATATTTATATCATTACTTCATTTTAATTTAATAAGATGGTTTTTACATAATTTTTTATATTTTAAATAGTTGAGATATAATATTTAATCTCTATGAAAAAGACCTTTACGTTATATGACTTGATTTTTTTTTCCAATAATTATTTTAACTATAAATAATTACATTAATACAATGATAAAAAACTTTAAT
The DNA here is from genome assembly GCA_028583015.1 of Wollemia nobilis. Taxonomy (NCBI): domain Eukaryota; kingdom Viridiplantae; phylum Streptophyta; class Pinopsida; order Araucariales; family Araucariaceae; genus Wollemia; species Wollemia nobilis. Next base: position 537,379 of record JAQPPZ010001344.1, read on the forward strand.
TTATTGTTAGTTTCTATTTTTTTGCATGAGAAATTTAACAAGAATTTTACAAAACTTAACTAGATAGGAGAAAACAAATTTGACAAAACTTTACATTAAAAAACATTAAAAAAAAACTCAATATAAAATTCATATAAAATATTTTGTTATATTTTATTGATTTTGGTAATCAAAAGTTGCAATTATATATATTTGTTTTTTTGAATCTAATAAAAAATCTATTTCTTAAGTCTCCACTTTTTATTTTAAATATTTTTTAAATTATTTTATTTTACTTATTTTCGGTAGAGTTCTTACAATATTTTTCAAGTTATCGAGAAAATCAAATTAGAATGCCGTTATAAATTTGTTTTTTAAATCTAATGAAAAATCTATTTCTTAGGTCTCCACTTTTTATTTTAAATATTTTTTAAATTATTTTATTTTACTTATATTCGGTAGAGTTCTTACAATATTTTTCAAGTTATCGAGAAAATCAAATTAGAATGCCGTTATAAATTTTCCAACTATGCATTAGTATGTGCATTTATTTAGATTATACCAAATAAATATGAAGCTCTTCATTCTGGTCCATCTTTTAAGTTTTCGTAATGCTATGCAAGTTGGATATCAAAAGCCTATTATATATATATATATATATATATATATTTATTTATTTATTTATTTATTTATTTATTTAGATTATACCAAATAAAAATGAAGCTCTTCATTCTGGTCCATCTTCTAAGTTTTCGTAATGCCATGCAAGTTGGATATCAAAAGCATACTATATATTTATTTATTTATTTATTTAGATTATACCAAATAAAAATGAAGCTCTTCATTCTGGTCCATCTTCTAAGTTTTCGTAATGCCATGCAAGTTGGATATCAAAAGCATACTATATATATATATATATATATATATATATATATATATGCATTTATTTAGATTATACCAAATAAATATGAAGCTCTTCATTCTGGTCCATCTTTTAAGTTTTCGTAATGCTATGCAAGTTGGATATCAAAAAGCATATTATATATATATATATATATATATATATAAAATATTTTAAAAAGGTTGTTTTATATTGATTTTATTTTATTTATATTTGAAATAAAATGGAAGATTTTAATTACATCCTTGAGATTCAAAATATGATTTATGGGACCTTTAAATATGGAAACATAGTTATTCAAATTATATGATCATTAATATTTTTGAGAAGGTTGTTCCTTCTTCTACCGATTTGGGTTAGCAATTTCTCAACTTTTTTTATTTTATTGTCTTCAAATAACTTTGTCATAGACCCTTTTCCAAGTGTTTCTTTGTATTTGCCACGGATGTCCGAAAAACTCGGGCATTCATAGATGAAATGTTCCTCTGTCTTTATTGCCCCTGTTTTACATAGAGTACATATCCTTTCTTCTCATTGTTCCTTGGGCGTTGTCCATCTCCCTTTTTCACATCTAAGCTTATGAAAACTGGTCCTTATCTGAGCAATGAGGATTTTTTCCCTCCACTTAATTTCAGCGCCTATTTATGCTTTTTCCTTGTGGTCATATGTTGGGTTAAACTATGCGATATAGTATTGTCTTTTTTTGCTTGCATTTTTCCACATTCCACTTCTAAACTTTTCGTTCACATAGTTTTTTTTGTTTTTAATGAAATTTGGGCATTCATTTATGTTGGTTTCCCAATGTTTCATCCATTTCTGATTTTGTTTCATCCATGTGTTCTTCCGCCTATGTAGCTCTTCGTCCCTAACTGCCCTAAGCCATTTGTTGTTTTTCATGTTTTCTATTTTTTTCAAGTAACATAACAGCTTGGTCATAGCAATTGCCTCTAAAGGGAACATTCCAGTTTTAGCTAGAACAATTTCATAAGGGACTGTGGTCTTAATTCTAAGAAAATTTATAATTAGACATTTTTGAATCCTTTCTATTTTCCTCCATTTTATATTTTTCGTGCCACTGGCCCACACCTCGCAGCCATACAACACAATCGATGTGAAAAATAGACCAAATAAGATCTTGGAGGTCTTCCAGTCCCACAACTCGGCATTCCTACACCGATTATGAAGTGCATATAGCGCTCTCCAACCACTTAGAGTTCTTTTCATCCTACATGTATTCCAATTGAGCTTGTCATGAAAGTCTATACCTAGGCATTTGTATTCTACCACTACCTCAAGTGGTTCTCCTGCAAACGAAATTCGAGATGTTGCTTCTTCTTTTTTACTGAAAAAATCATGATTTTTGTTTTGCTTGTGTTCACCTGCATCCCAACTTCCTTACAAAAGAGTTCTAGAGTTCGAAGGTGATCTTCTAGATCTTTAGCTGTTTCGGCCACAAGAATTACATCATTTGCATACATGAGGAGTTTTACCACATATTTGGCTAAGTGCACACCCTCTCCCCTAAATTTGTTTATCCATTCTTCTAACTTGTCAATGTACAACCTAAATAATGTCATAGATAGAGGGCAACCTTGTTTGATGCCTATGTCACTCTTAAAACATTCAGATGACCCTTCCTGCATTCAGATTCTAGCCTTTACATGCTCATAATCTGTGAATTGCTACCCTGTAGTGAATTGGAACCTCCAGGTCTTCCATTATGCTCCATAATTTGTTCCTTGGCACTATGTCAAATGCCTTTTTGAAGTCTACAAAACAACAAAAAGCCTCCTCTTTTTTATTTCATAATTTTTCCACTATGTGTCTAAGCGTGATACAATGCTCAATAGTTGAGTTCTTGGGCCTAAAACCCGCTTGCCCCTTTGCTCTATTTCCCTTTTCTTATGCCCATTTGTTGATCCTACGCTCTATCATACTCCCAAACAACTTTGCAAAGAGAGGGTTGATCATGATAGTTTGATAGTTTGAGGGATTATTTACATCACTTTTAAACAAAGAATGGTCAAGCTAGATGTCCATTCTATAGGGAAGCCATTTTGTATGACCTCATTGAAAATCTCTTTGATCTGCGGTGCAAGAATATCTACCCCCCATTTTATATGCTTTGCCTAAAGATTGTCTATGTCATGGGCTTTACCAGTTGCTAAATTTTTTATCCCTTGAATAATATCTTCATTTGTGAAAAGTTCTTTCTTGACAATGATAGTAGGGGGTGTCTCATGTTGGTTACTACGCTCATACAATTGTTTTGAATACTCCAACCACTGACTAGTTGTTATGTTATTTTTAGTTTGCATCTTTTTCACACTTAGTTCCTTCTAAAATTTCTTTGGTTCATGCTTCCCTAAGTAAATCAGTTCTTTTCTTCTTATTCTAGTGTATTCTTATTTTTTTGCCCTTACCAATTTCTCATATGCTTTTTTGTTTGCTCTTATTTTACCCATTGGTTCCTTTAGTAATCTCCGCGCTTCCTTGCAATCTTCATCGAACCACGGGTTGGTTGGGAAGTTATTTCTTTCTTTCTTTCTAGGTTTAGCTCTCTTGAATTTTTTAGAGCTTCTTAGATAATGTGCATTAACCATTCACTTTTATTGTAATCTATGTTACTATGAGGTAGTCCCTTTCTTTCCCTTTCCTGTAACTTGTTATTCAATGTTGCCCTAAAACTTTGTCGATTTTCTTTTGTTAAGAGAATGTTTTCCTTGTGAGGAAGTTTGTTTTGATTGCCTTGCATGTGTTTTTCCCTTGGTTTGTCTCCTTGCATTTGAAGTTTCATAACAATTGGGTTGTGATCTAACTTAAGTTCCACTAGGGAATCTTCCACTTCTAGCTCCTCTATTTTTGGTATGTAGTTTTGTGAACATATAACATAGTCTATTACACTTTATCCCTTATATGTTTTGCATGTATACTTTCCTGAATTTTTCCAACTTTTTAACCCATTGCAAATAACTAAGTTGTGTATGTTGCAAAGGCCTAACAACTCTTCTCCATATTGCGTGATAGCCCCATGCTCATATTTTGAAGTCCTGGTCCACTGTTGGCTTTCCTCTTCTGGCATCCAAAGAGGATTAATATCAGTATTTTTGTTACCTACTAGAATTTAGCTTGCTTATTGGTCGTCCTTGCATTGAAGTCTCCAATTAATATAATATCCCCAACTTACTGTATGCCAAAATGTCTCTTTTTAGGGAGAAGTATGGGTCTTCTCTGTTAAGGTCATGTTTCTTATAGAATTTAGAATTCTTGGGAGTAAAATAACATGTTGTTATGCTAATAATTGACTTATTTTCTAGGATCTTTATCCAAATGTATTGTTTGTTTTCATCTTGTTTTTCAATTTTAATGACCCTATCCCACTCCTCTTTTATTAAAATCATAATACCCCCTACCCCTTGCCATTTTTTGTTGCTTTATTCCTTATTGCTATTTTTTGTATCCCACAAAGTCTAGAGTCCTACATCCATTGTGCTCATGTGTTTCTATCAGGATGATTATATCTCTGTCTCTAGAAATGGGCCCTAACCCAGGTCCACTTCTCCAAGGGTAACCTCTACAGTTCCAACTTACCATCGTAAGATATTCCCGAGTGGGCCATACTCTCTATTTGTTTTGGGTTTGTTTAGATGTGATGTACGCCTTTCCATTTCTTAAATAGCCCATATCCCTTCATTCCTTGTTGCCCACACCTTTTCCCATTCCTTATTTCTTTCAACCTGTTGTAGAAAGGTTAGGTCGTCATCTAAATAGAATTGTGACCCTCTCAACATGCCTCTGTTTCTTAGTAACCTTGTTTTATCCTTATAGCTCATCAATGTGACCCGACTATGCCTATCTTTGCCTCCTTCTCTCAACTTTCCAATTATGCATGCTTGTTTGATCTGACCTTTCCATTGTAACCGTTCTGACAAGACATCCCTGGTTAAACGGTTTGTGTCTTCCCTATCCCCATAATATTTTAACCCTTTGATGATTATGTTTGATAACTTCTTATGTCTTTATTTCTCTTTTGTTATTTGAATTTTTACTTCTATATCAACTCTTTATGTTGATTGACTGGTTCTTTTACTACTTGAGATCATGACTTTGTCTTTGCTAATTCATTAATATGCTTCATAATAGTTATGAAAGAAAAACCATAATGAATATATTTTAATATTGAAGTGTTCAAATTATTTATTATAATAAGCATTCAGCATAGAAAGTACCAAGCACACCCTATAAATTAATTATTAAATAGATTTTTTTTTAATTGAAAGAAGAGGGTTTGAAAGGATTCCCAAACCTTATTACGAAAGAAACAACTAACACCTTATTAATAAGAGATATGTTACCAAGCTAAACAACGATCAACATCCAAAACCCATGTAGGAGAAACCAGCACAACTACCACCAGGGTGAACACAAAAAATAGACAAACAGAAGGAAGACCAGATGGTCTACAACCAACATCCATAACCCATACAAATATACACAAGGGTACCCATGCATAGAAAACAATCGAAACAATAACAAAAAAAACTTATAAAGACCCATCAAAAAATAGGCCCTCGACCATTACTATTCATTTATGTTTGGGTTGCCCTTATTGGGCCCTCCAAAAGATGACCCACCTATCCCTAGCTTAGCAAAGATACTTCTAGTCTCTGAATCATTGATACCTGGTAGAAAATCCTCTCCAAATAGTTAGACCATCTTGGCTCAACCCCATACTTGCTATGAAATCAGTCGATTGATTACCTTCCCTATACACGTGCTTGACAACTACATCCTCAAAGGTATGAAGGATTCTTTTTGCCTCAGAAATCATATTAGAAACAAAAGGACTAGGAGTTTGAGAACCTTTCACTAGATTTATGATATTAAGGTAATCTCTCTCAATGATGACCTTACTCTACTCGAAACCACTCAACAGAGAAATACCTTGGAAGAGAGCATGGGCTTCAGCAAAATGACTCAATTGAGGTCACAAATTCTTAGTAAAGGTAAGGAGGAGTTTGTTGTTGTTCTGAATTAAACCACCTGCACCTGCCTCTCCAGGGTTACTTTGGAGGCCCCATAAAAAATAATTTTAATCTAGCCTAGAGGGGGTGGTTCCCAAAATATTTGTCTTCTCCCACTCAAATTCAAATGGGTAGTAGACCTCATAAAAGTTTTAAACCATAGAGCACACTCCAAAGCTAATTCCCTAGCAGAGGAACCTAAGTCCAAAGAGATGGTAAAGATGTTTACTATTGTTGCAATGCTCTTGGTGCAGATAGAGAGGGCTGAATTGGCTTCATTTTTAAAAGCCCTCAAATTCCTTTCCTTCCAAATACACCACATGATGTGAGCTAAGCTAAATCTCTAGAACAAACGAAATCGAGGAGAAAATAAGTGAGGGTCCTACAAGTATAAAATATCAAACATTTGAAAGGGGCATACCCAACAAACACCAACCAAATTGAAAAAGGAGAAAACATCCTTAGAAAATGGGTACAAAATAAAAACATGTTGTACCGACTCATCATCCAAGTCATAAAGGTAACATTTGTTTGGAATAATCATACGTTGAGATTACAGATTATCTATGGTCAAGATTTTTTTTTGTATAGCAAACCATAGAAAAATATTTACCTTAGGGGTTAATCCCTTTCACCAAACCAGCCTGCTCGGGAACTAAGGGGGGTCAGGATGCTCTAGGAGGAACTATGTCAATTTCACTAAAAATACTCCTAAACTTTTTGCCTTCCAAAAAACATTATCAGCTTCATCAATATATTTGATGACTTGGAACTTCAGGAGGTTCGAGATCTTCTTAAGGGTTATTTTCTCAACTAAATATAAGTTAGGACTAATTAAAACTCTCTATCTCTTCCTATGATTTGCATTTTCAATAAAATATTCAACCTTAGAACCAAAGGTACATATGCAAAAGTCTTCAACCATTGCCAATTCTGGGAGTGAAGCCAACAGTTGGTCCATCAACCAGGTGTCTAACCAAAAATTAATTAGATGGTCATTACCCACATTCCATCTTCCTCCCTTTCTAATGTTGCTCCTAGAATTATGTAGACTAAGCCAAAAGGCCAACCTAGAGTTTGAGACTTCATCTAACAGGAAGTCCTCCCCATTATTTAGATATTTTACTTTTATAATATTAACCCAATCAACATATTCATTCTATGTGAGACGCCAACCTTGTTTAGCAACTAGGGCCTTATTCATTTGGTCCATCCTTCTTAGACCCAAGCCTCCAAACTCCCTTTAACTGTAGATATGATCTCATTCTACTAAGTAGAATCTCTTCTTCTCCTTTGATCTAGACCACAAGGACTCTTGAACTTGCTCAATATTCTACACTGTTTTACCTGGCATGTTGAACAAGGACATAAAGTAAACCGGTATACTCTGAAGCATAGAATTTACCAAAACAACCTTACCTACCTAGATTAACAGAGCTCCTTTCTAGTTGGTAAGTTTGTGTTGCACCCTTTCCACAACTGGCTCCCATAAATATTCCTTGCACCTCCCTTTAAAAAGAGGAATCCCAAGGTAAGTCGATGGAAACTCTGCTATCTCACAACCTAGATTTGTCACTATTCTTCTTTGCCTAAGAATCAAGGAATTCAAGAAGAATATTTTACTCTTCAAAAATTTAACCTTCTACCCCATTACCTCTTCATACCAAATGAGGATTTCTTTGATTTTTCGGGCTTGAGGAACTGAGGTAAGGAAAGAGAGAAGAGTGTCTTCTAAGAATTGATGATGGGATATCAGTTCCACACTTAGGATTGGTTTGTTTCCAACCACAAAGGAGTAGGCATTAAGGGACCTACCCAATGCTTATACCATGAGAATAAATAAATAAGAGAAGAGTGATTATCCCTGATGAATACCATAGTAACTACAAAAGTACCTAGCAAAGGATCCATTGACAAGCACTAAAATATGACTGATGAAATGCAATATTTGATAATAAATATCCATCTCCTATCAAAGCTAAAATTTTGGAGGACCTTAAGGAGAAAGTCCCATGAGACCCTGTCATGGGCCTTGTTCATGTCCAATTTTAGAAAATCTCCTGATCGAACACTTTTGTCCACTGAATGTATGAGTTCATAAACCAAAATAACTCCATCCAGTATTTGACGACCCGAAATAAATTCACTTTGAGCAGAATCAATCAAACAAGATAAGAGAGGTTTAACCCTGTTAGCCAAAGCTTTAGTGAAAAATTGAAGATAGTATTGTAGAGGTTAATACGTGGAATTTTTTGAACTCAATGGCACTTGTTGATTTTGGAATTAGAGTCAATAAAGTGGTATTTAAAGCCCTAGGGAAAACTCCAATGGATTTAACTTCACGTAGAGCTTCACTGATCTCCTTGCCAAAGATATACCAGAACCTTTGGAAAAATATTGAGGAGAATCCATCTCGGCTAGGGGCCTTTTCCTTCCATGGATAAGAGTGCTTTCTTAATTTCATCATCATTAAGAAAACGGTTGAGATTATCCTTCATTTCTTGTATCACCAGGTGAGGAATGTTTTGAAGGAGTTTTTCTTTTGCAAAAGCACTTCTTACACTCATCTCGCAGAGGAGATATTGGAAGGAGACAGCCTCTACCCTAATTTCTTGGATATCCCTTATTTTAGAACCATCCGCTTTACGAATCTTCTTGATCCAGTTATGGATACTGTGGAAAAGAGTTGAGAAATAAAAAAAATTGTAATTCTATCTTCGTATTTGAACCAAAGTGCTCTAGACTTTTGTTGCCAAAAAACCTCCTCATTGCTCAGAACATTATGAAGCTCAGCCAAGATTCTTGTCTCCTCCAATATATTATTCTATAAGAGGGTATCCACTTCCAATGAAGATTGAATAGCTTGTAACTAGGATTTGAGATCATTTTTCTTGATCTAGATGTCCCCAAAGATCGATTTGTTCTAATCTTTTAGATTTTTTTATCAGTCTCAGCTTAGCAACCAGTTCATTAAAACGTGGGCCAAAGAATCTGGTGTTCCACCATTTCCTAATACTTACCTCCATCTTTGGATGAGAGAGCCACATGGATTCAAATTTGAAGGGTCTTAGGAAGAACAGAATATTAGAATCATTATCAAAGAGAAGGGAATTATGATCGAATGCAATCATGGGCAAGGAGTTGAGAGAAGAGTCCCCAAACAGAGGAACGGCCTCTTTGGAAATAAAAACTCTATCCAATCTAATTTGTATGTGATGGGTCCCCAGGCATATGTTATTCTATGTATATTTGGAACCTTTCAATTCTAAGTCCATGAGCTCCTAATTATTGAAAAAAGTAGCAAATTCTTCCATACTTATTGAGATTGTTGTATCCCCTCCTTATCTAACGGGTACAAAGGAGAGTTGAATTTTCCTGCTAGAATCCAAGCGTCATTCCTAAAAGCTTCTCTCATTGAACTAAGCCTGGACCAAAGACAATTTATGTTTGTTCTGGAGTTAGGGACGTAAATTTTGGTCAAAACCCATTTTTGACTTGAAGACTTGCAACAAAACATGTTAATAATTTTATATGTTACCAAAAGGGCTAATCTAGTGATTTTATTGGGGTTCCATAGACAAAAGAGACCCCATTAGGCTCCTTGTGTTGAATTGACCACAAATTCGGCCTTCTTCCAACCCACCTTTCTTACCTCATCTACCTTGCTTATATCCATCTTTGTCTCTTGCAGAATAATTATATCTGGACAAACCTTCTTTCTCAAAGAAGATAAAACCCTTTGTTTTCAGGTCCCATTCAAACCTCTAATGTTCCATGATAGGAACCTCATTTACGGATTTTGTGAAATTTTTTACCTCCATTGCCCTGGGAGTTATGATAAAATGTTTCAATCCTAAGTTGTTTTCCCCCTGTTTCTTTGACATTATCAAATTTTAACAGGGTCTGAGATCCATTTGTCACATCTATCTCTGTCTCTTTGGACTGACATGCTTTATTGGAAGGTTGACCCACCTTGTGCTCCATTCCAACATCAATCCCTTTATTGTGGCTTCTAGTATTTGGAGGGGACCCGAGAGTTAGATACTGGGCTAATTCCTCAATTGAGAAAAGAGGTTGAGTAATTTGTTCTTCCAGGGTTACATCTTTTGGAAAGCCAGAGTCACAACAAAAGCAGTCATACGAATTTTTTAGCATAATAGCTGAACCAAAAGGTCCTAAAATGGGTCTAGAAAAACTAACCTAAATATGTTCATTGGCCCCCAAATTCTGAGAAGATCTTCCACCCGTTGCCATAATCTCCCTCAAGGTGGATTCTCCTTAGTCCTGACCTGCTATTTCTATGTCCTTTAGCGAAAGACTTTTAGTAATTGGAGTTTCAGACACCACTTCTTTACCGAATGTCATCTAAATTTGAGGTTCTAAGGAGTCGTGCACCACCTCCTTAAGGCCCAAACCTTCAGCCTTAGTCCGCTTAGGCTGACCTTCAACAAATTTCTCTTGCTAAACTTTATCCTTCTTGTTAAGGATCTTAGAGCACTATGAAGATAAATGGCCAGGTTTACCACTATTGGAACATCGGATGGGTCTATTTTGTATTCAATAGGTTGAGTCCATGTGCCTACCTTCAAAATAAGCTTAATATAAGATAGAAGATCAGACTTTGAATCTACCATAATGTACAACCTTGCGAAGACCATATTGTATTTCGCTCTAGTCGCTAGATTGATTTGAATAAGTTCACCAATGCTTTTAGCTATCTCTCTCAAGATGTCTTCCTGCCAGTGGTGGAAGGGAAGACCCATAAGCCTCACCCAAAAAGGAACCAGATTCACCTTTTGGGTGTTTGGGTCGAAATCATGAACCCATTTGTGAAGAAACATACCTCTTTTCTCATAGAACCAAGGATCCCCACCCAAGATTCATTTTGAATCCTCTTTGCAGTTCAACTTGATGATGAAAAAACCTTTTGATATAGCCACTATCTCTAAGGACCCTAATGGCTTCCATTTCACCAAATTTAAGTGTCTAATGGAATCCAGATCAAGTCTGCTTCCTTGGTATTTGCCTACCAGATTCCAAGAACCCTCTTCCATAGCAATATTTGTGAGCTCATCAGGATTATGAATCTCATCACCTTTAGGGATGATATTAAATAATATTATCATCCTGCTAAATTTAAAACCTTTTGCAGTCACCTTAGCAAAATATTCTCCCAAGTTGAAAGGATATCCCATCCAATGGGACCCACCTGATTTGCCAGTCATCTCGAGTATCACCAAGGGGACTGCATCATTGGCGCTTGTTTCAATTCCATGTGAGTATACAACACCCAAAAATGCTGTAAAATCCACCTCGTGACTCTTTGCTCTTTGAGATTGAACAACACTCTACACCAAAATTCCCTCCAAAACCTGAATTGTATCCCTTGACTGCTCCTTCTTGACCACCTACTCCTCTCCCGTTAGCTCCTTCCCGCTCACCTGTAACTTCCCGTCCGTCAGCTTCTTCCTACTAGAGCTCATTTTCAACTCTGACACCACTACTTAGATCCCTCTCCTCCTCTGATGCCACTCCATAGTAGCAATCATGCATCGTAATTTTTTTTTATTTCGTAAAACCCTTTGATGTCGTTGCTCAGATTTTTTTCACAAAAACCCTCTGACGTTGTTGCTCAAAAAAAAATTTGTAAAACCCTTTAATACTGTTGTTCTTATTTTTTTTGCAAAACCCTCTAATGTTGCTGCTTAGATTTTTTTTTGCAAAACCCTCTAATGTTGCTGCTTAGATTTTTTTTTTGCAAAACCCTCTCTGATGCCCCACTGCTCAAATTTTTTCATAAAATCTTCTGGTATTATTGCTTAGATTTGTTTCCATAAAAACCCTCTAACATCACTGCTCATATTTTTTCTATAGAAACCCTCTGATATCGCTGCTTAGATTTTTTCCACAAAACCCTCTGATGTCGTTGCTCAGATTTTTTTTGCAAAATATTTTGACATTGCTACTCAATATTTTTTCCACAGAAACCCTCTAACGTCGCTTCATTATTAAACAGATATTGGCATCAAGTGAACATCCTTAATAAATTAATTATTAAATAAATAAAATAATATGTATAGTTTAAAAGTAAATAAATAAAAAGGTAAGAGTAACTGTGAGCTCATAGTGATATATCATAATTACCAAACATAGTAGAGAGCTAGGGTTTGGCACAATAACAACGATATGCAGAGCACGATGAGCAGCAGAGGAGGTGACAAAAAAGGTGAGGTGGAAGCTAGTCAAGTGGGTTCCCGCTCTATTGAATATTTAAAATGAAAGAAATAGGGAAACCTTACAAATTCCTAGGCCAAGGCCTTCGACCCAGGCGAGAGGCCTTGGTTGTAAGCTTTGGTGAGAAAAAGGAAGTCTTTTGCTCCTTTCTATCATATCTCTCTTGTGGGAGATCGAATCAAAGTTCCTAACGATCTTGCTAAGATGGAGGCTATGCAAGGGGATTTATGCCTAATAGGGAATTTTTTGGGAGCAAGGTCAGTTTTGAATGCTATCCAAAAATGGGCTCACGGTAAGTGGAGACCCCATAGCCATTTGAATATTATTGCTTTACTACAAATTTTTTTTGGGCCAAATTTATCTATGAAGAAGACCTAGAGAAAGTCTTGCTTCAAGGTCCTTAGTTCTTTAGCAGAAGAGGATTGTTTATGAAATGGTGGGCATGTAATTTTGATCCCCATTACCAGAGTCTTCAAGAAATTCCAATATGGGTTTGCCTTTTTAGGTCTACCTCCTTATCTGTAGCATGATTTTATTGGAATCATTAGGCATATGGGTTAGCTCCTCACCATTGACCTAGCTACTTCTACCCAATCAAGACTTGTCTACGCTCATTTTTGCATTAATATTAATATGGAGGTCTCCTACCAAGCTCAATGGAGCTGGTTTTGATGTTTGGCACCCACATTCAACCTATAGAATATGAAAATATACATGTTAAGTGTGGGCTTTGCAATAATATGGGGTATTTGTTTAAGGATTGTCCCAAGAATAAAATCCAAAACCAATCCAAAAATGGCAGCCTAAGAAAGTTGTGGAAGTCAATGAAGTGGGGAAGGCGGTCTTGGCAATGCCTAGGGGTTCGACTTAGGCCCAATATCCCTCACCTATTGAATATGGGGAGATACTTCCAAGAAAAAATGAGGTAATTTCTCCTTCTAAACTTATTTCCTCTATGATGAATAAAATTCCCATGGCAAATATGGTCTCCTATCTTCTAAGTCAAGAGAATGATATGGATGTTAATTCTCAACCCCACTCTTCTGAGGGTTTGGAGGAAGTTTCTTTGGAGGGAACCTTGCTTGTGAATCTCCCCCAACTTGAATTTCCAAGGACCTCCCTCCCAGCCTCAGATTTTCTTATTTTTTCCATTCAAATGTTGTTGGCAAAACAAGATAGTGCTTTAGATTTACCTCTTAATGGAAAATGTTTAAAAGCCAACCTAGCCTCATATTCTATTATTTCTTCCATTCAAAGGTCATTAGAAAAATAGGACAAAGCTTCATATTTACCTCTTAATGGGAAAGGTTTAAAAACCAACCCAATATTAGCTTCTATTATTTCTTCCATTCAAAGTCTGCTGGAAAAACAGGTAAGTGCTACGGATTCACCACCTAATGAGAAAGTTTTAAAATCTAGCCCCAATCGCATCATGAGGAGAAGCAAAAAAAAGGGTAATGGATGTGGGAGTTGACTCTAAGCAAGTGTGGCCTTTGAACCAATAATCAAGGCTAAGGAAGACCCTAAAAGACGTAGCTAATGGAACCCAAATGACACTTTCTATGGGAGGGAGGAAGAAGCACCCTACCAAGTCTTTATATGAAAATATTATCTTGGAACATAAGGGGTTCGAATGCCCCTTCAAAGCAACGGTTGGTTACTTCTATTGGGAAAGATCTAAAACCTCATATTTTTATTCAATAAATTAAAATTAAGGAGAATAAGTTTAATAAGGTTAAGAATATCATAAGGAAGGAGGATTGTTATTTTGCAAGCCATGCTTCGAGAGCCAACAGAGCCATTTTTTCTCATATTATTGATCCCTACCAAGGCACTTTTATTAAATCTTGGATGTCGTGATTATTATTCATGAAGTTCTTCACTCCATAGATAAAAGTCATAGATATGGACATTTGTTGAAATTAGACATGAACAAGGTATATGATAGAGTATCCTAGGGATTTTTGTTTAAAGTTATGGGTAAATTCGGCTTTCACCCTACTTGGATAGACCTCATCAAAGGATGCATATGCTCAGTTATGAATTTTTTCCTAATTAATGGTTCTCCTGTAGGTTATTTCAAAATCCAATGAGGCCTAAAACAACGAGACCCCATGTCTCTTTATATGTTTCTTATTATGGATGAAGCCTTGGGCATATCTATTCAGGTAACCCAATCTAAGGGGTTAATTTCAGGGATAAATATTGCCTCCTACAATCCCATAACCCACCAGCAATTTGTAGATGATATTTTTCTTGCTTCAAGATCCTCTATTTTGGAAGCAAAAGAGATTAATATTATTCTATCTTCTTATGAGGTTGCCTCTGGATAGAACATAAATTTCAACAAGAGCAAGGCATTTTTTAATTACCCCCTTCAAAGGAAAGTAAAAATCATGAAAATCTTTGAATGTTCCATTAGGAAGCTCCCTTTTGTTTATCTGGGTTTACCGCTTTTCAATGGCAGCTTACAAGATTCTTCTTGGCTTCCTATGGTGGAGAGGATTAGGAATTAGTTGGAAAGCTAAAAGGGTGCCCTCCTTAGCCAAGCTGGTAAGGCATAGCTCATTAAATCCACCCTCTAAAGCATCACAATCTTCTTTTTGTCATTGTTCAAGACGCCACAGAAAATCCTCCAAAAGATTGATAGTATTCAAAACCTTTCTTTGAACAGGTATGGAAAAAACACATAATTCCCCTGGTGGATTGGAAGCGGGTTTGTTCCAAGAAGAGCAAGGGTGGATTAGGCCTCAGGAAATTAAAACAAATGAATTTGGTCCTTATTGCAAAACAAGGTTGGAAGTTTTTCAAAATGGATGAAGTTGGATGGGTAGAGATTTTAACAACTAAATATCTTGGCAAAGATGGTATTTTCCTTGGCTCTATTTTTTGGAAACACCTTGATTCTAGGTTTATTATTCAAAAAGGCTTGATATGGAAGATCGGTGATGGGAGGAAAGTTAACTTTTGGGAAGATAGTTGGATTCGTAATGAGCCTTTGATTAGAGATCAACTTCTAAATTGCTTAGAGCCCTTTACTACACAATCCTATGGATCTAGAGTTGTTGATTTTCTTGAGGTAAGGGATGGAAAAAGGGCTTGGAAGACTCTGTCTCTTGTTAACCCCTCCTCTAGGAAAATTTGTGTTGTAATTTCTTTATCCAATATTTTCATAATTCATCTCCTAAATCTTAACCCGTCAGCTAATTCACTTGTTTGCAAAGAGGATAATAAGGACCTTTTCACAGTTAAATTTGCTTACTTTCTTCAATTTCATGAGGAAGAGGGTTGGTTTCTAGCCAGTATGATATGGTCCAAACACCTCATACCTAAAGTTAATTTCTTCTTGTGGCTAGATGCCCATAACAAAATCCTTACTATTGAAAACCTTCACAAAAGAGACCTACCCATTTTGAATAGGTGTTATCTGTGTGAAGTTGCTTGGGAGAATGCTAATCGTTTATTTCTTGAGTGTCCCTTATCCTTAGAAGTTATCCACCTTCTTCTCATTAAAATCAATTTTACCTGGGTCAAGCCTAATAGCATTCTAGACCTATGTTTGTTGTGGGTTGCCCCCTTATAGAATCATTTTCTTAGAATTTGTTGGTCTTTATGTTTGCCTCATTTTTTAAGGGGTATTTAAAATGAAAGGAATAACAGAACCTTAACAACTGTTAAAAAGGGTTCCTTGCATGTGGAAGCTAAAATTTTCAATTTTCTAAAAGAAAATGTTTCCATAATCTCTATCAAAGATGAAAAATGGTCCCATAGCAAAGGTAAGCTTTCCAACCAGCTGGGTATCCTAAATCTGGAAGGTATTTGCAGTCTTCCCACCCCCAATCCTAGAGATCTTGTCAAATTGTAGCCTTTCACCTCAAGGTTGGATAAAATTAAACTTTTATGGGGTAGCTAAATGCAACTCATGCACCGCAATGACTAGAGGAATCATCAGAGATGACAAAGCAGATATTATTTTGGCCTTTGTTGACTTCTTAAGTGTTCAATCCAATTTTTTTTCTAAAGCTCGAGCGCTTTATCAAGGGGTCATGCTCCTAAAAAAGTTGAATGCAAAGAAGGTGGTGATCAAAGGTGACTCTCTTTTAATCATTAATATTGCTAAGGAAAACATTCCTCCCACTGGTCCAGATTTGAAGAACATTTTCATTGATAAGGTGTTTCCTCTTGCTTTTTGTTGAAGGCCTTTTCATTGTTCTACCTATTTGCAGTTGTTTTGTTGTATCCCCCTATCCCTCGAGATTGTTCTCCTCTTGATTCACTTACTATTCTTGTTTCTATTGTGTCTCTCATTGTAAAAGGTTAGGGATCCTTTCAAAATCTTGTGTTTTCCTACCAAATAAAAACTATGAGCTAAGAGTGAATGTCAATCAACAAGAAGTAGAAAATGTGAACAAAAAGTAAGAAGAAAGTAGGAAGCAAAGTGAGATTAAAAAAATCAAAAGGATTCATATGAAGAAAATATTAGTAACATCACAAGAAAGTCGTTTTTGAAAGCCCTTATTGAAAGTAAGGATGCCTTGGTTAGAAATGAAGATGCCCTTGTTGGAAGTTTGGATGACTTAGTTAACAATAAGAGGAAGAGTGATTATATGGTAAACCCTATCTAGGTAGAAAGTACTACACCACAAGTGACTATCAAGGATGAGATGATCGAACATGATATAATGGTTATTAAAATCAAAGGGTTAATACGTAAGTTCCATGGATACTAGCCAGGTTTTTTTATATTCAAATTGGATCAAGGAATTCAAATTACTCGATGAATTTTCTTTCGAAATGATTTTTTCTCATTATCTTTTCCAATTCAAAATAAGGGATAAAATAATGGATGCAGACCCTTGGTTTAGGGGTAAATATGCATTATATGTAATACCATGGAGTGAGAATTTTTCTATAGAGATAGAGACTATTAAAGGCTTCTGGTATGGATTAGGTTTTTTGGAGTTTCTTATCAACTCATCAATAAGGATATTTTGAAGAGTATTGGCAATATTCTAGGTGCATTCATCCAGGAGGTACCAACTACTAAGGAGAGAAGACATGTTGTATACACTCAAATATGTGTTGTGATAGATAATTCATAATATTTACTACAATCCATTAGGGTTAAATCTGAATCAAGATAATGGGATCGACATGTGCATTATAAAAATATTGCATTTTGATATCACAAATATCATGAAACTAGACACATGGCAAGATATTACAAAGTGAAAATGATGGAAAAAAAGAGAAAATTTTGGGCATGAGACAAATTTCAATATGAAACAAGGATATCATATCATAGAAGTTGAGTCAAATCAAGAATTTTCCACTCCTAAGAAAGTGGTAAGAAAAAATCCTCTACATCATCAAATGGAAAAACCCATATAGTTCACTCGAATCAACCATTAGAAGAAAAAATGACACAAGGGATGAAGAAGTACAATGTGCGGGTTCAACTATAGGAGTTAAAGGTGTGAAGAAAAATGGGGAGGCAAATTTTAAAGCAAAGGAAGGTAGGGAGGCAAATTTTAAAGCAAAGGAAGATAGGGAGGCAAATTTCAAAACAAATGAGGTGAAGGATGTCAAGGTCAATCCAAGTAAATAATCTTCATTTTCCAAAGTAGCATAAAATATTCTCCTTGCAATAAAAATGAAAGTAGCACATAGTGTATTCGTTTCACTTTAGGATTTTATGAGCAGCATAATAAAGAAAAGCATATAGAGGGTTCCCATCAAGCTACTCCATCTAAGTTGAGTGTCACCCAACCCACCAGGGGGGTTCCCATTTCACTTCATCTCTAGATGGCTTGGGTACACTCTAAAGAGTTACAATAGAAAAGCCTCATTCCTGTAACACATACGTTTCCTTCTTAGGTTTCCTTTCTTGTTGGTGTTTGGTTACTTTAAAATTTTTAATAACTACATTACCAATTTCAGTACTAACAGAGATAGCATCCTTCTTATCCTTGAAAATTATGTTATTGCACTCTCTCCATAGTTCCCATAGAAAATGAGAAATGCATAAATGTTATAGGGTGTTTAAACACTAGCTGTTAAAAAAAAAGTTCCACTGAAGGCACACATCCACCATATTGTCTAGAAAAACCCAAGAAACCATAAATTTATTAAGAAGATGATTGAGAACACCATAGGAAAACTCTCATCCTAAGAATAGGTGTTGGACAATCTCAGTAGCTCTTTTGCATAAGGAACACGTGTTGACAATTTGGAATCCCATTTTGCATATATTATCAATAGTTAGAATCTTATTTTGGACCACTAGCCTGTAAAAGAACGTGATTTTGGGTATCAAATTTTTAATTCAAACCTTCTTCACAGGAATCCATCTGAACCCCTCATCTATCACCAAATAGTTTTTTTTGACAGAGTGCAATCCCTTGCTTTCTTTACTCCAAACCATAGAATCACTGCTACCCAAAGGGTTGATGGGAAGCACTCTAAGGAGATTAGATAAGTTGTTTGCTTCTTTCATTTAGGCATCATTTAGACCAACAACCATGACTTCATTCTAGCTCAGTGTACCATCTCTTATTACTAAAAATCTTTAACCCTATTCCCCAAAGATTCTGAGCTTTGGTTTTAAGATGTTTAACTCTAAATTGTCCTTCAATTATTTGTCCTTCAACCATATGTCTTTCCAAAAATCCACCTTTTCTTCATTGCCAATTCTCCACCTTATACCTTTCCTCAAGAGATCCTTGCACATGATTAAGTTGCTCCAAAAGGTAGAACCTTTTGGTAGCTCCTATGTGCTTAGGAAATCATTTCTATTTCTTAAATATTTGGTCTTGAGGATCTTGACCCAACTCAGTTGGTCATTCTTCAAGAGCTTCCACCCCATCTTACCTATGAGGGCCTCATTCATCATTTTCAGGCATTTGAAACCTAACCCTCCATACTCCTTCAAACACACCTGCTCCCAAGCCACCAAAGGGAGTCTCTTCTTGTCCTCTAAACCAAACCATAGAAAGGATCGTTGTATTTGTTCCAACTTGTTTCTAATTTTGGCAAGGATTTTAAACACTAACATGAAATAAATGGGGATGTTTTGCAAGGTGGATTGAACCAGTTGAGCTTTCCCAGCTTGACTTAATACATTGTCTTTCCAAGCTGTCAACTCCTTTGCAAACCACTCAATGATTAGTCTCCATAATTTTGATTTTATTCTTGCCTTAAATGGAGGCATCCCTAGGTAGCAGGTTGGGAGATCCCCTATCTCACAGCCAAAACTCTAGGAGATTTTTCTTTGTCTCACCACCGACGTATTGATAAAGTAGATCTTACTCTTTGTAAAATTCATTTTTTGACCAGTCGCCTGTTCATATTTATCTAGGATTCCTTTAATTTCTTGGGCTTGAGGGATTGAATATTTTGAAACAATAATTATATCATCAACATATTGTTGATGAGACACTGGATCCATTATTGAAGCCGCCTTAAATCCTCCCAAATTCCTTTCATTAACCAAGGTTGCAAACTTCTTCCAAGCGCTTTCGCAAGAATGATGAACAAATATGGCAACGGAGGGTCTCCATGATGAAGACTAAAATAACCTGTCATAGCTCTAGCAACCAAAACTAAAAACTTTGTTGTAGGGATACAGTTGAGAATTAGAAAGCCAAACTTCTCCATAAATTTTGCTAGAAAAAGTCCCATGAGACACGATCGTATGCCTTGTTCATATCTAATTTTAATAGCATTCCAACTTCATCACTTTTATCTATGGAATGAATCACCTCATGGATAGTTACTATGCCATCCAATATTTGCCTTCCCCTCACAAAATCCCCTTGATTGCTATATATGATGAAATATAGAATTGCTTTGATCTAGTTTGCTATAGTTTTTGTGAGGATCTTGTATAGTGTGTTGCATAAACTTATACGTCTAAACTGCTTAAAGTCCCTAGCCCCTACAATTTAAGGGATCAAGGCCAAGAAAGTGGAGTTGACATTAGAAGGGATAAAGTGGGATTCCTGGACTTCCTTTATGGCTTAAACAATATTTGCACCCACTATATGCCAAAAATGATGGAAGAAAGCTATTAGGAAGTCATATTGTCCCAATGCTTTATCCCCTCCTAAATCAAAGGTTGTTTTTTGTATTACCTCCTCAAAGAATGGACTTAAGAGATATTCATTAAGATTTTCATTAATCATATGAGGTATGTATCTAAGCATTAATTCCACAGCTTCAATCTAAGCCTCTTCATTTACCCCAAGGAGCTCTTCAAAGAACCTCACTGCTTTAGCCCTGATATCTTCAAGGTCATTCACAATGGAACCATCCCATTTAAGCACTTCCTTAATCTTATTACAGTTGTGATGACATAGGGTTGAAACATGAAAGAATTTTGTATTGTAGTCCCCCTCTTTTAGCCAACACATTTTGGACTTTTGCTTCCAATGAACTTCTTCACAAGCTAAAGTGTTGTGATATTCTAAAAGTAACTATCTTTACTTCAACCTAACTTCCTTTGTCATAACACCTTGGCTTATAGATTTGTCTATTTCAGTCAATTGATCCTTTAGTTCTAGTTTCTTTTTTAACAAATTTCTAAACATAGACCTATTCCATACCTTCAGATTTTGTTTAATGCACCTCAATTTCCCAACAATCTGACACAGTTTTGGACCTGAAAAGTCCTTCCACCAATCTTCAATTTTAGGGGCCAAGTCTTCATGTTTCAACCACATAAGCTCAAACCTAAAAGGGTTGTTATACTTTCTCCCATCCTCCACCATTTCCCAAACGATCAAACTATAATCAAATCCAATTTTTTGTAGCATCGTGAGGGTTGAGTCTCTAAAAGTAGTCAAACCCTCTTGTGAAACCAAAAACCTATCCAATCTAATCTGAATTAGATGTTCACCTAATCTTCTATTGCTCCAAGTATATTTTTGCCTTTGCATTTGCATGTCCATTAGTTCATTGGAATTGATGAAATCTTTAAAATCTTGCATTCCTTTAAAGGGGATTGAGAAGCTGATGGCAAGGTCGAGATTCGAACAACAAACTTCTCATAAAATTGCAGTAAAATTACTTAATACAGTCTTCTGTTACAATTTCCAGACACACTTCTTCTTCCCCAATCCCGAACTCACCATCCTTCCCATTACAATTTTTTGGGTTTTTATCGAGGCCCCGATCCTCCCAGCAATTAATGCCCGCCTAACAAAATTTTCAAATTCGATTTTTCCCCCTTCCTGGGTTTTTCAAAATTTCGGTCATAAATGGGCCATCTGCCCGACCTACCAGGAAGCTTTCATTAATGGCTCTCCTCGACCTGCAACCGCCGTCTTGGTCAGTTCGTTCTTCTGCACTATGGTCTCCTCCATAATGGCCATCGCCTGTGTCTGTTTCATTGTCCGTACCTGTTACTTTGCCAATAATAAAAAAAAATACGTGGTCGTGGCCCTCATCTTGTTTCAACACACGTAGTTGTCCGCATGTAAATCTGGCCACGCCTTCTCCTTGACGCAATAAATTTGAAACACGCGCCCTTCACAATCGACATGTTACACGTGGCCGTCCACGTGTCAAACTCGGCCTTACTCGACCGTCTGCTTGTTCTCCTTTCGGGCCTTGCCCTGCTCTCTATCTTCTCTAACTTCCGTGGCTATCCAATGTTGCGCCACGTGTCGGCCTTTGACTGGCCGCGATATCGCGACAGGTCGCGATATCGCGACGGCACCATCCTCTCTGCCTTTGCGTTGAACCATCGTCACGATATCACGCGATATCGCGACGTCGCGATATCACGCGATATCGTGACGTCGCGATATCGCGACGGCACCATCCCCTCTGCCTTTGCGTTGAACCATCATCGCGATATCGCGACGTCGCGATATCGCGACGGCACCATCCTGCTAACCCTTGCCTTGAAGTCCCGTCGCGATATCGTGACGGGACTTCACTCCCACCTCTGCTTTGGACTAAGGTCGCGATATCGCGACAAAAGAAACTTGCCCTCATTGCTTCCACAAAACTTCCCCCCTTGGAAAACACCGAAAATAAAACAAATGCAAGGAACTTAGAAAATTAAAAAAAAAACATTTTTGGAAGATGCAAGATTGCTCTACTGTTCCACGGATGCTCCTGCATCAGACACCCGGGGTAGATAAAAGAAAGTGATCCTCACTTTTGTTTAGCTAAGGGGAGACCCAGGCGGTCAACCTCCGTCTCCGACAACCAAGTTGCATCTTCAACAGGCCTGCCTCTCCACTTGATCAAATACTCAGAATACTATTTGTTTTTGGTGCTTCTGCCTTCACGAGTGTCCAATACTTCCTCGGCCTCATCTGTGGTTGGAGTAGATGCTGGAATTTGCCATAATTCTGCACTAGGCATCTCTGTACCTTCCCCCTCATGATATTCCACTAAATCTGAAATATTAAAAATAGGTGAAATATCAAGCCAACTTGGCAATTCCACTTCATACGCATTTCCTGACTCCCGCTTTCCCAGTATTCTGCATGGCCCAAACTTTTTCATCTTCAATTTATTATAAGTCTTGGCAGGAAATCTCTCCTTCCTGAGATGCACCATGACCTCATCTCCTACTTTGAACTCCTTGAACCACCGCTTCTGGTCTGCCCTTGCCTTATATTGAGTATTCATTTTTATAATTTGTTTCCTTACTTCCTCATGCAGACTTTTCATATGTTCTGCAAATTCTTCTGCCTCGGCACTACACTTTTCTCTCCTGTCCAACTTTCTCAGTTCAGACACATTCCTCGGGCTGTTTCCATATACTATCTGGAACGGAGATTTATTGGTGCTTTTATTAATTGAACTGTTATACGCAAATTCTGCCTACGGTAAAACCAAATCCCATCCCTTGGGTTGATCCGCTATCAAGCATCTCAGTAAATTACCTAGGCTTCTATTTACCACCTCTGACTGTCCATCAGTCTGTGGGTGGTATGCTGAACTGAATTTCAGGTCTGTCTTCAACTTCTTCCACAGAGTTCTCCAGAAATACCCAACAAACTTGGTATCTCTGTCAGAAACTATGCTTCTTGGTAGACCGTGAAGTCGTACCACTTCCTTGAAGAATAATCCAGCAATGTGAACTGCATCACTTGTCTTCGCGAGGGAATAAAATGTGCCATTTTGGAGAATCGGTCAACCACCACAAATACGAGTCATTTCCCCTCTGTGTTCTCGGCAATCCAAGAATAAAATCCATGCTTATGTCCTCCCATGGCCTCTCAGGTACAGGTAATGGCTGGTATAATCCTGTGTTTTGCCTTATGCCCTTTGCCATCTGACATATTCTGCATCCTTGCACAAACTTCCTCACATCTTGCTGAAGTTGTGGCCAGTAATAATTTTCATCCACTAGGGCAATAGTCTTATCCCGACCAAAATGTCCAGCCAGTCCTCCGCTGTGCTTTTCTTTGATTAAGTTTTCCCGCATGGAACTTCTGGGAATGCATAATTTACTTCCTTTGAACAGCATTCCATCTTGGATTAAGAAATCCAACCATTTTGTCCTGTCCACGATAACAGGTATCGAGCAAGCCGTCCAGGCTTCTGCAAAATCCGGATCTTCAGGGTACAAACCCTTCAGTTCTTCAAATCCCACTACTTCCACTGTCAATCTAATCAGTAAAGTCTGCCTTCTGCTCAAGGCATCTGCAACTCTGTTTGACTTCCCACTTCTGTGCTTCAGCACAAAGGTATAACTTTGGAGGAACTCCACCCATTTCATGTGCCTTTGATTCAGTTTTGTCTGACTGTTAATGTACTGTAAAGCCTGATGGTCAGTAAATAGAACAAACTCCTTTGGCAATAAGTAGTGTCTCCACTTTTTCAGAGCCTGAACTATAGCATAAAATTCCTGGTCATAAACTGAATATTTTTTTCGAGCATCATTTAGCTTCTCGCTGAAATAAGCAACAGGTCTGCCTCCTTGACTCAGTACAGCCCCTATTGCACTGCCACTGGCATCACAGTCCACCTGAAATACCTTGTCAAAGTCTGGGAGTGCTAAAACAGGTTGTTCTGTGACCTTTCTCTTTAATGCATTAAAGCTCCTTTCAGCCCCTAATGTCCACTTGAACTCTTTTTTATCCCCCCTCATTGTCTCTGTGAGAGGTGCACAAATGCTGCTGAAGTTCTTTATGAACTTCCTGTAAAAGCTGGCCAGACCATGAAAGGATCTTACTTCCGTTGTGCTTCTTGGGGTAGGCCATTCGATGATGGCTCTCACCTTCTCTGGGTCCATTTTCAGACCTTCTGCTGAGATTACAAATCCCAGGTATACTAACTCCTTCTTGACAAAATTACACTTTTTCGGATTTATTAATAACTGCTCCTCCCGCAGCTTTTCAAAAACCCTCCTAATATGTATTAGGTGTTCCTCCAGGGTTCTGCTGAAAATTAATATGTCATCTAAATACACAATGACAAACTTTCCCAGAAATTCCTTCAACACTTCATTCATCAGCCGCATGAAGGTACTTGGTGCATTGGACAGCCCAAATGGCATGACCAACCACTCATACAAGCCCTCTCTTGTCTTGAAGGCTGTCTTCCACTCATCTCCCTCCCGGATACGGATCTGATGATAGCCACTTTTTAAGTCGATCTTTGTGAAGTATTCAGCTCCACTTAAATAGTCCATGATATCATCCATCCTTGGCAACGGGAATCTGTATTTAATAGTGATTTTGTTGATGGCCCGTGAATCTGTACACATCCTCCATTCTCCATCCTTCTTTGGTGCCAGAACTGCAGGTACTGCGCATGGGCTCAAACTTTCCCGAATCAATCCCTTCTCTAACAATTCCTGGACCTGTCTATTTAACTCCTCAGTTTCTACAGGTGTCATTCTGTGTGCAACTTTATTTGGCAAGCTTGATCCCGGTACCAAATCTATATGGTGGCTAATTTTCCTTATTGGGGGTAAACCCTCAGGCACATTGTCAGACACAATATCTGGAAATTCCTCCAGCAGATCCAGGACTTCTGCTGGGGTATCCTGGCATTCCTTCTCCCTTGCTCTAGGGATTATTGCATAACATAAATGTTCATGCTTCAACCCGTCCAAGAACTTTCTCCCCTCAACTAAACAGATTCTGGAATTGTTACATACCTTTTCATCCGCATCCTTCAAGGGCTTTAGTTTATGGCGTACACCATTCTTTGTCAGTGAGTAGGTGTTGGCACGGCCATCATGCACTGCACTCCGGTCGAACTGCCAGGGTCTCCCCAGCAACATATGGCAAGCATCCATAGGCAGGATGTCGCACAGGACCTCATCACAATAATTTCCAATATTAAATTTAACGGAGCACTGTTCATTGACCAAAGCTTTGTGGTCCTTCTGTAACCATGCGACCCGGTATGGATGCGGGTGCTTCTTCCTTTCCAACTGTAGCTTTGTAACCATTTCTTCTGAAACCAGGTTATCCGTGCTACCATTATCAATAATAATATTGCAAACTTTGCCCGCACACTTACATCTTGTGCGGAACAAACTTCTTCTCTGATCTGTGTCCTTCTCCTCATTTAACAGGACTCTTCTTACAATCATTGCTTCCCCTCTCTCCGCTTCTTCGGAATGTTCAGACTCAGCTTCTTCCTCTGCCACAACAGCCCTGGCTGGACCCTCAGGCCTCTTGTTCGTCCTTTCTCGGTGTTGTGGACACTCAAATGCCCGATGTCCTTCTTCACCACAGTGGAAACATGTCCCACGAAATACTCCTCTTCCAAATCCTCGTCCAGATCCACCCCGTCCTCTTGGGTAGTTGTTCTGATCTCGGGCCTGATAAACATCCTCTTCCCTTTGATCCTGGTTACTACTAGCTTCACCAGTCTTCTTCGGGTCTTTATACTTTTCTCCACTGGTTCTCCCACCAGTTCTTCCACCACGGCCCCTTCCTCTTTGCTTGCCTTCAAACCGCCTATTCAGTTTTTCTTCCACCTTTAAGGCAAACTGGTAAGCATCCTCAATGGTGCTTACCCGAACCGGGCTCAATTCTTCCTGGATACCGAGTCTCAACCCATTGATATAACGGGCTACCTTTTCTTTGTTTGCCTCTAAATGCCCAGTTCTAATGGAGATCTTGTAAAACTCCTCGGTGTACTCTTGGACAGTTTTGTTTGTCTGTCTCAAACTCTACATTTTTCTTAGCAGATCCAACTCGTAATCTGTCGGGATAAACTGTCTTTTCAGTTTCTCCACCATTCTGTCCCATCTCGTTATTCTCTCCTTCCCTCTTCTGTTCCTCTCCAACTGTATTCCTCTCCACCAAATGCTGGCATGACCTTTCAACTTGGTCTTAGCAAATCTGACCCGATTAGGGTCTTCAACCTCCTCGTACTCGAAATACTCCTCTAAATCATTTATCCAGTCAATCACTTCTTCTGGATTTAAGTTACCCGAGTATGTGGAAACCTCCATTTTTGGTTGCTTTCCAATCTGAGAGATGGCCTTGTACAACCGGGCTTGTGCAGGATCCATAGCCTCTTCCTCTTCCTCAGATTGGTCTTCTTCTTCAACTTCGTCCTCACTTTCCTCATCCCTTCCGGGCTCGTGCCTTCTGCGTAACTCTGCTTGCAAGGCTTGAACTTGTCTCTGCAAGGCTCGGAAGTCCTCGGCCGACACCACATTTCCTATTCCGCCACGGTTTCTTCGTGGAGGCATTATATATATTTTTTTTTATAAAATCCTCCACAGATCCTGGTGTAACTGCCTCTCTCCGGTGATCTGTTACACGCTCAGGAGCTCCCGCTCTGATACCACTTGATGGCAAGGTCGAGATTCGAACAACAAACTTCTCATAAAATTGCAGTAAAATTACTTAATACAGTCTTCTGTTACAATTTCCAGGCACACTTCTTCTTCCCCAATCCCGAACTCACCATCCTTCCCATTACAATTTTTCGGGTTTTTATCGAGGCCCCGATCCTCCCAGCAATTAATGCCCGCCTAACAAAATTTTCAAATTCGATTTTTCCCCCTTCCTGGGTTTTTCAAAATTTCGGTCATAAATGGGCCATCTGCCCGACCTACCAGGAAGCTTTCATTAATGGCTCTCCTCGACCTGCAACCGCCGTCTTGGTCAGTTCGTTCTTCTGCACTGTGGTCTCCTCCATAATGGCCATCGCCTGTGTCTGTTTCATTGTCCGTACCTGTTACTTTGCCAACAATAAAAAAATACGTGGCCGTGGCCCTCATCTTGTTTCAACACACGTAGCTGTCCGCATGTAAATCTGGCCACGCCTTCTCCTTGACGCAATAAATTTGAAACACGTGCCCTTCACAATTGACATGCTACACGTGGCCGTCCACGTGTCAAACTCGGCCTTACTCGACCGTCTGCTTGTTCTCCTTTCGGGCCTTGCCCTGCTCTCTATCTTCTCTAACTTTCGTGGCTATCCAATGTTGCGCCACGTGTCGGCCTTTGACTGGCCGCGATATCGCGACGGCACCATCCTCTCTGCCTTTGCGTTGAACCATCGTCGCGATATCGCGACGGCACCATCCCCTCTGCCTTTGCGTTGAACCATCGTCGCGATATCGCGACGGCACCATCCTGCTAACCCTTGCCTTGAAGTATCGCGACGGGACTTCACTCCCACCTCTGCTTTGGACTAAGGTCGCGATATCGCGACGTCGCGATATCGCGACAAAACTGGCTCAAGCCCCGCCAAGCCTTTTGAGGTCGCGATTTCGTGACCCCTCCCCATGCTTCAAGAAACTTGCCCTCATTGCTTCCACAAAACTTCCCCCCTTGGAAAACACCGAAAATAAAACAAATGCAAGGAACTTAGAAAATTTTAAAAACATTTTTGGAAGATGCAAGATTGCTCTACGGTTACCGGATGCTCCTGCATCAGAAGCCTCATTTGTTGTTCGAAGGATTAAGGGGGGAAATAAAATCTCCCACTATGATCCATGAAATTCCTGTAAATGTGTTCCTCATCTGGCTAAGATCTGACTACAATTGTCTCCTCTACTAGATGGTTAATACTACAAAATCCTGGATTTTTCATTATCAATGCCCTAGATTTACAACAAATTATTATGGATAATTTAGGGTTTAAAAATGAAAATTTTCCATGAACCTAATTGGGTGTTCCTTCGTCTGATAAAGGAATTAAAAAGGAGCTTTGGATCTCTTGTTTGGAGAGAATGAAAGTTTGTTTGGTAGGCTGAGAAGGTAAGTTCTTAACCATGGCAAGAAAACTACAACTCATAAAGACTAAATTGCAATCCATCTCTATTTATGTGATGTCACTTTCAAGATTGCCAATAGATATAGCATCAGAAATTAATAAAATTCAAAGAAATTTTCTTTGGAAAGGATGCGAGGAAGTTTTGAGGTTTCCCCTTTGTAAGTGAGAGAGGGTTTGCAAAGGAAAGAATATTGGAGGAGCAGGTTTGCAAAATTGAAGACTCATGAGTTTGGCCTTAAGGTCAAATCTTGGGTGGAGTTATTCAAAGATCAAGGAAAAAAATTGGATAAGAATATTACTTCAAAAATATATAGATTCTCTTGATGCAATGAAATTGTTCAGGAAAAGAACCCTACCCAAAGGACCTTCAACATAGAACTTCATATTAGATAGTTTGCAATTAATAAAGAAACACATTACATGGTCAATCAATAAAGGGAAATTATCCAAATTTTTGGTCTATTGCTTGGTTGAAGCCTTATCCTCTAAGAACTCAAACAAATTATAGATGAACTTTAAAACATGTTTCAAGAGTTTTATTTATTGATTTCAACACGAAAGGATTAGTTGGTTTGGAATTTGTCAAAAGATGGTGAATACTTGGTCAAACTTGGGATATCAACATATACAACAATCAAAATTTCCAACTCTCAAATATTTTCCTTGGAAGAATGTTTGGTCGCTAGAGGCTCTCCCGAAGGCCTCAACATTCCTTTTTTTAGCAATTCAAAGTAAAGATTCTTACAAGAGAGTCTACAAAGAAGATGATATCATGGAACTTTAAGATGTGCCTTATGCGAGAAGAATCTAGAAACATCAAACCATTTGTTTCTTCATTACCCCTTTCCTCACCATTTTGGGGTTATTTTTTTAAAATGTAAAAATATATTGGGTAGTTGCATCAACATTGAAAGAGTTGATGAAATGTTGGATTAATTATTTCAAAGCTAAAGCATTATGTATTTTGTGAAGAACTAGCCCTACAATTATTTGTTGGAATTCATGGCTTGAAAGGAAAAATAGAACTTCTAAAAATAAATCTCAAAATCATGCCCAAGTTTGGGATTGTATTATTGCTTCTCATGTAGAATGTTTATAGATATGGTACTCATCATGGGAAGTCTCAAGTACTGAAAAAGATGTGCTAACAACTTATCTAGGGATGCCCTTATTTTAGGGAAGAATGAGGATAGAATTATGGAATCCAGTTATAAGTAAAGTTCATAATAAACTACCAACATGGAAAGGTAGATGGTTATCATTAGTAAGAAGAGTGCAACTAATTAAATCAGTCTTACAGGCCATTGCAACATATTATATGTCCTTGTATACTATGTCAAAATCAATAGAAAAAAGTTTAATCTTTATTGTGCGATCATTTTTTTAGTCAGGATTACATGATAAAAGAAAATTTCCTTTGGTGAAATGGAGCAAGGTGTGTGATGATAAAACTAGGGGAGGTCTCGATTTAAGAGTTCTTATGGATGCAAACTTAGCTCTTAGGAGAAAAGTAATTTGGAGATTGTACAAAGAGAGTCAAAGGTAGTGGACAAGAATTTTTCTAAGTATATTGAGCCCAATGACCCAAGCTTAATATTTACTGCATTCTCACTTCCAAATGGTTTTGCTCTATGGAACGGTTTAAAAAAATCTATTGATCTAGTGATTAAAGGTCTAAGATGGGTGGTGGGAACTGGAGAAAATATTTCTATTTAGATGGATACTTGATGTGATAAAAAACCACTCAACCTAGATCCAATTCTAGATGAGATCACTTCAAGACAAATATGGTGATAGGGTTTCAAACATCATGTACAATGATTAAGGAAGATACAAATGGAAAGAAGATTTTTTTACAAGTATACAAGACATCGATGCTAAGACGCAATTGAGTAGAAAGATAACGACAATGATTATTCTGAGGAGAGCCAAGAATAAGCTAATTTGGGATTTGAATAGCTTAGGAGAATACAAAAGAAGTGGATATAATGTAAAGCACCAACAAAATAAAAATATCACAAGAATATAGATAGGTATTTGGGATAGCTAAGCATTCCTAAAGTCAAGATGCTTGTTGGGCTAGTATGTCATAGAAGAATTTATCCTAGGATAATCTTATGAAAAGGGGTTTTCATGGCCCCTCACAATGTGTTCTTTGTAAGAGGAGGATAAGAGTATAGACCATCTCTTGGGATAGTGCTTAATAGTATGGAATCGATGGCAATGGATTCTTAATATGTTTGGTAAATACATGGTGATGAATAGAAGAATTGAAGAATGGTTAAAGAAATGGTAGAGCACTTTTAAAAGTGAGGATTTACATACAATTTGGGATATATCAAAAGATACAATACTTTGAATTGTATGGCTAGAAAGGAATAGAAGAATGAGGTAATGAAAAGAAATATTTGTTTAGCTATAGATGAGTCTAGACCAACCTTATCAACTCACCCAATCCCTAATCTTGAAATAAAGAGCATTGATAGTGGAGTAAAGTCATCAAATGAAATTATGATGTTGGGTATAGGAGAAACAAAAAAAAGGCAAAAACCATAAAGTGGAAACCACCAGATGTGGAGTTGGTCAAATTTGAATTTTTATGGAGCTTCTAAAGGAAATCTAGGACCAACAAGAGGAGGATAAATAATTAGAAAATAGAGAGGAGAGATTTTTGTCTCATTGTGTTATGCTTTCAATAGTGGATTTAAGACAAATAATGAAACTAAAGCTTGGACAGTCTTGAAAAGGTTAAAAATATGCAAACAAATGAAGTAGAACAAAGTATGAATCGAAGGTGATTCATTCATAGTAATAAATGCAATTTTGAGGAAACCAAAGGTTCCATGGAACATACAAGAGATAATTGTGGAAATTCAAGACCTTGCTATAGAGTTTGAATTAATCAAGTTTACACATAAGTTAAGAGAAGGAAACAAACGTGCAAATAGACTGGCCAATAGATGGGTTTTAATTGGGGATCATGAAGTTAAGTTCTCTTTTTCATGGTTAGACGAAACAATAATTTTAGGTGAAGCTAACAAGAAAATGTTGGCTACTTGAATCAAATAATGATTGATATTTACTTTAATGTTTTTCATTGGTACTATTTGCTTTATTTTATAACATTAATGTGTTTCCGTATAAACTATTTATTACAATTTTTGTGGTTGCACTTATGCTTCAAGAAGGAATCTAGCCATCCAAATTTAGTAAAATGGACTATGATAGTGTGATGTTTCATCTATGATATATTGCATAGATAGTAGAGGTGGAGTTTTGGTATTGTGAAGGCTGCTAGAGGAAAATGTCAAGAAGGATGCTAAATTCTCGAATATTTGTATTCACACATAAAATTGAAGAAGATCCAAAACATGAAAATCAAGAATTCAAACATTTTATGAAAAATGATGTAGGTATCTAGCTATAACATCTTAATTGAGATGAAAATTGCATTTGTTCTTAAACTTTCAATCTCTAAATGAGAAAGTTGTGGCTTGTCAAGGATGGAGGACCCGACTACAACCCCTTTGTTCTCTAGCCAACCAAAAGGGGTTGTAGTGCTTTCTGCGGCATAAAAGTTTTAAAATGATGCAATATGGTGGTTATAGGGGCGGACAGCACGGATAACCGTGACAGCTACCAATTCCACCATGTTTAAAATAAAAATAATAATAATAATAATTGAGCAAATCATTTAGCCAATCACAATGTTGATCTTCATATTGATGAAATTCCTGTCAAGACCACACACTGGTAAAAGGCTTTAGGCTCACATTGTCAAGACCAAGGTTGGAATCGGGGAGGATGGCTGTTCATGTATCTTATAAGAAAAAAATAGTAATAATACTAAAGAAGTAATCAACCTTCATCCTTCAATTACTAATGTAACTAATATGACAGTAACGTCACAAACATTTATCTCACTATCTAGTAACACATTAAAATAACAAACAAAATTGATCTTTTCATAAACAAATTTGAATAAAAAAGTGAAAAGACATGCAGAACTCCCCTGTTGAAGCATATTAAAATGGAAGTGTCTGTTTGATACTCTATGTTCAATGAAACTGCCAAATTAATGGTTCAGGATCTACACAATTGATTTCAAAAGAATATATGAAGCCCAAAACATGGCTGCCTCATGAACGGAGTGAAGTACCAACCGAATGGAGTGAGAGTAGTTCCCAATTTAGGGACTTCGCGTGAGACAACCACGTAAAGAGAGCGTAGTCCAGTCCCTAGTAGTGAAGTTGGGACTGGACTACCGAACGGTGTCTTCTTGCTTCCTCCATTCCGTTTGGTACCTCCTTTCATTCAGTAGTCCCCTTACAATTTATCTGCTACATGACGCAAAATATAAACATGTAAGAGAACTAGAAATGTGATTACATTACAGGTTTACTATGACAAGATTGGTAACTGGATAAGTAAATAATGGGATATGTTTGGTTTGCATTAGACCGATAAACCAGGCATCCTTTTCTTAGTTTAAAATATCATTATGCACTACACATAGACACAAGGAAGAAAGGGTCTAATATGTCCCTACTTTGATACATTGGGTGCAAAAATGGAAGAGATTATAAAGTAGCAAAAAGAGGCATCAACTCCAAGCAACTCCCAGACTCAAGTTCTTCAACTGAATGAAATTGCTGGATAATGTATTTAATGCCCATTAAATTTCCATCACATACTCATAGAAATTTTGAATTACTCTGCTTGAAATGACTGCATAATGCATCTACTGGCAATTCGATTTCCATCATAAACCAGTAGAAGTTGTGGACTACTCAATGTTCCTTAAGGAGCAAAATAAAACTAAACTGTTCTAAAATTAATTGTCAAAACTTGCCCAATTTAATAGATCAATGTTTAGAATGGGTTAAGCAAACCACATATAGGATGGCTTATTTATATGAATTTCTATATGAATGAAAAAAGTGGTGCCCTAAATGGGAAGCCCTTGAAGACAGAGCACACAAATAAACATCATAACAGTTACAAGAAAATGCTAACTTAATATTTTTACATGTGACCCTAGAAGAAGGGAACTTTTGCTCCAGTGCTACCTTCCCTGCTTACCTAGTTTCTTCAAAACCAAATCTATCAAGGATTTCTATGGTCTCCTTTAATGCACTGCATAAAAAGATAAAGGAACTGTCATAAATGACCCAAACAATATAGGCAAAATAAATATTCATCATGTCAAATCAATCACTACCAAGAATACCTGCCAGGCCTTACGACCCTGTACAAGTTAGGTCTGGTTAGATCTATGATTGTTGAGCCTGCACGTCCAACTGGAAGTTGACCTCCATCAAAAATATAAGCACAATGTTGCCACAGCTGCTTAAATTCTTCGATACACACAGTACTTGGTTGTCCACTTTGATTAGCACTGGTAAGTGCAATAGCACTTCCAAAATCATGAGCCACCATGCGAATAAAATCACATTCTGGGATGCGGATCCCTATAGTATCTAATCCTGGATTTAGGGACTTCTCAAGAAGACTTTCTTGACCTGTACTTTCAAGCAACATCCAAAGCACAAATTGGCTATTCTTATTGACTGAAGAACTATCACAGATATGCAAGTTTAGATTAAATTCCTTTGGATTTGAGTAGCAAGTAAATATTCTTTCAATTTTTGGTTTCTCAAAATAAAAAGTTCTAATTTATCGATAAAATCAAAGACGTCTTACATGTTGGTAGAATTACATACCCCGATTTAGCACTAATGTGACAGGTCCAGGAAGAAGAACCTGAAGTAGCCCATCCGGCAAGTGAGAGGTGATTGCAAAGCGATCAAAGTCCATCACATCAGAGATACACACAGCGAGTGGGCTTGTCATACTACGCCCTTTGATCTCATATATCCTTTGGACTGCTGCTGGAGAACTGAACATATGAAACAAGTAAAAACTTTAAGGGGACACATTTACAGCAGAGCTGCATCCCACTGAATAGATACTACAAATTGTTTAAAACGCATATCTGAACAGCTGGGGAGTATTATTCTTGAGATGCAACAGTCTATCAATGAATGTTATGAAATTGTGCTGGAATGCATTACTCAAGCTTCGTTATTTTGCTTGCATCAAGGAGTTAAATCTACATTCATTCAAATGCAATTGTAAAGAGAGATTCCAGAATGCATAGGCCTACTAAACATATTTACGTGTTGCACTGAAATTTAGTATTTAATTATCTAATGGTACCTAGATACCTGCAATCAAAACATCAAACATATTCAAAAACTATAATACAAAATTTTATTTTTTTATTCTTTATATTTTATAAGACCCAATTGTTTCCATAATTAGAGGTATCAGCTGCCAGGAAAATGTAATTTTTTGTGACTGAGGCTTCTAGTAATTATGTGTAGAAAAACATTGTTTCAAGCCTGGCGAGGTGCAAGCTTTGCTAGATTAGCCTGAGACTTCTATA
Organism: Wollemia nobilis; assembly: GCA_028583015.1. Lineage (NCBI taxonomy): Eukaryota > Viridiplantae > Streptophyta > Pinopsida > Araucariales > Araucariaceae > Wollemia > Wollemia nobilis. The sequence continues at coordinate 572,180 of JAQPPZ010001344.1, forward strand.
TGAACTACTGTGATCAACTTCAAGGGAAGGAGGAGAGAATTTAAAATTTTTGGGGCCCATCAGTTTCAAGATGGAAACACCTTGTTCTGCTCTCTGACACCTAGCTTGCTTCAAAACCCACTGGGTAGTAATATGTTCATCAACAAGGCAGAGATGAGGTTCAATGCTATGAATCTTGGAGGCAATTTGTGTTAGTCAATCTAATCATTAATGACACACACACACATGGTCATAATGCCTTTGCAATCCTGAGCATGATGTTCCATATTATTGAATTTTACCACTTTATCGTTCAAAATATACAATTTAATGTACTACCAATGTTATCAAATGGCATGAGCTCAACCAGCTAAATACCCAAACTTTCAAGAAAGAGACCTAGGTTCAAATATTGTCAAGTGATACATGCAAAATTGCCAATTTGTAGTTACCACCATATGCTCACCATATAAGAAGGGTGGGGCCCATTTCAATACCATGTAACCAATAATATTTTAAAAATAGAAATGAAAAGTTGAATTAAATTAAAATGTACTACCAGGATATGTGTGCCACCCAATAAAGGGGCTAGAATCAGTAAGCATGATAAATTGAAAGCTCACTGTAAAGGACCACCTCCTAGTCCAATTAAGCTTAGCTTCAGCAGTGTCTCCTGTGCAAATCAAGGGTCTGACAAGCTGGAAAGAAGTTATTATTGGGATAGGGAGAAAGGCTTGGAATTTGCACAATAGACATAGGTACAAACTTCAGTGTCAGTGCAGAGGAAGAAACTTTAGTAGCAAGACTCAAACCAGAAATCAAGCTAAAAATTAAAAAAATTATAACTGAAGGCAACTCGGCTATTATTAAGACCTTCAAAAATAAAAATAAAAAAATATAAAGGTTGGAGAAGTAAAGGACTAATTTAAGAGACCTATTTTTGAATCCTCTCTTAACTGCCCATATCCCATTGTCTTAGATGCTATGAAAGTGATCTAGAATTTCTACTGGTAATTCATCAAACAGATCTCGCATAGCAATGAAAAGTGATATCAGTCTTATCACAGTGGTTACAAGTGCAATGCTTTACTAGTCCCTATTCATTGGATAATCCTGCATTCAACTTGAATTTCTGCAATTCGACCTATGACTATGCAACAACTGAGACAACATACATCAAATAAGAAAACACGACCCAACTAGATTAAAAGGGGGAAAACCTCCAAACACCATATATAAAAAAATAAAAAATAAACTTTAAAAAAAATTTAAGAGATCAACTGTCTTGATATAGTGCTTTAAGACAAAAGGCTGGTGTACAGCAATAGGACGGATAAAATGAGATGGAGAGATTCAAGCAGAGGAGACTATCTCAACAAGGCAGGCTACAGACATCTGATTTAAGGAGGAAAAGTGGTATGGCCCTTCCCAATGTGCAAATTGTAAAAGGAAAACAAGTGGATCTTCTCATTATTGTAAGAAAGCCACAATGAAATTTCCCTACCTCCACTTCAAACTCTCAAGTTATTTCTCTTTGCTTGGGATTTAGTTTCATTCTTGTTTGCTGGAATATTGGCTAGAAATGGATCAATGGATCTTCAAGGTGAAGAAAGGAATTCTACACATCACCTCTTGGTGATAGAGGAGGTCTTCAAAGAAACTGTTTGAATTCATCTTAGGAAAGTGCAGCAGAAAAATAAGGCTGCAGGAAGTCTGCTAGAGGACAGAATCCTCCAAGATAGATGCCTTCCAAACCCAAGAGCTGGATGGAAAAGAATTTACAAACAAGGCCATTAATGGCTAGTGCTGGTCTCCACTTGTAGAGTGGAAACCTAAAACAAATTTCAATGATAGTTAAAAGAAATCCCAGACATCATAAGGGCTAGATGATTTTGACATTTTGCAAAGACTTGACAGGGCCATATTGCTGTGGATTTTAATGAATTAAATCTTTTTTTTGTATTTAAGTGGTTTATGGGTTTTAAACAAGCCCCACCTGTATCACATCATAACCATGTTACCATGATATTTCAATAAACCATATAGTGGAATTACAACAAATTGTATTATCACGCCACCACATATGGCCTGGCAAGATTTGAACCTCGCCCTCCACATTGGTAGGCCACATTTTTAACTACTTGAGCTCATGCCATTTGATGTTAAAGAATTAAATCTTAATCTTAGAATTTCATTGGAGCTTTTTAATACAAATGATATGAGCAAACAGATTTTCTAAACAATACATGCTGGACACTCCTTGTATTATGTGTGTAAAAAAGTACAAAGGAAACTTTAAAAGAAGAAAAACATACATGGAATTTCCTGGAGAAGAAATAGAAGGAACCTTCTAGCGGATTTATATAAAAACATATGCAATGGATATACAATTAATAAATACAATAGTCTAATGACTCTGTCTCATTACTTTGCCATGTAGACTTGCCTGATCATCTCCTCCCTACTTAAAGGAAAATGTCTCCATTGTCCACTTTAGATGTGGCAAGTAATACTCAGTTGCTAATTGGGACATCTATTTAGCTTGAGTTCACAATGAGCATTTGCAGGCAACGAAGTAAATGATGGTTGACTTGTACATAGTAGTTGTGCATGGACATCAAGAAAAGTATCTTCATCCAAACAAGGCTGAATATTTCGGATGGTGTCCTTAGGATGAGAGATAATAACCTCATCCTCTGAGTGCAGTGGATCAAAAACCTTAGGTTGGCTCACATTCACTACAAAATATCTAAGAAGCTAAGAAAGAAAATCTGGCCAGGAAGCATTTTCTCCAGGCTATTGCAATTTGGTACAAGGTCCACATCAAATAGGTTTGAGCTTATGATGCTGTTGAGATTTAAATCTGTGTTTCTCCAAGTAAAACCAAAATTTATCCATGACTCTTTGTTTGTCCAAGTGCAGCCAAATTTTATCAATGACTTGAACATGTGAAAGTACTTGATTCCGATCATAAAGCTCTTTGTATTTAGCTTAAGTCTCCGATATGTATCACAAACTTAACCATGGACCTTAGCCAAACGTTGGAGGGAAGAAAGCCTTCTTTGCTACTCTTGTTGATAAGAGGAAGCAGCTATGGGAAGAGCCACTCAAAAGTGAAATGAAATGAATTGTTTTTATTTTGTCCATAGGAGACCCAATAGGATCTATGGGGAGGAAAAGAAAAGGTAAAAGAAAATAGATTATATAAATAAGCTTTTTCCTTTTCTATAGAGGTCAGCTGCAGTTCATTTAAATATTGCCATTACATTAAACCACAAATATCTTGTCTATGTTTATTTTGTGATGTTCAAAAACCTCTGTAAGATTCTGTAAGATATCCACCCACTCTTGCAGATGGTAAACCTAATAACTTGTATAAGCTGCTCAAGTCATCATGTTGCAATAAGTGTGTTAGTCTTAAATGGTGGCATGCAGGACAATATAACATCACATGTTTCTCATCCTCAACTTCTCCTTGCTTCTACTTGTAATGATAAAATTTTGTTTTGCTAATACCACGGGTTAAGGAGTTTGAACCTTAACTTTTAGTTCTTCTAGCAAAAAACATTTCTAGACTATCTCAACATTTCCCCAAGTTTTTTTTTGATAGGCCAGGGCCCCAAACAGTATAACCATATAAAACTATTTTTGGTACAAATGCTTTAAAAAGGAATTTTTTTAATTCCAAAGTCCATAATTAAATTCCTCTACATTTATTCAGCATGGCATAAAGAGCTTTCAGACCTCCTGTTATGCATTTCTCTGCATAAGCATTACCATTGTACGTAAATTTAGGTCCTAACTACTTGTATGAAGGAACCACCTCCAATTTCTCATCATTAAATGTGATATTTGGGTTCTTATCTGGAGAAAAATGACCATTACCTTGCTTTGCTTACATTAACTTTCATTTCAGAGCAGTTGCAAAATTTGTCTAAAGCTGATAGATGTCTTTGTATCTTTATGTTTTTCCAGTAGCACGACATCATCTGCATAAATCAACAATACTGAAGCATACACTGCAATGCCTAGGTCTTCTCCATCTCTTCTAATCGACTCTTCTAATTCATCTATGAGTAAACCAAATAATCTGGAAGAGAGAGTGGAACCTTGTTTACACCAATATTGCTGCTGATAGTGGCATTCCTGGTTTCATTGCTATCATTTGTTGGTATTGCTAATTTTGCCAGAACCTTTTCATAGAGCCATAGTGTTGTTTGTCTCCACTCAATTGGGACATTTAATTTTTCCATTCTTTCCCGTACTTTTATTCTTGGCACTGTATCAAAAGCCTTAGCAAAATCCACAAAGCAAAGATAAGTGATATCATTCTTTCCTCGTGTTTTATGAGCAATAGCTCTACGAGTGATCAGATGGTCAATAGTTGAGTGTTTAGGTCAAAAATCAGCTTGAGAAGGGGCCCTTACCTTTTTTTGCTTTTGCCCATTTACTAATTTTCTTTCCTAATATGATAAAAAATATATTGGCAAAGCGGCTGCTTACCATGATCATTCTGTAATTTCATACATTATATGTCCACATTTTGTTAGAAAGGTATGACCTTGTTGACTTGCTAATCTGGAGGAAACCCATTTCACATTGCTTGATTACACATATTCTTTAGAATACTTACCAAAGAAGAAGCTCCTCATTTAGTCATCTCAGCTATCAAACCATGTGGAATAGCTAACCCCAAATGGAGGATCTCCTATAGAGGCATAAATGGTTCTATTGTAACTATTTTACAACATTTGAAGATAATTGCACCATTGTTTATTCTGGTTATAATATATATAAAGAGCATGAACCAAGGTGCAGTTCACTAGCTCGTTTTTACCATTTATTAGTGGGGGAAAGGAAGAATAGAAAACTTCAGCTAACAGCCTTATGTATCACAATGAGTGTATTCCACTTTGAAGTAACAATGGAAATAAATGACAGCAATTTATAACAACAATAAAAATTTAACATACATAAGTAAAGAATGATCAGATACAGGATATCAAGAGAAACTGCACATTGTCGTTCATATATTCATATTACTAACAGCAATACTATCATAAACAAAACATAACAGTATTCAGCAATGTCTGCACACATACATCAATTCTACAGCATATACCATTATCATGTTTGCATCCCCTTCCTATAAATAATGTTACACAACTTCCTCATACATGTCCGCCAACTGTCAGCTAAGGACCCTTTACATGACGAATAATTATTATCTAAAAACTACTCAACATGCGCAGATAATGACAAACAGTTACCATGTAACACATCAGGGCGACTTTCTACAGACAGTTTGCATGGAAACTATATTATTCACAAAATGACAAAACAAACTATATAATAAAAATTGTATTTGCATACTCACGTACATACGCATCCACCTATGCATGACATAGCGCTTGGGATGGCACCACATCAGAACTGGCTGCTACACCTAAGAGCTTCCACAAAGTTTTCCTAAAGTGACTAAAAAATCTAGAGTCATAATCAAAAAGAACAGTTAGCGATAAACCAAACTTTGTTTATTTAAGAGGATTCAGGACTGCTTATTGCTACTATGCTTGGACTAGTTTTAAGTTCTACACTGTAAGATCGACTCTTTAGCAGGAAAATATCATGTTAATCAAATTTTGGCAATGTTAGAATTATTCAAGATGCAATTACAGTTGCTGATAAACTTGCCAAGTGGGGAGTTGACATAGCCCCATCCATGAAAGGGTCGTATCAAACTCAATCTAATTAATTTGGGTGATTTTACCCAATAGCCCATCAAATTGATGTGGCAGTAATAATAACAAATCATGATTACACATGAGGGGACCAGGACCCCTCATAAAAACCTGTGTAAACTTAAATAGCTTATTAAAAAAAAACAAATCATGATTACATGGATGATGGGATATAGCCTTCCATAACGCCCGAGTTTGTCACTCACAGGGGAGGCAATTTAGTTAATTGTGACCTGCCATTTCAGTATCGCTACTATGAATGTTTTTGTTTTGAGATGGGGCATAAATTTATTTTTATTAATTTCCCTTTTATCTTTTTCTCTGTCCATTCTTTGACATGAGTTTATTATCCCTTTGATATAATACAAAATTTCTCTGAGCAAAAGAAAGGAGCAGGTAATCGCTTGATGTGAACTAAACCAAACAACTTGTATTGTAATTCGGATGGTCACTAAGTTGACTGATATGACGATCACCAAGAATACTTTTTCCCATCATAATTCTTTCGTATAGATTGTACTTTGGATTGACTCAAGCCTTCTGTGGTGGTGCTTGGATAATTACTGGCAGAAGAAGCAGTTAATCTATTAGATAATCATGCAACAATGTAAATTTTGCCAAAATGACTAGTGGTCTTACATGACAGATTAGAATTATCAATAATAAAGATTGTTCCACAGAAACACTCAATATACTGTTAAAGTTAGCATTATATTCACCAGAATCTCCACAAGACCAAAGTGAAGAGAGAAATAAAGAACTGCGGTTTACAAGTAAGCTCCATGCAAAAGCAGAAACTATTTAGGGAAGCCACTGGAGACCCATGAGAGAGCCTGTCACACCTAAAAATTTGATTTCAGCAATTCCACATATAGTTCTGTTAAGGATAAGCCGAACTAAATAGGACTAAAGTCTATGCATATTCCTCTTTTTATTGAACAATTTTAAGAACTCTAGAGGTCATCCAATGCATGGTAAAGTAACGGTAAATGGGGTGCATTTGTAAGAGTGACCTAAGTTTAAATCACCACACTATTATATAGCAGCCCACACTTATGGACAGCACACATTAATGCCGCCCATGATAATGTAGTTATGTTGTAGTATGGGAGGGGCCCGTTTCAACCCTCAATTTATCCATCCATCCAAAAGAAAAATAGAAGTCACCTATGTGATTTAAATTAATATTATGAAGAAAACATATCTTTTAGATGTAGAAGATGTCATGAGGTGAGGCATATTGAGAGATCATGCCCTAAGAAGAGCCCAGCAGAATCATTTGTAAAAAATCGTAAGAGAAATTTACAAATGGTTATGGATAAAGATGGTTTTCAACTTCCAAAAAATAGATCTAGAAAAATAAAAGAAAATGAACAGTGGAGACCAACAAGGAAGGATACTGGAAGAAATTCCAATTCTTTTGAGGCTTTAGCCTATGAAGAAAAAGTAGATCAAAACTTACACTACAACAATTTCAACATATTAGCAAGGAACCGTCTATTCAGTATGATCCTAATTTAAGGAAGAACATTCTCACTGAACCTGAGGAATGTGTCTCATCAGATTTTGAAGACTCTCTTGAAGTACCATGCACCATTCAGGAGAAAATAATTGGTAAAGAAAATGCAGTTTTAGAAGTTAACACCTCTGCCATTAATAAGGAAATACCAAAAAATGAGCAGGATAAGTCAAAAGCTTTTATAATAGAGCTAGGAGAGGATAAATATGTTGAAAAACAAAATTGTGAAAGAATATTGAGGAATAGAATAATAAGACCTACTCCTGATATAGGCAAGGCAAAAAGAGCCTCAAATTATCAAGCAAGAGCTAACCTAGAGAAAGGAACACAAACTAAGTTGGTTGAACTTGTATTTACCAAACAAAAAAATGATATTGGTAGTACGCAAGAGGGGCCAAAAGCCCCTAATGAGACATGATTATCATCTCATGGAATATAAGGGGTGCTAATGCCCCCTCAAAGCATAGGTGTATTAGGGACCTATGTTTAAGTAATAAACCTGATATTCTCTGTATCCAAGAAACTAAAATGACAAAAGAAGTTTCAAAAACTATGAAAGCAGTTTGGGCAAGATGTGAATGGGATGCTATGAATTCTGAAGGAGCAGCAGGGGGAATTCTAACTTGTTGGAATCCTTCTAGAACCTCTTGTGTAACCATTCATAAAACTAGGCATTGGATAGCCTCTTTAGTCACTTGCTACTTTGCAGATATTCGTTTCATCCTTATCAATGTCTATGGACCTACAACTCAGTCAGGTAGATTAGAAATTTGGAGTGGAATTGAAGCCTTTATGAGAAATAAAGACCAAGAAACCCGATATATGATTATTGGAGGTTTTAATGTCATAACCAAGCTGAATGAAAAATTTGGGGGAATTAGAAAATTGACCCGAAGTATGAAATATTTCTCAGCTTTTATTCAAAACAACAATCTATGGGAAGTTGAGTTTGAAGAAGACAACTATACTTGGACCAAAAACAAGAGAGGCCAAAACCTAATAGCAGAAAAATCAGATAGATGCATTCTCTCAGATTATTGGCTAGATGAAGGAACTTGTGCTAAAATTAATACCTTAACAAGGATTGGTTCAGATCACTGGCCAATAAGAGTTAAAATGATGGTATGTGAATTCAAAAAAATATGATATTTTAAATAAGAGCAGATGTAGAAAGACCATCCTCAATTTGTTGATATGATAGCTCAAACATGGAATTCTTTAGGTAATGGTGGGTTGTATGCTCTTCCAAACCAAATTAAAGCTATGACATCTAGATTAAAAGATTGGAGCAAGAACACCTTTGGAAACATTTTTGAGAAGAAAGAAGAACTAAAAGATAAACTTTCAAAATTCCAAAAAGGTGATGAAAATAATGCAAGCTCATAGGAAAGGGAGTTTCTTAGTGATTATCATAATATTTTGAGTAAGGAAGAGAAATTCTAGAGATTAAAATCAAGACAGACTTGGTTAAAAGATGGTATGTGAATTCAAAAAAAGATGATATTTTAAATAAGAGCAGATGTAGAAAGACCATCCTAAATTTGTTGATATGATAGCTCAAACATGGAATTCTTTAGGTAATGGTGGGTTGTATGCTCTTCCAAACCAAATTAAAGCTATGACATCTAGATTAAAAGATTGGAGCAAGAACACCTTTGGAAACATTTTTGAGAAGAAAGAAGAACTAAAAGATAAACTTTCAAAATTCCAAAAAGGTGATGAAAATAATGCAAGCTCATAGGAAAGGGAGTTTCTTAGTGATTATCATAATATTTTGAGTAAGGAAGAGAAATTCTAGAGATTAAAATCAAGACAGACTTGGTTAAAAGATGGTATGTGAATTCAAAAAAAGATGATATTTTAAATAAGAGCAGATGTAGAAAGACCATCCTCAATTTGTTGATATGATAGCTCAAACATGGAATTCTTTAGGTAATGGTGGGTTGTATGCTCTTCCAAACCAAATTAAAGCTATGACATCTAGATTAAAAGATTGGAGCAAGAACACCTTTGGAAACATTTTTGAGAAGAAAGAAGAACTAAAAGATAAACTTTCAAAATTCCAAAAAGGTGATGAAAATAATGCAAGCTCATAGGAAAGGGAGTTTCTTAGTGATTATCATAATATTTTGAGTAAGGAAGAGAAATTCTAGAGATTAAAATCAAGACAGACTTGGTTAAAAGATGGTATGTGAATTCAAAAAAAGATGATATTTTAAATAAGAGCAGATGTAGAAAGACCATCCTCAATTTGTTGATATGATAGCTCAAACATGGAATTCTTTAGGTAATGGTGGGTTGTATGCTCTTCCAAACCAAATTAAAGCTATGACATCTAGATTAAAAGATTGGAACAAGAACACCTTTGGAAACATTTTTGAGAAGAAAGAAGAACTAAAAGATAAACTTTCAAAATTCCAAAAAGGTGATGAAAATAATCCAAGCTCAGAGGAAAGGGAGTTTCTTAGTGAATATCATAATATTTTGAGTAAGGAAGAGAAATTCTGGAGATTAAAATCAAGACAGACTTGGTTAAAAGAAGGAGATAAAAATACAAAGTTTTTTCATAGGATGGCTATAGTACAAAGATCATCTTCTAGAATTAGTAGAATTAAATCAATAGAAGGGGTTTGGATTGAAGATCAGAGTGAAATTAGAAAAGAGGCAAAGTCATTTTATCAAAATATTCTAGGTTCAGAGGAGACCGAAGTTCTTAATGATAAACTTCTTCAAGATGTTCCTTCAGTTATAACAAATGAAGACAATAGGAAATTGATGGAGCCTATTACTCTAGAAGAAGTTCATTTAGCTCTTTTCTCTTTTAATAAGGATAAATCCCAGGTCCAGATGGGCTCTCTGCAGCTTTTTACCAACATAATTGGGATATAGTGAAGGATTCTTTATTGGTGGCAGTGGAACAATCTAGGGTAAAACAATACATTCCTTATAAAATAAATGCAACTTATCTTACCCTAATTCCAAAAAAGAAGGATGCTGAATTGTTTGATTCTTTTAGACCCATAAGCCTATGTAATATGGCATATAAGATTATTTCCAAAGTGATGGCGAATAGATTAAGGCCATTGTTAGACAAAATCATTTCAGAAGAGCAAGGAGGATTTGTGAAAGGGAGACAAATTCTGGATGGGATCATAGTAGCTCATGAAGTTATACATTCAACAACTTCAAGAAAAGAGAAAGCTATGATCTTAAAACTTGATATGAGTAAAGCCTATGATAGGGTTAAATGGGATTTTCTTTTTGCAGTTTTAGATAAGTTTGGTTTTGGGAAGAAATGGGTTAGATGGATTAAAGCTTGTGTCTCTACAGTTTCTTATTCAGTGTTGGTCAATGGGTTAGTGACAGAATATTTTAAAGCCAAGAGAGGCCTTAGACAAGGAGATCCTCTATCTCCTTATTTGTTCATTATTATGGCAGAAGTTTTGAGTAGGAACTTAAAGAAGGCTTACAAATATGGGCTTATAAGTGGACTTAAGGTTAGTAATAACATCGATAACATCACCCATCAACAGTTTGTAGATGATACAACCCTTTTTGGAAGGGCAAGGATAAATGAGGCCAGAGCTTTGAATAACTTTTTAAAAGAGTATGAAAGAGCTTCAGGGCAAAAAGTTAATAGGACTAAATCCAAAATTTACTTCCTTAACACTCCTGCTAATATCAAAGCAAGAATTTGTAGGTTGCTTCAAATGGAGGAGGCAAATTTACCAACAACTTATCTAGGGATGCCTTTATTTGAGGGGAGAATGAGGATAGATTTATGGAATCCAATTATTAGTAAAGTTCAAAATAAACTTCCAGCTTGGAAAGGTAGATGGTTATCATTAGCAGGAAGAGTGCAGTTAATTAAGTCAGTCTTACAAGCCATTCCAACATATTATATGTCATTGTATTCTATGCCAAAATCAGTTGAAAAAAGTTTAATCTATATTATGCGATCCTTTTTATGGTCAGGTTTACATGATAAAAGGAAATTTCCTTTGGTGAAATGGAGCAAGTTGTGTGATGATAAAACTAGGGGAGGTCTTGGTTTAAGAGCTCTTACAGATGCAAACTTAGCTCTTAGGGGAAAAGTTATCTGGAGATTGTACAAAGAGAGTCAAAGACAATGGGCAAGAATTCTTCTAAGTAAGTATGTTGATCCCAATGACCCAAGTTTAATATTTACTGCATTCTCTCTTCCAAATGGTTCTGCTCTTTGGAATGGTTTAAAAAAATCTATTGATCTTATGATTAAAGGTTTAAGATGGGTGGTGGGAACTGGAGAAAAAATTTCTATTTGGATGGATACTTGGTGTGATAAAAAACCACTCAATTTAGATCCAGTTTTGAAACCTTGGATGAGATTGCTTCAAGACAAATACGGTGATAGGGTTTCAAACATTTTGTACAAGGATCGAGAAGGAAGATACAAATGGAAAGAAGATTTTTTTACAAGTATACAAGACATTGATGCTAGGAGGCAATTGAGTAGAAAGATAACAACTGTGATTATTCCGAGGGGTGCCAAGGATAAATTGATTTGGGAGTTGAATAGCTCAGGAGAATACACAACAAGAAGTGGATATAATGTTCAACACCAACATAATAATAATGTCACTAGAATATGGAGAGATATTTGGGATAGCCCAAGCATTCCTAAAGTCAAAATGTTTGTTTGGCTAGTAGGTCATAGAAGAATTTTATCCTGGGATAACCTTATGAAAAGGGGTTTTCATGGCCCCTCTCAATGTGTTTTCTGTAATAAGGAGGAGGAGAGTATTGACCATCTCTTGGGACATTGCTCAATAGTCTGGAATCTATGGCAATGGATTCTTAATATGTTTGGTAAATGCATGGTGATGAATAGCAGAATTGAAGATTGGTTAAAGCAATGGCAGAGCACTTATAAAAGTGAGGCTTTACAGACAATATGGGATATATCAAAAGATACAATACTTTGGACTATATGGCTAGAAAGGAATAGAAGAATATTTAAAGGAAAGGAAAGCAGTTTAGAGGTAATGAAAAAGAAGATATGTTTAGCCATAGAGGAGTCTAAACCAACCCTATCAACTCACCCAATCCCTAATTTGGAAGCAGAGAGTCTTGATAGATGGAGTCAAGTCATTAAATGGAATTATGATGTTGGGTACAAGAGAAGCAAAAATAAGGTAAAGAATATAAAGTGGAAACCACCAGATGTGGAGTGGGTTAAATTGAATTTTGATGGAGCATCTAAAGGAAATCCAGGACCAGCAGGAGGAGGAGGAATAATTAGAAATAATAGAGGAGAGATTTTGTCTCATTATGCTTTCAATAGTGGATTTAAGACAAATAATGAAGTTGAAGCTTGGGCAGCTTTAGAAGGGTTAAAAATATGTAAACAAATGAAATGGAATAGAGTATGGATGGAAGGTGATTCTCTCATAGTAATAAATGCAATTTTGAGGAAAGCAAAGGCTCCATGGAACATACAAGAGATAATTGTGGAAATTCAAGATCTTGCTAAAGAGTTTGAAGAAATCAGGTTTACACATATATTAAGGGAAGGAAACAAATGTGCAGATAAGCTAGCCAATAGAGGGGTTTTGATTGAGGATCGTGAAGTTAAATTCTCCTTTCCATGGTTAGAGGAAGTAGAAAGTTTAGTTGAAGCTGACAAAAAATGTTGATTGCCTAAATCAATTAATGATTAAGATTTACTTTAATGTTTTCCATTGGTAATATCTGTTTTATTTTGTAACAATAATGTGTTTTCATTTAGACTATTTATTATAATTTTTGTGGTTGCACTTGTGTTTCAGGAAGGAAACTAGCAATCCAGATTTGGTAAAGCGGACTATGATAGTGCGATGTTTTGGAAATATTACTCTACTAAGATGCAAGGCATAGATAGTAGAGGTGAAGTTTTGGCATTGTGAAGGCTGCTATAGGAAAATGTCAAGAAAGATGCTAAATTCTGGAGTAATTGTATTCATACAAAAATTTGAAAAGATCCAGAAAATGAAAATCAAGAATTCAGACATTTTATGTAAAATGATGTAGGTTTCTAGCTATAGCATCTCAATTGAGATGAGAAGTGTATCTATTTGTAAACTCTCAAGCTCTAAAGAAGAGAGATGTAATTTGTCAAGGGTGGGGGACCCGAGTACAACCCCTTATTATCCAACAAAAAAAAAATTTAATATTATGAAATTTGTCTCACATAATTTATGGAAGGAATATAGTCTGAAAATAGGACTTTAGCAGCTGAACAATAATCTAATAACCAAAAATAGCAATTTCATAAGCAGAAACAATTGCCAAGGGTCTCAAAACATTAACTAGAAGAGAATAAGTAAATCTTTAGGGGTGGCCACCCAGCTTGATGTTGACTCCTAATTTTTTTTTTTTTGTTTCCTTTGAGAAGTTGGGATTAACTCAAATTTTTTAATTTCTTTTCCTTTTTTTTCTTTTAATACTTATTTTCTTTGTTTCAGGAGAGTGAATACTGAAGGAAATGGGGACTTTTATAAAATCAACATTTTATTTTTCAAAACAGATCAGGACTTCAAGAAGTGCCACGACAAGATAGAATGCACCAAAGGGGTGAACCAATAGAAAGGGAGGGCAATACTAAATTTTATGGTTTTTTGTCCTATAGGGAAAATGTTTCGAGAATTCGTTGATGCAGCCACCCACATGAAAGATGGTGTCCTCCATGCTTCTTTGTTGGATGAATTTATTTTGAAGATTGATGCAGAAAACATTATCAAAGTAATCATGAACAATGCAACTAATTATGTGTGTGCTGAATATTTTTTAATGATAAATATCCTGCACTTTTTTGGTCTACATATGTGACACACTACATTGACCAATATTGAAGAATATTAGCAAACTTGATTTTGTTAAATCTGTAGAACAGGAGATAGAAATGATGATTATATTCATCTATAGCCACCAACAAATTCTTAGCATGATGAGGCACTTCACTGGGAACAAGCTGCTAGGAGGTGAAGTCAATATCCAGATCTCCAATGTTCTTCAGCAGAGAGGTGCATGGTGGTGCAGCTTATAAAGAGGAAACAAACAGTATTATGTAGTCTTCCTTTGGGAGAGGAAACAAACAGTCTTTTGGACTCTTCCTTTTGGAAGAGGAAACGAACAGTTTTTTGGACTCTTCCTTTGGAAGAGGAAACAATCAGTATTTGGACTCTTCCTTTTGGAAGAGGAAACGAACAGTTTTTTGGACTCTTCCTTTGGAAGAGGAAACAATCAGTATTTGGACTCTTCCTTTGGAAGAGGAAACGAACAGTTTTTGTTTTTTCTATAAAAGGGGAAAGACCCCTTGCATGTAAATTATGATTGAATGTAATTCTGCCGAAATCAATAAAAGATCAAGCTACCATTGCCCCGTGGTTTTTCTTGCACATTGCAGGTTTTCCACGTAAAATCTGTGTTACTGTTTTTTCCTGTGTTATTGTGTTTTTCTGCTTGCACATAATTTTGCTATATTTTCTAACATCTGGTATCAGAGCCTAGGGTTTTGTGCGAGTGGGAGCTGCAACAATGATTGGAAGTGTAACCAAGTTTGAGATTGAAAAGTTTGATGGCAGGAACTTCGCCCTATGGAAGATGAAGGTGGAGGATTTGTTGGTTCAAAATGACCAAGCCCTAGCCTTGAAAGGGGTCACGAGTAAACCAAGCAGCATCAAAGATGAGGAGTGGGCAACGCTGGATAGGAAGGCGGTTTCTACAATCCGTCTATGCCTAGCGGACTCCGTCTTGTTCAATGTTGTTGAAGAAAAAACCGCGGAAGCCCTTTGGAAAAAGCTTGAAAAGTTGTATGAGACGAAATCTGCAACAAATAAGGTTTTTTTGAAAAAACAACTTTACAGCCTAAGGATGAAGGAGGGCTCATCTGTGGCAGATCACTTGAATGAGTTTAATACCCTCATCAGTAAACTGGTTTCAATTAATGTGAATATGGAGGATGAGGACAAAGCTATCACCCTACTTTGTTCCCTCCCGGAGACTTGGGATCATTTGGTGATGACCATCAACAATTCATCATCAGGAGCTCTAACTTTTGATGATGTGGTAGCCGCTTTGTTGGCAGAAGAGTTGAGGTAGAAAACGTCTTTGGAACCCTCAACCAATGAAGCCCTACCTATGAGAGGTCGATCTTTCGAGAAGAGTCAACAAAGTAGATCACAGTCCAAATCTAAGTCTAAAGGACAAAAGCTGAAAGGGAAGTGTTGGCATTGCGGGAAGCCAGGGCACTCAAAGAAGGATTGTTGGCAGTTAAAAAGAAAAAAAATGGTGAAAACCAATTTCAGCCTTCAGCTGAAACCGATACGATAAATTCCGGAGAGACGGCAACATGTGAGGCTTTACGTATCAGCAAAAGCAGATCTGTTTTATATACCTGGGTTTTGGACTCGGGTGCATCTTTCCACATGTCTCCTCACAGAGACTGGTTTGACAAATATCAGCCATATAGTGGTGGGAAGGTCTACTTGGGTGATGATCACCCTTTAGAAATTGTGGGAAGAGGGGGCATAAGGATCAGGTTGGACGATGGTAGAGAAAGGATGTTATGTGATGTGCGACATGTGCAAGATTTGCGGAAGAATTTGCTCTCAATCAAGATGATGGATAAGCTAGGGTATTCTGTCACTTTCGGTAACAACTATTGAAAAATTACTAGAGGTGCTATTGTAGTAGCAAAGGGAGAATCTTATGGGACCCTATATCGTTTATGCGGTGATACGGTGACGAACCATGCAGCAGTAGCAACTTCAGTTCAGGATGCAGTAATGCTATGGCATCAACGCCTAGGCCATATGAGTGAAAAAGGTCTGAAAATTCTGCATGACAGAGGTATGCTTTCTGGGATTAAGTCTTGCAATTTAGACTTGTGTGAGCACTGTATTTTTGGTAAACAAAAGAGGGTTTGGTTTACTGCAAGCCCTGGTAAGAGTTCTGATTTTCTGCAACTTATACATTCGGATATATTTGGACCAGTCCCCACTCAGTCCTTAAATGGTGCCATCTATTTTCTGACATTTATAGATGATTATTCTAGGAGAATGTGGGTTTATTTTCTGAAGAAGAAGTCGGAAGCTTTGCAGAAATTTAAAGAGTTCAAAACTCGAGTAGAGAAAAGTTTGGGCAAGCCTGTTTTATGTTTAGGTCAGATAATGGAAGTGAATATTGCTCCAAGGAATTTGATAAATTTTGTACGCAGGAAGGAATTAAGCACCAGAAGACTGTACTATATACTCCACAACAAAATGGTGTGGCTGAGCGAATGAATCGCACAATCATGGAACGTGCAAGAAGCATGCTCAGCGCATCCATGTTGGATAAAAGGTTATGGGCAAAGGCTGTTAATACAGCTGTTTACCTCATTAACAGGTCACCTACAGCTGCGTTGGATGGACAAATTCTAGAGGAGGTTTGGTGTGGTAAGCCATTTGATTACTCTCATTTGCGTACCTTTGGCTGTGATGCATTTGCCCATGTGCCTAAAGAAAAAAGGTCCAAACTTGACTCGAAGTCATGCAAATGTGTTTTTCTCGGCTATGGAGATGCAATAAAGGGGTATAGACTGTGGGATCCTACTGCCCACAAGGTAATTATTAGCCGAGATGTTATTTTTTATGAAAAATCCATGCAAAGGAAGAAGGTACAACAAACACCTAATGTTGTACCAGTTGAAGTAGACATGAACGAAGATGAAAATGAAAATCAGCATGCTGAAATTTTTGACCATCATGCTGAATTTTTTGACCAGCATGCAGAACAGCAAGTAGAACAACAAGTAGAGCAGCCACAACAGTCACAAGACCAAGAGCCACAATCAACAAATCATTGGGTTAGAAGATCTACACGTCCACAAAAGTATCCGGAAAGGTATTCTCATGTTTATCAGTCCTTTTTTGCTTTGTTAACTGATGATGGTGAGCCTAGTTCATTTCAGGAAGCTAGAGAGTCTGAGAATGCAGAAAAGTGGAGGAAATCCATGGAGGAGGAAATCGAGGCACTTCGCAAGAATAAAACGTGGGAACTTGTGGATCTCCCACTTGGAAGAAAGACTGTTGGAAACAAGTGGGTGTACAAAGTGAAGAAGAACAGCGATGGGCTGTTGGAACGCTATAAAGCTCGCTTGGTGGCAAAAGGCTATGTGCAAAAGTCAGGTATTGACTTTAATGAAATTTTCTCTCCAATTGTGAAGATGACTACTATTAGAGTTCTACTTGCACTTGTAGCTGCACAGGATTTAGAACTGGAGCAGCTTGATGTAAAGACTGCTTTCTTGCATGGTGATCTCGAGGAGGAGATTTATATGGATCAGCCTAAGGGCTATGAGGAAAGAGGCAAAGAGCATTTGGTTTGCAGACTGAAGAAATCTTTGTACGGGTTGAAACAGGCACCAAGGATGTGGTATAGGAAATTTGACACCTTCATGAAGAGCCAAGGTTTTAGCAGGAGTGAAGCTGACCATTGTGGATACTATAAGAGGTTTGATGATGGCAGTTTTATTATTTTGCTGTTGTATGTTGATGATATGCTGGTTGCAGGCCCCAGCATGAAGAAAATCATTGATCTTAAGGCTCGGTTGGCTAGGACATTTGAAATGAAGGATTTAGGAGCAGCAAACCAAATTTTAGGGATGAAGATACACAGGGACAGAAAAGGAAGAAAAATTTGGTTAAGTCAAAAGTCATATATAGAAAAGATTCTGCAACGCTTCAATATGCAGAATGCAAAACCAGTTAGTACCCCACTTCTTTCAAACTTAAAATTGTCTTCCAACCGGTGTCCTAGAACAGAAGCAGAGAAGACAAGCATGTCTTGTGTACCGTATTCATCAGCAGTAGGAAGCCTCATGTATGCCATGGTGAGCACCAAACCGGATATTGCCCAAGCAGTGGGAGTAGTTAGCCGGTACATGGCAAATCCTGGTAAGGAGCATTGGAATGCTGTGAAGTGGATATTTAGATATTTAAGAGGCACTTCAGATGCTGCTATTTACTACGGATCGGATAGTTTGCAAGTTAAAGGTTTTGTGGATTCTGATTATGGTGGAGATAGAGATGGGAGAAAGTCCACTACGGGATATACTTTCACTCTTGCTAATGGAGTTCTGAGTTGGGCTTCTAAGTTGCAATTTGTGGTGGCTTTATAAACCACTGAAGCAGAATATATTGCAGCGACTCATGCCAGCAAAGAGGCAATTTGGCTAGAGCGACTGTTGGGTGACTTCAAGGTAATGCAGGGGAAAATTATGTTGCATTGTGATAGCCACAGTGCTATTCAGCTAGTGAAGAACCCAACATTCCATGATCGCACGAAACACATTGATGTCAAGTACCACTTTATAAGAAATGTGGTGGAAGAAGGTAGGATCCTGTTGCAGAAAATCGACACCGAAGTGAATCCTGCAGATATGCTTACTAAGCCGGTCAAGACAAAGAAGTTTGAGTGGTGCAAAACTTCTCTGGGCTTGCTGAAAATGTGATAAGGGCAGCATTGGGCAATTGGCACTTGGATGGAAAAACATAGGCAAAAAATTCCTGTATATCGACTTCAAGTGAGAGAATGTTAGGAGGTGAAGTCAATATCCAGATCTCCAATGTTCTTCAGCAGAGAGGTGCATGGTGGTGCAGCTTATAAATAGGAAACAAACAGTATTCTGTAGTCTTCCTTTGGGAGAGGAAACAAACAGTCTTTTGGACTCTTCCTTTTGGAAGAGGAAACGAACAGTTTTTTGGACTCTTCCTTTGGAAGAGGAAACAAACAGTATTTGGACTCTTCCTTTGGAAGAGGAAACGAACAGTTTTTGTTTTTTCTATAAAAGGGGAAAGACCCCTTGCATGTAAATTATGATTGAATGTAATTCTGCTGAAATCAATAAAAGATCAAGCTGCCATTGCCCCATGGTTTTTCCTGCACATTGCAGGTTTTCCACGTAAAATCTGTGTTACTGTTTTTTCCTGTGTTATTGTGTTTTTCTGCTTGCACATAATTTTGCTATATTTTCTAACACAAGCAGTTGGTGAGTCTAGCCTTTACATGTTCTTACTATCGATATTAATTCTCTCCAGTCAATACATAATCAAATGCCAGCACTAACAAAAATGTTTGCTTAAAAGGGATGGATGGCTTCTACATATGGAAAAAGGATTGAGGGAATGCAAATTGCCAGCTTGTTTTTAAGAAGTCTTTTTGGGATTTGATTGAGGTCATTGTTGTGAGTGACCCCTTAGTCAAAGTCCTTTGCATAATGGATACCTGCAAACCTGCTATGGACTACTTCTACGAGGCCTTAAATAGCACAAAGGAGGTCATTCAATCATACTATAAGCAGCATGGTGAGTTAAATAAGTCTCCAAATATCTGGGAGCTCATTAATTTGCTATGGAACAATATGCTCGATTGCCCTATTTATCCAATAACGGCCTTCTTCAACCCTACATTGTTTTATCTTGAGACATTTTGGTGCCAACAGAGAGGTCAAGGTGAATTTATTCACCTCTTTAGAGAGGCTAGTACCAAACATAAAGATGCCATCATTCATACAAGTGGAGTTAGAGGAGTACAAGCTTGCACAGGCACTGTTTGGGTCTGAGATGGCAATCCAAAGGCAAAACATAGTGCTTCCTCATAAATCCATATTTCATTTAAGATGTAAAGAACATGTTATTTGAATTTCTTTTCTTTTTAACACTTTTGGTGTTATGCATGCACACACATGATATATACATATATATAAAAGATAATTTGTAGATGTATGGGGAATAGTTAGAGTACAATAGTCATCAAATCTTCACAGCCTTGTCATTAGATTCTCAAGCCAAGTTTGTCGTGCATCAAGTTGTGAACGCAATTGAAGTCTACTTGAAAAGACAAACTCCAGGAAGCACAACAGGTTGGAGGATCAGGTTTTTAATGACAAGAGTGTATGTCTACTACAACCTGCACTTATGGGTGCAATAGTTAGAGAGGTCTGGAGACAATGTGCATGGATGGCAGACCCCACATCAGAACAGATCTTGGAGACAGAGTGACCAGTTATGCAGAAAAGCCCACCTTTGGTGGACAACCTGATATTGAAGAAGGCAGGTTTGGTGAGGAAGCTCATCTTCTATGCCCACAAGCACTAACAGTGGTGCAAAGCTTACTCCACAAAATCACTCAATGGCACAACAAGAGGCAAGGGTACTTAGTTCCACCATTGACACCAAAGGCACAATGTCAGATAATTCATCAACTTGTAGCACTCATCTGAAGCCCCTCAAAAGGGCCAAAGAGCAAGGACTAGTTGATTGTACTTGTATTTCATCACCTTTTTGTGTTATGTTTTATATATATATATATATATATGATGTAGCAGACATATTTGGACAATTTTAATGCAATATTGGTATGTTTAGCTTTGATATGATCAAATGTTATTTGAAAGATAACATCATTCTTTTTTTTCTTTTTCTTTTTAATTTCATCATTTTATTCCTGATTAATTGCTGATCTGATTTTTTCGGAGCTTTGTCAAACACATTTTTTTCAATATCAATATATCATTATTTCATCATGTAACTATGTAGGAAGTTGTAGATCTAAAACTAGTTTCGAAATACTATGTTTTTTTGAATTACCAGTATCAATAATAAGAGAAATCAAGCAGTATTTTACTGACAATCAAAGTGAAGAGTGCTTCCTTCAGGTTGAATGGAAAAACTTTCAGGATAAAGGTAAGATCCAAATCAACAGCAACCGTATTGTTAACTGAAATCTCTCATCTTGTCATTATTCTACGTATTAAAAACTATCGATTTATCTTTGACTATCGATTTCTCTGATTAGATCCAAACACGCGCGTAATGAGGTTGGGATGGGAAAGCGGGATTCTTGGGAAAGCGGTGCACATCCAACCAAAGGGAGGCCCCTGAGCAAAGCGAGGCCCCCGACCGAAGGGAGGCCTCTTTCAAATAGAAATTCTAAATTCATCCCTCGAGGCAAATGACCAACTCAATCTGGAAGAGAACTCCTCTCCTCTCTATTTTAAGGGAGTAAGGTATTCAACATTGAAAAAGCACCAAAATCAATGGAGATTAAAAGCGGCTTAAAATTATAAGGATCAGGGAAAGGGGCCCAACCAATTTATTTCATATACGTATTAACAACCGTAAGGGAAATCCTTATTTTGGAGGGAAATCCCTAAATAATAATATACGGGGAATTGCCCAATACTAGAAACCGAAATGCCAACTCTACCTAGCTTAGAAGGGGTAAGGAACCTTATAGAGGGGTAGGGCTCCACTGAGGTGAGGAAGGTACAAAGCTATTCTTCACAACTTAGCAGGCTATTCTCCACTACCTTAAGCCTTTTAAGGGGTTTGGGTCTCCACTACCTCAAGCCTTTTAAGGGGTTTGGGTCTCCACTACCTCAAGCCTTTTAAGAGCTACTTTTTTCCTAAGACTAGGAACTAAGCTAGAAAATAATTTGTCTTAAGTACTCTTCCTAATCAAAAATTGTTACTTGACCTACAGCTTGTTAAACGCTCTAGTTTATTGTTGATTTAACTAACATGAAAGTCACCTGGGTTGAAGTCATTTTCTGAATGATTCTCCTAATACTTGATAGGATAGAACCTCTTCTTCACATCATCTTTGAATCCATTAAACAGGATAATTTGATGAGGATTAGCATCTTTGTCCTTAGAAGTTAAAATCATGTTCTGATGATTTTTCCACCAAACCAACATAGTTTCATCAATATGAATCATGTTCTGATGATTTTTCCACCAAACCAACATAGTTTCATCAATATGACCTTCAGCAGTTTGTATGTTGTCTATGTCGGTGATCTTACAGTGAGTCCTGAAACATTCCTCAAGATTACCATACAAGGAGTCAAGCTTCTCAGCATTAAAGTTACCATCAAAGTTAGGAATCTTTGTTTTTGCTTCTAGATGGTAGCAAGATATGGAACTGGACTTCTTGTTGATAAATTTTGCAAGAGCATTATCTGAAATGATCTCATCATTTCTTGTATAATCCTCACGTGCTTCTCCGATTGCATAAAAAATAAAAAAACTATTTTCCCTTTATTTTTCAGAACCACCATTGATTGGATTGAAGCTCTTGATCTCAATTGAATTAAAGTATGGTTATGATGCTCAGTAACTCTGTTTTGACCCAGATGGGGTGGGAACTTGGCTACCACCCCCTTGACCCCATAGTGACAGTCAAAAATTGTCAAGCAATGCTATTTAGTACAGCCACAAGGTATCTAAGAAAACTACAACAGCAAAGGAGTTGGCCAAAAAAAGCATGAGCACTAGAAAGCTTATGTAACTACTTACAAGCAGACAAGTTGCCCATATAGTGGTTATGGGGTCTTGAACTAGGCTTTCAATACCAAACTCAGAAAATTTGAAACTTTGACTAGATTGAATAATTCGGTTGTAGAAGTCAGGATTGAATAATTCGGTTGTAAAAGTCAGGCTTGAATAATTCGGTTGTAAAAATCAGGATTGAATAATTCGGTTGTATAAATCAGGATTGAAGAACTCAGTTGAACTAGGCTTTCAATACCAAACTCTTAGATAATGAGGATAACCCTCACAAAGACTAGATTGAAGAACTCGGTTGGAAAAGTAATAAGGGTAAAAGATAAAACCCTTGGAATAACTAGCCTTATAGACCATTACAAGTAGGCGCAAACGATAAATGATAGAAACGCACAAAGAGATGACTAAATGACATATGCAGTACACAAATTTGCATTGCTAAAGTTGTATATTATGTATCCTTGTTTTACTTGTATTGCGTGTATATAAATTTTGAAGTATATGTATAGCAGAGATTTTTTTCTCTCATGGAGGGCTCTCAGAGATTTTAAAAGAAAAAAACAGCTAGCTATTAAGGCTATGGACAAACCATGTGAATAGCATATGTAATTATTGTACAATTGTTGTTAACTGGCATTAGATCAAGTCGTTAAAAATGTGGCTCCCAATCGATATAATACCATTATGTGATTCTTTCAAATAACACGATGATATGGTTGGAACAGATTCAATTCCATCTAATCAGTTTAAAATTTAACATTTTTTAATAAATTAACCTCCATGAGTATACCTTGCTAAGGGCCAGGTTTTGTCCTACCCATTTGAATGAATACTGCAATGGTCGATTGGCTTTACAATATACCATGGAAAAATAAATAAATAATAGATTCAGAGAAAAAAGAGAGAGGTGGTGTTAGGTACCAAGCATCACAGGCAAGTCCATAAAGAGTATCAGTGGGCACAGCAATCACTTTTCCATCTCTCAGGGCCTTCACTGCTTTTTCCACGTGGCACTCAGTTGCCGGTACCACCATGTCCACGTCCACCTCCACTTGCTGAGCTAGGCTCTCATTGTGTTGAGCAACTCCCATCTCTCCCATCGCTGAAACGCCACGCAGATTTCCAAACCCCTTCAACTGGGGTTTCGCTAAAAGTGATGTGTGGCCGTGAAATTGGTTGAAAAGCCTTGAATGGCGTGCGTGGTTGAGGTTGAATTTAAGGGAGCGTGGAGGAAATCGATGACCAGTTAATCCTACTTTGGTTGGAAGAAATATTCCGAGGCCCGCGTTGCATAAAACTTTTGCCATGGCCATTCCTGGACCTCTTCATGGTGAAATTAGTATTTCTAATCCACGTAGGGCATGGATCTCATTACTTATCACTCAGGAGAAGATGATTATCGTATGGTCATCAAGTGAGATACAATGTGATTGCTAACGGGGGCTAATGGTATAACCCGGAGTAGCAAAATTCTAGAGTTTGTTCGCTTGTATTTTAAGCTAGTTTTAGAATGATTGTGTGTCGAAGACGAAGACGGGATCGTACAATGTTTAGTTTGTTTTTTTTTTTTTTTTTTTTTCAATTTTAAATTATTAATTTATTAAATAAAGTTAAAGTTAAGAGAATTTCAGTTCATTTTGAAAATTTAAGTATTTGATTATTATTAATTTTTTTTTTTTAAATATATATTAAAAAGATTTTAATAAAAAAATGGAGATAAATTTTAAGATGAAGTAAAGAAGGTTTTGTTAGAGTTTGATGGAAAAAATTGTTTTACGAGGATGACAGCAGTTTTTGGAGGAGGTCTGAACAATTGGAGGAATATTGTGATGGCGTCGGGCCCGTCACAGAGCATGCATGCTAGCGACGTTTTTTCATATAAAAATGATGGGAAGGAACAGGATTTCCTATTACATATCGGGAATCTCTTGTTAAAGAACAATGGATCTTTGGAACAATGTGAAGCCAGGCCGGTTCTAGTGGTTCAACCAGACTCGGAGGCGGAAGATGTGGAGTATTTAACCAAACATGCGCTTATTAGCAAATTTATGGGTATCCAAATTTCTCTTCCCTTTGTGGAGGCTTGGGTTAGGAAGACTTGGAACCCTGAAGGTGACGTGGAGGTGATGTTGAGTGTGAATAGCTATTTTATGGTGGTTTTCTCTTGTCTTGCGGATCTTAACAAAGCATTTTAAGGGGGTCCCTATTTTTGTAACCAAGCGGGACTCTTTCTTAAACCCTGGTATGTGGGTTTCAACCCGTCATAGGAGCGGTCGTCACGATTTCCAGTGTGGGTTTGGCTTCAGTGGCTCCCATTGAAATTTTGGAGAAATGATATCTTGTTTATGATTGCCCTTCTTCTTGGAAAGTCGATTGGACTGTCACAACATACGATGGATAAAAATGTAATCTCTGTTGCCCGTATATGTGTTGAAATTGATTTAAACAATCCTATTCCAGATTCTGTTGAAATACAGTTTGGATCGACTACATGGGTTCAACAACTTGACTATGAAGCTCTTCCGTTTCGTTGTCGGATCTACCATGAATACGACCACCTACAAAGAAAATGCCCTAAGTTTGTCCCACATGTGGCTTCAAATCCTGGGCCCTCTCGGTTTGCACAAAATATGTATAAAGGAAAAGCCCCGATAAAGGAAGGGTATCGAGATAAGGAAGGCTTTGTTCCGATAAAACCCCAAAACAGAGGAAGAAGGGCAAAAGGAGACCTTAAGGATAGCCAGCCAGATGCTCTACTCAACCGTTTTGAAATACTAGATGATCTTGATCAATGCATGGAGATACCTGAAACGTTGCTACCTGATGCAAATATAATAGGCCAAATCAGAAGTCTCTTCTTGAGGTGGAACCTAAGGAATCAAATCTAGGGGGTTTAAATGAAGAACAGGGGGTTTTGGTTCTGAGTATAGGTGATATGGTTGGCTCTAGCCCTGGAAGGGAAACAATTTTGGAAAGTGGCACAGATTTAGGTATGCCTTCTCCTACTCAGGCACTGATGCAGTCATCCTTGGACTGCAAAACTCCTACGGTGTTGGGATTGCAGCTGAAAAAATTTAAAAAAGATGCTTCGGATAAGAATATGAAGGTGGGTCGAAAGAAATACCAGGACAAAATCAAGTTAATGGGGGAGACTTCGATGGAGTCAGGCTTGGTGAGAACATTGGACTCCCATTTTTCTAGCCCCCAAAAATGATTATCCTTCCATGGAATGTAAGGGGGTTGAACAACATCCCTAGACAAAAAGTTGTTCGTGATTTGGTTCGTGTTCATTCTCAGGATGTGGTGTTTATTCAGGAGACTAAATAGGCTACTGATAGTATGTTCAATATTGCTCCCAAGTTGTGGAGAAGGGGTCAATGCCAATGTATTGGTGCATGTGGATATGTTGGTGGCGTTGCTTGTTTATGGGATCCGGTTAAGATCTCTCCTCTTACTTGGATTTCCAGTAGATGGTCTATTTTGATGATCAAGCATGATAATGAATCTAGTGAAACCATCCTACTTAAAAATGTGTATGCTCTTGTTGATTACAACGGTAAAGTGAATTTGTGGGAGCACATTGGCTTTGTGAGAAGTTTGGCTCCCCTGTACCCATGGATTTTGGCTGGAGACTTCAACTCTATCACTTGTCTAGAGGAGAAACGCGATGGGGTTGATCATCTCGAGCCTTTTTCTTCTATATTTAGTGCTCATATCCGGGCCCTGAACTTGGTTGACATCAAGCCAAATAATGGGATCTTTACCTGGCACAATAGAAGATGTGGGGAAGATTCCATCTCAGAGAGACTAGATAGGTTTTTGATCTCTAGTTTTTGGATTGGTAATAACAAAAGTGCTAGTTCTATGATTCTGGAGGGTAGGGGATCTGATCATTGGCCTATCAAACTCTCTGCTCTGGAGTTAGGGCTAAATAAGAATCCTTCCTTTAAGTTTCAACTTATGTGGCTTTGGGATCCTAAGCTTCATGATTTCATGCGAGGCTGGTGGACCAATGGCAAACCTCCTCATGGCACCACTATGTATTTTTTGATGAAGCGGCTACAATTTGTTAAGCATAAATTGAAGAGATGGAATAAACTAAATTTTGGGAACCTTTCCTTGGCTAAGTTGGCGGCTCTTAGGAGGGTGGAAGAAGCTTCAAGGAATATTTAGAGATCAAGGATTCATGGAGGAGCTTCTCGTTAAGGAATCTGAGGCTGTGAAAGACCTTGCTGAATGGGAACTAAGGGAAGAATTTTTTTGGAAACAAAAAGCTCGAGTAGATTGGCTTCAAAAAGGGGATAGGAACATGACCTTCTTTTATAACTCATTTAAGGCTCACCGTAATGGTAACCTGATTACCTCTCTTATGAATTCTCAGGGTGCCCTACTCTCTTCTTTCAAGGATATTTCAGAAGAGACTAGGAGGTATTTTTCCTCTCTCTTCAAGGATGACTCCTTCTCAGATGATGAGGATGAAAAGCTTATTCTAAATTGTATTCCCTCGATTGTTTCTAAAGAGATGAATGAGCACTTGATGGGTCCAATTTACCTTGAGAAGTTGGAAAATGTTGTATTCAAGATGAAAAAAGGGAAAGCCCCAGGTTCGGATGGATTTTTGATTGAGTTTTATCAGGAGTTTTGGGAGTTAATCAAATTTGATCTTCTAGAGGTAGTCCATGAGTCCCAAAAGAACAAATAGATGCTAAGGGCCCTAAATGCTACCTTTATGGTGCTTATTCCCAAAAAATAGGGAGCGGATTGCTTGGATATGTTCAGGCCTATCGCTCTCTGCAATGTTGTGTATAAGATCATCACAAAAATTATTGTTGAGAGGCTAAAGATATGGTTGAGCAAAATCATCTCTAAGGAGCAAGGTGGGTTTTTTGTTGACCGACAAACCCTGGATGGGGTTGTTATTGCTATAGAAGTTATTCACTCAATGGAAACTTCTAAGGAGAAATTATGTTCATTATTTGGACATGGCCAAATCCTATGACTGGTTCAGATGGTCCTTTCTTTAAAAATTTCTTGTTGCTTTTGGCTTTGAGGAGGAATGGATTAGATGGGTGATGAGTTGTGTTTCTTCTTCCTCATTCTTCATTCTTGTTAATAATGAGTCATCGGAGTTGTTTGAGGCCTCAAGGGGTTTGAGGCAAGGAGATCCTTTATCTCCTTATTCGTTTATTATTATGGTGGAAGGGTTGGAAAGATTGCTTAAGTCTCAGGTTAGGCAGGGTCTCTATCAGGGTTGGAAGTGGGATAGTAGTTTGTCACTTCTTTCCCACCTTCAATTTGTTGATGATACTGCTTTGTTGGGAGTTGCCACTATCGAGGAAGTTGGCAACATTAGACAGTCTTTTGACATATATCTTGGTGCTTCTGTCAATTGATTAATAAGGACAAGTATTCTATTTTCTTCTTCAATACCCCTCCTCTTATTCAAGCCAGGATTGCTCGCATTCTAAGATTCTAGGTTGGGACTCCCCCTTCATTTATATTGGTATTTTGATTTCATCTCATCCTCTGCCTAGATCTTCTTGGTAGTCTATGCTTGATAAGTTTAGAAGGAAGGTGAATCACTGGACCGTTAGATGGCTATCCTTTGCAGGTAGAGTGTTGCTTTTAAAATATGTTGTTCAAGCTTTACCCATTTACAGGTGTTTTGTGCAAACAACTCCCTCTCGTTTCATCAAGGATATGGATGCTTTGTCAAGACAATTTTTGTGGTCTGGAAAACTTGATCAATCTAAATGGAGTTTGGTTAGATGGGATTCTATTTGTAGGTCGGTTCAAGAGGGAGGCCTTGGGTTGTGACAGGCGACTCTTTATGGGCAAGCTTTGGCTGTGAAACTTTATTGGAGATGGTGTACCTCTCAAGATCATATTTGGGATAAAATATTATCTTGTAAATACTTGAGAGGTATTTTTGAGGCTGAGATCCCTAGAGTCATCTTGGTTGGGAAAGGTTCAGTTATCTGGGACAATCTGAAAAGAGAAGTTGATTTAATTAAGCAAGGTTTATTTTGGATTTGCAATCGAAGATCAGATGCTCTTTTTTGGGAGGATTCTTGGGATGACCACCCTCCTATCTTGACTCAATATCCCAAGTTACGTTCCCTACGCATTTTTTTCTTGGAAGCAAGTTGGTCTCGTGTGGATTTTAAAAAAATATACTCTTTTAGAAATTTGGAGATGTATAGGTGGGAAGATTCACAGGAATGGTCCTAGGGGGGATTGACCGAGGATAGAGATGTGCTTGCTCTTATTCTTGCGAGGAGGTATTGTTCTTCGTTGAGGGGTAAAGACATTCTGGCTTGGAACCCTGATCCCAAGGGAACCTACTCTATAGCCTATGGTTATCATATTCTTGATAAGCAAAAGTTTGGAAGTCTCCCTATCATATGGTGGAAAAATGTGTGGAACATATTTGCTTGGCCGAAATGTAACTTCTTTTTTTGGTTGGTATCTCGTAATAAATGCCTCACTTGGGATAACGTGAGGAAGAGGGGATTTCAAGGTCTCTCTTTTTGTGTCCTTTGCGATAAGAATGAGGATGACTCTTCTCATTTATTTTTCCAATGCTCCCTTGCTAGAGATATTTGGCACCATTGGTGGAGTTCCTGGAACCATCCTTGTTTTCATGTGCTCTCCTTGGTGGAGTTTTGGAGTAGTTTGGGCAAACCTTCGGCCAAGGTACCCTTCCTCCGGGTGGCTTGGAATTTGGGCCCTTCTTGCATCATTTGGCATATTTGGCTTGAACAGAACCGTCGCATCTTTCAGGGTAGTTATTTGGTTGTTCAACAGATCTTGCAAAGGATCATGTGTATGGTTTAGGAAACTATCCATAGCAAATGTGATGTGGATCCTCTTTTGGACTCTAGGGAGGAGAAGGTACGGTAGGACCTTGGTCTCTTTGGAGTTGGTGCAAAATCTTCTAGCCCTAGTAGGGTTCCTTAGATCAGCAAGAAGGTTAGGAGAGATGGTAGGTGGAGGCCGCCCCCTAGAAGAGTTTTAAAAATTAATATTGATGGGTCGTCTAGGGGAAATCTTAGACATGCTGAAATTGGTAGTGTTGGGAGAGATTTTGTTGGCGTGGTCAATTTTTTATTTTCCATTTATAAAGGTGTTCACTCCAACAATTTTATGGAAGCTCTTGCGATTCTCAAGGCCTTGTAGAGGGGGTTTTCTCTTGACGTAGGATTATCTGCTAGTACGACTCTCAAATTTTGGTTAATCTTTTAAACAACAAAAGGGTGGAAGATGTTAATTGGTAGTTGGCCTCTGTGGTCGTTCAGATTCTCAGAATGAGTGAAGAGTTCAAATTTATATTCTTTGTGCACATTCCAAGGGAATGGAATGAGGTTGTTGATTACCTAGCCAAAAGGGCTTCTAAGTTGTTGGATCCTTGGATTATCGATAATTGGGAGAGTCTCCCGTCTGGGGACTCTCAACGCCTTTGGGAGTTGATCCACAAGGATGTTCGGACTTAATGTGGTTTGTTCTTGTTGTCTTCTACGGATTTCAATCTTGTCTGGTGGTTTTGGCCTGTTTTGTTGCTTATTTGAGTCCTGATTGGGAGTTGAGTTGTACTCTGTAATCCAGACTTTTTATCAATAAATTTTTACCCCTTTATTTAAAAAAAATAAAGAAAAAAATTTATTCAACATTTTGAACAAGATCTTAAAATATTAAGAAGAGTTGATCTTTTAATAAAAACTTTTTATTCAAAATTTTGTTTTTATGTATTAGAAGAGTAGAGGATTTCAAAGGATTTGGATTTTTTTAAAACAAATAAAATTAAGAATTGGTTAAACATGCAGCAAACATTTGGACATTTGAGTAGTCATCAAAATCAAATACAACTAGTTCTTGGATAGTCATTAAATAAATAATTAAATTGATATTTTTCAGTTATAATTGTTTTATTTACAGTTAAGTTGTAATTTTTTTAATCTGATTTAAACATAATAATATTGTAATTTAAATATTTATAATAAAAATAAAAATAAAATTTATCTTTTTAGGATATTATAGTAGTATGTTTTTGGGTTTTCATCCAAGCATCATAAGTTCAATCTATTACACAAAGAATCAAGACCTTTTTAAAAAATGTGTGCTTTACCCATCTCATGGAGGATATTGTAATGGTATGTTTTTGTATTTTCATTTAGGAAACCCAAGTTCAAACCTTGATACAAGAAGATTGTGTTTGGGTTTTCATCTAAGAGACTCAACTTCAAACCTCATTACAAAGGGATTGGGGCCCTTTTCAAAAACCCATACTTTACCCTAAAAATATTTTAGCCCATAAAGAATTGGTTTTTCATCTAGGAGACCCAAGTTCAAACCTCAGTGTATGGGGATTGGAGCCCATTTCAAAAACCTATATATTATTCTAAAAAAAATTAGCCCATAAGAATAGGCCAGTTGGTAGTGATCGAGTGCTTGTGGGTGGGCTACCCTAGTTCAATTATCTAGAGGATTGAGGTCTCGTTGACTTCGTCTTACCCAATGAGCTAGGGATTATAGAGGTTTCCTCCAAAAAAAATCTTTTATTATTAAAAACACTTGTACATAAAATAAACTCCATAAAATTAAGTTCATATCTCATCCTTTATGCATTGAAATATTATATGATTATTATTATTTTTTTTAACATAGAGGAATCGGTAACTACCTTTCCTTTTTGAACAACTGGTCACAGGGTCAAGTCGCATTGCCTCAAATCATAGCGTCAAATCATGGTGCTACCACTATAACCCCTATTTTACCTTGGTAAACACGACACAAAGTGAGGGAGATCCTTGATGGCATTGAACAACTAGTCACAGGGTCAAGTCGCATTGCCTCCGATTGTAGCATGAAATCATGGTGCTACCATTATAACCCCCTATCTTACCTCGATAAATACAACCTGAAGTGAGGGATATCCTTGATGGCTTGGGGTTGGTACTACCTTTGCCCAAATTGGGTATGCCCTCAAGGTTTGAACCTAGGTCTCCTCTTGGTAAGTGCCCAACGTCTTACCAATCCACCTAGCCCTCGAGGACTAAATATTATATATAATTATTAATATTTTGATGTTTAAGAATACTATATTAAATTATGGATGAAAAGACATTATTTTTTCTGCTAGGGTTAATATTGTCTAGTTGTGCAATGATTGTTATGTGCATTGGTATTTCAAGTGTTGTGCTTTATCTCAGATAAACAACGAACTCTAACACAAAGGTTTTAAGCCATTTGTAGAGGTTGGTTGTTGGGCATGATATTTCCCCAATGAGGTAATGGGAGAGCACATTCTTTTATGTATTTGAGGAGAAAATATGAAAATATTTTAAAATTAAACTAATATAAAAAAATTGTGGCATGGGAGTTCTTGCCCTTCCAGGGGTTTTACATGTAGTTACTCAAACAAGGCCTTTATTTTGGTTTTGGTAGAATTCAAGTATTTTTTTACAATGGAAGAGATTTATAGGTTTGTTGCTTGGAGGATAGGGTTTGGTTGAGTTAGTTTTCAATGTATTTATTCAAACCCGAGTCCACTTCAATATATCATTGTTTTTGTTCATTTGGTGGGTTTTGTTATGGTGTTAAAGGTTATTGCTTCTTTTTTCCTCCCTTATTCGCCTTCCTTTTTGGGCTCCTTTTTGTCTTTAGTGCTGCATCAAGTGGGTATCAACCTTCTTAAGAGTAAGTTACCTCCAAACGTAAACTTTGATTATACTAGCTCTAGTCTCTTGCATCCTATTTCTTCTTCAAAACCTAATGACTATGCTCTCTAGGATGGACTCTACACCAATGGTTGAAGTGCCCCCCAAAAATATTTATTATGTTGCTACCCTGTTTGAGCATGCCTTGGTTGGAAGATTTATTGGACTTTAGCCAAGTCTGACTAAGTTGGAAAAGTGAATATCTTCAGTCTGGGATCTAAGATCTCTAGTTATGAACTTTTGCTCTATGGGAGAGGATACTTCATGGTCATCCTAGAATCCAAAGAAGAATGAGATGCTATCTTTCAAGGAGGGTCATGGTTTATGGGCTCAAGTAACTTATTTTTTAACTTATAGACAACCCACTTTGACCCTCAAGTAGATGTGCCCAAGGAATTTCTTGTTTGTGTAAGATTACCCTTTCTCCCTCTCCATATTTGGAATAACCCACTCTAGAGCTCATTGGAAATAATATTGGCAAGTATATTGATTGGATTCCTCCCAAAAATTTGAATGCTTCTTATGCTCGTATTTGTGTTCAAGTTAATCTAAAAAATTATTTATCTAAAGCTATTGGGACTAAGGTCTTAGATTGGATCCACATACAGGTTTTAGATTATGAGAATTTACCTTTCAAATGTCTATCTTGCCATGAGTATGGCCACTTTGCCAAAGATTGCCTAGTTAGCTAGAAACCACATAATAAGAAGGATCAAGTTGACAATGAAGGCTTTCAGCAAACACAAACCAAGAAGAGGAATAGAAGGGCTAGAAGCCAAAAGCCCATACTTGCTAACTCCAAACCACTTGAGAATTCCAATATGTACGATGTTCTAAAATCATATCAAAAAAAGATTTGTAGGATAAATTTGAACATGAAGAAGGAAACCATGAGCAATCCTCTCCTGATGTAAAGTTGGTAGATCAAACTTTACATAAAAATGACAAGTGAAAAACCTTTTGAGGAAATAACCAAAGAAAGCCAAATTTAACTAAGGGATGACATCGTACTCCTTGGCTTCTACCCTAAGCCTATTATAATGCGATCCTCTTCTAAGCAAGGTAGGAAATCTAACCAAAAATAAGAACTAAAGAAGCAAAGAAAAATGTTGCAGCTAAGACTCAAGCTACACTAGAGGGTCTCTCCAAAGGGAAGAACCCCATACAAAAAAATGATAATGCTCTCATGGAATTGTAGAGGTATGGGTGGGATTCTTAAGAAAACCTACCTCAAGGGTTTAATAAAGGATCTTTGCCCTTGTTTAATAGGAATTCTGAAAACAAAGTTAGATAAAAAAAAGGTGCCTTTGAAGCATGTAGATCTAATTGGAAAAAATTTGAAAATGATGTTATTTGTTCCCAAGGAGTCTCTAGTGGCCTTATTATAGCACGGGACAAAAATATTTTATTCAAAATAGGTGGTAAACAAATCAAACACTGGTTTTCTCTTAATTTTTATGCTGGAGGTTTCTTTTTCACCTATTTGAATGTGTATGCCCCTAACTCCCCAATTTCCAAGAAGCAATGTTGGCTTTCAATTCTTTCCTACATTTAAGAAAGTAAGCCAACCAATTTGATCATAGCTAGAGGTTTTATTTGGTGCTCTTCCCCTCCAAAAAATAGATGGCACTAGTATTTGAGATCCTTGCAGGGAGTATGTGGAAGATATTATTTCTCTTATTGGTCTTCAAGACATCAATCCTTTTAAAGGCCTCTATACTTGGACTAATTGAAGGGTAGGAAATCATTTCATTTTTGAAAGAATTGATAGATTCTTGGTCCAAGAAGATATTCTCACATGTTTTCCTTCAATAACCAACAAAATCATCCAAAGCACAATCTTTGATCATAAGCCTATCTTTTCGAAATAAATTGAATGAAGACGGACAGGTAGTTAGAAATAAAGCTAGATTGGTCTGTAAAGGGTATGCACAAGTTGAAGGCATTGATTTTGAAGAGACTTTTGCACCTGTGGCCAGATTTGAAGCAATCAAAATGTTTCTAGCCTTAGCAGTTCATAAGAATTTCAGAGTTTACCAGATGGATGTAAAATCAGCTTTCTTAAATGGGAAACTTGAAGAAGAGGTTTACATTGAACAACCAGATGGTTTCCAAATTGGTGAAGATCCCAATCTTGTCTGCAAATTAAATAAAGCTTTATATGGCTTAAAACAGGCACCCCAAGCATGGTATGCACGGCTAGATAACTATCTCTCTCAACAGGGGTTTAAGAAAGGTATGGTGGACAATAATCTGTATGTCAAAACAGAAAATGGGCATCTCATTGTTCTTGTTGTTTATGTAGATGATATCATATTTGGCAGCAGCAAAGATGAATCATGTAAAGACTTAGCAAATAAAATGCAAAAAGAATTTGAAATGTCTATGATTGGTGAACTGTCTTACTTTCTTGGGTTACAAGTTAATCAAAATGAGAAAGGCATATTTATTTCCCAAGTCAAATATGTGAAAGAGATGCTAAAAAGATTCACAATGGAGGACTATAAGCCAGTTAGCACTCCTATGGTGACAGGCTGTAAGTTAAGCAAAGATGACAAATCTCCACTTGTTGATCAAACCATGTACATATCAATGATTGGAAGCTTACTCTATTAACAACTACCAGACCAGATATTTTGTAGACAGTTTGCATGGTAGCAAGATTTTAGGCCAATCCCAAAGAGACTCATGTGACAGCAGTAAAAAGGATTCTCAGGTATCTCAAGGGTACTATGGAGTATGGGTTATGGTATCCGAAAGGTAAAGAATTCACCCTTATAGCTTATTCAGATGCAGATTGGGTAGGATGTGTTGATGATAGGAAGAGTACAAGTGGAGGTGCTTTTTATCTCGGTGACAGGTTGGTTGCTTGGCACAACAAGAAATAAGAGTCAGTTTCTTTATCAACAGCTGAGCCAGAATATATTGCAGCAACAACTTGCTGTACACAAGTTTTGTGGATGAAAAAAACTTTGAAATATCTTGGTATTAATTTCAGTGAACCAATATCAGTTAAGTGTGATAACACCAGTGCAATAAACATCTCCAAGAATCCAGTAATGCATTCACGGACAAAACACATTGCTATCAGATATCACATCTTGAAAGAGAAAGTTCTTTGAAGGTGAGGTTAAGTTGGATTTTGTTCCAACTACAGAGCAAGTAGCAGATATATTCACAAAACCTTTGCCCAAGGATGTTTTTGAATACCTTCGCAATAAACTAGGAGTGGTGACCCTTCCCAAGAAGTGACTAGCTATAGGGATCACATTCTCAAGGGGAGCATTGAAGTGTTTGATCATCTTCTTGCTCATGTCTTTACTTATTACTAAGTGTAATAATTTTTACCTAAGAATGTTGTGTTTGGACTCAGGGGGAGTCTGTAGCAGCCCTTTGGTATTATTGTCAAAGGGGGAGAAGATTTACAGGAGAGTGCATGTGTGTTGCCAACAATTCCAAAGGGGGAGATTGTTGAGCAAGGTGCAGCAAAAGTATTGTCATTGTTGTCAACATAGATAGATAGATCGGTTGATGAAGTGGACAGGAGTTCAGAGGTTAGTGAGAACATGTACGGTGAATTTCCAAGAAGACAGAAGTGGCCCAAATTCAAAAATTCAAAGAAAAAGACAAGTAAGAAAACTGTCGTGATATCGCGACATGTTTTTACGTCGCGATTTCATGACATGGACGAGGAGAGAAGGCGTAAGCAAAATTGTCACGATTTCGTGACATGGACGAGGAGAGAGAAGGTGCAAAAAAAACTATCATGATTTTGCGACATGTTGCAGGCAAAAAAGCCAAGTGGGAAAACTGTCGCGATTTCATGACATGTTGGAAGCAAAGAAGGCAAGTAAGAAAACTGTTGCGATTTCGTGACATGTTCGGAGAAGAAGCGCTTGCAAGGAAAACTGTCACGATTTTGTGACATGTTCGAAGAGAAAGCGCTAAGGATGAAAAGTGTCATGATTTCGCAACAGGTTCGAAGAGAAAGTGCTAAGGATGAAAAGTGTCACGATTTCGCGACAGGTTCGAAGAGAAAGTGCTAAGGATGAAAAGTGTCGCGATTTCACGACAGGTTTGAAGAGAAAGTGCCAAGTAGAAAAAGTGTCACGATTTCGTGACATGTTTTGATTTTGCGGGCCAAAGACAGAAAAGGCATAAGGCAAAAGACATGTCGCGATTTCGCGACATGTTTAGTTTTTGCGGGCCAAAGACAAAAAAGAGACAAGGCAGCGAAGATGTCACGATTTTGTGACATGTTTCGGTTTCGCGAGCCAAAGACAGAAAAGGCATAGGGCAAGAGAAGTGTCACGATTTCATGACATGTTCAGTTTTCGTAGGCCAAAGACAGAAAAGAGACAAGGCAACGAAGATGTCACGATTTCGCGACATGTTTCGGTTTCGTGGGTGAATGGCAGAAAAGACACAAGGCAGATAAAGATGTCATGATTTCGTGACATGCTTTTTTTTTGCTAGAGCAAGCCAAGTAGAGTAGCGAGAGGGCGAATGTCATGATTTTGCAACATGTCTAGTTTTCACGGTTGCAAGCGAAGAAGTGAACAAGGAGGCCGAGAATGTCACGATTTCGTGACATGCTGTATTTTCGCGGGTAAAATGCGAGAAGGGCAGAAAGAGATAGAAGTGTCGCGATATCACGACAAAAGCAAAGCAGAGGCTATCAAAGACAAAAATGTTGCGATATCACGACAGGAATAGAACACAAGTCTTTTAAAGCAGTAGTGTCACGTTTTCACGACAAAAGTAAAGATGAAGTCTCTAAAGGCAGAAGTGTCATGATATTGCGACATGTTTTTTGTGGTAACAACAATAGAAGAGTTGCAGGGGCAGTCAAGGCCAACAAAGACCAATGCAGGCTAAAAAATTTTAGGGTTTGCAGTAGACCAAATTTAGGGTTTGCAGCCGACCATGTTTAGGGTTTGCAACCGACTAAGATTAAGGTATTTCAGTCGACTAAGATTAGATCTTTACTCATGAAAAGTTTGTTATAAAAGGAGGGTTGTTGGGAGATTTGGTCATCTCAATTTTGTGCGAATTAAGTCTGTTGTGCGCATAAAGCGAATCGTGTCGAACCAAGCCAAGTGCGAAGTAATAGTGCATAGAGAGCAGAAAAGCGCAAAGGGGCAAAAGTGATCGATCAACTATTTAGTAGCAAAGAGTGCGAAGCATTATCACAGAAGCAGTCGGCTCAGAATCAGAAAGTGTGAAGCATTTGCGCAGAAGAAGCAGAGTGCATAGAAACTATAAACTGTGCGCAATAAGGTGAAAATATTATTCTGTAATTTTCATTGTTTTTATTGAAGTCCAAGTTGTAGCTTGGCATAAGGGGTTGGTGCTCCTTTCTAGTAGGTACTGGTAAATAAGGAGTTGGTGCTTCTTTCTATTTGGTACAAAAAAAATCTGAGGGGTTGGTGCTCCTTCCAGTTGGTGCTGGTAAAAGATATTGTAAAGTTGTAGCTTTGCAATGGCTGGATTTGGATGGTAGTCCAAACAGTCATTTTTGAGGAGTAGCCACATTGGTGAACCTCGTTAAATGTTGTGTTGTGTGTAATGCTTTCTTGTTGTATTTGATATATCTGTTTATAAGTTTTAAACTGCTGCTGGTTTTAGAACTGTATATTTGAAGTTTAAAAGATCACACTGATTCACCCCCCCTCTCAGTGTCACTATGATTATAACAAATTGAAGGGTAGGAAATAATTTCATTTTCGAAAGAATTGATAGATTCTTGGTCCAAGAAGATATTCTCACATGTTTTCCTTCAATAACCAACAAAATCATCCAAAGCACAATCTTTGATCATAAGCCTATCCTTTTGGATAGTGGCAACAACAAAAATTTAGGTCCCATTTTGTTCAAATATAACTCATATTGGGTCAAATTGAATAGATTTTTAGAGGATATTAAGCGTATTTGGAAAGCTTGGTGCCCCTCCCATAATGCTCAAGATAGATGGAAGATCATAATGTCTAGGCTAAAAGCTAATCTTAGAAGTTGGATTAAAATACATTATAATACTAATAAAACTAAACAAATCCTCCTTAGGTTGGGAGAAATTGAAGATCTTTTAAGCTAGCACCTCCTAGTGAAACATTAAAATTTGAGAGAGATTCCATTCTCTCCCAGCTTCATATGAAAGGTAGGAAAGAAGCACAATTTTAGAGACTCAAATCTCACATGACTTGGCTAGAAGGAGACTCCAAAACTAGGTATTTTCATATTAAGGCTCATTAGAGATATCAAAGGAATATTATTTATGAAATCCAATTAAAAAATGGTGACAAGGTCTCCAATTTTTTAGAGATAAAAAAGGTTGCATGTAGCCACTACGAATCTCTTTATCAAAAACCAGATGGAAATCATGTTTCTCAAGCTACCTCTCTACAAAACATTCCTAAGGTAATAACTGAGGAAATAAGAAATTCTCTTTGTCAGGAAGTTAATCTAGAGGAACTTAAGGATATTAAATTTAAATCTTTGAAGGATAAAGCTCCTGGTCTGTATCAAATCAGTAGTACCTTTTACCACCAATTATTTTATCTGGTAGCTACATATCTTCTTTAGATGATCGAGGATACCCATAAAAATCTAGGTTGATTGGTGCTATTAAGTCTACCTTCTTAGATTTGATTCCAAAGGAAAACAATGCCTCAACCTTTAGTCGATTTAGACCTATTTCTTTGTGTAATGCTTCATCTAAATTTATAACTAAAATCATAACCACTAGAATAAAAAATCATATGGATAAACTTATCTCTAATGAGTAAGGAGGTTCCATCCTTTTTTTTGTGGAAAACATCCCAGGAGGGATGCCACTTTTGGGTAAGACCCAAGGAGGCAGGGGTATCTATTCCACCAAAATCGCCCAGGGCTCGCACCTGGCCTACCACCTTTGACATACTCAAGGAGCAAACAAACACACAATAAGATTAAAATAAATAAATAAATAAAAAAATAAAATAAAAAAAACATGCTCCTTGAGTGTGTCAAAAAGATAAAGCACAACCAAACACACACACAATAAGATAAAAAAACCACAACACGAACCACATAGAAAAAACACAAGAACAACATAACAAAACACAAACATGACAAAAACAACAAACAAAACAAAACAAAAAAACACTACAAAGACATAACCAACAAAAACATGAAAAACAAAAACAACCAAAACCTAAAAAATAAAAAATAAAAATAAAAATAAAAATAAAAAAACAACCAACAACAGACAATAAACAAAAACAAAAAACATAGAAAACACTCACACACAAAAACACGAATTAACACAAACATACAGAAACACAAGAACAAGAACAACAAAAACACAAGAACAATAACAAAAAACACAAAAAAACACAAAACAACAAAAAACAACACAAAAACACAAAAACAAAACAAAACAAAAAAACACACACACCTCAAAAAACTAAACAAAAAAAAAAAAAAATTGAACACAACAATGACCTTTCTAGACCAAAAGACTTTTAAGGCAAGAATCAATAGAGGAAACAAAAGAAAGAATAGTTTGAGCTAGGGAACTAAAATACCCTGACCGAACCAAAGAGAAGCAAAAATAAAGCAAGAAGAAACTAGGTACCTCCAGAACTGGAGCCATCCAAAGAAATGATAGAAAGAAGAGCTTCCCTTATTTGCGAAGCCCACCATCTAGGAGGGTGGCCATAGCAAGTAAGATCACCTTTGTCCAAAGCCCAATTAGCTAAAGCATCAACACTCTTGTTTTGATCTCTGACCACATGATTGTAATCAACTTTCAAAAATCCCATCTGGATTAATTGAATCTTCTCAATAATTCTTTTTATTCTCCAATCAACCTTATGATTCTTAGAAGGAGTCTTCAAAATATTAATCATGAGTTGAGAGTCAGACTCAACTAGCACCTTTTCCCATCCAACCTTAGTAGCCTCTTGAAGGCCTCTGAGGATACCATACCCCTCAACAAGGTTATTGGAAAGAATACCCAAATTCTCAACAAAAGTAAAAACCAAGGAGCCATCTGAAAGTCTACCAATTCCTCCCACACTAGCTTTTCTAGGGTTCCCTCTAGAGGCTCCATCAGTATTGACTTTTCCAAAATCCTTAGGAGGAGGTTGCCAATTTCTTGTCCTATCCATCTTACAATTACTCACATTCCCTTTAAGTTGGTTGCCCTTAGAAGATTTAATCTTCAATATTTGCATCACTTGATCCCATATTTGGTGGGAGTTTTGGGGGTGATTAAGGAGTTGTTGGACTGATTCAACTAAGTTGGCAATGGTCTTTTGCCAAATATAGTGAATATCCTTCCTATCTTGATTAAAAATTTGATTGTTCCTTTCATTCCAGATATTCCAAAGAAGAATGGTAGAACCCATCCAAACTAATTGCCTAATAAAATGATCAACACCCTCTTGTTTAGGCCAATCCCTCCAAAGTTGTTCAAAAGTAAAAAAATTGGACCACTTGTAAGCCAAGTAAAGTGGCCATTCTCCTCCATAGCTCAGAGGCTAAAGTACACTCAATAAAAATATGGTTGAGAGTTTCTACATTCTCTCCACACATTTCACATCTAAAAGGGCCATGAAAACCATGCTTCATAAGTTGCTCACCAGTAAGCACCCTACGATGCAATAAAAGCCAAGTAAAGAACCTCACCTTAGGCCAGAGCTTTTGAGCCCACAACTGAGAAAATATGTCAGATGATTGGTTGGGATTATTATGGCATAAGGTCAAATAACCTTGAGCAACTGAATACTCACCCTTAGTAGTGTTGTTCCATCCAAAACAATATTTTTCATGGGACCAAGAGAGAGATCTCATATGAAGGATGCCTTGGATATCTTGTCTTTGCCTTTCTGGGATTTGAATAGGCCAGTCCTCAATAGGGATCCAATATCTACCAACCTTTGAATTACCAGTATGGTACCGACAATAATTAGCCACCTTTATCCAGTTAGCTCGGTGAAGCTCCTCCATCCAAGGCCTCCAATCGGGAAACTGAGTTATCAAAGGCTTGTGACCATCCCAAGAATCTATCCAAAAATTTACCTGTTGACCATTATGAATGATCCAAAATAAATTTTCTTTATCAAATCCTCACCAGTCTTAAGAACTTGCTAAAATGGGAGAACCTTTGGTAGGCAATTGATAGCGAACAAGGTCTTCAAGACTTTTGTTCTCAACATATTTAGCATGAAGATTATTGGCCCAAAGAGCATTGGGGTTATGCAACATCCTCCAATATAATTTAGCAGCTAAAGCTTTGTTGTTATTAATAGAAGATCGGAATCCTAACCCCCCTTCATTCTTAGGAAGACATAAAGTGTCCCATTTCACCAAGGCCCATTTTCTTTTCTCCTTAGTACCACTCCAGAGGAACCGATGACTGATTTGATCCAGTTCTCGAAGAACAACCTTTGGGATATTCAACATGGAAGAAACATAAATAGGAATAGCTTGAAGGACTGATTTTACCAAGGTGATTCTACCCCTAGAAGAAAGCCACATGTTGGTCCACTTTCCAATTTTCTTCTTGACTTTGTCCAACAACCAATTCCAATATTTTTTTCTGCCTTTGAATATTGATGGGAATACCTAAATAAGTGATCGAAAGGGAGGTCTTCTTATATCTTAATTTATCCAAGACCATGGATTCCTGTCTGGCAGAGCAGTGAAAGAAAATGACTTTAGATTTGTCTTCATTGATCAATTGCCTAGTAGCCTTAGAAAAATAGCTAATGATTTGCTTAATATTAGAAGCTTCCTTAACTGTAGCTTTACCTAAAAGAGTAGAGTCATCAAAAAATTGAAGATGAGAGATAGGTCTAGCTCCATGAGCAATGGTAACTCCCTCAAGGGTTTTGTTTTCTCTCTTTTTGGTTATAGTCCTACCCAAGCATTCAACAAGAATGATGAATAAATAAGGGGATAGCGGGTCACCTTGCCTAATACCTCTGGAAGTTGGGAACAACTGAGAAGGCCTACCATTGATAAGAACTAAGTAGGAAACTGAAGAGATACATCCCATAATCCAATCCATCCAATCCTGAGAGAAACCAAATTGCCTCAAAACTTTGATAAGGAAGTGCCAATCCACTCTAGCATAAGCTTTGGATAAGTCTAACCGAATGAACATGGAAGGAGATTTTTGCATATCCATGGAATGGATGGCTTCCTGAGCAAGAACTATCTCATCTACTATTTGATGCCCTTCCACATAACCCCCTTGTTCAGGGAAATAATCTTATGCAAAAGAGGCTTCAACCTTTCTGCCATGATCTTAGTAATGATTTTGAGAAGAACATTACATAAAGCAATAGGTCTAAAAGTTGAGATATGATCAACCTCTTGAGCTTTTGGAACAAGAGTAATATAAGTTTTATTGATAACCTTCAAAATTTCTTTGGCTTTCCTGGCTTCTTCCACCACCTCTAATAAATCAGCATGAAGGATATCCCAGAACTCTTGGTAGAACTCAATGGGAAAACCATCAGGACCTGGGGTTTTCCCTTTTTGCATTTTAAAAACTACCTGTTGAAGCTCATTGATAGTAATAAGAGTAGTCAAAATAGAGTTCTCCTCAGAAGTGATAAGAGAAGGGATTGCTTGAAGAACATTTTGTTGAGAAGTTGAGTCAAGAGGAGTAGCAGCAAAAATATTGGAAAAGTAATCGACAACAATAGAGTTCATGCCATCCCAAGTGTAGACAACATCTCCAGAATCTGATTTCAGGGAAGAAATAAAGTTGTGAGATCTTCGAGCTAGAAGAGATTTGTGGAAGAAATTTGTGTTTCGATCTCCTTCTTTGAGCCATTGAATTCTAGATTTTTGCTTCCATAAGAGTTCTTCTTTTTTCCCATTCCTCTAACTGAGTTGTGAGTTTAATTTCATCTGCACTTCTACTCTCTGTGAGGCCATCTAAATGGATTTTCTTATTCAAATTTTCAAGTTGAGCAATAACTTCATGTTTTTTTATGAACATCCCCAAACTCCTTCCAGTTCCAAGTCTTGATTTTGGATTTAATGTATTGCAGTATTTTGGAAAAATAGAACATCTTAGTCCCATACCTAGGCTTACCTTCCTTCCACCATTGTTGCACATGAGGTCTAAAGGAACTGTCTCTAAGCCACATTAATTGAAAATGAAAAGGAGAGAAACTCACATTGGTTTTCCACATTTCCACCATGATTGGCCGGTGATCCGAACCAACATTGTTAAGAGTCTTCACTTTAGGAATGTGA
Source organism: Wollemia nobilis (assembly GCA_028583015.1). NCBI lineage: Eukaryota > Viridiplantae > Streptophyta > Pinopsida > Araucariales > Araucariaceae > Wollemia > Wollemia nobilis. The sequence goes on from JAQPPZ010001344.1 coordinate 615,738, forward strand.
CCATGGATTAAGAAATTTTTCAGAGAGCAAAAACCTATCCAATCTCTCCATTATACAAGCTAAGCCTTGCCTTCTGTTAGACCAAGTCATAAGGCCATTATCTGGTTGGATGTCCACAAGATGGAGGTTTGCAATATATTCGCTCATGAGGTCAGTGCTTCTATCCAAATTTCTATTTCCCCCTATTTTCTCATCTAGAGAGAGGATGGTATTGAAATCTCCTCCGATCAAGATCCAAGCTTTAGGAAAATGAGAGATAATATAAGTTATATCCTTCCACTATCTTCTTTTTTCCTCCAAAGTAGTCGGAGCATAAATAGTAATGCAGAGCATAATTTGGTTGGAATGTCTACTTTGAATAGCTATAGCCAAAAGACCCCAACTACCAACCATATGGTGAATAACTACCTCTTTTGGGTCCCAAAGACAAGCAATGCCACCGAAAGTCCCCTAGGAACTGAGGGAAACCACTTTTCTAGTTGGCCAAATTTTACTAGCAATTGAGTCCATATCCTCTATTGACATCTTCGTTTCTTGAAGGAAAACAAGATGTGGATGATTTATCTGAATCATTCTTCTAATTTCATTTTGTTTTGAAAGACTCCCTTTGAGTCCTCTAATATTCCAAGTGATGATCTTCATTAATACTAGGGCTAAAAAATTTGGGAAGGGCATTAATCTTACCTTCCTCTACAAGCTTTTCACCTTCTTTTACCATATGATATTGATTGGTCTTGCGACCTACCTTTTGATTAGAATCCATATTCAGTTTTTTTTTCCTATTTCTTGACTTACTCCAATTGAATCTGAGATGGCTTCTAACCTTGAAGAATGCTCGTACACAACCAAAATTTTACTAGAGGGTTCAATAGAGTCTATATTGGGACCTGTATTATTTGAAGTTTTGACATTTAAAAGATTGTTTTTCTTGTGTAAATTTTCTCCCTTTTTTCTATTGAAAACCTTTGATTTGTTGGTTTGTCTCTGAGTTCTTCCCTTCATATTTAAATTGTGTTTCTAAGATTTCTGTTTCCATTATTTCCTCTTCCTCACTTGGGACATCATTTGTGGAAAGGATTTCAAACATATTAGCAGATGACTTTGATTGATCCTTCATAACTAGTTTTTTTGAGTGTTCTTCTTCTTAGGCATTTGGAAACCTCTAATTTTATTTGGGCAAGCACTAGCCAAATGACCATATTCATGGCAAATTCTACAATGAAAAGGAATGTTCTCATAGTCCACTACTTGCTCCCAAGTGTCTTCCCCAAATTGTAAAGTGATATTTTTAGGTAGGGGTTTGTCAAAATCCATTAAAACACAAATTCGAGCATAAATAATATGTTCAAAATTTTGAGTACAATCAGAAGTCATCATAAAAGTTCCTAAAGAGTTTCCAATTGAAGAAAAAATAGTAGGATTCCAAAATTCAATAGGGAGGCCAAAGAGTCTAACCCACACGGGAGCTGTAGAAGGCATCTCTTCTTCGACTTTAAATTTAGTATGCCAGGGCTTCATGAAAAGCCTTGCCCTTCCAAAGAACCAGGGACCCCCTTGAAAAGTTTTCTCTCTATCTTCATTATTAGCAAATAAAACAAGAAAATAACCATTTGGATAAATAGAGATTTGTAACTCACCTTTAGTTTTCTAGCTTTTTGTAGCCCAGACTTTGAAAGCAGATAGGCTCGGACGAAAACCCACGAACCGACAAATTAGTCCTCTTTTTTCCAGATCTTCAATGCCAGTCTGAATGTTACCCATATCAAGCTTAACAATAGGAGTTCCATCAGCTGCTTTAAGACATCCTGACTCTATTTTCCTGGGATCAATCTTAGGCATTCTTAGAGGTTTATGGGAAGCCCTAAGATTAATATTAGCATTGGGTTGAGGTTGTCCACCATGGAGGGCATCCCTAAAATTCATTTTTGGGGCTGAGTCTTCGAAATTCTTACCCTTGACAGGGGTTTTCATAGTAGATTTATTTTGTGGGTGCACCTTAGCACCAGATTCACTTGAGATCTGAGCCATTTTTTGATCAACTGCTTGAAACTTGTTTCGTGATCTCTTTAATCCTTGCCCTAGACATCGTGGAAAGGTATGGTTTTCACTTTTATTTTGTGCAGCAAATTGGAAGTCGTTGTCACTCAAGTTCACAGCATGATCTATTGAAAGATAGATTTCTAACCCATATTGGATCCCCTACAACATATCCTACTAAAATATTGAGTAGAAACCACAAAAATATTGGTCGCTAGGGCCCGAAGGCCCGAAAACCAACCTCTGGAGCTGCTTGCACTCAACCCAGATGAAACCCTCGCACAATCGCTTGCCAAAAATCTCGTTCACACATAGGGATGCGCTAGGATCTATGTTGCTCCAAATGATCTAAAAATTGGTGGAGATATTCTAGGGTTTTTTAGGCATCTACCCTCAAAATTTTAGCTCAATCCGAGTCCGGATGAGTGAAATATGGCCAAAACAAGTTCGATAGTTTGGGCAGTCCTACAAAAAATGTCCCTCAATCTTCACCTTTAGGATTTTTCAGGAGGTTCCATCCTTGGCAAATATTGTATGAAAACATTGTGATTGTCCATGAGGCCTTACATACCAGTAGTAAGAAATAAAAAAAATGATCATGAGTAAACTTGGCATGAACAATTTCTTTGATAGAGTGGATGGTGCTTAGTTCTTTTGGATTTTCTGTCTCTTTCCAAGTGGGTTTTTGGTTGCATCAAAGACCCATGGGTTGCTCCTATTATCAATGGATATCCAACTGGATTCTTTAGAGCTTCTATAGTTTTACACCAAGGTTTCCCCATATATCCTTATCTTTATATTATTTTGGCTAAAGCTTTGAGTAGATCTATATTTGATGAAAGAAGGGCTAACAAAATAATTAGAATTAAGATAGTTGTTGGGGTCGAGGAGATTACTCATACAAAATTTGTTGATGACACTATAATGATGTGGAAATCCTCCAAGTTGAATGCAAAAAGAATTAAAGGTTGCCTAGAACTATTTCTAAATGCCTATGGAGTTGTTATTAATGTTAACAAGTGCAAGTTTTACACTATCAACACTTTCCTAGCTGAAAATAGGAGCTTTGCTCAAATTCTTCAATTTGCTCATGGTGGAATTGACCCCTTTAAATATTTAGGGGTGCCTATGAGTTTCAAGCTAAAGAGTTATGATTTTAAATGTAATTTGATGGAAAAAATTGATAGGGGAATATTAACTTGTAGTAATGTATGGCTTAGCAGTCTTGTTTTGATTAAGTCTATCATTGGAAGCTTGTCTATCTACTAGATCATGCTCCTATATCAATCCTATAAGAACTTGATAAAAAAATTAGGAGTTTTCTTTAGCAAGGAGGAAGGCAATCTCACAGGAAACAATTCCATCTTGCCAGTTGATGCAAGTGATAAAAGGAAAACATCAAGGGGGCTTGGGTATCTGATCTTCTTTTATTATGAGCAATTCTCTTGAGGCTAAACTTATCTAGAACTTAATAAATCCTGGAAGAAGCATCTTATTCATAAGTATGGTGAAGGTAATCATGGCATGCTACTACTCAAAGGTATCTATAAAAAGCTAGGCATATCTAAAATTTAGGCATTGATTGTTAAATCAGTTTGGATCATTAAGGATAACATCTCTTGGTACCCGAGAAACGACAATAGTATCATGTGTTGGGATGATTATATTATTGGTAACAAGACCTTAATTTCTTCCATTTCTAAGGAGTTTTTTTAGTTCATGATCCAGCTTGGGATAAACAAACCTTCCCATCTCATCACTTTGGAAGGCAATCGGCCAAAATGGATTCAACTTCATAGGTTGGACGTGGAACAATAAAGGGAGTGGTCTTAGGTCCAAAAGCAATTTGTTGGCATTCTTCCCATAGACCCAAACAATGAAGACTACTTTATTTGGGGTAAAATTAACTATTGGGGTAACTATTCAATCAAGGTTAGTGCATATCTCCAAATAAGTAAGCCTTTGAACAAAAAATTGAATCACATTTGGGGTCAAAACATCATCCAAAAAATAAAAGTTTTTCAATGGCTAGTTCAACAAAACAATTTTTTAACTAGGGAAAATCTTTATAAAAGAGGTATTTTGGGCCCCCATATTTGCACTAGATGCTTTAAATATTATGAAAATCAAGCCCATCTATTTTTTAAATGTGAGGAAGATACTATGATTTGGATCTCACTTCCTCTCAGCTTTAAATTTTGTATTAGAAGTAGGTTACATATTAATTCTTGTGCTAAAATTTAGAACAAAAAGTACCTCAACTCTTTTCAAGATAAACCTCTCATAAAAATGTTATGGTCTTCAATTCCTTATTATTGCATGTAGTATATATGGATGAACAATAACTATAGAATATTTTAAGGAAAATCAACTCACAGGGCACTTTAGATACACAAGATAAATTAAGCTATCATGAAAAATTCTAGAGCTCACTTTAAAGCTAGGCAATATCCGAGTGCTCTTTCTAGAGTTGAGTTATACATCCTCAAAAATTAGAATCTTCAAGATCTAATTAACACCTCTATTACCAACAATTTGACTCCTCAACTATGTTTTAGTTTTCCATCTCTATTCTTTGATGGGGCTTCAAAGTCTAACCTTGGAATAACTATTGTTGGAGGAGTTTTATGATTAGGACCACACTCTAGGATTCTTGAATTTTGCTTGAATTTAGGACAAACCACCAATAATGTAGTTGATTGATGGACTACAAATTTGGTCTCACTCTAGAAGTAAGAGAAAATGTCAAAAACTTCAATGCATATGAACACTAAGATGATCATATAGTTTCTTTCTGGTAAACAAGAGGTCGAGTCTATTCTACCTTGGCTATTGCTGAATAAAGTCTATAAGACTGGGAAAATTTGAAAACTGGAATCACATTCCTATGAAGTGGAACCATTTGGTAGATAAAAAGACCAATGAAGGCTTTATTTTGCATCCTTCTTCAACTCACATAAGAAAGTTTAAAACCAATAATTTTGAGAACTTAAGAGATGACCACACAAACTAAGCATATTGGCTTTGTTTATTTTTTGAACTGCTATGGACCAAGGACTTCTTTTTTTTGGTTATTCTGAATATGTTGGGGAAGAAATTTTATTTTCATAGGTATTCTTGCCCTTGTGGGATTCTAACTCTGGATACATGCATCCTAAATTTGCTTATGATGCTTGTAGCACCTAGCCAACTTGTAATATTTGTGCTATATTAAATAATATAATTTTTTATTTTAAGAATAATTTATTAAATTATTTTTTTAAAAATGAAATACCCCTTGCGGGGCTGCCTTGGTCTGAGAGACCATGACCAGGGGGTTCTACACTGTCAAAGTCACCCGGGAGTCGCGCCTGGTCTTGCTCGCACCAACATTATTAATTGGATTTTGGGTACCCAATTCAATTTTTTGGTAGGGTGGATATTAGAACCCGAGACCTCCCTTGGAGGATTGCCCTCTCCTCTCCAACTCACCTACAACACCTGGGTCGAATACTTTATTAATTGAAGATTATTATTTACCATTTTTATATTACTATTTTTCTATAAGTTATGTGTAGTTTTTATTGATGTACTATTATCAAAATAACAAAATTGCATTTGTTGTTATTCCAATTAAACTATATTAAATAAATTTTCTAATTAAATATATTATACAACTTGTGGGTCTAATGATTAAGACTTTGGAACTCTAAATAAGAGGCTCAACATTCAAATATAAAGGGGAGGGTTGTGTACCAAAATTTGATAATTGAAGCTTGGTTGAATAAACATATATGTGATCAAAACACATTGTCCCATGTGGTCTATGGCCTTATGGGTGTTAATATATTTTACTTTTTTTTTTAGATAATAAGGGGTTGTATTCGAGTCCCCCACCCTTGATAAAATACAACTCTCTTCTTTAGATATTGAGAGTTTACAAATAGATTCACTTCTAAACTCAATTGAGATGCTATAGCAAGAAACCTACATCATTTTACATAAAATTTCTAAATTCTTGATTTTCATTTTCTAAATCTCTTCAATTTTCTATGTGAATTCAAATATTCCAAAATCTAACATCTTTCTTGAAATTTTTCTATAACAACCTTCACAATACCAAAACTTGACCTCTACTATATATGCATTGCATCTTAGTAGAGTAACATTTCCAAAGAATCACACTATCATAATTTGCTTTACCAAATCTAGATTGCTAGTTTCCTTCTTGAAACACAAGTGGAACCACAACAATTATAATAAATAGTTTATATGAAAACATATTAATGTTACTAAATAAAGCATATATTACCAATGGAAAACATTAAAGTAAATATTAATCATTATCCCATTAAGGCAATCAATATTTTCTTGTTAACTTCAACTAAACTTACTACTTCCTCTAACCATGGAAAAAAAGAATTTAACTTCATGATCCTCAATTAAAACCCCTCTATTGGCTAGCCTATTTGCACATTTGTTCCTTCCCTTAATATATGTGTAAATCTGATTTCTTCAAACTCTTTAGCATGATCTTTAATTTACAAAATTATATCTTGTATTTTCTATGGAGCCTTTGCTTTCCTCAAAATTGCATTTTTTACTATGAGTGAATCACCTTTCGTCCATACTCTGTTCCATTTCATTTGTTTGCATATTTTTAACCCTTCTAAAGTCGTCCAAGCTTCAACTTTATTATTTGTCTTAAATCCATTAATATATTTTACTTCAATATGTTATGTCTTCACAACTAACTCATTTTTTAATATGTGGCTTCTATTAAGGGCCACTCCCATCAAAATACCAAAATATTACATTTCCTGCATATCACATATTTATCATTTTTTTTCTCTTAAAAATATTCATCAACTTCCTTGAAGTGTATGTTTTCACAATTAGCTTCTTGATATCATTTTGATTAAGAGATAAAATCTCACTTGGCCAGTTTCCTTCTAAAATTTGAATTTCATTGAGATGAAGATCAACACCGCAATTCACTAATTTATTTGCTACATGATTTCCTTATCTATAAATATGCTTACACTTTCAAGATATTGCCTCTAGTAATAGATGATGAACATCAACAATAAATTATTTTTTCCAGTCTCCACATCCATTTTTGTTAATAACATTGATGATAATTTGTGAGTCCCCTTCAATTGACATATATTTCCATCATTTTTCTACTACAATGTTAATTTCTATAAGAAGTGCCCTAGCCTCTGCATAGTTGTTAGTTGCATAGTCAAATTATTAACATATTTTTTCTATAATTGAGGCTTCCTATGATAAGCACTATATTTTTAAACATTTTAAAAAAGAGGCAATAACACGATTCCCAACTTGGGCATGATTTTGAGATTTATTTTTAAGAATATTATTATTCTTTTCAAGCCATAAATTCCAACAAATAATGGCAAGGACAATCCTCTAAAGAATATCCAACATTTCATCAACTATTTCAGTGTTGATGGAGCTACCCAATCTAATTTCATATTTCTTAAAAAATAATCCAAAATGGTGTGAGAAAATAGATAATGAATAAGTAAATGGTCTGATGTTTCTAAATCATTCTCACACAAGGCACATATAAATGGTCCATAATCCTTTTCTTTGTAGACTCTCTCCTATAAGAATATTACTTTGAACTTCTAACCAAATGAATGTTGAGGCCTTAGGGAGAGCCTCTAATGACAAAAAATTCTTCCAAGAAAAATCTTTGGGAGAATAAAATTTTGATTTTTCTAAATCCTCATATCCCAACTTGATCAAGTATCCACAATCCTTTGATAAATTCCAAACCAACTATCCTTTCATGTAAAAATAGATAAATAAAACTCTTGAAGCATCTTTTGAAGTCCAACTATAGTTTTTTTGAGTTCCTCTCCTTCAAACAAGTTACTAAAAATAATCCATTATTTGGAGTTATTGCTCATAATAATATAGTCTTTGATCTTTGGACCTTTACATGCTAGGAATGCTTGAGCCAATGGTTGTCATTTTGAGTCAGAGATAAGAGGATAAGGCTTCAACCAAGCATAAGACCAAATATTTGCATAACTTCCCTCATTTATTGACCATATAATATATTTCTTTATCAATTGTAAACTCTTTGATATGAAGTTCCATGGTGACGATCCTTTGGGTAAAGTTATTTTCCTCAATAATTTCAGTGCATCAAGAGAACCTATATATTTTTGAAGTTGCCCAATTCTTTCCTTGATCTCTAAATAATATCCACCCAAGATTTTCTCCTAATGCCAAATTCATAAGTCTACAATTCTGCAAGCCTATTCCTCCAATATTATTTCTTTTGCAAACCCTATCCCACTTACAAAGAGGAAACCTAATTTTTCCTCACAAACTTTCTATAGAAAGTTTCTTTGAATTTTATCAATTTCTGATGCTATACCAATTGGTAGTCTTGAAAGTGACATCATATAAATAGGGATGGATTACAATGTAGTCTTTATGAGTTGTAGCCTTCCTGCCATGGTTAAGAACTTAACTTTCTAACCTGCCAAACAAGCTTTCATTCTATCCAAAAAAGAGATCCAAAGCTCCTTTTATTTCCTTTATCATACAAAGGAATACCCAAGTAGATTGATAGATTTTTTTTCAATTCTAAACCCTAAAATATTCACAATAATTTATTGTAAATCTACGGTAGAATTAATGAAAAAAATCTTGGATTTTGTAGTATTTTACCAACTATCCAGTTTCCTTCTCATAGCATGATAATATTGATATAAATTCCATGGCTTCACTAACTAAGGGATGACCCAAAATAAAAGTATCATCAACAAATTATAGATGAGATTTAGAGGATCATTTTTTGCAACTTGAATACCTTTAATTTTACCTTCCATTTTTGCCTTTGAAAAGGCTCTCCCATTCAACAAAAAAAAGAATAATGAAAAGATAGGAGAAAGTGGATCACCTTGACAAAGTCCACAAGATGACTTGAAGTAACCAATAGGATAATAGTTGATCAAAATAGGAAATTTTTTAGTGCTATAAGAGCATTTAATCCACTCACACTAACTATAATCAAAGCCAAACTTTTGGAGAATAGCATGTAGAAAATTCCACTAAACCCTATCATATGCTTTGTTCATATCTAATTTCAAAAGCATACTTTTCTTTTTCATGGAATGAAGAGAATGTATGGCCTCTTGTGCAATAATTATACCATCAAGAATTTTTTTACCAAGAACAAAGCCACCTTGTTCCTCTAAGATAAGACACCCTCTAAAGCCCTTCAACCTGTTTGCCAGTTTTTTTTGAAATGATATTATAAATCATATTACAAAGGCTTAGTAGATAAAAAGTATCAAAATATTTTGTGTTGCCTTTCTTGGGAACCAAGGTAATAAAAGTAGCATTGATATCACTTATTATAGCCTTATTTTTCCTAGCCTCTTCAATTATAGCTAAGAAAACACTTTTCAATAAATTCCAATTTTTTTGAAAGAAATTTGTAGGAAATCCATCAGGGCCAAGTGCCTTGTTTGGATGGAAAGAAAAAATTACTTCATGGAGCTCTGTCATAGATACCTTATTCATCAAGCTTTCATTTTGTCCTTGAGTGATAATTTATGGAATATTTTGTAAAAGTTTTTCTTGTGCCTCCTTATCTTCCCTAGTATATGACAATATATTTTTGAAATAATTATTTGTTTCCTTCCTTATATCTTCTTTGTACTTAATATTTATTCCATATGGAGTTAAAATATTTTTGATGTGATGAAATGAAAATTTCGTTTTTGTTGTAGTATGAATATTCTTTGTATATCTATATCCTTCCTTGAGCCATTTATCTCTACATTTTTGAAACCAATATGACTCCTCCTTTTTCAATGTATTATGATAACTAGAAAGTAATTTATTTTCTTTAATATAATAATCCCAATCCATTCCATTAATATCTACTATCTCTTGTAAATTTTTGAGCTTGGATTTGATTTCTTTATTTTCTTTGAAAATATTACCAAAATATTTGGCATTCCAAATCTTTATTTAATTAATATTTTTTTTGTTGATTATGTTGGAAGGAAGAGGTTTTGAAAGGTTCCCCAAATATTTTACAACCTTTTTACATTAAGCTCTGCAACTAAAATAGAAGCAAGACAAACAAGATTTGAACCTACTAGATAGATAGAAAGAACTCAAAATTGAAAGGAACTAACAACAAGAATAGTCATTACATGATACAAAACTCCCATAAATAGAAGGAACATAGACACAATAGTCATCCATCAAAGAGACTAAAAATCCCGGCATCCTCCCTCTATGTATACAATATTGCTTTATCAACAAAAACCTGATGAGCCCCACAAGCCAACTAATCCCTATTCTCATTGTGATATTCATAGATACATGCTTTCACCTTCACTAGCTCTTAGACCTGACTAGGAAAATTCCTTTCCCACCTCTGATATCCTTCCAAGAACACTCCTAGGTTCACCAAACAATAAGTTGTCCCATTTTCTTCACTATATACATGGTTGAATTGAAAATTCTCTAGAGGGATGGTTTTACATTTAGCCTCCAAAATCATATATGCAATATTCTAACTAGGAGGTTGATCACCTTTAAACATATTGATAATATTTTGTGAATCCCCTTCAAAAATAAAATTTTTGACATTAAGCCTCTCAATGAAAATAGTCCCGAAAAATCTACCCTGGTTTTAGCAAAATGGTTTGTTTGCTCCCCTAAGAGTTCAGCATATGCCAAGACTGCCATGCCCTTATGATAATGAAATATCCCACCTACCTCATCCTATCCAAGATTCCCTTTCATTACTCCATCAAGGTTTAACTTTAATTAGCCAAGGAGAGGAAACTTCCATATTAATTAAGCCATTGAAATATTTTGGAGATGGTACCAAACTAGGATCTCTGAACTCCAAGCACCAACCATACACTATATTTTTTCTTGATTAAACTCCCAAGCATCTTTTATTTTAAGATTTTCCATTGCAATATTGGCGGATCTGATCTCAATTGAGGGACAACCTTTTTTCCTATCCTTGAAGATCTAATGTTTACGCTCTTTCCAAATTCACCATAGAGCATGAGGAAGGCTTAAATTCCATAATATTTTTAGTCTCTTACTACTAAAGGGGGATTCCCATTGGATACAAAGGTCTGGAAGTGACTTAGAGAGAACCCATGCAACCTAAAATTTTCTAAGGAATCTATTAAGGATATCAATAGTGAAGGGAAACTCTAAAAAAAGGTGATTTGTATCCTCCTCATTCTTTTCACACAACACACATCTATTTGGAAGTAGCGTCCCATTTTGCAAATATTATCCATAGTTAAGATCTTATTTTGATTGAGAGCCAGTAAAAGTATATAATTTTAGGAATTAAATCCTTGATCCATACTCTTGAGGTTGGAATCCATCCTAGGCCCTCATCTTCCAACAAGTAATAGTCTGATTTAATTGAATACACACCTTCCTTCTAATTATTCCATATGAGGAAATCAAAATGTCTTGTGTTGTTAAGAAAGTAGACTTGTAGAAGCCTGTTAAGCTTCCTCAATCTCTGTTGGTTCCTTAAATCTAGCCCATTTAGCTGGAGGTATCTCCAACATTTTCTAAACTCATAAAAAATTATGTAGTCCTACACCAAGTTTCCATATTGAGTAGGCACAACTTGTTCTAACCCAACAAATTCTAGATCCTCACAAAGAGGAGTGTTTTTTAACCATTTATTAGTCCAAAAGTAGACTTGGGATCCATTACCAATCTGCTAGCATTTACCTTCTCTAAGTAATAGTCTGATAAGTTGAAGATTATTCAAAAAAATTTACCCTCTCGGATGGTCCTCTTTCCCAATAAATTTGGAGGTATGCCTAAGGTAGTTGACCTTTAGTATATAGACCTAGTTGAGGTTTTCATTAGTTACAAGTTTCTCAAAGAACACAAGCTTATACCGAGAGGGGGGTGAACAGTATAAGACCACTTTTTACTTTTCTTTCCAAATCAATATTAAGCAATGTGTAGATAGCAATATCAATAGCAGTAATCAAAGCAATGCACAAATCACCACACACAATAGAGACACCACAATTTACGTGGTTCACCCAATGTGGGCTACTCCACGGAGAAAATATTTCACTAAAATTTTCTCAATCAATCTCTTGGGAATCCTTCCCAATTACAATGTTTATGGACCTCTATCCAAAGGAGACACCAATCCCCTAAATCAAGTTCATGGATCTCTATCCACTGGAGAACTCCTTCTCCTCTGCTCTGGTTGGTGATCCTCTAGAAGACTACTGCCTCCACTACACTGGCTTGTGGATCTCTCTCCACTGAAGACTCTTGTCCCCACTCAGAAGACCTATCCTCACTACCCTGGCTGATGGATCTCTATCCACTAGAGACTACTGTCCTCTCTGCTCTGTCACCTCCAAAGCTCTATCTCAAATCTACACTAAACACAGTCCATTCGGTCTAGCACAAATCTGCTCAACAAGTCCACTCAGAACTTGCTCAAATCTGCTCAACAGGTCCACTCAGAACTTGCTCAAATATCTCAACAAGTCCACTCAGAACTTGCTCAAATATCTCAACAAGTCCACACATAACTTGCTCAAATCTCTCAACAAGTCCACACAGAACTTGCTCAAATCTGCTCAACAAGTCCACACAGAACTTGCTCAAATCTGCTCAACAAGTCCACACAGAACTTGCTCAAATATTCTCAACAAGTCCACATAGAACTTGCTCAAATATGCTCAATAAGTCCACACAGAACTTGTCCAATATGCTCAATAAGTCCACACAAAACTTATTCAAATCTGCTCAACAAGCTCACTCAGAACTTGTCCAATCTGCTCAATAAGTCCACACAAAATTCTCAACAAGCTCACTCAGAACTTGTCCAATTCTCAATAAGTCCACACAAAACTTATTCAATCTCATATAACATAAACTATAATAGAGACCAATATGTTTCAACTCAATGCTCAAACACTTTCTCAACTCAAATCAGAATATAGAATAGTTTGTTTTATGGAACTTGAACAATCACTTCATACATCCACTTGACTAGGCTCAATCAACTCTACTCAACCAATTACTCAACAAACAACCCTTGCTCACAAACCCTAGTCCAAGCATGTAAACACCAACTCAAAATATTTCCAACAATGCTCAACAACAAATCTCACATAACAATGATACTCATGTTCTTTTCAAACCCTAGTTCAAGTTCTTTGCACAACAACTCACTTCAACAACAATGCATATAAATCAATCTTCACATAACAATGATACTCATGTTCTTTTCAAAACCCTAACTCAAGTTCTTCACACAACCAATGGCTTCAACAACAATGCTTATAAAACAAGGTTTTAATCACAACACTTAATTCCAGAAAACCTTGAAGCATTAACTCAAACACTTTCGAAAAGGAAACCCTAATCAAATCCTTTTCACTCCAAACTTTATTTTCTAGAAAGCCAATCAATCAACTCAACCAAGGAAGAATTTGCCCATACCTTTTTGCTTGACAAGGAGTTGATCTCACAAATCTGTCACACTCACACTCACTTCTTTGCCAATCTCAATAAGGGTTAGAAGATAATAATTTCCTCAAAAACACAATACAAAATGATATCAATAATTACACCTTATCACTCCAACTTAAAATAATATTCAACACCTTCACAATAATCTTCTTTAACACAAAAACCCCTTATTAAAATTAAAACAATACTCAAAAGTCTTAATCCTCCAATATGCCAATATAGTAATTTAAGACTTTATTAAAAATTAAAACCAAAAACCTCCTTATTACTCCAAGTGATAATTTTCAACTACCACCACTATCCAATAAGCAACCTTTCTAAACAATTCCACTAACAACCCTTATACCTCCCAACTTAGGCAAATAATAAAAATTTAATGCAAAATATTTACCTCACCTTCGAAGGGATTCGAACCTTCAACAATGCCCACGATGAACGCCTTAGTCATGGCTTCAACCGCCACATGAGCTACGCGCTCGTTTGAGACTAACGAAGCACCACGTGCTTCAAGTCATGCCTCCCTTCTTGCCCTTTGCAAAAATGTGCACCTTTGGCACCTTCAACCAACACGACTGCCAAGCACACTACCACATTTCGAACGTTGGCTCTCTTGCCAAAAAATGCTTTCACACCTGCCCACTCGCCACTAGGCCAAGCTGCCCAGTTGGCCTTCGAACGATCTATGCTTTCTATTTTGAACTGTTCATCGCACACGAAATTCATAAAATTCTCACGAGCTCTTCTTTCACTTCGCATCCAAATAATAATCAATCGAGCAAGGATAAAGTTTAATGCCCTTTGAGCATAGGTATATATATTAATTTCCTCCATGCTTGTAAAACATCGATGCTTCGAATGCTTTCACCACCATGTAACGTCGGTGAAGGTTAAGACCTTGATAAAGGCGCTTTGAATATTTTTAACTCCAAACCCATATTTGGGTATTGTAAAATATTATAATGAATATTATAAATATTTTACTTTGGGCTTTTAACCATATCACTTAATATTATAATAACAAATATTATAATATTATATCCTTTTGAGTTTATTACTTCATTCTCATTGCATACCATGGTGTAAATAATATTTATTTATAAAATTTAAATTCTCATTGAATTTAAATAATTTATAAAAAATATTATATCTCCTTTTTAACTTTGCACAAGCCTCCTTTTTATTTTAACTTTTGCACTGATTCTCTTGACCTTTGGCCTTCTTCCTGGATATCAAATAACAACCTTGACAACTTTGTTTCTTGACGAAGTCCTTGATATTAATGATGACTTCATCTGGTGACATCAATGACAACTTTGACTTAGGGACTCAAAATGTCCAACAATCTCCCCCTTTGTCATTGATGGCAACCCAAAAATTTTTACCAAAAACTTGACTTCTTCTTCTATGTTGCTCCCCTGGGACATTGCTCTCCCCGGCTCAATGCTCTCTTCAAGTATCAATCTCTCCCCTTACTCAAATCTCTCCCCTTTGACATCAATGGCAAAGGGTCACCTTTGGGGCTCGAGGCTAAGAATGAGCCTCTTAGCTTAGCCCCTCCCCCACCTCCTTTTGAGGTGGTTAATTTTGAGGTGGGAGTATTTCTACTCCCAGAAGGCATTGTTCTTTACCTTTATCCTCTTTCCTTATTATATTATTCTTCTGATTCCTATCCATGTCCATATTCCTATTCCTATTCCTATTCATATCCTTGTTCCTATTCATATTCATGTTCATATTCATGTTCCTATTCCTATTCATATTCATGTTCATATTCATGTTCATGTTCCTATTCTTGTTCATGTTCATACCTATTTCTAGGATGTCTGCTCTACACCACTTTGTTGTGTGACCATCATTATTGCACTTATAACACTTAATGTTATTATTCCTTGGAGGTGCAAATGTCTTAGGATTTCTCCTAGTGAAGCCATATCTTCTTCTATCATGAACCCTACAATTTATTGCCTTGTGACCAAACTGATTACATGAGTAGCAATACCCATGGAAAAGTTATATGTTCCCATATTCCTATCTTACATGTGTCCTGCATTGTGAAGCCATGTGCCCAAACCTGTGACATGAAAAGCATCTTCCATTGAAGCTTCCTTGTCTTGACCTCATTGGTCTCTTATTCTGATTGTTGTTCCATCTGTATCTTCTTTGTGCATTGTTCCTATTTTTGTTGAACTCTCTATTGTCCAACTCATCCTCAGATGTCTCACTATCTTTCACACTATCTTCTTTTGAAGTATCTTCATCTGAAGTTTCTTCTCCTCCAAAACTTGAAGTTGACTCTCCTTCCCATTTCTTTTGAACCTGTTCAAATCCAAGACCTATTTTGCTTGATGTAGGCTTTTGTATCTTGATGAACTTATCCAAGTTCTTTGAGCTATTTTTAAACCCTTTCATCTTGATCTTGGAGTCCTCTAAATCTTCTTTTAGTAGTGCCACTTCTTGTGCTAACTTCTCACATTCCAAGATCTTTGCTTCTAACTTATCTTTGAACCTTTTTGCCTTAGCCTTTGATTTTTCTAAATCCTCTATAAGCAATCTTCTCTCTTCATCACATTCCTGAAACTGAATTTCAAGTTTAGAGTGTTGCTTTCTTACCTTCTTTACTATGTCAAGGGCATAGATAAGTTCTCCCTTTAGATCATAACCATCCTTTTCTGAATATTCCTCTATTTGTTTACCTTTGTCCACATCTTTATTTTCTTTTGGCTTGTCTTCTATAGGATCACTTACTTCTTCTTCTAAAGCCATTAGAAGATTTTCATCTAGTCCTTCAAGTGCATTCTCATATTCATCATCACTAAAACTATAACCATCCCTTGTACAATCATCTTCAAGATGTCCAAAGTTACCACATCTAAAACACTTGAGAATAACTGGAGTCTTAACTGGTTCTTTTTCTTCAATCATAAATAGGACTTCATCTCTATCATTGTCTAAAAAACTAGCATCACTATCACTTGAATACTTACTTGCCTTATCCGCATAGTAGCTTCTCTTTTGCCTTTGAAAGAACTTCTTTCCTTGTCTGCTTTGTCCATCCTTGCTTTTCTTTTGATGCTTATATCTTTTTGATTCCTTGTTCTTGTGATCCTATTTTTCTTCACCATTGTTGTTCTTGGGTTCTTGAAAATCTGTTGCAAAATGTCCATACTTTCCACAATTGAAACACTTAACAGATCTTTTATCTCTAGATCTTCTATAGTCCTTATCTCTTCTACCATAGTTAGCTTCTTCATCACTAGATGACTCATTGCTTGATTCTGACTTCTTACCCTTTGTCTTATTGGTTGCTTTGAATGTTGCTTCCTTCTGGGACATAGGATATTTTGTTCTTATCTCAAATATTGTGAGCATACCAAGAAACTTATCTCTTGTCAAAGTATCACCATCTATTGATACTTCTATAGCAGAAACCTATTCACTGAATATTTTTGGAAGAGATCTTAAGACTTTATCACAAACATCAGATTCATCAATCTTCATACCAAGTCCTCGCATATCATTAACAACCTCATCAATTCGAATTAGGTAAGCACTAATATTTTCCTCTTCATTCATTCTTAATTCTTCAAGTTGTCTTTTGAGATTTTGACTCTTTGCTTTCTTGACACTTTTATCTCCTTCATATATATTTTGCAATTTATCCCACATCTCTTTTGTAGTTTGACAATGCATAACTTTCATAGACTCTATTCTACGCAAACCTCTCACAAGTGCATTCATTGCTTTTGAATTATAGTGTTGTAGAAGCTTACCTTCCTTATCTATAGGAGGATTGATTAAGGGATCATATCCAAATTCCATTGATTCCCAAATTTCATTGCCAAGTGCCATCAGGTAGATCTTCATCATCATACTCCAATACATATAGTCACTTCCATCAAATACTGGTGCTGAATTATTTGAGGACACTTCCTTAGGATCCATTGTGTTCTTGTTAGCCTTTCCTTCAAGCTGTTAAACTCTTCTGAAGGAACCCGCTCTGATACCAATTGAAGAACACAAGCTTATACTGAGAGGGGGGTGAACAGTATAAGACCACTTTTTACTTTTCTTTCCAAATCAATATTAAGCAATGTGTAGATAGCAATATCAATAGCAGTAATCAAAGCAATGCATAAATCACCACACATAATAGAGACACCACAATTTACGTGGTTCACCCAATGTGGGCTACTCCACGGAGAAAATATTTCACTAAAATTTTCTCAATCAATCTCTTGGGAATCCTTCCCAATTACAATGTTTATGGACCTCTATCCAAAGGAGACACCAATCCCCTAAATCAAGTTCATGGATCTCTATCCACTGGAGAACTCCTTCTCCTCTACTCTAGTTGGTGATCCTCTAGAAGACTACTACCTCCACTACACTAGCTTGTGGATCTCTCTCCACTGAAGACTCTTATCCCCACTCAGAAGACCTATCCTCACTACCCTGGATGATGGATCTCTATCCACTAGAGACTACTATCCTCTCTACTCTATCACCTCCAAAGCTCTATCTCAAATCTACACTAAACATAGTCCATTCAGTCTAGCACAAATATTCTCAACAAGTCCACTCAGAACTTGCTCAAATATTCTCAACAAGTCCACTCAACCTACTCAAATCTCTCAACAAGTCCACTCAGAACTTGCTCAAATATCTCAACAAGTCCACACAGAACTTGCTCAAATATGCTCAACAAGTCCACACTAGAACTTGCTCAAATCTACTCAACAAGTCCACACAGAACTTGCTCAAATCTACTCAACAAGTCCACACAGAACTTGCTCAAATCTACTCAACAAGTCCACACAGAACTTACTCAAATCTCTCAACAAGTCCACTAAACTTTCAATATGCTCAATAAGTCCACAGAGAACTTATTCAAATCTCTCAACAAGCTCACTCAAACTTGTCCAATCTGCTCAATAAGTCCACACAGAACTTATTCAAATCTACTCAACAAGCTCACTTAAACTTGTCCAATCTCTCAATAAGTCCACACAGAACTTATTCAAATATGCTCAATAAGCTCACACAAAACTTATCCAATCTCATAGAAACATAAAGTGAATTGTTAGAGACCCAATATGTTTCAACTCAATGCTCAAACACTTTCTCAACTCAAATCAGAATATAGAATAGTTTGTTTTATGGAACTTGAACAATCACTTCATACATCCACTTGACTAGGCTCAATCAACTCTACTCAACCAATTACTCAACAAACAACCCTTGCTCACAAACCCTAGTCCAAGCATGTAAACACCAACTCAAAATATTTCCAACAATGCTCAACAACAAATCTCACATAACAATGATACTCATGTTCTTTTCAAACCCTAGTTCAAGTTCTTTGCACAACAACTCACTTCAACAACAATGCATATAAATCAATCTTCACATAACAATGATACTCATGTTCTTTTCAAAACCCTAACTCAAGTTCTTCACACAACCAATGGCTTCAACAACAATGCTTATAAAACAAGGTTTTAATCACAACACTTAATTCCAGAAAACCTTGAAGCATTAACTCAAACACTTTCGAAAAGGAAACCCTAATCAAATCCTTTTCACTCCAAACTTTATTTTCTAGAAAGCCAATCAATCAACTCAACCAAGGAAGAATTTGCCCATACCTTTTTGCTTGACAAGGAGTTGATCTCACAAATCTGTCACACTCACACTCACTTCTTTGCCAATCTCAATAAGGGTTAGAAGATAATAATTTCCTCAAAAACACAATACAAAATGATATCAATAATTACACCTTATCACTCCAACTTAAAATAATATTCAACACCTTCACAATAATCTTCTTTAACACAAAAACCCCTTATTAAAATTAAAACAATACTCAAAAGTCTTAATCCTCCAATATGCCAATATAGTAATTTAAGACTTTATTAAAAATTAAAACCAAAAACCTCCTTATTACTCCAAGTGATAATTTTCAACTACCACCACTATCCAATAAGCAACCTTTCTAAACAATTCCACTAACAACCCTTATACCTCCCAACTTAGGCAAATAATAAAAATTTAATGCAAAATATTTACCTCACCTTCGGAGGGATTCGAACCTTCAACAATGCCCATGATGAACGCCTTAGTCATGGCTTCAACCGCCACACGAGCTACATGCTCGTTTGAGACTAACGAAGCACCACGTGCTTCAAGTCGTGCCTCCCTTCTTGCCCTTTGCAAAAACGTGCGCCTTTGGCACCTTCAACCAACACGACTGCCAAGCACACTACCATGTTTCGAACGTTGGATCTCTTGCCAAAAAATGCTTTCACACCTGCCCACTCGCCACTAGGCCAAGCTGCCCAGTTGGCCTTCGAACGATCTATGCTTTCTATTTTGAACTGTTCGCCGCACACGAAATTCATAAAATTCTCACGAGCTCTTCTTTCACTTCGCATCCAAATAATAATCAATCGAGCAAGGATAAAGTTTAATGCCCTTTGAGCATAGGTATATATATTAATTTCCTCCATGCTTGTAAAACGTCGATGCTTCGAATGCTTTCACCACCATGTAACGTCGGTGAAGGTTAAGACCTTGATAAAGGCGCTTTGAATATTTTTAACTCCAAACCCATCTTTGGGTATTGTAAAATATTATAATGAATATTATAAATATTTTACTTTGGGCTTTTAACCATATCACTTAATATTATAATAACAAATATTATAATATTATATCCTTTTGAGTTTATTACTTCATTCTCATTGCATACCATGGTGTAAATAATATTTATTTATAAAATTTAAATTCTCATTGAATTTAAATAATTTATAAAAAATATTATATCTCCTTTTTAACTTTGCACAAGCCTCCTTGAGATTTTATGAAAACCCTTTTAACTTATGCTTCCATATACTATTAAGATATTATGGAGCCCTTTTTCTTTTAACTTTTGCACTGATTCTCTTGACCTTTGGCCTTCTTCCTGGATATCAAATAACAACCTTGACAACTTTGTTTCTTGACGAAGTCCTTGATATTAATGATGACTTCATCTGGTGACATCAATGACAACTTTGACTTAGGGACTCAAAATGTCCAACATTTCCATCCTAATTTACCCATAAGGGCTTTGTTCATTTTTCCCAACTGCTTGAAGCCAATACCTCCCACTTCATTTCTTGTACAAACCTTATCCTATGAAACCAACACCATTATTTTTTTATTCTTCGCCCTAGACCATATAAAATTTCTCTATCTGCTCTTTTTTTATCATAGATCTTAGCTAACATTTTGAATAAAGATATAAAATATATTGGAATGTTTTGCAATGAGGACTTTACTAGTTGGGATTTACCATCTTGGCTAAGCAAAGAGCCTCTCCATCCTAAAAAATTTCTTGTTAATTGCTCAACCACTAGATTCCATAACACTTCAGTCATCCTTACCTCAAAAAGGGGCATCCCAAAATAGGTAGCTAGAAGGTCTCAAATACTACAACCGAAGAGTCTTGTTATTATTACATGTTAGGGACTAGGAGTTTTCAAAAAATAAACCTTAATTTTATCAAAATTCACCTTCTAGCCAGTTGCCTACTCATATTTTTCCAAGATCAACTTCAGTTCCCTAGTCTGTGGAATGGAGGATTTTGTGGTTATGATCATGTCATCCACAAATTGTTGGTGGGAGATAGGAAACATAATAGAAGCAAATTTAATGTCATCAATATTCCCATTTTTTATAGTGACTAAAATTGCTCTTCCCAGGGCTTCAACAAGGATAATGAAGATATAGGGAGACAAGGTGTCTCCCTGATGAAGTCCTTTCCTATTTTGAAAATACCCTATTGTAGAGCCGTTTACCAAGATTAAGAACATGTCTAAAGAGATACAAACCCTGATAAGATTTATCCACTCTTGATGGAAACTAAAATTGGTCATAGTTCAAATTAAAAAATCCCAAGATACCCTATCATAAACCTTGTTCATGTCAAGTTTTAACAACATCCCTACATCTCCACTCCTATCAATTGAATGAATTACCTCGTGGATAGTAATAATTCCATTCATGATCTGGAAACCCTTTATAAAGACCCTTTGTTAGGTATCAATTATAAAGGGAATACTAATTTTAAATTTTAATTCTATTGGCTAAAACCTTGGACATAATATTTTATAAAGTATCACAAAGGCTTATAGGGCAAAAATATGAAAAAGACTTTGCACATGCCACCTTTGGTATTAGAACCAAGAAGGTCGAATTAACATCTCAGGATATATGACGAGTTCTTTGAAACTCCATAACAGCCTAAATAACTTTTACCCCAACTATATGCCAAAATATTTGAAATAATACAACTAGGAAACCATCTCAGCTTGGAGCTTTATCCTCATGCATGTCAACAATTATTTTCCTAATTTCCTACTCTTTTAAGGGACTGAGAAGGTAGTCATTAAGCTAATTTTTTACCAGGCATGGAATTTTCTGCAACATGACAATAATTGAAGCATTATCAATAGAAGCCTTTTATTCTATTAAATTGAGAAAGAAATTGACCACCTCCTCTATGATTTGAATGGCATCTTCAGTGATCGAACCAAGCTACTTTGGATTTTTCATACCAAAGGATGAAAAAAATTGGTATTCTATGCCTTTAAGTAGAAACTATGAAAATTTTTAGTGTTCTGGTCACCTTCCTTTAACCAAGTTACTTTGGATTTTTGGCACCAAAATATCTCTTCATAGGCTAGGGTGTTAAGATACTCA
The DNA here is from genome assembly GCA_028583015.1 of Wollemia nobilis. NCBI lineage: Eukaryota > Viridiplantae > Streptophyta > Pinopsida > Araucariales > Araucariaceae > Wollemia > Wollemia nobilis. The sequence continues at coordinate 638,046 of JAQPPZ010001344.1, forward strand.
ACCAACAAATTATTTTCTTTGTCTCTAATTTCACTGGTTAGGTTCACATATTACAAGGCTAGTTCAATGTTTGAGAAACTACTACTTCAAGTCTATTTTCTTCTTAAGGAGGTGTCTGAAAACATCTTTGTTCTAATTTTTAAGGTTCTTCTTAATGTTTATTAGTTTCTTAGCAACTTGGATTAATTTGCTACCTATAAAAACCTATTTCCACCATTCAAATATTTCACATTCTAATCCTTCATGAAGCAACCACATTTTATTAAAATGAAAGGGGATTTTGAGGATTATCCTCTATTCCTCCATATCCCACATCAAGGGGTTATGATCAGATACTATTTTTGGGTAGGCAGTAAGGGTTGTGTCCCTAAAAATTAGAAGAATCTCCTTAGATAGAAAAACTAGTCCAATCAGATTTGAATTAATTGATCCCCCATCTACCTATTACTCTAGGTATACTTGGCCCTTCTAAGTTCAACATCCATAAGTTCATTGTCATTCACAAGCTGGCCAAAGTTTATCATTCCTTCCAAAATAGAAGAAATGCCACCCTTATTGTTTGATGGGTATAGGGGGGAATTTAAGTCACCCGCTAGTACCCAAGATAATCTAGAAAAGGTATTTCTAAGTTTACTTAAAAACCTCCAAAGGTGTTTACTACCCATCACTATGTTATTATCATAAACATTAGTGACTATCCACTACTTATTCACCTCCTTTACATAAAAAATGGATAAATATGAATCTTTTGTTTGATAAAATCAATTTTCCTTCAATCTTGTTTTGATCCCAAATACACATAAGGTCTCTAGAGGCCCCTACTGTAGGATATGCTATAAAATACACACCTCTCCATATTATTTACTTAATGCTTTCAAAATGTAGTTCATCAAGCTTTGTTTCTTGTAATAGGATAACTTGTGGGTTGACCTCTTTCCTCAATGCTCGTATTACTCTACACTTAGAGGGGGTGTTGAGACCTTGCACATTCCAAGAGACAGCCTTCATTTTCTGGGTTTATATTTTGTTTCTTCCTCCACCTAGATCCAGAGTTGATTGGGTGCCATTAGCAATCTCTACAACTACTCTAAATTTGATTTCTTGATTAATGGGTCTCCCATGTTTGGATTCATATTCTACATCTATCGACCCTTTTTTTTATTCCTAGTAACTCTATTAGGAGGAGCATATGCTTTGCCCTTCTTATTTCTAGTATCAAATAAGGTTATGTCCTTATCCCAACCTAGGGGAGGGGATTTCAAGGCTATTTTTTGGATTTAAATCATAATGGATCTTTGAAGCAACTAGGTATTTATCTAATTAATTCACCTCTTTATGGATTTCAATACATACATCAATAGGATCATCTAACTCATCCCCTAGATATGCAAAGGAATTTGTTTGAGGAATATTATTTTGAGGATTAAAAGGGATTGAAGCAAGAAGACTTGCCTAAGTGGTGTTTTCCAAAATTTCTCCCTCTATTGTCTAGGGCTCTGAAACTTCAAGTGGAATTTATTGGGTTTTAGTATGGCACAAAATATTCTCCTTCAAAGAATTTGGATCTTCCATATGATTATTTTTTTGGTTGAAGGATTCCTTTTATTATCACACTCGATGTGGATTATTTTCCTTTTTTTTGTTAGAGCAATACTTTTTTGAGTGCCCTAGTGTTTTACATAGATTACAAAAGGGAGGCATATTATCATATTAGCTCACACACATCCTTGCATGGATCAACCTTGACTTGGATCTCATTGTTGGGTTGATGTAACTAAGTCCCGTATCTCTTTTAAAATACCTAGAAGAACCTCTTGATGGCAAAACTGAAAAGATAAGTCTGGAATTCTTACCCATATCAAAGAATTATGGATGCTTTGAGTACTTGGATTAAAATATGATTTCCATTTTTGCAAAAAGAGGTCTCATTGTCCAAAACATTATGAACCTCCCAAAGGATACACTCAATGTCTTCTTCATAGTTCAATTTTATCATGTAAAACCCTTGAGGTAATGCAACTATCTCCATATACCCCTTTGGGTGCTACTTCAATAATTCCCATTTGTGAATGGCATCCAAATTGGGGCAAGCACCTATAAACTTCCCAAATAGATTCTAGGCACCATGAGCCATCATCATGATCATGAGGTTGGACGAGATGCAATTTTTTCCTTATTTAGGGCAAAGATCAAAATAAAAATACACACCATTTAGTTTTCCTTTCACAATATTTGACCATGACCATGCTTTCGAGTCAAAAGAATTCTATAGAACCTTTGGGGCTTGTTGTACACCTAGCACCATTAAAATACCTGCCCCATGGTCCTATCCTAGGCCCTATAAATCTTGATTCCTAATGTCAATCTCATTGTTACCTTCCTCCATTCATGTGCAAGGCTTGACTGACCACTTCTTTAAATATTTCAACTTTTGAACAAACTTGTACACACATGATCCTTAAAATTTTGATTCATCCCACCATAACATAACCATCTGGAAGAAAATAGTGTCTTGAAGCCACATATACTAGAAGAAAAATGGCTTTGGATGACCATTATTAGGTAAATTACAAGTCAAAAGAATGGGTTTGTGATCTGATCTTGGTCGCAATAAAATATCTAAAGAGATTGTATACTTTGTTTACAAAAATTTATTGGATAAAAAGAATCTATCCTATTTTTCTACTTTATGATTTTACCCATTGCATCTATTATCCCATGTATATTGAAAGCTTGAGGGACTAACATCCCAAAGGTCATTTGAATTGACAAGTGAATAAAAATCTTACATTGTTTTAGACCATCCTCGAATACCACCCCTCTTTTCCAAAGGAGATAGAAAAATATTAAAATCACCTCCAAAAATCCATAGATCATAATGAATCATCTTATATTTGACAAAAATATGCTAAGGTCCTTCCAACACTTTCATGAGGAGTAACTATAATTGGATCATATACATTTACAACCTCAACTTTGATGTTTTCCTCTTTCTTGCAAAATAATCTAGCAATCCAATTACTTTTTGCTTCTAATAATTGACCATCCCATTTGCCTTTGTCCCACACTATTGTAATACGACCTAAAGCTTCTATAGAAGAAACTACTAAACATTCACCCATCTTTCAAATTTTCTTAAAAGCATCCTTACATTCCTCACTTCTTAATTTTGTTTCTTGTATTAGAATTAACTTAGGACTATAACTACCTATTAACTACTTAATAACTCTTTTTTAGGGCTTTTATTCATACCCCTAATATTCCATGATATCATTTTCATCATCAACACTTATTTTTTTTGTTTTAGTAATTAAGGTACAATTTCATTACATCCGAGTTTTCCAGGTTGACCCAAAATCTTTTACAAAAATCAGCACTATGCTATTACGGATCAAAACCTCAATAGGGACAGTCTGTCCTTCGCTACTAGTACCCTTCTGAGGCCACCCTGCCAAGAAAGAGCACAACCCCTTACACTTATTATTTTTATTAGTGGGCTTAGCCCCACTTCTTGTTAACACCTATAATAGTTTTATTTGGCTTCCTATATCAATACCCTTTTGAGTTTCTTTTTTTCTTTGTTATTGCTTTGATGGCCTTCCTATCCTTCTTCCATTCTCACCAACACTCATCTTCATCAATCTCTTCTATTTTTTCTATTTTTCATATTGTTCATAATGAGACTTATCTTCTAAAAATTTATGTTACCCTAAAGAATTTAAAGTGCAAGGAATATCCTCATTAGCATTTTCTTTCTTATGTTACCTTGAAAACTCTAAACTACATAGATGATCCTCCATAGTCATTACTTTCTTATGTTGTCCTATAAACCCTTCCTCCATAAGTTTTTCTTTATCGTATTGCTCTTGAAACCCTTAAGTGCAAGGAATACACTCTGTACTATTGAGGTATATACCATTATTTGGTACATTCTAATGTACCCCCATGATACCTTCACTATATATTTGTAATTATGTCATAGATTAGGGTTGAGTCTATAGTTTAGGGTATGATTTATATTTTTCCTTTATGTAAGTGTAAATGTGTAGGAAATGCAAAAGTGTCATGTAAAAGTGTAATGTATAGGAAATGCACAAGTGTCATGTAAGTTAGAGAGCAAGTGTAGGATGAAAGAATGTGCACAAGTGTATTATATATAAGAGTGCAAATATGTAATGTAAAGATGTGCACAAGTATCCTATATTAAGAGTTCAAGAGTCTTGTCGAAATGTGCAAGTATTGTAGAGTCAAGTGTCCATCAAGTATGCAAGTGGCAAGTTGATAAGCCAAGAGTCATGAGACTTGGCATATGGAGAGCAATAGTCTAGTACTTGAAGAGTCATATCACTATGGCTATATTATGGAGACAATGCTCCATAGGATATATCAAATGCAATTCATATATCTTATTATATAATTGTAAGAAGTAGAGGAGCAACAAAGCTTGTATATATTTTGAGCAATTAATATTGTAAGTGTTCTTCATGCATAGTTCATGAATGATTCGGACTATTTATATTCATATTTCAGTATAAAAAAAAATGTTATTTGATTTTTTATAAACCTTGATACACATTAATTTGTTCATATTATTCTAATTATATTATCATTTGATCTTTATTATTGTGACTATTTTATATTTGGGGACTTGAGTGATATTGTGAAATTTCTTGTGATATTTTGTGGTAGTATAAGGCTTAAAAAGCCAACATGTACTACTTTTTTTTTATTGTAAGGAGAATATTTGATGATACTTAAGGATAATAAAGGCGATTTACCCAAATTAAGCTTGACCTCCTTCACCTCATTTATTTTAAAATTTTCTTCCCCATATTCCTTTGCTTTAAAATTTTCCTTCCTCTCTTCCTTCTCACCTTTAGCTCCTTCTATATTTGAACTTGTGCAATGTACTTCCTCATCCCTCTTATCATTTTTTCTAATGGTTAATTTGAGTGAAATATAATAGCCTTTGCCATTTGATGATGTAGAGAGGCTTTTCTTGCCACTTTCTTAGGAGTGGAAAATATTTGATTTGACCTAGCTTCTCTTATGATATGATCTTCTTGTTTCAAATTGAAGCTATCCTCATGCTCAAAAATTTCCATCTCTTCCTCCATAATTTTCACTTTGTAGTCTCTTGTCATGTGCTCAGTTTCATGACATTTATGATATCAAAATGCAATATTTTCATAATCCACTTGTTGATCCCATTTTCTTGATTCAAATTTAATCCTAATCGATTGTGGTAAAGGTTTTAAAATATCCTTGGCAACACATATTCGAGTGTATACAACATGCTTTATCTCCTTAGTAGTTGGTCCCTCTCAGATCAATTCACCTATAGTATTACCAATATTATTAAAAACCTTCTTATTGATGAGTTGATAAGGGAGTCCAAAAAGCCTAATCCATACTAAAATCCTTTTAATAGTTTATGTGTTCATTGAAAATTCTCACTCCATGATCTTAAATATAATGCATCTTCGCCCCTAAACCATGGGCCTCCATCCATTATTTTATTCTTATTTTTGACTTGAAGAAAATAATGAGGAAAAATCCTTTTGGAAGAATATTCATTGAGTATTTTGAATTCAATCCCCACTTCCACTTGATCCAATTTTGAATCTCAGAAAAACCTGGCCAGTATCCATGAAAATTACATATTAGCCCTCTAGTTTTAAGAACCATTATATTATGCTCAATCATCTCATCCTTGATAATCACTTCGGTATAGAATCTATTACTTGGATAGGGTTTTACATAGATTCCTTCTTCCTCTTATTGCTAGCTAAGGCATCCATACTTCCAACTATGTCATTCTTACTTTTAGTAAGGACTTTCAAAAATGACTTTCTTTCCATGTTACCTAGATTTTTTTCAAATGAATTCTTTAAATTCTCCTAATATTTGGAACAAGAAGTGGCACTTATTCCTTGATCACACTTTGATTTCTACTTCCTACTTCCTACTCACACTTCCTCCTCTCTCCTTTCTTGCACTTGATCTCGACTCACACTTGTTGATCTAGAATAAGAAGTGACACCTTTTCCTTAATTACACTTTGCTTTCTTCTTCCTGCTTCTTGCTCACACTTCATTCTCTCTCTTGGATTGCACTCGCTCTTCACAATTAAATACTTGATATCATTTTCATCAAGAAATAAAATCTCACTTGACCAATTGACTTCTAAGATTTAAATTTGACCAAGATGAAGATCAATACCACAATTGGCTAAATTATCTACTACCCATATTCCTTCTCTATGTATATGTTCATATTTCTAAAATTCCTCCTCCAACAATAGTTCATGAACATAAAAAATAATGTTGCATTGGATCGAAATCCTCACATCCATTTTTCTTAATAGCATTAATAATAATTTATGAATCCTCTTCAACTAAAATATACTTCCATTCATTTTCAATGGAAATTTTGGTCAAAGACCCATGAGGGATATCATGGTGGTATGTCTTTGGGTTTCTATCCAGGAAACCCAAGTTTAAACCCCAATACAAGGGGATTGGGACTCCTTTCAAAAACTTGTGCTTTACCCTAAATTTTTTATTAAATGGCATTAGCTCAACCGACTATATTCTTCAAAATTCGAGGAGATTTAAATTCAAATATTGTTAAGCGATACATGGATAATACCCAAGCTTTGTTGTAATACCACTATGTGGTGATGATGAAATACAAGTGGGGCCCATTTTAATCCCATATAACCAAATTAAAAAGTGGAAATTTTGGCCTCTATAAGAAATACCCTATCCTCTACATAGTTGTTCGATTGAAGTCCCATATGATTTTATGTGAGGAAAATTTTACCTTCATTATTTTGAAAAATATAACCTCTAATAGCTCTTTTCAAAATTCCTTTGTAAGCACCATCATAAATAATTTTGATGAACCCAACTATTGGACATTTCCATTTAACCATAGATCAATGCAAATTCTTTGTTTTAACTCCATGGTCATAGATTACCCTTTCATATATATTCAAAACCTATAAATAAGAGTCTAGCACCTCCTTTTTCATACTTGAGACTTCCCATGATAAGCATCATGCTTGTAAACATCTTGCAATGGAAGCAACAACATGATTCCAAAATCAAGCATGATTTAGAGATTTGTTTTTAAAAAATATATTATTTCTTTTAGGCATAAATTCCAACAAATAATCACATGATCGATCCTCCATAAAATACATAATGTTTTAGATTTGAAACTATTAATCTGATATTTCATCAAATCTTTCAATATTGATGGAGCTATCCAATATATTCTCATTCTTTAAAAAAAATGGCTTCAAATGGTAGAAGCAAAGGGACAATGAAGAAGTAGATGTTTTGAAGTTTTTAGATCCTTTTTACACAAGGTACACTTGAAAGATCCATGATATACTCTTATTTGTAAACTCACACCTATAAGAATCTTGGTTTAGACTACTTATTAAAGGAAATGAGCGACCAATTTTTTTTCTAAGGGATATCTTTAGGAGTAGGAAATTCTTATATCCCAACTTGACTAAGTATCCACCATATTTTGATAGGTCTGAGACCAACTCATCCTTCTGCATAAAAATAGACAAATAGAACTCTTGAGCCAAGCATCATCAAGTACTTGTTTGATATCCTCTTATTTAATTAGGTTGCTAATGAAAATGTACAATATCAATTTCTTGCTCATATTAATACAATTTTGACCTTTGAGCCTTTACAAGCCAACATGTTCGATCCATTAGCTGTCATTTTGGATCATAAATAAGAGGATAAGGCTTCAACCAAACATCAAACAAAAAAATTAAAAATATCCCTCATTAATTAACCATGTTATATGCTTCTTGATTCATTGCAAACTCTTTAATATGAAGTTCCATGGTGTCGAGTCTCTACGTTGAGTTTGTTTCCTAAATAATTTTATTGCATTAAGAAAACCTTGTATGTTTGTTAAGTAATATTTTACCTAGCTCTTTAATTAATCTTTGAATAATCTCCAACCAAGTTTTTCCCCTAATTCCAAACTCATAAGTCTACAATTTCAAAAGCCTATCCCTTTTATATTATTTCTCTATAGACCTTGTCTCACTTAGGAGAAAAACTAAATTTTCATCACGTTATTGCTAAAACAACTCTTTTGATTTTATCAAATTTAGACGTTATACCTATTAGCAATCTTAGAAATGACATCTATCTATCTATCTATCTATCTATCTCTCTCTTTCTCTTTCTCTCTCTCTCTCTCTCTATATATATATATATATATATATATATATATATATATATATATATATAGTATAATTGGCTCTCCATCACCCTTTTCTTTTAATTGGTTGTATAGGATTGATACAGTCCCCACTTGTATTATATCATCACATAGTTGTATTATAACTACTTGACTATTATGCATGTATCACTTGACAAGATTCAAACCTAGGCATTCTATTTTAAAATAGAGGAATTTAGCTGGTAAATCAATGTCATTTGATACATATCCATCAACCTTCTCCTAATATGATAATATCAATTCAAACTCCATGGCCTTGATGAATGAAGAATGACCCAAAATAAAAGTATTATCAACAATTTGGAGATGACCTTCAAAGGGACCATTTATTCCAGTATGATTGCCTTTGACGTTTCCTCTCATTTAATCCTTTGAGAAAGCTCTCCCAAATGCTTAGGCAAGAATAATAAATAGATAAGGAGAGAGTGGTTAACCTTAGTGGGGTCCATGGGTTGATTCAGAGTATCCAATGAGGAATCCGTTGATCAGAATTTGTTTTTGGAGCATTGTAACAATATCTAATCCATCAAACAACATTAACTCAATTGATTAGATTACTTAAATTTAAAGGAGAGGCCCAGGTTTAAATAATTCCAAGAGATACATGCATATTTTCCAACTTGTTTATAATACCACTATAAGGTTGTAATGTAATACGGGTGGGGCTTATTTCAATCCTATATAATCAATTAAAAAAAAATCTAATCCAGTCACACCAACCTTGATCAAAATCAAATTTACTAAGAATATGATATAGAAAACTTCAAGAAACCCATCATATGCTTTGTTTGGATGTAGTTTTATAAGCATGTCTATATTTTCATGAAATGAAGATAACACATGGCCTCTTGTGCAATGATTACACCATAATTTGTTTTTTATTATGAACAAAACCATCTTGTTCCTTTGAGATAACACTAATTACGCGCTTTTTAATCTATTTGCTATAATTTGTAAAGTTATCTTATAAATCCTATTACAAAGGCTTATTGGATAAAAATAATCATAATACTTTATCTCACCTTTCTTGGGAACTAATATAATAAAGGCGTCATTGATATCGCTTATTGTAGCCTTCTCTTTTTTGGCCTCTTCAACTACAATCAACATGCCACTCTTCAACAGATACCATTTTTTAAAAATAATTGTAAGAAATCCATCAGGACCAGGTGTCTTATTAGGGTGAAATGAGAAAATTTTGTTCTGTGACTCCTCCATAGATATCTTCATATTAAATTTTCATTATGTCATGTGATAATTGATGGAATATTTTTCAAAAACTTACCATGAGCCTTCTTATGTTTCCAAACTTATGATACATTATCTTTGATATAATTAATTGTCTCCATAATATAATTTTTTTCTTTAATATTTATTCCATCTAATGTTAAAATATATTTTTTTGATAAAAAGACAAATATGTTTTGGTCGTAGCATGAAAACATTTGGTATTTTTTTCCCATTCCTTAAGCCATATCTCCTTATATTTTTGGGACTAATGTAACTCTTCCTTTTTCTAATACATTTTGATAAATTGAAAAGTAATTATTTTTCTTGCATATAAGTATCTTGGTCCATTTCATTGAATTTTTCTTATTAATTGTTGAGCTTGAATTTAATTCATTTTGTTTTAAACATGTTATCAAAATATTTGATGTTCCAAATCTTCATTCTTCCATTTGGATACTTCATATTTTGACCAAACTTGTACACACATAATTATTCAAACCTTTCTTCATCCCAACATAACATAAACATCTAGAAAAAATCAAGACCTTGGGGTTATGTAGAATGAAAATGGAGTGGATATGGATGACCATTATTGAGTAGATCGCTTCTCAAGAGAATAGGTTTATGATTTGATATTGCTTGCCTTAAAATATCTAAAGAGACTGTATGCTCTATTTTCAACCATATATTAAATAACAAAAATATGTCTAAACTCTTTTCTATATGATTTTATTTAATATCCCTACTATCCCATTTGCATCGAAGTCTTGAAGGAATATCATCCTAAAGGTCATTTAAATGATGAATGAAGAAAATTACTCCATTAATTTAGACCATACAAGAGTACCACCCTTCTTGAAAGGATATAGAACATTGTTAAAGTCTCCCAAAGAATTTATAGATCACAAATATGAATCATCATTAAAATTGACATAAATAAATTGAGGTCCTTCTAACATCTTTAATGAGGAATAACTATAGTTGGGTCATATACATTTACAACCCTAAATTTTGTATTTTTCCCTTTCTTGCAAAAATATCTAGCAACAAAATTACTTTTTTCTTCTAGCAATTGTCCATCCCATTTGTACTTGTCTCATATTTCTGTATTACCTCCTAGAGCTACTATAGCAAAAACTACTAGACAATCCTGCATATTTCAAATCTTTTTGAATGTATTTTTTATAGTACCTAGGGATAGGAATATGAGGATATGATATTCTATTGTAAAAGGGAATTATGGTTGTTTAACATGGGCCATACATAACCCAAAGTTGATTATATTATAACAATGATGCAGAACACAAGCTTATACTGAGAGGGGGGGTGAACAGTATAACGCCCACTTTTTACTTTCTTTCCAAACCAATATCAATTAATGTCCTTAATTGCAATAACAAGATATAGCAGTGTGCATTAATAACTCAGCTAGCAATAGTAAGCAAGAGCACAAGTCACCACACACAATTGAGACATAATATTTAACATTGTTCTCCCAATGTGAGGTACTCCACAAGATAATATTCTTATAATATTTCACACAAAAATAAGGATCCATATCCAATACAATGATTACTTTGATCTACTCAAAGCTAGGCAATACACTAATCTAATCAGGTAGGCAGTCCACTGATATACTCAGGTAGGCAATACACTGATCTTCTCAGGTAGGCACTCCACTGATTTGCTCAGCTAAGCAACACACTGATCTACTTAGGTAGGCAATCCACTAATCTACTCAGCTAGGCAACACACTGATCTACTCAAGTAGGCAATCCACTAATCTGCTCATCTAGGCAACACACTGATCTGCTCAGGTAGGCAAACCACTAATCTACTTATCTAGGCAACACAATGATCTTATCAGGTAGGCAATCCATTGATATGCTTAGCTAGGCAACACACTGATCTGCTTAGGTAGGCAATCCATTGATATACTCAGCTGGGCAACACACTGATTTGCTCAGATAGGCAATCCACTGATCTGCTTAGCTAGGCACTCCACTGATTTGCTCAGATAGGCAATCCACTGATCTGCTTAGCTAGGCACTCCACTGATTTGCTCAACAAGCTCACACAAAAATTTTCCAAATATGCTCAACAAGATCACACATAACTTTTCCAAATATGCTCAACAAACTCACATAGAACTTGTCCAAATCTGCAATAATCTCACACAGAACTTGTCCAAATCTGCTCAATAAGCTCACACAGAACTTGTCCAAATATGCTCAACAACCTCACACAGAACTTGTCCAAATATGCTCAAAAATCTCACATAGAACTTGTCCAAATATGCTCAATAAGCTCATACATAACTTGTACAAATCTGCTCTACAAGATCATACATAACTTGTTGAAATATGTCCACAAATCTATCCCAAAAGCCTTCTCAATATTCAATCAATCATGCATAAAAAATACCATAAATCTGTCCATAAATCTATCCCAAAGACCTTCTCAAAGTCTCAACCAATCATGCTCAAGTAGCATTCAAATCTCATCCACAAATCTACAAAGGCAAGGCTCAATGATGAACTCAACAATGAATGGCAAAGCACTCTACAATGAATGACAATAATGATCGACAATGATCTCAACTCAAATCAATCTCAACTCAACTCAAGTCAACTCATAGAAGCATAAAGAGAATTATTAGAGACTCAATATGTTCTAAGCTCAATCTCAACTCAAATCAGAATTATAGAATAGTTTGTTTTATGGAACTTGAACAATCACTTCACACATCACTTGACTAGGCTCAATCAACTCAACTCAACCAATCATCACAAGAGACATCTCTTTCTCACAAAACCCTAGTCCAAGCATGTATCAACCAACTCAAATTTTTTCAACAATGCTCAACCACAAATCTCACATAACAATGATACTCATGTTATTTTCAAGTTCTTTGCATAACCAATGGGCTTCAACAACTATGCTTATAAAACAAGGTTTAAACACAACTCTCAAACTAGAAAACCTTGAAGCATTCAACCAACCACTTTCGAAAAGGAAACCACAATCAATCCTTTTCTCTCCAATGATATTTTAGAAATCAACCACCATAATCAATCAATAGGAGAATGTGCCCATACCTTTTATGAAGATGAAGAAATATCTTTGGAAATCTACCACACTCAACAAACTTCTTTTTCAACTTTCAACAAGGGTTATAGATCATGATTAATATCACAACAATAATATCCAAATAACACCTTATCACTCCTACTAAACAAAATGCATCATGTCCCCTTATGAAAGAATTAATCACTTTTTAAAAAGAATAAAACAACCTTCACTTTTGAAACCCTTTACAAAAACAAAAATATCTCTTTACATACACCTTATTTCTCCCTCTAAGCAAGTTAATCGAATAGCCCTTGAAATAAGCTTTCCAATGATATATAATATGATATACTTCTAAAAGAAAAATAACCAGAAATCTCTCTTTTTCTCAACATGCATTACAACCCTTATCTCTCCTAGGGAAACCTTAGAAAAATAAAATATTAGGAAAAATTATTAACTTGCCTTTGTCCTCAGTGAGATTCGATCCCAAGTCGTTGCTCCTACACCACTCTAACCGTGGTTCCAACAACCACATGATCCAATTGCTCACATAGAACAGTGAGCGCAACCCTTCTACTTGTTTGCTTTGAGCGCGTCCTCAAACACCACATGCGCCAAAAGAGTCCTCCATTTCATTTTGCAAAACCAGCACTGACGGGATTCGAACTTCGGATCTACTGGCGCTTCAACACCTTATGTGCCTTCCTCTTGCCACTAGGCCACAAGTGCCTATGGTTCTTGGTAAGGGACCTCCCTTACTTTTATTGCCTCCTTTCTCCACTGGATTCGAATGAGCTGCGATGCCTTTGCTCCTTCTTTGAACGAACACCCTTTGAACACTCTTTAACATGCTGGCACCTTTTGCTCCCTTAGCAATTCGAACACATCACCATCATCAAGGACACAGGGGATTAATCAAAGCATTTGGTGGCATATTTATATATGCCTTCCTCCTTTCTTTTGACGTCGACGCTATAAATTAAACTTTAATATTATATGCTTCCTCCTTTCTTTTGACGTCGACGCTATAAATTAACTTTTAATTTTAAATTTAAAATTAAATTTTAAATAATTAAAATTTAAACTTAAATATTTAAAATTAAATATATCCATCATCGGGGCACCTTTTTCGACGAAACAAAAAGCCAACTTGGGTTTTAAGAAAAACCCATTTCAAATATGCCATCCATGGTTTTAAATAAAACCTTTTATTTTGCCTACCTTGGTTTTCACAAAAATCTTGTATATATCCATGCTTTCCAAAATATCATAAATACTTATTTATAAAATACTTTGGTCACCAAAACTCAATGTGATCCATGTGACATCAATGACAACATAAAATACCTCAAATTTCCAACAATCTTCCCCTTTGTCATTGATGGCAACACCTCTAATGCAAATAACCACAGTCACTACAAAAACCATTTTTGAGAATCAAAGCTGCTCCCCCTAACTCAATTCTTTCTTTTGAGGCTGCTCCCTAACTCAAATCTCTCCCCCTTACTCAAATATCTCCCCTTTGACATCAATGGCAAAAAAAGGGACACCTATGGGGCTAAAAGATATGACTCTTAAGCTTAGCCCCCTTACCACCTTCTCTCTTGAGGTGATTAATTTTGGGGTGGGAGTACTTTTACTCCCATATTATATTTTTTATTTCCTTTATCAACTTCCTTCCATGTTTTCTTGATATCCTTCTCTTGATGAATTACTTGATCTTCTTGTCTAGAACCTGTTTGACCTTCTTGCCTTGAACTTGTTTGGAATTGAGTCCTACACCATTTTGCAATATGTCCAAAGTTATTGCAATTAAAACACTTGATATTGTAGCCTTTGGATGGTGCCCAAATACTCAAATTTTTCTTGAAATAATTTCCATATCCATTCCTTTCTTGAACCCTATATTATGAAGTTCTATTTTCATGACTATTATGACCATGACTTCTAAATTGTGTAGCCCTAAAACCAAAACCATTTTGCTCGTTTTATTTGCACCGAGAAGCTCTATGACCAATCCTATTGCATAAAAGCAATATACCTAAAAACCATACCTTCTTCCTTTGAAGTTTCTTCTAGCAAAATCAAACTTCTTTGATCCATGGACCCTGCAATGTATAGCCCTGTGTCCAAATCCATTACAAGAAAAATAATGTCCTTGAAAAGCCCTTTGTTCATGCCTTGGTTCCTCATACCTTTCTTTACCATTATCCCTATGATCATTTTCAACTTGTGCATTGCATCCTTGAACTTTATTTGTAGTATCTAAATCCTTTTCCTTAATTTCTTCCTTGCTTTTCTCTTCAAGTATTTCTTTTCCTTTTGAACTTGATTCACCTATCTCAAAATAAGATCCAAACTGAATATTTGGAGCCATAGGAACTTTCTTCATAAAACTTAGGTTCTTCCTTGCTTTCATATTTTAGAACTTCCTTTCCTTTTGAGTGTGATTCCCCAAAACTGAAATATGAGACCTTTGGTGCTTTGGAATCTTCCTCTTCTTTCTCTTCATTTGTGTCAAGTAGCAAATTGGCATCCATATTTATTGTCTCTAAAATACATGTTTCCTTCTTAGTGAAAATATCTTGAAATTTTGAATCATGTGATGGATCAAACTTCTCACGTATGGAACATCTCAATTATTTTATATTCTCCTTAACCTCTTGTAGTTGCTCATGGATATTATTGAAGTCTTCCTTTAGATCAACTAAGATATCTGTATTTCTTACAATATTCTCCTGTATAACTTCTTATGTTTGGGGTGAATGTTATTCTTCTACTTATCTTATCCTATAGAAAAACCCTTCTTCATCTTCACTATCACTGAGATCATTATCATCTTCTATAGCAAAATAACTCTCATGATTTCTTTGACCATACCTGTTTCCTTAATGTGTCATCTCATCTTCACTATCACTGAATCCATTGCAATATCCCGATCTATGATCTCTTTGACCACACACAAAGCACTATTCTCTTTCACCTTCTATTCCAAGGAATAGATGTTCTTCCTTTTCATCATCTGACTTGTATCTATCACTGTGATCTGAGCTATCACTTGCTTCTACAATGTAGTAAGATTTCTTTACCTTACAATTTTTTTTTTCTTCTGCTACTTTTCTTGCTTGTATCTGTCATTTTTGTCATGCTTATGCTTTCCATATTCTTTTATTTTGTGACCCTATTTTTCATCATCACTGTTTTCTTCATGTGGACACTTGTGTGCATAGTGACCAAGATCACCACACTTGTAGCATATGAATTTCCTTATATCCTTGTAATTCCTTGAGTCCTTATTTATTTTGATGAAGTTAGCTTCCTCATCATTAACTGGATCTCTATCTATCTCTGGAACCTTCCATTTCTCTTTCTCTAAAGACTTGAATGCAATCATTTTTATTGGAACCTGATGCTTACTCACCCTCATCTCATAAGTCATGAGAGTTCCTTGTAGTTCTTCCATTGTTAGCTTGTTGATATCCATTGTTTCTTCTATTATTGAAACCTTTGCATCATACTTCATGGGAAGTGATCTCAAAACCTTTTGAGTAACTTTTGATTCTTTCATATCAAATCCTAGGCCTCTCATGGTGTTAGTAATCTCATCAACTCAAAGTAAAAACTTTGCAATATCTTTAGAATCTTCCATTTTCAATTCCTCAAATATTTTTCTATGAGTTTGTAGTTTTGAAAACTTTACCTTGGAATCTCCTTCATAAGTATTTTACAACTTGGTCCACATTTCATTAGCTGAATTACATATCATGACCTTTGCAAAATCTATCTCATGTAGCCCACTCAAAATATAATTTATTGCCGTTGCATTGATCTCAACCAATTTCTTGATAGTATTATCTACCTTGGGATCACCTTCAACCTTATACTCTTTTTCAACCTTCTATCATACCTCATATCTCTGTGATATCAAGTAGTTCTTCATTCTCATGCTCTAGAAAGCATAATTGTTACCATCAAACAATGATGCATTATTTGTAGATGATCCATTCTATGAAGCCATCTGTGTTCTTATAGAATATGACCTCAAGTTTTTAGCCTTTTCGAAGGAACCCACTCTGATACCAATTGAAGAACACAAACTTATACTGAGAGGGAGGGGGTGAACAATATAGCACCCACTTTTTACTTTCTTTCCAAACCAATATCAATTAATGTCCTTAATTGCAATAACCAGATATAGCAGTGTGCATCAATAACTCAGATAGCAATAGTAAGCAAGAGCACAAGTCACCACACACAATTGAGATACATGATTTAACATGGTTCCCCCAATGTGAGGTACTCCACAAGATAATATCCTTATAATATTTCACACAAAAATAAGGATCTACTCAGCTAGGCAACACACTGATCTACTCAGGTAGGCACTCCACTAATCTACTCAGCTAGGCAACACACTGATCTACTCAGGTAGGCACTCCATTGATCTTCTCAGCTAGGCAACACACTGATCTGCTCAGGTAGGTAATCCACTAATTTGCTTAGCTAGGCAACACATTGATCTGCTCAGGTAGGCAATCCACTAATCTGCTCAACTAGGCAACACATTGATCTACTTAGCTAGGCAACACACTGATCTACTTAGGTAGGCAATCCACTGATTTGCTCAGCTAGGCAAAACACTAATCTACTCAGGTAGGCAATCCATTGATCTACTCAGCTAGGCAACACACTGATCTACTTAGGTAGGTAATCCACTGATCTACTTAGCTAGGCAACACACTGATCTACTTAGGTAGGTAATCCACTGATCTGCTCAGCTAGGCAACACTAGGCAACACACTAATCTGCTCAAGTAGGCAATCCACTAATCTTCTCATCTAGGCACTCCACTGATCTGCTCAATAAGCTCACATAAAACTTATCCAAATATGCTCAACAAGCTCACATAGAACTTGTCCAAATTTGCTCAACAAGCTCACACAAAACTTGTCCAAATCTGCTCAAAAATATCACATAGAACTTGTCCAAATTTGCTTAACAAGCTCACATAGAACTTGTGCAAATTTGCTCAACAATATCACACAGAACTTGTACAAATATGCTCAACAAGATCACATAGAACTTGTCCAAATATGCTCAACAACCTCTCACAAAACTTGTCTAAATCTTCTCAACAAGCTCACATAGAACTTGTCCAAATTTGCTCAACAAGCTCACATAGAACTTGTCCAAATCTGCTCAACAAGCTCACACAGAACTTGTTCAAATCTGCTCAACAAGCTCACACAGAACTTGTCCAAATATGTCAACAAATCTATCCCAAAAGCCTTCTCAAGGCTTAATCAATCATGCACAAAAACTACCACAAATCTATCCCAAAGACCTTCTCAAAGGCTCAACTAATCATGCTCAAGTAGCATTCAAATCTCATCCACAAATCTACAAAGGCAAGGCTCAATGATGAACTCAACAATGAATGGCAAAGCATTATTCCATTGTTGCTTGTCTCCGTTGCCCTTATTCCCATAGGCCCATGGGGTAAAATTTGTTCAATATGTACGAGAGTGGGAATGGGAATGAGATCCCAACGTGCAACAAGGTGGTAAATTATACTATTATGGGTGGTGGATCGCTTGGTTAGATGGAGACCTCTAAGGCCAGTAATCTTTAAGATAATCCTTTGATCACGTCTAGTCATGATGCTAGTAGTTCTATAGTGTATTATTCCAAGTCTCCTTTGGATTTAATGAATTTCCTCCTAGAAGGTGTGTTAAAGGGTTCAATCGGTGAGCAAGGTGATTCAACTCTTGATGTCCTTTTTTCAAGAGAGATAGTAAGTAAGAGCTAGGCATATTGAGTGAAAGACAACACATTTTTTAATTTTTATAGGAAGGATAAGAAGATTTCCATTCCTTCGGTTAGGGATGAGAATGGGTTGGCCCTAGAAATTCTAGATAAGATTTTAGATAGAGCCCAAAATAGATTGAGAAATAGTCTGATTGGTAAATTTATTGGTTATAGACCATATCTAGATCAAATTAAGAAATGGGCTAACCTAAGGTGGAAATTTAAAGGGAATGTGGACTTCTCAGCTCTTTTGAGAGGTTTCTTTTTAGCCTCCTCTACTATGGAAGATAGGGATTCAATTTTTTTGGGTGGCCCATGGTTTATGGGATGATTTAGAATTTTCCTAAGGAAATGGGATCCTGGGTTCAATATAGAGTCCGAAAATATTGAGGTTGCTCCCATTTGGGTTAAAATTCTAGCATTACCCCTTGAGTTCTAGGAAAATAAATTTTTTGAAGCTATTGGCAATTGCATTGGTAGCTTTCTATCTTTAGATTTTGCTATTGAGAAGAGGAGGAATATGGTCTTTGCTAGAATTTGTATGCTAGTTGAAGTGGATAAATATCTACCGAGCTCCATTAAACTGACCTCAAGTAAAGGTACTTGGTTACAAGAGATTTCTTATGAAAAATTCCTTTTGGATGTAGGAGATGTGGTAAATCAGGTCACCTGGCTAAAAATCCTTAACAAATATTCAAGAATAAGTTCAAAAAGAGAAATGAAGGAAGGGTAAGGTCATTTGGAAAGAGAAAGAGGTTAGTCATGACAAATATTTGGAGGATATTGAACAATCTTCCAAGTTAAACCTTAGTCATCCCTTGAGGTGCAAGAAAATATAGATGTATCTTTTGTCTTAGTATCTCATGAGGAGATAAAAGCAAACCAAAAGGTCAAGGAGTAGTTGGGTATAAGCCCCCTAAGCCCCCTTGAATATATTGAAGTTGTAGAGGACCTAGACATTTTCCCTTCTACATTACCACTACTACTGGAGAAAGATAATGTGAATATGGTGAAGGCAGGGTAGGAAGGACCAATCTGCTCTCAAGTGAAAGAAAATGTGAATATGGTGAAGGCGAGGTAGGAAGGACCAAATTGTTCCTAGGAAGGACCAAATTTTTCCCATGTGGATATGGAGATTATCCCTTCTACCTTGTCATTGTTCTTGGAGAAATAAAATGTGATTATGGTGAAGGATGGGCAGGAAGGTCCAAACTATTCCCATGTGAAAGACCAAATAGAGACTGATATTCATGAGATTGTAGAGGAATAGACTTTTGAGAAAGGTTTATCCTATGTTACTTCAAATGTAATAATTACCAAGAGTTCTTGTAAATACCCTAACCTAGGTCGAGAAGAGTCTAGAAATGTGAGCAAGAAGTCTCTCAAGGAGAAAAGGTACATGGAAGCAAAAGAAGAGAAATCTATTAAGGAAATTCTTGCAAATATGAAAAGATTGCATCTTGGAACCAATGAAACTCTTAAGCTAGAATATTAGGGGCATGAATGCCCCTAGTAAATAGTTAAGGACCTTGTCTGCTCTTACCAATTGGATTTATTGCTTTTCTAAGAAACTAAATTGAATCTTATGAATTGGCTAAAAATTTAGAAAGGTATTTGGAAAAATGCTAACAACTTTCAAGAGGAAGCTAAGGGGGCTTCTGGAGGGATTATATCTCTTTGAAAATCTAATATTTATGAGGAAGACCTACTAGATAAAAGTGAATATTAGGTCACTCTACTTCTCACAGCTAAATATTTTAAAATTTCCTTTGTGATTACCAATATCTATGTCCCCAACTCAAGTAAAACCCATAGAGAATTAAAATGGGCAAGTGGTTTAGAGGTTTAAAATGGATTGTGGTAGGTAATTTTTACACCCCCTTATCTCTAGGTGAGAAGTAGGATGGCGTGGATGAGCTCTTAGAAAGCATGCAATATTTGGGAAATATTTTAGATGATGGTGGTCTATATGATGTGGATTTAGATGGTAATAAGTTTACATGGATGAAAAAATACTCTGGTAGAAACCTGATTCAAGTCTGGTTGGATAGAGTTCTTCTTTCAAAGGATTGGTTCCAAAACAACTTCTTGTTTAATTTGAAATCTCTTCCTAAATATGGATCTGATCACAATCCCATGTTCTTTTGGTGTAGTATGGAATATTAGAAGTGTAATGGCCCTTTAAAGATTAAATTTATGTGGTTGCACCACCCATATATTTATAAATGGAAAAATAGCGGAGTATTCCTTCCTAAGGTACTAAGATGCAAATTCTTGCAAAAAAGCTTAAAACTGTGAATAAAGAAGTCAAGAAGTGGAATAAGGTCTTTGGAAATATCTTTCAAAAGAAGAAATTTATTCGGTTAGACTTGGATATGTTAGAAGAAGATATTAATATGTTGGGTTTTATGATATTAATATTGAACTATACACCATAATAGCCAAGGAAGGTGAAATGAATTCTAAGTTTTTCCATGTCTCTACTATCAAAAACAAGAGTTCTACCTACATTGATAAAATTATAAAGGATGATAGATAATTTATTAGAGAAAGCAAAGAAATTGAGCTAGAGGGTGTGGACTTCTTCCAAAATCTTCTAGGCTAAGATATGAAAGAGGATGAAGCATTAATTAAGGATATTATTGATTACATTCCTAGATTGATATCTAAGGAGATCAATCATATGCTTCTAAAGAATATTGAGTAAGAAGAGGTAAGGATATCCACTTTCTCCCTCGACAGAGACAAAGCTCCAAGTTTGGACAAGTTCCAAGCAGGTTTTTTTCAAACCTTCTAGGATATTTTTAAATTCAATGTTATTGAAGTTGTGAAGGAATCTTTAAAGTCATTTCAGATCTTAAAGGAGTTTAACAATACCTTCCTTGTTCTAGTTCCTAAGAAGAAAGGGTTAAAAACCTTCAAATATTATAGGCCTATAAGTCTTTACAATATTGTTTACAAGATTATCTCTAAAGTTATAGCCCCCAGGTTGAATATCTTCCTCCCCTCCATTATCTCTAATGATCAAGGAGGATTTGTTAAGGGTAAATAGATTTTGGATGGTATTATATCCCTTTATGAATCCATGCATTCTTTCAATGGCTAGTGAAATAAAAAGTATATTCCTAAAGTTAGATATGACCAAGGCTTATGATAGAGTTTCATGGAGTTTTTTGGATAAAATTTTGGTTGCCTTTGGTTTTTGTAGACAGTGGAGAAGATGGGTAGGGAGCTGCTACAAGACTGCAAGGTACTTTGTTCTAATCCATAACAAACTACCATATATTTTTAGCAGTATTAGAGGTCTTAGACAAGGTGACCCCCTATCTCCTTATATTTTCATTATTATGGCTAAAATGCTCAGAAGATACCTCAATGCTACCAAGGATTTTGGCCGGATAGGGGGCCTTAAACCAACTCACAATATTGAGGGTATTACTCATTTATAGTTTTTGGATGATACCATTTTACTTGGTAATCCTACTATGGTAGAGGTAATTGAATTTAAAATAATCCTAGACCTCTATGAGTGTGCCTCTCACCAAAAGATCAATTTGGACAAGAGAAATATCTTCTTCATTAACACTAAAGTTGCTCTCCAGAGAAGGGTGGCTAGAGAGATAGGGTGTCCTATGTCAACCCTACCTTCTACTTACCTTGGAATGCCTATGTTCATGGGAACTTGCAAGACACCTCTTTGGAATGGTTTTATTGACAAGTTTTAATCTAAACTTGTAGGGTGGAAAGGTAATATCTTGTCTCAAGTGGGTAAAGTATTGTTGGTTAAGTGTGTACTACAAGCTATCCCCATTTATCTTCTCTCCCTTTTTAAGATCCCCGCTAAAGTTTTCAAAATTATAGAAGGAATTCAAAAATAGTTCTTATGGTCTGGATCTGAAGAGAGGAGGAGGATTCCTCTTATAGCTTGGGAAAAAACATACCATAAAAAGAAGCATGGTGGTCTTGGTCTGAGGAGACTCAACCTAGTTAATAGTGCTATGGAAGCCAAGGTTGGATGGAGAGTTCTGAGAGATGGTCAGACTCTTTGGGCTAGGATTCTTAAAGAGAAATATCTTGATAGCCATGAGGATACCAGATTTCTCATAATTTAGGACCCTTGTCATAGTTTTATTTGTGGAACCACCTAGTGGAGGCTAGGGAGGCCTTGTGGAAGGGTGTGAAATGGCATGTTGGAGATGGATCCTCTATAAGTTTTTGGGAGGAGGCCTGGTTATATGCCAACACTTTAGCCAATAATGGTATTTTATCAATCTGAAAGAGGATATAGAAGATAGATATGGTAAAAATATTTGTGACTACATGACTTTATTGGATAACCGGTTGAGTTGGAAATATTTAGAGGCATTCCCTAAGAATTTGGAGGCTTTAAACCTCCTTAAAGCTAAACTAAAGGCTTATTACCTAGGTGTTGTTAGGCAAAGAGACTCAGTGGTTTGGGGCAAAACTGAGAATGGTGAAATCAATGTGAAGATAGCCTATGATATTTTGGATCCTGCTATAGATAATGGTTTTCCTTGGAATAGAATTTGGGGTAAGAGAGATATTCCTAAATTAGATATTTTTCTTTGGGAAGTAGTCTAGAATAAGATCCTAACGATGGATAATATTAAGAAGAGAGGTTTTTAGTTACCTAATAGATGTATTTTATGTGAAAAGGTAGAAGAATCAATGGAACACATCTTCTTGGAATATCCCTATGCTCTAAATATTTTCCAGCTCCTCATCAATAGGATGGGCATCTCTTGGGTGATGCCTTCTAATATGGTTTTGTGGTTACAATAGTGGGAGAAGCCCTTTTATAGTCCTCATCTTAATGTAATTTAGAACCTTATTTCATTTCATTTTGTGTGGGGAGTATGGTTAGAGAGGAACAAGAGAAATTTTAGAGGGGAAAAAAGGTCAGCAGTGAGAAGTTTTGGAAGTATCACCTATTTTTTAGAGGAGAATTCTAAATTTATCAAGTACCCTATCAATCTAGAGAATACTGGAGAGACTATGATTGCTAAGGCATGGAATTTGGAACCCATTAGTGGTGGAGAGGCAAATGCTCAGGCTAGAATTGATGTAAAATGACAACCACCCCGAGATGAATGGTTGAAGTTAAATTTTGATGGGGCCTCCAAAGGTAACCCAGGTAAGGCAGGAGTAGGAGCTATTTTGAGGGATAATTAGGGTAGATTGGTGGGGACAACCTACAAGTTTTTGGGAATTACTACTAGCCATAAAGTTGAAGTTAATGCTTTACATCTTGGTGCAGAGCTAGCTAAGTATCTAGGTGCTAAAAAATTATCATTGAAGGAGACTCCTTGAATATTATCAATATTTTGAAAAAGGAGGGAGAAGATAATTGGAAAATTTATTAAATTGTGCAAGATATTAGTGAGATTGTAAAACATTTTGAAGAAGTTGATTTTGTTCATGTCTTTAGAGAAGGTAATAAACCAGCAGACTGGCTGGTGAAGTTTGGTGCCATTAAAGAAGAGGATAGGAGATGGGTCCCCCTAGGGGTGGTCCATCAAGACTTAGAAAAGCTTAAGAGGGAGGACTACATCTAATTGGGGTCTGGGTGGATATTTTTTTTTGATTATTTGGAAGGGGTTTTGAAAGGATTCCAAACCTTTTACAAAGATATTACAATAAAAGAGACAATCTTCAAAAGATAATCTTTTGAAGAAAAAAATATCATCAAAATCAAATAAGACAATCAATATGTCCTCCACAAGACAATCTACAAAGATGTCAAAAATTTAAAAATGATTTTCTCGCCTAAATCAGAGAAAACCAACATGCAAAATATGGAGCTTACACCAAAGAGAGAGAATAGGGGAACACCCTAACTAAACCAGAACAAAAAATTCAAATTTGAAAGTCGAATCCTGCTCAAAGTGAAATTGAATTTCCCTAAAGGAGAATTAGCACAAACAAGGAAAGCCCACAAAGAGGAGCCTTTTAGAGTCCTAGAAAAATTTTAGCAGCACAATGATATCTTTGCAGACCGCAAGATCTTACTACAAAGGATATGAATATCACAATTAGAAGGTGAGAGAACCTAGAGAAGAAACAATCCACCATGGTACCTCATGAATGGAAGGGAGCATATAACACAAGGATAGTCATTAGGAGACCGTCTTCAACAATAGGTATGCAACAAGGTGGATATTGTTTGTCTTACATCCAAGGGATATTTGGATACTTGTCCTTGGAAGTTGTGCAGCTAATGGGTTGATTTTGTGATGTAAAAGGGTTGAGGCCCTTTCCAAATCCTATTTTTACCCTAATTAAAAATATTCAATGATCTCTTGAGAAAAACCAATTGAATATAAGGCATTTATTCCATTTTTTATTAAACCTATAGCTTTTATTTTATTTTTATTCTTAATGATGCATTTTATATGTTCATTTATATATTTGAATTCAACTGATTTTCCTTTTTCAACCAATTGAGTAATTGAGATAAGATTGGTTGATAGTACAAGAATATATAAAACACTCTCTAGCATAATATTTGAAAAAAGATATGCTAGGTATTACTCTACTAGTTTCTTGAACTTGATATATCTTGTCATTTGCAATTTTTAGAGAGATATTATCCCTGACTTCTAAATATTCAAACCAATGTAAGTTTCCAATCATATGATGACTAGCTCCTGAGTCTATATACCAAACATATCTTTCCATTTGGACCTTTTGATGAGACTCAAGTAATATTATCTTACATCTTTGATAAGAGTTTTGAAGTACTCTTTTATAATCTTGTCCATTGTATTCAGAAAATCGTATTTGATATACATTTTGTTTTTGAACTTTTCCTCTCATTTAGTATGGTTTCACATTTTGATAATGTCTCCTATGTTGAAAAGTTCATTTTTTCCATTAATCCATTTTGAATCTTTAAGTTGAAATCCTTATATCTCTTAAGTTCAAATATGAAGTTTGTAAATTTGATTTCTTTTGAAGTAGTAAACCTTATAACTCCCTAATTAAAAAAATAACTCAAATAATAATTTAAATATGAAATTTGTAAATTATTAACTTTCCTAATCCTTTGATGTTGAAAACCTTTTAGCTCCAAAATTGAATTTGCAAAATTTTAAAATATTTTAAATATATTTTTCAATTTCAAAATTTCTCAAAATTTGAAAATAGTTAAAAATAAATCTTCTATCAGAAGAAACTTTAAAAAACTTTAAAATATTGAAATAACCAAATAAAATAATTAATGTAGAAATCCTTATCACTCCACACTTTTCAAACAAATTAAAAAACTTTAATTTAATCCTTATAACTCCTACTTAATTACTTTTTAAGCTTAAAAACACCTTGAATTATAAGCTTATAATCACCTTATATCACCTTATGAATTCTCAAATAAAGTTAATTAATAATAATACTTTTGTAGACACCTAAAATGCGTCATGTCGATGGAGACTACTCATATGGACATGCTACAAGACCATATGTAAGATCTTGGACAGACTCTAAGATAGAACCACTCAATTTGGGCTCCTTGGCTTAATCAGTCTGAACCGTAGCTCAGACCTGCCGTCTATAGGCTGAACCACAATTGACACCTATGGTTTATAGTCTGGACCGCAGTTGTAACCTATGGTCTTAATTGAAGTTCAATTGGCCTTCATCTGAGCCAAATCGGTTTGAATGACCATTTGTTCTAGAAGAAGGCAATTAAAGGATGGAAGCTTCCAATTCAACTGTCCTAACCACCCATTATTGATCTTGGCTTCTCCATGAATCCACCCCTAGCCCTGGGACATCCTATAAATACCCCCTCAAAAGAGATAGAATATATAGAGCATTTTGATAGCGAAGCGTTGTCAAAATATTGTATGAGAGAGTGCATTTGGAGATCAAAGCAGCGAAGTCCTGTCGAACTGTGGAATCATGTGAGTGCATAGAGAGAGCTTTATTATCATCACCATTTTCAATTTTTCAAGCATCATGATGAATTAGGCCATGGATGCCCTAAGGACCTAGGAGAATTAAGAAATGCTAATTCGGGCAAATAGAGGCCCAATTCAATGATTCAACTACCAAACTTGTCAAAGGACAGCAAAGGTGACCCTTGAACATTAATTGGATAAGGAGGTCAAGCCCACAATCCTTGAATTTGGAGGCAAAACCACTTGGTTGCTCACCATGACTTTCAACCATGGTTTACAGTGCAGACCACATGTCAGTACTACGGTTTGCAATAGGTGATAGATCTCTTTATTGTTTCATTTCCAATATGATTAATTAGATCACGTTTAGCATTTTAATGGTTTAGTTAGGATTTTAGAGACTTCTAACCAGCATAATAAGTGTTTTTACTAACTTGTTCTCATTATAGTAGTTTAGACATTAATGGCTTCTTTTCATGTTATAGTGCTTCATTTCAAGTAATTGATGCCATAGATTAATAGTTGCATTTTGTTAGTCTCACAATGACACTGAGAGGGGGGGTGAATCAGTGTAGCTCTTTAAATCTTAAATCTTCAACTCTTAAAGCCAAAACAATGAAAACTTAAAACCACATAAAGCAAATATAACAAGATAGCATCACACAACACAAGATGTACCGAGGTTCACCAATTTTGGCTACTCCTCAAAAATTGACTATTTGGACTCCCATCCAAATCTAGCCTTTGCAAAGTAACAACTTTACAATCAATTTACTAGCACCCATTGGAAGGAGCACCAACCCCTGATTTATCTGCACTAACAAAAAGGAGCACCAACCCCTGATTTATCTGCACCAATAGAAAGGAGCACCAACCCCTGATTCCAAGCACCAACTTGGACTTTTCGAAGCTAGAATATTGACATAAAAATGCCTTCACTTTTACAAGACCCTGACTGGTCTATTGCTTACTCAACATCGCCCACAATTCACATAACACACACCCTTCTCGATCGCCTGTTGCACACCTCTCGCTCTCCTCTCGCGCTCTTCGCAAGATAAAATCCCCAACTAAAATTCTCCGAGCAACACTCCTTTTATAACCATCCTTTCTCTTCGTAACTCTAGTTGTAACTCCTTTCATTTCTCATACGCCACTTGTCAATTGTAACGCCTTCTTTATGTAACTCCTTTTGTATATATAGAGTGGGCATTTCGTCAAACACGTTACATGCAACGAATTGACACCATATTCTCCTACTATGACTGCTTGTCTTCTCGGTCATGACTGTTCGTATTCTCCTTGCATGATTGTTCATTTTATCTTTTGTGCATGCATGCGTTTTGATTTCTGAAAAAGCTTTTTGTTTTTATTTTAATGACTGTTCGTTTTCTCCTTCTGCGACTGTTCATTTTCTATTTTAATGACTGTTCATTTTCTCCTTCCATGACTATTCGTTTTCTCCACATGGGCATGCATTCATTTCTTTCCATGTGTAACGACCATCTTAAATGATTTAAAATCATTAAAGATTCCTTATGGGTCCATGTCACTATGCAGTCTTTAGTTTTACCATCCTGGTCTTTAGTCGCGAAAATGCGACATGTCGCGATATCGCAACACTTTTGTTTCACTGCCTGCCTGGCCTTTTCGAGTCACAAAAATGTGACATGTCGCGATATCGTGACACTTTTGTTTCATTGCCTGCCTGGCCTTTTCGAGTCGCAAAAATGCGACATGTCGCGATATCGCGACACTTTTGTTTCTCTGCTTGCCTGGCCTTTTCGAGTCACGAAAATGCGACATGTCACGATATCGCGACACTTTTGCTTCCTTGCTTGCCTAGCCTTTTTGAGTCGCAAAAATGCGACATGTCGCGATATCGCGACACTTTTGCTTCTCTACCTTCCTACCCTTTTTGAGTCGTGAAAATGCGACATGTCACGATATCACGACACTTTTTCTCCTTTGCTCTTTCTCTTGCCTTCGAGTCGCGAAAACGTGACATGTCGCGATATCGCGACACTTTTTCTCTCGGACTCTCTCTCTTGCAACACCCTATACTCTCTCATATGTCATGACACTTTCGCCTCCTCTCTTTACTGTCAATGTCACGAAATCGTGACACCTTTCTACTCTCTCTTGCAATATGTCGCGAAATCGTGACACTTTTTCTTTACTCTCTCTCTTGCAATAGGTCACAAACGTGACACTTTCTCCATGTCGCGAAATCGTGACACTTTTTCTTTCGGACTCTCTCTCTTGCAATATGTCACGAAATCGTGACACTTTTTCTTCCGTACTATCTCTCTTGCAATATGTCACGAAATCGTGACACTTTTTCTTTCAGACTCTCTCTCTTGCAATATGTCGCGAAATCGTGACACTTTTTCTTCCGTACAATCTCTCTTGCAATATGTCACGAAATCGTGACACTTTTTCTACTTGCCTTTTTCTCTTCCAACATGTCACGAAATCGCGACACTTTTTCTGCTTGCGCTTTCTCTTGCAACATGTCGCAAAATCATGACACTTTTCTTGCTTGCGCTTTCTCTTCCAACATGTCATGAAATCGCGACAATTTTTCTTCTTTGCTTTCTCTTCGAACATGTCACAAAACGAACCAAACACCCCAAAGTCACAAACAGCACACTTTTTCTCTTCCAACATGTCACGAAATCGTGATAGTTTTTCTTGCTTGCGCTTTCTCTTCGAACATGTCACGAAATCGTGACAGTTTTTCTTGCTTGCGCTTTCTCTTCGAACATGTCACGAAATCGTGATAATTTTTCTTGCTTGCGCTTTCTCTTTGAACATGTCACGAAATCGTGACAGTTTTTCTTGCTTGCGCTTTCTCTTCGAACATGTCGCGAAATCATGATAGTTTTTCTTTCTTCTCAACATGTCGCGATATCGCGATAGTTTTTCTTTCTTGCTCAACATGTCGCGATATCGTGACAGTTTTTCTTTCTTGCTCAACATGTCGTGATATCGCGATAGTTTTCTTCCTTGTGATTTTCTTTTGATTTTTAGCATATGGGCCACTTTGATCTTTTGGAAAATCACTGTACATACTCTGAAGAACCTCTTAACTCCTGTCCACTGCATCAACCGATCTGTCTGACTGTGTTGACAACAATGACAATATTGTTGTTGCACCTTGCTCAACAATCTCCCCCTTTGGAATTGTTGGCAACACACGTGCAATTTCCTGTAATTCTTCTCCCCCTTTGACAATAATACCAAAGGGCTATTGTAGACTCCCCCTGAGTCCATGCACAACATTCTCAGGCACAAATTATTATAGTTAGCAAAAATTACAAACATGAGCAAAAAGATAATCAAATATATAAATGCTCCCCCTGAGAATGTGGTCCCGATAGCTAGTCAGTTCTTGGGAAGCGTGACCACTCCCAATTTATTGCGAAGGTACTCAAAAATTTCCTTGGGCAGTGGTTTTGTGAAGATATCCGCTACTTGCTCTGTAGTTGGGACAAAATCCAACTTAACCTCACCTTCCACAACTTTCTCCTTCAGAAAGTGATATCGGATAGCAATATGTTTTGTGCGAGAATGCATAACTGGATTCTTTGAGATGTTAATGGCACTGGTGTTATCACACTTAACTAAAATTGGCTCATTGAAGTTAATGCCAAGATCTTTTAGGGTTTGTTTCATCCATAAGACCTGCGTACAACATGTAGTTGCTGCAATATATTCTGCCTCTACTGTGGATAAGGAGACTGACTCTTGTTTCTTACTGTGCCATGCGACCAACCTGTCTCCAAGATAGAATGCACCTCCACTGGTACTCTTTCTGTCATCGACACATCCTGCCCAATCTGCATCTGAATACGCAATAAGGGTGAAGTCCTTACCTTTCGGATACCATAACCCATACTCCATAGTACCCTTCAGATACCGAAGAATCCTCTTCACTGTTGTCACATGAGTCTCCTTGGGACTAGCCTAAAGTCGTGCTACCATGCAAACTGCCTGCAAGATATCTGGTCTGGTAGCTGTCAAATACAGTAGGCTCCCAATCATAGATCTGTACAT
This sequence comes from Wollemia nobilis, assembly GCA_028583015.1. Taxonomy (NCBI): domain Eukaryota; kingdom Viridiplantae; phylum Streptophyta; class Pinopsida; order Araucariales; family Araucariaceae; genus Wollemia; species Wollemia nobilis. The sequence continues at coordinate 668,417 of JAQPPZ010001344.1, forward strand.
GGTTTGATCAACATCTGGAGATTTGTCATCCTTGCTCAACTTGCAACCTGTCATCATGGGAGTGCTAACAAGCTTACAATCCTCCATTGTGAACTTTTTTAGCATCTCTTTCACATATTTAACTTGAGAAATAAATATGCCCTTCTCATTTTGATTAACTTGCAGTTCGAGGAAATATGAAAGTTCACCAATCATTGACATTTCAAATTCTTTCTGCATCTTATTTGCTAAATATTTACACGACTCATCATTGCTGCTGCCAAAAATGATATCATCTACGTATACAACAAGGACAATGAGATGGCCATTCTCTGTTTTGACATACAAATTGCTATCCACCATACCTTTTTTGAACCCTTGTTGAGTAAGATAGTTGTCTAGCCTTGCATACCATGCTCCGGGTGCCTGTTTCAAGCCATACAATGCTTTCTTCAACTTGCAGATGAAGTTGGGATTATCACCGAGTTGGAAACCATCTGGCTGCTCAATATAGACCTCTTCTTCAAGTTTTCCATTCAGAAATGCTGATTTCACGTCCATTTGATAAACTTTGAAATTCTTGTGAACTGCTAAAGCCAAAAACATTCTAATTGCCTCTAGTCTAGCCACTGGTGCAAAGGTTTCCTCAAAGTCAATACCTTCAACTTGTGCATAGCCTTTATAGACCAATCTTGCTTTATTCCTGTTGTACCTTGCTTTTACTTATTTAGTATAGTATGATCAACACTCAACTCTCAGCTGCACAAATGTTACTCCCAAATCAAAAGTGACCGACTCTCTAGGAAGCCTACGCATAATTTCTTTAGCCTTTTGACTGCCACCTCCTCCGTGACTGACGACTTTGCCTCGCATCCGTTGTGCAGCTCAATGTCTCTGGTTTCTAACGGCTGCCATGAATGTTTTCATCACCTGCGTAGGTATTGACAGTGGACCGTTACATCTAGCGTTGGAGCCTCAATCTGCACGTAGTCATCAACACTCGGTATTCTGCTTCTTGCTAGGGCATATGTCAGGGCTACTCAATGTCTTAGGCGAACATTCTTCACGTGATTCTAGGGAGCATTTCTCCTCACTGCGATCAAGGGATTCCTCGGGCAATATCTCACATTTCTCAAATAATGCAAGACTTTCTTAGGTGCACAGGCATCTTGTCCTCCTTGGCGCTTCACCACCTGGGCGCTATTCTCTCAACGTCTCTGCCTTGCATGTGCCACTTGGCACTCTTGACCAACTGGGTGCTAGTACCACTATTTGCTTTGACTCTGGCATCTCTTTGATAATGACTACTTCTTTAGAGAAAATTGATGCTCTCTTATACCAAATGATGTGTTGTATTTTTGGTTAAGAACCTCACGCTTTCCACCTACACGTTGGCAGTAATTTTCATAATGATCATGAAGAGCTTTACCATAGTCCTCCCTCGATATTGGTAGATGAATTGAGACGTACTCACAACATGGATTCTATTTTATCTATAGATTGGGAATGTTACAGTCTTCAAAACCAGCACCTGCCAGCTTATGCTTCCATGACACATCGACCTGTGCTGCATGTTCTATCTCAGATAACGCCTATCAGCTACTACATCGAAAACCTAGCTGTTCACCATGTTGTTCTACTGAAGCACATCAGTTTGACACTATCTCCACAAACATCTACATGAACTGAAACACATTTTGACAACTATACGACAACTCCCCCTGACTACTTGCCTTTCATCCTCAGATAACCAAACAACATAGGAGCATTAAAATAAAACTTTAAGATTGCTCCCCTTGAGGATGTGCTACCTGGAGCTGCTTAGTGCAATAGAGGAGTAGTCTCCTTCAATCCAAGGAGACACGATTTCCTCTCTTCTTTCTTTCTCCAAGCTTTCTTGAACTTGGGCTTGAGTTTTTCAACTGCATCCCTATTTTGAACCTTTTCGTGAACTTGAACATTTCTCTTGGGTGGTTGTCTCTTGTGCATCCTTGATGGATGATTATTTTCCTTTCTTTGATGCACATGCTTTCTTCCCTGTCTGTGTTGCATTCTTTGCATCTGATGAAATCTACTGTCTTGCCTTAGATTAGATACAATAGTTCTTGGACAAAACCTTGCTATGTGCCCATGACCATTACATTTGAAACATTGCATATGGTGTTCAATCAGAAAAGTAGATGTATTTCTACCAGCATAACTCTTTGATCTATTATTCAATCCACAATAAATTTCCTTGTGACCATAATGGTTGCATCTAAAACAATAGCCATTAAAAGCATTATTATGAATAAAGTGAGAGTGATAGAACCTCTTTCGTTGTGGTTGCTTTGTTGTAGATCTCCTTTGAGATTTTCTTCCTTTTGAAGATTCAGCTTCAAGCTTTTCTTGCTTTGATCCTTCAGAGAGTGGACTTCTTCTTCTCTGTAGATTTAGAAGATGAAGGTTGTTCAGCTTCACATCCAAGACCAAGCTTACACATGGGACTTCTTTGTTGCCTTATCATTTTATCTAGCAACTCTGTGCTCTTCTCAAATTTGAGATTTGTATTGGCCTCTTCTAGTTGTTTCCTCAATAAAACAATCTCCTCTTCTTGTTTGTAGCAAACAATCTCTTTCTCATTGATCTATGACCTGAGAGTTTCTTCAATCCTTTTGGACTCTTCTACTTGCAGCTTTAGATCACTAAAAACTTTGTTAGATTCCTCTTCACGTTTGCTACATACATCAACTTTATCATCCAGGTGTGACTTCAAGGCTTCTTCTATTTTCTTGGCTTTATGAATTTGTAAGAAGAGATCTTCGATCTTATCCCCATATTCTTCCAACTTCTTGGACAGTCTTCTGTTCTTTTTCCTTTCTTTATTCAACTCTTCAAGTGCAGCGATCAACTCACCTTCTAGATATACTTCAACCTCAAGGTTTTCATCACATACTTCAGAATTCACTTCTTCAACCTTTTCTAGTTCAATTTTCTCTTCCACAGGAACTAAAACTGACTGAGATGCCTTATTGGATGAGGATCTATTCTTCTTACCCATTGCGTACTAATCCAAGATCAACCCTAGCTGATTTAGCCTGATAAGGGAAACTGGCTCTGATACCAATTGTTAGTCTCACAATGACACTGAGAGGGGGGGTGAATCAGTGTAGCTCTTTAAATCTTAAATCTTCAACTCTTAAAGCCAAAACAATGAAAACTTAAAACCACATAAAGCAAATATAACAAGATAGCATCACACAACACAAGATGTACCGAGGTTCACCAATTTTGGCTACTCCTCAAAAATTGACTATTTGGACTCCCATCCAAATCCAGCCTTTGCAAAGTAACAACTTTACAATCAATTTACTAGCACCCACTGGAAGGAGCACCAACCCCTGATTTATCTGCACTAACAGAAAGGAGCACCAACCCCTGATTTATCTGCACCAATAGAAAGGAGCACCAACCCCTGATTCCAAGCACCAACTTGGACTTTTCGAAGCTAGAAGATTGACATAAAAATGCCTTCACTTTTACAAGACCCTGACTGGTCTATTGCTTACTCAACATCACCCACAATTCACATAACACACACCCTTCTCGGTCGCCTGTCGCGCACCTCTCGCTCTCCTCTCGCGCTCTTCGCAAGATAAAATCCCCAACTAAAATTCTTCGAGCAACACTCCTTTTATAACCATCCTTTCTCTTCGTAACTCCAGTTGTAACTCCTTCTTTCATTTCTCATACGCCACTTGTCAATTGTAACGCCTTCTTTATGTAACTCCTTTTGTATATATAGAGTGGGCATTTCGTCAAACACGTTACATGCAACGAATTGACACCATATTCTCCTACTATGACTGTTCGTCTTCTCGGTCATGACTATTCATCTTCTCATGACTGTTCATCTTCTCCTTGCATGATTGTTCATTTTCTCTTTTGTGCATGCATGCATTTTGATTTCTGAAAAAGCTTTTCATTTTTATTTTAATGACTATTCGTTTTCTCCTTCTATGACTGTTCGTTTTCTATTTTAACGACTGTTCATTTTCTCCTTCCATGACTGTTCGTTTTCTCCACATGGGCATGCATCCATTTCTTTCCACGTGTAACGACCATCTTAAATGATTTAAAATCATTAAAGATTCCTTATGGGTCCACGTCACTATGCAGTCTTCAGTTTTACCATCCTGGTCTTCAGTCACGAAAATGCGACATGTCGCGATATCGTGACACTTTTGTTTCACTACTGCCTGGCCTTTTCGAGTCGTGAAAATGTGACATGTCACGATATCGCGACACTTTTGTTTCACTGCTTGCCTAGCCTTTTCGAGTCGTGAAAATGTGACATGTCGCGATATCGCGACACTTTTGTTTCTCTTCCTGCCTGGCCTTTTTGAGTCGCGAAAATGCGACATGTCGCGATATCGTGACACTTTTGCTTCTCTGCCTTCCTACCCTTTTGAGTCACGAAAATGCGACATGTCGCGATATCGTGACACTTTTTCTCCTTGCTCTTTCTCTTGTCTTTGGGTCATGAAAATGCGACATGTCGCGATATCGTGACACTTTTCTCCCTCCTTGCTTCTTGCTGGCTTCGACCCACATGTCGTGATATCGTGACACTTTTTCTTTCGGACTCTCTCTCTTGCAATATGTCGCGATATCGTGACACTTTTTCTTCCGTACAATCTCTCTTACAATATGTCGCGATATCGCGACACTTTTTCTCCTTTCCTCTCTCTTCCATGTCACGCGCATGTCACGAAATCATGACACTTTTTCTTTTGGACTCTCTCTCTTGCAATATGTCGTGAAATCGTGACACTTTTTCTTCCGTACAATCTCTCTTGCAATATGTCGCGAAATCGTGACACTTTTTCTTTCGGACTCTCTCTCTTGCAATATGTCACGAAATCGTGACACTTTTTCTTCCGTACAATCTCTCTTGCAATATGTCACGAAATCGTGACACTTTTTCTTTTGGACTCTCTCTTGCAATATGTCGTGAAATCGTGACACTTTTTCTTCCGTACTATCTCTCTTGCAATATGTCGCGAAATCGTGACACTTTTTCTACTTGCCTTTTTCTCTTCCAACATGTCGCGAAATCGCGACACTTTTTCTTTCGTACTATCTCTCTTGCAATATGTCACGAAATCGTGACACTTTTTCTACTTGCCTTTTTCTCTTCCAACATGTCATGAAATCATGACAGTTTTTCTTGCTTGCGCTTTCTCTTCGAACATGTCACGAAATCGTGACAATTTTTCTTGCTTGTGCTTTCTCTTCGAACATGTCACGAAATCGTGACAGTTTTTCTTGCTTGCGCTTTCTCTTCGAACATGTCGCGAAATCGCGATAGTTTTTCTTTCGCTTTCTTTTCGAACATGTCACGAAATCATGACAATTTTTCTTTCTTGCTCAACATGTCGCGATATCGCGACAATTTTTCTTTCTTGCTCAACATGTCACGATATCGCGATAGTTTTTCTTTCTTGCTCAACATGTCGCGATATCGTGACAGTTTTCTTCCTTGTGATTTTCTTTTGATTTTTAGCATATGGGCCACTTCGATCTTTTGGAAAATCATTGTACATACTCTGAAGAACCTCTTAACTCCTGTCCACTGCATCAACCGATCTGTCTGACTATGTTGACAACAATGACAATACTGTTGTTGCACCTTGCTCAACATATTTCTTGTTCATATATTTCCATCAATATTGATAGGATTTACGCATGTTTAGCATAGTTTACGTATTTTCTTGAATTCATGTCATTATGCTATTCTCATGCTATTTGTCTTTAAAGGGCCTCATCATGAGAGGTGTCCTATGCTTTTGACATTCTTGTGTTGTTTCTTGATCGTAGGAAATAGGTTTCAAAGGAGCTACAACCATTTATTTACTTCCTCAACATGGAGAAGAGGGTCTACTCCACCCTAGAGTAGTTCGTGTCATCGTGAAGGGCATTTTGAAATCACACCTACCCTTGAGAGGGAAACAAAATACCTCCTATTGTAATAATTTTATCAAGATGATTATCCCTAAGAGGGATGTATTTGTAATTTGAGTTTGGAATTGAAATATAATGGAATAAAGCATCTTTTATTGATCATCTCATTGTTAATTTCTTGTTATTGTATGTATTTTGTATTGTTTTTTTCAATTATTGCAATAGGATACATTAGGTGTGATGCTTTTTGGGATAGGTTACAGAAGGCGATCACGGTGGAACTCCGTAATTCATGCGATCTAACTATTGTTTCTTGATTTTTGAAATTGCAGGTATAGACTGTAGCTATCAGTTGTGGGCCAACAATTGAACCATAGGTTCAACACATGGTTTACAATGTAGATCGTAGACTAGACCTATGGTTTACACCTGACAACATAGACAACAGAAAGTAGAGTGCAGATCAACTCAGGACCTGAGGTAGGCCCTATTTTCCACTCTCTGTTTCTTTTTACTTCTTTGTGTTTTTACAGAATGCTTATTTTGAAATGCAATTAGGAAAAGAAAACTAAGAAAAAGGAAATCAATCATGTCCTAGTTCATTTCAATTTGCATTTGTAGAAAGGCGTTGCTAGGAACAACGGATCTCTGATTGCAATCCACCCTAGAATCCAACATGCTTGATAGAACTTGTGTGTTTGGTGTGCATGTGTGAGGCCCAAGTAGTGGCCATTACCATCGTAATATGCATTGTCTAAAGGAGCATCTAGAATAGCTTACATTTTCTGAATTTGAAACGTTCTTTCATTTGCATAGCATATAGAAAATGAGCATGAGTGCTATATGATGCATTTATTTTATGTATATTAAAATGAACCACACACACCACTTGGCACTTAAACGCTAGTGAGTTGGGCTTGACATCCAACCACTAGTAGGGTTCAACGATGGTGGGCGTAATTTCCATCCGCTGGCCCAAATCCTACGTACCCTTTGTTATTAGACCAATACTGGATCCAAGAACCTTTCGTACCCTAGAAAATTTGCATGTATTCTCTTCGGAGGGTATAACACTGACTAGGGGAAAATGGGTGAGGATCTGGGAGGACCTGTGCTCCTTGTCCGGGTGTGGACCTTCATTACCACACATGAGGGATTTACGCGGCCTGGAAGTCACATCCAGGTTGTCGAGCTATGAGCATACAGGTGAAAGCCAATTTAACTAAGAATATCATCCAACGCTTTTCAAAACATGATAAGGAGTTCTATACTGATACAAAAAATCATTGAAACAACATCAAATAGTTTAGGGCTCACTTTTAAAAATTAATACGAGATAAACACTATTGTATACCTTGTTTTTGTAATAAAGAATAAATTTAGACACTAGGTACACTATGGTGGAGACATGGGGTGGTCGGCAAAGGCATAAGCCTGAAGCCAATGACCAAGCCCCAACTGATTCACATCAACAACACATGTCGAGTCCTCACCCACGTGCGCTTCCTAAACATTATTCGACAAGCATTAGAGGAGATAACTCGACATGAGGGGAACTTACTGAGCATACCCCTACTAGAGGAGTTTCTGTGCATTCTTCTAGGCACAGGATAGATCAGGGAGCCTCTCAGCATGAGGGTGTTCCACTCAAAAGCCATTATCGAGACCGCATTGCATGCACATCTACGAGATCGATCGAAGAGTACATTATATAGGGGTCTAAGCTAGTACCCCTACGACATAGGTCTACAGGAGGATCCATGGCTCCACCTTTGAAGTACAAATAGGATCGAGATCCACCCATTCAGGGGCATTCAGATAGGGTCATCGTTGAGCATAGGCCTGTGCAGACTCCCACATGTAATGAACATAGAAATATCACCATTGACATGGCTAAGGTGGGAGCCAATGGCACACCACCGCATGAGCGATGGAGATCCAGATAGTTGGATGGCTTGGGTAGCATCCTCGAGCAGCTAGGCTATAGGCCTTTAGCTCCACCCACTCATGCCCCGAGTGAGCATAGTAGGGGTTCTATAAGAACTACTAGAGAACATGGAGAGGCTTCTAAGCACCCTCATGTGATACATCCACCATCCATGCATGGTGGCACAGAGCATAGAGTTCAGTAAGATGCCAATGTCATCTTTACAGACAAGGGCAAAAGCATCGTAAATCAATCAGATGGGTACATAACCCATAAGGTCGCTCGCACAAAGTATGCATACCAGAGGCCTATCATGGCCAATGACCTTGATAGATCGCATAGGCTGGTATCTGAGTAGCGGTGATAGCTTCTCCAAGATCAATTGGAGGATGCTCGCTTAGAAAGACAGTGCATTGAAGATGAGAATCTTCAATCATAGAGGCTCATTCGATAGAGACTATATGAGCAGCGCATGCACGAAGAACGCATCCTTGCCCAAAAGGAGCACGTAGAGTAGGAAGATAGGCTAGCCAGGGCTGGCCTATATACTCATGTAGAGAGTAGAGAGCACATCCAGAGAAAGGCTTTCTCGCAAGTCGATGTGCGCCAGGAGCGTAGAGACGCTCATACTCATATCAGTGCCCTACCAAGAGAACGACCACCATTGTTCGACCATGAGAGGCAACAACATCATGAGGAAATTGAGGGAGATGGAACTGAGCAAGAGTATCCTAAAAACTCCCAAGCGGAGGAGGAGGAAGAGCAACATCCTCCACCATGATTGAGGAAGAATGTACCTCCTAGACTGTCGCCATGACAACTTAGGGAGGAGGACTTTCTATCCTCAGAGGCCTACAAAGCCCTAGCGGCTAAAGTGAAGGTGATCGAGAGGCAAGGCACGACTGTTCAAAATCTGACCTTAAGAAATATTCACAATGAGCCTCTAGACCCCTCGATACTTGCTCCTGCCTATCCTGAGCATTTTGTTATGCCTAGGCTAGACAAGTTTAAAGGTGACGAAGATGCACAGGAGCACGTCACGGGATTTTTGGATGCCTATTTCCAAATAGCTAGCAATAACGCCTTACTTCTGCACATGTTTGTCATGATGCTCTTAGGCCCAGCCTGAGAGTGGTTCAACTAGTAGAAGAGGTATAGTATTACCAGTTTTGAGCAACTGGCAGATGCTTTCCTTGAACGCTTTTCTTTCGGCATCAAGAAATAGGTAAACCTTTCTGATTTGGCTGTGCTAGCTCAGCGCGATGATGAGCCAATTGAACAATACAAAAAGATATGGAGGAGGTTAATGGTGAAGCTGCCATTCCCTATTCCTACCATGGAATTAACCCGAATGTTCACCAAGAGTTGTGCCAAGCACATCTCACTATTGTTGTAGCTGCAACAATATTCAACATTCGAGGAAGCTTTGGCGCAAGCCAAGGTGATTGAAGACATCAAGTTGTAGGAAGGCAACTTGAAGCTTAAGAGCAGGAAAGAGGGGCCAAAGAAGAGCTCCATGAAGCATAAGGGCAAGTAGGCCCATGTCAACCAAGTGGTGTTGAACCTCTAGAGAGAGGATAAAGGGTAGCAAAAGCAAAATTATCAGGCCCAACCTCCTCCTACGCAGTACGAAAAGCGCGATAACAACTATAAGGGCAAGAACAAAGAACAACGCCCACCTCACCAATTCATGCCTTTGATGGAATTGTTGATGTCGATATTCCACCAATTGTGCAAGGCCAAGGCAATAATATTACCCAAAATCAATATGGTCAATCCAAATCAACCCAAGGCAAAGGGGTACCAGGATGACCTATTTTGCATCTTTCATCGAGCGAAGGGTCATGACATCGAAGTATGTTGGTCCTTCAAGCATATCATGCAAAACATGATTGATAAAGGAGAGCTTGTAGTGCCAAGTAATCCACTAGCGCCTGACAACCATAACATGGGGATTTACAAAAATCCACTTCCAAACCATGAGGCACCGTGCAACAACGTTGGTCACGTCAACCAGGTGCGCGTTGAACCACCTACTTAGGGGTTCGTTGGTATGGTTAATGTTGTCACAAGGCATGGGAGGTATGAGCAGCTGAATCAACCATATGCTCCCATAAGAATACAAGCCACGCTGAATCAACAACCGACGTAGAATATTCCAGGCCCACCAATGAGATCGATGGTGACCATACAAAGCAGGCTAGTCCAAAACCTATAGATAGCTCCTACGAAGCTGTCTATATATGAATTGATACAGCAGTCCCCTAGGCATAGGGAGACTCTTATGGAAATTTTGAGGTCTATTGAAGTACAATCCTAGGATGCTCAAGCATTCACAAATTTCATGGGACATGTACAATAGTGCCAAGAACCAACGATCCAATTTTATGATCATGAGATCAGGATGGTTCCCACTGAGACGGTTGACCCGCCATTGCATATAATTGCATGTGTCAACCATGTGCCATTTAAAAGGGTCTTGGTCGACACTGGTTCATCGATCAACATCATAACGACCAAGGCTTTGAGTCCCTTGAAGCTGCCAAAATCACACATCATGCCAACTGCATTCATGTTGAGAGCATTTAATGACGCGTTATGTTCGATGGTTGGTACGATTGTCCTACCCATCCAAGTAGGCCTAAAGACCATCTCTGTGATGTGTCATGTGATAGAAGGAGCCATGCAGTACAACATCCTACTAGGGAGGCCCTGGATTCGTGAGATGCATTGCGTTCCCTCGATATTACATCAGTGCATGAAGTACATTCATGAGGGACAGGTTCACGTGGTACCGTTAGATGGAGAACCATTCAAATTTGTGAACATGGCAGATCTTCTAGGGGGTTTCATACTCCCATAAATGCACCTAGATGTCCGGCCAACATCGTTGACTAAGATTCTAGAAAGAAAGCAAAGGGTAGATGCTCAACCATCGATATCTATGTCACACAGATCTGAGCATACTACTGCTACTTCCTTGAGACCGACTGCATCAACGATGCTTTAGGACGAGAGGAAGCAAAAGGTGAAAATGGGCAAGAGAGAAGAAAAGCATATGCCCAAGCCAATCATCGAGGAGGCTCCCACCCCTATGGAAGTGGAGGAAGCCCAAGACATAGCCGAGGAGGTACCTCAGCCTACCTCACTTGCATCATCAGTAGGGTCATCCGCACCATGGGTGACTATTCATCTAGCCACTGCAGGGCTTGGAGAGTACATTGTGCAAAACGTTACCTTCGGACCAATTCTTGAGACAACACAAGAGATGGGCTGCCCCCATGCTCACCGATTTTTGGTTGGATCCATGGTTCCATTGGGAGAACCACCCAACCAGACAAACTTCATCTATGTGGGGCTAGATCAGCTTCCCACGCGTACGCCCATGGACGAAGATGATGACGAACCATTCACGATGAATGTTCATTATCTATCAAACCCCGACTATGCCAGACATATTTTTGAGTTATATCATTGGCATGGGTATGACCTTGGTCTCTTTGAACAAGGACGTAGGACTCCGCTCGAGCCACGTTATCAGTTAGCAACTGATAGGTTTAGCTTGGGATTACAGATACAAGGACAAGATGACTTGCTCGTAGCATCCTTAGATCGCTTGTACCTTAGCCTGGGGGATGACATGGATTTTAACCCATATCATCCTAATCCATCCAGATTCTGGAGGACTTACCCAATGGTATCTATCATCACCGCTGAGCCACTTGAAGGAAATCATGAAGAGCTCCTAGAGCGTATTGATATAGAGTGGAACCCCAGAGACAACCTGGGTCACCAAATCCATAGTGCTACCAATGACACAGGTGTGCAGGGGCATAGCCCCACAATTTTGGGCGATCTCGAGTCAAGAGATCTATACAGTGATGATGGAGAGGAGTCCACCTCCGAGATGAGTGGACCGAGTTATGATGTTGACAATGAATCCTCAAACAATGATCAATCTGAGGATGAAGCCGAGGTGACCTATCTAGGGTCTTTGCACGTGCATCATGTACCGCCTATAGAGTTGGTACATGTTACCGAAGAGACTCTTCCCAACATTGATCACTTGGGGGAAGAAGCAGAGCTGGATTTCTTGGTAGTGTCACACTTACGGTATAATTATCCAGTTTATCCGGATAGTGATGACAACAATCAAGAGGTCATATTCATGGGGTTGCACCTGCCAGAGCGCCCCATAGGAGTAGGAGATAATGATGGGTTTTGGTTGTCGGACAGTGATGAAGAAGATGAGTTAGAGAGGGCCTACCTTGGTCCTCCTTATTTGCATCACCATCATCAACCCATCGACATAGATGAGGTCTATCATCAGTTACGTGTTGGTCCTCGTCTGAGAGCAAGACGGTTAAACCTGGAGCAAATTTATCGGTTGGTTAATCCTCTTCCACCGACCTACATGGAGCTCCATGAGCCAAATGATCCTATTTTGCAATTAGTGCATAGGGAGGATCCAATTGTCCGTAGTCCTCATAGAGAAGACCCCTTTGTGCCTATGCCATTAGAGAAAGATCATGGGTATGAGGACTGCATCGATTATATAGAAGTTTGTCCATGTGGTTCTAGAGGCCAATACCATTCCATCAATATGGTCTCCATTGATTTGACCACTCCACTCCAAAATCCAGCAGATCCATCTAAACTGTTGTATCTTAACAAAGATGCTATCGATTGGGATCACGTTGATTCACCTATAGAGCCTGAATATTTCTTCCCTAATGAAGAAATGCTACAACCTTTCCATTTTGTGCCAGGCTGTGCTTACGATGTGTATCATGTTGAGGGTGCTTCCGACATGGAACCTATGAACCCAATGGATGACATCCATTTGATTCCTACACCTCATCAGCTTGAGGAGGGATCACATATGTCAGTAGAGGAAACCTTCGAGGTGGATATCAACAATGATCCCACCAATTCAAAGAAGGTTAAACTTGGAGAGAGTCTCACTCTAGATGAGTGGGCCACCCTCATCCCTCTGCTAAAAGAGAGACCAAATCATTTTGCTTGGATGTACAAGGATATGCCTGGTCTAGACCCAAAATTGGTTACTCATAACCTTTCGCTAGATCTGACGAAGAAGCCGATCAAGCAAAAGCTTAGAAAGATGCACCCAATAGTAGCCTTAATGGTGAAAGATGAGCTACAAAAGTTGTTGGATGTAGAATTTGTGATTTCCATCGACTATCTAGAATGGGTGTCCAATATGGTACCTATGGGAAAACCTGATGGAAGGATCCATATTTGTATGGATTTTAGAGACCTCAATAAGGCAACACCCAAAGATTCATTTTCATTGCCTAATATCGATGCTCTTGTGGATGCAACTGTAGGTCATGAAATGCTCTCCTTAATGGATGGTTTTTTTGGTTATAATCAAATTCGGATTAAACCCGAAGACCAGCACAAAACCACATTTATAACGCCATGGGGAACATTTTGCTACAAAGTTATGCCATTCGACCTCAAAAATGTTGGTGCAACATACCAGTGGGCCATGACATACATTTTTCATGACTATATGCATAAGATCCTAGAAGATTACATGGATGACTTGTTAGCCAAGTCATTGCTACATATTGAGCATGTGGAGGTCTTAAGGAAGGTCTTCGATCACCTAATAGAGTATAATGTTAGGTTGAATCCTAAGAAGTGCATATTTGGTGTAACTTTTAGTAAGCTATTAGGATTCATCATCTCAAAGAGAGGCATCGAAGTTGACCCAACGAAGGTCAAGGCTATCTTAGAAATGTGTCCTCCCTCCAATATTAAAGAGTTAAGAAGCCTTCAGGGTAGAGTAGCATCGATAAAGTGATTCATCGCTCAGTTATCGGATAAATGTCGACCCATGAATCGACTGCTACACAAGGGGGTCCCATTCAATTGGGATGAGGATTGTCAAGCAGCTTTCACTAAAATAAAGCAATACCTAGCGATGCCACTAGTGCTAGCTCCACCAAGGCCAGATGTGCCTTTTTTGCTATATATTGGTGACCAACTTTGCATTAGGGACCATGTTAGCCCAAAAGAACGTGCAAGGCAAGGAACAAGCCATATATTATATTAGCCAAACCTTGGTGAGTTACGAGCTAGGGTATGCATATGTGGAGAAACTATGTTTAGCAGTAGTGTTCGCTACAAAGAAATTGTGGCACTATATGTTGAGTCATACAACATATGTTATATCAAAACAAAACCCTTTATAGTACATGATGAGTAAGACGTATCACAATACGCATACTATGAAGTGGATCATGCTATTGATAGAATTCAATCTAGAATTCATAAGCCAAAAGTCCATTAAGGGACAAGTCATAGCTGATCAATTAGCTGAGGCACCATTGTCAAACAATAGGCCTCTAACCATAGAGCTTCCAGACGATGCAGTCTTCGTTGTGTCTGAAGCTCCCAAACCCGAAGAACCAGAGAACAATGCTGATATGACTCTGTTATTTGATGGTTCGAAGTGCGAGCAAGGGGGTGGTGCCGGAATAGTGTTTTTCACACCACAAGGAGCTCCAATGCCCTTGTCATTTAAATTAGATTTTTTGTGCACCAACAATAATGCTGAGTATGAAGCCCTGTTGCTAGGGCTCCACACAACCATCGCCATGAATATTAAAATATTAAACATCTTTGGTGACTCCTTGCTCATAGTAAATCAAGTCAAGGGGCTCTTTCAATGTCGATGTCCCATACTGAAAGCCTATAAAGATCTTGTAATTATGTATTTAGCTAAATTGGAATGGTATGACATCGAGGCAATCCCTCATTCGTCAAACAGGTTTGCAGACACCATGGCATCTTTGGGATCCTTAATCCCTCATAATCCATCTAATGATTTCACTACCATTCATGTTAAAATGCTCTCGCATCCCATAGTGGAGCGAGAAGCCTTTGACAATAAAATGTCAATCAATATGATTAGCGTAGAACCAAAAGTTGAATGGTTCTACAGAGCTGAAGACTTTTTGAAGAAGGCACCCTGGGGGTCATTAACCTCTTAGAGTCCGATGGGGAGTGGTACTACCATTCACCATAAGGTTGTTTCCTAGTATGCATTTGCAAAAGTAAATACGCAGGGGGAGCAAGTCATCTTAGTAGTCAAAGCTGAGATTTATCAAAACTGGATGTCACAAATTAAAGACTTCCTAAAGCTTAGTATGATCCCAGAGGGATTATCGCGTGTCGCAAGATGCACATTTAAACAAAAAGTGACTAAATATGTCTTAATAGGAGACATCTTGTACCGCCAAAGTTACGATGGAGTTCTCCTTCGTTGTCTAGAGCCCCAAGAGTCATCTTGGGTAATTTCACAAGCTCATGACGGTACGTGCGGTGGCCATTTTAGCGACATGGCCATCATCAAGCGCATCCTTCGAATGGGCTACTATTGGCCCACTATGGAGAAGGATTGCAATGTGTATGTCAAGAAATGCATCAAATTTCAGCATCATGCTAATCTTACGCACTTGCCATCATAGGCCTTACAACCCATTCAAGCGGCTTGGCCATTTTCTCAGTGGGGATTAGATCTTATAGGCAAGATCTCTCCCCCATCATCGAGCTGACATACATTCATAATCATGGCTACTGAGTATTTTACAAAGTGGGTGGAAGCAATACCCTTAACAATGACAACTGGAGCTCGTATAGCAGAGTTTATACTGGAGCATATCATAAGTCATTTTGGGATTCCATCCAAAATAATATCAGATAATGGAACGTCATTCAAGAACAAAACTGTGAGGGCTTTGACATCTAAATATAGAATCAAACATAGTTTTGCGACTCCATACTATCCGCAAGCAAACGGGTAGGCTGAAGCTTCAAATAAGATAGTGGTGGCCATCTTGAAAAATATGGTCCAAGAAAACCACAAGGACTGGCATATCCAACTACCCCTTGCATTATGGGCTTACAAGACTAGTATTCGGATGCCCACTAGGGCAATGCCGTTCTCACTAGTATATGGCGCTGAGGCCATTATGCCCTTGGAATTGGAAATTCCTACGCTATGCATTGTATTGAAAGAGTTCATCGATGATGACACCACACGACAAGCTCGACTGGATCAATTGACACTGCTTGATGAACGTCGCGTGAATGCCCTGGAGCATCTCCACGTTTATCAGGAGCGACTAAAATGAGCTTACAATATCAAAGTCCACCAGAGAGACTTTGAGGTTGGGGATCTTGTCTTGAAAGAGAACCAACATAACTCTAATTTGTTGCAAGATATGCGAGACAAATTCATGGCTAATTGGCTAGGACCTTACATCATATCTAAAAATATTGGTCTAGGTACCTATCACCTAACGTCGCTAGGGGGTGTTGAAGAGCCTGAACCTCTCAACATCATCCATATTAAGGCGTTCTATGCTTGAGAGTGTAGCAAAAGGCTCCAAGGGTTCTTGAAACCGCTTGGTCATGTCAGTAAAAGGCTTCGAGAGTTTGCTTAAAATTACTCGGTCAATCCCAAAGGCTCCGAGGGTTGTTAAAAATTGCTCGGTCATCCTAAAAGGCTCCAAGCTCGTCTATGAGTAGCTTGGTCAATCAAAAGGTACCAAGAGTTTCTAAAAAACTGCTTGGTCATCCCAAAAGCTCCAAGGATTCTTAAAGATCGCTTGGTCATCCCAAAAGGCCCCAAAGGTGCTCATAATCCCTTTGGTCAATCCTAAAATCTCCAAGGGTTCCTAAGAATTGCCTGGTCAATTTAAAGGCTCCAAAGGCATGTACTCACCATTTGGTCAGATATGAGGCTCAAAAACTCATAAAAATTATAAAATCTATAAAATCCAAAAAAAAAATTGGTAAAGCATAAAAATCCAAAAACATTTGCATTTTGCATTATGCATTTTCATTCACACATGCATTCATTCCATTGCATTGCAAATAGGCATTCGTCATCCGTTGCATTCCGTAATAGAAGGCATTGTGTTTGTCAGTCTTACAAATGACACCATGTTTGTGTTTTAATCATGCACCTCTGCATTCATCATAATCCATCATTCATGTGAGTAATTGTGTTTCTCAACACAACCCATAATGTTGCTATGAAGATATACTCAGGTTTTTCGGTCACTCAACCATACCTAGAGGTCTTATCAAGAGTTGATAGAAATCTTGCTTTACTTTTGTAGTTGAGGTCTAGTTAGTATAGCCCTTAGCATATCAGAATTCTATCTCTAATCAACAAATTAAAACAATCCTAATATGGACTAGGGGAAGATGAAAGCCACGAAGCAGGACCGGGTATCCTGAAGTGAAAAGAGTTATTCTTGCTTATCCCCTTATGTGCGGACGGTATGGGAAATGTTGGCAATTGGCAAAAGGACAAGTGTATTTCCTACTCAAAATCCCTTGCTTACGATAAAATGAGCAATATCCCAAAGTGATATCCCACATCAATCCCCAATATTGATACCCTAGATCGATATCATAGATCGACATCCCAGATTGATATCCTATATTGATATCATAGATCGATACACTCAATCGATATTACAAAAATAGTTCCCCCCAAAGTAAAATCCCCCAAAGGAAAGTTTTTGAAGAGAATTATCAAATGTAAATTCCAGAAAGTGAAGATCGAATGAAGATCCGAAATCAAAGCTCAAGTGAAGATTGAATGAAGATTAGAAATAAAAGTTCACATCAAGATCGAATGAAGATCATAAATCAAAGTTCAAATCTAGATAAAATGAAGATCAAAAAATAGATTCCAGTGAAGATCAAATGAAGATCCAAAGAAAGTCAAATTCAAAATGGAATCGACTCCCTTGCTTCACTACATATGAGCAAGTATCCCAGAAAATTGAAAGAAAAAGAGTGGGAGCAAATTTGAATCCTTGGGATTGCCAACACTACT
Organism: Wollemia nobilis; assembly: GCA_028583015.1. Lineage (NCBI taxonomy): Eukaryota > Viridiplantae > Streptophyta > Pinopsida > Araucariales > Araucariaceae > Wollemia > Wollemia nobilis. The sequence goes on from JAQPPZ010001344.1 coordinate 686,152, forward strand.
GTACCTTATGCACGATGATATGTCTGATGCATTAGCACCTCGCTTATGAACAAGACCAATGTTTGAATGTGGAAGAGCTAGCTTCAGGTGTCCTGTATCACCTAGTGGTCTAGTCCAACTAAAATATAAACCTAATATTGGATAAACACTTGCAGATCCCCTATCTTAGCAATGGGCTGAAATAATCTCGCTTGACATCGGGGTATGCTTGTGCTTTATCTTAAAATACTCATGTGCACACACAGGGATAATGAACAGTTAGGGTCTTGTTGTGGCTGATCCACAACACACCCCAAAATTGGGGACCCACCTTTTTTGCATGCTTTCAAAGAAGATCTCAGTGACCCAGATGCTAAAAATCAAGAAAAAGGCAAAATTGCACAAGGATGAAAAGGGGTCGCGAAATCGCGACATGTCACGAAATCGCGACATGTCGCAAAATCACGGCCGAAAATGAAAAGGTGTCGCGAAATCGTGACAAGTCTGCCAGAAAATGAAAAGTGTCGCGAAATCGCGACATGTCACAAAATCGCGGGCGGAAGCAGAAAGCGTAGCAAAATCGTGACATGTCGCAAAATCATGGTCAAGCGATCAACGAAGCGAGGGGCGACCGTCACGAAATCGTGACGTGTTTGATTTTCGCGGCCCAGAGAGGAGAGAGAAAGATGAAGGAAAATGGTAGCGATATCGCGACAAAAATCAGCAAAGGTGCATGAAGTGCAAAATGGTCATGAAATCGCGACGAAAAGAAGAGAGAAAAAATCGCGAAATCACGACGAGTGCGACAAAGGAGCGGATGAAAAACGTCACGAAATCGGACAACACAAGCAAAAATCGCAAATCGTGACGGAAGGCATGAAAGAAAATGGTCACGAAATCGCGACGATGAGCAAAAAGCACAAGAAAAGCGTCGCGAAATCACGACAAAATCGAGTGAAAGGGTCGAAGGAAAACGTCGCGAAATCGCGACAAAAACGAGCCAAGGCATACGAAAGGAAAAAACGTCGCGATATCGTGACAACATGCAGCGAAGGTGCCCGAAGTGGAAAAGCGTCGCGATATCGTGACAGGTTGCGGGAAAATGGTACGGAACGAGAAAAGCGTCACGATTTCGTGACATGTCACATTTTCTGGGCATGATGGCAAGAAAGGCTGCAGGAAAACGTCGCGATATCGCGACATGTCGCGATTTCGTGACATGTCGCGTTTTCGCGGCCAGGAAGGCGGACAAAGCTGCATGCTATTTTTTGTCATGATTTTCATGGGGCCATTATAGAACGTGTAGAAAAGTGCGGGACACATGGCGTACAGGCTGCAGAAGCGTTACAAAGAAGATCAAACGTCTCAATGTCGAGCATAAATCCAAAACACACGCAGTCAAAGAAAGATGAAACGAATCGATCTGGAAGATGAAGCGAAGCGTCACAGGCCAAAAAGAGAGCATTGCCAGAAAGTATAAATGTAGAAGCACAGATTGACACAGGGTCGAAAACCGCTGGAGCAGAGTTGCAGTGCTAGAGGCCAGAGGGTCATTACGGGCCTGCTTTAAGGTTGTTTTCCTTCCTTTTCTTGGTTTTGAGAAAACCGGAGATGCTTGCCATTGTAACATGATATATTATTAATGCGAGTGTTCAAAAATTTGCATCTTGTTGGCAAGAAAGAAGGAGTTATTTTCTGCATGCATGTTTTAATATTTATCTTTCCCTTTTTCAGATTTCTAGGCTTATAGATGAAGTTTAATGCAAGTTCTCTTGGTTGCTTCATGCGAATGTCTAAATCTGAAAAATAACAGTAAACCCCAGAGACCAGCACTTAACTTATCTGGATTGTGCGTGATTTTGCAGGTTCAATAGGTTAGGTTGCATGCATGGAAACCTCACATCTTCGGTTTTGCCAGGACGGGATAGCATCAAAGCTGAATGCAATTTTTAATTTCTTTTCTTTTACATTTTATTTTCTTTTTGCTTGTATTTTATTTTTCGAAGCTCCAATTTTATTTTCAAGCTTTAAAATAAAATAAAAAAATTAAAAAACTTCAAAATCCATAAATAATTCCTTCATTTATGGCATTTCATTAAACTTTATTTTGAAGTTACAGCATGGTCATTTGAGGATCAAATCACATTTACTTTATCAGGGTTCAATGAACAATCATTAAATTTCACAGTAAAATAAACCACAGTGCCCCTTGTTTTCGGTTACTTGCAACCACTAAGGTGTTCCAAGCATTTTAATTAAATATCTTTATTTGAGATTATTAATACACAGATGCAGAATGCTAACATAACAGGAACCTTGGAGAAATTGTTTAATTTCTTTGCAAGCAGAGGATTTAGAACCCAAATCCTATCGGAGAGTGTGTTTTCACAATCGGGTGAAAATACCACTCAACAGATTGGCGCTAGAAGGAGGGCATGATAGGGTTTATTTTATCATGATTTTAGATGCTACGGGTTTTTAATTGTTTAAGAGCTTTACATTGCTAAATATTTCAAGTCCATTTTATTAGCATCTTCGGCCTCTAACACCACTCAACGGATTGGTGCTAGGAGGGCCGTACGGGTTTATTTTTAGTGTTATATAAATTTAAATTTTTGTATGCATTAGTCCTCTAACACTCAGCAAATTGTAAAAAGGACGGCCTGAATTTATTTACTTGTTCTATTTTAATTCAGGTATGTTGTAATATTTTTTTGATTGTTCATACAGAAATATGTGATTTGATTTAATTTTGAAAATTTTGGTCTCATGCAATTACTTTTCATTTGATTTTAATGAATACATCTCTTAGTTGATGCTAACTTGATTTTTTTTATAAATTGCGAGGTTGAATATTCAACGATTTGGTTACGAAATTACATTTTACGGTTTCACTAATGGCGACACTTGAGGATAAAATGGTGTCCCTGAGAGCTGAAATAATGTCTCTAAGAGAGAGAATGGTATCAATGATAGATGATCATTATGAGGGTTTATCTATACTGTGGTACCCTATCATATTCCTACAATGTTATTGGATTTTTTACGGTGTTTTAATCAAGAGGTGCCACTAGGATACTTGCAAAAACTGCATGTCTACAAGGATGCATTATGTAAATTCCAGATTTTTTATGAGGAGGTAGCTTGTAAGTTATTTGCATACATTTTGGATGATAGACCATTCTTTTGGTATAGCCAACTACCCATGGAGGTTAGGACTTCTTGGATACAACTAGAAGCAGCCTATCTTAATCATTTTGGTAATCAGGCTGACTTAGAAATATTGAAAAATCGGTTTACCTCCATATGTAAAGAGCCTAATGAATCCTTGAGTCAATTCAATGGAAGATTTCGTGAGTTGCACTCCCAAATGTGGGAAAATTTTAACACATTGGAAGAAGAAGCCATGGAAGTATACCTAGGAGCCATACACCCCACACTTGCTTCACTCATTGAGGAAAAACTGAGTGGTTTGTCCCTAGAGAAAATCCATGAGGTCTTAGAAGAGATAGAACGACAAGGTCTTGAAGAAGAAAAGGCACAACATGTTCACATGAGAGATTGTTCTTTTGATGCCAACCTACACCAACCATCAAACATAGCACCCTCCACTCCAATGATACCTAAGGTGAATGATCAAGGGGATGAATTTGAATACCCAAATCTTACGACCACCTTAGATGTAGTCCAAGAGGAGGTGCAAATTGCTAAGACAACATCCACTAGTGAGGATCATGTAGAGATACATGATTATCTAGATGAAGGGGTTCTAAATTCAACAATGTTTGATATATGTGAATGGATGGAACCCACCATAGAATTGAATGAAGTGGTTGAAAGTGAAATGGAAAGAAAATCAATAAATAAATTTGAAGACATGATAGAATTTCACCACTTGTTCTTGGAAGATACTATTGATGAGATGTGTAAAATTAAAGATCAAGAAATTCTTCACCCTCCAAATTATGATAATGAATCATGGGTTACTAATTTGGACAATGATAGCCTTATAAATTTGAATTCAAGAAATAACCCACTTTTGGAAATAATTGAACCATCTAAGGAAGGTGAAGATGAATTTGATGAGAAGCACATTGATGAATTGGAAGATGTTGAAGAAATAGTTGAACGTCACCACTTGATTTTGAAAGATGATTATTATGATGCTTGGAAGAAGTGGGAAGACTTCACTCATTCCAAAACTACTAATGAAACTTTGTGTGCCAATTGATATACAGGACAACATAATTGCCTACTCAAAGGAAGATATTACAACTCCTGTACAATTTGAGGATGTTTTGGAAGAGGGTTTCAAATCTCATCAAATTTTGGAAGATTATAATGATCCTATTGCCAAGGACAAAGAAGAAAAAGAATTTATGAATGAATCAAGAGATCATGTCACAAACATCATGGATTTGGATGACGATTTTTACAATGGTTGGGGGAGATATGATGATGCATTCTTTTCTCACATCCCTATAGATGAAACTCATATTTCACTTGATATGCGGGATGTTGAACCTTCTACATCATACGAAGATCTCATATTCACAGGATTTGAAAAGGTGACAAAATTTGATCATGTTGAATATAAATTCATTGAAAGTGTGGATGCAAGTTTGCATGATGATTTGGAGGATTCAAATGAAGAGATACCATGGATAGTGAACAAAGAATTAGAACCAAATGATAAAGAGATGGATCAATTGGAAGCAACTCAAATAAGTGATCATCAAAGCAGATTACTTGACATACACTTTGACCAAGAATGTTTGAGGATTGAAAAGGATGACCATATTTTGAATTTAAATAATGTTTATGGTGAAATGTCATTAAAGGTAAATGAAAAACAAGGTATAATTTTTAATCACACCTTTAATAACATTGTTTCAATGAATGGAAAAGAAGTTGATGCACTTGAATTGTTAAACAAAATTCATCAACAATTATTAATTGAATCTAGGATAAAAACTTTTAATGATCCTAATTTAGTAAATATCCTAGATGCTTGTAAATTGTTACACAAATTTGATTGGCCTACAAATTTGGAAAATGATTTGGCTTTGAAATTTGTAGAAATAGGCTCCTACTTACAAAATTGCATATTTGAAAAGGATAGCCTAATTCTAAATCAAGGAGGGAATTATGAAGTTTACATTTTAAAGAATAGACATGATAAAATTGAAAATCATTTATTGTCTAATCATTTTAGTAATTTGATGCTCACCTATGGGAGTATTATTGGAACTAAATCAAATTGGTATGGTGAGCATGGCAAGTGGAAATTTGTTGCATTGTTTGGTCTAGTCTTGTTTGTGTTGGATTCCCACAACATTTGGCATGCATATCATGTCATATTTTTGTTGAAATGTTCTAATCATGTGTGGGATCCAGGAAAGTGATAATCCAAGCTTTGCATCATCTTGTATTATAGTGTACATTTGTATATAGATTTTGGTTTTTGGGTTTTGGGTTTGTGTTTTCAAGTTTCATTTTGGGATTGCTATTTGGATTTGGATTTAAAGTTGTGTGTTTATTTGACATGTTTTGTTTGTCTATATAAAAAAAAAAATGATGATGAAAAAGTTGCCTTGAGATGCTAACTTATGTTCTAGATCGGGAGAATATGAAACATTGGAATTGTCTTGTAAAAGCTCCACAAGTAACACAAACAATTTAATAATATCGTTTGAAACTTGTGATGCATGAAGTAGTCAGTTTTATATGGCAATATTTCATCTGCAATTCAAAAGACAATGCATTCATATTACATCTCACTTTGCACATACATGCCATCTTAGTTGCAAATGCATTTCAAATACAAATCATTAAAGTGTGTCAAATCCTCTTAGGGTTGTGTTATAACATAAATATAAGAAAAATCCTAAGGTTGGGAACTGAGTCTTGAGATATCTAGAACCAAGCACGTCTTATACATTAAAAAGGATCTTGAGCAAAATGATCAAAACCTAACTTGGAAGAAAGGGTTGGGCGAAAGAAGTATTTCATGTCTATCCTATTTATGCAGCATGATCCTTAAAGCAGTGGTTTTGACCACTTCCATAAAGCTTAAAGCCTAAAATCAGAGTAGTAAGGATAGGGCTAAATCCTCATCGAACTTAGGTTGAGGATCCAATTCCCCAAAGCTTTGATTTGACCTACATGGAGTAGTAAGGATAGGGCATAAATTCTCATCTCGCTTAGGTTGAGAATCTGATTCCCCAAAGCTCCTATGTCTCATTTCATAATAAATCTTGGATTGGAAGGATCGTACTACTTGTCCTCTGCAAAGGATGGGTAGTCATCCCCAAGGTCTAAGCAATAAAATTAATATTTTCCATTTACATCTAAAGTTTGGATTGGAAGGATCGTACTACATGTCCCTAGCAAGGATGGGTAGTCATCCCTAAGGTCCAAGAAGTAAAAAATAAATTTTTCCCATCTCATATTTATATTGGATTGGAAGGATCGTACTACTTGTCCTCTGCAAAGGATGGGTAGTCATCCCCAAGGTCCAAAGAAATGAAGATAAGTTTTGGATTGTGGGGTTAAGTATGCCCATGCATGGCAACATGTCTTGTCTAAAAAACAAGACCATTGATTGTCCAAAGGGTTAGACTAGCATGACCATTTCTTCCATAATTGGTTAAATTATTTTGCTCAAAGTGAGGTAATGAATTCTAAATCAGAATAGTAAGGATAGGGTTAAACTCCCATCTCGGTTAGGTTGGGAGTCTGATTCCCCAAAGTTCTGATTTCACATTCACTTGCACATGGGTTCAAGATAGTAGGGACTCATAACCAACTTTGGGATATAATAAAGCAATTCATATAGTTGATCCTAAGAGGGTTTGGCAATCTTGAATGTTTGTGTATGATACTAGAAGAAAGACTATGCCTTTTATAAAAGCAAAATCTCCTAGCATATTCATTAGGTTACACAAATCATTCACAATCTCACATATGCATTCATGTAAAACTGACAATGGAATGTTGATCAATTTCAAACGATAGGGAATGAAAACACATTGCACACACCGAGCTAATACTTGATGATTCTGATGATTCATATATTTTTGATCTATGGGCATTTGTTTATATTTCTTATGTGCTAATGCATGTTTTCGAGTTTATATATGTTTCCAGGTTGGGTTCTCACCAAATGCTCAGGAGCATTTGATAGCAGAGTCGCCATTTGTTGTGGCTGATCCACAACACACCCCAAAATTGGGGACCCACCTTTTTTGCATGCTTTCAAAGAAGATCTCAGTGACCCAGATGCTAAAAATCAAGAAAAAGGCAAAATTGCACAAGGATGAAAAGGGGTCGCGAAATCGTGACATGTCGCGAAATCACGACATGTCACAAAATCGTGGCCGAAAATGAAAAGTGTCACGAAATCGTGACAAGTCGCTCTGTCGCTGCCAGAAAATGAAAAGTGTCACAATATCGTGACATGTCCAAATCAAAGGTAGCGAAATCGCGACATGTCGCAAAATCGCGGTCAACAAGCAAAAGTGGAACCGTCACGAAATCGCGACGTGTTTGATTTTGGAAAGAGGAGAGAGAAAGATGAAGGAAAGTGCGATATCGCGACAAAATCAGCAAAGCATGAAGGAAAAGGTCGCGAAATCGCGAGAAACGAAAAGAGGAAAAACGTCGCGAAATCTGACGGGCAAGAAAAATCGGAAACAGCAAGCGGAAAAAGAAAGCGTCGCGAAAGAAAACGAAATCACGCAAAGAAGAAAAGCGTCGCGAAATCGCGACAATGCGAGGCGAAGGAAAACGTCATGAAATCGACGAGACAAGTGAAAAAACGTCGCGATATCGCGACAACATGCAGCGAAGGTGCCCGAAGTGGAAAAACGTCGTGATATCATGACAGGTTGCGGGCAAATGGTACGGAACGAGAAAAGCGTCACGATTTCGTGACATGTCACGTTTTAGGCATGATGGCAGAAAGGGAAAACGTCGTGATATCGCGACATGTCGCGATTTCGTGACATGTCGCGTTTTCACGGCCAGGAAGGCGGACAAAGTTGCATGCTATTTTTTGTCATGATTTTCATGGAGCCATTACAGAACGTGCAGAAAAGTGCGGGACACGTGGCGTACAGGCTACAGAAGCGTTACAAAGAAGATCAAACGTCTCAATGTCGAGCATAAATCCAAAACACACGCAATCAAAGAAATACGAAACGAATCGATCTGGAAGATGAAGCGAAGCGTCACAGGCCAAAACAGAGAGCATTGCCAAGATTTAAAAGCAGAAGCACGGATTGACATAGGGTCGGAAACCGCTTGGAGCGAGTTGCAGTGCTAGAGGCGAGAGGGTCATTCTGGGCCTGCTTTAAGGCTGTTTTCCTTCCTTTTCTGGTTTTGAGAAAACCGGAGATGCTGCCATTGTAACATGATATATTATTAATGCGAGTATTCAAAAATTTGCATCTTGTTGGCAAGAAAGGAGTTATTTTCTGCATGCATGTTTTAATATTTATCTTTCCCTTTTTCAGATTTCTAGGCTTATAGATGAAGTTTAATGCAAGTTCTCTTGGTTGCTTCATGCGAATGTCTAAATCTAAAAAATAACAGTAAACCCTAGAGACCAGCACTTAACTTATCTGGATTGTGCGGATTTTGCAGGTTCAATAGGTTAGGTTGCATGCATGGAAACCTCACATCTTCGGTTTTCCAGGACGGGATAGCATCAAAGCTGAATGCAATTTTTAATTTCTTTTCTTTCACATTTTATTTTCTTTTTGTTGTATTTTATTTTTCAGAAGCTCCAAATTTATTTTTCAAGCTTTAAAATAAAATAAAAAAATTAAAAAACTTCAAAATCCATAAATAATTCCATCATTTATGGCATTTCATTAAACTTTCATTTTGAAGTTATAGCATGGTCATATAAGGATCAAATCACATTTACTTTATCAGGGTTCAATGAACAATCATTAAATTTCACAGTAAAATAAACCACAGTGCCCCTTGTTTTCAGTTACTTGCAACCACTAAGGTGTTCCAAGCATTTTAATTAAATATCTTTATTTGAGATTATTAATACACTAGATGCAGAATGCTAACATAACAAGAACCTTGGAGAAGTTACATGTTTAATTTCTTTGCAAGCAGAGGATTTAGAACCCAAATCCTATCGGAGAGTGTGTTTTCACAATCGGGTGAAAATACCACTCAACAGGTCTATCCTAGCGAAATCCTTATATCTCAGAAGTCTAGCATGGTCAATATACAACTTTTGATAAGTCAATTAGGGTGTTTTAGTCTCATGGAAAACCTCAAAAATCTCTCTAATAGCAAGAAAATACAAAGTATCGCAAACCATACAAAATCATCAAACTACAAAGTATTGAGTCCATGAGCACAATCAAGATATAGGATAGATATCGGATGGATATTAGAAATAATATTTAGACAACCACTAACTATATTGTGCATATTTTTCAAACTTGCAAAAGAAAATAGAATGATACATTACATCATTCACATCATAAACTACATATCATTGCATTTCATATATGGGTGATTAATTTATTAAATTTTTATTATGAGGATTTCCAATTACATTCATAATTTTTTATATACATTATGTGGTGTCATCCATGAGATTGATAAACACATATTACATTCATTCCTTATGTTTTAAGTGATTAAAACATACAGGTTCATTTACATTAGATTACTATCGTGTAAATAAAGCATTACATACATTAATGCATAAAATAAAGCAATATCAAATATGTGTTAAGAGAAAGCATCGCATCCATATGCATCCATCCATAAAAAAACACATCTAAACATCTAGATCATTGCATATCATCATCATAAATACAATAGCTATCTAGTGCATGTCATCCATACATCAAATCACATAACATTAACATAAGAATTGCATCCATGTGCATCAAATAAACATAAAATCAAAACATATAAACAAGTACACATAATGATCCATAAATTATCAAGTCATATCATATATATGTGTCCAAAAAAGTACATAAGGAGTAAAAAATGTCTGTAGGCTACAATCGTGTAGGTCCTAAAATGATACATATGTAAAAATGTAGCCCAAATCTAGTAGAGCTGTAGCTCTGGCCTGCTCCTCCTGAACTAGAGATCTCGCCACATCCCTCAGCCCTGTGCTCTAGAGCCTAATCCACAGTCGACTCTAGTGCCTGATGTGTTCCCTACTGAGGGCCCTATGAGCCACCTAATCCAAAAAGGCCTAGCATGCAAGATACTGGTATCTCTGTACGATGAGACCTATGACTAGAGGTTGCACCCATCTCTCTAGTCTTGGTATATGAACTACCTCCATGAGTGCTAGAGGACCTATGTGTCCTCTCGGTCCTATGGGTCCGTTGGCTAGAGCTAGATGTGGACTGCCCCTTAGTCTTGGACCTAGTCTACTGAGACCCTGCAACATGTGTATCCTTCGAGACCATGTTGCAAATCAACCTAATGTAGCCCTCCAGCTAGTCTATGTGGGCTAACCTACAAATATGTTTATCATTGTCCTCATCTGCAAGGGCATTCAAGAATCGAATCTCTGACATGGGATCTCAATTGCCTGGTAATAAAGATAGTGGTGCAGCTGATGGTCCTATAACATCTTAGGAGGATGAAGGATCTTTCCTCTATGCCTTGAACAAGTCATGCTATGCAATAGCCTTACCCCTCTGTGCTAGTACCACATCCCGTGCACTAGTAAGATCTCAAACCTGAGTCTCTACTATTGTAACCCATACTATCAGACTCATGACCTGCTCCTAAGCCTCTGCTAGTTACCTATCCCTGTGAGCTAGCTTTGCCTCTAGAAGGGCAATGGAAGTGTCTCATTATAAATACTGAGTCTGTAGCCTCCCAATATGACTTTGTAAGTCAACAACATGAGCAAGGAGTTATCCTACATCATTTTCAGGAGGCACCTTTCCCTCCTTAACCTCCTCCTAAGCCTCCTATTGCAGAGCCTCCTCGACGATGGCCTCTATGCCCCATCTACCCTGAGTCTGCTGGTGCACCCTATGCCCATTTGGATCGACCTCTGTCTCTACCTGGTCGTCCACACTACTTAGAGGCCCAAATCCCCACCATTGTAGTAAGGACCACCATGTATCATATGCAAGGGTGGTACCAACCCTGTCATCTCTAGACTACTAAAAGTCATCAGCCTCGTCTCCTAGTTTCATAGGCTGAATCCATGGTAGGTGAGTCTCTAAGACTAGATGCCTGTAAACAAAAAGAATATCTAGGATGTCCTACGCCAGGCCAAACTATCGCATGATGTGCAAATAGAATTGGTACTCCCTAACCTCGACCTTATGGCTGAGTAGCCACCTATCCCAATGAGCCTATCGTAGCCACTCGCTTGCCTCTAGCTATCCTAGGAAATCCATATAGGAATTCCACTCAATATCATCTAGTACGAGAACTACAAATCATGCAATGTAGTGGTCTATATCGCCAACATGGGTCCTACTCTAGAACACCTCCTCCTATCGATGCCAACATGCGACGTAGCACTGATGCTGATCATCAATAGTAGTAATATGAAGAGGCAAATCTATAGGATGCTCGATCTTGATATACTACCAACCCCAAATCTATAGCAACAGGCTACAACTAATCCCCCGATGACTCCAGCTAGTAATCTGATACAACTCTCGATAGAGCTGGCATAATAGGGTGATCCTCTAAGCTAGAAGTAGTGGCTAGGTAGTGGAGCTTTTAGTGACTCTCCTAACACTAGCCAGGAGGTTATAGGGTATCCTCACACTTGAGGAGTCTGGAAGAACAATCTGCACCACCAAATGCATGAAGATCACCTCTCATACAAAGAAGATGCACTGACCCTACCAATAGTCGATATGGAATCCTCCATGGTCGATCGCGCATTGAGCCTCCTAGCTTCGGTCACCAAAATTAGCATCAAATATTGCCTCCTTGCTCCAAGAGGAGGAAGAGGTGATGGCCTTGCCATAAATAGGGATCCTAAAGATCCTATATACATCCTCGAGAGTGATGGTCATCTCACTCGTAGGCAGGTGAAAGGTGTTGGTCCGCGCATTCCAGCACTGGGCCAATGCAATCAAGTAGGCCTGATCCACCCGAATAGTGGGTAAATCTAGAATGTAACCAAAGTCAAAAAATCTGAACCATGTATACTCTCTAGCAATAAGTTGTCTACATATAGTCTTTAGAAGGTCTGGCTCGCAAGCTCTAGAGGACAACCTCTAAAATAAAAGCATGGTATAAGAGAAAATCTAACTAAAACAAGCAAAAAGAGATAAAAAATGACCTTAAAAACATCTAAAATATTCAAAAAATGATAAAAAGACAAAAACATGTCATAAAGCATTCATAAAAATAAAAAAAATCAATTAGGCAAGTTAGAATTGCATTAAATAACATTAATTGCCTATTAAACCCTAGAAAAATTAAAAATTTGATAAATTTTTCTAAAGTCAGCGAACCGTGGGTCAACCCTATGGTCCGCATGTGGTCAAAAATTGACTGTTGGAATTTGAATTCCAACTACAGTTGATACCTACAGTCCCTAATATGACAATTGGGAACCGCAACTACCAGCTGCAATCTAGGAAGGACACCCATTTTGGGTCCCTTCCTAGCCTTGCTGACCAAAAAAAAATTAAAACTAAGCTAACCTAATCTAGTGTGGTGTTCATTACCAACTGTTTAGTGAAATTGATTTACCACATTACTTAATGAGGTTCATTTTTAATTAGTATTGATTGCGAGGACTCAATTTTGAGTTACCTTATCCGCTCTGCGACTGTTGCTAGTGGATAATTGTCCAAGATCCACCATCGAGGTATAGGTGTGAGTTTGGTTGAGTTTTTGATAGCGTTTCAGATAAAAATATGTCTTCTACCTCACTAGAGATTTCACAATTGCAATTGATTTCAAGGAAATAATGAAAAATTCAAATGGGAAACGCTATTTATAGGTCCTAATTTCGACGGACTGCAGCTGACACCTGCGGTTCTAGAACTAGGGTTTGTCGCCTGCAGGTTTGACCTACGATTTCCAAAATTTGAAAACTTCAACCGTACTCACGGTTTGCAACTAGCAATAAATGCACTCAAACCCCACCGTGGGAAGGTCTAAAATGACAAATTAATGATTCCTAATGGATCAAATTTAAAAAAGAGTAATCAATATTGCAAATTTGGTGATGTTCAAAGCACCAGGATCGATTAATAAATCTAAATTAACAAAAAAAATCAAATAATCAAAAACCAAATGTGTCTCGTATTCAATACTTCACCCTATACACTTGGCGGTTGCAGCGACTTGCGATCCATGCAATCTGGCAAGATGAGCAAATTACCATAAGGATACTTCGTGTAAAAATTGTCATCATTGATTTGATATGCTTCTTTTCAATTCTAAAGAAGGCCTTTGAGGTTGGATTGCTCCACAAGAATGAGGCATTTCATGTGATTTCTATTATGACATATTTTTAGCATCGATAACTTGATTCAACACAAATCTAATTGGATTTGTATCATTTTGGTTCCCTAATATGGCTAGTGTAGCCCGACCGCTCCATGGGATAGAAATGTGTAATTACTATTAACAGTTGGAATCATAAGATGAACTAGGCATAACCAAGTAATTAAAATGATCAATTCTAAGATTTTTCAGATCATTCATTATGGTCAAGCGACCTCATCACTTCATACATTGTCATTACCCTCATCGACTCATTGCTTTAGGGGGTAGTCATAATATCAAATCATAATATCAAATCATAATCAAAATCAATAGAAGATCCCATAGATCGTAGATTCCTTGGTCTTGTCAAAATTGCGTTCATCCTTGCAAATAATTGTCAACAACTATCATAAGCTTACCCCTTTTCTTGGGGTAAATAGCAAATATGATAATTAGTAACTCTCATCCTTTCAGTTATAGAGGCCTAACTCTTAATGTAGCACCAAAGCTACTCGAATATCTGATGACGAGTGCAAAATATTTCAAGTTTAAGCCTCTAAAGAGTTAGAAGCAATGATTCTAGGATGCACATCCTTTTGCTGGACAAGAGGCATCTAATGTTGATCTAATTAATGATCATCATAGAACCTTCGACATTGTTTTAGGAGGTATATTTTTACTCACGCATTGTTCAATCTCATAATGGATCTCAAAAGGAGCATCTGTAGACACCTAAAACACGTCATGTCGATGGCGACTACTCATATGGACATGCTACAAGACCATATGGAAGATATTGGATAGACTCCAAGATAGAGTAGTGGTTCTAACCACTCAATTTGGGCTCCTTGGCCTAATAATTATGAACCGCAACTCAGACTTGTGGTCTATAGGCTGAATCGTGTTGACACCTACAGTTTACAGTCTGGACCGCAACTGTAATCTGCGGTCTCAACTGAAGTTTAGTTGGCCTTCATTCAAGCCAAATTGATTTGAATGACCATTTGTTCTAGAAGAAGGCAGTTAAAGAATGGAAACTTCCAGTATAACTGTCCTAACCACTCCTTGATCTTGGCTTCTCCATGAAGCCACCCCTAGCCCTAGGACATCCTATAAATACCCCCTCAAAAGAGACAAAATATATAGAGCATTTTGATAGCGAAGCGCTATCAAAATATTGTATGAGAGAGTGCATTTGGAGATCAAAGAAATGAAGCCCTGTCAAATTATGGACTCATGTGAGTGCATAGAGAGAGATTTTTTGTCATCACCATTGTCAATTTATCAAGCATCATGATGAATTAGGCCATGGATGCCCTAAGGACCTAGGAGAGCTAAGAAACGCTAATTTGGGCAAACATAGGCCCAATTCAATGATTCAACCACCAAACCTATTAGAGGACACCGAAGGTGACCATTGAACATCAATTGGACAAGGAGGTCAAGCCCACAACCCTTGAATTTGGAGGGCAAACCACTTTGGTTGCTCACCGTGGCTTTCAACTACAGTTTACAATGCAGACCACATGTCAGTGCTACAGTTTGCAACAGGTGATAGATCTCTTTACTATTTTATTTACAATATGCTTAATTAGATCATGTTTAGCATTTTAATGGTTTAGTTAGGATTTTAGAGACTTTTGACCAGCATAATTAGTATTTTTACTAACTTGTTCTCATTATAGTAGTTTAGACATTAATGGCTTCTTTTCATGTTATAGTGCTTCATTTCAAGTAATTGATGCCATAGATTGATAGTTGTATTTCTCGTTCATATATTTCCATCAATCTTGATAGGATTTGTGCATGTTTATCATAGTTTATGCATTTTATTCAATTAATGTCATTATACTATTTTCATGCTATTTGTCTTTAAAGGGCCTCATCATGAGAGGTTTCCTATGCTTTTGACATTATTGTGTTGTTTCTTGATCTTAGGAAATAGGTTTCAAAGGAGCTACAACCATTTATTTCCTTCCTCAATGTGAAGAAGAGGGTCTACTCCACCCTAGAGCAGTTCGTGTCATCCTGAAGGGTATTTTGAAATCACACCTACCCTTGAGAGGGAAACAAAATACCTCCTATTGTAACAATTGTATCAAGATGATTATCCCTAAGAGGGATGTATTTGTAATTTGAGTTTGGCATTGAAATATAATGGAATAAAGCATCTTTTATTGATCATATTGTTGTCAATTTCTTGTTCTTGTATGCATTTTGTATTGTTTTTGTCAATTCTTGCAATAGGATACATTAGGTGTGATCTTTTCTGGTGGTTACAACTTCTAACCTTTATTTCCTCCTTAGGTAGCTTGAATGCACATTCACAATGCGCTAGCCCTAACATCCATGAATGGAGCTCAATTTTCAATAAATTCACATGCTATTTGCACGTTTGCTAGATCTACTTCAATTCCATTTAGTCTTTTTCAAGTTAAGCATGAAATATTACAAGATAAACCTAATGTAATTTGGAATTATAAAATCTTCTTTGCCTTACAACATATGTTATGTCTACTGGTGAATAAATTACTATTATAGACATTATGTGTGTTGCTTCTATTTCTTGTTGCATGTATATGCTTGACTCCTCTTTGCTATCATTGGATCTTCACTTGACTCCTTGTTTCTCTAGATTTTGTTGGCTCTTCTATTAACTCCTCCTTGCTACTTTAGCTTCCTGTTAGCTCTTCACTTGACTCCTTGATGCTTTAGCTTCTATTAGCTTATCTGTTTGACTCCTTATTGTGATAGATTTTAAATTCGCTTAACTTTTCCTTGTTGTGCTAGCTTATGAATTATAATGAATCCTATCTTTGTTGGCTTTCCAATTCACTCCCACCTATCATTTTCTTCTCCTTGATAATTCAAAGTCTAATTTCTAGTATTCACTTTGCTCTCATCTATGCTTTTCTTCTCCTTCTTGATAATGCATAGTTTTATTGTTGGTCTTCTCACTCAGGTCACTCGTTGATGCTCTGGTATCTAGCTTATGTTGTCACTAGCTAGTGCTTAGATCACTTGCTAGTGTTCTAGTCTCAATATTTTTTCTCGATCCACTTGCTGATGTATAGTTCATGTGTTGGTGAACAAACTGCTCTTTGGTGCTTGTTGGTATAAGGGCTTCATGTTGGTACTTGTTGGTGCATAGGCTACTTGATGTTTCTTAGGCCTCTTGTTTAAGGTTACATGATAATCTATGTCTTTCCTTCATAGAAGGCACAAAGTTCTTGCTTTGAGCTCTTTTTGGTGTTCTAATTTGGATGTTGGGCGAATAATTTTATATTAGAAATAACTCATTTATTTCAATGCTAAATCTTCCTTCTATACACACTTATCAATTCATAAAATATTAGCACTCTTCATCTTAAAGGTGATTTCCTTATAATTCATTGATGTAGTGAATATCTTCTCTTCTTAGAATGCTTTTCCTCTACACTTTGCTTATACTTTGCTTTTTTGTTTAGCTTATCTTCTACTTAGTTTATCCTCTATCTTAGTAGCTATGTATTTCTCTTTGTTGTTCTATTCTCTTCAAAAAACTTTAGAAGTTGAAATTCTTATCTATCTTCTAAAGGAATCTTCTCAACCTTGTAAGATATAATCTTCAATATCTTAGGTTGCACCTAATAATCCAATATGATTCTCCTCCTTACTAGAGAAATGAATATTAAATATTAGGATGGCTCTTTCATGAATGACCAACTATATTTTGAGTTGGTTCTTCCTCAATATTCAATAGTGATTCTCCTCTTTCTCTAGAGAATCCAAAAATATTAATGTAAGGGATGCTATATCCATGAATAATCAACTATCTTGAGTTGATTCAACTTCAATATTCAATCTCTAAATTTTTAATTTTTAGTATCCAAATTTTCTCTAAGTTGGTTTCTAGTCAATATAAAACATCCAAATTTTCTTTGAGTTGGTTTCTAATCAATATCAAACATCCAAATTTTCTCTAAGTTGGTCCTTTCTATAAATATATCTAAGTACTAGTCTTCATTGGTTTTCCTCAAACCAAGTGGAAATATCCTAGCCCGCTCTACTCAATAAGACCTTTAAAAATTTAGAGTCCAAGTCTTCACTACCTTTAAAGTGGATAGACTCTAAATCAAATTTATCAAATGTGGACAAAGTCAATTAATAATGATGGCTAAATAAAATGAACTCTATCAAATTGGGTAAAATTTGGTGGTAGCTTTGATACCATTGTTGATTTTTAAGTCTATCTACCACAAAACATCACAAAATATTTCATAGGATCAAATATGAAATAGCCACAATATTAAAGGTCAAAGTAATAATAATATGAGTAGAATAATATGAGAAAATTAATATGTATATCAAGGCTTAAATAATAAATAAAATAACATTCATTTATATACTAAAATATGAATGTAAATAGCTTGAATCATTCATGAACTATGCATGAATAAAACTTACAATATTTATTACTCAAAATGTATACAAGCTTTATTGCTTCTATTACAAATATTGATAGATACTTATTTTGATTCTTTTATATTATCCATAATTGATAATTCTATGGAGCATTATCTCCATAATATAGCCATAGTACTGTGACTCTTCAAGTACTTGAATATTGCTCTCCATATGCCAAGTCTCATGACTCTTGGCTTATCAACTTGCCACTTGCATACTTGATGGACACTTGACTCTACAACACTTGCACATATCTACATGAATCTTAGACTCCTACATGCACTCCTAATTTAGGATACTTATACACATCCTCACATTACATATTTCACTCTTATATACAAGACACTTGTGCATATTCTCTCTTACTTGACACTTGTGCATTTCAAGTACAAAGACACTTACATAAAAAGAGAAAATATAAATCACACTCTAAACTATATACTCAACCCTCATGTATTACATATTTATAAATGTGCCATGAAGGAATCATAGGGGTACATTAACATGTACCAAATAATGTAATATTCCTAAACAAAAATTACATAATGATATTAGGATAGGATCCTAACATGCCCTTCCCCTTCAAGAAGCTTTGTCCTTAAAGCTTGATAAAACTACTATTGAAGTTGAAGAAGTAGCATATTTTAGGATGTACATGTCCATAGATACATAATACTTTTGATCTCTAAGATAACTGAATATTTTGTATTCAACTCAAAAGTGTTGTTTGAAATTGTAGACACCTACCATGAACCATTCTTCAAGGAGGAGACATGAAAAAATGAAATTCATCTTATAAGAGGGTGTTAATGTGAGATTGTATGTTATGAGCCCAAGTCGTTGTAACACATTAAATACATACTCTAAGTGGTGGTGAACAACTTCCTGACACATACATTTTGGGCCATCACCAATTTTTTCTTGAGGAATTGATGAAGTAATTCATGCTCCTAGAAAGTGGAATGTTTTATTCAAGCTTTGAAAATAGTTGAAATGTAGGATGAATTTGATGGGGAAGGATGTTCAAAAACTTGTTCCAAGTACTTGTTAATAAATTTTATGTGGTAATTTTTTTAGGGATAGTATGCATTGCTCTTTTGGAGGTTTGTGTCCTACAATTTAAATAATTTCTTCCAAAAAAATGATGAAGGTAGGAAAAATAATGGAGTGGGGCATGGCATGAAGGTGAAAAAAAAATTCATGGATATGTCGACAATCGTAGGGGCCTTATAGGAATGATCTAGAGAATAGAAGTGAACATAATGAGATAGACAATCTATCACTTCCAAAATGACTATTTTACCTCAAAAGTTTGAAAGCCCTTCAAAAAAATACCTAGAAATATCCATCCCATTATTTTCTAGACTAGGAATATGCTATGGTAGTAATTCTTGTGGTTCAATGGACACAAGTGCCTATTTTTCTACAATAATTTATATTTTTTGGTTGAACTATATCACTGGTAGTTTGGGCTTAGATTACAAATATTTGCACCCCTACCCTTTGTGACGACTTCAATTTTTTTCTTTAGGTTGAGGAGTATCTATTGGCATACTATGAAGAGTGTATTACTTTCCCTACTAGGTGAATTGCATTCAAAGTTAAGAAAAATCCTAGACTATGAGATCCAATGTATGAAGCCACTGAGTTCCCAATACTATATCACAACCCCCCAAAGGAAGAGCAAACATGTTCATCTTGAGATTGTAGTTCACCATCCACATATTTATATTTTTGCATTTTATTTTCCAAGGGAGTACTCCCCCATTGGCTACCATGACTTCAAAAAATTACAAGTATATGTAGTAGTCTACTCATTTGGCCACTTGAGGATCAATAAAATTGTGTACTCCATGAATCAATGAGGATTATGATGCATTGCCCATTGAAATTCCATTCCACTTTCATGGTTTTTGGAATGGAAATTCTTGCTAAGGCATGCACACAAATATTTGGTAGTTATTCCTCTATGAATTCAATTTCTATTGGTAGATATTCTTCTCTATTGTCCTCCTCATCATGATATTATTAAATGGAAGGATTACCCACATAGAGTAAATACATTTTTTCTATACACACTTGTGGCCTAGGGAGATTTATCATCACAATTATAACATAGATATTGTTCCCTTTGTACCTCCATTTCTTCTTTGGTAAAACACTTGATTGGTGATGATTTATTGGTAAAATTTTATGTTAGTTGAGATTAAATTAGGGGTTGATCTTGAGGGGGTTTGAATGTATGTCATTGAGCTACAAATTTATCTTTACCAATCTAGCCAAACCTACTACTTGAATCTTTGTTATTGGTTTAAACATCCTCACCTCTACTTGAATATCTTATTTTAACCCAATGATGAAGTGACTTGAAAAAATCATCACTTAGGTCCCTTGTGTACTTTGTGTTAACAATTCAACTATATTTTTCACAAGAACAATATAAAATATTCATACAAATGCATACATTCAATATCACACTTACTATAAGTTGTAAGCTTACTACAATGGTAAGGGATTTGGCCTCTCTTTGAGAGGTCCAAGGTTCAAACCCCACTCAGTATGAGGGGAATGAGACCCCTCATAAAAACCTGTGTAAAATCATTGAAAAAATATCACACTTATTTAATAATATTATTGATTAATATTTTAATACAAGAAATGCAAATACTATGTAATGCAAGGTTTGTTCTCACAATATCTATTATAATTCTTTGTCTTCAATATATACATATTTGATACAAGAATCTTCACATTCACAAAACTTTTGACCTTTCTACTTACACCAACTCTCCATCTCCTCAAACACTTGAGAGATACGAATCTTCTTATTTCTCATAAGAGAACTATATTTTATTGACACCAAATAATGTTGAACCTATAATGATTACTAAATGACAAACTCTCTAAATGACTTATATTTACAAGACACTTTTCACACCACATAAATACAAACTATTTATAAGTACCAAATAATGTAATAAACTCCAATAGTTTACAAATTTTGAAACTATGTTTGATAGTCTTAGACTATTGTTATCTATTTCAACTTGTTAAGGGCTCCTATGAAATCCTCATACTTATTAGTTCCAAAGTGGATGAGTAAATGGATCTAAAATATAGCCCAAGTGAGATTTGGATGCATATTTTTCAACCACTAGTACCATTGAAGTACTTTAGATTTAAAATTTAAGGATGTTATTATGAGCCTTAGATTTTAGGGACCATCATGAAGAGCAAAATATTATTTTACCTGATACAACCAATTAGTGGGGTCTTCTCCATCAAATTTGGAAAATCTAGCTTGGGCATTTTATAAAGGTCATTACTGGGAAAGGTATTGTATGTTCCACCCTTTTAATTAACCACCTTATTTTTAGAACCCTTGTTGCCTAGTTGGTCATATTTAAGATCCAAACCCAATAGATAAATCTCAACTTCAAAGAACTTGGTAGTAAATAGTTTTTCCATATTTTGCTACAATTGTAATACATAACTTATTTAGTTTCTTAGTTGCTTCATTTGGTTACCTGATTCCTCTAACTAGCCACCTCTAGTAGCTTTGGCTATTTTTTTGTACCCTAGGCTCCCAAAAAAGCTCATAGGTGTTATATAGCAAAACAATTAGCTCGAAGAGATGACCAAAATGGGCTATACTATAAAATCACATATTTTAGCTTAAAAAAAAAGCTTATGGGTGCTATATATCAAAATGATAAACTCAAAGAGACAATCACAATGGGTATACCACTAAATGGTGATTTTTTGGCCTCTAGAATTTTTAATTGGATTGTTACCAAGAAACTATTTTGACAATCAAACAAGGATTTTTTTGCACTATTTGTGTTGAAACTACCAAACAAAGTATTTTCTACACTATAACAATACCAACTAAATACTGCCTACTCTAATGACTATCAACTAACTGCTTTGATTTTTATGTTTGACTATCTTTGTATATTCTAGATATTGTCTCATTACATAGTTTGTGTATCATCAATTTGTGTTGCTTATAATCACCTATTTGGTATGCTCAATTTTGATATAAAGGTTTGAATGGGAAAGGATAAAAATTAGACTCAATAAGGACACTCTAGGCTAAGGTAAGTCTAGTTCTGTGGTATCACTTATATATTCTCTTGGTCATGATTAGTGGTTGGCTCAATATCACATAGCTTTGACTATAGAGGGTTCCACCATAACTATAGTCACGCTACCCATTTTTTTAGTGTACTGTAAGAGTAAATTCCCAAGGCTAATTGCTTATTGGTACACCATAAAATCAAATGATTAATATCTTCCTAGGGTTGAAGGCTTATCTTATTCCTAGGGAGGTCTCCCTATATACCTGAGGGTATGTGGGTACTTGTCGCTATACATAGGTATTTTCCAAGTCTTGGTAATTAGAGTCTAATCACCCCTCACTTCATTATATGCTTTATGGATAATCTAGCTTAGCTAAAACAATAATTACATAATATTTTAAAACCCTCAAAATTATATCCTAACCCACTAAAAACCAAAAAATATATGTTACTTTCTTGCAGGGTATGTACAAAAAATGAACAAAATAAAATAGATTATACCTAATAGGTAATAGATTGTAGGACAATAACTATTACAATTGCAATGGAACACCACCATATAAAGTGATCTAATACCACTTATTACAAACCTTCAGTTAAAAATAAGCACATTCACAACAATAATTGAAAAATTTAACAAAAATGCAAGAAAAAAGATAACAAAAATGCTAAAAAATATTAAAATATGCAACAACTTTATTATTCACAAAAATTATATCATAGACCTCTTCAAGGGGTGACCTCCTTGGAAGCAAAACTTCATTACAATTTGAGAAAATAGAATTAATACATTTCATTTTCCCCTTGTCATTATAAAGACTCTTTATCTACCGTAACGCTAAATCTCAAAGGTTAGTCCACATGCAAGTGAGTGACCCAAGCTAATAACTCCTAATAAAAGAAATGATTACATATTTATTAATAAGTATTGGTTACATAATAATGTCTCATGCACATACACCACTAGAATGCGAAGGATTAGGGTATTTTTTAAATATCTCATATTTTAGGAGTCATATCTCCGTGATGCATTGTGTAATTTAGCCAATTCTTGGAAAAACTTGAGTAGAATTTGAATATATTTAAAATATGCCATCATATGAAGGAATCCAAGCAAAATTGAGGGAGATATGACCTTGTAAAGTCATCCATCCGAAACAAGGGTAGTGATGATTTTACGAGTCATGAAAATAAAATTAAATATATGTCATCTAAGGTTAAGATGATGGGAGGAGAAATGAAGGGCTAGGACTTTAGTGAGGCAAGAATCTATTTGATCATATAATTTTTTAGCGAAGTTTTTTTTACCCTTCTTTATCTTTGAAATTTTACATGCAAATTATTATAATTTTTTTATCAAATATTAGATTTGCTATAGGATATTTTGGTAAATTTCAATAGATTTTGAGTTTTAGTTTCCTTTCCATGGATCGATTTATAGCTAAATGCTTAGAATTATCTCTAGTGGTAGAAAATAGTGAGTGCACCATAGAGGATCATTCCTCATTGCTCCAAGATAGAGCTATTTTTGGTAAATTTAATGGGTATTAGCCAAGGGCTTCAACCTTGAGAAAATGGATTGAGAGGAGCTGGAAGTCTCCAAGAGTGATTCTATCATTTCTTCCCAAAGGTTTCTTCCTAGTCATTTTTTGTTCTAGGGAAGAAAGATATAGAATCCTAAAAGGGGGTCCTTGATTTATGGGAAGAGCAAGAATCTTCCTTATCCACTGGTATGAAGGCTTTTCACCTAAAATGTAAATATATACCTAGTATCAAATTGGGTTATGATGTACGGGTTGTCCATTAAATTTTGGAAAATAGATACCTTCAAGATAATAGAAAACACTCTAGGATAATTTGATACTACAAAAGATGGATTCTTGGCTATTTATGCTTGGATTTTGATCATGATTGATATAAGTAAAGATTTACCAGAATCAATCATTCTTAAGTATAGGGATAAGATGTGGATCCAAACCATATATTATAAAAATATCTTTTAGATGTAGAATATGTCATAAGGTGGGGCATATTGAGAGATCATGGCCTAAGAGAATCTCAACAGAATCATATGTAGAAAATCATAAGAGAAACTTACAAATGGATACATATGAAGATGGTTTTCAATTTAAAAAAATAGATCTAGAAAAAATAAAGCAAATAAATAGTGGATACCAGTAAGGAAGTATATTGGAAGAAATACCAACTCTTTTGAGGCTTTAGCCTATGAAGAAAAAGTAGATCAAAGCTTAGAGGACACAATACAATAGGTTCAACATATTAACAAGGAACCATCTATTTAGTATGATCCTAATTTAGGGATAATTTTTTTTTATGAACCTAAGGAATGTGTCTCATCAGATTTTGAAGACTCTCTTGAAGTACCATGCACCATTAAGGAGAAAAAAAATAGCAAATAAAATACAATTTTAGATGTTAAGACCTATGCCATTAATAAGGAAATACCAGAAAATGAGTAGGACAAATCAAAAGCTTCTATAGTAGAGCTAGGAGAGGATAAATATAATGAAAAATAAAGTTGTGAAAGAATATTTAGGAATAGAATAATAAGACCTACTCTTGATAAAAGCAAGGCAAAAAGAGAAAAATCCTCAAATTATCAAGCAAGATCCAGGGAAGCAAGATCAAACATAGAGAAAGGAACACAAACTAAGTTGGTTGAACTTATATTTACCAAACAACAAAATGATATTTGTAATTTGTAGACATGCAATAACCCCTAATGAGACATGATTATCATCTCATGGAATATAAGGGGTGCTAATACCCCCTCAAAGCGGAGGTGTATCAGGGATATCTATTTAAGTAATAAGCCTAATATTATTTGTATCTAGGAAACTATAATGACAAAAGAATAAGTTTCAAAAACTACGAAGGCAATATTGATGAGATGTGAATGTGATGCTATGGATTTTGAAGGAGTGTCAAGGGGAATTCTAACTTTTTGGAATCCTACTAGAGCCTCCTATGTAATCATTCATAAAAGTAGGCATAGGAGAGTCTCTTTAGTCACATGCTACTTTGAAGATATTCATTTCATCCTTATTAATGTCTATGGACCTACAAATTAGTAATATAGAATAGACGTTTGGAGTGGGATTGAAGCCTTTATAAGAAGTAAAGACCAAGAAACCGATTCATGATCATAGGAGATTTTAATTCCATAACCAAGTTGGATTAAAAATTAGGATAATTAGAAAACTAATCCAAAGTATGAGAGATTGCTTAGCTTTTATATAAAACAATAATCTATGGTAGATTACTTAGTAGAATTAAATCAGTAGAAGGGATTTGGATTGAAGACCAAAGTGAAATTACAAAAGAGGTAAGGTGTTTTTATTAGAATATTCTAAGATCAGAGGACTCTAAAGTTTTTAATGATAAACTTCTACCAGAAGTACCTTCAGTTATAACGAATGAAGAAAACAAAAATTGATAGAGCCTATTACTTTCGAAGAAGTTCATTTAGCTTTTTTCTCTTTTAATAAGGATAAATGTCTAGGTCTGAATGGACTCTCTACAACTTTCTAACAATATAATTGGGATATACTGAAGGATTTTTTATTAGTGGCAGTGGAACAATCAAGGGTAAAACAATACACACCTTATAAAATAAATGCAATATATCTTATCCTGATTCCAAAAAAGAAGAATGTTGAATTATTTGATTCATTTAGACCCATAAGCCTATGTAATATGACATATAAGATTATATCCAAAGTGATGGTAAATTAATTAAGGTTATTGTTAGATAAAATTATTTAAGAAGAGCAAGGAGGATTTGTGAAAGGGAGATAGATTCTGGATAGGATCATAGTAGCTCATGAAGTTCTACATTCAATAGCTTCAAGAAAAGATAAAGTAATGATCTTAAAACTTGATATGAGTAAAGCCTATGATAGGGTTAAATGGGATTTTATTTTTTTGTATTAAAAAAGTTTGGATTTGGAAAGAAATGGGTTATATGGATTAAAGCTTGTGTCTCTATAGTTTTATATTTGGATTTGGTCAATGGGTTAGGAACAAAATCATTTAAATCCAAGAGAGGTCTTAGACAAGGATATCCTCTATCATCGTATATGTTCATTATTATGGTAGAGGTTTTGGGTAGGAACTTGAAGAAGGCTAACAAATATGGGTTTATAAGTGGACTTAAGGCTAGTAATAACATTGACAACATCACCTATCATCAATTTGTATATGATACAACCTTTTTTGTAAGGGCAAGGATAAATGAGGCCAGATATTTGAATAAGTTATCAAAGGAATACAAAAGAGCATCACAGAAAAATTTAATAGGATAAAATCCATAATTTACTTCCTAAACACTACAACTAAAATCAAAGCAGATATTTACAAGTTACTTCAAATGGAGGTAAATTTACCAACAAATTATTTAGGGATGCCCTTATTTGAGGGGAGAATGAGGATAGAATTATAGAATCTATTTATAAGTAAAGTTTAAAATAAACTATCGACATAGAAAGGTAGATGGTTATCATTAGCAGAAAGAGTGTAACTAATTAAGTCAGTCTTACAGGCCATTCCAACATATTATATGTTGTTGTATGCTATGCCAAAATCAATAGAAAAAAATTTAACTATATTATGCGATCTTTTTTGTGGTCAGGATTACATGATAAAAGGAAATTTTGTTTTGTGAAATGGAGCAAGATGTGTGATGATAAAACTAGGGGAGGTATCAGTTTAAGAGTTATTACAAATACAAATTTAGCTCTTAGGGGAAAAGTAATCTAGAGATTGTACAAAAATAGTCAAATACAATGGGTAAGAATTCTTCTAAGTATGTTGAGTCCAATGACCCAACCTTAAAACTTACTACATTCTCTCTACCAAATGGTTCTGCACTTTGGAATGTTTAAAAAAATCTATTGATCTAGTGATTAAAGGTTTAATATGGGTGGTGGGAACTGGTGAAAATGTTTCTACTTGGATGAACACTTTATGTGATAAAAAACCACTCAATATAGATCTAATTTTGAAACCTTGGATGATATTAATTCAAGATAAATATGGTGATAGGGTTTCAAAGATTTTGTAAAAAAGTCAGGAAGGAAGATACAAATGGAAAGAAGAGTTTTTTGTAAGTATACAAGATATTGATGTTATGAGGTAGTTGAGTAGAAAGATAGCAACAGTGATTGTTCTGAGGGGAGCTAAGGATAAGTTGATTTGGAAGTTGAATAGCTTAGGAGAATACAAAATAAGAAATGGATATAATGTAAAGCACCAAAAAAATGGGAATATTGCAAGAATATGAAGAGATATTTGGGATAGCCCAAGCATTCCTAAAGTCAATATGTTTGTTTGGCTAGTAGGTCATGGCCCTTCACAATGTGTTCTTTGTAAAAATAAGGAGGAGAGTATAGACCATCTCTTGGGACATTGATCAATAGTATAGAAAAATATGGCAATGTATTCTTAATATGTTTGGTAAATGCAAGGTGATGAATGGTAGAATTGAAAAAGAGTTAAAGCAATGACATAACACTTTTAAAAGTGAGGCTTTACAAAGAATTTGGGATATATCAAAAGATACAATACTTTGGATTGTATGTCTAGAAAGGAATAGAAGAATATTTAAAGGAAAGAAAAGTATTTTAGAGGTAATGAAAATAAATATATGTTTAGCCATAGAGGAGTCTAATCCAACCCCATCAACTCACCCAATTCCTAATTTGGAAGTAAAGAGCCTTGATATATGGAGTCAATTCATAAAATGGAATTATGATTTTGGCTATATGAGAAACAAAAATAAGGTAAATAATATAAAATAGAAACCATCACATGTGGAGTTGGTCAAATTGAATTTAGATTGAGCATCTAAAGGAAATATAGGACGAGTAGAAGGATGAATAATTAGAAATAATAGAGGAGAGATTTTTTCTCATTACGCTTTTAATAGTGGATTTAAGATAAATAATGAAGCTAAAGCTTGGGAAGATTTAGAAGGATTAAAAATATGCAAATAAATTAAATGGAACAAAGTATGGATGGAAGGTGATTCATTCATAGTAATAAATGCAATTTTGAGGAAAGTAAAGGCTCCATGGAATATTCAAAATATAATTGTGGAAATTCAAGATATTGCTAAAGAGCTTAAAGACTTTGGGTTTACACATACATTAAGGGAAGGAAATAAATGTGTATATAGGCTATCCAATAGAGAGGTTTTAATTGAGGATCATGAAGTTAAATTCTCTTTTCCATGGTTAGAGGAAGTAGTAAGTTTAGCTGAAGCTAAAAATAAAATGTTGACTATTTGAATCAAATAATGATTAAGATTTACTTTAGTGTTATCCATTGGTAATATCTAATTTATTTTATAATATTAATGTGTTTGCATATAAACTATTTATTATTGTGGTAAAGAAAATGTGCCATTTTTATTATGTATAAAAGATATTATAAAAAATATTTTATGATGTCCCTTGGGCTTACAATAGGGGTTTCCAAGGTGGGAGACTCCATTTTACAATATAAGGTTAAGGCACAACAATGGGTCTTCTAAACCACTTCTAACCGTGGGTGAGTTTTACGCTTGATGACCACCCTAGGTTGAATGTGCCTTCAAGAGCCCTACACACAACTAAACACAATGATTAGTAGCATTTGTGGGTCTACCTTGGTTAGACCCAAATTTATAAATTATGTAAGAAATAACAAGAAAAATTTAATTTAAAGCATGAAAATAACTCAAAATGATGCAAAAAACATAAAATATTACCTTTCTCACCTTTGTTGACAATATGTTATAGGGTTTTTAACTGTCTAGTTCTGGAAGTGAACTACCTAGGTTTAGGTGATATTGATTATAAACCACCTAAGGGTAGGTTGTTAAATTTGTGCTACTTATAATGCTATGAAAATATAGGAGGAGGCTATATAGGATGTTGAGGACTAAATACCTAATTGAAGTTGGTCCTAAGAGGGAACCACCCATCTAGGGATGGTTACGACTATGAACCGCCTAAGGGAAAGTGGTTGAAGTTGTATTATCTAGAATTTGATGAAACTTTTAAGGGGCATTTGTATTGATGCTGGTAGCCTCTATTTGATTTTGGAGTCATTTGGAGCTTACACTTATGAGCAGTTCATAAAAAAACAAGTACAAATGAAGGCACACAAATGAGTCCATGGTTGGTTTGCAAACAAGATTGTGCACACAAGAGGATTTTTAACTAAAATTTGGTAGATTTTTGGTAAGGAAACTTCACACTCTTATGAAAATGAAGGAAATAAGGTATATTTATAGAGTTTTGCAAGGGAGATGGTGTAGTGAGGTCTAGGTGAGGTGGATATGACTTGGCAACCAAGTGGTATGGGTGAGGGGGAGAAAAATCTAGAAAATTCCACTTGCATGGTCAAAGAGGATGTGTGCACTAGGTCTTATTAATTCCCTTGGATGAGGAGAGTACTCACTGCACTCAAGTGGCATGTGCACACCATGCCTCATTAATGATCTTATGTGGGGAGAGTCCTCACCCCACCCAAGTGGCATTTACAAGGCATGGGGGTAGTAAGGGTGAATAGGGATTGTGGAAGATAGATGTAGAATAGGCTAGGGTGATATGGACCTAAGCTATGGTAAAAGGGGTGATTAGGGGAATGTGCACATAGGTTAGGGTGGATGGTAGGCACATGGTGACCAAGAGCTTGGTGTAGAAGAGAGCTTAGTGGAAAAATGGGGGCTAGAAATGCAAAAATTAATTTTTGTAATATTGCATGTCAAATATTTAAATTAATTGGGATCTTTGTAGAATTATTAATTATTGAAATAAGAAAAATATCAAAATAACAATTTTTAGAGGTCTATATTTGCCCCTTTTTGTATTGCATTACATGATAAACACAATGTATTGCAAAAACACGACATCAGATGGGTGAATTTATGATGGAGAACAATGGAAGGTGGTGTTTGACCATAGATTTTGGTGCATCACAATGATAGTTGAGAGGAAAGAGATGCAAGGTTATCTCAAATCAAGAGCAATGTAGGATGCCCCAATTATAGAAGGGATGAATACCCTTGAATATTTATCTTTAATAGATTGTTGAGACCATTTGATGTGGTAATATAACTAGCCATTTGTAGGTATCATCACAATGCTTCGATCAACTTATCAAAGTATGATGCGTGAGTAACCTTACAATAATAGGTATGGGACATACCAAATTGATTGAATTGGAGTTTGAGTTGAAAAGACAAATTCTACTCTTTTCCCTAGCAGAGGAGGGTTATGATAGTTTCAAGCAAATATTTTTGGACATATATGATTTTGGATTGATTGTTTGGGTATTGGACCTATTTGAGACAAAATTTTATTGGTAATATTTACCCCCTCAAGCTTTAATTTTATGGATGAAGAAATTAAAGACAACAATGAAATGCTTGACAAAAATTTCAATGTGCAACTAAAAAATGGAAATGAAGTTGTCAGAGGGTGCAATTTGCCATTGGAGGAGGAAACATTTTGACTTGTGGAAACCACCCACGCATGGGTGGTGGTTGAACACCCACTTGTGGGTGGTTGGAAACCATCCCAAGTGATCATTGATCATTCAAGATGATTGAGTGTGTGTAGGGATAAAATGTGCAACGTGTGGTATGAGCACTCTTTTGCATCATGCATTGTAGGAGAATTTGCAGTGAGTGAGGGATGTTGACAAATATTTGACATAGAGCTCTTATGGATTGGTGATTCAAGTGGACAAGATGGAAAGCAGAGGAATTGGACCAAGTTTTTGAGGGAGTGCAAGGCCAGTTAGTCACTTTTGTCCTTTTTTGTCTATTTTTGCAATTATATGATAAAATGGACCCTAGGGATTTTTTGTAGTGAAATAAAATTGTAGAAGGATAGTATAGTGTAGAAAATATTTTTTTTTGTGTTTTTGGGTATGTGGGATTTGCATGCATTGTGCTTTGTTTATTTTTTCATGTGGATGTGTGCATGTGATTTGAATTTTGCTTGTTTTGCATTTGTGGGTGATTTTTTGGTTAAAGTTTGTTGATGTTTTTGGTTAGTTCGGGATAATGGGTATCCTGATCTACTTTTAGTTGGGTGGCTTTCTAGGGTCTATATGGTTGGGTTGACTATATGGATCTAATTTTTTTGTTTATTATATACTTTTTATTTATTTTTGATATGTCATGGGAATCATCC
This sequence comes from Wollemia nobilis, assembly GCA_028583015.1. Lineage (NCBI taxonomy): Eukaryota > Viridiplantae > Streptophyta > Pinopsida > Araucariales > Araucariaceae > Wollemia > Wollemia nobilis. The sequence continues at coordinate 717,344 of JAQPPZ010001344.1, forward strand.
AGGGTCAGGTAGTTAGACCAAGCATTTGAGCCCAAGTGGTTGAGTCAATCATCTAGGGTTGGGAAACTAAGGATGTTTATTTTTTAAAAATTGATGGGATATGGGTATTTATGGGGGAACAATGTGGAAACTAAAGAATTTGAGGCCACACAATAGGTTCAGATAGATTTTTGGAGGGTGAGATATTTGTTGGATGTAGATGAATGGGTATGGTTGAGGAAGATAGAATTTGAGGGAGTGGCATTCTTAGAGCCTGTGCATGTAGATAAATGTTATTTATCGGTATTAGCCAAGAGGTGGGACCTAGATAAGGGGACATTCCACTTACTGACTATGGAGATGATAGTTACCTTAGAGGATGTATACAAGATACTTTGGTTTCCAGTTGAGGGATGTACTATCATCACTATGAGTGGACCATAAAAGGCATTGGTTATAAAGAGGGTGTTTGGGAAGGGCTGGATTCATATGAAAATCAATAATTATGGTGTAATTTATGAGTTGTATTATGATGCAAGCATACTGAATCGATAATAGGCTATGGTGATGGTGCTCATATTGAGCGTTATTTTGTGTAATTCGTCAAGTTTGAAATACCCCTTAAATATGCTAGGGGTGGTGCAAGACTTTATTGAAAGGTCAATGGTGTTTGTGTGGGCTCCAACCTTATTAGATTAGATATATAGGGAGTTATATGAGGTATGAAGGACAAAGTGAATGGGATTGAGTTGTAGCCTATTATTACAGGTGTGGGTGTGGGAGCATGTGGTTGTGGAGAGGCCTTTAGGGTTACTCTTTGATGCACATAGGAGGGTGGGGCCTAAGATACCACATGCTCTAAGGTGGTAGAGAGACAAGGAGACTCTAGCTAGTAGGCCTTATGCAGAGGATGGAGAGTTTTATCGCTCTATGTGGGTGAGTTTGAGGTTGGAGAATATTTGCTAATGACCATGGCTAGGTGTACCAACATGGATATAGATGTTATGCAGCTAGATCAAGTTTAATGAGTGAGGTGGGTTATCAAATTATAGAGCATATAGTATGAGTACTTTTAGTATACTCGAGTACTATGATAGTTTAGTCTTAGGCAAGGGATATCGAATCCACCTGTGATATACAAGAGAAGGTGGAGGGAGCCTACAACAACACCACATGTAGAGCCATTGAGTGTAGAGGTAGATGAATTTATAGTAGTGACAAACATGAATGATATTGGTACAACCTCAAAGTTCAATTGATGGTAGTCCACTCAATAGTGGCAAGTAGGGGGTGCAAATGAGGAGATGGATAGAAAGATATGGAGAGATAGTGGAGGGAGGAGTAGATGTAGGTAGAGAGAGGGATGAGGAGGAGGAGTAGTATTATCAATTGAGGTAATGAGTACATATTTGACTACTTAAGGGAGTAGGCCCATTAGGGTAAATGGTCGAGGAGGTGCCAACAACCAATTTTGGGAGTGGGGATGATTTATATTTTGATGACACTATGGAGTGGGGTGGAATGATAGAGTCAATTGATGCAACGAATAGATTGAGGAAGAGGGTGTAAAAGTTGGATGAGGGTAGAGATAGGTTGCAAGTAGATAGTACAAAGCTATTGGGGTAGTTGGAAGCATGGATATCGAGTAGCTGAGGGAAGGTGAGGACATGACAAAAACACAAGAAAATATCACATGATTGAGGTATGCACAAGATAAGTTTAGGGAAATTTATCTATGGGAGAGGGAGAAGTTTATAGCATATGCGGAGATGGTGATCTAGGGTGTGTTAGTGCCATCATACTCTACATATCGATCATAGTAGATCCAAAGGAAGACACCATTAGTAGTCCCTATAGTGCCTTATTTTTTAGAGCTTGTAGTGTCTCTAATATTTGGTACAGGCCTAATGTAGGATGACAAAAAATAGTAGAGGAGAGAGGGTGATAGTTAGGGAGGGCAGGAGGAGGGTGGTAAGATGGTGGGGAGATAGTTGTAATGATGGATATTTTTGGGGGTGGTCGTGAGGCCACAATTTTGTATTGAGTATGATGTGGTATATGGATGTGATGTAGCTTAAGGGGTAATTTTGATGTAGCCTCCTAGCATTGATGATGATGTATTTATTATTTATATGTCATGAGATATATACATATATACATATATATATATATATATACATATATATATATATACATATATATATATATATACATATATATATATATATATACATATATATATATATATATACATATATATATATATATATATATATATATATATATATATATATATATATATAATATAGATGTTGATGAGTTGGTATTTGTGATGATGTGATGTGTGTGTAGATGATTATGATGTGTATGATTTATGAATGCATTTGATTAGATAGATATGCTATGTGAGATGTCATGTATTTGATATGTTTATGTGATGGATGATGATGTGTTTACTTGTTTTCATGGTTTAGACTCATATGTGTTTGGTTGATCACATTTTGGATATATGTATATACATTTCATAATCAAAATTAGTTTAATTAATCAATGATAAATTAATAGTCATAATGACACATTAACATGACATGAAAAAGATAATTAAAATGGACTGAAGACATAAAACATGGAGGATAACGTGTTTACCAAATAAACAAGGAATAATAGCATATGATGAATGACATGAATGGAGTTTTTAGGATATATGTATAGTGAATGAGAATGAGCCAAGATGTTTGCCACCCAAATACCTTAGAGTTTTTAGATCCTAGAAGTATTTTAGGAAACTCAAACATCCTAGTGACACCAATCAAACTCATCCATGGATCAATCAATATCCCATGGAAACATAGACCATCCTAAAAAAGAGTAATCCAATCATGGAATGACGTGTATGCAATGATGTTCTTTCCCAATATTGAGCAAGGTTGGACTAACCACTTGTAACTCAAGCCAATATAAGCTAGCTCATCCATGATATTTTAGAGGTATATACAAAATAAGGTCGCTCACGTAATAGATATGTCATCATGTGTAGGGCCTACTCCATTGCTAGTCAAGCATCTATAGCCTTGATGGAGGTTAGCCCCATAATCCTTTGACATAGCTCCACTACTAGCTAGGCATATATAGCCCCAATGGAGGGGTCTAAAATACCTGAGGAACCAAGTTGTGGATCTCTTTTCATCATTTTTTGAACAAGCTAATTTTAATCCTCAAGTTTAGATTATGTGCATGATAGGATGAGTAAGAAAATTTTCATTTTATGACAAGACTACTCATGGTATCATCTTCTCTAAACTCAAAATTTGATTAATGTGTGATATGTGCATGGTCCAATAAAGAACTCAAGTTAGCCAAGGGAGGCAAAAATATCCTTAGAACATGATGACTTTTGATAAAGGTTGAGTGGAACACTAGGTATGGTTGAATAATAGAAACAACCTCTATTTCCAAGCAACCTAAGAAAATGATTGAACAAGACATTGTGATGGTGAGGACGATTAACATATGTGACTTACAAAATATGAACGATACACAAAGGGAGCACAAAAAAATGTAGAATACTATATGACATGTGACATAACAATACCAAATGTACAAAGGACATGAGATAAATAAAGCATGATACACACAAATGGACACAATATGTATAACCATTTTCATATCTTTGATTAGTTACACAAGTGCATATTTGCAAATCCAAAAGGATATTTAATTGGCATGATATAAGACTTATGCATTAGTGCAATGGATGAATGGGTTGGATATATGGAATGTATCAAAATTGGATGTGGAGAAAATTACAACTACCCCAGACCAATAGGAGGATTGAAGGAGTATGAATTCCTCCAATCCAAAAGGTGGTGTTAAAAGAGGGTAAAATCCTCCAATAATAGAATTGGGTTGAATGGGAGGATAGAGGTGAAGAGAAAGATAAGGGCGAGAGGAGAACAACATGGAGAAAATAAAAGGAGAGGAATGGGGAAAATAAAAGAATATGAAGGAAGAAGAGAAGGAGAATGAGGGAAAAAGGACAAACCATAGGTACGTAGATACCCGTAGTGTGACTATACAATAATGACATAGAATCTATTAAAGAAATGGATGAGAAGGAGGGTGACAAGATGAGGAAGAAGGAGCAATGCAAGTAGATTTGGAAAGCAAATGGGCGATGATGGTCGATGTAAATGGGTCAAAGTGACACTTGATGAGGAGATGTAAGATTATCTCAAATTATGATCAATATGAGATGCTCTAGTTATGGAAGAAGTAAATACATTTTAACCTTGTCATTGATATATTGAGAAGATCATTTGATTTGGTAGGTTGATCAGCCATATGTAGGTATGCTCATGATTTTTTTGATCGATTAGATAAGTGGGCTTGATTGGCCACCTTGATGAAACATACACACATGAATAACTATACAATTACATGCCTAAAGCATACCAAATTAGATTTGATAGAGTTTGTGTTGAGGAGAGAAATTATTCATTTTCCCCAATAGATAAGGGTTAATTATAGTCTTGTAGACACCCAAAAGTCGCACATTGTCCCTCTCCCCATTTTTATGGTCAATCAATTTGCAAAACCCTCGAAAATTGCATAAATTGGCTAAAAACACTATTCATTCATCAAAATCACTATTCATCATCCTTAGCCCCTTTGGGCTAGCTAAGCCCCTTCCTACGCTTAATCCTAGGTCCTCATGTGACCTCATCCCCAACTCAACCAAGGTTGAATTCCTCACCATGGTCAAAAAGCACTTTATGCTCAAAAGTCAACATTTTTGGTCAAAACATGCTTTATGGCTAATCACATGCTTAATTAAATCTAATCCTGATTTGATTTGAGCCTTCCACCTCACCTAGTCTACTTTGACTAGCCTAGCCTTCCACCTCACCTATTCTAGCCTATCCTAGCCTTGCCACCTCTCATCCAAATATTTCTCCACCTCACACTCCCTTGGGTCATAAATGAAAGATGGAGACTTTTGCACATAAGAGGCAATTTTTAATCAAAAGATATTTCCAAAAGGTGTTCATTAATGCCTAATGGATATTTTTAGCAAAGTCATCATTATTTGTGGATGGGTGAGGGATTCTCTCACCCAACCTCATTTATGAACCAAGACACCTCAGGGGACACCTCTTAGGTGGACACCTCACCATTGACACCTCATAGGGGACACCTCATCCCCTCCCTCTCACCTTGGCCAAGTCTATAAATAGAAGGTCATTTTCACCTTTTCAAAACAACCAAATTTTGCTTACCGAAACTCTGCCAAAATCACTACAACCATTGCATCCATCATACATCCATCACACAACCATTGTACACCCATCACAATTGATTTGTCAATTTCATGATGTTTCCTTGTGATTGAGATAGGTCAATAATCCCCCAAAAAGTGCACTTTTTGAAGGTGACCCGCACAAAAATCAAAGAAGCAGCTACTCCAAGACAACCAAGAAAGTCATCTTGCAAATTTGATCTAAAAAGGATAGGTTCACACAACCCCGTGTGAACCACCCGATTCACAACAAGTTCGCACGACCCCATGTGAACCTCTGCTACAAGCACCAGAATCATCATATAAGGTAAGTATAGGTTAATTTAGTGTTTTTATGCTATTTTTAGTAGTTAATTTCATGTTTTAAGCTTGTTTAAGAGTCTTTTTATCTTCATAACCATGGGGTTTGACTGAGGTAGACCCCCAATGCACTAACAAGATTTTGTAGGTTCAACAAGTACAAAGAACACATCCAACCAACGGTGGCACACGAGCAAGAAGCCCACCTACACTGAGGAACACAAAGAAGATAGATCCTACTACCTTTGTCCATATCCGAAAGGGCTTCCTTAGGGAAGACCCTATTGTAGCCTTCAGGGAAAAATCTATAAAAGGATATCAATTTGTAACCCTTTTCATGATTTCAATAACAAATGCAGTGGATTCTATAATTTTGAATGAAGAGTTATAGTGTCATTTTTGTTGCTTTCATTCTAGCACACCCGGTGGGACCCCCACCAAGCATTAGCTTAATCACCTTCTAACCAAAAAATTATGGCCTATTTTTGTATGGTAGGTAATTGTCATCTTTGAAGAAACCCCAAACCAAAAATACCTTGAAAGCCATCTCAGGCCAAACCACAAAAGGTTCGTTGGTGCACCGGTGAGCCTCCAAAGAGAGTAGAGAGTACACACTTGGGCATGTGAATTCCCCCAATCTACCTCAAACTTGATACTTGATACCTAGGTATTGGTTCCAGACACCCACAACCAATGGCAAGGTAAGTCAAGGGAGGTTAAGAGCCTCATGTTCCTAGGGATTGCATGCCCCCATACCTAGACCACAAATCATCTCTCACCATGGTGTATGCAAGGTTAAAGCATCCTTGTATTTTTGTGTGGTTGTAGTTAGCTTATTTTCCTATAATTTGCTTTCTCCAGGTATATGTAAAATCTTTTAGGGTTTATGTTATCTTGCCAAGCTAAAAATTGACTTTTGGAACTTTTTGTGTAGGTACCTATGCTAGAACACTCCAAGAGCTTCAAAATCATCATCAAGACCCCAAAACTAGTCAGCCTAGTCTTCAAACCCTGGTTTGCATGACCCCATGCTAGAGGATAGGTTCGCACCTCGAGGTGTGAACCTTCAGAATCAACACAACTTCAGAGCAAAAGGTGAATCAGAAGGTTTTACACACACCTGGATGCAGGTATTGTGTGAAATTCATGTTTTTCCTTCCATTTTGAGGCTAACCTTTCCTATTGGGCTTCTATTCCATAAAATCGCATCTGCTTGTTTGTTTTAGTTAGATTTCCACCTGCTTTCTAGCTTAGCTTCAATTCCTATCATTTCCCTTCTTGTCATTTCCCTTCAAAAGCATCTAATTAGATTCAATTCTTGTCATTTCCCTTCAAAAGCATTTAATTAGATTTTCATTTCAAAAACCAATAGACTAAATTTATTTTTGTGAGGATGCAAGTAATTAGATTTGTTTTGAAAATGCATCCTAGCATAGCTTTCATTTGAAAAGGCATTTAGGGTAGATTTTCTTCTAAAATAGTACCACACAAACAAACACCACACACTCACATCCCATTTTTAACGGTGTAAGGAATTGGCTTTCATCTCCAGTCCAAATTGGATTTCATCACCAATTCAACACCAGAGTTCAGTGAGGTCTGGGTTGTACTCTCCACTAGCTCACCTCCAGTTTTAGTCACCATAGTATCCCCCTAGGTGGATCATTTCGACATTAATACCTAATCGGTCCTTCCCACTTTGAGTGTTGGTTATCCAAATTTCATCACTGGAAGGTACCTTTGGAGTGGGTAGTTTTAGAAAGCCCCTTTACCATAGGGCTTTTCAAAATAATTAGTGGGTGCAGCTGATCGTTACTATGCATGCCTTAAACGTGAGGGTTAAGTGAAAGCCTTGATTAGGGCTGGTAGCAACACATTGACAGTGTGACCTCTCTTCGTGAGAGTTTATTGACTCATTAGAGCATTTTGAGTCTCCCCTTTTGGATACCATTTTACTATACCAAAATCCATCTAGGTTGCCACTCACCCATTGGAAACATAGTTCTATTATGTGCACTTTTGGGCATTGTAGAAGGTTCTATGCTACGACATACCTGATTCAAAGTAGAGTTCACCCATTCTCATGATTTGTTCTTAGGGTGGATACATACTTTCATCAAAACACATGAAAACAAAAAAGAAAGAACATTTGCTTATTGTTGAGTCTCGTGAAAGTGGTTACAATAACATATCAAACTTGCTATAACTCACTCCTCAGTTGTTCCATAGTTTCACTTCCATGCTAAACACTGCATAGTCTATTTTTAGGTGATTTGCACCCCCTAGTGCGACTTTCCTACACTCAGATATATTCACATGATCCTGTGCAAAACCTAGCTTCCAGGCTACAAAACTTCATAAAATAGGTCTACACAACACACAGAGGGTCTCCATAGCAGAAATCCATCCTCTATCACTATTTTTGAGGTTCACATAACCTCGTGCAAACATCTGGTTGTAGAAGTGGTTCGCACAACCCCATGTGAACCTATTTTTTAGGTCACAAATTTCTCACACAGACACCTTCCACAACACATATCTATCATCTATTTCTGATTTTGGTGGTTCGCACGACCCCATGCGAACCTTCGATCTCAGAAGTGGTTCGCACGACCCCATGCAAACCTATGTTTTTGAGAATAGACAATGTCACATTCAACCACAGATATTCCTAGAGTCCAGATTTCACATCTTTTGGTTGTTACCACACTTTTGCACACATCACCATACCGATTATGCGTAGTCAAATGCGTGAAGCCCTTCATCATGCCACTAAGGCTAGTGAACTATCATGACCATAGGTGCCTCTACTTCTCAGACCAATGATCCACCTTCTAAGTCTGAGTAGGTTACTTCCATTGGTCCACCTAATCTATTGATCGGGCCCTCAACCCCTAGCACTAGTCCTATGTCCCATGTGGCATCATCCACCCCATCCCATCTCTTGGATGAGACCTTCGAGGAGACCCCTCCTTTGGATGATCTCTCCTCTCCTAATCCCCCATCCACCTATTGCTAGCATGTCATCTATACCCCTCCTGGTCACCCCATACCTGTTATGGTGGCAGATGAGTTCACTCCACCCCCTTCACCATCTGCCACCCATCCCTTCCTAGAGCATTCCTCTCATCCACTTTTGGGAGATGACTCTGATCCTATCATTTCCCAAATCATGCCTGATGTCATTACTACTATCCAGATGGTAGGTATGATATCTACACCTCCTTCTTCTATGCCACCTCCTTCCACATCTTCATCCCAAATCCTACCATCTCAATAGGCCTCATCTAGCTCCCAACCTTCATCCCAACCACCATCATCACTCCCACCATAGTACTTTTCACATCCATCTTAGTACTACCAGCTATCATCACCACATTTATCCCATCCCTCATTGCAGGTTCATCCACAACAGGTATCCTTATCTCCATAGCCACCTCCTTTCACACCATAGTTTGCTTCCCATCCACCCACTAGTTATCCACCATTTTCATCATATGGACCCCCATCGGCCCCTTCCTCATCATTTCGATTACCACCTCCTCCTTCCTTTTGACCTCCACCATTGAACCCCACTTATCAAGGCCATCCACCCTGATATTCGGTTCAGCCTGAATCCCTGCTCGCCATCCCATCCGTACCACCCCAATCCTCATCAGTTCCACCCCCATATTCAAACCAATCCTCTTTCACCACATATTCATCTCTTCCACCCCCATCTTCTACACCACCTACTTTCTTCACCTCACCACCCACATGGTCCTCTACCACTACTGCCCAGGCGCAACCGACTTTCCAATATGCGTAGCAACAATAGGTGCCCATACCTACCCAATAGATTCTAGGGTATTATGATCAACAACAACAACCACCCACCTTCCAATATTCCTACATCTCACCTCATCCATCTCAAGTTCCTATCCCACAATATCAAACCATGTCAGCACCTGATCCACAATAGGCTGCTTACTATCATCAGTGGGAAGAACAATAGTTGCAATATCCACCACATTTGGATTATTCGCAAACTTCATCACAACCATTACCTACATCCACATCATCACCCCCATTTCTAGCTCCACCAAACACTACCACGATGCTCTCTAGTGAATTTCAAGCCATGCAAGAGCAGATTCGTACATTGGATTTATGCACGACTGGTTATGGGCCTCAAAAACCCACATATGATGAATTGTGCAATGAACCAATTCACCCTTCTATACCTATACATCCTTATCCTTACAGATTTGAGATCCCTAAATTTGAAAAATTTAAAAGTAAGGAAGATCCTAGAGAGCACCTCAATAATTACCATTTTGCTTGTTACCAACTGCATGGTAGTGATCCCCTTATGCTTCGCACATTTGCACTTTCACTTGGGGGACAAGCATTATATTGGTACAATCATCTACCTCACCATAATTTATTCACTTTCGAATAATTGGCCAATCTATTTCTTGAGCATTTCTTGATCAATATCAAAACCAAGCTTACCTTGTTCGATGTCTATGCTTTACACCAGTATGATGATGAGCCTATTACTAATTTTATCGCCCATTGGAGAGTGGTCATTCATGATCTCACCTTCCCTCTCCCACCTTCAGAGCTCATCAAACTCTTTGTTAAGATTTGTCATAAATAAATCTCCTAGACATTGCAAATTCATCATATTCAAACATTTGAGGAAGCCATTGCCCAAGCCAAGGTTATCAAGGACATCAAGGTCCACATAGGTAAAATCAAGCTTTGGTAGAAGCCATCCTACCCCACCAATTACCACTACAATCACCCCCCATACATACCACCCACTACCAAGCCACCTCAAACCAATCAGGTACTCCTAAATTCTCCATATCCACCACCGCAAGTTGCATCAACTCAATCCCCACAATCTGCACCTCCATGACCTCCTCAAAATGCATACCAAGTCAATCCTCCACTACCTACCACTCCATACCTAGTCAACCCTCCAACACCATCTAATCCATACCAAGGTCGCAATCCACATCCACCTCATCCACCATGCAATTGGATACCTTTGTTTGAGCCCATGCCCACTCTATTTCATATATTACATGAAGGAGGTCTCATCACTTTGCCAAATGTCCAACCTCTTGATCCAAATAATCCCCTCCCATGGGACCACAATCCACAATATTTCTATGATTTTTATCACCAAAATGGACACACTCTTTATTCATGTCACATTTTTCATCATACCATGCAAGACCTTATCGATCAAGGCACTATTCAAGTCTCCAATCCCCTTGCACTGCAATGTCAAAACTTGGGGATATATCAAAATCCATTACCAAAGCATGGGGGTAATCCACCTCAATCTGATCCATGCCAAGTCAATCATGTCAATCGAGGTCCTTCCCAATAGGGATTTGTGGGTATGATCAACATCGCAACCCGTAATCAATGCTATCCACCCCTACTACAGCCCAACAACCTTCCACTCCTCAACAACCACCTACTACAATCTCATTCACTACCCCACCGATTCCTCCACCTATACCATAGAATTTCATCACCATCCATGGTAGTATTTCCCATCAGCTCCATACCACCCCTACAAGGTTATCCATCTATGACCTCCTACAGCAATCCCAACCTCACCGTGAAGCCCTTGATTCTATCCTTCACTCTCTCGATCTTGAGACTCATGATACAAATGCATTTGCTAACTTTATTGGCAATGTTTAGAGATGCCTACAACCTTCTATCAGCTTCCATGACCATGAAATTATAGAATTTGTAGGTGAGGGAGCGGATCCCCCATTACATATTCAAGCCTCCATCAACATCATCACCTATAAGCGTGTTCTCATCGACACAGGCTCATCCATCAGTATCATTTCTACCACCACCCTTGGCCACCTTCACCTTCCTCCTTCTCATATAGCCACTCCATCCATGGACCTTCAAGCTTTTGATGGCTCTATGCATCCCACCATTGGTACCATCATCCTTCCCATCAAGGCTGGTGCCAAAACCATTTCCACTCTCTTCCATGTTATCGAAGGTGAGATGCAGTATAACATCCTTTTGGGATGCCCTTAGATTTGGGACATGCAATGCATCCCTTCCACACTACATCATTGTATCAAATATATCCATAATGGCTTGGTCCACTGCATCCCCATCGATGGTGATCCATTCGAATTTTGCAACATTATCACCCTTCCACTAGGTCCACCCTTATCATCCACGTAGTTCGCCCCTACCCCACGTCATTCTTTAGACACCACCTATCCATCATCTTCACAATCACATCCTACACCTGATCTGAGCAACATTGCATCAACCTCCTCAAATCCACCTCAACCACCGAGTGCCCTAACTATTCCCACATTTTCACATCGTCCTTCTTCATCCTTCACACCACTCCCTCCATTCACCTTTTTCACTACACCCTCCTTAGCATCTTCATCCAACAACCCTCCCATTATTCCCACACCACCTCCATCTTCCCACCACTTTGTACCTCAATCAACATGAACACGGGTAATCTCTAGTTCACCAACCACAACTTCTATCCCCACTTCTCAATTCACCCATGCCAATCATCCCATCACCAGAACACCTACTGAGTGCTATGAGTGGACACAACACACCGCTCAACTTGATGACCAGTTAGCTCAATCAGATCCTCCTACTTCATCCCCTTCATCCACCAATCCACCTACACCTATCCCACCATCCTCTCCACTACCCAAGGGGTCCTCCCCTCAACCTGAGCATACAAACCCTCCTCATGTTTCTATACTCATGACTACACCAAGTCTTGGTGAGTATAACATAAGAAATGCTCAGGTTATTCCCTCCACCATCCAATCCACCCATGACTTTGGTCATCCTCATGATGTGCCCTTGACTATTGGGGTAGTGGTTCCTCTTGGTCCACCCGATAATTGCACAAAATTTGTATATGGGGGACTTGACTCATCTATCGAAGCTCCAGTGCCTCCGCCATCACAAACCAGATTTTACGGTAACCTTAACCACATGTCCAATCCTAATTTTTCCTAGCATTATATTCATATGTATAACTGGCATGGTTATGGTTTAGGGAGATATGAACAAGGGTGTCACACCCATATCAATCCTCCCTCATGCAAACCTACCGATCGATCAGGAATTGGTTACCATCCTCCAACAATCAGTACCCTTGAGCATGAGTTGCATAATCTGGATCTTGATCCCCTCGACCTCCTTTTCGATGAGGAATTTGAGATTAATCTTCTGATAGATAGTTCTTCCCCTCATTCCACAATCGATATTCCATCCACGTTCTTTCCACCATCCCCACCCCATGAACCCCTCTCTCCTCATAAAGTTGAAACCCTCATCCATCAATTCATCAACCTATCACTCGATCCACCTCTACTCATCAATCCACCCTTACTCGATGATCCACCTTCCTCACCCCCACCCGCTATTCCATTTTTCCCCATTCGAGAGATAGCACCACCTCATGGCACACATTCTCATTCCCCTTCCCCACCTATGGTGTTAAACCCAGGTCATCACCAACCTTTTCTAGATTCATTGCTATCCTCATCTGATTCATCACCACCTTCATCACCCACCTCTACCATATCTAGCACCTTGATTAACATGATATCTATTGACTTATATGCTCTGCTACGATATCCAAACCATCCCAATTACATTCCACCTCCTATCACCAACTTTGTTGATTTCGATGATATCTCCTCCACCCCCTCAACCATTGAATTCCTTCCAACACCTCAAATGTTGCAATCCACAAATGCACCTTTACCTTCCATTCCACCTCATCTCCCATGGATTAATCATACAAATATTTATCTAGATGATGAATTCTAGCTCCCTGAGTCCATCGATGACCTTCACCTCATTCCCACACCTACCCAACTCCATGATGGTTCTCACATGCTTGTCGAGGACACTATTGAAGTTGACATTGGCAATGATCCGGAACACCCTCACATTGTTTACCTCATCACTAGCCTATCTAAAGAAGAATATGTCCTCTTTACTAATTTCCTCAGGCACTACATTAAGGTGTTTGCATGGTCCTACATAGATATGCCTGGCCTTGATCCATCGTTAGTTGTGCACAACCTTGTCCTGGATGACACTGCCAAACCTGTCAGACAAAAGTTGCACCACATGCACCCCACCGTTGCTCTTATGGTCAAAGAGGAGTTACAAAAACTCCTCGATGTGGATTTCATATAGCCTATCGATTACCCTGAGTGGGTTTCAAACATGGTTCCTATCAAAAAACCCAAGGGGGTATCCATATTTGCACTGATTTTAGGGATCTTAACAAAGCTTATCCCAAGGACAATTTTCCACTCCCTAATATTGACACATTGGTCGATGCTACAACCGAACATGAAATACTATCACTCATGGATGATTTTTTAGGTTATAATCAAATTCGTGTCAATCCAGATGATCAACACAAGACCTCTTTCACAACCCCCTGGGGGACATTTTGTTACAAGGTCATGCCTTTTGGCCTCAAGAATGTTGGGGCAACTTACCAAAGTGCCATGACCTACATTTTCCATGACATGATGCACAAAACTATCGAGGACTACGTTGATGATCTTATCACCAAATCCAAAACCCGTGGTCAACATCTTGAGGACCTGCATCAAATATTTGATCACCTCTTAGAACATAATGTCCGATTAAATCCGAAGAAATGTGTCTTTGGTGTCACCACTGGAAAAATCTTAGGTTTTATCATTTCATAGAGAGGCATCGAAGTAGATCCTACAAAAGTCCAAGCTATCATTGACATGCCTCCCCCTACGAATCTCAAATAGTTACGCAGCTTGCAAGGAAGAATTCAATCCATACGGTGATTTATCACCCAACTTTTAGACAAGTGTCAGTCATTCAATCATCTTCTCCAAAAGGGGGTCCCATTCAAATGGGATGATAAATGTCAAGCCACCTTTGATGCCATAAAATCATACCTCACATCTCCACCCATCCTCATCCCACCTCATCCAGATCACCCTTTCCATATATACATTTTTGCTACTGATGTCGCATTGGGCACGCTCCTTACTCAAAAGAATGAAATGGACCAAGAACAAGTCGTATACTATATCAGTCGCACATTGATTGATTACGAGACATGATATGCTTACATGGAGAAACTTTGCCTTGCCATTGTCTTTGCCACCCAGAAGTTGCGACATTACATGATTAACCATACTACCTACATAGTTGCCCGTGATAACCCACTTCGCTACATGATGGGTAAGAGCTACCACAATAGTCGAACGACCAAATGGATCATGCTCCTCATGAAATTTGATCTCGAATTCATCAGTCAAAAATCCATCAAAGGCCAAGTCATTGCTGATCAATTGGCTGAAGCCCCTTTACCAAGTGATGCTCCATTGCTTATCCAACTTCCAGATGATTCTATATTTCATACAAGAAAAGTGGAAGAACCAGTGGAACCTAAATCAACCATTGATTTAACCCTCTTTTTTGATGGCTCTCATTGTGAGCATGTTGGGGGTGCAGGTATAGTATTTTTCACACCGCAAGGGGAGCCACTCCCCTTTTCCTTCAAATTAGGCTTTCCCTATACCAATAACAATGCCAAGTATGAAGCTCTTATCCTAGGCCTAAAGCAAGCAATCTCAATGCACATCCGACACCTAGACATATACGGTGACTCCCTCCTCATTGTAAATCAAATTAAGGGAGAATGGCAATGTCGTTGCCCAGTCCTTCAACAATACAAATAGGTAGCCAAAAACTTGTTGGCCCAGTTTGAGTGGTATGACATCACTGCTACTCCTCGATCCACAAACCATTTCATCGATACTATGGCTTCTCTAGGTTCACTCATTCCACAAAACCCACTTTTTGACACAACTCACGTGTCCATTCACACCCTCTTCCATTCTGCCATTTCCAACAACCCACCTTCTCATGATGATGGCATCAATATCATCAAAGCTGAACCGCATGACCCATGGTTTTCCCAAGTCAAGGATTACATTAAGCTCGGTATTCTACCACCTGATCTAAATCATACTCACAAATGAGCTTTCAAACTATATGCCATTCACTATACATTGCTAGGTGATATCCTTTATAAGTGAAGTTATGATGGCATCTTATTGTGTTGTCTTGAGCCCTTCGAAGCCCAACGCATCACCCAAGAGGCTCATGATGGTACTTGTGGTGGCCACTTTAGTGGTATGGCCATTACCAAACGCATTCTATGAATGGGCTATTACTGGCCCACAATGGAGCATGACTATTATGATTACGTCAAAAAGTGTGTTAAATGCCAACATCATACCAATCTTACGCATTTGCCTTCTCAGGCTCTGCAACCTATTCAATCAATATGGCCCTTTTCACAATGGGGTCTGGATCTTATCGGTAAAATCACTCCTGCCTCATCTAGCAATCATAAGTTCATCATTACTATAACTAAATATTTTACGAAATGGGTTGAGGCCATCCCTTTAGTGCAAATGACTAGTCCAAAAATTGTTGATTTCATCACTCAACACATCATTTATCATTTTGGCATCCCATCAAAGATCATCTCTGACAATGACACACCATTCAAGAACAAGAATGTTCATGCATTATGTGAGAAATTCAACATTCAACATAGCTTTTCTACTCCATACTACCCATAGGGTAATGGCCAAGCAGAAGCTACAAAAAAAACCATTTACACCATTCTTCACAAAACCATTGTAGAATCACACCATGATTGGCACAATCAAATGCCATTGGCATTATGGGCATACCGCACAAGTATCCGTACTCCAACTGAGGCAACCCCATTTTCCCTTGTATATGGTGCTGAAGCCATCATGCCCTTGGAGCTTGAAATACCATCCTTATGGGTTTCCATGCAAGAATTCATTGATGATGATACAACCCATCAAGCCAGGCTAGACCAGTTAACCCTCTTGGATGAACGTCGCATTCATGCTATCGAACATACGCATGTTTATCAAGATCATCTTCGACATACCTACAATTCTAAGGTACACCAACATGAATTTCAAGTTGGAGACTTAGTCCTCAAAGAAAACCAACAAATTACTAGCCAACCACATCATCTCCATGATAAATTTGCACCCAATTGGCTAGGCCCTTACATGGTTACTCAAAAGTTTGGATCTGGGGCATATCACCTTGCCACATTGGAAGGTATTGCTGAACTTGAGCCCATTAACATTATTCATCTATGAGCATTTTATGCCTAAGCGTAGGCATTACAGCTCACCACTACTTGTACATATGTTTATAATAAAAAAAAAAAAAAAACACAAAACAACAACAACATTTTTGGCATTCTGTGGCATTAAATCAAATTGCATTTACAATCAAATTTGCTTCATCTACCTCATTCTTTTCTTCCTTCTTCATTCTTCTCCCCTTATTCTATAATGAATGTTGTATGGTCATGCTTCGAGCGGCTACATACCTTTCATCCCCCTTCTTCTTTTCCTTTTCTTCCTTTTCTTATCTTCTTTTCTTCTTGTTACCCATCAATGTTGTATGGTCATGCTTCGAGCGGCTACATACCTTTGATAGGTTTCTCTTCTTCTCTTCTTCTTCTTCTTTCTCTTCTTTCCCCTTCCTTTCCTCATTATTTCTCCTCTTTTCTTCCCTCTCATTTCCTCCTTCATACCATCACCCCATTTCATTGTCTATAATACTAGGGCAACCTTGCACATAAATTCTCACCTTCATTCATTACCATATTGCATCATTCATTGCATACTTTGATTTCCATCCATACATTTTAGCATGCATCAAAATTGCATTCATACATGCATCTATACATAATCATTGTGAATACCATACTTGGGGAATTAAACATGCACATGCTAGCATACCAGTTTGATGCCCAAACCCATTTTTAGGAGATAGGATTATTGAAATGTTTTGAGTGCTTCACCCATAAACAATTATATAATCAACCACCATCCAAAGTTGGCACATTTCAAAAATATTTCCAGACTTCCCTTGGTTACCTTGCTCTCATTCCTAGATTTACTCGCACGTCCTACACACTAATTACATTTTGGAAATAGGATTGGCTACACTGTATGCATATTGATGCCTAGAAAAAATCACCATGCTCATCATATCATTCACATGATTTATCTCAAACCTGAGGATTGAAAAAAGGACAAGCTACAAAAGAAAGAGAAAAAGGGCAGAAAACAAAAGCCAACGCCCACAAAAAAAGAAGAAAAGAGAGAAACAAACAAGAGAATCATAATACAGGGGCAGAAAACAAAAGCAAAAGCCTTGAGAGTACTATCAAAAAGCTTGAATCCCTACATTCCTCAGGTCTTTACCGATGAGCTAGCTTACAGGCTAAGTTACCATGCAGTTACAAACCACCCTTTTTTAGAATGGTGAAATGAACATCACTTTACACACACAAATCCAGGATTGAGGTCTTGTTTACCAAGATAGCCTAGAACCTATTCAAGAAGTTTTGCTCAGTTAGTCAATGGGTTTGATTACTTACAAACTGTAATGTTCGAATCTCCTCACTACAACCTTCATATCCAACTTCCTTGGAAAAATGGAATGGATTACATCATCTGATTACCGCAATGATGCAAATGTTATCCCCAAGCAATACATCTACATATTTGCATTATCATCCTATGCATACTCATTTTACATCATTTTATAATGTCACATCCTATTTACCTATGCATTCAACCATTCCATTTATATATCAAGCTAACCACTACCGCATCTACATCAATCATTCATCACCATAAGCAGAAACAAACAAACACATAAATGCAATAACACACAAATACCATAGAATATCATGTATATTATGTATATATATCAAAAGAATACCATCAGGCTACAATAAAATGTGTGGGTGCCCTTATGGGCATGACATCACATGACTATATCATATCTATACATCAAGCTATCAAAAATACCATACGACTACAATGAGTTGTGCATCCATGCTGATACACGAACTCCCAAAAATAGCTCATCATGTACATATACCAAAAATACAAACATGGGCTGATCCTCATCGTTGCTACCCCGTAAGAGTCTCCCCACTCCCCTCATCCATAGAACCTACTCCACTACCACCACTTGTGCTAACTGTGCATCCCCCACCTCTATCGCTATCGGTACCTCCACCCATGTGGGTGGTGCCATCCCTACTACCTAAGATGCTATAGGCACTACCATCTACTACATCCTCCCTCTAACTGATGGGGAACTCTTATGACTCTGATGTGGCTCCCATTGCAACAAGGAAAATAAGCCATAGTATGAAGGGATAGGTATTCCCTGAATCATTAGCCCTACCTCACACGTCATCCTCTTCATAATATCCTTCATGTTAGAGGCTATAAATCCATTGTTTACCTACTGTAAACACCCAATATCCATCATTGCTATCTCCAGCTATGGCACTATCACTGCCAGTCCTACGATCTCCTCATCTACCTGTGCCTTTGTGGCCAATGCCTCATGCATGATCCATTCCAACTCAACAATCCTTGCTCAATGAATGGCCTTAAGACAAGAACACGACACTTAAATAAAATAAAATAAATCAAATAACACAATGAGACACAAGATTGCACAAATGGATATATTCAATAATATGGGGGGAGCCAATAAACTCCTTTTGATACAATCTATCCTCAATGAGGGTATTTGATACAATGATTTACAAAAATGCTAGGGTTCTCCAAAACCCTAGCTATAACAATGAAGTGTCTTCAGATTGATGTGTTCTTGCTTCCAATGGGGTGAGTGGGCTTTGGATATCCTATGGCGGGCCACTCCAGCTTCAACAACCATTCAACAATATGTGAAATCTATAGATCTGCATACACAAAAATAGAGAAAGGGGTTAATAACACCTATGAGGGCTCCACAGTGTGAGGCCCTCAGACATCAGTAAACCCTAACTAAAAATGGATCAAATGGCATGCAAAATCTACAAATCATGTAATAGAATAAAACCAATAAAGATATACCTTGCTTTCATTTTGTTGTTGCAGTTGGCATGGTGTAGCAGGCTCAAATTCACATTTTTATAGTTGCAGTAGGCTCGAACGTGCACTTGGTAGGCTCTACGTGAGCTTCATAGGCTCGAGCGCAAGCTCTAGAGGAGACACTGTGATATAGAAGCTCTAGAGAGCGCTGTCTGAGGCTTTGTAGGCTCTATCAGAGCCTCGCAAGCTCTGGAGGGCGCCTACAGGTTAGGGTAGAATATGCAGAAGCAGATCGAGGGGGTGGCGATGAATGTGATGGATGGATGGGGGCTATGATGATGATGGAGGATGAATGGGGGATGACTGGAACAGCAGAAGTCTTGTTGGCTTAGCTAGGGCTTTAGATCTTCAAACTCTATCTCTCTCTACTTCGCTAGGGCTTCAACAATGACTCCTCCAGGGTGTAATTTCTAATCTCAAGGTTCCAGGGTTTGAGCATTTGCAAATGCCCTTATTTTATAATCCAACCTAGGGTTTTCTTAGGGTTTTAGCCTTACACTTTTGATCGTGTGGCTAAGATTAAATTAGATCCTAAGGTTGAGATTACTTTTTGAATGTGGCATGGATTAATGAAGATGGAGGGTGGAGATTAAATTGGATCGGACGGTTGTGGTTAATTGAGTTTATAAATATATATTTTATAATAAATATATTATAATATAATATAAAATATTATATTAAATATAAAATAATATTAAAATAATCTCAATTGGGTTAGGAAATGGGGAAAGGGCTAAAATGGTGAATGGGAAAGGTGGAATTGGGCCAAATAATTGGTGGGAAGGTGTATGGTGGACAAGTGGGTGGTGGAATGGTTAGGATGGAGGATTAGTGGTTGTAATTTGGTGTCTACAGATGCCCCTTTTTGTACCATGTTGCGTGAAACACAATATGGTGCAAAAATACGAGACACCTGCTTGGGCTATGGGCGCAGAAGCAGCTTCTCTCTATCATTGGATTTGAGCACTGATGTTGAAGACAAAAGAATAAAGAATTTTTGGAATTTTGTAGCTTACCCCCTCAATTGGTGAATGAGTTACGAATGTATCTCACAAGCCAATTGAAAATTTTGTGCAAATAATTAATGATGTAGTGAATTTATGCAATTGATGAATGAATGGTGTGAAATGCAATGTGATTGTGGATGATATGAATGATGTAAAATACCATGTGATTGTGGATGATATGAATGATGTAAGATGTGATACCATTTTTGCCCCAATGGTGGAAAGGGGTTTTCCAAGTGTATATTGTCATGATCATGTAAGATGTTATCCCATCATGGGAGAATCATAATGTAATGTGGTTGCCCCAAACTTTGGGATGATTTGATGTTGTTGAAAAAGTTGTCGCAATGGCGTCATTGAGTATGCAAAATATGAAGATGCATGATGACTAAGTCAATGTAGGGGTGGGGTAGTGACTGTGGAAATTTCTTCACCAATTCCATGATGGAACCAATCAAACTACCGATATGTCCTATATTTTGACTATTGTCAAATGAATGAGTGTTTGTGATTTTGATTATCCATGTTTTCATGCCCCATGGAAAAGGACATCAATGACTGCCTTTGAGCAAATTGTTCTTGGCAAGGTTTTACTCAAAATGTGAGGTGCCAAATATGATTGTGATCTTTGATGATGTGATAATGATGATGATCATGGTCAAGTGTCCTTATTGTAGATTATTCATCTTACCGAATTGCATGGATTAATATCGCTGCAATCACCAAGTTGATAGGATAACCCACTAGGTACAAGGTTCACTTAATTTGACTTCAAGACAAAATATGCTATATGATGAGTGTTATATGAAATATGATGATGGAAGAATGTGTGATGAAGTCATGCAATGATTTGGATGATTCTGGAGTTGATTGATTTGTGCTTTAGTGTTTTGTTGATATTTGCGCTTTATGGTAGAAATGAGTGATTTAGTGGTTAAATCAACTCCAAATTACATGAAATTTGATGGGATGATGAAGTATATGATGAAGAATTATGGAATGTTGATTTTGTGAAAATTTGACCTTGATTGTCATGTTTTGTAATGTGATATGTGTTTTTGAAGAATTTGGCTTTCTCTCACAAAATATGCATGCAAAACTATTTGTGTTTTCACAAAATCAAATTTTATGATGTGCATGATGTGTGGATGAAATTTGGTGCAAATTGGATGAGGGGAGCTACTATTTTGAGGGCTTTTGTCTTCATGGTTTTTTGTTGCCAGGCGCGCGGTTGTGCCTGGCATATTCTGTAGGTGCCCGCAGAGTGCGCCTAGGTGCCTGCCTAGGTTTAGGCATAGGTCTGCACCTGAATGCGCTAAGGAAAGCTATAAAGAGCTTTCTGAGTGAATCTTTAGGCTCATTCGTGTGCTTTTGACTTTGAGGAGCTGCGTCTGAGGAGTGGAGTGGATTTGGGAGCTTTGTGAGGCTAGTGAGTGTTTTGTGTGGAGGCTATGGTGGTGGAGGGCCTTGGTGCTGTTGGTGGAGTGGAGGCACCCTTTGTCCCGGTAAGACAATTTGTTTCCTTGTGCAAATTTTTTTTTTTTTTTTTTTTTTAATATAGTATTAATACTAAAAAATGTGATTGTTGTTGCAGCTGAGGGATATTGAGCCTCGACATCGCTTCTCTCCTCTTATTTCGGGGATGAGGAAGAAGCTGACGGATGAGTGGGAGTTGTTGGGTAGGGTGGGTTTGGAGGGTGTGGCGAGACTTGATGTGGTGAGGGTCAATGAGGGGTATCTCTCAACCTTGATAGAGAGATGGGACCCGGATAGGGGGACATTCCAGCTATCGACTAGGGAGGCTACCATCACGCTTGAGGATGTGTATCACATTCTCAAGGTGTCGATAGAAGGGGAGAAGGTGGTGGTTGGTCGAGATAAGAAGGTCGAGATGGAGAGGATGTTCGGGGATCGATGGTGGGAGGTCCGGATGGGAGATGGGGGTATATGCTACCTGAGCATGTACAAGGCGAAGGAGTTGGATGCGCTCCCAACCTTGATCATGTTCATGTTAGTGAACATAGTGCTACCCAATAGCACTAGTTGTAGGTTCCCATGGAACCTATTGGGGTTGGTGAGGGATCTACTGATAGACCCTCAGGAGTATGCATGGGCGCCTACCTTATTGGTATAGTTGTATCGAGAGTTATATGAGGTGATTCAGAGGGAGAGGAAGGGGATTGGGTGTAGCTTCCTCCTATAGTGTTGGGCGTGGGAGCATTTTGTGGTAGCTCGGCCCAAGGGGTTGCCATGTGAGTCATGGTAGATGAGGGAGCCTTATGCTAGGTGATGGGTGATGGTTGAGGAGGTTCAACCGAGTCGAGAGGTGCACACTGGTCAGTGGTATCAGGATATGTGGTCGAGATTGACTCAGGCAGATGTGATATGGAGGCCATGGTGAGGAGCTAGGTGGGATGGTGATAGGAGGCAACTACATCGGGTGAGGCAAGCTCGATGGGTGGTTGGGTGGAGGGATGAGGAGGTGGAGTACTTCTAGTACTCATGGGTGTTGAGGTAGTTTGGCTTACCTCAAGGTGTGTCAGATGAGCCGGTGTTGTATCGACATCGATGAGATGAGGGGATGCTTCCATGTGTGGAGCCATGGTGGGTGCAGATGGAGGATGATGAGCAGCTGGAGGTCCCCGATGTGGATGATGTTGGGGTGACTCCTGAGTATGTAGTGTAGTTTGGTGCCCAACCAGTATGGGTACCAAAGGTTGTTGGGGATGATGCGATAGTGTGAGGTCGAGGGTGACTCCAAAGAGGACTAGGCCTCAACGATTAGAGTTAGATGGTCGAAGGGAGACAAAGACTCGAGAGATGGGGTTGGTAGAGGAGGAGAGGGAGGATGATGAGGAGATGGGTGAGATATCTGAGTTGGTGAGGTTGTGGGTTGAGTTGGAGCAACTTCATGAGGAGCGTGAGACTATGCTCGAGACTCAGAGGGAGTCGAGGGCCACTATAGCATGGTTAGAGGTAGAGCAGGTGGTAGTTATGGCTAGTGATCAGGCGATGATCACAAGGCTTAGGCAGAGATTTTGGTGAAGGAGCGGCGACATCAGATGGACTTATGGCATCTACGAGCTAGTGAGGCATACGTACATTCTTTGGAGGATGTGTGTATGCAACACCATATTACATTATCGGATCCTCCTTCTTCTTCTATGGTCGAGTCATCTAGGCATATAGAGTCTAGGCAGAGTACTAGGCCTAGGGCTCCTACTAGGTCTCAGGAGTCCTCTCATGGATATTAGACTTAGTGCTTAGATGCACTATTTTGTATATATGAGCCTTGGTGCTCCATTTTATAGCCTTTTTGGCATTTATTGTATATTTGATATATATATATATACATGGTTTTTCATATATTTGTGTTATATTTTGTGTGAATGCTTTTATGTTTTATGAAATTCCTATTTTATGTTTTGATGATTAATGTAAGCTAATTATGATGTAAATGCATAATGTTTATATGGATGATTTATGCAAGCATTTGTAATAAAGAAAGTATAATGAATCTAAACTATATGAGAGGAATGCATGTTGTTCAACATGATCTTTTTATAGTTCAAAAATTTTATTGACCATTTTTGTTGTCCATTGTTTGGCAATCGGGGGTACCAAATTTGGTGGTGTTCTACAACTTGACTCACTATGAAGACATGGTTGTTTATATGGAAGAAGATATGGATGTTGATATGGAAGAAGATATGGATGTTGATATGGAAGAAGAGTACTGCAAAATTTTCAAAGACTCAATCATACTAGTATTATCAAGCAAACTCACTAAGTTGTCTAACTTTCTTTAGGACCAAATGTGTGTGCAAGTGAGGTTCATATACCAAATCTTGAGTATGACAATGACCCTATCCAATCAAGGACCAATGTGTGTGCATGTGAAGTTCATTAACCCATTATGAGTAAATTGGGCATGACCTATTATGGAGATGACCCTGAAGCTAGCCTATCCTTATGTGCGGTCAGAGGTCTCCCTGTTTGCCAAGTAGACATGTCACCCCGCATGAGCTTACTCCACTACCAGTCAGGCATCTATAGCCCCGATGGAGATTCACTCCATAGTCCAATGAGATTGATATTTTAGGCCTTGGGGATGACTACCCATCCTTGTCAGGGACATGTAGTACGATCCTTACAACTTTAGGGATCAAGGGTGTTTGGGATTTTATTTGTTAATTTTGTATAGAGCTTTGGGGAATCGGATTCTCAACCGAAGTGTGATGAGAATTTTGACCCTATCCTTACTACTCTATGTTTTTATGTTTATGTTTGGAGTAATTGTGGTAGTGGTGAAAACCACTATTTTTTTTGGACTATGTTGCATGATGGGACAAGCGAGGGATATCTCCTTTTCACCTTCGAGGTACTACCCAAGTATGGTACTAACCCTCTTTGTCTCATAATGTTTTTAAAATGGGATGGAATGTGATTGGTCCAAGATTGTATTTGGGATCAATCGGCAATGCTCAAGACTTTCTTAGTGTGAAAAGTGTGTTTTGGTCCTAAAGAAAATCGGACATCCATTTGGAGGTTGTTTGCTACCCTAGTAATGGCTGAGTGACTAAAAATCTAGGTTTTTGTGACATGTGATGTGGTTGACATATGAATTTTGTTAAAGTTGCATAAATGTTTCAAACTAGGTACCCCCAATCGTTATAACTTGACTCTTTGTTTTATGGTCATATCATCATTACTTTGCTAGATCATTGAACATGGGATGGGATGAATGCAAATGTATATGCCTAATGCAATGGAATATGTATGATTTAATGAAACCATGCATGAATGCAAAAAGTGAAGATGTATGTTAAATGCCTAAATGTAAATGGAATGTATGCAATGTAGATATGCCTATGTGGATGATGATTTTTTTTTTTAGTAAAAGCCATGTATATAGACATATAATGTGTCACTTTTAACAATGAAATACCTTTAAATGAAGAACATTAAGTGGTTCGGGGTCCTCTATTCCCTCTAAATCGGCAAGCCTATAAGTACCATTACCCACTTTTTGAGTGATTATGTATGGACCTAACCAATTTGCTATGAATTTGTCATGAAGATGTGGCAAAGCATTGGTGTTTTGTTGGTTCTCTTTGAGTACCAGATCCCCTACTTGAAATTCCTGAAGATGGACTTTAGCATTGTAAGCACGCTTGAGGCGGTCTTGATAAACTCGTAAATGTTCTAATGCATTGACTCGCCTTTCATCTAGGAGCGTGAGTTGGTCAAGTCGTGCTTGTCTAGTTGTATCATCATCTATGAATTCTTGCAAGGAAACTCGTAAGGAGGGAATCTCGAGCTCAAGAGGCATAATAGCTTCAGCTCCATAGACCAGAGAGAATGGTGTTGCTCCTGTTGGCGTTCGGATGCTTGTTCGATAAGCCCAAAGTGCCAACGGAATTTGTGTATGCCAATATTTATGATTTTCTTTGATGAGTTTCTTAAGAATGGCAATCAAGGTCTTATTGGTAGCTTCAGCTTGTCCATTTGCTTGTGGGTAATAAGGAGTTGAGAAACTATGTTGGATATTATACTTCTCGTAGAGTGCTCGAACATCCTTGTTCTTGAAAGACTTACCATTATCCAAAATGATTTTAGAGGGAATGCCAAAGTGACAGATGATATGATGGAGTATGAAATCCATAATTCGAGGTCCTGTCGTACTGGTTAGAGGTATTGCCTCAACCCACTTTGTGAAGTATTCTATGGTGGTTATGATGAATGTGTGTTGTCCCGAAGAAGAGGGTGAGATATTGCCAATTAGGTCGAGGCCCCATTGTGAAAAGGGCCAGAGACTTTGTATTGGTTGTAAAGCTTGTGATGGTACGTGAGTTAAATTGGCATGTGTTTGACATTGTTTGCAATTTTTGACATATGTGCAACAGTCATGTTCCATTGTGGGCCAATAATAACCCATGCATAATAAGCGCTTTGCAATGGCCATTCCACTAAAATGACCACCACAAGTACCATCATGGGCTTCCTCTATGGCCCTTTGGGCCTCCCCAGGTTCGAGGCATCGAAGCAGAATTCCATCATAACCCCATTTATACAACACGTCACCCAAGAGAATGAAACGGGCTACCCTTTGCTTGAAAGCATGTTTGGAAGACCGAGACATGTCCGATGGGAGTGTTCCAAATTTTAAGAAGGCTACAATGGGGCTTGTCCAAGACTCACATGATTTCGTGTGGATAAAGCAAACATCTTTTCCATATTTTGGGTCAGTGCGAACAACGACCGCTTTAGAGATTGTTGAGATTATTAGGGGTTGTACCTCTCCTAAGTCATTCTTTGGAATCAAGGATCCAAGAGAGGCCATTGCATCTACAAATCTATTAGTCGAACGAGGTAAGTTATTGATTTCATACCATTCAAATGTTGAGAGCAATTTCATTGCTACTTCATGATAAAGCTTAATGGTAGGTTCTTTGCATTGGTATTCTCTAGTTACTTGTTTGACCACAAGTTGAGAATCCCCAAATATTTGAATACGCTTAATACCCATAGCTATAGCTGATTGAAGACCTAAGATTAAGGCTTCGTACTCTGCTATGTTGTTTGTACATGAGAAGTCTAACTTGAATGATAAGGGGATAGGAATCCCTTGTGGTGTATGAAAGACAACTCCCGCACCTTGACCTTTCTCGCACTTAGATCCATCAAAGAATAATGTGATATCGACATCTTCCTCGAGAATGACATCATTGTCTACTTCAGTGATAGAAAATACCGAATCATCTAGGAGCTCAATAATCAAAGGATGATCACTAGGTAGTGGAGCTTCCGCAAGTTGATCAATGATAACCTGACCTTTAATGGATTTTTGGCTAATAAATTCAAGATCAAATTCTGTGAGTAGCATTATCCATTTAGCGGTATGGGTGTTGTTATAAGTGTGAGACATCATATAACATAGAGGATTTTCTCTAGCTATGACATAGGTTGTTTGACTTAGCATATAATGTCAAAGTTTCTTAGTGGCTAAAACCACCGCTAAGCATAGTTTTTCTACATAAGCGTATCTTGTTTCATAGCTTACCAATATTCGACTAATGTAATAGATTGCTTGCTCTTGATTTTGTTCATTTTTCTGTGCAAGCATTGTCCCTAAAGCAACCTCTATAGCTGAGACATAAAGATGAAAAGGGACCCCTGACCTAGGAGGAGTTAAGACTGGTGGTGAAGTTAGATAGTGCTTGACATCATCAAATGCTTTTTGACATTCATCTATCCATACGAATGCTACCCCCTTTTGTAGCAAGTGATTAAATGGCCTGCATTTATCGAAAAGTTGTGCAATGAAGCGTTTGATCGATTGAATTTTACCTTGCAAGCTACGCAATTCCTTGAGGTTAGTTGGGGGTGGCATTTCTATGATGGCCTTAACCTTATTTGGGTCCACTTCAATGCCTCTTTTGGAGACAATGAATCCTAAAATTTTACCAGAGGTAACGCCAAAGACACACTTTTTGGGATTTAACCTCACCTTATACTCTAGAAGTCGGTCAAAAATATTTTCCAAGACATCAACATGTTCTTGTCAGGTTTTAGATTTAGCCAAGAGATCATCTACATAGTCTTCAATGATTTTGTGCATGTAATCATGAAAGATGTAAGTCATGGCTCTTTGATAAGTAGCTCCTACATTTTTGAGGCCAAAGGGCATAACCCTGAAACAAAATGTTCCCCAAGGTGTTGTGAATGTTGTTTTATGTTGGTCATCAAGATTTATTCGAATTTGGTTGTATCCTAAAAACCGTCCATGAAGGAAAGCATTTCATGGCCTGCATAGGTATCGACAAGAGTATCAATGTTTGGTAGAGGGAAGTCATCCTTAGGACACACTTTATTTAGATCTCGAAAGTCATTGCAAATGTGTATCACTCCATTAGGCTTGCGAATGGGTACCATGTTTGACAGCCACTCAGGATAGTCAATAGGAATGATAAAATGTACGTCTAACATTTTTTGTATTTCCTCTTTGACTATGAGGGCTATGGTAGGATGCATTCTCCTAAGTTTTTGTTTGACCGGCTTGGCATCAGGATGCAAGGTGATATTGTGGACAACAAGGTCAGGATCAAGGCTAGGCATATCCTTGTAGGACCATGCAAACACTTCTTTCTTTTTCTTGAGGAGAGCAATGAATTGCTCTTGTTCATCGGGTGTTAAAATTTTTCCAAGCTTGACAATTTATGGGTTGTCAGGATCTGAACTAAGGTTCACATCGATGGTATCTTCAATGGACATATGTGAACCTTCCTCAAGTTGATGTGGTGTTGGGATCAGATTAAAGTCATCTAAGATGTTTTCTAACTTTTCTTGCTTATCATTGTCTAACTCTGCCTGAAAGACCTCGAGACCATTGGTAGAAAGTGATGGAGGTGAAGGTGGCGGTGAAGGAGGAATGTAGTGGGCCGAAGCCTTTAGCAATTCCTCAAATAGGGTGAACTCCAAAGAGGAGGGTGTGGAGGAAATCTGGTCCAAGTCAATAAGGCTAATGTCAATTGGAATTGGCCTAGCCAGATCGTATGGATTACGGAGTGGGGTAAATAAGTCAATAGGATTCATATTGACCTAGTGGAAGGTAGGATGGTTTGGCCAAATGGGTAGATGGAACAATTGAATCGAAACCGATGTCGAGGTATGGTATCCCTATAATAGTGAATATGAAAACATCAGAGCAACATTTTTTTTTAAATTTTTTTGATTTTTTTTTGAAATATGTACATATGTTACAATTCTTGGCTTATGTGGGTGGCTCAAGGCAGATTACTAGGTGGATCATCTTGTTCTTATGGAAGAAGCAAGCGGAATATGGGATGATGGATGGGGAACATTCGGAGGTAAAACTCTTCCTGTTGGGTGATGGGGACAATGGGTTGTGACTCCTCTTCAGAATCGTCAGAAGCATTTGACATGACCTCAAATTCTTCATAACTTTCATCATCGAAATCAAAGACAGGATAGGTGAAGTTGATGGGATCATCTTCGTCTACTTCATCCATGCAAAGTTCTTGAAGGGCTTGTTCAAGAGAAGATGTTGAGGGTAATGGGTGGATGGGGTGATCTTCATCATTGAGTCTAAGCTTTTTAAAGGCTTGCTCAAGAGAAGTGGTGGAAGACAATGGGGTATAGCCTAAACCAGAATGATCATGGGCACCTCTATATGGGACCTCTAAGATATCATGCATCCCTTGCTCATGGGAACCTAGACCTTGACCTTGCCAATGGAACATATTAAAGTATCGAGCTGGAAACTCCTCTATGTTAGGTATGTTGGCATGCCTAGGCTCGTGTGGTTCTTTAGGTGGGTTTGCCCCAGTTGAGCAATCCAACCCTCCATAAACAAATTTAATGTTATTTGGAGTGGCACTCATGTCATAAACAATGCCTATGGATAAAGAACGGTCTCGAGGACATCCAAAATCCTTAGTTATGGGAATGGCTAGGGGTGTAATGGTGATGTCTTGGACCACGTACTCACCAATGCTCAGATTAGTGATGTGGACTATGACTTGGGTTGATGAGGTGGATGGTGAAGGCTCAGGTGGCTCTGGATTGGTTGTGGATGGTGGTGAGTTAAATATGTCACAATATGAAAGTTTGACTTGTGACACATCGGCTGATGGAGTGGGATTGGATGGTGATGTGGAATTAGAATATGGAGGATGGGATAATGATGAAATAGAAGAAGTGGTTGTAGAAGAAGGGGTAGATGTGATGTACGATGTGCTAACAATAGACTTACTATGACCACATGTACAAGAAGAAATGGATGTTTGAGGAGGTGATGTGATGGGTAGTTCCTCTAAGATGGGAGCCTTAGAAGAAGATGGAGATGGATTAGAAGAAGGTGGATTAAAAGATGATGTGGGTGGATTTGATGATGGTGCCAAGAATAGATGGGTGGAAGGTAACATGGATTCATAAGGATTTGAAATGAAATTACAATACTTAAAAGGTTCGACATCTACGGGGATGCAATGGACTTGTCCATCATGAACATATTTCAAGCATTGGTGGAGAATTGAAGGAACACATTTCATTTCCCTCATCCAAGGTCTACCAAGGAGTATATTATATGCCATGGCTCCTTCCAAGATGTGAAACATGGTGTGCAATATTCTAGCCCCTACTTCTATAGGTAAAACAACAGTGCCAACTATGGTACACAAAGCATCGTTAAATGCTTTGAGGGTGAATGATGATTTGGAAATGTGGGATGGAGGTAATTTGAGGTGGATAAGGGCAGTGGTAGTAATGATATTGATTGATGAGCTGATATCAATTAATACTCTTTTGAATGGCTTTCTGTCTATTAATGCCATTATGTGCAATGGAGGGTCCACCGATTCTGAACTCATTGATTTTATCTCAAAGTCGTAGAAGGTAATTGATGGTTCCATGCATGTTCTAACACTCCCTACAAAGTTGTTGAAGGCATTAGAGTCTTGGGATTCTAACTCAATTGACTTGAGTATTTCCATTAAAGCTTCTCTATGCCTAGGGGATTGTTGGATAAGCTCATACACAGAAAGTTTGGCTGATGCCATTTTCAAACTAGTGGTTAACCGGTTGGTTAAGGTTACCGTTGGCCTTATTGGATGAAGGATGGGTGGATTAGATGGGTTGGATAGATTGATTGGTGGAGATGGATTTGGTGATGTTTGGATGGGAGGTGGGTTCGAAGGTTGTTGAGTATTTTTTTGATTTTGCCTTTGCCCTCTAGTGACCACATGGACTGCTCCTACAAAGTTTTGGTATTGTTGGACATGATTTACTTGATTAGGAGGTGGTTGTTGATTGTTACCTCCTATATTATGTTGGACCTCCCCATGGTTAGGTAGAGGTGTCCGATATATGCCCAAATTTTGATTTTGTGGAGCTAAGGGGTTATCCACGTTAATGGCCCCTAAGTCTATGAGGTCTTGCACTATGTTTTTGAACACATGGCAGGAATTGATATCATGCCCATTTTGTCGATGGTATGGGCAAAACAAGTGCTCTCTATAACTTTTAGGCCTTTTGGTGGGATCATCGGGCCTAATTTCCAGCAAGGCTAATTTTTTGGTCTCATACAACCTTCAAAATATGGATGAATATGATTCCGCTAAGGGAGTGTATTGACGTTGGGGTCGATTGAATTGGTGATGGGTAGGTTGTTCCATAGTTGGTGCTATGTTTTGTACCATTGGTGCTTGGGTTATTGATGGGACCGCATGATAGGAAATTTATTGTTGCACTAGTTTTTGAGCCATTACGAGTTGGCTCATGACCACTTGATTGACTTGATTAGTTATGTTAGCCATTGAGGCTTGTGTGGATTTGGTTTGGCAAGATTGATTATTTCGATATTGGCCCCTATTTTGCCATTCTTTCTTCTTAGGCTTAATGACACCCTCTTGGATTTTTATCTCCTCAATGACACTAGCCTGTGCTAAAGCCTCCTCAAATTTTCTATAAGTATTGAGTTGTAGCATCCAAGAGATGGGTTTTAAGCAACTCTTGGTAAAAAGTTTGATAATTTCTTCCATTGGGAGGGAGAATGGCAACTTTGTTATGACTGCCCTCCAACGGTTTCCAAAATCATAGATAGGTTCCTCATCCCATTGTTTCAAATAATATATATCCGATAAGGACACCTTCTTTTTAATATTAAGGGTGAAGCATTCCAAGAATAGATCTATCAATTGATCAAAAGTATAAATACTATGTGTAGGCAATTGATTGTACCATTCAATGGCATCTCCCCCTAATGTTTGAGGAAACGTTCAGAGCATAAGAGCATTATCATCGCTAATCCAAAAACATACGTGGACAAATGAACTCACATGCTCCTTAGGATCCTCGGTTCCCCTAAACTTGTCAAATTTTGGTACCGTAAAATCTGTCGGATATGGTGGTGATGGTACCGAAGGATGGATTGGTTGATGGATCAGTTGGCTTAATGTGAGCTTTTGGCTCATTATCCCTGGTGAGTTTTGCATCAACTGATCGATTTGCTTTTGCATTGCCTGGAATCTAAGATCTTCTACTAGAATATGAGGACCTTGGATTATGTGATGGTTGGTTGATGGGTTGGATGGTAGATGTTGGGGTGTGACCAACATGGTGTTGTGGAATGGATTGGGTTGGGTATGTGGAGAATATTGATGGTTGAAATATGGGGATGATTGATGAAGATGATGATGGAGAAATGGATTGTGTTGTTGGTTAGTGGCAATGTTGATTGGTATGGTGGATGTGTGGAGTGGTGGTGGATTGGGGATGGACACTATGGAAGATTGAGGGACCCATGCTAAATTTTGATTGGTGAGCGGAGGTTGATTTGGAACTCCTTGGGTCATAGGGTCTATGTAAGCTGACTGTTTTCCTTTTGTTCATTGTGAAAGCAATCTGTTGATGAGCCCTAATGTATCCGTAAGTTCCTGATTTGACCATGTGTCGAATGATGGGGTTGTGGTTGGATGAGATGATGGATAGGTTGATGATGATGGATGATTAGTCATGGTCATGTTGGCTAAGTGAGATGATGGAGGTGTGGATGATATGGTCATGTTGGCTAAGTGAGATGATGGAGGTGTGGATGATGATGGATGAGAGGACATGGGTATGGTGCAAGTTGTATTTGATGTTACAACTTGGAGGCTAGGGACTTGTGAGGCAGCATTGACATACTCCTCATACAAGGGGTTGGTATAGGTGGATGTGAGATAAGTGTTTGGAACACTTGGGATTTGTGGTGGTTGGCTCATGGAGGAAGGCATACCATATTCATAACTCGAATTAGGATATCCTTGGGCAAGGTAGGTGGTAGCCAATTTAGATTCTTCAAAACCTTCTTGGCTAAGGGGTTCTAAGACATAGTTAGAAGCCTTGTAAAGGGCCTGCACTCTATCCATGTCTATGTAGGTGGTGGTTGTCTCCACATTGTGTGAATGTGTCTCTACTTGAGAGTGGGGTGGATGGGATGATCCAGACAAAGTAGTCTGAACCATATTGGATGGGGCTACCGAAGTAGCGGGCTCATGGGAACTATTTTCCATTAAACTACTTTGGTTTATTATTTTCTTTTGTTGTCGTGTTAGCACCATAAAGTAGTTAAACCAAAGATTCAAAGCTTATCTAAATCACACAAATTAACAACTTTTCCAAAATTTAAAGCAAAGAAAACAATCAATCCTAGGTTTCACCATGTGTGGCTTACCTTGTTCATTAATTATTTTCTTTCATTAATGTGAAGTTCCTTTTAGAATTGTTGGCTTGTGTGTTTTGATGTAACTTAATCTTGTTTAATGAAAAACAAAGGTAAAAACTAAGGTTGGCCAGGGCAACGAGATTCTTGTTGGTAATGACCTCCAACAAGTTTGCTCGGGGGTAGTCCTATGGTTTCTAGGGCAGATATTGGTGGATGGAAATCATGGCCACCGTCACCAAATCTCAAGCAATGGTTGGTGATGAAATCCAACCACTACTGTTAAAAATGTGAATCGTGCAAGTGTGTGTGATTTATTTTATTAGATTTCTTATTCTCTATGGTGTGCAAACAATATTAAATATTACTAACTTCACTAATCTAAATCAGAAGCCAACACAAAGATGCAAATTTCACCTAAAGAGAGTGGAGTACACCACTCAAAACCCCCTGCCTACAAATGATTAAAATCACAAGAGCAACCAGAGGGTTCGTCCACCTCTCTGCCAAAGGGGCCAGCCTAGGGCAGGATTACTTTATGCATCAAGATGTTGTTCCTATTTAGATATGCAAAATTAAAGTGATCTTTAACCCTAAAATGCAAAATCTAGGATGCGTTTCTGTTTCATATGCACTCAAAAATGCAAACAATCACCT
Source organism: Wollemia nobilis (assembly GCA_028583015.1). Lineage (NCBI taxonomy): Eukaryota > Viridiplantae > Streptophyta > Pinopsida > Araucariales > Araucariaceae > Wollemia > Wollemia nobilis. The sequence continues at coordinate 751,865 of JAQPPZ010001344.1, forward strand.
AGATCTACAAATTTTAGGACAAGAAATGAATTTGATATAATGAAACACACACAAACCCTAGATGTAACTTGCTACCGATTCTTTCCCAAATTGCTTAATGTTAAACCCAGAAACAACAAAAAAGTAGAATAGAATACGTAAATCGCTAAATGGCAACCTAGGGTTATGAAACTTACTTGGAAGCCTTAGCTCTGCTCCAAATCACTACCAGGCATGGGTGGGACCTACGTAGGTGCAACAGAGTGCTTGTAGGCATAGGAGAGCACCTACAATTGTTTGTAGATACTTTCGAATGCTCTGTGGATGCTCTCGAATGCCTACGTAATCTCTAAAAATGTTGCAGACTGCTTCAAAAACCCTAGCGATGAAATCGGTGATCTCTACGCTTCTAAAAATCCTGTAACAAATAGAAATAAAATTAAGTTAGCAAGGTAGATCTATTAAATAATGAAACCCTTGTGGGGTCCCACCATGATCGCCATTTGTGAAGACAAGAACATGACACTTAAATAAAATAAAATAAATCAAATAACACAATGAAATACAAGATTGCACAAATGGATATATTCAATAAAATGGGGGAGCCAATAAACTCCTTTTGATACAATCTATCCTCAATGAGGGTATTTGATACAATGATTTACAAAAATGCTAGGGTTCTTCGAAACCCTAGCTATAACAATGAAGTGTCTTCAGATTGATGTGTTCTTGCTTCCAACGAGGTGAGTGGGCTTTGGATATCCTATGGCGGGCCACTCCAGCTTCAACAACCATTCAAAAATATGTGAAATCTGTAGATCTACATACACAAAAATAGAGAAAGGGGTTAATAACACCTATGAGGGCTCCACAGTGTGAGGCCCTCAGACATCAGTAAACCCTAACTAAAAATGGATCAAATGGCATGCAAAATCTACAAATCATGTAACAAAATAAAACCAATAAAGATATACCTTGCTTTCATTTCATTGTTGCAGATGGCATGGTGTAGCAGACTCAGATTCACATTTCTATAGTTGCAGTAGGCTCGAACGCACACTTGGTAAAGGCTCTAACATGAGCTTCATAGGCTCTGGTGAGCTATAAGGCTCTAGAGAGCCTAGAATACAAGAGCTCTAGTGAGTGCTTTAGGCTCTAGCCTCGCAAGCTCTGGAGGGTGCCTATGAGTTAGGGTAAAATCTACAGAAGCAGATCTAGGGGGTGGCGATGAATGCGATGGATGGATGGGGGCTATGACGATGATGGAGGATGAATGGGGGATGGCTAGAACAATAGAAGTCTTGTTGGCTTAGCTAGGGCTTTAGATATTCAAACTCTATCTCTCTCTGCTTCGCTAGGGCTTCAACAATGACTCCTCTAAGGTGCAACTTCTAATCTCAAGGTTCTAGGGTTTGAGCATTTGCAAATGCCCTTATTTATAATCCAACCTAGGGTTTTCTTAGGGTTTTAGCCTTACACTTTTGATCGTGTGGCTAAGATTAAATTAGATCCTAAGGTTGAGATTACTTTTTGAATGTGGCATGGATTAATGAAGATGGACGGTGGAGATTAGATTGGATCGGATGGTTGTGGTTAATTGAGTTTATAAATATATATTTTATAATAAATATATTATAATATAATATAAAATATTATATTAAATATAAAATAATATAAAATAATATTAAAATAATCCCAATTGGGCTAGGAAATGGCGGGAAAGGGCTAAAGTGGTGAAATGGATGGCGAGAAAGGTGGAATTGGGCCAAATAATTGGCGGGAAAGGTGTATGGTGGACAAGTGGGTGGTGGAATGGTTAGGATGGAGGATTAGTGGCTGTAATTTGGTGTCTACACATGCTTCATTTCAACTCAACAATCCTTTCTCAATGACTGGCCTTAATGATCTCTATCTCTGCTCGAGCCTCATACAACAACACTTGGAGCCACTTGGTGGCCTCGATCATCTCATCCCTCTTCCCTCGGGTAGTGTCGCTCTCACCCCTTAGTGTATCCCACTAAATACTAAGTACCTCCATCTCCTTTATCACCTCTTTCAGTCACACCCTAGCCTCATCCTGCTCCTCTAAGGTGGCCCTTAGGTCTACCTCTACCTCCTTCTCCTCCTCCTCCTCCTCCAATGTTGAGCAGTTAGTTCTCCAATTCATCTCGATGTCAAGAAGCTTATCTCTAATCCTCTTCACCTCACCTCTCAGCACTTGCACCTCATCCTCCATGGCCATCACCTCCTCCAACCCTCTCCCAAAGTCAAAATAATCTAGTTCTCCCTCCATATCCTTGTTAATCACTAACATCTCATCAGACACATAATCATCAATGTCCATCATCGAGACATCCTTTGTTGCCACTATACCCTCACCTCCCTCTAGCGATGACCTTGCACCACTATATCTCACCATCCTATCCTTATTATAATGATGCGGCCTCACTCCACCACATAACCAAATGGTATAGCTCCACCTCCTCCTCTTCACCTGGCTTGGGTGATAACACATCCTGTTGCTCCCCCATATGCCCTGGCGATACTACCCTCACCCCACCCCACAACCTTCTATTAGGAAATTCTCTCGTAGCCTTAATCCATCTATCCACCACACCAAGCATAGGCTTCCACTGCTACCTAGACCATCACACATCATAATATGGTATCATCCCTATGTTTTCCACATCAGGGATAACCAATGGATCATCTAGTGTCAAATCTAGTGATGGCACCATGGGTTACGGTCTTGTATCACCCTCCACTCTATAAATCACTACATGTGGCTCTAGTCACCCATACCATAATATAAAATACCACTACACTATAGAAAATGGAAAATACTCTACCTTCTATAGATACTTCCCCACCACCCACCATCCCCACTTGATGCACACCAACTGCTCTACATCCTCCATCCAATCAGACAATCCTCACCATGGTCTCCACCTCACATGTTCCATAGTCAATCTCCTCAAATTATCTCGATGATACATCATATCATCCTCTCATATCCTCTTTTTCCTACTCTCCATATCTGCCCTCCACCTCATAGCATAGGGTACATCCTAGCCGTCCAATGTATGTGCCTCATACAATAAATTCGTTGGATGTAAAATTAAAATGTGCTCCTAGGCCCATATATACAACAATGGGCTCACACTGATGTCTATCCTTGGAATCCTCACCATTGAATGCAGCTCCTGGTACACCTATGCTAGCAACGTAGGAGCCCACACATACACTATATTTCTATCCACCATATCACTAACAATACCCATCATGTTCTAGGGGAATATCACCCTTGAAGTATCTGGTAGCACATGGCTCGCTATCAATAACATCACCATCGCATGATGATTTGACAAAAAATTCTTCTACCAATACTTCATATAATCTACTCCCTTCTTGGCATCCACCTATTGCCATTGGTGTCCAAATACTCTCTCCAAAATCCCATCTTGTAGATACTTGTCCGCCATTATCACAGTAATCCCTTCTACCAGCAATCGATATATGTAGTAGATGTCCTCCAGGGTTATCGTCATCTCCCTTGTAGGAAAATGGAAGGTGTTCCTATCAGGATCCCACCTCTCACACAAAGCAAAAATATATGTGTGGTTCACATGAACCTCACGCATCTCCCATACACCATATAAGCCAACCACCCATAGCCACACCCCATCCTCTGCTTGCAAAACATCCTGCAAGGTATTTCTATGTTTTTGCAATCTATGTTGCACAAATATCTTATTTACTTACCATTCAAACACATGTCACAAGTTAGAAACTATGTATATACAATCAATCCATTTTGCTTTTTACATGTACATGTATGAAAAAAAAATGGTTCGCACGACCCCATGTGAACCACCCAGTTTGTATGACCCCATGCGAACCACCCTATTCCAAAAAAAATTCACACATGTTGGTTTGCAATTCAATCATCGTCCCATCCATACCATGCACACATGCAGAAAACAACAAAAATGTGCCCAAAAATGTAAAAAATTATCAAAACCTTCCCACATGCATGTAAAACAAGGCAATCAAAATAAGGTCAAAATAGCCAAACAAAAGCATATTTGGACACCCATTTGGCTTCTTAGGAGCCCCCACTTGTCAGTTTTCACATGCATGCAACACTCACACCCCATTTCACACATCACATCACACACGCTTTTCCATAAGCACAATCATCACACACAAAAATAAAAAATACATCAGGATACCCATTTGCCCATTTTTACACATAGTGCATGCATTTTACCCATCCCATGGATACATGTCAAATTTACGATATCTAGAGAAACAATTCACATTTTCAAAATCCTAGGTAATTGCACATTAATCGATAGAGAATAAACCAATACCTCTGGTGTTCTTCCCCCATGCTTGTACTTGCTAATGCGCTGGCCATTCCATCTCACATGATCTGTAATACGATAGCACTCCATTCCATTTTATCCTCTCCCACCACTCCTCCTTCGTCTTTTGCATGAAAATGATATCAAAATGTCATTTTCTAACATAAAACCCTCATTTGTGCAGGTTTGCACCCCACACGTGCAAACCGATAGGTTCGCACGATCATGCGAACCACCCTAGTTTGCATGAACCCATGCAAACTTGTCCTTCCTACCTAAAATTGCTTCACCTGCACTCCATTCCCTAAAAATTTCTTCCAATTCTCCAGTTTTTTTGATATTTATGCAAAATTTTCCATTTTTCTTCTTTATTGTCATCAATCGTTTCATCACCAATTTTCATCTCCTCCATGACCAATTCATCGCTTGAGGGGGTATTCATTATACAAAAATAAAAAAAACTACCTTGCACATGATCAAACAACCAAACATCCAATCATGGATACAAAAAATGCCTAAGAAATTTTTTGCTGAAGATTATCTCAAGTCCTCATGCTAGGATATATACAAAAGTGAAACTTCTATTCTCAATCAAAACTCAAATACAAAACAAATAAATGTTTGATAGACCTCAAAACACCTCTGACTGTAGACACCTCATGGATTCCAATATTCATAGTGGTAATCGTAAGACCAGTTGTGAATGAAGCTCCTAAAATTTCTACCCTACGACTCGAGTGATTTGTCAAATGTTGTCAAAAGAGCTCATCAATCAATCAAAACCAAAAATTGGCAAAGACATTTGTTCCTTCCACAATTGGAACATCTCAAGTTGATCACAAAGTAAGTCAATCTTATGCCTCCTCTCAAAATCAATCATTACAATGCTATAAAGTGTTGTATCCAATCATAAACCATTTTTATCAATGCGTCTCTATCGCAATCATCCATAAGTCATCAATCGTAAATTTTTTGCCTTCCAAATCATTCCATCAATTCACATCATCAATTTTGTACTAAACCATGTTTTCACACAATCCATTATAAAAAGGGACAAAATGTAGACACCCAAAAGTTGCACATTGTCCCTCTCCCCATTTTCATGGTCAATCAATTTGCAAAACCTTCAAAAATTGCATAAATTGGCTAAAAATACTATTCATTCATCAAAATCACTATTCATAATCCTTAGCCCCTTTGGGCTAGCTAAGCCCCTTCCTACACTTAATATTGGGTCCTCATGCGACCTCATCCCGAACTCAACCAAGGTTGAATTCCTCACCATGGTCAAAAAGCACTTTATGATCAAAAGTCAACATTTTTGGTCAAAACATGCTTAATTAAAGATAATATTGATTTGAGTTGAGACTTCCACCTCATCTAGTCTAATTTGACTAGCCTAGTCTTCCACCTCACCTATTCTAGCCTATTCTAGCCTTGCCACCTTTTCACCCAAATATTTCTCCACCTCACACTCCCGTGGGTCATAAATGAAAGATGGAGACTTTTCACATAAAAGGCAATTTTTAATCAAAATATATTTTCAAAAGGTGTTCATTAATGCCTAATGGATATTTTTAGTAAAGTCATAATTATCCATGGATGGGTGAGGGAATCTCTCATCCAACCTCATTTATAAACCATGACACCTCTTAGGTGGACATCTCACCATTGACACCTCATAGGGGATACCTCATCCTCTCTCTCTCACCTTGGCCAAGTCTATAAATAGAAGGCCATTTTCACCTTTTCAAAAACAACCAATTATTGCTTATCGAAACTCTGTCAAAATTGGTACAACCATTGCATCCATCATACATCCATCACACAACCATTGTATACCCATCACAATTGATTTATCAATTTCATGATGTTTCCTTGTGATTGAGACAGGTCAATAATCCCCCAAAAAGTGCACTTTTTGAAGGTGACCTACACAAAAATCAAAGAAGCAACTGCTCCAGGACAACCAGGAAAGTCATTCTATAGATTCATTTTGGAAAGGATAGGTTCGCACAACCCCATGCGAACCTCTACTACAGTCACCAGAATCATCAGACAAGGTCAGTATAGGTTTATTTAGTTTTTTTATGCTATTTTTAGCAGTTAATTTCATGTTTTAAGCTTATTTAAGAGTCTTTTTGTCTTCATAACTATGGGGTTTAACTGAGGCAGACCCCCCAATGCACTAACAAAATTTCATATGTTTAACAGGTTCAAAAGGTATAAGTAACACATCCAATCAGCGGTGGCACACGAGCAAGAAGCTCACCTGCACTAAGGAACACAAAGATGACAAATCCTACTACCTTTGTCCATATTCAGAAGGGCTTCCTTAGGGAAGACCCTATTGTAGCCTTCATGGAAAAATCAATAAAAGGATATCAATTTGTAACCCCTTTTGATGATTTCAATAACAAATGCAGTGGATTCTATAGTTTTGAATGAAGAGTTATAATGTCGTTTTTGTTGCTTTCAAGTCTTAGGCAAGGTTATTAGACAAACATAGATTCCAAGAATCAAGATTTGGATTTTGATCAAGTTAGATGTAACATTAATACGATGATATAATCCACACCAAGTGGTGAGTTGATGTGTTATGGGTGTGATTTGGAATTTATGGATGTGATGGTAGCTATTCATAAGAGATAGTTATGGCCATTATGGGGAAGTAGACAGTTGAATAGGCATCTATGATGAAGAATGGAAAAAAGAATATGGATGAATAGGATGAAGAGATTGAAGAACAATGGAACCATTGGGAGGAGCCACATTGATGAGATGGTTGACTTGGTGTATCTCGGATTGCTAGGAACAAGATTGATTATGCAAAAAAAACTAGGGTTAGAGGGGTAGAGAGTTATCGACTATTAATTCCCTGTGATCAATCCAATCTTGGACCAGGCATTAGAAATATCAAAAATCATTAATGTCATGACCATTTTGATGATGATAGATGTAAAAGTGGTGCTTTTTATACCATTCAGGTTTAACCTTATTGGTTTTATTTGGGAGAGTGTCAAGTAAGAAAATTACTTTTGCATCATACAACTTTTGAAATATGGTCGACAATCACTTCAATAGGGGTATCAAAGTGCAAGATGGATGATGAATATATAGATTATTGGAAGGTTTGGTAGAATAGGTTGGGGTGGGGACCCCTTGGTGACTCGACTATAGCTCAAGATTTATGAGTTGATTCAAGATTTGTTACAATTCAGTTGAAGATGGAGTTGGATCGGCTAGAACATGATTGACAAATTTTGAGATACAGGAAGGACTAGGTTGGTGGGGATGAGTATATGAGTAAGAGAGAGGTGGAGGTAGAGGATAAGATGAGTGGTAAGGCTATAAGATACAATCCACATAAGCCCTATAGGATAGAGAATGGGGTGTCAAGAGGAGAGAAGTTATGGTGTGGGAAGAAGAGGTGGGGGAGATGAGGTGGATTGGTGTGAAGAAGATAAGTGATATTATCACAAGGGCTCTTGGTTGAGTGTGTGTGTGTCCTAATGGATTAGGCCTTGGTCAACATGTGAGGGTCCCAAATCGTCCATGTTATTCGTATAGGATATATGATAGATAATGGATAGGGTATTGGGTGAGGTGAGGAGCCTCTCCTCCAAACGAATTGGAGGAGTCATCAAAGGATGAGGGGTCACCTTAGAGTGATCCATGAAAGGGTATACCTGAGATTAGGCTTAGATTTTATTTAATACCATAAGTGATTAGGAATAGAATAAAAATTGAAGAAACAAACAAGACAAAAAGGTGATGTTGTAACTCAACTTTGGGGGTAATCGTTTGTGGCTAGGTGATTGTGACTATGAACCACATCTGCCTGGGTGGTCCTATGCTAAACTACATCTATATGGGTATTCCTATAGGGAACCATATGTGCCTAGGTGATTGAATTTAGAGATAGTTTATAGGAGCTAAAATGACAAAAATATGTGATAGAGAGATGGTTGGCTAATATTTTTGGTATTATTTGTTTTTTTATGAATGTTTTTGGAATAACACTCTAATTAACAAAAAAAAAGCAAACAAAAAATAAATTAGGATGAGGGTGTTTATTGTGATTAAAATTTATTGTGACATTTGTTGTTGCTTAGGTTTTAGATTTTTTCATTTTGTTGTTTTTTTTTGTTTGGTTTTTATGTGTTTTGATTTTACCTACCCCTAAAATTTACAAAAGGTGGATAGAGTGAATCTACAATGTGTATCTATCCATGCTACCTAATATACCTAAGAGTAATAGGAAGAAGCTACGCATAAATAGCCAGAAGCTTCCTAAGGTGATGATGGCTCAAGGTTCTTAAAGGAAAAAGATCTCCAATGCCATTTTTAAATGGTATGAGAGGTGGTGTTGTCTAGAACCTACGGTGGTCTAGTTGAATTTCACTTCACCGTCAATCAAGCTCGATAAAAAATGATAGCTATCCACCCACTGATTATTTAGCCCCATGGACAAGGATGTCTAACCTTAGACTACCTTGAGCTAATACCAAGGGTAGTCAGCTTCCCAATAATGAAATATAAAAAACTATGTAATCTAACTATGGTTTCTAAAGGGATCAATCGATGGTTGGGGATGAAGTTCAACGTCATTGATTGGTTTGCAATGTGTTGGGCAAAGTTATGTCATTTTTGGAATTTTTTTTGAAGGATGTCTAACTAGGATGCACAAATAAAACTATCTTAGGGATGTAGAATGCAAACATTACCTAAGCTAAAAATAAAGAAAACAAGTCATAATATAAGAATACTATTTCAGTATATAAGATGCAATGTAGGGCTTGAAAGCCAATGAATTTTTGAAATAAAATCCTATGCTAAGGAAATGAAGAGGCAATACTTGAAAACAAATGACCTTTTGAAAGTAAATCCTACGCTAAGGAAAGAAAATTACTAAATACAAAAGTAAATCTAGCCTAATAAAATAGATTACAAGACATGAAAAGAAAGTGATGCTAACAAGAGCAAAAAACCATACCAAAAAATAACTCTATGCCTATGAAAGCAACAAAAAGTGCATGAAATGAAAAATAATCTAACGAAGCAGTAAGACAAAATAAAAAGTAGATTAAGAAAGCAAAAACAAGACATGGAATAAAACTATTCTAGGAAATAAAAAATAAGACTTGAAATAAAAACTAAACTAAGAAAGCAAAAACAATACATGAAATAAAAAGTAAGCTAAGAAAGAAAAATAATACATGAAATGAAAAATAAACTAAGAGAGTAAAGAAAATAAATGAAATGAAAACAAAATTGAGAAAGGAAGGAACACACATGAAAGGAAAATACATGAAATGAAATCTACTTTAGAAAAGTACATGAAATACCCAGGTGTTGTAGGTGAGTTGGAGAGGAGAGGGCAATCCTCCAAGGGAGGTCTCAGGTTCAAATCTTCACCCTACCAAAAATCTGAATTGGGTATCCAAAAATCCAATTGATAATGTTGGTGCGGGCAGGGTCGGGTGTGACTCCGAGTGAATTTGATGGTGTAGAACCCCCTGTTCGTGGTCTCTCATACCAAGGCGGCCCCACAAGGGGTTTTTTGCTTAAAAAAAAGAAAAGTACATGAAATTAAATCTAATCTAGAAAAAGCATGGAAATGAGTGAAACTAAATCTAATCTAGGAAAGCATAGAAATGCATGAAATTAAACCTAATCTAGGAAAGTATGGAAATGCGTGAAAGAAAATCTAGGCTAAGAAAGCAAAGAAAATACAGGAATAAAAATCTAGGCTAGGAAGACAAGGAAAATAAAAGAAATAAAAATATAGGCTAGGAAAGTAAGGAAATGTGGGAAATAAAAATATAGGCTAGAAAAATGAGTAAAAGTAGTATTAAAATAACATGAAATACAAATCTATTCTAAGGAAGCAATAAAATGACATGAAATGAAATTCTATTCTAATAAAGCAATAAAAGACATAAAATGAAATTCTATTCAAATAAAGCATGAAAATATGATGATGGTGTTTGTTGTTCCAAGGTGACCTACCTACTTTTGATTCCCAGGTTTGCATGAAGTACAAGGGAACAGCATACATGGTATAGGGGACATTTTAATGTGATAATGTTGTGAAATTGATGTGATTTTCCTTGAATTAGAAGAAATGATGCTCTTTTGATCTCCAAGATCACCCCGAGGTGTGATGAGAGAGCATACGAGATCAAATCCTTCACTTAATGTGATATGTGATGAAGATTGTATAAACCTAGAAGAGAAGACCCACTTTTGATCTCCAAGATTATCCTAAGGTGCGAGGAGAGAGCATACATAGGCCAAGTATTCTATTTAGTGTGGATTATGCAAGATGCAAATGAAATGAAAAGTGTTATAAAGTAAATGCAAGTTATTGAACCCCAAAAGTTTCTTCCTTCCTTTTGATCCTTAAGATCATATTTTGAGCATGAGAGGAGAGCATACAAATAGGAATATAGCTTTTGTTTAGCATAATACAAGGACCAAAAGAAATTAAGACTAACAATCAAAGTAAAAGCCTTAAATTACACTTATCTTCATTGTTGGGTGCCAACACGGTTAATTTTGTCCTAGGTTTGTCACAACACTCTTCATTTAAATTTGTCAATCCAGGGAACTCGTAAAATTGCAAAGGATCACAGGTAAAATTAATCACAATACCACTTTCAATATGATCCAATAAACCACTGGGTGGGGGTGTTTGATATAACATTAATAATTTTTTCCACATTTAATAAAACCAAAACATAAATGACAATGCGAAATAAAATGAAACAATCAACTTGCATGAAATAAAATTGTACAAATTAAACACACTCTAAGCTTAGCTTAAGAAATAAACACACTATCATGTAGAATGAAAATACGTAACTAATATATGAGGGGAGGAATACTGGCTTGGAGTGGGCCCGAGCTCTAGGAAGATCCCACCCGATAAACTCACAAAGAACCGCTACTTCGATGAATACTTGCGCTTTATTACTGATAGAATATTACATACATCAAGACTCTCTAACTCTCGATCCCTATCTCCGTATCTCTACTATCTCCACTATATATCCTATGGGGAAGTCAGTGTATTTATATACTACACACACAAATTCTTGTGACAGTTCTGTTATAACTGGCATCTCGGTTCAGCCTAAACTAGGATAGTTCAGTTGCTGTAACCAGTGCACGCTAAGCAGCTCTATGTCATTTCCTTGTATTCAGATCAATCTTGCCTCATCACGGTTTGACTTCATAAGTTGTTGCACATCCTACCATTCCATCCAGGACAACTCATCCAACTATGGTTTCCCACAGATGACGTGGAACAGTGGTTAACAGAATCCTTCTCCAGCTAGTTGGTCAACGCACATTATTTAGACGTCAACTTTTGCGAGGTGCCTACTCGATAAGGTTCCTACTTGAGTAAGGCACCTACCTTGGTAAGGCACCTTACTCGATAGGGCACCTACCTGAGTAAGGCACCTACCTTAATAAGGTGCCTCCTAAGTAAGACACATGCTTTCTTTTACCTTTGTTTGACTTAGTAGAACCGTTCCATGTCCACATAGGACCTTGACTGAGTAAAAGATGACAAAATCAGGGAAATAGCTACACATAGCACACTTCACACACATATTAGATAAACACATGATTTTATTAAACACACATAATATTTCATAAAAATATACAACTTATGATATAATGCCGCACAAAGACCATTAGTACATATACAAAAATATGAGCATTTCTAGTGCTCATCATCCCCCCATAGCTAATATGTGCCACGCTCTCGTGGCACCTGAACTGGTAGTCACCTCCGTCGCATGAGTCACTACCTCATATCTCCTTCTCTTACTGGTGGTCATGACTTCTTATCCATTCTGAAGCTCCCTTTTCGGCTAAAGGATCCTGGTCTATTGTTGGGCATCATCAGTCAATACATTCCTTAGGCTGCATCGGGTAGGTAGGCCTTGGATTCTGTTTTGCTAGTCATGCCTTCCAATACGGCTTGGTCTGGCATCTATACAAGGTTTTGTGACTATTGTTACTTCTTATTTTTGGAATGCTGCCTCTGCCTCGTGCCATAATTCATTGAATTAGGGTTGTGGTTCCCCTAAGGGGATGTTAGAGCTGTCCCCATTTTGGACAACCACATTGGCCCTAAACAGCTGAAGATCTTTAGTGTTGAGGTCGGCATTATCTTCTGTAATTGCCATAATATCTACTTCTAGCCTGAAGATCCTTCATCTCTCCAACCATTTTCTTATATTGGAGGGTTGTCCCGGTGATGACCTTTAGATCTCCCAAAATTGGTTTGTGGTCACTGGGTCTATACAAATTCCTAGCCCTCTCTCGGCCCTTTTCGCTATATTTCTTGCCTTCTTGGCTGCCCTGAACTCCTTTAGAAGTTTCTCAAATTCCTCCTTCCATTTTTTTAGGGCAACCAACCCTTCCTCCCATTCTTCATTCGAGTGAGGGTTAGGTTCGACAAAGGTAACTCTTTTCTTGGTGGCCTTATTTTGTGTTGTTTTGGGTGCCTTCCTCTATCTTCGTTCTAGGAAGGCATCAATTTGTAAAGGGGAATATCCCATATTCACCTAAAATTTAGGGTCCTACCTTGAAGATACCTCATAATAATCAATGTAAATAATAGGGTTTTCTATAGAATTCCCCTGCTTCTCTCTAATTTCCCAGTTGGAGGTGCCCGAGATTTCTCTAGCCTCAAATTTTTTGTCTCTAGCATCTGACATAGCTACTCCAGGTGAAATAATTATTTCTAGCGAGGTCTAAGAATTCATGGGTATTTTCATCACCCAGTCAATTTGGGTAGAGGTATCTTGCCTCTCCACTACCCTGGTCTGCGATTGCTGGCTTTTCTCCTTGAGCTGTTAGATCATCTGTTGAAATTGGTCAATGGTAGCATCCAGTTCCTAAATTTTTCTTGTGGTCACCTCCCTATATTTCTCAAATAGTGCTAGCATCAGGTTTTTCTTGGCATGGTCCTCAGGTTGATCTTGCGAGCCTGCGAGAGGCTACGAGTCTTATGGACTGCAAGCAACCGAATATTTTAGGGTTTGGACCATGATGTCATCCTTTGTATCTTCCTCATCTGGAAGGATTAGGCACCTTCCTCATCTCCACCCATGCTCTATGCGGCATCCTACAACCTTTGGCCTAGGAATTTTTGGTTCATTTTCCATGTCATTGGGTGGAGTTCCTTCATATTCTTCTACAACATCTGGTAAATATTGAGCAGATTCTTCCTCATTCATTTTCCCCATTCTAGTTTCATGCCCTAATTTAGTCTCTGCCTGCTCTATAGTGTTATATGGTTTAGCCCTACCTTATTCTGCATGCCGTATTAGGGCTGTAATTAACCCATGGTGGGCTAAGGCAAAGACTACCCCTCTTTGGTATCGTGATGCTTCATCCTGCAGGGCCTTCACTAGATAATAAGGGAAATTAATTTTTCTCCCATGCATCAGGTGACTCATGAACTGCATGTGGTTCATGTTCAAATGCACATATTTTCTAATGCATGCAAAGAATATTGTGACCTGCTCAAATTTTTTTTGTAGGTGCATCGAACGTTTTCTCTTTAGAATTCCTCCTTGGTTGTAGGGAATTTTCCCTTGTCCGAATAGCTCCTCGATGCATTTCCTTGCCACTCCGTCTTTGTACATGCATTATACCATTAGGGGGAGGCTAGTGACCCAAGAAATGTGCTTTGGAGTGACTAGAATTTCCAGTCCTCATGGCTGGGCAACTTCGTTACTTAAGCCAAGGGCGAATTCCTTTGCTACCCCCATGTTTTGTTCTCGACTAACTAGGTGGTAGTAATCCATCCATCCAGCTACTTCGAATCGATTGCAGGTCACCCCCATAATTCCTTCAATGTTGCTAGGTTCCTGATTCCTAATTGCATGGTTCATTGAAGGTCCTCCCATGGTGAATTTATTTGCTTTGTTCGAGCTCTATAAGGCGCTTTCTTATAGAGTGAAGTACCAGCTTTGGAAAGTTGTTTATATCTTGGGATTGATAGGGTGCATCATCCAAATTATTTTTGGCATGACGTATTAGGCATGGGGGCGGTTTTTTTTCGTTCTTACACTAACATTATTCACAGGAGTATATTAAATGAAAAATTACATATATATCAAAAACAAATCATGTGCATACCTGGTTGGTCATTTTCGAGCTATGTAGAGCATGCTGATTTGGTACTTGGTGGGTTATTCCCCTTGTGTTGATTACATCACCTTGGGTATTGTGTTTTGGCTCGCTTTGAGGTCCATTATTGAAGATACGTTAGATCCTCCTTGGTCGGTTGGTACACATGTATTCTTGGCTGTTGGCCTTGGCGTGTGCAGAAATCTTCAGCAATGATTTCAAAATATGTTCGCGCACCTTCCATCACATGAGATGATGGTATTCATCTTTGGCCGCTCCGCTACTACCACGTTTGCACATGTGTTTATTGATCGAGTGCCTACTTCAGTAAGGTGCCAAAGTGGCACCTATTCTGGGTAAGGCACTTAAGTAAGGCACCATATGGGCACCTAACTCAGTAAGGCACCCATAAGGCGCCTAACTGAGTAAAGTATATATTATGTAATATATATATATATATATAATATTATTATTATTTTTTTATTATATATATATATATTTTAATATTTTGGGGGGTGGCTTGTCTGGTTGGGTAGGGTGCTAAAGTAAGGTGCCGCTATTTTGGAGTAAGGCACCGGGGTAAGGCACCACTCCTCTAGAGTAAGGTGCCTGAATAAGGCACCATTCTCCCCCATGCTAAAAATTTGTCGTGTCCTCGTGACAACAACCCCCATTTCGTATATATATATATATATATATATATATATATATATATATATATATATATATATATATATATATATATATATATATATATATATATATATATATATATATATATATATATATATATATATTGAATGGGGTGCCGCTCCTCTTGGTTTAGGTGCCCGGTAAGGCGTCACTCCACTTGGGTCAGGCACTTGGTAAGGCACCACTCCACCTAGGTAAGGCACATTTCCTCCTGGTTTAGGCACTCAATAAGGCACCGCTCCACCTGGGTTAGGCACCCGATAAGGTGTCGTTCCTCCTAATTTAGGTGCCCGGTAAGGCACCGCTCCACCTGGGTTAGGTGTCCGATAAGGCATTGCTCCACTTGGGTAAGGCATTCGATAAGGTGCCACTCCTCCTGGGTTAGGCACCCGATAAGGTGCTATTCCACCTGGGTTAAGCACTAGGTAAGGGATCGCTCCACCTGGGTAAGGCATCCGTTCTTTATTGCTAAAAAGTTTAGTAGTAGATGATGTGTCATGTGAGGATGATTAGGCCTCCTAAAATTCTTGTTTGCAATGTTAGTGCCTGCCTTGTTCAGGCATGGGGATGTTTGATGAGGAATTTAGGCATTCCCCCATGCCTGAATTGTTGTTAACCTCCTAAAGCATAGGTAGGTGGATGCTGAGCTGATCTAGGCCTTATTTTCCAAGATGCCTTTTTCTCATACAATCAGGCCACACCCCTACAAAAGAAAACAAAAAAAAAGAAAAAAAAAGAAAAAAATATAGTTAAATAGGATCCATGCCTGTTAGGACCTGGCTCTCAAGATGCCTGCAGCTTGCATGCGGGGCATTGTCCCTACGACAAAAAAACATACCGTTATCTAAAAAAAGGAAACTACTCTACTATTTTAGGTGGACCTTCTTGTGTCCACCCGATTGTTGAGAATTTTGGGGAGTTTCTACTCGAATGGGGTCTCCCCCATGTCTGTTCTGGTTTCCATCATCAATCCCTTGGATGTATGGTATGGGTGCACTTTGTGGTAATTAGATGTAAGGATGGTATTGTTGCCATTGATTGTTTTGAATCGTACCACACCACTCTTGATAATTTCCACCACCTCATATGGTCCCATCCATCTCTACATCAACTTCCCCTTTTATTCTTGGAACATGAAGTCATACAATAACACCCAATATCCTTATTTTAAGTGTTTCTTTTAATGTGGCGATCGTGCCACTGATTCCTCCGCCTCTGCATAATCTCTATCCTTTGTAGGGAATCCATGCAAAAATTTTCTATATGGTTTAGCTTTTGAATTCATTCTTTTTGTGCATCGTCCAGGTTCAAGTCTAGTTCGATCATTGTCCTGAGTGTCTTCACTTCAAATTCTATGGGTATCATTGCATCTTTCCCATAGACAAATCAGAAGGGGGTGAAACTAGTGGTTGATTTCCACATTGTGTTATATGCCCATACTACCTCCGATAATCTTGTGGCTCAGTATTTCCTGTGTTGTTGTACTGTCTTCGTTAGAATGTTATCTATCTCCCTGTTAGTGACTTCCACCTACCCATTTGCCTATGGGTGGTATGGGGTGGTCCTGTTATATCAAACCTTGTATTGCTCCATTAGTTCCTCGATTAATCTGGATGTGAACTGGGATCCCTGGTCTATTGTGATTTTCCTAGGTACTCCAAATATCATAAATATGTGGGAGAACAAAAATTCAGCGATCGTTACATTCCACATATCTATTGGGGGATTTGGTTGGAAATAAATAGACGAGTGTTCAAAAATAAAACTAGAGGAATAATTAAGGTTTATTCTAGGATAATAACAACCCTCTTGGAGTAATACAAGCAACCAGAGATGAGGAGCGGTGGAGGAAGCGGAGGAAGTGGAGGAGGAGCAAAAATGGCAGGCAAGAATTTTGAACCAACAAAAGGAGAAGATCCAGAGGTAGGGTAGAATGCTATAGTTTGAAAGGAAAAGGATTCCTTGATAGCTCATTTAGAAAATGCTAAAGGTACAGATCCTCCAAATAAACCCTCAAACAAAGGGTCCCACTGGGGTTCGAGAGCTAGCAACAAGGGCCCAACCTTTTTGGAAATGCTGAAAGGGAAAAATAAGGAGCCAGTCAGTGAACTACCACCCCTAATACCAAACAATAATAGGTTAACTGCACCAGTGGAGATTATGGAAAGATTCTTGGATATGGAGGCATCATCCTTAGTTGGCAAGTTTTTGGGAGGAAGGTCGGACATTGAGACTATTCGCTCATGGGCCGTGACAAAGTGGAAAAATTTAGGAAGCTTAGAAATCGTAGCCATGTCAAGAGGTTTTTTTATGATAAGACTCAACAACAAATATGATGCAAAGCACATCTTGACAGGAGGACCCTGGTTTCTAGGAAGGCATAGCCTCTTTCTGAGGAAGTGGGTGGAGGATTTCAACCCTGAGAAGCAGAACATTAATATAGCACCCATTTGGGTCCACTTACCAAACCTCCCAACCCAGTTTGTTAATGAGTACTAGCTTAGTGGCATAGCAAAGACGATAGGAGAGCTCATGGCAATAGACCATTCAACCCGGGCAAGGACTAGACTGACGCATGCCAGGATCCGTGTAAATGCAAACTTGGATTCGGATCTACCTTCTCAGGTGGAACTAGCATATGGAGAGTTTCTAAGGATTCAACCTGTGGAGTATGAGAACAAGCCGGTATTTTGTAGCATGTGCAAAAACCAGGGCCACCTTCAAGCCCAATTTTTGACAATAACTGCAAAAAAGGAAGCAAGAGCGAAGGTTTTATGGGGAAAGCTAATGGGAGAGGGATCCCAAAGTTTCAAGGACCACGTATTAAATTGGAAGGATACAGGCAAGTTAAGAATAACCAGGCTGACCAAGCCAACACAGAACTGGAAAAAATCTAGGAGAAAGGAAAGCAACATAATGAGGGAGGCAAAAATCATAAGGTATGTAATAAAGATCCTAGCTTGAACATGTTTGATATCCTAGCAAATATAGAAGTTGAAAAAGAAAATAGTAAGGATGATACCATCAGTGTCAAGTTTCCTGAAACCCTAGACTCCCCATCCAAATTGGGACCATCCACAGTTATGACAAAAAGCCCCATTTGCTATGCTTAAAATGAAGAAAAATTGCCAGGTCATTTCAGTTTAAAAATGGAAAAAATAGAGTCAAGAGTCAAAGTTGTGGAAACAAGAGGTAGGAATGTAGCTCCTAATCCAGTAGTGGAGCAAATTATCCCTTATTAGATGAGCCCAACGGTAAAATGTTCCTTGAAGGAAATCCCCCTGT
Source organism: Wollemia nobilis (assembly GCA_028583015.1). Lineage (NCBI taxonomy): Eukaryota > Viridiplantae > Streptophyta > Pinopsida > Araucariales > Araucariaceae > Wollemia > Wollemia nobilis. The sequence goes on from JAQPPZ010001344.1 coordinate 770,347, forward strand.
TTAGGAACCAGATAGGAGAGGTGAACCAAAACAACGCTGAGGATGAAGAGGGAATTGAAAACCCCCAAAATGAGGAAGAATGTTCAAGACCTAGACTATCACAGTATATGCCCCCTCATTTCAGTCCAAAATAGACTAGAATCACCACCAAGCCTCTGATAGATTATGGAAGTGAAAGAAAGAAAGGGAGAATATCTACAACAGAGCACTATAGAATGAGAATCAATAAAGAAATTGCTAATGAAAAGCAAAAAACATTGTTACAGCAAGCTATTCTTGGCCAGGATAATAGCAAAATTGACAAACCCCCTTTGGCTCAGGGAAGGGGGTGGGGAAAAAATATCAAACAGTCTAAATGAAGGTTCTCTCATGGAATGTGAGAGGCCTAAATGGCCCACCAAAATAAAGGATGGTGAAGTCTATAAGGAAGGATTGGAATCCTACTATCATTTTTCTTCAAGAAACCAAAACAGATGTAGCACAATCAACACTTCTAGCTAGAAGGATTTGGAAGCAAGGGGAAGTGGCCTTTCAACAGGCGAGAGGAGCATCTGGGGGCATCATGATCGTATGGGATCCTATTAAAATAAAAGGAAGTATTACTCAGGAAAATGAAAGAGTCTTAAGCGTATTATTTCATGATTTTGATACTAATAAGAATTGTATTATGTCAAATGTTTATGCCCCCACCTCTGTCCAAGGGCGGTCTAAACTATGGGAGTTTTTGGGGTATTTGAGCCAATATTTTAAAGACATTCCTTGGGTGATTGGGGGAGATTTCAATACCCCCCTTTACCCATCTGATAAGAAGGAAGGATCTGGGTTACCCTAAAGGAGCATGGAGGACTTCAATGAATTCATTAACACAAATGAATTGATGGATGTAAAACTAAAAGGAGCCAAATTTACATGGAGTAACAAGAGGATAGGAAGGTAGCTAATTCAAGAAAGGCTGGACAAGTTTTTTTTATCCAAGGAAGCTACAACAATGTTTGGTGATTCAACGTTACAAGCCCTTCCTAAATGCGCTTCAGACCATAATCTTATTCTATGGGAGGCATTTCAGGCTAACTCCTTTAAGAAGCCATTTAGATTTTTGTCAATGTGGGTTAAACATTCGGACTTCAAGAAATGAATAGAGGAATGGTGGCAACAACCTATCCAGGGAAGTGCTTCCTTCAAACTATCTCAAAAACTTAAGATGGTGAAAAACAACCTTAGAATATGGAATAAATAAGTCTTTGGAAATATTTTTGAGAATAAGAGAGCAGTGGGGGAAAAACTAAGAATAATAGAAAGCAAAATCCAAAATGGAACCTATGATGAGGCGACAAGGACTAAAGAGAAGGAAACCCTTTGTGAGTTTTATAATATTTTAGCTTGTGAGGAGATGTATTGGAGGTAGAAATCAAGGGCATTATGGCTAAAATAAGGGGACTCTAATTTAAATTTATTCCATGTTATCACATTGAGCAATAGAAGCAACAATAATATTAGAAGTTTAACTAAGATGGATGGATCTTCAACTCAAAACATTCAGGAGATCAGGGACGAGGCTATTAATTTTTTTAGTTCATTATTGGGTGAAGAACGAGCCTGTAATGCCCAAGTAAAAGACTCTCTCCTTCAATTCATTCCACAACTCATTGATGAAATGATTAACGAGTCTCTTACAATAAATTTTTTAGATGAAGAGATCAAGGAGGCTTTGTTTAACATGGATCTTGACAAAGCTCCTGGGCCGGATGGGTTTTCATCGTGGTTTTTCCAAGTTTGTTGGGATATTGTTGGAGCATAAGTTATTGCTGCAATCAAGGAGTTCCAAAGTTCAAATCATATTCCAAGGGGTTTCAATTAAACTTTCATTGCTTTGATCCCTAAAGTCCCCAACCCTAAGACTATGGCTGACTTTAGGTCGGTTAGCCTATGTAATATATCCTATAAAATTTTGTCCAAAGTTTTAGCCAACCGTTTGAAGAAAGTTCTACCGGTTATCATTGATCCAAGTCAAGGAAGTTCTATACAAGGAATATCAATCTTAGATGGAGTTATTATTATTCATGAGGCTCTTCATACAGCCGCTCAGACCAAAAAAGCAGTCATGGCTTTAAAGTTAGACATGAACAAAGCTTATGACAGGATAAATTGGGAATTCCTAGAGGCAGTTTTATTAAAATTTGGCTTCAACATGAAATGGGTCAAGTTAATAAGAGAGTGTATTTCTAAGCCTTGTTTTTTAGTTTTGGTTAATGGGTCTACTGCAGGTTTTTTTCAAAGCAAATGTGGTCTAAGACAAGGAGATCCCATAAGTCCTATGTTGTTCATCATTGTAGCTGAGGCCTTGGGAAGAACCATTAAGGTAGCAGTGGTAGCTAGACTCATATCAAGTATCAAGGCCACATCACTAACTACCCCAATGAAACATCAACAATTTGTTGATGATACATTGCTACTGACTTGGGCTTCTGTGGTTGAGGCAAGAAGGATTAAAAATATTCTCATAATGTATGAAGAAGTGGCTGGATAGAAAGTGAATTTTGATAAGAGCAAACTTTATTTCATCAATACCCCCATTCCTAGGCAAAACAACATAGCAAGGATCATGGAATGTCAGATTGCATCCCTTGCCACCTCCTATTTAGGTATTCCCCTTTTTACGGGGAAACCTGATGGATCAATGTGGAACATAGTTCTAGAGAGGATCCAAAAAAATCTAGCAGGTTGGAAAGGACATTTGTTATATCAAGCAAGCAAAGGAGTTTTAACTATGACTTCACTTCAAAGTATACCCATTTACTTCCTATCAGTGTTCAGAGCTCCCAACAAGGTGTATCACAAAATTGAGCAGCTTCAAAAAAAATTTCTCGCGGTCGGGGACCGAAGATAAGAAAAGGATCCATTTAGTAGGTTGGAACAAGGTTTGCAAACCTAAAGCTGATGGGGGGTTAGGATTGAGGAGAGTTGCTCATCTCAATACAACTCTATTAGCCAAACAAGCATGGTGGTTATTGACTAAGGTCGACAATGAATGGACTGCCATAGTTAGGAGGAAATACCTCCAAGGTGCGAACTTCCTTAATGACAACTTAGCAAGTAGGTGGTCTACTTTTTGGAAGGCAATCCTCACGAGCAGGGATATTTTCAAGAAAGATCTTAGATGGATTCTAGGAAATGGGAAAACAATAGACTTTTGGAAGGATCGATGGGTGAGAGTTGAGGAGTTATCCCAAAATCCTCGTTTGGCTAGGATTCAAGAGCATATGGAGTAGCATATTGGGAAGAAGGTTGCAAATTATATGTGGCAGGATTTAAATATCAACAGGTGGAAACACATCAGAGTACAGGGTTTTGAAGCGGAGTCTGAAGAGCTTTATAACATTTTAACTCAAAAAATTATTCCCTCTGGAGAGGATGAAGATCACATTGTTTGGGCTGAGACTGAAAGTGGTGACTTCACATTTAAGACTACCTATAATTTGATTCTCAATGTGGAAGGTCAACAATTTCAACCGAGTTTGGTTTGGATCAAAGGCTTAATTCCTAAAATATCCTTTTTTTCATGGTCGATGATTCAAGGAAAAATCCTCACTATGGACAATATGTTATCCAAAGGTATGGTTATTGCTAACCATTGCTACATGTGCAGGGCAGGATGGGAGACAACCCAACACTTGTTTCTAGAGTGTCCGATAGCGGAGTCCATCCTGGATGAACTTTTCCAAGACTTTAGGATCTCGTGGGTTAATCCTGCTTTTATATCTGAAGTGTTCCATCAATGGCCTCAACCCTTTGTTAGCCTAAAACTTAAGTACCTATGGAAAATCTGTTGGCATCATTGTCTCTGGCATATTTGGCTAGAAAGGAACCATAGAGCCTTTAAGGATACCATTCACAACCCAAAAACCATCCTCAACAGGATTATTGTCTTTGTGAAAAAAAACCTTAGCACCTTAGTGGATGAGAACCACTCAATTCCTCCCTAAGAAAAAAAATTAGCTCGGGCCTTAGGTATTGAGGACAAACCTTCCATTCCTTTGCCTAATCCCAGAAATGGGATTTTTTGGGACCCAACCCCCAGGGTTGGTTTAAACTAAATTTTGATGGTGCAGCCAAGGAGAACCCAAGAAGAGCTGGAGCTGGAGGAATAATTAGGGATCATCAAGGAAATATGGTCAAGGCCTTCGCTGAACCATTTGGAATCTCAACTAATAACAAAGAAGAAGCTAGAGCCCTTTGGAGAGGGTTGCAAGTAGCCCAAGCAACTCAAGGTAACTTGATGATTGAAGGTGATTCGATGAACATCATCAACCTATTAATCAATGGCAAAAAACATCCATGGAGAATCGAGGGAGTCATCCATGAAGTGAGGATCCTTTTTGCGGCAAGACAGAATAGGAGGGCTTGTCATGTTACTGTGAGGCCAATAGCTCAGCTGAAAAATTAGCCAACATAGGTGTTGATGTTGGTAGCTTGCTGACATGGACACAAGGTGTGCCACATGAAGTGGAAAACATTATTAGTCATGAAAAGAAACCTACCCATTAAGGAGAAATATGAATGGGTGTTATTTCCCCATGGAACTGGTAATAACTATGGGGTTTCCATCAAAATCATACCTAATTGGAAATGAAGGTAACAGGGTGTAAGCCTTGGAAGATTCCGACAGAGAATAGGAAATGGGCAAGCAACAGGTTTCACAAGTGCAAAGTTCCAAACTTCAATTTCCTGTCAATGTAAGTAATGTTTACAGTTATGTTTAGGTATGGGTGTGCCTTGTTAGTAAGGTGTTGTAGGGGATTCAACACAAGTTCCGGTAAGAAAGTTTCAAGGATGACTAGGATCTACAATCTCAACAGAAGGCTGGATATTGTAATAGGTTTTGGGTTAACCTACAAAACACGATAATTAATGAAGACTTTTATTTACCAAAAAAAAAAAAAATTCAGCGACCGTCCGCTCCTTGGAGTCCCTTAGTGCCTGGACCTCAAGTCATTTTGTGACATAGTCTATGCAGACTAGAATGTATCTATTCCCAACCGAGGGTGGGTTTATGGGTCTCACAAAATCCATGCCCCATTTGTCAAAGGGCTCAATGTGCACATGAGGCTATAGGGGCATTTCGTCCCTATGGGTTGGCCTACCCATCCTCTAGCACTCATTGCATTTACTAGCATAGGCAGCTGTGTCTTTGAATAGTGAGGGCTAAAAATACCCAGTTTGCAATACCTTATAGGCGGTCCTTTTTCCTGAGAAGTGGCCACCACAAGGTTCATTATGGCAGGCCTTGAGTATTTCTGCATATTCCTACATGACCACACATCTTATTATGATTTGATCAGGCCCTATTTTGAATAGAAGGCCATCAATCCATTGGTATGATGCGCTCTTTTAGATTACTCCTTACTTTTACCGATACGAGAGGGTAGGAGAGATTCTACTGACCAAATAATTGGTAATGTCTGTGTACCATGGTATATGCTCACTAATGATGAATAAATGTTCATTCGAGAACTGGTCCTCTACTTTTGCATAGTCTATTGGTATCAATTTGGATAGGAAGTCTGCAACCATGTTGTCTTTCTTGGGCTTGTCGACAATGGTAAGGTCGAAATCCTACAATAAGAGAAGCCATTTGATAATTTTGTAGCTAATTGCTAGTTTTTTCATAAGATACCTGATGGCTGCATGGTCCGTGTGGAAAAATACTTTATACCCAGTAATGTAGTGGTGGAATTTTTTGATGGCATGTATCACTGCAAGGAATTCCTTCTTTGTTACTGTATAATTAATTTCAACCCCTGCAAGGTTCTTTCTAACGTAGTAGATGGCATAGAATTCGTTGCCATCCTGCTATCTGAGGACTGCTCCAATTGTATTATTGGATGCATCACAATATATGTGAAATGGTACCAAAAAATTTGGGCCTCATAACATAGGGGTGGATATCAGATTTTCCTTTAGTGCTTGGAATACCTGCTCGCAATATTCTATCCAATTGGATTCTGCTTATTTTATCAACAGATTATGTAGAGGTTTGGTGATTTTACTAAAATCGGTGATAAACCGTCTATAGCATCTGATTGAGCCAATGAAGCTCCTTACCTCCCTCTGTGTTTTTGGGTTAGGTAAGTCCTTGATCACCTCTATTTTTTTATGATCCACCTTAATCCCTTTCGCTAATAGATGATGCCCTAAAACTATGCCTTCATGCATCATCATAAACAAAATTTCATTATTGAGGGATATGTTATTTTCCTTACACCTCCAAAGTAATTTCTTCAAATTTTCCATTGCCTCCTCGAATGTCTCCCCATAGATGGTGAAGTCATCCATGTAGAATTTTACAACTTCTCCTATCATGTTCTAAAATATACTCAAAATCACCCTTTGAAAAGTGGTCGGCGTATTGCATAGCCTAAAAGGTAGCACCCTGTATGCATACATTCCCCATGGGCAGGTAAACATCATTTTACAATCTAGATTTGATTGTACCCACTGAATCTATATAAGAAGGAGAAATGTTTCCTCTTGGACAATGTGTCTAGCACCTAGTCAATAAATGGAAGGGGAAAATGGTCCTTCTTAGTCACCTTATTTAGCGACCTGTAGTAAACACAGATCCTACATTTATTCTTCTTCTTAGGAACCACCACGAGTGGTGATACCCATTCACTATTCAAGATCAGGTAAATGAACCTTGTCATCAGGAGCTTTTGTAACTTGACCTTGATAATTTCTTTCATAGCTGGGTTTATCCTTCTATGTGGCTGTCTGACGAGGGTCAATTATTCTTCTAGATAGATATAATGAGTGCACACCTTCAGGATGATTCCATTCATATCTACATAATCCCACGTGAATGCATATTGGTGTTCAGCTAGAAGTTTCTTTAATACTTCCAACTATGTAGTGGTCAGCTCACAATTGGCATTCAACATCCTATCAGACCCAACATTGATCTATTTGGTATGGTGGTCATGAGCACCCACAAATGGTGACTCAAGAATTGGAAGGGAGGATTCTCCATGAAAAAATATTGAGATGACACCATCTTCCTCGGCCTCATCCTCCAATTCTATAACTGCCATTACTAGCTGAAGCATAGATAGTGGGTTGTCCTCCTATCTTCCATCTTTAGGTTCTCCTAATGTGTCCACCGATTGGTTCAAGGGAAATATTGTCAATATCTTGATGTTATGGCCATATAAAATGGTCATCAGCCCATCACATCAACTAATGTAGGCATCATCCATGGACAACCATGGTCTCCCTAACCACCCAATCCTATTTTGGATTGCAGCACCAAGAAATCCACTAGGTATTCCCATGCATCGACCGTTACTATGACATCCTCCAGCATCCCTTTCATTGCCACCATTGACCGATTGGCAAATTGTAACACTATCTTGGTTGGCTTCAGATCGGTGAGTTCCAGATTTTGCATGGTGTCTTATAGCATTACGTTAATGGTTTCCCCCAAATTGACCAATGTATTCGCTAATGAGTGCCCTCCTATTTTCACCATCAGTACCGGGATGCCTGGATCTGCATATTTCATTTGATATGCATTCTCCATCATTAAGTTGACCAACTTTCTAACAACGTTGATGGTTTGCACTGCCTTACATCCCGGTCTCCTTAGAAATATTTCATTTATTACTTTGGTGTAGATGGGCACGTCTCAGATAGCCTAGAAAAGTGGAATGGTCACGGTGATAAATTTTAGGCTTAATAGGATATAAAAATTGGGCTACATTGGCCTCTTCTGCTCTTGCAATCGATGAGGGAATGGGGCTCCTATTTTCTCAACTCTTTCCTCCTCCACCTCCTCTATCTGAGGGGAGTCTTCTACTTCCTCCTTCACTTCTACCAGAGGAGGTGCTTCTACTCCTAAATTCTTGTTTGATCTAAGCTATATTGGTACATAGGATACATCTCTCCTTCTACTTGGTATGCTGACTAGTTTACCTTGTTGTTTGGATTCACCGTCGGCTATTTTGGTAATTACGTAGGTCTGGCCACAAGCATGACCAGTAAGCCTTGCTAAGGTGGTCCCTATACCACATTTTGTGGAGGTGTATTCCATGTGTTGTGGTTGCTCCATGATTGCTGATATGGAATCCATGTTGGCTGATTGTAAAATGCTATTCTTGGAGGTATATTCATCTAGGGTGGTGGTCCCCACCATCCCATGTTGGGTGGTGGAGGTTGCCTCTATGGCATATATGATCCTCCTCCATAGGGTGGCATCCCCGTTGGTATATTTACCATAGGTATTTTCTACCAATTCCTCCAATTTCCTATGAAGTAGGCTTCGGCTATGTTGACCTCTTCCTTGGTGTTGGGCAGCTATGGGCACAATCAAGTTTTGTGATCTTTCTAGAAAATTGCACATACTCTGACCTTGTTTTTTGGGCAGGCATTCCTGGTATGCTTTCCTCTGTATTTGGGGCAGAAGGAGGTTAATGCTGCATCATTCTCCTACTTATTCTTCTCCAAAAATAGTGTCAAGTTGTAAATTTGAAGAGGACAACACATCACTCTTAAATTCCTCTAGCATATTTTCTATCTCTGTCTTTTTGACTGACGTATTTGTTTTCATTGTTTTAGAAATTTGTTTACCCCTCCTTCGTGAGTAATTCTAGAAAAATTTTTGGATGTCTTCCAGGGTGTGGTGGTAAACGTCCCCTCTAGAGATCATATTCAGAGCTTCCAATGACTCGCTCCTCAGTCCCCTCAAGAAAATACTCTTGAGGGACTTATCCCTAAATTTTGCATGAGGGGATCACTATAGGTTAAAATTAAACCTCTCCCAGTATTCCTCTAGGGATTCGTCCTCATTCTATGTCATACTGAGGACTTCCTCCCAGGAGTCTCATGCTCTACCGAAGTCTTGATACTGCTCCAAAGATAGCTTCCTAATTCCATCCCATGTGGCAATCTACTTGTTTCCCAACCCGATGAACCACCATAGTGCTAAGTCATATAGCATGGATAGGAAGAGCTTCAGCTTCTGAGTGTATGATTTATAATCCACGGATCTACACAACATATCAAAATTGAACAAAAATAGGTCAGGGTATTCGATGGGGTATCCCCTGAAGGTAGGAAGGTGGGTAGGGGAAATGTTATTCATTTTGGCTTCTCCTACCTCTTCCTCTATCAGGAAATTGAATCCATATGAGACCTCATATTCTACCATTTTTTTAGGAAATGTAGTCTCTATTAAGGTATTTATAGCCTCTCGATCGTTCAACACTCTCTAGGTCAGGGAATCTAGGTCAGTTGGTGCTATAGTTTGATCCTCTATGAATTTCCATAGTAGGGCTTTCTCTGATGGCGTCCTCTTAAATAATGGATTCACAATGGTTCATTCCTCCCTAGGTCGATGAGATGAGGAGGCACTTTGCACAAAGATAGGACTTTGACTCCAGTGAACTGCTAGTGATGGCTCGTAAGAATCAAATTTAAATTTTAAGTCATCTGCTAACTCTGACTGCTATTATGGGCTTTATTTTATGAAACAACCATCTGGTCCCCTCTTTATTTATGGAATCATACAAGGTTGGATTAAATGTTTTCAAGGGGTAATGCAATTTAGCATACTAGTGATGCTTCCTTGGCAACAACACTAAAATGTTGGGTGCCAACATGGTTAATTTTGTCCTAGGTTTGTCACAACACTATTTATTTAAATTTGTCAATCCAGGGAACTCGTAAACTTGCGAAGGGTCATGGGTAAACTTAATCACACTACCACTTTCGAGATGATCCAATCAACCACTAGGTGGGGGTGTTTGATATAACATTAATAAATTCATCCACATTTAATAAAACCAAAACATAAATGACAATGCAAAATAAAATAAAACAATCAACTTGCATGAAATAAAATTGCCCAAATTAAACACACTCGAAGCTTAGCTTAAGAAATAAACACACTAACATGCATAATGAAACTATGTAATTAATCTATGAGGGGAGGAATACTGGCTTGGAGTGGGCCTGAGCTCCATGCATATCCCACCCGATAAAATCACAAAGAACTGCTACTTCGACGAATGCTTGCGCTTTATTACTGATAGAATATTACATACATAAAGACTCTCTAACTCTCGATCCCTATATCTGTATCTCTATTATCTCCACTATATCTCCTATGGGGAAGTTTGTGTGTTTATATACTACACACATATAACTTCATGTGATAGTTTTGTTACAACTGGCATCTCGGTTCAGCCTAAACTAGGACAATTTAGTTGTTGTAACTGACACATGCTAAGCAGCTCTATGTCATTTCATTGTATTCAGATAGATCTTACCTCATCATAGTTTGACTTCATAAGTTGTTGCGCATCCTACCATTCCATTTGGTACAACTCATACAACTGTGGTTTCCCATAGATGATGTGGAACAGTGGTCAACAGAATCCTTCTCCAACTGGTTGGTCAACGCACATTATTCGGACGTCGACTTTTGTGAGGTGCCTACTCGATAAAGTGCCTACTTGAGTAAGGTGCCTACCTTGGTAAGGCACCTTAATTAGTAGGGAACTTACCTTCGTAAGGCACCTCCTAAGTAAGGTGCATGCTTTCTTGTACCTTTGTTTGACTTAGCAGAATCGTGTCAGGTCCACATAAGACCTTGACTGAGAAAAAGATGACAAAATCAGGGAAATAGCTACACACAGCACACTTCACACACATATTAGATAAACACATGATTTTATTAAACACATACATCATATTTCATAAAAATATACAACTTATGATATAATGCCGCACAAAGACTGTTAGTACATATACAAAAATATGAAGATTTTTTGTTCTCATCATTCATAAAATCAAACTAAAAATAAAATATAGAAACACCTACCTGAGATCCTATTCTTGTAGCAACTGATAGGATCTACTGCTTAATATAACAAAAGGTAAACTAACTAGCAAAAGCATTAAACTTGTGATGAAAGAAAGAACATAGACAAGTAAACACAAGCGATTGACAGGTAAGGTGATATACCTTTGGATACCTCCAAATTAATTGATGATCAATGGTAAATGATTAGGTGTTAAGCATTCATACACACCTAAAACCGCTATGATGTGATGTGTGAAATTGGGTACCTGACCATTGGGTCCTATTTTAGAGCAATAATAGGGGAACCACCCATCTAGGGATGATCCATAATGGCAATCATCTAGGCTTGAACAGTTGAGAATGTGAACCACCCATGCAGGGGTGGTCCTCAGCAGATTGATGCCAAATTATGTGGGACCAGTAGGACCCCAATATGGATGGGTTATTGATAGTTTTGTATAGTTTTTAACCTAAAAATGCAAATAAAAGACAAAACATAAGCAAGATGTGCAAAATTCTAAAAGAAACACACAAGGCACATGATAAAGTAAAATATGAGGAAAAAAACAATTTCTATAGCATGCAAATGAAAGTGCCATGTGTGGTCAAAGGTTAGATGGTCCCACTATGATTGCCAAAATGTGTTAGAGAAAATGTGCCATTTTTATTATGTATAAATAATTTTACAAATGATATTTTATAATGCTACATGGGCTTACAATAGGGGTTTCCAAGGTGGGAGACTTCCTTTTACAAATATGAGGTTTAATAGCACAACAATAGGTCTTCTAAAACACCTCAAAGTGTGGGCAGGTTTTGTGTTTGATGACCAACCTAGGTTGAATGTGCTTGCAAGAGCCCTTGCACACAACCAAATACAATGATTAGTAGCATCTATAGGTCTACCTTGGTTAGACCTAAATTTATATAAGATGCAAGCAATAACAAGAAAAATTTGATTTAAAGCATGAACATAACTTTAAATGATGCAAAATACATAAAATATTACCTTGCTCACCTTTTCTAATTGTTTGTTGTAGGATTTTTGACTATGTCTAGTTTTGGAAGTGAAACACCTAGGGGTAAATAATATTGACTAGGTGTAAATAATATTGACTATGAATCACTTAGGGATAGGTGGTTGAGCATGTGCTACTTATAATACTATGAAACTTTAGAAGGAGGCTCTATAGGTTATCAGGGGTCAAATGCCTAACTAAAACTTTTTCAATAGGGAATCACTTATCTTGGGGCGGTTGCAACTATGAACCATCTAGGGATGAGCAATTGAAGTTGTACACTCTAGAATTTAATTAAAATTTTAGGGGACCTCTAGAATGATGTTAGGAGCCTCTAATTTGATTTTGGAATCATTTGGAGCTTCTAGCTACTAGCAATTCAATAAAAAAGCAAGTACAAATGAAAGCACACAAAGGAGTCCATGGCTAGTTTACAAACAAGATTGTGCACACAAGAGGATTTCTAACTAAATTTTGATAGAGTTTTGGTAAGGTGACTTCACACTCTTATGCAAATGAAGGAAATGAGGGGTTATTTATATATTTTTACAAGGGAGAGGGGGTAGTGAGGTGGAGGTGAGGTGGACATGAATTGCCATCCAAGTGGCATTGATGAGGGGGAAAAAATATGGAAAATTCCACTTGCATGGTCAAAGAGGGTGTGTGCACCATGCCTTATTAATTTCCTTGGGTGGGGAGAGTCCTCACCCCACTCAAGTGGCATGTGTACACCATTCCTCATTAATGCTCTTAGGTGGGGAGATCCCTTACCCATACAAGTGGCATTAAGAGAAACGAGAGTGGTAAGGGTGCATGAGGATGTGGAAGATAGGTTTAGACTAGGCTAAGGTGAGATGGACCTAAGCTATGATCAAAATAATAGATTAGGGGAATGTGCACATAGGCTAGGGGAATGTGCATATAGATTAGGATGGATGGGTAGTCACATGGTGACAAAGATATCGGTGTAGAAGAGGGCTTAGTGGGAAAAGAGGGTTAGAGATGGTAAATTTAATTTTTGTAAGGTTACACATCAAATATTTAAATTAATTGAACCTTTGTAGAACTATTAATTATTGAAATTAGGCAAATGTCAAAATGACATTTTTATCCGATCCTACAAGACCAAAAACTGCTTTGGAGGGAGGTTCTGCAGGGCGATTTCCTATAGAAGTCTTGTTCCTCTTACCTACATCCTTTCCTTGTCCCTGTCCTAGGACCATGTTCCTTTCCCAGTTTCCTTGGCACCTTTCCCATCCTTTACAAAAGGAAGGTGTTGTAGATGATCTCCTTTGGGGGGGAGATCCTTGATCCATTGTTCTACCCCTTTCCTTGCCCTAAGGTGGGAAAACTTGTCCCATTTTTTGTTCCACTATTCCATCCTTTGGTGCCTGGGTTCTGGGTTGTGTTCAGGTTTTTCCTTGGGACTTTTCCTAGGGTTTTTCTTAGGTTGTTTTTGGAAGTCTTCCTCTCGATTGTCCTTTGGGTTGCTTCAGTTGTGGTTTGTTGGGTCTTAGGATTTATGGCTTCATGAGCAGTTTTGCACATCCTTTTGGTTGGAGGGACCATGCACTTTATACTGTGGCTCTACTCTTTAGATCTGAAGTGGTGACTCTTAGGGGATTTTAGCTTCTTTTGTGGCTTCAAACGGGCCTCTATTTTTATTGCTATTGAATCCTTTGAAGACTTCCTATTTCATTTCCTTGAAGTTGTTTTTTTGCGGGTCTGAGGAATTTTGGCTTCATGAGCAGTTTTGCACATCTTTTCAGTTTCAAGGGTTATCGTGTGATTTCTACTGTGACTCTACTTTTTTGTTTCATGGTGTTGGTTCTTGTAGATTTTCAATTCCTTTCATGGCTTTAAGTATGGGCCTATGCTTTTATTGCTACTGAATCCTTGTAGGTTTTCCTTCTCTACATCCTTGAAGCTTTGGTGTTGAAGGTTGTCTAGGATGCCTGGCTACTTCCTTTCATTTTGGGCTCTTTTGTCTGTAACCGTGCCTCCTCGTGACTCCTTCTTCTTGGATTCTTGTGGCACTTTCTCTCCTTTCCTTCTGACATGTTGTTCCACTGCTATTGTTTCCTATGTTGGGTCATTGTTTCTTGAAGACTTCATTTTTCCTTCTTGAGTACTTCATTGCCTGGGAAGTTCTTCTTGTTCATGTTCATCATCCTCTAGGTTGTTGTTCCACTGCATGAGGATTTCGTAGCCTATGATTTTCCTATTTATGTTGATTTATTTTTTAAAGCTTTCAGGGAGTGGTCTCTTTAGTTTTCATAATCTTGCACTATCCCTGTATGATTCATTCTACTACACTGATCCACCCTTTGGTTCAAGGTGGATTTTCTATTTTTTTTGTTTTCCCCTACGTGGGAAGTTGTTTTCTCTCAAGCATGTTTCCCAAGGGTGGTTTTTGGTTTTCCCGCCCTTGGGTTGTTTCAAATTTTAAAATCCTAGCTTTGTTTCCTTTTCCCACCCTTGGAAAAGTTTCAAAATGGTTTTTAGTGGATGGGGCAATTTGGCGCTTTCTCCCACCCTTTGTTTGCTTCAAATACTTGTTTGGCACCCTTTGATTTAAATTTGGTTCCCTGGCGGGCTTTCCCTTCCTGTCCGTTTTTCCTTTGGCGCATAGGAAGTCGTCTTCCTCTGGTGCAAAGGATTGCGCCTTCCTTTGGCGTTTAGGATGGTGCATCCCTTTTCTTGTTTGTGTTCCTCTAGTGTTACCTTTTGTTACAATATGATGTATTGTGTTGTATTCTAATCCTTTGTAATCAGGTTCTAGGATCCTTGATAAAAACCCACCTTTAATATAACTCACCAAAAAAATGATAATTTTTAGGTGTCTACAATTATAATTTTTGTGGTTGCACTTGTGCTTCAGTAAGAAAATTAGCAAACCATATTTGATAAAGTGGACTATGATAGTGTGATGTTTTGTAAATATTACTCTACTAAGATGCAATGCATAGATAGTAGAGGTAAAGTTTTGGTATTGTGAAGGTTGCTATAGGAAAATTTCAAGAAGGATGCTAAATTCTAGAATATTTGTATTCACACAAAAATTTAATAAAAATCTAGAAAATAAAAATCAAGAATTCAAACTTTTTATGTAAAATGATGTAGGTTTCTAGCTATAACATCTCAATTGATATGAGAAGTGAATATATTTATAAACTCTCAAGATCTAAATAAAATAGTTGTGATTTGTCAAGGGTGGGGGACTCAAGTACAACCCCTTGTTCTCCAACAAAAAAAATAGCATCTCATCCACATTTAATACAAAAATTACATAGTGACATTAGGATAGGATCATAACATTCACACTTGTTTTGTGCTTACATTCACAACACTTGTTTTCTTTCTAAAACAAGATAATATGAGGTTTTCTCCTAGCTAGAAATCACTCTTGACTCCTTCCAATTATTATAAATTTTAAATAAATAATTTTATTATTAATATAGATAAGACTTAATTTAGATCTAAGTTTGCTAGAGATAACTATTATTCATATAATACAATTAAAAATATCCTTAATAATTACAATGCTTTGATAGTAGCATAATGAGTTATACAAATAAAATACCTCTAAACAATTGCAAGGTTGTAACCTTATGTTTTTTAATTTAAAAAAATGACTTATACCCAAAAAAATATAACCTACACTTATTAAGATTAAATTTCAAAGACATACGTGATACAAAAATTATGTTATAACTATCAAATGAAATTAGCTCAATAGATTATATTTATTAACTTTCAAGGAGGAGATCTAGGTTCAAATATTGCCTAGCAACATAGGGATAGTAGCCAAGTGATTGTAATACCACTATATGGTGATGATGTAATACATGTGGGGTTTGTTTTAATCCCAAATAACCAATTTAGTAAAACAATTACAACTATCAAATGACATGAGTTCAATTGATAAAATTTCTTAACTTTCAATGAGACCTACATTTAAATATTGTCAAGCGATACATGCATACTTAACAAGTTATAATACCACTATGTGGTCAAAATGTAATATATGTAGAACAAGTTTCAATCCCATATAACCAATTTGAATAATAATAATAAAGTAATTATATTATAACTGTATATCTATGAAAATGTCACTTTATGTCTTGTATGTATTTGAAATGACTAACAACCATTCATTATTGTAGAGATCATTTAGGCCACTTTTCAAATTTAAGATGATACCATAATACTATAGATTTTAGCTTTGTTGTAATTGAGTGTTTGTTAGTGGATGACCTCGATTTGATTATCTTAGGGACAATTAGTCCACCTCTCACATAATATTTGATAAGAATTAGAAGGGTTTATCGTGATAATATTTCATAATCAAAACCCTAATAGACACTAGTTGACGATGAGTTATTACCAATTCTTGTCTATATTAAAAAAATCCAACGAAGATTCTACTAGGTTAAATAGCTTGGTAAAATGTGTATAAAAATTTATGTCAAATGCATATATTTTAGTAAATATTTTAGATTTGATATGTTAAGGCCATTCAAAAATAATCATTATAACTTTTCACATAAATTTGAGATAAATAATTAGTATTTAAAATTTATTGAATGTGAATAAAAGTCTACTAGATAACTAGTTGCACTATTAAACACCCTCATATTAGGAATTATTACATCATAGTAGGTATTTATGGAAGTTTAGTAACCACTCAACATATGGTTTGTATGGTATCCTATAGGAAAAAGGAATAGCCACCATCATAGTCCATGTGATAAGCCATATGAGATAACCACATTTCACAAGGTCCATGCATTTGATATAGGAAAAAAATAGTTGCAATCTTGTTATGCCTAAATAAGGTATACTATGTACTTTAAATACCTATAATTTTATAATGCAAATCATTTGAATCTTAAATTCTAACATGTGGTATCAAAGTAGGTAGAAGGAAGAAAAAAATTTCTTGTGTTCCTCCTCTAACTTTGACATAGAAAATCCAAGGTGCACTCTATTTGAGAAAAATTTCAAGTTTGAGATAAGAAGTTTCAAGGTCAAAATTACCCTATATGAAATTGTGACCCATGAAGAAAAATTCCACAAAAAAATTCTTTAAAATTTATTGAAAAAATTTAGGGTGGAAAATCCCCAAAAGCATATTTTAGCAAGAAAAAGAAACTATAGAAAATCTCCTTAAGAAAAAGATAAATGAAGTCATTTTACCTTCTTGCAAGAATAAAATTTAGCATTAAGGAAGCCATTTGTAACTCCTCAAAGTTTTCAAGGAAGAAATCCATTTGAAGAAAGAATCCATTAAAAATTCATAAAGTTTTATAAGAAGAACAACTCCCCTTTACAAGGTTGAAGCACATTCAAAGAAAATTGCTATGTTTCAAAAGGAACATAAGAAATATCTGGTTCATATAAGTTTAAAGGCCTAAAGCCTTTGTGAACCAATGAGAAGTAATATTATACAAGAAAGGGCAATCTCTAAAATAAAGCATTGATCCCAAAAGCTACTCTTGAAAAGTAGCATATAATTTTAAAATAGCAAAGGTGATAATTATTCTCATTATTCTAAAATAAATTGTAGGTGGCTTGATTATTCAATGGAATTGAAGGTAGTTGTCATAACTACAAAGGAAAATTAAAGAGAACCAGACACATATCTTAGGGAGACACAAGAAAGTGTAGAGAAATCATACATTACATGTTTGGAAAGAAAAAGACATAGTGATCAAAATGAGGAAACAAAATTTCTTACATGAAAAAAACCCTAAGTTTAGAAATCTAAACTTGACCAGTACAAAATGACAAGGAGAGGATAACTACTTGAAGAAGAAGTTAATATTGTGAATATCCCATGAAGAGCAAGTTATTAGGAGGAATCTTATGCTAGAACTCACTATATAAAGGGAAAAAATAAAGTTTGATTAAAAACCATTTTGTAGAACTTGTTCAACAAAGATTCAATTGCTCAAAGACAAAACAAAGATAAAAGACACTCGAAAGTTGACAATTTGATGCAATAACTCTTAAACCTGCTCTTGCATTCTAAATATTGTTATAAAGACAATGTAGAGGATACAATAAAAGCATAAAACACACATCCTATCCATCACCATATTGATAAATCAATAATAAAGCATTAAGGAAAATTTATGAATCAGTGAAATGAACTATGAATTAAGCAAGACAAAGTAAGACAAATTGACACACTGATGTTACCATTTTTTAAGGATATGAAGAACCAAGAGGGCAATGCCAATTGTAGCAAAATAGAAGATGTGAAGCAAAAATTGTAGAAAAAGGAAGACTTACTATAGTTGTCTCTTGAATTTTGCCAAATTGAACATGCACCCAAAGAACACTCAAATGAAAAATAACATGCCTGAGAAGATTATAAATGGACCAAACTAGAAACACCAACCTAAGAGCATGCCCCAAACAATAATTTTAGGAGATACTACCATTCGTAGCTTAGCACCATCGTGAATTCTCCATACCCCTAGTTGAACTAATTGTAATAGTGATCAAACATCTCATTTAAAAATGGAGAATGGTTAAGTTTCCATTAAACTAGATGTTGATATATTGAATGATAAAAATAAAGGTGCCACCTTAGTATTCAAAAGATTGGCTAAGGCAATTTTAAGGAAAGTGTGCATATAAATGCAAAAGGATATAAGTTAAAAAGAAAGGATTATTCTTTTCAAATATTTGAAGAAAAAGAAAATAAGAAATAATTTTTAAACTTCTTTGAAAAGCAAAAGTTAAAAATCCCACATTGAAGAGTGGGAAGTCAATTGGAAAAAATATACTATTTATTCCTACCTACAAATATTTGAAGGTCAAAAGGAAAAGTGAATATAATATTTTAAAAGGAAGGAATATTCCAAAGAATATTTTGTAGAGGAAGAAGTATTCCCTCTACCTTTATTTTTGCAAAGCGAAACAATTCTTTCTCGCATTTGGAAACATCAATTGAAATCCGAGTATAGACATATATAGTTGTCAAAAAGAGTTTTTTAAGGAAAACTCAATAAAAGAAAAAAATATATTTTGTAAAAGTTTACAAGGTCTAGTGGAGCACCAAAAATGAGGAATATGAATCCAATTAATTCAATTATTAATTATTAATTAATAATTATGATAGGGAACTTTTATGGGCAAGAAGATATAAAATTGTAAATCCAATATCAAATTATTTTATTGATAGTTTTGAATATAAATATTACAATTTTTCAATAGGAATGATTTAGGATGTGCCTTTACATTTAACCTTTCATAAATAATTAATAATTACTTAATTGAATTAATTGTATGTATATTTCTCATCAAGAAAATTTCTTATTACCTAATTCCCCATTGTTGAGGGAAAATAACTATGTTGCCTGTAAGGCCAAACTCATGACACAAATTGAGTTTGAGGAAGTTTCATAGGTAGTAGGTGGACACATTACTCCTACTATAGAAGGAGAAGATAGAGAAAAATTTAACAAGGTAGAAAAATAGGCAAGGCTCATCATCATGTTCGGAGTAGTGGATCACATCCAAGCATACATTAGAGACACGACCACAAAAAAAGATGCATTGGAGAAGTTGAAGATAATATTTGAATCCAAGAAATAAAAAATAATATTCTATTCCTCCAAAGCTAACTCCATTGTCAAAATATGAAGAGTGGATAAAATCTAGAAGCATTCATGAGGAGAATTGCATAGTTGCAAGCATCATTGCAAGCACTAGGAGAAAAGGTATCCAATGAAACTATAGTTCCTATTATTTTGAGATCACTCCCATCCAAGTACAATAATTTTGTGACTATACTAAATGTTATTGAGTAAACATCAAGCTTTGAGAAGTTGGTAAATCTACTTTAGAAAGTAGAGGCCTCATATACTATAGAAGAAGAAGAAGAATAGTTAATGGTTGCAAGTCAAAGAGAGAAGCAACAATTTAAAAAAGGTATGAGACATCCGCAATGCTTTCAGTAAAGTTTTTTTTAATATTTTAGAATCAAAGGATTTATTATTAAAGGAGTATTTTAAACACATAAAATATGTGTGATCATTGTGGAAGAAATGGATACATCGTGAAGGATTGTTGGCAAATTTCATTCAGATATGGATCCCCTTCACGAAATATGAATCAACAAAAAAATAGGTCATCTTTAGAAAAAAAAAATTAAATTTAGAGAAAGGTATCTCAAATTATTATAGACAAAGAGAATCAAGTCAAAGAAGAAGAAGAAAGAAATTAATAAAAAGAAGAGCATGTGTTTGTTGCATAAGTAGAGATGAGACAATACAACAATAGTTGGTATGATTCCAGACATATGACAAGTTAAGAAACTTGGATACATTCAAATTATCCAAATTATTATTGGTACAATGTGACCAAGAACATCAAGGATCAAGGATCCAAGAATGAAGAAGTACAATTAAAATGTGATTCTTCACCATCAATAGAAATTTTTAAAGATAACAAAGTGAACAAGAAATAAATGCAATAGGCAAAGAAGATTCAATTAAAAATAACACACCAAATAAAGAGAGAATACATTGCATACCACAAACTAATGGCTTTTTAGTTAGATTAAATCATAGGTACCAATATCCAAGATCTTAAACAAACTCAATAATAGAGTATTAAATATCTCTAATCAATATCAATGAACATAACATTCATAAAATATAATATAACATAATGAACAAAATCACTATATTATTGATGAATCAAATATACAAGATATCTTGTATTACTAATTTTTGATACAATACATGGAGTTTTGTCTCCATAATATAGCCTTACAAAATTTGATTCTTGCTCTCCTAACATATCTGGGAGATGCATCCTTTCCTATTCCACACATATGATAAACCTCTCATATCTCTTGACTTTACATCTTTCCACATACATGTGACTCTTCACTTGTATACTTGACACCTACACACATGACTCTTGACTTACCTATATGATATATTGTACACTCTCACACATTACACACTTGCACTCTTTATTACATAACACTTTGCACACTTTTACTACATGACACACTTACACACTTTACTACATGACACTTGGACTCATCCCACACATTAACACATACTTTAGGAAAAATGTAAATCACACACCTTAAAATAATAACTCACACCCTAATATAATATTTACAAATGTACAATTGTACCATGGCAATACTTTAAATCTACCAAATAATTTAATATTCTCCAACATCTCCCCATATTACACTATTTGGTTTTTGAAGACTTTAGTCTTCAATATTTGATTTTAGTTTTGTCCTATTGTGGCTTTGGCATTGTTTGAGGTTCTAACACTTATTTGCTAACTTGTTTCCTACAATATTTATTAAAATTTCTTTATGACCATAAAAACATCTTAACATATCCATTATCCTATTCCATTCAAACTTCTTGATCCATCCATAATGTACTTCAATTTTATTTTTGTTGGAATATGTAATGCAACATTGTGTAAATTATTCTTAGACTAAAATATAAAGTCTAAAGAATAATATTTGAATTAGAATATAATTCTATCTTATGTAAAATATTCCCACCCAATTAATAAATAAATTAAGGGTGCTAGGAATATTTAATTTCTTAGGAAAAATTTATTTTCCTTTTTTAGAAAATATTAGAAAGTAACTAATCACTTCATAATATTTGATAGATGCCACTTATCACATATCTCAAAGATTAGATTGTGATAAAATTAGAAAGTAACTAAAGCACTTTCTAATATTTGATAGATTGTGATAAGATTTAGGGTTGTAGTAGAAAAGCTTCTCTTTAAATATGGGTGTTTTCTACTACATATGATCATATCTTGTCATAGTGACTTGTGTTGTAGTTTATGTCGATGCATATTGTTGCATAAAATTGAAGCATTCTTGTACTATTGAATCATTGAGTAATACAATGAGCTTCATAGTGGATGTTTCCCTTCTTCATTTGAAGTAGGGTTTTACCACTCAATATTTATGTTGTGGATTTACCTCTTTTATGTGTGACTGATCTTGTGGAGCATTATTCGATCTTGGAGAGACTTTGCTTGTCTCACATTTGGTTTCAGAGTGGTTGGGATCTCTATCAAGTGTCTTCAATCCTTTAAGGTGAAAAACCCATTAAGGTATTTTTTTTTATTTGCATGTATTTGATATTTGGGTATTTTATGTAAATTTATTTTGCAAATCTACCATTAGGGTTTATAGATTTATTATGTTTTTAGATCTAGTTGTTAGATCTTTTGCAAATAGTATTTTCATTTTAAATCTATAAATTTATTTTGGCATTAAGCTTTTGCTGGAAAGGTTTTTGGAGTCAAACTGACCCCATGGTTGCATCCGGAAGACCCAAAAACCCTTATTTCCATATATAGTCATTTATTTATTTATTAAAAAAAAACAATCGTATATATATATATATATATATATATATATATATATATATATATATATAAACAATTTTGTTTTATAAAAAAAAACAGTTTTGCTTTATAAAAAAAAAAAAAATAGTTTTGTTTTTTTTTTTAAGTTTTGCTTTATAAAAATCTTTAAACTTTTTCATGCCATTTTTTTTATCAATAAAATAAATTTTATTAATTTAATTGCATTTTTTTAAGCAATCTTTTTTTATTAAAAATTATTATTATTCTCCTTAAAATGCAATATTTTTTTTGTCTCACATTAACAATGGTTTTTTGTGAGTTTGCTTGTTTTGCAAGGTTATCCAAGTATGTTTTGGAGTATACAAGGCAATTTCGGATCAACTTTTTCACTCTCTTCCCCTATTTTTATTAATTTCTTCTAATATCTCTCCAGTATTTGCTTGACGCATACTGTAAATTAATGTAACTTGTATCTCTCATTATGAAAGTAAAAGAGAATGAAAGTGAGAGTGAGAGAGAGAGAGAGAGAGAAAGAGAGAGAGTGTGTGTATCTGTGTTTTTCTTTGTGTCTCCACTATCTCTTGTTCATCTTTCTTACATTTTGCATCTCAACTAATCTAACTACTAACTTGCTACTAAACAATCTACTAACCAACTAACTTACAATTTACTAATTTTCATATTAATCAAGAAGGTTAAAAATGAATCAACTTCCTACCCACAAATTTAGTATTTTATTAAAATTTACTTAATCTTGCAACACAGTTTATATTTGCTAAACACCTATTGAATCCAAAAGAATCCGCTCTATCGATAGCAAGTCTTTTTTAGGTCCTCGTACCCGTACCATTTTGGGTAGCTTGGTTGACCTTGGGTGAGATGAATTGGTAATTTATTAGGCTATAACAAAACCTTAAAATGAACACTAACTTACTAACTTATTGACTATCTAACATTTAACAAATATTTTATGGTTCAATTCAAGTTAGTTTATGTTTTTGCAAGATAATTGTTATGGTTAGTTACCTTCTTATTGTAAGTTAATCTATTGCAAGTTAATCTTGGTTTATTTCATTTATTCAATTGCAATATGGATATAGTTGTTTATTGCAATATGGTTATAGTAGTTCATGATGATGTTGATTATATCTCATGATGATGCTTATCTCTATTAATGATGCTTAACTTTGATTATATTTCATGATGTTTTATCTTTGATGATTGAAAAGTAGATTACTTGACAGTTATGTTTTTTTTATATATTAAAGTATGTTTATCTACTTTCTTATTGCATCATTTATTTACTTTTTCAATGCATCTTATGTTTTGATTATGTTCACTTTCTAGAATGGTTGATCATGGAATCTCCTTCACACCTAAGCACATCCTTGATGGATCAAATTTTAGAATATGGGAACCAAGGATGAGGGTTGAATTTCAAGCAAGAAAGTTATGGCCCATTGTGAATGGAGATGAAGCAATCCCAACCCAGGCAAGGGCACTTAAGACATACAACAACAGGAGTCACCTTGCACTTTCCATGATTATCAATAGTGTGAGTGATGAGATATTGCTCACTATAAGCCATTGTGATCATGCTAAATATGCATGGGATTTACTAAAATAAGTCCATCTAGGGTCCAACACATCAAGGAAATTCAATTTATTGTCCAAAATTCTTAGAACTATGCAAGGCGAAGAATAAAGTGCCTTGATTTTCCTCTCAAAGATAAAAGACATGAGAACTCAACTATTGGCTTATAATTGTGATTGGATAAGTGAGAAGCTCTTAAGCTTTATAATTTTGAGGAACTTATCAAGCAATTTCAAGAATTTTGTCACCATTATTGATACTAGGCTAGAGCAAGAAGAGGATGGCATTCCTCTCAACACTCTTTCACAATTATTGATTCAACATGAAGAGTCTCTTAATCGAGACAAAGTGAATGGTCAAGTTGTCAAGGAGAATAATGTTGCCTTGAGTGCCACTAAAGCTTCCTTCAAGAAGAAATACAAGGGAAGGAAAAATCAAAATTTCCAACCCAACAAGCCTAGAGTTGATTTCACTTGCAAATTTTGTGGAAAGAAAGGCCACAAGGAACAAAATTGTTTCAAGAAGAAGAAGATTGCAGAAAAGGAAGAGCAAGAAAAGGCTAAGGGACAAGGACCTAAGAAATGGTTTGGCAAGAGAAAGAAAAAGAACAACAATGTAAAGCAAAATTCTAATAAAAATGCCTTTATTTGTACCCTCTACTCCATTGACTCATCTAGTTCTAATGAATGGGTGTTAGATTCTAGATGCACTAACCATATGTGTTTTAAAAAGGATAAGTTTGTGGACTTTCATAAGCACTCTTCAGATTCAGTTGTCATTGGTGATAATACTAGACTTCAAGTAGAAGGTGTTGGCAATGTTGTAATTGAAGGGAAATTACTTGATAATGTCCTATATGTGCCTAATCTTAGGATAAATTTAATTTCAGTTTTGCAAGTTGCTAGAAGTGGTCACACTATTGAGTTCAATGCAACTTCATGGAGCATTAGAAAAGGCATGTTACCAATCATTACATATTATGTGAAGAATAATATTTATGTGTTAGGTGATGCTCCTCCTAAAGTGTGTTTAGCAACTAATGTTTCTCCTAGTAGCAAGCTTTGGCTCTTATGGTTAGGCCATACCAACTATCAAAATATTCAAATGATGAAGTCCAAAAATTTCATTGAAGGCTTGCCTAACATTTCACCTATTCATGGTTTGTGTGAAACATGCATCTTAGGCAAGATGAGCAAACAAAATTTTGCAAAGGACAAGTCAACAAGGGCCACACAAATTCTTCAACTCATTCATATAGATATTATGGGTCCATTACATGTTAGATCACTTGGTGGTGCATCCTATATTCTCACCTTTATAGATGATTATTCAAGAATGATCTTTGGGTATCTACTTAAGAATAAATCAGATTGTTTTGAGACATTCAAGGAGTTCAAATATTTGGTAGAAAATCAAAAGGGAGCAAAGATCAAAATTATTAGAAGTGACAATGGAGGGGAGTACAATAGCAATAATTTCAATGAGTTTTGTTCTTCTCATGGGATCAAAAGGTAGTTTACTTGTCCATACACTCCTCAGAAAAATGGTGTTGCAGAGAGGAAAAATAGGACAATAATGGAGATGGTAAGATGCATACTTGGTGATCACTTACCTCAATTTCTTTAGGGTGAAGCAGCTAGTACAACAATCTACATTCTTAACAGGTGTCCTTCAAAATCAGTTGAGGGGAAGCCTCCTTATGAGGTTTGGAATGGTAAGAAGCCAAATTTGTCACACTTAAGAGTGTTTGTATGTGATGCATTTTCATATATTCCTTTATAAAAGAGGAAGAAATTGGACAAAAAGTCTCAAAAATGCATCTTTGTTGGCTATGATGCAGAACATAGGGGCTACAGGTTATACTCACCTTCTTCACACATTGTATTTGTTTCAAGAGATGTAAAATTCAATGAATACCTTCTTGAGTTAGAAAAGGGTGGGCCTTATGTCAAAAGGACCAAGTGGTTGGATCATTCTAGGGGTCCTAAAGAGCAGAATTCAATTAGCCAAAGGATAACTAGAAGTATGACCCTTAACATGTCTCTTCTAACTAAGATAGAGAATGATCATGAGCCTGCTTCTTACCAAGAATCTTCACAACACTCTTGTTGGGTTGATGCCATGAAGGTTGAGATGGATTATCTTCTAAAGAATAAAACTTGGGATCTAGTGCCTTATCCTAATAAGAGAAATGTTATTGGGAACAAGTGGATCTATAGAATCAAGTACAATTCTAATGGAGAGATAGAAAATTATAAGGCTAGATTGGTTTCTAAGGGTTATGCTCAAAAACATGACATTGACTATGATGAAACCTTTTTCACTAGTTGCCAAAATGCCCACCATTCATCTTCTCATTGCTATTGCTACTGCTCAATGTTGGCAAATTTTCCATCTTGATGTGAAAAGTGCCTTTCTAAATGGTTATTTGGATGTGGATATCTACATGAGTTAACCACAAGGATTTTGTGTACAAGGTAAGGAAACACTTGTGTGTAAACTAAAGAAAACCTTGTATGGTCTAAATCAAGAACCTAGAGCATGGTACATGAATATTTTAGGTCACTTCTTGTCTCTTGGTTTTGATAAATGCTATTCAGATACATATCTCTATGTGCTTAGGAAGGATAACTTGATCATTTTAATTGCTCTATTTTTTGATGACCTTGTTGTGATTGGAAATGAGAATGAGGTCATTTTTTATTTCATCTCCAAATTAAAGTTAGAGTATGAAATGACTGACATTGGTCTTATACACTACTATCTTGGTATGCAAGTTTATCAGCATGAGGATTGTACCTTTTTGAGTCAATCCAAATATATTGGAGATATTCTTAAAAGGTTTGATTTGGAGGATGGCAATCCTACTTCCATTCCCATTTTTATAGGGGTTAAGTTGGAAGTAAGTACAAAATCTCAGTTGGCTGATGCTACATTGTATAGGCAGCTCATTGGTAGTCTTCTTTATGTTACCATCACAAGGCTAGATATTGCTTTTGTAGTTGGTATGATCGCTAGGTTCATGTAAAAACCTTATATTGAGAACTTACAAGATACCAAGAAGATTCTGAAGTACCTTGCAGGTACTAGAGATTTGGCATTCAAGTATTCTAGGCTTTCTTCCTTTGCTCTTTTTGGCTATGCTGACTCTGATTTTGGAGGGGATAGAATAGACAAAAATTCTACCACAACATATGTTTTTAGTATTAGATCTGTAGCTATCTCTTGGTCTTCCAAGAAGCAAGATACAATTGCTCTTTCTAAAATGGAAGCAGAGTATAAGGCTACAATAGCAGTTGCATAGGAAGTGGTTTGGATTCGTACCCTCATGAAGGAAATTAGCTTTAAGCAATTTGGTCCTTCACGTTTGCTCTCTGATAATTAATCAGCTATTACCTTGGCTAAAAATATTGTAATGCATCAAAGAACAAAGCATGTTTAAATCCAAGTCCATTTTATCAGAGAGAAGGTATTGGATGGGACTGTTCAGTTGGAGTATTGCCCATCATCTTCTAATTCTGCTGATTTGTTCACCAAATATCTTCCCAAGGAGCAGTTTTGTAAGCTGAGGGACTCGGTTTGGTGAAGTTGTCCTCAAGGGGGAATGAAGTGTAGTTACACTTGTGTGATGACAACTTCATCCTTATGAGGTGTTTTGTGCTATATATATGAGTTGATATTTGGTGGTATAATTGCTTTTTGCATCTCTTTTGAATATGGTACTTTCTTGTTTGCCTTGTGCAACTTTTATACATGTTACTTTGTAGATGGCATTGTGCAATTATGGTATATGATGCAATTGCTTTATGTGACTCTTTTACATGGTACTTTCTTGTTGCCTTGTGCAACTTTGTACATGTTTTTTTATGTAGTTGGAATTATGCAATTGGTTTATCATGGTACTTTCTTATTAGCATTTATGCTACTTTTGTACATGATATTTTATGGTTGAATTTATGCAACCGGTGTGCATAATTTATTATTTTCATATACCTTATGCAACTCTTGTACATGGTACTTTTTTGTTAGCCTTGTACTACTTTGTACATGGTACTTTAGAGTTTGCATTATCATGGTACTCCTTGTTTGCTTTATGCAACTTTGTACATGATATTTTTTGATCAACTATATAGCACATGACTATAAGTATGGCTTGGCATATTTTTGTGATGACTTATAGTTCACTATTTGTTAGATCAGTTTTGTTATCATCTTTGGATATTCATATATGCTGTGGTGAATATATTTATGATGATGTATCTAACTGATCTTATGTTGAGCTGCTTGTAGCTTGTAGGTACTTCCATTTGGGATTTTGTAGGCTTACTGAAGACACCCTTGTGATGTTTTCTTCTTGTCATTTGCAACCACTTGTGATTGATGGATGGCTTTGTAAGCTGCTTGTATCTGAAGCTACTCCATTGGGGGCTTGCAATCCCATTTTAGCCCATTTTGTATTGGTGCCTTATTGTAGACCATTCTTGGTCATAGAAGCTCATTGTAACTATATTACTCATTTGATTCTCATCCATGTTTGTATCTTTAGGGGGAGAATATTTCTTTGTCTCATAATTACTTTCTCCAATATTGCATTAAGGGGGAGTGTTGGAATATGTAATGCAACATTGTGTAAATTATTATTAGACTAAAATATAAAGTCTAAAGAATAATATTTGAATTAGAATATAATTCTATCTTATGTAAAATATTTCCACCCAATTAATAAATAAATTAAGGGTTCTAGGAATATTTAATTTCTTGGAAAAAAGTTATTTCTCTTTTCTAGCAAATATTAGAAAGTAACTAATCACTTTCTAACATTTGATAGATGCTACTTATCACATATCTCAAAGATTAGATTGTGATAAAATTAGAAAGTAACTAAAGAAATTTCTAATATTTGATAGATTGTGATAAGATTAGATTGTGATAAGATTTAGGGTTGTAGTAGAAAAGCTTCTCTTTAAATAAGGGTGTTTTCTACTACATATGATCATATCTTGTAATATTGACTTGTGTTGTAGTTTATGTTGATGCATATTGTTGCATAACATTGAAGCATTATTGTACTATTGAATTATTGAGTAATACAGTGAGCTTCATAGTGGATGTTTCCCTTCTTCATTTGAAGTAGGGTTTTACCACTCAATATTTGTGTTATGGGTTTACCTCTTTTATGTGTGATTGATCTTGTGGAACATTCTTCGATATTGGGGAGACTTTGCTTGTCTCACAATTTTCATGCTTTATTTTTTGTTTGGTTCTCTCAAAAGTTTCCAACCTTAAATGATATGCATTTTAATTTTTCCCTTTCATATATTTTTGCTTAGTTCCAATTAATTTTATTTTATCATATGAAATATTAGTGCCATTAGAAATCTCTAAATTATTTATATTTGTATTATTTTCTTCAATGTGGACTTCATTTGTTGTCTCCTTAATCCTTCTTGTAAGGGCTCTCATTCATTTTCTTCTTTTATTTCTTCTATCTCTTGAATCTCTTGAATTATTGAACTAAATTGCTGATGAGGGCATCAAATAATAATATAAGGTTTATGTTTTAGGTTGAATAAAACCTTTTAAGGCTAAGTCATAGTTATGGGCTTAGTCCACTTTTAAATTAAATATTTAATATTGTAGGTGAGACTTGGTGCTCACGTAGCTGCCTTCTAGAATAGGCTAGTTGGATTGATATTTATCAATCCCTAAATAAACTCCTTTTGGATGAGTGCCGACATTCCCAATTGGGAATTTGTTGCTTCTTCATAGGAGAATTTGTTGTAATTATGGGCCTTTATAAGCCCTTAGTTTTAATTTAATTTTCATGTTGGTTTATACCACAACAGTGGTATTAGAGCATAGACAAATTTTGGAGGTTCTAGGTCATTTTCGACCTCCATAGTCCTGGATTGGGTTATTTCCAACCAATTTCATATTGTTTGAATCTCAAAATATTGCTGTTATTTTTGCAAAATATTTTCAAATTCTCATTGCTAGAGTTTTTGTGAAGATCAATATCATTTTGATGGTTCTTGTGCCATAGTTTACCCTAGTGGCTTGGTTGTTCTTACTACATCATCACTATCAATTTTGGTTGAAAAATTATTGTCAATTTTGGTTGAAAATTTGTTGTCAAATATTGCTAAGAAAGTGCAAAAATTATTGCTAACAACAAAATTCCATTAGCAATATTACTAAAAAAAAATTATTGGTGACAATTAGTTTGTGACTTTGATTGGTAGCACCATTCCCTTCTGCACAACACATTTTCCAACGTTATCATCCCTCCTTTCTGAAGCCATCCACTAACCTTCTCAACCTTCCTCACACATAATTCTCCCTATCTTGGTTGTCGCACTCACATCAGTTGGTGCAGATGTCTGTGTAACATTTGACATGCTTACCCAAAATAGAATAGGCTATATACCTTTTTATTGACATGCATATTTCATCAAATGCATGAACTACTTCTATCGAAGCCCTAAGTTGTGCATATTTCAAAACTGGTGAAGATTTGGCCTTGTCAAAGCTTGAAAACCACTATGCTCAATATGGTAGTCTTTGCCAGAATTGAATGAATGACATTGGGTTTAATGGGAGATTCACCTACAGTAAATGAATCACTAGCCCCCATGGTCATCACTTTTGGTGATTTTTGGTTGCATTGAGCGACCCTCGTTGATCGAATGGCAAATATTTATCGGTGATAGGAGGTCACCGATGCTTTTCTGACCAAACTCCATCACAATCTTGGCCCCTAGTGTAATTTACCTTGACGTCGACTCTCATCTTGAGCCTTGATAGATGGATCAAGAGTTCTATGCCAAACACCTACAAGCTATTCATTACCTAAGCCCTAAATAGCTCACATCGATGCAGATGAAAGATATTTGTCCATCTATCTACTTTTAAGACTAGAACTACTAATTCTACATTGACTTAGAATTTTCCTATGATGCAAAAATTGATTGGCACATGAATCACTATTTTTTTCTACTGATAGTGATCCCAAATTTTTGCATGCATTTGAATGTGTCAGTTTGAAATTCGTGTAAACCAAGGCAATTACCTTTTTTCATTGGGATAGTTTTTGTGGTGTTCTATACTCCACATGGCAACGAGATTTTGTGTTTATTCATTTTCACAGGTGACATAAACCAAAATTGAGTTAGATCTCACATTGCTCATGGGTAAGGCTTCATAGCCTTTTTAAGAATAAGTTGTCATTCTTAGAATAGCCAACACATGTTGGATATGTGTGCACTGGCTCCTTTGGTGATGTGCTTTGTGTAGCACAACATAGTGTGTGCACCTTGTTCAATAGTCGTATTTGATCGAGGACTTATTGCTTGCCTTGTCCATTAGCCGTCATTTACCGAACACCATATTTTGCCAAAAATAAGTAATTGAAAAAGGGAAAAAGGGACTTAAAATTATTGTAAATGGGATAAAATTATTTTATAATTAGTATAAGGAGGGATATTTTTTTAAAAAATTTACAAAGAAGGGGTATTGTGCTAAATTAATTTGGCCCATTTCAAAACACTATAAAAATTGCATTAAAATCAATTTGATTTTTTTGCAATTATTAGGGCAAATAGCAATTCATTGTAAACCCCTTTAGCATATTTTTAAATCCTCTTGTAATACTCCTAGAATACACCAGAGGACAAATGGCTCAATACTTGGCAGAGAAAATGGCTACAATCACCGCATTCATTAGTACATTGGCTAATAAGATCGATAATATTGCTTCTTATAGTGGTCCCAGTCAAGCTCCTGACCTTCGTGTGAAAGAAAAATGTGAGGTCAAAATTTATGATGGCTCCCATGATCTCAAGGTTCTAAATAGTTAGATCTTCAACATGGACACATGGTTTGCCTATAGAAAAATACCAAAATATGAACAAGTTTCATTTGCTCTCTTAAAAATTTCTAGCATAGCCAAAGTTTTGATCACGGACCGCTTAAGTAATCAGAATCCCATTGAAAATTGGGATGATTTGGTGAAGAATTTGACAAAAACTTTTTATCCATAAAATTATGTAGAATATTTTGAATTTATATGGCTTCGATTGAGGCAGGGCTACAACATGAATTTCCAAAACTACATTGGCCTATTCAACAAATTAAGAATTTTGAATGGTATTCAAGACTCTACTGCTAAGTTGATCACCAAATTCAAGAGTGGACTACAAGAACCACTTTTTAGGGAGTTTAAATATACTCCTATCATATATTTGAATGTCATGTACAATCAAGCACAACTAGTGGAGGAGAAACTTGCCACTCAGTCAGGTGGATCACACTTCTCTGAATCCACCAAAGCTTAAAAAAAAAAAGCAATCTCCACAACAATAGAAGAAGAATTCTCCCTATTCTTCCTCTTCTTATTCTTCCTCTTCTTCTAACACTTATTCTACTCCTTTTGATCCTAAGAAATTTTGTGATTATTGTAAGAAGAGAGGCCATATAGAATCTAAGTGTTTTAGGAAGAAGAAGAATATTATTGTAGAAGCTCAACCAGAGGAAACACAAGAAGGGACTATTGAGGCTACGGGAGAATTTCACCCTTATACAGAGCTTTGAGGGCTTAAAAATCATAATTTTTTGACACACAATATGATTGAAAAAGTTCGTGACCATTTGTTTGTCACATGTACCCACTTAAAGCACATTTATTTTGTAGATTGCATAATTGACAATGGCTTCCAAATGAACTTGATTTCCAAAGCCATCGTTGATTAGTTGAAGCTTCATGTACAACCCCATACTCATCCATACCCACTTGCATGGAAGGATGTGGGCACCTCCTCCATGATTATAGAAACATACACTGTGTCCTTTGCATTTGGGCCACACTATGTGGACAAAGTCACTTGTGATGTGACTCCAATTGATTATTGTGATCTCATTCTTGGAAAGCCCTATAAATTTGACAAATGAGCTCAATATGATGCTTATAACAATACCTATACATTGCATCATGAGAACAAGAAATTTCTCATCTCTTCCATGAAGCCCACATACAGTTATGCAGGTCCACGCCATACAACATTGGTCTTTTGCAAGCCAAAGGACACACCAGCTACAGTCACACATAAGGAGGCTCCTCCTCCTTTTTTAGTACCTCCTCCTGTTGCTCTAGTTGCTCCTCCTCCTACTTCTACCATGCACCAGGTTCCTAAAATGAAGCAGACCTTTGCAGCCGATGCCATAGGCTTTCACTCGAGTTGGAACTCAAGTAGTGACTAGGTGATGTCCACCAACATAGTGGAATTCTTGACATCATTAGTACCCCTTCTCATTCAGCACATGATTTTTCACTTCCACTCCCTCTAGCTCGGGTTCTTCAACCTCCAACCACTACTATTGTACAAGAATTATATTCCAATGCTTCCTTTGTGGGGAGGTATGATGAGGGCATCAAATAATAATCTAAGGTTTATGTTCTAGGTTGAATAAAACCTTAGAAGGCTAAGTCATAGTTAGGGGCTTAGTCCACTTTTAAATTAAATATTTAATATTGTAGGTGAGACTTGGTGCTCACATAGCCGCCTTCTAGAATATGCTAGTTGGATTGATATTTATCAATCCCTAAATAAAACCTTTCGGATGAGTGTTGACATTCCTAATTGGGAATTTGTTGCTTATTCATAGGAGAAATTGTTGTAATGATGGGCCTTTATAAGCCCTTAGTTTTAATTAAATTTTCATGTTGGTTTATACCACAAAAATTGTTCTTTTTCTCTTGGTCATTGGTTTTGCTATAGATATTGACATCAACTCGGTTAAGACCTAAAAATATCTCCATTTATTTGGTTTAAAGAATTATATTTACAATAACTTGTAGTATGACCTAATTTATTGAATATGTAACAATATATTTGTTTCCATTTAGATTGAGATTGTGATGATGATGTTGCAATATTGCTTGGTACATTTTTATTTGATATCAAAGCATTATTAGTCATTTCATATTTGACTAAATTTTCCACTTCATATTCCTGTAGAACATTAACTAATCTATCAAAGGTTATGTCTTCATTTAGCACTTAAAGTGAAGTGACTTGATTCTTGTAGGTCTCTAGAAGTGCTCTTAATGTTACTTGGGCAAGAAACTTATCTTTCACTTCTTCTCCTAGAGTTAATAACCCAGAATTTATTTTTTCTATCATTCGAAGAAAAAGTTATATACTCTCCCCACTATTAACCTTTAATGAATACAACTTTGACTATAAATGTAATATAGTTGCTTTGTTGTTTTCTTAAAATATTTTGCATAATTCTTTCAATCAAACTTTGAAGTCTCTACTTTGCTTATGTATGATTAAATTTCATCAATTATCCCAAATGTAATTAACATAAGGGATTTTGCATCATTTTCTTCAAATTTTTATTTTTCTCTTTCTTCTTCTAGCTTGTCCTTTGTTCCATTTACTATATCCTAAAGTTTTTCAACAATGAGAATTGATTTCATTTTATTTTTCCATGATGCAAAATTAAGTTCTTTCAGAAGTTGTGATTCATAAAGGACAATTTTACTATTTGAAATAATAAAACTCATTCAAATTCTTCAAACAAATTACTTTGAAGTAAAATACCTTGTCTCCCAAATTCAATAAATTAATAATTTATTTAATTCTTCAATTTACAAAATCAATAAATTTTTAAATTTTCATATTTCAATTTCAAGCTTTAATCATTTTATCAATTTCAATATTTTTATAGCTCCCACAAATTCTTTTCAATTTTTAAATTTCAATCAATATTCAATTCATTAATCAAAACTAATTTCAATTTCAAATTTTCCTTATATCTCCCTATTCCTAATTTTAATTTTAATTTCTCTTATAACTCTTTTTCATCAATTTATTTTATCAAAATTAAATTCGTTTCAATCCTTATAACTCCCCTTTCAATAATCAATTGTAACAAAATAAACCTCATTTCTCCAAATAAAATCAGACACCCTAAATAAATAATTAAATATGCCCTTCCAAAAAAAATTATAATTTCATATCTCATTCTTCTATGTCCAATTTGGCAAATATTAGAGCATTAGAATTTCAGTAATCATTATGTTTTTGATGGTGAATCTTCCAACTTTGGCACTTTTGGTTTAATTCTTTTAGATATTTTGAATTTTACAAATTTCACTTCTTATCACTGTCTTATAGGAAATTGAACTTCTCAGGCATAATCTAAATAGCTCCTTTATTAGGTGCTTCTAATGTCCATATCACTAGATCCTTATAGTGGCTTTTCCTCTCAATATTAGACTTTACTCCAACTCTTAATATTTAACTCTTCTTTTGCTTTCATTCATAGGATTTGCTTTGACTCTTAATATTTGACTCAACTTTAGCTTCTAATATTAGGCTCTACTTTGAATCTTAATCTCTAGCTTGGCTTCAACTCTCAATATTGAGTTCTAATTTGACTCTTAATCTATGGTTTGGCTTCCAATAATCAGGTGCTTCACACCTTATGATTTTGTCATAGTTTATTTCTATAACTCTCAATAATTAAGTACTCTTGTATTTTGCCTTTATCACTATCCAACTTATTATTTATATGTCCAACATACATCTTTCACCTTAGCTTTATCAATACACTTTTTTTTCTATTCAACTTTGGAGTACAACTCCAATATGATCTTTCACAATTTGACATTCAACAAACATTCAATATTATTCACAATTTTACTTTAGGCCTCCAACCTAAATATTCTCTTCCTTCCTTTAAATCACCTTATCAAATTTAGAATGTTCTTATTACTCCTCACTTTCTTTTCAATATACCAATATAAATTTCTGCTTCAAACAATAGTCTTCTCATGTCCTTGCAATCTAAATAAATTACTTTCCCAAGTAATCTTAAATGATCAAAATTCTACTTTGGTATCTATTTTTAACTCAAAATTCCTCTATAATTTTTTAAATAACAATTTGATCATAGTGCAATGTTAATATCGCTAATGAATTTATAGTTAGACTAAATCATAGATCCCAATATCTAAGATAATAAACAAACTCAATATTAGAGTATTCAAAATGACTGAATAATACTCTAATATTGAGTTTGTTTATGATCTTAGATATTAAGAACAATTCCTAATATTGGGCTCTCTGAAATGTTCCTGAACTGTTCCTAAGATTTTAAATTTTTTGAAGGCGGGAAGGATTATTTTTAAATTTTTGGAAGGCAGGAAGGAATTTTTAATTTCTAGTAGGTGGAAGGAAGGCTCTCCATGGACAGAGGTCCTCCATCTAGTTTCGTGACTCATGCAGATATTCCTAAGGACGGTCCTCCATCTGGTTTCATGGCTCTTGCAGATTTTTCTAAGGACGGTCCCCTATCTGGCTCCGTAATTCCTGTAGACGTGTCTAAGGATGGTCCTATTCCTGGTTCTGCGAGTGTTTCTGATGTTACCAAGCCTTACAAGGTTAGTCCCTTTTGGGGTGATGAAATTCCTACTACCCCTAAAATTTCTTTTCTTATCTGTTGGGAAAATCCTCTCTTTATGTTGACTCTTCGGTGCCCCCTATCGAAGTTTCTAGAAATAGAGTCAAGATCCCTCAAATCTTAGCTTCAAAAATTTTAGCAGAGGAATCCTTTTCTCTTGTGGGTAAAGTTGTCGGAGGAAATCCAAATTTGGATACTATCAGGCACTGGGCCAACTCCAAATGGAAAGTAAAAGGTTCCTTGGAAATCATTGGACTTTCCAATGGCTTCTTTGGTATTCGCCTTAACTCTCAAGTTGATGCACACCAGATTCTCTCAGGAGGGTCATGGTTCCTTGGGTCCAAAAGTGTTTTCCTCATGAAATGGACCCCTGAGTTTGATCCTGAAACACAAAGTATCAATTATGCACCTATTTGGGTTAGAATTCCTAATCTTCCTTGGCATTTGTGGCATGAACCTGTAATCAAGGTCATTGCTTCAACCATTGGGGATCTTCTTTTCATTGACAGAGTTACTCTTTCAAGATCAAGGATGTATGTTGCTCGCTTCTGTGTCAATGCTAATCTTGACTCAGCTCTTCCTACTTTTGTTGAGCTGGAGCATGGTAGATTTTTTTGCAAGCAAGCTATTGAATATGAGAATAAACCACCATTCTACATTGAATGTCGGACCCAGGGACACCTCCATGCCCAGTGTCCTTCCCTCATCAAGCAATCAGGAAATGTTGTTCAAAATCAAGATTTTCAAAAAGTTGGCAAAGGAAAGGATGTCACGACACCTTTCAAAAGAGACAAAAGAAGATACCCTCATTCAAAAGGAATTATTTTTAGGCCCACAAAGAATTAGAAGCCTCTTGAAGAAGGTGCCAAGTTTTCAAGTGACAAAGGCAAAAGAGTTTCCTCCTCCTCTGGCATTCATAATGAGGTGAGTCTCTTTGTGTTTCCTAATCAATTTCAAGCTCTTGCTAATTTATCTTCTAAAATTGATGATCAAACCTTGGAGAGTATCAACCCTGAGTCAAATACCGCCATGGACCCATCAATAGTTATTGAAGAACCGTTCTCTAATCCTTCCCCTATTCCTGAGACAATTGTGTCTTCTAAAAATGACACTCATTCCTCTCCTAGGCCTGCACCTGATGAATAAAATTTCATTCATGATGTTGCTAATCCTTTCGATGATGATTCTAATCCCCTTATTGACAATGTTTCCATTCCTCCTTCCTTTTCTGAACCTTCCAGTCCTATGGTTCAAAAGGTTTCTGTCAATAATTTTAGTCCTAAAATGACCAAAAGTCATAAGAAATCTCCCATTGATTGTGGAACTAAAAATAAAAGAGGGAGGCCATCTAATATTAACCAATGGAAATAGGGCATCCATGAAGATATTGCTAATGGGGTCCAGAAAACTCTATTTTCCTCAGGCATTAACCTTTCTAAGGAAGAACCAAAAAGCACCAAACCTCCCCAACCAATTGGAAAGGGAGGCAAAAGAATCTCAAAATATTCAAAATGAAAATCCTCTCATGGAATGTGAGAGGCCTTAATGGTCTAGCTAAACAAAGGTTAGTTAAATCATTAAGGACAGAAATAAGACCCACCATTTTGTTGCTCCAAGAGACTAAAGTCAGTGCCCCTCATGTTCAAAGGGTTAGTACCAATATTTGGAAAAATTGTGAGTTCACCTATTGTAATGCTAGAGGTGCATCAGGAGGCCTCATTTGTTTATGGAATTCGAACACACTGGAAGGGAAACTTATCCATTCTAATTATGAGATGATGAGCATCCTCTTATTTGACAAAGATAACAATTCTCCTTGGGTTTTAACAAACATTTATGCTCCAAATTCTATTTTTGGGAGGTCAAAAATGTGGGAAATTATTTCCTCTGCTAGAAGCACCTTTCCTAGCCTCCCATGGATCCTGGAGGGAGACTTTAATACTCCCCTATATCCTTTTGATAAGAAAGGTGGAGTTAGCTCCTTTACCAAAAGCATGGAAGATTTTCAAGAGTTCATTTCCACAAACAATTTGATGGATGTAAATTTAAAAGGAAATCAATTTACCTAGTCAAACAGAAGGTGTGGTTCTCAGCTCATCCAAGTCAAACTTGATAGAGTTTTATTTTCTCAGGAGGCTTTAGCTATTTGGGGTGATGCCAATCTTCAATCCCTTCTCAAGCTAGGCTCATATCATAGTCCAATCCTTTTAGATACTAATAACCCCAAAATCCACAAGACCCCCTTCAAGTTTGAAGCTATGTGGATGTTGCATCCTGATTTCAAAGATAGGATTTACCAGTGGTGGAAGTCTAATATCCAGGGGTCTCCCTCCTTTATCTTAGCTCAGAAGCTTAAAGGAGTCAAAGAAAATCTTAAGATATGGAACAAAGACATTTTTGGAAATATTTTCCAAAACAAACAGGATGTTAAAAATAGGCTAGCCATAATCGAAAAAGAAACCCAAGAAGGACAAGGATGCTCTAGTGAAATGAGAAATGAGGAGAGAAACTTATTAGCCCAATATCATAACATCCTATAGTGCGAAGAAAATTTTTGGAGACAAAAATCTCAGGATATTTGGCTCACTCAAGGAGATTCAAATACCAATTTTTTTCATGTTTCTACCATGAGACACAAGAGCAATAACAAAATTAAAGAAATTCAATGTCAGGATGGAAAAAATACAAATGATATCGAGGAAATCAGATCTGAAGGGGTGACCCATTTCATGAAGCTGCTTGAAGAAGAACATAGTCCAAATTCTCAAAATGCCAAGGATTTCTTTCTTCAATTCATTCCTCATCTCATTACTCCCGATATCAACAATAAACTCAATGTTGTTCTCTCAGACGAGGAAATTAGATCAACTCTTTTCTCAATGAAACCTGATAAAGCTCCTGGGCCTGATGGCTTTCCTCCTAGATTCTTTCAAGATTTTTGGGATCTTGTTGGTAAGGATGTATGTAATGCTCTAAAATAAATTCAAGCCTCCAAGTTTATTCCCAGGGGCTTTAATTCTACTTTCATTGCGCTCATACCAAAAAATCCAAATGCTACAAATTTCAATGATTTCTAGCCAATTAGTCTTTGTAATGTTATCTAAAAAATATTGAAAAAAGTGTTGGCCATCCGCTTGAGAGAAGTTATGCCCCTGATCATAAATCAACATCAACAAAGTTTTATCAAAGGAAGATCCATCCTTGATGGTATTATTTCTATTCATGAAGCTATTCACTCTATATCCATCAATAAGAAAGCTACTTTCCTTCTCAAATTAGACATGAACAAAGCTTATGATAGACTTAACTGGGACTTTCTTCTTGCAATCCTACACAAGTTTGGCTTCCACCCTGATTGGATTTCCTTAATCAGAGGTTGCATTTCTTCTACTTGGTTTTCGATCCTTATCAATGGCTCACCTACAGGATATTTTCAAAGTAGTAGAGGTTTAAGGTAGGGAGACCCCTTGTCTCCACTTATTTTTATCATGGTAGCTGAAGCTTTAGGTAGATCAATCATGGCAGTAAAACAAGCAGGTCTGATTTTAGGATTACAGGTTACTTCCCAATGCAATCCTATTACTCATCAACAATTTTTTGATGATACTTTGCTTTCAACATCCGCTTCTGTCAATGAAGCCAAAATCATTAAAAGCATTCTTCTTTTGTATGAGAAAGTTGTTGGCCAATGAATAAACTTCCATAAAAGCAAACTTTATTTCCTCAACACTCCTTTAAGAAGGTAAACTATCATTTCTAATATCCTTCAATGTACTATCTCTTCTCTACCTTCTTCCTATTTGGGTTTGCCTCTTTTTGTGGGAAGTGTCAAAGAAAGTTTATGGGATAATGTTATTGAAAGACTTCAAAAAAACTCTCTTCTTGGAAAGGAAATCTTCTTTCACAAGCTGGAAAAATTACCTTGACCATGGCTTGTCTTCAAAGCATTCCTATTTATTTCCTTTCCTTGTTCAAAGCTCCTATCATCATCTATCAAAAAATAGAGAAAATCCAAAAGCACTTTCTTTGGACAGGTTCTGAGAACAAACACAGATTCCACTTAGTTTCTTGGGATAAGGTTTGCAAGCCTAAGGAACATGGAGGTCTAGGCCTTAGAAGGATTCATCTTATCAATCTTGCACTCCTTGCTAAGCAAGCTTGGTGCCTCATTTCCAATGATAATGTTGACTGGGTAAAAATCATCAGAAGGAAATATCTCCAATTTTTTGAATTCCTACATGGTGAAGTTCCTTCGTCAGGCTCTTCCTTTTGGAAGTCAATTTGCTCAGCCCGTTCAATCATAAAAAAATGATTAAGGTGGAAACTTGGCAATGGAAAATCTATCTCCTTTTGGGAAGACAAGTGGCTTGGTGATCGACCTCTTATGCATATTCCTCAACTCAGAAGGTTAGTCGATATCACAAAGCAAAGGTTCGATCCTTTTGTTGCTGATTTCATTTCTCCTTCCAACAAGATCAAAAAGTGGAAAAGACTATCCTTTAATGATTTCACAAATGAAAGTTCTTTTCTCGAAGATCGATTATCCACAATAAGAATTCTTGGGGGAGATCCTTTGGATCGTCCTATCTGGGAACCCACTAATTCGAGAGATTTCTCTATCAAATCAACCTACCTGTTATCCCTTAACATCAATGACAATATCATCCTTTTCAAGCAGGTTTGGACCAAGTACCTAACTCCTAAAATTGCTTCCTTCTCTTTGCTTTGCATTCAAGATCGTATCCTAACTACATAAAACCTTATCAAGAGGGGGATTCCTTTGCCTAACATATGTTACCTGTGCCTTTCAGATTGGGAGTCCACTTCTCACCTTTTTATTTTTTGTCCTTTCTCTTATGTTGTCCTTAGTAATATTTTTCACAATTTTTAGTTAGCCTGGGCCAGTCCTCCCTCTATTGTAGATATTTTTATCCAGTGGCCCAATCCTTTTAAGAATCCTATCCTCAAAGGACTATGGAAATTTTACCTTCAACATTTTCTTTGGAAAATC
The DNA here is from genome assembly GCA_028583015.1 of Wollemia nobilis. Taxonomy (NCBI): domain Eukaryota; kingdom Viridiplantae; phylum Streptophyta; class Pinopsida; order Araucariales; family Araucariaceae; genus Wollemia; species Wollemia nobilis. Next base: position 811,683 of record JAQPPZ010001344.1, read on the forward strand.
TAGCTCGAACGTAATAGAAGATTTTTTGACAGAAAAGCCTATGACATCGATCTTATTACCAATAAAATCATCCTTTTTGCAAAAGAAAATATCCTATCAGCCCCCCTTGATCCTTTTCCTTTCCCTTCCTTTGAAGCTACCTTACTCAAATCCCATCATATATCCCTTGAGGACTTAAGGCCAGGTAAGCCACCATCATCCTCAAGAACTAACATTATATGGCTTCCTCCTCCGTTGGGATGGGTAAAATTAAATTTTGATGGAGCTACTAAAGGAAACCCTGGTTTAGCTAGAGTTGGAGGTATTCTTCGTGATCACCTTGGTAATCCAATTTTTGCCTTTGTTGAACCCTTGGGATGTCTCTCCAACCATTCTACTAAAGCTAAAGCTCTATGGAGAGGCCTTCAATTCATAAAGCATCCTAGGAAACATTATTGTTGAAGGTGACTCTTTAAACATAATCAATTACCTAAAAAATCCTAGACCTACTGCTTGGAGGATTAGAGATACAATTGAGGATATTAAACAGATCCTACATGGGAAACATGATGTTATTGTCCAACATGCTTTCAGGGAAGCCAATTATGTGGCTGACATGCTTGCAAACATTGGGGTCTCCTCTAGTGGATTGCTGACGTGGACTGATTCTCTCCCTCCTAAAGTTGCGGCTTTGGCCAGGTCGGACCTAAATCCTCATCATTATGATGAATCTTAATTTATCCTTTTGGAAGCCTACCTGGGGTTTTTTCCCCCATGTGAGACTTAATAGTCATATCACCTTGTATGAACCACCTTCACACATTCCACCACCTTTTCAAAAAAAAATTGTATTTTTTTTGTCAACTACCCTGGTTTGGATTCCCAATACTAATCCCAACACTCTTCATAATTATGACTGGCTCCTTTTCCTTGGAATGTGTTCTTTTGCCTCCCCGAGATTTATCTGGTGCTTTTCCATTCCAAGGCGTGCCCTCTTGGGATTTTTCTTTTTTCCTAGTTTGTGCACCAAATTTACCCTTTTTTGGTCCCATTTTTTTAGCAACCCAATATGTGAATGTTTCATTTTTACAATGCACCTTTTAATCACCTTCTGCAGTAGTCGAGGTCCGCAAATCCTTCTCAATATCTGCCCTATCCAATCTAATATTTCAACCAGGGTTTTTTCCTTTTCGAGGCTCCATCATTGGTTTGAGTGGCTTTTTACTTTTGTCTACAAATCCATATATTGTTTCTTGCATGTTCCTTTGTTTAGAAATCCTTCGCCCTTGTGTCTGGTTTTAGCTATTTTTTCCTTACCTTGTTTCTTCCTTTACGTTTTTCATTGCCCTACAACTATGAAGGAAGGAAAAGTTCAATTTGTTGAGCCTGAGGTTTTTGAAATGGATATCATCGCTGATAGTATTCTGAAGAACAAAGGAGGGCTCATTGCATTTTTCAAGATGTTTTCTGGTGTCGATTGGGATGCAACTACAACCTTTGCCACTACCTGGGATAATGGAGTTGTTACCATCCATGGAGTGGAGTTCCAAGTTACGCAGGAGATCTTGGATGAGCTTACTAGGCAGCCTCTTGAAGACAAGGTGGTCAGAAGAAATAAGCATAACTGGGAGGCCGAGCTTACCCATTTTGAGTCTACATCCATGCTGCACAAATTGTACAAAAAAGGTTTGTATCGACACCATCTGTCCACCCCTTGGAAATAAATTCTAAAGCCCATAATGCAATACCTAACTATTGACAACCCTGAATCTCAACTGTGTAGTTTTTACCTAGCTTTTGTCAACCACTTTAGGGAAGCCAAATTGCTAAATATTCCTACTGCTTTATATTGGTCTTTGGATTATGCTATCATTTCCACTCGAGACAAAAAGGAAGAAGGTTGGCCCTCTCACCAAGGGCTCTTCAAAATACTTTATGGATATCTGCTCCATAAGTTCCCAAAAGGAAATATTCCTGCCCCTGAGTCTGAGGAAGTGAATTCATCCTCTACTCCCAGCCCTAAAGCCACCAAGTCCAAAAAGAAAAATAAATTGGATAAACCCTACCCTATTTCCAATATAAAAAAGAAAGTCAAGTTTGAGAAAACTCTTGTTCGTTGCTCCCAGAGACTTAAGTTCAAGGAAACTACTGATACTCCTACTCCATCCTCCGGTAAGACCATAAAGGAGCCCAAATCTGACATTGATTCTCCTGAATTTGTTGAAAAGTATCTCCAAAATATTGCTATTCAGTCCACCTCTGCCACCATAAGCCACTTGGAAACCGCTCATGTTGCGCTCGGTAAAGGTATAGCTCAACTCAAAGAACAATGGAATGCTCTCAACTTGTTGTTCTTCTGTGATCCATTTGATGAAGCTCCTACCATCTTTGCTACTGGTGGTATTTCAGACACCAAGGAAACCACCAAGGATGAGGATGTTGTTGAGATCACAAAGGATGTTTTTAAGGAAGTGCCCAAGGATGCATTCAAGGATGAAGCCAAGGATGCTGATTTGGATATTGTAGTTGCATCTCCAATGCAGACTGACGTACCTAATTGATGTTTTCGCATGATGGGCCTTTTGTCCTTTCAGGCCTCATCTCTTCTACTTTTTGTCATTTTGTTGTGTTTCCTTTGTTGTTCGTTCTAGGATGCTTTTTGTTCCTTTCCAACATCTTTTCCTTGTTTCAGCTGGTTTCCTCTTGTCAATTTTGGTTTTTTTGATGTACAAGGCGTTAGGGCACCTTTCAAATGCCCTGTTTTAATGAAATTTATTAACTTACCAAAAAAATATTAGAGTATTCAATATCTCTGATCAATATCAATGAACATAACTTTCATGAATATATAATATAACACAATGAACAAACTCAATGTATTATTGATGAATTAAATATATAAGATATATTGTATTATAAATATTTGATACAATACATGGAGCTTTATCTCCATGCAATAGCCTTGCAAGTGACCTTTCAATAATTTAACTATTGCTCTCATATTTAGGAGATGCATCCTTTTCTATTTCACACATATGATAAGCCTCTCATGTCACTTGAATTTACATCTTAACACATACATGTGACTCTTCACTTGTATACTTGACATCTACATACATGACTCTTGACTTACCTAAATGACACATTGCACAGTCTCACGCATTACACTCTTGCACTCTTTATTACATAACACTTTGCATACTCCTACTACATGACACAATTTCACACTTTACTACATAACACTTGGACTTATCCTACACCTTAACACATACTTTAGGGGAAATATAAATCACACACCTTAAACTAATAACTCACACACTTTTTTTTGTCAAAGTTAGATGTGTCTTCAATGATTGAGGTGCCTTCAACTCTCATCTAGCATCCTTTGCTCATGATTTCCACCCAAGCCCTTGCATGCAAATTTGTGGGTATATGGCCTAGTCCAATCATAATCTAAAAATGGACTAACACACATTGGGGGGTAAATTTTCCTCTTATGAATTCATGATGACAAGTAGGGGATACTTTATCATTACATTGGGGGGAAAGTCTCCTCTTATGAATTCATGGAGGTCCCTAGTTTTTGGAATCCAACCCACTCTACATGGCCTCATGGAGCATGAAATTTGATCCTCAAGATGAGGAGCCTAAATAATTTTTTATCTGGGTGAGGTTTTCATTTCTACCATTACATCTATGGAATAAACCTTTGATTGAATTAATAGGGAATGCTATCGAAATGTTCATTGATTGGTCTCCTCCGTAGGCTAATAATGCTATATGCACATGCAAGTCAATCTAAAAAAGGATTTTCCCAAGTATATTATAATGAAGGTGTTTGATTGGATACATAATCAAACCCTAGACTACAAGTATATTTCATTCAATATTCCATTCAAGTGTATAACCTACCATGAACATGGGTATTTCTCTTGAAACTATCCAATTAAATAAGAAGTCAAAATAAGACCACGTAGATCAAGAAGAAAGAAGCAATAACCTTAACCACAAGATCAAAAAATCTTCTAGCACCAATATAAATTTGCAAGTCTTAATGAAGGAGAAAAGTAAATCATATCTCTAGATGTGATGGTTCCTAAAGGTAAAGAGAAGATACCTACAACTAAAGCTGACAACTCGTTGGAGATCTTAGGAGATACACCAGAGAACACAATAGCTGGAGAAGAAACTAATGGAGAATCAGAGGAAGATGTAGAAGAAACACAAACAAAGTAAATAGTGATTCTCAAGGTCTTACCAACCACACAATCGATAGCTAAGGGAATAAAATTGAACCAACAAATCAAAATTGAGCAAGCATAGAAAGACTTTCAATCCAAAATGTAGGTCTGAATTATAGAGAGCTTCACAAAAAATAAGAAGCAATCTAAAAAATAAATATTATGCCATGGAACTATAGGGGACTTGGAAGTCCTCTAGAAAAAAACTATCTCAAAGTTCTAAGACAGGAGAAAAATCCAACAATAGTTTGTATTCAGGAAACAAAAATAATAGTGGTAACATTAACTACAGAATAGCATAAGATATGGACACAATCAAAATTTGTTGATTCTATGGGAGCTTTAGGGAGACTAGCTTTGGTTTGGTACCCAAAATAATTATTTTGTAGCTTACAACATAAGCAAAATAATTGGATAGGTGCAAAATTCCTCTTACCATATGGAACTAGTGTAGCGGTAATAAATTTGTATGGTCCAAATCATCTTATATAAAAATTAGAAGCATGGCAAAACTTAGCACAATGGCTAGACATTGAGAAGTTTGACAATATAATCTAGGAGGAAATATCAACATGATTTTCTACCACTGGGAGAAGGCTAAGGGAAATTTAGCAAGGATCCAAATAAAGATCTACTCAATAAAATTATGGTGGATAAAAGCTTACAAGACATTCAACCAAATGGAAGTACACTTGAATCAATAGAAGAGCAGGGGCAAACTATATTGTAGAATGATTGGATAGTTATTTTTATTAGTGAAAATATCCTAACACACTTTCCCCTCACTTCTAGTCACATCATTCAAAACTCTATCTCATATCATAAGCCAATTCTCTTGGATAGTGGCCAAAGCCTACAACCCCAAAAAATTCCTTTTAAGTACAACTCTGAATGGGTGACAAAAGAAAATTTTAATGAACTTGTGGAAAGCACTTGGAACCAATAGGTCCAATCCACCAACCCCCAAGAAAAGTGGAAAAGCAAAATTCAAAAAATGAAGCACAAGATAAAAATGGTTGGTAGAAAAAGTGAGAGTCAAACTAGATAAGAAGTAGTTGATGCAACAACTGAAGCAGCTAGAAATAAAAATTGGGGACCATCCTCCTCAACCATAGCAAGAAGATGCAAGAAATATCCTAATTCAAAGCTCAATAAATTAAGTGCTAAATAAGAAACACATTAAAGGTTGATATCCCAAATGGTTTTTCTAAGCAAGGGAGATAGAAACACCAAATATTTTCATCTAAAAACCATGCAATGCTGCCAAAGAAATACAATCAAGGAGATAGAGAATGAAGGAACCACTTATACAGGCAGGGAGAAAATTAAGAAACTTGTCAATCAACATTATTCATCCTCTATTTTCTAGAGAAAATAGTAACCCGCATTCCTAGGGAATACTATTATAACATATACCGACAATATTAAGTTTAGAAGATAAACATGATCTCAATAAACCAATCACTATGGAGGAAATTAAGGATATTATAACAGCTCTATCAAAGGACAAACCTCCCAAACCTGGTGGATTCACAAACAAATTTTACCAACAATACTTACACATCATCAGAGAAGATCTGCTATGCATTATTGAGGATGTTAGGGTGAAAGGTAAGCTTCTTGGAGCCATCAAATCCACATTTCTAGCATTGATTTCTAAATAAAAATACCACTACTTTATCTAGATTCAAACCATTTTCTCTATGTAACTCTTCCTATAAAATTATTACCAAACTGTTGGCCGATAGAATAAAGAAGAAAGTTGACAAACTAATATTAAAAGAGCAAGGTGGATTCATGCCTAGGAAAAAATTATATGATAATATCTTAATGGTGCATGAAACTCTCCACAATAGTAGAAAATAAAAAAGGAAGCAAATTATTATAAAACTTGATATGGCAAACAACTTTGACTGAGTTAATATACAATTTGTAGAACGGGTCCTACAAAATTTTGGATTCTCACATTAGGTCATCAAGTGGATCAAAGCATGGATTAAAAACCCATGGATAGGCCCCATAATAAATGGAGAACCAAAAAATCTCTTTTAGGCTATAAGAGAAATTAGAAAAGGGTGTTCATTATCACCATACCTTTACATCATTTTAGTTGAGACTCCTAGAAGATTAATTAACTATCTTCAAAGAGAAAGAAAAATAACAAGCATAGAGGTTGTAGTAGGATGTAAAGTTGTAATGCATTCCTAATTTATAGATGATACCATTCTTCTAGGTGAAGCTGCCAAGAAAAATGTTAAAAAATTCAAGCAATATCTAGATTGGTTCACACAAGCTACTGGGGCTCATAAATACTTAAAAAGTCATTTTTATACATAAAATATTGCAACAATAAGAGTTAAACTCTTTTGCACTATCCTAGGATTTCGATCAAGCACAAAAAAATACTTCAGATACTTAGGAATGCCCATGAGCTTCCACATCAAAGCCTTAGACTATTGAACCCCAACGTTGGACAAGATGGTTAAGAAGATATAAAGTTACAGTAATAGTTGGCTTAGTCTTGCAAGAAGGGCAATACTGATCAAATTAGTGTTTGCTTCTCTTCTAGTCTATCAACTATTAGTATATCATGTTCCCAAATTTATTTTATAAAACACAGATGGAATCATATGCAACTTCCTATGGTAGGGAGGTAGGCAGTCAAAAAGAAAAAAATTCCACTTGGTCAATTGGGAGATGGTCACCAAAGGTAAAATTCAAGGACTAGAAATTAGAAAAATGGAGATAGTTTCAAAAGCATTGGGAGAAAAACTTCTCTAGAATATGCTTAAGCATAATCAATAATGGTAGTGCATACTAGTCATCAAGTATGTAAATAATCAAATGGGTATTCAAATTCTCAAACACATAAACAAACTTCCCAGAGCCTTGTTGGTTTAGAAACATATAGTGGTAGCAAAGAGCATAATAGAGGATAAAATTTCATGGCTACTGAGATATAGTAAGTCAATTAATATATGGGAGGACATGATCCTAGGAAATCCACCATTAAGAGATAGAACTCTAATCAAGTTATAGAATCACTTGGAAATCCAAAAAATACTCAAATTAGGTGACTTGTTTTATTGGACCTCAAAAAATTTGAACTAGATCTCCCCTCCCATTTCATATTAGCTTCAAGGAGATTGAGATTATTTTAAGTCCCATGTGGCGAGCATTAGAAATTTTTATCCCATAATTATAAATAAAATTATTTGGGATAACATCAATAGTAATGGGGAATATTCAATCTAGGAGTCCAACATCAATAATTGGGTCTGCCAGTGAAAAACTATCGATAGTGTGGAACAATCAAGCACCACCTAAACTGCAAGTATTTAGTTGGCTAGTCTCTCAAAATAAAATATTAACAGGTGATAATATATAAAAGAGGAGTATAAAAGGGCCTCATATTTGTTACAAGTGCATGCAGAATAGTGAAACAATTTTTCATCTTTTGTTTGAATGCCCAAAGACAATTTCAATTTGGTTAGGAATAACCAAAATTCTTAGCACTTCCTACTCTAGAAGGTTAATCATAAACAATATTTTTACCAAGTGGAACAAATACTATAAAGGTAAACTAGTAGGTAAGCCCATCTTGAAATATCTATGGAGCTCTATACCATATTTTGTCATCTAGCACATCTTATTGGATAGAAATCAAAGTATTTTTGAAGGTAAAGGTAAGGATAACAAAACTCTAATACGAAGGATAAAAGGAGAACTAGTATAAAATGTCAAATCTAATTATTTTCAACATAGTATGAAGAATACTTGTCACCCATTGAAAGAATAATGATCTACCAACTTAATCTCCAAGCCTTCCTGATGCAAGGAGGTTGTAGAGTAAACAATTTCCCACCTGACATCTATTTTATAGCATTCTTCTTTGATGGTGCCTCTAAGTCCAACCCTGATCAAGCAATGACAAGAGGATTGGTTCTTACAGGATCCTATGAGATCCTGCTCAAAAACATGATCAATTGGGGAACATCATGTAACAACATGATAGAGGCTATTGGATGTGAAATCAGCTTAAAATTAGTGGTAATTCAAGGAATCGCTTAGGTCATAGTTTAAGAGGATTCTAAATTGATAATAACAACTCTCATAAAAATAAAGATCTATATATTTACAACTAAATATTATTCAAGAGAGGATTAGACAACTAGGTAGGATAATTGGAAAAATATCCTATTAACATGTAAGATGGGAATTCAACAAAGATATCGACACACTAGCGAATCAAGCTATAAATAGAGCCCCTGGTTATTGCCACCAAATCATCAAGAAGTAGAAGGGCAGGGGTGGTATGCGAGGATGACAAGGACTCCAATAATGAGGTCCTTTTTTTTCTTCATGTTCTATTTTCTAGAATGCTCTATTCACTTTGATCTCTTTGATTAGAAGGTTTTGTATCTTTTTGTTAAGTAAATAAAATTTTTCCTTTAGAAAAATAACTCACACTCTAATCTAATATTTATAAATGTACTATGGGGAGACTTTAACATCTACCAAATAATGTAACATTATCCAACACATACTATATCTTCTATAAATAAACAATACAAAGATGGAGAAGATGATTTATCTCACTCCATCAAGAGATAATAAAATTTTGAAATGGAAATTAGTTTGAATAGAGGATATGAGAATACATAAAAAATATTGAAAACCAATCAATTCAATGTTTGATACAGGTTGCTACTGGGAATGAAAAAAAAAAAGAGAAAGATGTAAGAAGTAAAAACAAAGAGAAAATTAAACCCAAAGGGATATTGATATGGAAAAATAAAAGAAAATATCACAAGTGTTAACAAGAAGTGGGGCTAACCCTACAAATAAAAACAAAAAATAACAATAAAAATAATATCTTGGAATATTAGGGGAATGAATAAGAACCTTTAAAAAAGTATTTATAGACAAGATATTTATAGATATAGAAGTTGGGAAACAAATATTTTAGTCATTTACGGTGTTGAATTTCATCTTGATAAAATTTAAATTTCGAAAGGCATTTGATATAAAAAGAGTTGATTGTGGAAACTTAGCAATTTGAGGAAGATGGAGAATATCTTTTATAGAAAGGCAAATGAAGAATATCTTTGATAGAAAGTTAAATTTGGATATGCTTTAATTAACTTGTTAGAAATGTAATGAGAGCAATGTAATGTTTTGTTTTTTTAATGGAAGTGGCCCCCAATAGAAGTCACACATAGCTTATTAAAAAAAATTATTGATATAGGTTGCATGTTAACATATCACACTGAAGATCAAAGAAAGTAGGAACACATCACATATCATAAGCAAAGACTTAATCAAATAAATAAATCCATGAAATGAAGAAAGAAGTGACTGACCTTACCTCAACTAAATATATTGATCAAGATGAGATTTGAGAACAAGTATACATAGTAGGAGAACACTTGTTCTCATTAATACCTAGCATATTTAATGAATATTATCCACAATGAGGAAACATTTGTTTCAATTGAAGAAAACACATTTCAAGAATTGGAAAAGTATTTTGTAATAAACGTATTTGGAGTGCATTATCAGTAGAATTTGAACTCCTAAGTATCATAGTAGAAAGTCTTAATTAAGGGGGAGTAATTTCTCTCTAAAATTCCTACATCACCTTTGAAAATTTTATCAAGACGAGATCTAAAATAGAGCTTTGACTATGATCTAAAATTGGGGGAATGTTAGAAATTATTACATTATAGTAGGTATTTATATAAGTTGAGTAACCACTCAACACATGGTTTGTATGGTCTATTATAGGACAAAGGTATAACCACCATCATAATCCATGTGATAGGGCATGTGAGCTAACCACCCTTCATAAGGTCCAAGCATGTGGTATAGGATATAAGTTTGTTATGCCTAAATAAGACATCCTATGTATTTTAAATACCTATCATTGAATAATACGAAGTATTCAAAGCTTAAGTTCTAAAACCTAATTGATTAAAAAAGAAATTTAGGTTTTAAAGAGACCCTACTAGAGATTTTAGGAAGAAAATAATTTGATATCCCAATTTTAAAGGAATTTTCCTCTAATGTTATGTTAACCAAATGCATACCCAAAACACCCACTCCTCCCCATATAACTTATCAATTTGGTCTAAATTTTGGTCTTCTCTTTGATAGTTGAATAATATAACTAGCTTAGATAATGCCATTTGATAAATGCATGCAAAATGTGCAAAGGATTAGGTTTTTTCTAAAAAACATCTTCTTTTTTAGGAGCCATATATTTGCAAGAGTTATTCGATTCAAATGATTCTTGGACCAACTTGCCTAGAATTTAAATAGCTTTAATATGAGTGGTCATATGCAATAATCCAAGCAATATTGAGGGAGATACAATCCTATGAAGTCAACCATTCAAAACAAGAGCAATGATGATTTTTCAAGTTGCAAAAAATGAAATTGCAAATATTTTTCATCGAGGGTTCGAATGATAGGAAGAGCAATGAAGGGCTAGGACTTCATTGAGGTAAGAAATTCTATCTAGATAAAAAATTTCAGCTAAGATTTTTTTTCCTTTCTTTATCTTAGAAAATTATGCATGAAAATTTTATAAATTTTTTATTAAATATTATATTTGCTATAGGATATTTAGATAAATTTCAATATATTTTGAGTTTTATTATTCTTTAAATTTATTTATTTATAGTTAAATACTTATAATAATCTCTAGTGGTAGAGGTTAATGAGCACACCTTAGAGAGATCCTCGTTTCTCTAAGATAGGGTAGTTTTTGGTAAATTTAAGGGGTATTGGCCAAGGGCTTCAGCCTTGAGAAAATGGATTGATATGAGTTGGAAGTATCCAAGAGTGATTCTATCATTTCTTCCAAAGGTTTCTTCCTATCCATTTTTTTTATTAAATAAAGGGGTAAACATTTATTGATAAAAATTTTGGATTACAGAGTACAACTGAGCTTCCAACCAGGACTCAAATAAACATCCAAAAAAGCTAAAACCACTAGATTATATTGACACCCAAAGAAGACAAAAATAACAAACCACATTAAGTCTAAAAATCCTTGTGGATCAACTCCCAGAGGTGTTGAGAGTCCCCATATGGGAGACTCTCCCAGTTATCGATAATCCAAGAATCCAACAGCTTAGAAGCACTTTTGGCTAGGTAATAAGAAACCACATTTCATTCCCTTGGAATGTGCACAAAGGATATAATTTAAAAATCTTCACTCATTCTGAGAATCTAAATGGCTACAGAGGCCAACTGTCAATTAACTTCCTCCACCCTTTTACTTTTTAAAATATTAACCACAATTTTACAATCAGAATCGCAGATAATCCTATGCCATCCAAGAGAAAACCCCCTTTGCAAGGCCTAAATAATTGCAAGAGCTTCCATAATTTTTTTGAAGTGAACACATTTATAAATGGAAAAGGAAAATTTGACACCACCAGTAGAATCTCTCCCAACACCGTCAATGCTAGCATGTCCAAAATTTTCCCTAGACAATCCATCAGTATTAATTTTTAAAACTCCTCTAGGCGGTGGCCTTCACCTACCATCTCTCCTAACCTTCTTACTGAGATGAGGAACCCTGCTAGGACTAGAATATTTTACACCATCCCCAAAGAGAACAAGGGCATACTGTACCTTCTCCTCCCTAGAATCCAAAAGGGAGTCCACATCACATTTTCTATGGATGGTTTTCTAAACCATACGCATGATCCTTTTCCAGATCTGTTGAACAACAAAATGACTACTTTAAAATATGTGATAGTTTTGTTTGAGCAAAATATTCCATATAATTCAAGAAGGGCCCAAATTCTAAGCCACCCAAAGGAAGGGGGCCTTGGTCGAAGGTCTACCCAGACTACTCCAAAACTCCACCAGGGATAGCACATGAAAACATGGATGGTTCCATGCGCTCCACCAACGGTGCCAAATGTCTCTAGCAAAGGAGCATTGGAAAATAAATGAGAAGAGTCATCCTCATTCTTATCGCAAAGGACAAAAAAAGAGGGACCCTGAAATCCCCTCTTCCTCATGTTATACCAAGTGAGGCATTTATTACGAGCTACCAGCCAGAGAAAGAAGTTACATTTCAGCCAAGCAAATTTGTTCCACACCTTTTTCCACCATGTGATAGGAAGACTCCCATACTTTTCCTTATCAAGAACCTGATAACTATAGGCCATAGAGTAGGTTCCCTTAGGATCAAGGTTCCAAGACAAAATATCTTTACCCCTCAATTAAGAGCAAGGCCTTCTCATAATAATAAGAGCAGGCACCTCTCTATCCTTGGTCAGTCCCCCCTTGGGCCATTCTTGTAGATATTTCCACTTGTACATCTCCATATTTCCAAAAGACTATATTTTTTAAAGTCCTCCACATGAGACCAACCCGCTTCCAAGAAACAAATGCTTAGGGATCATAACCTGGGATATTGATTCAAGATAGGAGGGTGGCCATCCCAATAATCCTCCCAAAAAATAGCATTTTATCCCTGATTATAAATCCAGAACAAACCCTGTTTGATTAAATTAGCTCCTCTTTTCAGAGTGTCCCAGATAACTTAACCTTTCCCAACCAAGCTGACTCTATGGATATCTTTTGAGAGGTTTTATCTTGTAAATACCTCTCAAGTATTTACAATATAATATTTTAGCCCAAATTTGATCTTGAGAGGTACACCATATCCAATAAATTTTTGCACCCAAAGCCTGCCCAAAAAGAGTTGTCTGTCGCAACCCAAGGCCTCCCTCTTACACCGGTCTACATATAGAATCCCACCTAACCAAACTTTATTTAGATTGATCAAGTTTTCCAAACCATAAAAACTATCTTGACAAATCATCCATGCCCTTGATGAAATGAGAGGAAGCTATTTGTACAAAACATCTGTAAATGGGTAAAGCTTGAACAACATATTTTAAAAGCAACACTCTACATGCAGTGGATAGCCATATGAAAGTCCATTGATTCACATTTCTTCTAAATTTATCAAGCATAGACTACCAAGAAGATCTATGTAGAGGATGAAATGAAATTGGAATACCAAGATAAATGAAGGGGGGAGTCCCGACTTGGAATCTTATAATGTGAGCAATCCTAGCTTGAATAAGAGGAGGGGTATTAAAAAATAAAATAGAGGACTTATCCTCATTAATCAATTGTCCAGAAGCACCAAGATATATGTCAAGAGACTATCTAATATTTCTAGCTTCCCTGATAGTGGCAACTCCCAACAAAGTAGTATCATCAACAAATTGAAGGTGGGAAAGAGGTGGCAAACTACTATCCCACTTCCACCCCTGAATGAGACCCTACCTAACTTGAGACTTGAGAAATATTTCCAACCCTTATGCCATAATGATAAACAAATAAGAAGATAAATGATATCATTTTCTCAATCCCCTTGAGGCCTCAAACAACTCTGATGGTTCATTATTAACAAGAATAGAGAGCTAGGAAGAAGAAACACAACTCATCACCCATATAATCCATTCCTCCTCAAATCCAAAATTAGCAAGAACTTTCTAAAGAAAGGACCATCTAACTTGATCATAGGCTTTGGCCATGTCCAACTTAATGAACATAGTTTTCTCCTTAGAAATTTTGATCGAGTGAACAAATTTTGTAGCAATAACAACCCCATCTAGGATTTGTCGATCAGTAACAAACCTTCCTTGCTCCTTAGATATGATTTTGCTCAACCATATCTTTAGCCTCTCAACAATAATTTTTGTGATGATATTATACACAATATTGCAGAGAGCAATAGGCCTAAACATATCCAAGGAATTTGTTCCTTTTTTTTAGGAATAAGCACCACAAAGGTAGAATTTAGGGCCCTTAGCATCTGTTTGTTCTTTTGGGACTCATGGACCATATCCAGAAGATCAAATTTGATTAAATTCTAAAAATCCTGATAAAAATCAATCAAGAATCCATCTAAGCCTGGGGCTTTTCCTTTTTCATATTTAATACAACATTTTCTAACTCCTAAAAGGAAATTGGACCCATCAAGTGCTCATTCATATCTCTAGAAACAATCAAGGGAATACAATTTAGAATAAGCTTTGTATTCTCATCATCTGAGAGGGAGTCATCCTTGAAGAGAGAGGAAAATACCTCTTAGTCTCTTCTAAAATATCCCTGAAAGAAGAGAGCAAAGCACCTGTTGGTCACGAATCTGCCACAAGAAAGGATTTTATATGAAATGCGCCCTAGACCCAACCAACATTGAAAGGCTGGGAGAAAGAAATGTCTCCCAGACCAATCTCCAGAGAGGGCTGGTTCCCTTACTAAATCTAAGCTTGATGAAGACTAGAGTTGCAGGAAAGAAATAGAAAATATGCAGAAAGAAATGGGAAATTATAGAAAGAGATGGGAAATGTAGCCACAGGCCAAATTTATCAGATCGGGAAAGATTAGCAGCAGATAACCTCAAGCACACTAACAACATATAACAAAAGATAGCAACATAATTTACTTACAACCTTGCGCATATAACCTCCAAAATCACATTCCAGAACTCACTTCCTCACTAGCAATATTTAAACTCAGATACAGAATTCAAATTAAGCAACAGATAAGGAATACGAGCGTAAATGAGGAATGCATAAGATAGAAGGAAAAACACATAGAAAGTTGCTTGCAAAACCAGAGGCCAAATATCTTTCATTCATGCAAAGAACTTGAAAAGTTTTTCAGCAAAAGTCTCTCTCTCGATGCCTCTTTCTGAGATATACATTGATATTTATAGAGGTCTTGCCTCTTTGTAGCATTTAAAACATGAAACGAACTTCCTCGAGATCTACAAAATGTGCAACAAAAATAAGGAAATGATCCCCTTAAACCAGCCTCGGAGAAACCAGAAATTAAATGAAACAAGGAACCGATCGTCTTCATTAAATGGTCATTCTTGGAGCATGCTCGGACCGTTAGAAAATCATGAACAGAAGCTTTGAATAATGGAGGCGTCTTCAATTCTGGTGGCTTTGAAAGCTACAGGCCTGAGCACGTTCTTCTATCTTGCACGCATTGGAAAGCAACAAAACATTAAATTCTGGAGAGCTTTTAATCTTTGGAAATCGCAATACTTCATCGGGCCGTTTGAACTGCTTTCTGGTGCGAAACTGTGACGGGTCACGAAAACGCGACATGTCATGAAATCGTGACGTTTTTCTCCTCCATACGCTTTTGCTATTTTGGGTCGCAAAAACCAAACATGTCACGAAATCATGACGTATTCGGCTTCTTTGTTCTCCTTCGTCACCTTAGGTCGTGAAAACGTGATGCGTCACGAAATCATGACGTTTCGTACTATTCTGCTCCTTCTTTGCTCTGTTCTCGCGAAACTATGACCTGTCACGATTTCACGACGTTCTTTTCCCATGTTGTCCTTGCTCTGCTTCAAACCACGAAAATGCGACAAGTCACGATTTCGCTACATCTTTCTCTCTTCGGCTTTGTCTTCCTGATATGTCGTGAAATCGTGAATTTTTCTACTTTCTGTGCCTTTCTCTTCTTACAAGCAGCGAAAATAGAACATGTCACGAAATCGTGACGTTTCGTACCATTTTGCTCTTTCCACGCTTTCACATCGCGAAAACAAGACATGTCACGAAATCATGACATTCTTCTCTATTTAGCCTTTTCTCCACAATATGTCACGAAATCGCGACGTTTCCTTGCTTTCTCTAGTTGTCGCTTTCGTCGTGATATCGCGACATCTTCTTCTTGCTTGACCTCATCTTCAAAAATGTCATGAAATCATGATGTCTTTCATGCCTTATGCTTTTTGTCCATTTTACCACGATAATGCGACATGTCGCGATATCGCGACGGTTTTACATTTTGCTCCTTGTTCACTTTTTTGTCATGATATCACGATGAGGTTCATTGTCATTGCCCTTTGCTCAATTATGTCACAATTTCGCGACCTTTTCTATCACTCTGCTTCATGGCCATCGCAAGTCGCAAAAACGTGACATGTCACGATATCGCGACAATTTTATTGCTCTGCCTCCATTGACCACTTTGACCATGATTTTGGAACACGTCGCGATATCGTGACATTCTTCGACTTTGGCTTCTCTCTCCTCAAAAGACCCATGATAACGCGACATGTCGCGATATCGCGACGGTTTTGAACCCGTGCTCTCCATGCTATTTTTGGTCGCGATATCGTGACATTCTTCAGACTTAGCTGTTTTGGCACCAAAACTCGTAGAGAAAACACAGAAGAGTGAGAACTTCAATAGTTTATGCATGAATAATCAACAATCAAAACAATGTGGCAAAAATGCCAACATTCTTGGCGGCTCACGGGGTATACAGTTCTGTTGTATGCACGAATCCCAGGCCTGAATCCATTGGGCAACAGAGTCAAGAAAACTGAGAAGCAGGAAAGTGAATGCTGATTGATGGGGAACATCTCTGCAGACTACTGCAACAACTCTTGCTGACTTATAGAAAACTCAAATAAATCTGTATTTGGCATCTCTCACTAGGTGCTGTAAAAGGATCTCCATGATAGTTATGAAAGCACCGGGGTTGCAAAACAAAAATGAACGGAATGGGGAGTGATGGCTATGGAATGGAAATAGTAAATGATGGAATGGTGAGAATGGAAGGAGTGAAGCAGTAGATACAACAACTAAAGAGGGAGCTACTGTGTCACCAACTACGGGGATGGAAAAAGCGGATAATGAAATGAAGGTAGATGAGATTGAAAAATGCGGTATGAACTATGGATAAATGCTGAAAAGAAAACAAGGATTAGAAGAAAAGGAAAAGAAGAAACGGGAATATCAGAGGGGGAAAAGAAACAATAGTAGTGGCTTAATTACGGATAGTAGAAGAAAGAATGAGCGAGGAAGGGAATGAAAAGAAGGGAGTGGAAGGAAGAAATTGACGAAAGCCACTATCTGTTGGGAAGGAAGAAGAAAAAAGAAAGAAATAAACGTACCTGCAAGCTCGCATGCAAAAAGAGCCGAAGTTGACAGCAGGAAATCCACAATACTTTTTTTTTTTCTTTTTTTTTTATATACAAAAATTTGCGACATGATTGGCATGCCGCCACCACAAACCCAATTTCAGGTGATTATCCGGTGAATCTATAGTGTCCCGACCAAATCTGATTGTATTTCAGTTGATCTTCAGTTTCTGGAACAGAGGACCTAGACATCATTCTTGCTGACTCTGGCTTGCTCACCATCTGCTTGAGACAGTGGTGTCTAGAGCTACACTTGTTCATTACTGGATTCATAATCAATTTGGGTTCAATCCCAAGTTTTTTTGCTGCATTATTTGTACAGGTCGCTCCATCAAAGTACAACATCCAGAATTGATTAGGCACAAAGCCTTGATCAAAAGGCATCTTCATTTCAACTTTTTCAGGCTTTGTGATGGAAAAATAGCCAATTTCAGTCTCCAGCATGGCATTGAAATCAAGCATTGAGAATGCATCCTCTAGGCAAGGTTCATCCATCAAAATAGAATCTTCTGGTTCTTCAGTTAGCAAGCTGACAGACTGTGTGAACCTTTCTACTTCTTCCAGCTTCTCTATATGAAAAGAAGAAGGCTTTTCATTATAAATCCGAATTCTTCTCCCTTTGAAAGGAATTTCCAAGTGAGAATAATCCAGAGAAAGGTAGCCACCTCCCAGTTTGGTAGTGAACTCTCTTGATAAGCACATACTGAAATACGGTTCTAGATCAACCACAACTATCTCTTGAATGACTATAATCAGAGGCATACTATGTAAAACAATCGGGACATCCTTGAATACACCTACTATTTTCATAGGAGTCTCATCCAACTGAAAGACTCTAGGGCTACTTCGTGTGTATTCCATACCCATAACTTCGCAAACTGCCTTTGGCATGACAATTGTAGCGGCACCGGAATCAATCATGCAGTTATGCACGATCCAACCCTCCATTCGAAGTGACAGATAAAACGGGGGTGGTCTATTCTTGCCAGTGATTGAAGTGGTTAACGCTTGAGCATAAATTGTCTGAGTAGGACTCTTCTCACTATCCTTCATAGATTTCAAGGATTCTTGCAATAAATCTACCTGTCCAGGCAATTGTAATGCATCATAAAGACTAACCTTAGCTGGGATCTTCTTCAATTCTTTGACAATGTTGTATGCAACTGCAGCAGATTCCTTCTTTTCAATAGGGGGATCATATCTGCTCCGATACTGCTGAGTGGCTTCTACTCTCAACCTTTTAGTCAATGATGGGTACTTCAGCTTTTCTCTTGCTTGTTCCTCTACTTTCGATCTTGCCTGTGTAGCTGCGACTTTTTCTTGTACTCTGTGTGGAACAGGATCTTTTGGTAAAACAGGCGCATCTAGCTTTGATACTGGCACAGGAGTTTTCACTTGTTTTCTCAAATCAGCTGGCACTTTTAATGGCTCTAGCTCAGCAGGATCTACTATGACAGGCTTCTTTCCAGTCCTTGTGAGAACTGAAACTTGTTCTTCAGATGGAACCATTAAGCTATGACCTATCTCAGAGATCATGTTGACTTGCCCTCCCGAAGAACTAGCGGCCAATGTCTGCACATAATTCAAATGAACCATGCAAGTGTCTTCGCCATGTGGATCATTACATGTTGAACACCAATATGTTCTTTCTGCAAGGACTGCATCTTCATTTGCCAAAACAGTCAGGTTCTTCTCGGGTGCTTTGCTTGTTGAAGCAACTTGTTCTCTAGTGATCGACGGAGGTTGAAATCTCCTGGGTTGGAAATCTCGCTCAGCTTGCTTCCTTTCAATAAGTGTGATCTTATTGCCCATTGCTCTTATTGCAGAATTGGTAGATTTTACCTCTTGCAAGAGTGTTGTATAAGGATCAGGATTTATAGGCGTAGGAGGTGCTGGTAAGGGCAAAGGTGCTGGCGACGTCGGTAATGTTGGGAATGAAGTGGAAGTAGGGAATGGCAGAATGTTGGGTGCAGGCAACTAGGGATTTGTTGGAGTAGGGAGCTGAGGAACTGGGATGGGTGCAATCTGAGGTGCACTGGAGCTCCATGATGGAACAGGATACATGGAAGACATAGATTGCAAAAATGAACTAGGATATAAATGTTGTGGAATATCAGGTAAAATGGGCATTGCTACCTTTGGAGGAAGCCTACCAATTGCAATCAAGTCTGCCTCCGCCTTTTGTGCTTGTTCGAATAGTTCTGGGAAGGTCATCACATTGGACTGCCTGATCGCCAAGCCAATGTCTGTGTTGAACGCTCGAAGATAGTAGAATGTAGCTTGCTCATGGGTAGGGCGAAGACCTTTAGGCACTCGCTGCCAGCTTCTGGTAAATCGAACATTGAAATCTGCTATCGCCTCCTACGGGTGCCTCTGAATTGCGTTAAACTGATGCAACAATGAAAATGGATCAGCCTGTTCATGAAAATTCTTAACTAACAGTTCTCCTAGCTGATCCCATGATGCAATAGTGCCTGGTTGCAGAGATCGATACCAGTACAACAATTTTCCTCTCAAGGATAGTACTAATAACTTCACCATCACATCTTCATCTATTATATCATGAATGGCTACCAAAGAAGCTATATCATGAATATGTTCATATGCAGTCTTACCAGTACCATCATAGGTTGGCAAGGCTTTCAAAGCAGCCTGAGGAACTGGATTTTGAGCCTACAAATTCAAGGCTCCTGAACTATTCCATGCTGAAAATTGCCTGGGTTGAGGATACTGGGCCATTGGGACTAGTGGATGTGACTGAGAAGATGGAAAACTAGTAACAATACCAGGGATTTGTGTGGATATGGTAGATGATGCAAGCGATGGGGAAACCAACCTAGAGTGTTCACCTCTTTTTGTGCTGTCAAGTTCAAAAAACTCAACAAGATTTTCAACTTTTTTGGACTTTGATCTCGTGATCATGAAGTACAGCTTTCACTGTATCCACGTTCAGAGATTTTTGGGTACTGCAGAGTCACCAAATGTTCTAACTATACGGCATGAAGGCGAACATTAAACCCTCAATACTATGGGATCTCTCTGAGACAGAAACAGTCTGTCCCACCGGGCGTGCCAAAAACTGTTGGTCACGAATCTGCCATAGGAAAGGATTTTATACATAAATGCGCCCTAGACCCAACCAACATTGAAAGGTCGGGAGAAAGAAATGTCTCCCGGACCAATCTCCAGAGAGGGCTGGTTCCCTTACTAAATCTAAGCTTGATGAAGACTAGAGTTGCAGGAAAGAAATAGGAAATATGCAGAAAGAAACATGAAATTACAGAAATAGATGGGACATGTAGCCACAAGCCAAATTTATCAGATCAGGAAAGATTAGCAACAGATAACCTCAAGCACACTAACAACATATAACAAAATATAGCAACGTAATTTACTTACAACCTTGTGCATATAACCTCCAAAATCACATTCCAGAACTCACTTCCTCACTAGCAATATTTAAACTCAGATATAGAATTCAAATTAAGCAGCAGATAAGAAATACGAGCATAAATGAGGAATGCATAAGATAGAAGGAAAAACACACAAAAATTTGCTTGCAAAACTAGAGGCCAAATATCTTTCATTCATGCAAAGAACTTGAAAAGTTTTTCAGCAAAAGTCTCTCTCTCGATGCCTCCTTCTGAGATATACATTGATATTTATAGAGGTCTTGCCTCTTTGTAGCATTTAAAACATGAAACGGACTTCCTCGAGATCTACAAAATGTGCAACATAAATAAGGAAATGATCCCCTTAAACCATCCTTGGAGAAACCAAAAATTAAATGAAACAAGGAACCGGTCGTCTTCATTAAATGGTCATTCTCGGAGCATGCTCGGACCGTTAGAAAATCATGAACAGAAGCTTTGAATAATGGAGGCGTCTTCAATTCTGGTGGCTTCGAAAGCTACAGGCCTGAGCACGTTCTTCTATCTTGCACGCATTGGAAAGCAGCAAAACATTAAATTTTGGAGAGCTTTTAATCTTTGGAAATCGCAATACTTCATCGGGTCGTTTGAACTGCTTCTTGGCATGAAACTGTGACGGGTCACGAAAACGTGACATATCACGAAATCGTGACGTATTCCTCCTCTGTATGCTTTTGCTATTTTGGGTCACGAAAACCAAACATGTCACGAAATCACGACGTATTCGGCTTCTTTGTTCTCCTTCATCACCTTAGGTCGCGAAACGACGTTCCGTACTATTTTGCTCCTTCTTTGCTCTGTTCCCGCGAAACTATGACCTGTCGCGATTTCGCGACATTCTTTCCCCATGTTGTCCTTGCTCTGCTTCAAACCGCGAAAACGTGACAAGTCACGATTTCGCTACATCTTTCTCTCTTCGGCTTTGTCTTCCTGATATGTCACGAAATCGTGACGTTTTCTACTTTCTGTGCCTTTCTCTTCTTACAAGCAGTGAAAACGAAACATGTCATGAAATCGCGACGTTTCGTACCATTTTGCTCTTTCCACGCTTTCACATCGCAAAAACAAGACATGTCGCGAAATCGCGACATTCTTCTCTATTTAGCCTTTTCTCCACAATATGTCGCGAAATCGCGACGTTTCCTTGCTTTCTCTATTGTTGTTGCTTTCTGTCGCGATATCGCGACGTCTTCCTCTTGCTTGACCTCATCTTCAAAAATGTCATGAAATCGCGACGTCTTTCATGCCTTATGCTTTTTCTCCATCTTGACCGCGATAATGCGACATGTCGCGATATCGCGATAGTTTTACATTTTGCTCCTTGTTCACTTTTCTGTCGCGATATCGCGACGATAGTTCATTGTCATTGCCCTTTGCTTAATTATGTCACGATTTCGTGACCTTTTCTATCATTCTGCTTCATGGCCATCGCAAGTCGCGAAAACGCGACATGTCGCGATATCTTGACAATTTTATTGCTCTGCCTCCGTTGACCACTTTGACCACGATTTTGGAACACGTCGCGATATCGCGACATTCTTCGACTTTGGCTTCTCTCTCCTCAAAAGACCCGTGATAACGCGACATGTCGCGATATCATGACGGTTTTGAACCCGTGCTCTCCATGCTGTTTTTGGTCGCGATATCGCGACATTCTTCGAACTTAGCTATTTTGGCACCAAAACTCGTAGAGAAAACATAGAGGAGTGAGAACTTCAACAATTTATGCATGAATAATCAACAATCAAAACAATGTGGCAAAAATGCCAATAGCACCCTAAGAATTCACAAGAGAGGTAATCAGGTTACCATTACAACGAGCCTTAACTGAGTTATAAAAGAAAGTCATGTTCCTATCCCCTTCCTGAAGCCAATCTACTCAAGCTTTTTGTTTTCAAAAAAAAATTCCCTCAATTCCCATTCAGCAAGGTCTTTCACAACCTCATATTCCTCAATGAGAAGCTCCTCCATGAGTCCCTAATCTCTAATCTTCCTTGAAGCTTCTTACACCCTCCTAAGAGCTGCCAACTTAGCCAAGGAAAGGTTTCCAAAATTTAGTCTATTCCATCTCTCTTCAATTTATTCTTAAAAAATTGTAGTCGCTTCATAAAGGAATACATAGCGGTGCCATAAGGAGGTTTGCCAGTGGTCCACCAACCTCACATAAAATCATGAATATTAGGATCACGAAGCCACATAAGTTAAAACTTAAAGGAAGGGTTCTTCTTTAGCCCTAACTCTAGAGTAGAGAGTTTGATAGGCCAATGATCAGATCCCCTACCCTCCAGAATAATAGAACTAGCACTTCTATTAATACCCATCCAATAACTGGAGATTAGAAACCTATCCAGTCTCTTTGAGATGGAAGCTTCCCCACACCTTCTATGATGCCAGGTAAAGTTACCATTATCTAGCTTGATTTCAACCAAGTTTAGGGCCTAGATATGATAATTGAAGATAGAATAAAAAGGCTCAAGACGGTCAACCCCACTGTTTCTCCTCCAGAAAAGTGATAGAGTTGAAGTCTCCAGCCAAAATCCATGGGTATAGGGGAGCCAGACTTCTCATAAAGCAAATGTGCTCCCACAAATTCACTTTACCATTGTAATAAATAGGAGCATACACATTTGTAAGTAGGATGATTTCACCAGATTCATTATCATGCCCGATCATCGAAATAGACCATCTGCTAGAAATCCAAGTAAGAGGGGATATCTTAATCAAATCCCATAAACAAGCAACACCACTAGCATATCCACATGCACCAATACACTGGCATTGCCCCCTTCTCCACAACTTGGGAGCAATATTGAACATACTATCAGTAGCCAATTTAGTCTCCTGAATAAACACCACATCCAGAGAATGTATACGAACCAAATCACAAATAACTTTTTTTCTGGGGATGTTGTTCAACCCCCTTACATTCCATGAAAGGATAATCATTTTTGGTGGTTAGAAAAATGGGAGTCCAATGTTCTCACCAAGCCTGACTCCACCAAAGTCTCCCCCATTAACTTAATTTTATCCTGGTCCTTTCGACCCACCTTCATATTCTTATCCAATTTTTTTTTATAATTATTTTTTGCTGCAATCCCAACACCGTAGGAGTTTTGCAGTCCAAGGATGATTGCATCAGTTCTTGAGTAGGAGAGGGCATAACTAAATCTATACCATTTTCTAAAATAGTTTCCCTTCTAGGGCTAGATCCAACCATAACACCTATACTAAGATCCAAATACCTTTGTTCTTCATTTAAACCCCCTAGATCTGATTCCTTAAGTTCCACCTCAAGAAGAGATATTTGATTTAGCCCTGTTATATTTGCATCAGGTGGCGACGTTTTAGGTATCTCCATGCACTGATCAATATCATCTAATATTTCAAAATGGTTGAGTAGAGCATTTGGCTGGGTATTCTTAAGGTCTCTGTTTGCCCTTCATACTCTATTTTGGTATTTTACCAAAACAAAACCTTCCTTATCCCATTCCCCTTCCTTTATTAGGGCTTTTCCTTTATCCAAATTTTGTCCAGACCGAGAGGGCCCAAGATTTGAAGCCATAGGCGGGATAAACTTAGGGCATTTTCTTTGTAGGTGGCCATATTCACGATAAATCTAACAATGAAACAAAAGAGCTTCATAGTCAAATTTTTGAATCCATGTAGTCGATACAAACTATATTTCAATGGAATATGGAGTAGGATTATTTAAATCAATTTCAATACAGATACAGGCAACAAAGATTACCTTTTTATCCATTGTTTGTTGTGACGATCCAATCGGCTTCCCAAGAATAAGGGCAATCTTATGCAAGATATCAGTTCTCCAAAATTCCAATGGGAGCCATAGAAGCTAAACCCATATTGGAACCCACGACGGTCGCTCCTCTAATAGGTTGAAACCCACATGCTAGGGTTTAAGAAAGAGTCCCGCCTAGTTATAGAAATAATGACCCCTTCAAATGCTTTGTTACGATATGCAATACAAGAGAAAACCACCATAAAATAGTTGTTAGCACTCAACATCACCTCCACGTCACCTTCAAGATTCAAAGTCTTCTTGACCCAAGCCTCCACAAAGGGGAGAGAAATTTGAATATGCAAAAATTTACCAATAAGTGCATGTTTGGTTAAATTCTCCACATCTTCCACCGTTGAGTTTGGTTGAACCACTAGAACTGGCCTGGCTTCACATTGTTTCAAACATCCATTGTTCTTTAATAAGTAGTTCCTGACATGCACTGGAAAATCTTGTTCCTTCCAATCATTTTTAGATGAAAAAACATCACGAGCATGCACTCTTTGTGATGGACCCGATGCCATCACAACATTCCTCCAATTATTTAGACCTTCTCAAGAAACTGATGCCATCCCTGCAGAGCAGTTTTTCCTCATCAAAACCTAGTAGAACTTCCTATCTATTTTTTGTTCTAGGGAAGAAAGAGAAAAAATTTCTAAAAGGGGGTCCTTGGTTTATGGGAAGAGTAAAACTTTTCCTTACCTGCTGGTATGAAGGCATTTCACTTGAAAACGTAAATCTATCCTAAGTACCAGTCTAGATTAGAATTTTTGGGTTTTCCATTAAATTTTGGAAAATAGATACCTTCAAGGCAATAGGCAACACTCTAGATGAATTCCTTGAGATTTTAGATACGAGAAAATATGGATTTTTGGCCATTTATGCTTGAACATTGGTCATGATTGATATAAGTAAAGCTTTAATAGAATCAATCATTTTTAATTATGGGGATAATATGTGGATCCAAAATATAGATTATGAAAACATATATTTTATATATAGAATATGTCATGAGGTAGGGAATATTGAGAGATCATGCCCTAAGAAGATCCCAGTAGAATCATATGTAGAAAATTGCAAGGGAAACATACAAATGGTTATGGATGAAGATGGTTTTCAACTTCTAAAAAATAGATCTAGAAAAATAAAAGAAAATAAATAGTGGAGATCAATATAGAAGGATATTGGAAGAAATACCAACTCTTTTGAGGCTTTAACCTATGAAGAAAAAATAGATCAAAACTTAGAGGACACAGTACAATATTTTCAACATATTAACAAGGAACTGTCTATTCAGTATAATCATGATTTAAGGAAGAACATTCTCGATGAACCTAAGGAATGTGTCTCATCAAATTTTGAAAACTCTCTTGAAGTACCATGCACCATTTAGGAGAAAAAAATTGGTAAATAAAATGCATTTTTAGAAGTTAATACCTCTACCATTAATAAGGAAATACCTGAAAATGAGTAGGATAGGTCAAAATATTCCATAATGGAGCCAGGATGGGATTAATATGATGAAAAAAATTGTGAAATAATATTGAGGAATATAATAATAAGACCTAATCCTGATATAGATAAGGCAAAAAGAGGTAAACCCTCAAATTATCAAGCAAGATCCAGGGAAGCAAGAGAAAATATAGAGAAAGGAACACAAACTAAGTTAATTGAACTTCTCTTTACCAAACAAAAAAATTATATTGGTAATACGTAGGCAGTTCCAAAAGACCCTAATGATACATGATTATCATCTCATGGAATATAAGGGGTGCTAATGCCTCCTCAAAGTAAAGGTGTATTAGGGACCTATGTTTAAGTAATAAGCCTGATATTCTTTATATATAGGAAATTAAAATAACAAAAGAAGAAGTTTCAAAAACTATGAAATAAGTATGGGCAAGATGTAAATGGGATTCTACGGATTTTAAAGGAGTGATAGGGAGAATTCTAACTTATTGAAATCCTTCTAGAACCTCTTATGTAACCATTCATAAAACTAGGCATTGGATAGCCTCTTTAGTCACTTGCTACTTTGCAGATATTTGTTTCATCCTTATAAATGTCTATGGACCTACAACTTAGTTAGGTAGATTAGAAGTTTGGAGTGGGATTAAAGACTTATGAGAAATAAAGACCAAGAAACCTGATTTATGATCATTATAAATTTTAATTCCTTAACCAAGTTGGATGAAAAATATATGGGAATTAGGAAATTGAACCCAAAGTATGAAATATTTCTTATATTTTATTCAAAACAATAATCTATGGAAGGTTGAGGTTGAATAAGACAACTATACTTGGACTAACAACAGGAGAGGCTAGAACCTTATAGCAAAAAAATTAGACATATGCATTCTCTCAGATCATTGGCTAGATGAAGGAACTTGTGCTAAAATTAATACCTTAATAAGGATTGATTCAAATCACTGACCAATAAGAGTTAAAATGGTGGTAAGTGAATTTAGAAAATATCATATTTTAAATATGAGCAGATGTGGTAAGACCATCCTCAATTTATTGATATGATAGCTCAAACATGGAATTCTTTAGGTAATGGTGGGTTGTATGCTCTTCCAAATCAAATTAAATCTATAACATCTAGATTAAAAGAATGGAACAAGAACACTTTTGGAAACATTTTTTAGAAGAAAGAAGAACTAAAAGATAAAATTTCAAAATTTCAAAAAGGTGATCTTAATAACCCAAGCTCAGAGGAAAAGGAGTTGCTTAGTGAATATCATAATATTTCGAGTAAGGAAGAGAAATTCTAGAGATTAAAATCAAGATAGACTTGTTTAAAAATGGAGATAAAAATATAATTTTTTTTCATAGGATGGCTATAGTACATAGATCAAATTCCAATATTAGTAGAATTAAATCAATATAAGGGGTTTGGATTGAAGATTAGAGTGAAATTAGAAAAGAGGTAAAGTCATTTTATTAGAATATTCTAGGTTCAAAAGATACCACAGTTCTTAATAATAAACTTCTTCAATATGTTCCTTCAGTTATAACGAATGAAGACAATAGGAAACTGATGGAGCCTATTACTCTAGAAAATTTTCATTTAGCTCTTTTCTCTTTTAATAAGGATAAATCCCCAAGTCCATATGGGATCTCTATAGATTTTTACCAACATAATTGGGATATAGTGAAGGATTCTTTATTGGTGGTAGTGGAACAATATAGGGTAAAACAATACATACCTTATAAAATAAATACAATATATCTTACCCTAATTCCAAAAAAGAAGGATGTTGAATTGTTTGATTATTTTAGAGCCATAAGCCTATGTAATATGGCATATACGATTATCTCCAAAGTGATGGCAAATAGATTAAGACCATTGTTAGAAAATTTTATTTTAGAAGAGCAAGAAGGATTTGTGAAAGGGAGACAAATTTTGGATGGGATCATAGTAGCTCATGAAGTTATACATTCAACAACTTCAAGAAAAGAGAAAGCAATGATCTTAAAACTTGATATGAGTAAAGCCTATGATAGGGTTAAATGGGATTTTCTTTTTGTAGTTTTAGAAAATTTTGGTTTTGAGAAGAAATGGGTTAGATGGATTAAATCGTGTGCCTATAGTTTCTTATTCAGTGTTGGTCAATGGCTTAGTAACCGAATATTTGAATCTTGTAAAGCCAAGAGAGGCATTAGACAAGGAGATCCTCTATCTCCTTATTTGTTCATTATTATGTCGAAGGTTTTGAGTAGGAACTTAAAGAAGGCTTACAAATATGGGCTTATAAGTGGACTTAAGGTTAGCAATAACATTGATAACATCACCCATCAACAATTTTTAGATGATACAACTATTTTTGGAAGGGCAAGGATAAATGAGTCCAGAGGTTTGAATAACTTTTTAAAAGAGTACGAAAGAGCTTCAGGGCAAAAAGTTAATAGGACTAATTTCAAATTTTACTTTCTTAACACTCCTATTAATATCAAAGCTAGAATTTACAAAATGCTTCAAATAGAGGAGGCAAATTTACCAATAACTTATCTAGGGATGCCTTTATTTGAGGGGAGAATGAGGATAGATTTATGGAATCTAGTTATTAGTAAATTTTAGAATAAACTTCTATCTTGGAAAGGTATATGGTTATCGTTAGCAGGAATAGTGCAGTTAATTAATTCAGTATTGAAAGCATGAGATTCCGGAATAAAAGAAACACTATGCACAAGACAAAGAAAAGAAATAAATTGGAAATAACAGAAAGATGTATGAAAGCACAACCCTCTTCATTCAATTTTCTTATCCTCGGTTACAAAGACGTCTCCTCCTTTTTAGGGGCTAGGAGCGTTAAATGGATCTCTGTTACAGTTATGCACATTGATCTTCTTTCCGCATGCCCACATGCAAAGTAGGCGGGCCAAAATGTTGTCGTCGTTTATGTCTGATGAATCCTTACTTGCTGCTGCTTATCCTGCGTTCAGAGAAACAGCAAAAAT
This sequence comes from Wollemia nobilis, assembly GCA_028583015.1. Classification (NCBI taxonomy): domain Eukaryota; kingdom Viridiplantae; phylum Streptophyta; class Pinopsida; order Araucariales; family Araucariaceae; genus Wollemia; species Wollemia nobilis. The sequence goes on from JAQPPZ010001344.1 coordinate 840,588, forward strand.
CGTTTAGTAGCACCTGTGTTAATAAGTGAAATAAGTGAATCTTGAAATAAGTGAAAGATGTATGCATAAGGTCATTAAAAATAATGCATAGAACGAATGTGAATGACATGCACGTTTAATCAGAATAAGCACTAAAACAACAGAACGTAGAACGTAGTACATAAAGCGTCTAACAAAATAACGTGTTGTCTTATGATATATGTATATTCGAACATTGTTGCTTACAAAATATATTTGAACATAGAAATATAAACTATTTAAATACTGCGTACGACGTAATAAGAAAACTACGTGATAGTAGAATAGTTTAAGATGAAATTAAAGCTTGTGGGGCACCCGAGCGGGCTGCCCACTGTGAGAATCTGATTTCGGTGCCAATCCACTAGGAATGGGCCCGAAATCTCAAAAAAAAGAGTTGTCGTCGAATTAGTGGGATATAGTGATCCACTGTCAGGTATGAAGGTTCGGCTTCACCTTCTGGAAAGCCACCAATAACCTCCCTCGTGAAAGAGATTACAGGTGCAGAAGACTGAATCCGAAAGGAATATGATCGGGTCTCTGGATGAGCAGCACTTTGTTGCGTTTCTAAAAATGCTTCGTCGGTCCTCTTTACATTGCATTGAACTAGTTTTTATAGAGGATTTCGCCTCTAAAATATTAATGTCAAACCCTAAATCCGTAGGGGCCACTGAGATTTGACCCCTGACAGGTGATTTATGAGACATGGCTTGCATAGAGATTATCGCTAGGAACTCACGTCAGTAGTTATGAGGCATGGCCTCGGATCGGATTTGCTGTTGAAACTGCTCGTCTCATTAATGCAGTTGGTGAAGTCCGTCGTTCTACAGACCCACGGGGTCTCTTTTTAAAAAAATGATATGCAGTGACGCCACGTGGCGGCCATGCCTTCCACGTGGCGACCATGCTGAAGTCCATCTCTGATTGATGCCTTTGAATGCTTTTGCTTTAAGCGCAAAATGCCAAAGTGTCGCGATATCGCGACGTCGCGATATCGCGACACTTCGGCCGAGGTTCCCCCTTTGGGCCTTAGGTGTCGCGATATCGCGACGTCGCGATATCGCGACACCCTCAGCCGAAGCTCCCTTCGGGCCTTAGGTGTCGCGATATCGCGACGTCATGATATCGCGACATCTAAGGCCAAGGCTCCCCTTGGGCCTTAGGTGTCGTGATTTCGCGACGTCGTGATATCGTGACATCTAAGGCCAAGGCTCCCCTTTGGGCCTTAGGTGTCACGATTTCGCGACACGCGAAATCATGACATCTAAGGCCAAGGCTCCCCTTTGGGCCTTAGGTGTCGCAATTTCGTGACGCGCGAAATCGTGACATCTAAGGCCAAGGTTCCCCTTTGGGCCTTAGGCGTCGCGATTTTGCGACGTGCGAAATCGCGACATCTAAGGCCAAGGTTCCCCTTTGGGCCTTAGGCGTCACGATTTCGCGACGTTGTGATTTCGCGACGTCTAAGGCCAAGGTTCCCCTTTGATTAAGGCTTTCTTGCATTTGAAGTTTGCTTAAGATTTGTTCTCGCTTAAGGCCTGAAGTTTAAAGTTTTGCTTTTGATTAAAGGCTTGCTTTTGACTTTGTTTTAACGAAGGCTTGTTAAAGCGACCAACTTTGCTCTGCTCATTTTTTGACCTTCTAAATTGTTGTGTGAGTGGCTAGGACCACTGTTTGACCTCTGAGGGCTGCCCTGAAAGTTGTGTATGTCAATGCGATCAGTGTTTGTAGTCACTTAATCGGATTGGTGCTATTTTGGTGTCTACAGATGCCCCTTTTTGGGAAGTGTTGCGGGTGACGCAGTGCTGAGCAAAAATAGATGACCAAAGCACTAATGATTAGGGTTTCTTGGTAACCTAACCAACTTTTGATGCCCCAAGTATGGAAAGGGCATGCATTCTTGAATCCTTGCTTCTGACGAGCTAAGGAATTTGATTTCAAGCGTTAACCTATTTTGGTGAGGTGTGACTTGAGCTTGGACATTGATCAGTCATGATTAGGCAAAGGGCGTAACCTTTTGTCCATAGGGGAAACCTTGTGTTCATGCTTTGGGAATGCCAAGTGTTTGATCAATTTAATGATTGCTTGTTTACTGCCCCAAGGAGCGTGATTGTCTTTGTCAATGATTCTTTGAATGCATGTCATTGCCTTGATTGGGTGTGTGCTTGTTGATTGGTGACTAAGTGTGACTACCCCCTCAAGCGATGAATCGATGAGGGAATGACCTTCGTGAGAAAAGCGACGAGTCGCTTGACCCAAGATGACTTAGGTTAGGGTGCCTTTAGATGTTTTACCATTTAAGCACGTGCAGTTTCTCGACATTTGGACCTATTTTTGGTGGGTGTTAACCCTTTTGGTGATGCCATAATGGGGTGAAATCATCAAAAACCCGTCTTCCCGTGGAGCGGTCCGGCTATGGTAGCCTTCTTGGGGAAGTAGGAGAGTGATAATTTGAGCCCCGACATCAATTTTCTTTATGCCAAGAGGTTAAGTGCAAGAGCACTTGTGTCCGGAAACTTATTGCTATGGTTTTTGTGTTGCATTTTTGTGATGTTTTGTTGTTTTGATTTTCTTTCTTTGGGTATATGCCATGATAGTATGGTATGCATAATGATTGATGTTGATGGATGCATGCTACTTTATATGGATGCATATGGTATGATAATTACGAATGTTGTATGTTGATTTATTTTGATGGATGCATGATGAATGCAAATGTTTTTGATTGATATGTGATATGCAGGAATGGAATGGATGATGGACTTTGTGGTGTTTGGCTATGGCACCATAGACTGTTTTAGAACTCTATTATTTTTTCTTTTAGGCGATTGCTGTGGTGCATGATTTTGTATGTATACATGTGGTTTTTCTTTTCTTTTGTATTTTTTGATGGTATTGTAAGGATGAAAATAGCGCAGTTGGTTTAGAAATGTAGCTAAGGTTTTCTGAGACTCAGACGGTTTTAACTTACTAGCCATGACTGTACTTTATCTTACAAGACTTTTGAACAAGGTATGAATCGTACTTGTTTTTGATCAAGTTATTTCACATCCCTATGTGTGCAATTGAGTTCATTTATGTGGTATTTGTCAGGATACCGCCAATGCAGATGGGCTTTCAACCGAACCTATACTGAGGATCACCTAATTAGCTCCACTAACTCCTTTGTTGTATTTAGTTAGATTAATCTGCGGTGTTATCCAAGATACCATAAGCTAGCTCATCCTTATGCAAACATTGGTATGCACACACGCAAAGCGAATGTGACGGACATATCGTCATGCGAGTAGGATACCACCATTGCCCAGATAGGCTATCAACCAAACCTGTAATGAGGATCACCTAGATGGTTTTCGAATGCTGAGAATTCTAGGGATTCAAGTTTAGGATGTTTGTTGGCTGAATGATTTAGAGGGTTGCTCGTCTATATAGTGATGAAAATCACTGTTTATTTTCTATTAATTCTTTTTGAGCAAGGATTTTGAATAGTGGCGATGACCACTATTATTTGATTTTGTGTTTTGTGTATTGTGGATTTGAGCTTGTGAATGGCTTTGATCCTTGTGGCCTTGGGGATGACTACCCATCCTGGTTAGGGGCGGATAGTATGAATCCTTACGACGTTGGGGACCAAGGGGATGATGGAGGTTATGGAGTAAGGGCATTGATATTTTAGGCCTTGGGGATGACTACCCATCCTGGTTAGGGGCGGATAGTACGAATCCTTACAACTTGGAGACCAAAGGTGAATGGAAAGTGTTAGGATGATGATTTGTTGGAATTTTGTTTGTAAATGGTATTGGTCCCTTTAGGTCTTGGGGATGACTACCCATCCTTGGTAGGGACGTGTAGTACGAATCCTTACAACTTTGGGAACCAACTATGATTGGGATTTGGTAGTGGTGAAAACCATTGTATATGGAGGTGAGTGGATAGGAAAGAGCTTGTCCTTTTGTCAATTCTCAGCATTCTAGAACCATTCGCACGGGGGGATGAGCAAGATAACCATTTCGCTTATGGTGACCTGGATGACCGTGCAGGTTTCATCTTTCGTTCACACAACTTGGGAATTTTTTTATGTGTTTTAATTTGTGTTGGGATGTTACGTAACAAGGTGTATTTCAAGTGTAACTCTACCTTCATAAAATATGTTTGACTTGATACATTACATGGCTAAAGAGCAAAATGATGACTGAATCATGAAAACCCTTGATACATTAGAAGACCACTGACTCTAGTATGGTAAAAACAATGCATGGTGTTTTTGTTGTTTTTGCAAAATGGAACAAGTGTGGAACAAGGTGGACTAGCGAGCAATTACAGCCTATGGTGCCTTTGACTCGTACGACCACAAATATGCAATGTATGGATGCAATGCTTTGATGCAGCTACATATTTTTTTTGTGTTTTTGATGGATGGATTTTTGTGAATATGAAGATGAGGTGCTAGAAGAGCTCTCTTATTGATGAATTTGAGTATGCCTAGAAATGAGATGCAAATTTTTGTTGTTTTTGATGATTTTTGTTGTTTTTGAATTTTCTTGATTTTTGACCAAGAGATTGTGGAAATCCTTGGAGCATTTTGGGATTGACCAAGCGATTGCAAGAATCCTTGGAGCCTTTTGGGATTGACCAAGTGATTGCAAGAATCCTTGGAGCCTTTTGGGATTGACCAAGCGATTTTAACGATCCTTGGAGCCTTTTGGGATTGACCAAGCGATTGCGAGAATCCTTGGAGCATTTTGGGATTGACCAAGCGATTGTGAGAATCCTTGGAGCATTTTGGGATTGACCAAGAGATTTCGAGAATCCTTGGAGCCTTTTGGGATTGACCAAGCGATTTTGAGAATCCTTGGAGCATTTTGGGATTGACCAAGTGATTGCAAGAATCCTTGGAGCCTTTTGGGATTGACCAAGTGATTTCGAGAATCCTTGGAGCCTTTTGGGATTGACCAAGCGATTTTGAGAATCCTTGGAGCATTTTTGGGATTTGGCTCTCTTAGATATGAAATGGTCACAAATGACTGATATTCAAGGGTTCTGTTTCCTTGATACCATCAAGAGAAGCTAGCCGGTATGTCCCGGGTCCTATTTTTCTATCAATGATATATGGACCTAACCAATTTGCTGCAAACTTGTCCCTTAGGTGGGACGACAAACTAGAATTTTGCTGGTTTTCCTTCAAAACCAAATCACCAACCCGAAAGTCCCTCAGGTGAACTTTCATGTTGTAAGCTTTCTTAAGTCGCTCTTGATAAATACGTAAATTCTCGAGAGCATTAACGCGTCGTTCGTCAAGCAACGTAAGCTGGTCTAACCGGGCCTGCTGCGTAGAATCATCATCGATGAACTCTTGCATTGATATGCGCAGGGAAGGAATCTCCAATTCGAGAGGCATGACTGCCTCGGAGCCATACACGAGCAAAAATGGAGTGGCCCCAGTGGGTGTCCGAATGCTAGTGCGATAGGCCCATAGGGCAAGTGGGATTTGAATGTGCCAATCCTTATGACTATCTGTGATGGTATTTTTAAGGATGGCAACTAGTGTTTTGTTTGACGCCTCTGCTTGCCCATTCGCCTGTGGATAATAGGGTGTTGAAAAGTTGTGCTGAATTTTGTACTTTGTGGTCAAAGCACGCACGTATTTGTTCTTGAAAGGCGTCCCATTATTCGAGACTATTTTGGATGGAATACCAAAATGACATATGATGTTATGCAAAATGAACTCCATAATGCGGGGTCCTATCGTAGAGGTAAGCGGAATTGCTTCCACCCACTTGGTAAAATACTCTGTGGTCGTTATGATAAATGTGTGACGGCCTGACGATGCAGGGGAGATCTTTCCAATTAGATCAAAGCCCCACTGCGAGAACGGCCAAGCAGACTGGACTGTCTACAAGGCCTGAGAAGGTACGTGCATCAAATTGGCATGATGTTGACACTTCATGCACTTCTTGACATAGGTGCAACAATCTCGCTCTAAAGATGGCCAATAATAGCCCATGCAAAGAATGCACTTTGTGATAGCCATACCACTAAAGTGGCCACCACATGTACCATCGTGCGCTTGGGCGACTGCCCAAGTGGACTCTTGCTGGTCCAAGCAACGAAGGAGGATTCCTTCATAGCTGCGACGATACAAAATGTCTCCTATGAAGACATACTTAGCCACTTTCTGCTTGAGTGCTCGTTTTGCGGCATGAGTCAATCCAAGTGGGAGATTACCTAGCTTGAGGTAGTCTCCGATGGGTAAATACCGATCTTGTTGATCAGAAACCTCGACGAGTATGAACAACCAATCCCTCTTGAAGTTCATCCCTAGCAAACGTTGAATGGGATAGAACTTGTAAGAATAGCGTTGTGTTGCTATTAATGGGAGTAGGGGAGAACAAGGACCCCTAGTTGGCATGTTTCATATGATCTCGTATTCGAGAGAACTTATCCGAGGATGGTTCAATCTGGATCATGTGGATTCCTGGTGTCAATTCTGAGCTTGCATGCTCCATCACGGATTGCGATAAGGTTTTGACTTGAATGGTTGTCATATCACCGAAAAGGTCTTATGGAATTAGTGACCCCAAAGAGGCCATTGTGTCCACAAAATGATTCGATGATCGAGGGAGTGCCTCGATGTCATACCACTCAAGTTTTGCCAGGAATTTGTCCACGAGGGCTTTATAGGCCTATAGGACTGGGCATTTGCATTGATATACCCCTTTGACTTGATTGACTATTAACAGTGAATCACAAAAGATATTCAGTCATTTGATGTTCATGGTGATTGTTGTTCGAAGACCTAGGAGCAAGGCTTCATACTCTACATTATTGTTGGTGCATGGGAAGTTTAATTTAAATGATAGGGGCATTGGAGCACCCTACGATGTGAAGAATACAATTCTCGTGCCACCACCTTGCTCACATTTAGAACCATCGAAGAATAGGGTTATGTCAGCCTGTGACTCAGGCTCATCAGAATCTGGTGATTCTGAGACATGGAAGACCCCATCATCGGGTAGTTCTATGACCAGAGGCTGATCGTATTCAAGAGGAGCCTCTGCTAGTTGATCGGCTATGACCTGTCCTTTGATAGATTTTTGTCCAATAAACTCTATGTCAAATTCTGTCAACAACATGATCCATTTCATCGTGTGACTACTATGATAAGTATGACTCATCATGTATCGCAATGGATTCTCCTTAGACACAACATACGTAGTGTTGCTCAACATGTAGTGGCGTAGCTTTTTGGTAGCAAACACCACTGCCAAGCAGAGTTTCTCAACGTATGCATAGTTAAGTTCATAACTGACCAGGGTGCGGCTAAGATAGTAAGTAGCTTGTTCCTTATAAAGTTCATTCTTCTGGGCTAGCATGGCACCTAGTGCCACCTCAGTAGCTAAGATGTATAAGTAGAACGATGCTCCTGGTCGAGGTGGTGCCAATACTGGAGGCAAAACCAGGTATTGTTTGATCTCGTCAAAGGCTGACTGGCACTCGTCATCCCAATGAAATGTAACTGCATGTCATTTTTTTTTAAAAAGAGACCCCGTGGGTCTGTAGAACGGTGGACTTCACCAACTGCATTAATGAGACGAGCAGTTTCAACAGCAAATCCGATCCGAGGCCATGCCTCATAACTACTGATGTGATTTCCTAGCGATAATCTCTGTGCGAGCCATGTCTCATAAATCACCTGTCAGGGGTCAAATCTCAGCGGCCCCTACGGATTTAGGGTTTGAAATTAATATTTTAGAGGCGAAATCCTCTATAAAAACTAGTTCAATGTAATGTAAAGAGGACCGACGAAGCATTTTCGAAATGCAACGAAGTGCTGCTCATCTAGAGACCCGATCATATTCCTTTCGGATTCAATCTTCTGCACCTGTAATCTCTTTCATGAGGGAGGTTATTGGTGGCTTTCTAGAAGGTGAAGCCGAACCTTCATACCTGACAGTGGATCACTATATCCCACTAATTCGATGACAACTCTTTTTTTTGAGATTTCGGGCCCATTCCCAGTGGATTGGTGCCGAAATCAGATTCTCACAGTGGGCAGCCCGCTCGGGTGCCCCACAAGCTTTAATTTCATCTTAAACTATTTTGCTATCACGTAGTTTTCTTATTACGTCATACGCAGTATTTAAATAGTTTATATTTCTGTGTTTGAATATATTTTGTAAGCAATAACGTCTGAATATACATATATCATAAGACAGCACATTATTTTGTTAGACGCTTTATGTACTACGTTCTATGTTATGTTGTTTTAGTGCTTATTCTGATTAAATGTGCACGTCATTCACATTAGTTCTATGCATTATTTTTAATGACCTTATGCATACATCTTTCACTTATTTCAATATTCACTTATTTCACTTATTAACACAGGTGCTACTAAACGATTTTTGTTGTTTCTCTGAACGCAGGATAAGCAGCAGCAAGTAAGGATTCATTAGACATAAACGACGGCAACATTTTGGCCCGCCTACTTTGCATGTGGGCATGCAGAAAGAAGATCAATGTGCATAACTGTAACAAAGATCCATTTAATGCTCCTAGCCCCTAAAAATGAGGAGACATATTTGTAACCGAGGATAAGAAAATTGAATGAAGAGGGTTGTGCTTTCATACATCTTTCTGTTATTTCCAATTTATTTCTTTTCTCTGTCTTGTGCATAGTGTTTCTTTTATTCCGGAATCTCATGCTTTCAGTGGCGATCACGGTGGGACCGTTCCCTGATTTTTTTAAATCATAGAAACTAATCAGATTTGATGTGTTTTGTGCTTAACAGGTACCTTTCTCAAGCCGAAGGTCAGAAACAGTAAGTCCGGGCAGAGAAGAGGTAACGATTTCTAACTGTTTATATTTTTTTAGTTGTAATATTTCTGCTGTAATATTTTTGTTTTTTTTTTTTTTTTTTTAATTTAAATTTCTACTTGCTATTTTTCGGTCTGTAGTGTTTGTATGGCATAGGGAAAGGTTTCTTTTTCGCTGCTTGTTTCATTTTTAAAAATAAAATGAACTCCACACACTTCACGTGGTGAATATGAACCAAGGAGCTGGTCGTAAAACCCCAGCCCTTGAGCAAGACCAACGGTGGGTTCATCACCACCTTGGCTTAGCTTTGCATCCATTTCCTTGATTGTCACTATTGTTAGGCATAAATCCTAACAAAATCTGACCAAGTGTTGCTGGGGTGATTCCCATGCACGCGAGGATAAGTCTTCTATGGTAGGTGTCATTAATAGGACAATCCCCCCTTTTGTACCGCCTATGTTCCACGTACCATATGCTCTCACGTACCTATAGTTTCCCTCTCGTAAGGGCGGGTATATAGAGAGGTTGGTATATCGGTCCGGCAATGGTATATTGAAGGGGCAACCATTTATGGGAGTCATATGAGCCAAAATTATGCATTTAAACATTCTTCAAAACTTGCAAAAACAAAACAAAATATCAAAATGCACTAAACCAGTTTAGGACACACTATTAATCCTTAAAAGAGATAATCATGGTTTGTGTATGAGTGTGTTCATTTTTGCTTAGTGTAGACAAAAATACAAATCACCATAAACGAGATAAAATCTTCTTAGATAGTAGAGAAGCACCACAATGGTGTACACCCATAGCCAAGCCCAATCAAGGGCGGATGCTATGAAAGGTACACAAAGAGAGGGTGTTGGTCACCTTCGCTTTAGCCTCGAGGACTTGGTCATACCGTCTTGGCGGTCTGGCCTACAAGAGAGTCCACATCAGGCCACATCAAAAAGAAATTATTGGGAACCCCCTCTGTGGGGTATGCCCATTCAACACAGTCCCTTTCGGGAAGAAGCTTTACATGTAGATCTCAATGTAAATAGACAACCGCCTCTTGAGGTTAGATCTGAGTGGCCACAGTGCGATGAAGCGCTAGAGAGGCATAGTATTCATTTGGAGAGACAACGTGGATATGGTATCTCTCCTTTGCCTCCCATCAGAACAGAAAGACAAAATCTAAAGCATAGGGCTCTTTACACAGGGCGAGCTAACTCTGCTCGCCCCTTTCAAACCCATGAAAGGGAGTACGAGGAAAGCCATCGCATTCCTCAAGGACAACAAACAGCACGGGAACCTTGCGTTTCTGCACCTGCTAGGTATCATGATCATATATCGAGGCTGGAGCCTCAAGTAAATGGCGCCTACCTTGACAGAGGGAAGCAACCCATTGAAATTTTAGATCATCAAGATCGAGGTAAACACATAGGAAAAACATTCAAGCCTCCTCAACAAAATAGGGCAGACCAAGTTGACCCGGCAGTCGCCAGACATGCCGCTCGCCAAGCCCGAATCATGCAACTTGAGCAAGGCCATAAGGAGTTAGAGTACTTATACCGCCTGAATAAAGAGCGCATGCAGCGCGAAGCGGATGAGTTGCACTATAAACTACCTGAGAGGGTGCCAAACCCTCGCACCCATAGAAAAGAACAATATGAGAGGCACAACCCTTTTGATGCAGGACAGGTCTCCACGACCTCGTCAAGCTTTGCCTCTAAGACCTTATAGACCCGAGAGGGAGGCCACTCCCCGAAACAATGATGGGTACCCCCAACGGGGACTCAATCAAGGTCATAGGTCTCGCCCAGAGACTCCTCAAGAAGTTTATGAGGAGTACGAACTAGAAATAGAGCGGGCCGAAATGCCCCATCAAGGTGGGAGGGCTGCCACTCGGCCACCCCCCCATAGGCCTCCAGTCTCCCATAACTCGCAACGAGAGCAAACAAAAGAGGAAGAAATAAAATCTTCCGATGCGTACAAAGCGCTATTAGAGCGTTTGGAGTCTATGGAGACAAAAGCTTCTGGGCATCAAAAACCCACATTACGTCAACTCCGCAGTCACCCAGTACACCCCTCAGTGCCCACACCTCTTTACCCCGAACACTTCAAGTTGCCTCAATTGGCAGTCTTTAAAGGTGAAGAGGATGCACAAGAACATGTGACAAGGTTCCTAAGTCAATGCTTCGGCATCCAAGATAATGATGCATTGTTGCTTCGAACTTTCATAACCACATTCGCAGGCCCTGCCTTGGATTGGTTCACACAATTACCCAAACATAGCATAAACAACCTAGATCAATTAGTAGATGCATTTCTTGAACGCTTTGCCTTCAACACAAAGAAGAAGGCATCACTGAGTGATCTGGCCAGCCTCAGGCAATATGAGGAAGAAACAATGATAGCATACGAGAATCGATGGAGGGCTTTGCTTTCTAAGCTACCCTACCGTCCCTCTATGTCTGATCTTACATAGATGTTTGCACGGAGTTGCTTAAAATCAATCTCTGGTCTATTGCTGCTGCAGCAATACGATAGTTTAGAAGATGCTTTGGCGCAAGCCAGAGTTATAGAAGAGATTAAAATAGGCGAAGGCACAATCGCCAAGCCTAAAAAGAAAGAGTGGAATAAAACCACTAAGACTGGGACAACGCAATCACAACCCGTTGTGGTTAACCAAGTTGCAATAAATGTTCCCAAGCCTGTGCAAGAAATGCAGCCCCAAAAGGCTAATTACCAGGTAGTGCCTCCTAGTTATGAAAAATACAATAAGAAACAAGAGCAGAATCAGTAGCGTCGCCCTAGGTGACAATTCACTCCTTACACGGAGTCCAGGGACTCCCTATTTGATCGCTTGTCAGCGGCAAATTTAGTCACCTTGCCAGAAATCCAAACTATAGACCCTAACGCCCCCAAGCCTAAGGGATACAGAGAGGAATTGTATTGTAGATTCCATAAGCGTAGGGGACATGATTTAAATGGATGTTGGAAATTCAAAGGATTAATCCAAGATTTAATCGACAATAAAACATTGGCCGTGGACAACCCCATAGTGCCAAATAATCAACAAATGGGGGTATTCAAGGACCCTTTGCCTGCTCACGAGGCATAGGCAAAACCTCTCCAGATTAACGAGGTGCGACAGAATCTTCCCATGCAAGGATTTGTGGGAATGATTAGCATAGTGACAAGGAACAAAAAGTACCCTGCAGTTGCCCCCGAGGTAGCTACGAGGGAAGTTCTGACAACATCACAGCCTCAGCAATGCCCAATGCAGTTGCCTCCGCCTAGACCCGAGGTCACGATACAAACCAAACTCACGCAGAGTTTGCAGACCACATCGGCTAGGCTTTCTATTTACGAGCTTATTCAACAATCAACACCTCATAGAGAAGCTCTTATGGAAATATTAAAAGCCATCAAATTACAGCCTCACAAAGAAAATTCTTTCAACAACTTCGTGGGACATGTGAAGCGATGTACGGAGCCGGTCATCACCTTCAGATAGGATGAAGTCAAAGCAATATCGAATGACACGACGGATCCACCCCTGCACGTTGTTGCACGGGTCAATGGGATCCCATACAAGAGAGTGTTGGTAGATACTGGTTCGTCCAGTAACATCATCACCACTGCAGCCTTAAAACATTTGAAGCCGCCGACCTCTCATATCACAGCCTCCACATACACATTGGGAGCTTTCAATGATGCAATATGCTCGACAGTCGGCATAGTTGTTCTACTTGTCCAGGTAGGACAAAAGATAATACCAACATTGTGCCATGTGTTGGAAGGCAAGATGGCTTACAATATACTGCTAGGGCGACCTTGGATCAGGGACATGAAGTGTGTCCCTTCCATCGCTCACCAGTGCTTAAAGTATGATTTTGAAGGATAAATACATGTAGTCCTGATGGAATTAGAACCCTTCAAGTATTGCAATTCGGTACAATTAATGCCTCAATCGACCCTCCCTTCAACGCATTTGGATTTCCAGTTAAATCCATCTAAACAGGGTCCAATACCATAGGCACCACTGGTGACCAAATCACCAAAATCCCAGCAAGGTGAATCCTCATCATCTGCTCCTTCATTACCAACACCACCTATCATGGCTAAACAGAAGGACAAGGGAAAATAGATCATGGAAGAGGCTCAGCCCTTAGAAGAGGGTTTGCCCACAATTTCAACGGTATCAACAGAAGAAACACCTAGCACTACGAAAGCTGAGATTCCTAAACCACCAAACATGGAATGGACTCAGGAAGGACTCTCATTCCCTCCCTCCCAAGCATCAACAATCACTGTTGAAATGGCCAGTACAGGCCTGGGGGAGTACTTAGTGCAGAATTTTGTGGCAACGCCTATAGTAGAATCAGTACAGGATATGGGGAGACCTTGCCTTCCCATAGGAACAATTTTTCCTCTAGGTCACCCACCCAACCAAAAAATTTTGTGTATGGGGGCCTTGATCATGGTCTTGAACCATGCCAGCAAAAGGAAGCAGACGAAGAGCCTTTTGTTGAAAACATCAACTATCTGTCAAACCCAGACTTTGCCCTAAAATATCTTGGCCAATGCAATTGGCATGGATATGGGCTAGGCAGATATGAACAAGGGATGCGGGTCCTTTGCCAACCAAGATATCAAATGCCATATGATAAGTCAGAAGTAGGGTTCAACCACCCCCTGCCCTTAGACATCTTGGTAGAAAATATGCAAGGCCTAGAAATAGGCAACAAGGGGGGATTGGCACTAGATCTTTATGCCAACCCAAATATAGAATATACATTGGGAGACTACCTCCCATGGTCAACAAACACCCTTGGCAACAATAGTAATCCCTTTCCTTTGCTAGCAAGAGGTGAAATTTCGGACATTAATCCTCAAAGAGAACATCAACGATGTCCAGACATATTTTTGAAGCTATTCCCCTTAGAGGTTCTAGTTGAGTCAATACCATGTCAAGAGAATCAGGTCCCTCCACCACAAGTAGAACAACCACCATGGGACCAGATTAACTTACTGGAACAAGGAGAACCCTCAATGTCGCAAGTAATAGTTGCTAAAGAGAATGAACATTTTTGGATCTCCGAAAGTGATTCAGAAGATGAGACTGAGATGATCTATCTCAGACATGCAAGATGGAATTATCGCCCTTTAACTCATGAAGACCTAATGGGACAAATGGGCATAATTTTAGGACATGAATGGTGGGTCGACCCAGCCAGGTGGGACCAAGTGTTGGATCCATGGCTCCAAATTCACGATGAACACCATCCACCCCGAGACCCTATCATGACAACAGTGCCGAGGGAAGACCCTGTCCTCCTTTTCGCACATAGGGCCGATCCATTCGTGCCCGTTCCCCTAGAGCCAGATCCAGAGTATAGGGAGCATCTAGAAGAATCAAGTTATCACACCCGTGGTAATGGAGACCAAATTCATTCCATCCACATGATCTCCATTGATTTGACCGCACCCATTCGCAATCCGGTCGATCCAGCAAGGTCATTGCATCTAGACATAGATGCCATCGACTGGGATCACGTCAATTCACCTTTGTCACCATCAAAGTACTGGCCTTTCGGTGAAATGCATCATTTTACCCCAAGGACAACTCAAGATATTTTTTAGACTGAAGAGGAACCCAAGGTTCCCAATGCAAATCTAAATTCAGCTAATGATATCCATTTGATCCCAACTCCACATCAGTTGGAGGACGGATCCCACATGTCAGTCGAGGAAACAACTGATGTAGATATCGGCACAGATCCAATGAATCCATAGATCCTCAAGCTGGGGGTCAGTCTTTCCCCCGAAGAGCAATCCGATTACATTGCCCTTCTCAAAGAGAAGAAGGAGGTTTTTGCATGGTCATACAAAGATATGCCAGGACTAGACCCGCAGCTAGTCACGCATAATTTAACGCTTAATCCGAAAATCAAGCCTGTAAATCAAAAACTACGTAAGATGCATCCAACAGTGGCCTTAATGGTCAAAGACAAATTGCAAAAGCTGTTGGACGCACAGTTTGTCATCTGCGTGGATTATCCGCCATGGCTGTCCAACATGGTTCCCGTCAAGAAGCCCGATGGGAGGATTCGCATATGCACCGATTTTTGAGATCTAAACAAAGCGAGTCCTAAGGATGATTTCCCCTTGCCAAGCATCGACGCATTGGTAGACGCTATAGCAGGTCACGAAATGCTCTCCCTAATGGATGGTTTCTCAGGATACAATCAAATTCGTATCAATCCTGAAGACCAACTAAAAACGGTGTTCACAATGCCTTGGGGGACATTTTGTTATAAGTTCATGCCTTTTGGCCTTAAAAACGCTGGTGCCACCTACCAACGTGCCATGACATATATCTTCCATGATTACATGCACAAAACTTTGGAAGATTACATGGATGATTTGTTAGCCAAGTCTCTTTTGCGCTCAAATCATATCATTGACTTAAGCAAGATCCTCGATCGCCTCATGGAGCATAAAGTTAGACTAAACCCCAAGAAGTGCGTCTTTGGTGTCACATCTGGAAAACTCTTGGGTTTCATAGTCTCAAAACGAGGAATCGAGGTGGACCCAAAGAAAGTCAAGGCAATCCTCGAAATGGTTCCCCCAACTACAATCAAGCAACTCAGAAGTCTGCAGGGCAAGGTCGCGTCAATTAAATGCTTCATATCACAATTATCTAACAAGTGCCGACCCATGAACAAACTATTGCACAAGGGGGTTACATTTCATTGGGATGACGAGTGCCAGTCAGCCTTTGATGAGATCAAACAATACTTGGTTTTGCCGCCAGTATTGGCACCACCTCGACCAGGAGTGTCGTTCTACTTATACATCTCAGCTACTGAGGTGGCACTGGGCGCCATGCTAGCCCAGA
Organism: Wollemia nobilis; assembly: GCA_028583015.1. Classification (NCBI taxonomy): domain Eukaryota; kingdom Viridiplantae; phylum Streptophyta; class Pinopsida; order Araucariales; family Araucariaceae; genus Wollemia; species Wollemia nobilis. The sequence continues at coordinate 856,310 of JAQPPZ010001344.1, forward strand.
AGAATGAACTTTACAAGGAACAGGCTACTTACTATCTTAGCCGCACCCTTGTCAATTATGAACTTAACTATGCATACATTGAGAAACTCGCTTAGCAAGTGGTGTTTGCTACCAAAAAGCTACGCCACTACATGTCGAGCAACACTACGTATGTTGTGTCTAAGGAGAATCCATTGCGATACATGATGAGTCGTACTTATCATAGTAGTCGCATGGTGAAATGGATCATGTTGTTGACAGAATTTGACATAGAGTTTATTGGACAAAAATCTATCAAAGGACAGGTCATAGCCGATCAACTAGCAGAGGCTCCTCTTGAAGACAATCAGCCTCTGGTCATAGAACTACCCGATGATGGGGTCTTCCATGTCTCAGAATCATCAGATTTTGATGAGCCTGAGTCACAGGCCGACATAACCCTATTATTCGATGGTTCTAAATGTGAGCAAGGTGGTGGCACGGGAATTGTATTCTTCACACCGCAGGGTGCTCCAATGCCCCAGTCATTTAAATTAAACTTCCCATGCACCAACAATAATGCAAAGTATGAAGCCTTGCTCCTAGGTCTTCGGACAACAATCACCATGAACATCAAATGACTGAATATCTTTGGTGATTTGCTATTAATAGTCAATCAAGTCAAAGGGGTATATCAATGCAAATGCCCAGTCCTACAGGCCTATAAAGCCCTCGTGGACAAATTCCTGGCAAAACTTGAGTGGTATGACATCGAGGCACTCCCTTGATCATCGAATCATTTTGTGGACACAATGGCCTCTTTGGGGTCACTAATTTCGCAAGACCTTTCCGGTGATATGACAACCATTCAAGTCAAAACCTTATCGCAATCCACAAAGGAGCATGCAAGCTCAAACTTGATTCCAGGAATCCACATGATCCAGATTGAACCATCCTCGGATAAGTTCTCTCGAATCTGATATCATCTAAAATGTGCCAACTGGGGGTCCTTGTTCTCCCCTACTCCCATTAATAGCAACACAACGCTATTCTTACAAGTTCTATCCCATTTAGCGTTTGCTAGGGATGAACTTCAAGAGGGATTGGTTATTCATACTGTCAAGGTTTTTGATCAATAGGACTGGTATTTACCCATCAGAGACTACCTCAAGTTAGGTAATCTCCCACTTGGATTGACTCATGCCGCAAAATGAGCACTCAAGCAGAAAGCGGCTAAGTATGTCTTGATAGGAGACATTTTGTATCGTCGCAGCTATGAAGGAATCCTCCTTCGTTGCTTGGATCAGCAAGAGTCCACTTGGGCAGTCGCCCAAGCGCACGATGGTACATGTGGTGGTCACTTCAGTGGTATGGCTATCGCAAAGTGCATTTTTCACATGGGCTATTATTGGCCATCTTTAGAGCGAGATTGTTTCACCTATGTCAAGAAGTGCGTGAAGTGTCAACATCATGCCAATTTGATGCATGTACCTTCTCAGGCCTTGCAGATAGTCCAGTCTACTTGGTCGTTCTCACAGTGGGGCTTCGATCTAATTGGAAAGATCTCCCCTGCATCGTCAGGCCATCACACATTTATCATAACGGCCATAGAGTATTTTACCAAGTGGGTGGAAGCAATTCCTCTTACCTCTATGACAGGACCCCGCATTATGGAGTTCATTTTGCATAACATCATATGTCGTTTTGGTATTCCATCCAAAATAGTCTCGGATAATGGGATGCCTTTCAAGAACAAAGATGCACGTGCTTTGACCACAAAGTACAAAATTCAGCACAGCTTTTCAACACCCTATTATCCGCAAGCGAATGGACAAGCAGAGGCGTCAAACAAAACGCTAGTTACCATCCTTAAAAAGACCGTCGCAGACAGTCATAAGGATTGGCACATTCAAATCCCACTTGCCCTATGGGCCTATCGCACTAGCATTCGGACACCCACTGGGGCCACTTCATTTTTGCTTGTGTATGGCTCCGATGTAGTCATGCCTCTAGAGTTGGAGATCCCTTCCCTGCGCATATCAATGCAGGAGTTCATCGATGATGATTCTGTGTGGTAGGCTCGGTTAGACCAGCTTACATTGCTTGATGAACGACGCGTTAATGCTCTCGAGAATTTACGTATTTATCAAGAGCAACTTAAGAAAGCTTACAACATGAAAGTTCACCTGAGGGACTTTCGGGTTGGTGATTTGGTTTTGAAGGAAAACCAGCAAAATTCTAGTTTGCCGTCCCACCTAAGGGACAAGTTTGTGGCAAATTGGTTAGGTCCATATATCATTGATAGCAAAATAGGACCCGAGACATACCGGCTAGCTTCTCTTGATGGTATCAAGGAAATAGAACCCTTGAATATCAGTCATTTGCGACCATTTCATATCTAAGAGAGCCAAATCCCAAAAAGGCTCCAAGGATTCTTGCAATCGCTTGGTCAATCCCAAAAGGCTCCAAGGATTCTTGTAATCGCTTGGTCAATCCCAAAAGGCTCCAAGGATTCTTGCAATCGCTTGGTCAATTCCAAAAGGCTCTAAGGATTCTTGCAATCACTTGGTCAATCCCAAAATGCTCCAAGGATTCTTGCAATCGCTTGGTCAATCCCAAAATGCTCCAAGGATTCTTGCAAAGGATTCTTGCAATCGCTTGGTCAATCCCAAAATGCTCCAAGGATTCTTGCAATCGCTTGGTCAAAACCCAAAAATGCTCCAAGGATCCATAAAATCGCTTGGTCAATCCCAAAAGGCTCCAAGGATTCTTGCAATTGCTTGGTCAATCCCAAAAGGCTCCAAGGATTCCTGCAATTGCTTGGTCAATCCCAAAATGCTCCAAGGATTTCCATAATCGCTTGGTCAAAAATCAAGAAAATTCAAAAACAACAAAAATCATCAAAAACAACAAAAATTTGCATCTCATTTCTAGGCATACTCAAATTCATCAATAAGAGAGCTCTTCTCGCACCTCATCTTCATATTCACAAAAATCCATCCATCAAAAACACAAAAAAAATATGTAGCTGCATCAAAGCATTGCATCCATACATTGCATATTTGTGGTCATACGAGTCAAAGGCACCATAGGCTGTAATTGCTCTGCTAGTCCACCTTGTTCCACACTGTTCCATTTTGCAAAAATAACAAAAACACCATGCATTGTTTTTACCACACTAGAGTCAGTGGTCTTCTAATGTATCAAGGGTTTTCGTGATTTAGTCATCATTTTGCTCTTTAGCCATGCAATGTATCAAGTCAAACAGATTTTATGAAGGTAGAGTTACACTTGAAATACACCTTGTTACGTAACATCCCAACACAAATTAAAACACATAAAAAAATTCCCAAGTTGTGTGAACAAAATATGAAACCTGCACAGTCATCCAGGTCACCATAAGCGAAACGGTTATCTTTCTCATCCCCCTGTGCGAATGGTTCTAGAATGCCTAGAATTGACAAAAGGACAAGCTCTTTCCTATCCACTCACCTCCATATACAATGGTTTTCACCACTACCAAATCCTAATCATAGTTTGTTCCCAAAGTTGTAAGGATTTGTACTACACGTCCTTGCCAAGGATGGGTAGTCATCCCCAAAACCTAAAGGGATCAACACCATTCACAAAAAAAATTCCAACAAATCATCATCCTAACACTTTCCATTCACCTTTGGTCTCCAAGTTGTAAGGATTCATACTATCCGCCCCTAACCAGGATGGGTAGTCATCCCTAAGGCCTAAAAGATCAATGCCCTTACTCCATAACCTCCATCATCCCCTTGGTCCCCAACGTCGTAAGGATTCGTACTATCTGCCCCTAACCAAGATGGGTAGTCATCCCCAAGGCCACAAGGATCAAAGCCATTCACAAGCTCAAATCCATAATACAAAAAACACAAAATCAAATAACAGTGGTCATCGCCACTATTCAAAATCCTTGCTCAAAAAGAATTAATAGAAAATAAACAGTGATTTTCATAACTATATAGACGATCAACTCTCTAAATCATTCAGCCCACAAATATCCTGAACTTGAATCCCTGGAATTCTCAGCATTTGAAAAACCATCTAGGTGATCCTCATTACAGGTTTGGTTGATAGCCTATCTGGAAATGGTGGTATCCTACCCGCATGATGATATGTCTCTCACATTTGCTATGCGTATGTACAGACCAATGTTTGCATAAGGATAAGCAGCAGCGAACGGGACTCATTAACATCAGCGGCAGCAGTACGTTTTGCCCGCCCACTTTGCATGTGGGCATGCGGATAGAAGAAGATTATTAACCATGACTATAACCGAGAATATGTCACTGAGGAGACTTATTGTAACCAAGTCAGAATCTTATTAATAAAAAGGGCTATGCTCCTGCTTTTTAATTTGATTATATCGGTGTCATTTCATGTCCTGAAAGCATGAGATTCCGGAAAGAATAAATACTAAGATGCAATGAAAGTAGAACCAAATGGATGCATGAAATGACACCGATATAATCAAATTAAAAAGTAGGAGCACAGCCCTTTTTATTAATAAGATTATGACTTGGTTACAATAAGTCTCCTCAGTGACATATTCTCGGTTATAGTCATGGTTAATAATCTTCTTCTATCCGCATGCCCACATGCAAAGTGGGCGGGCAAAACGTACTGTCGTCGCTGATGTTAATGAGTCCTGTTCGCTGCTGCTTATCCTGCGTTCACAGAAACATCAAAACCATTTAGTAGCACCTGTGTTAACATGAAACATTTACTTCTCGAAACAAGTGAAAGATGTATGTCTAAGATCATTAAAAATAGTGCACAGAATGAACGTAAATGACATGCACGTTTGATCAGACTAAGCACTAAAAACGATAGAACGTAGGACGTAGTGCTGCAATGAAAAGCATATAAAAGGTTGATTAAATGTGTGCAGGTCTGAAAACATCACCCGACGTCCACTATCATTAAAACCGTCGACCAATCTGCTATCAAACTATATGTCGCAACCTACAAGTTAGTGAGATAATAGAAACTACGAGAATATGATAATATTCAATAAACGTAATGCTAGATATATTAAAACATACAACATAGTGCAGGATGTATTCCAACAGAAAGCATAAACTTATTTAAACAGCATAATCTAAACTAAAACTAAGAACGTGCGTAGGGTGCCCAAATGGGCCACCCCCGTTGAAACTTAATTTCGACGCCGATCCGAGTAGGGATGGGCTCAAAATATAAGATAATGTATTGTCTGAAAATTGGTAGTTTACTGTGTCCAATATCAGATATGAAATTTCAGATTCACCTTCTGGAAAACCACCCACCAACCTCTCTTTGCAAGAGATTCTGGATGTGAAGAAGGATAAATCCAAACTGATGCAGTCGGGTATTGAGTTCAACAGCACTTCGTTGTGTTTACAAAATGCTTCATCGGTCCTCTTTACATTGCATTGAACTAGTTTTTATAGAGGATTTCACCTCTGAAATATTAATGTCAAACCCTAAATCCATAGGGGCCGCTGAGATTTGACCCCTGACAGGTGATTTATGAGACATGGCTTGCACAGATATTATCGCTAGGAAATCACATCAGTAGTTATGAGGCATGGCCTCGGATCGGATTTGCTGTTGAAACTGCTCGTCTCATTAATGCAGTTGGTGAAGTCTGCCGTTCTACAGACCCATGGGGTCTCTTTATTAAAAAAATGACATGCAGTGATGCCACATGGCGGCCATGCCTTCCACATGGTGACCATGCTGAAGTCCGTCTCTGATTGACACCTTTGAATGCTTTTGCTTTAAGCGCAAAATGCCGAAGTGTCACGATATCGCGACACTTCGGCCGAGGTTCCCCCTTTGGGCCTTAGGTGTCACGATATCACGATGTCACGATATCGCGACACCCTCGGCTGAAGCTCCCTTCGGGCCTTAGGTGTCGTGATATCGCGACGTTGTGATATCATGACATCTAAGGCCAAGGCTCCCCTCGGGCCTTAGGTGTCGCGATATCGCGACGTCGCGATATCGCGACATCTAAGGCCAAGGCTCCCCTTTGGGCCTTAGGTGTCACGATTTCGTGACGCACGAAATCATGACATCTAAGGCCAAGGCTCCCCTTTGGGCCTTAGGTGTCATGATTTTGTGATGCACGAAATCATGACATCTAAGGCCAAGGCTCCCCTTTGGGCCTTAGGTGTCACGATTTCGCAATGTGTGAAATTGCGACATCTAAGGCCAAGGTTCCCCTTTAGGCCTTAGGCGTAGCGATTTCACGATGTCGTGAAATCGCGACGTCGCAATTTCACGACGTCTAAGGCCAAGGTTCCCCTTTGTTTAAGGCTTGCCTGCATTTGAAGTTTGCTTAAGATTTGTTCTCGCTTAAGGCCTGAAGTTTAAAGTTTTGCTTTTGATTAAAGGCTTGCTTTTGACTTTGTTTTAACGAAGGTTTGTTAAAGTGACCAACTTTGCTCTGCTCATTTTTCGACCTTCTAAACTGCTGTGTGAGTGGCTAGGACCACTATTTGACCTCTGAGGGCTACCTTGAAAGCTGTGTATGTCAATGCGATCAGTGTTTGTAGTCACTTAATCAGATTGGTGCTGTTTTGGTGTCTACAGATGCCCCTTTTTGGGAAGCACTGTGGGTGACACAGTTCTGAGAAAAAATAGACGACCAAAGCACTAATGATTAGGGTTTCTTGGTAACCTAACCAACTTTTGATGCCCCAAGTATGGAAAGGGAATGCATTCTTGAATCCTTGCTTCTGACGAGCTAAGGAATTTTATTTCAAGCGTTAACCTATTTTGGTGAGGTGTGACTTGAGCTTGGACATTGATCAGTCATGATTAGGCAAAGGGCGTAACCTTTTGTCCATAGGGGAAACCTTGTGTTCATGCTTTGGGAATGCCAAGTGTTTGATCAATTTAATGATTGCTTGTTTACTGCCCCAAGCAGGAGCGTGATTGTCTTTTTCAATGATTCTTTGAATGCATGCCATTGCCTTGATTGGGTGTGTGCTTGTTGATTGGTGACTAAGTGTGACTACCCCCTCAAGCGACGAATCGACTTAGGTTAGGGTGCCTTTAGATGTTTTACAGTTTAAGCATGTGTAGTTTCCTGACATTTGGACCTATTTTTTGGGGGTGTTAACCCTTTTGGTGATGCCATAATGGGGTGAAATTATCAAAAACCCGTCTTCCTGTGGAGCGGTCCGGCTATGGTAGCCTTCTTGGGGAAGTAGGAGAGTGACAATTTGAGCCCCAACATCGATTTTTTTATGCCAAGAGGTTAACTGCAAGAGCACTTGCGTCTAGCAATGCTTATTGCAATGTTTTTGTGTTGCATTTTTGTGATGTTTTGTTGTTTTGATTTTCTTTCTTTGGGTATATGCCATGATAGTATGGTATGCATAATGATTGATGTTGATGAATGCATGCTACTTTATATGGATGCATATGGTATGATAATTATGAATGTTGTATGTTGATTTATTTTGATGGATGCATGATGAATGCAAATGTTTTTGATTGATATGTGATATGCAGGAATGGAATGGATGATGGACTTTGTGGTGTTTGGCTATGGCACCATAGACTATTTTAGAACTCCATTATTTTGTGTTTTAGGCGATTGTTGTGGTGCATGATTTTGTATGTATACATGTGGTTTTTATTTTCTTTTGTATTTTTTGATGGTATTGTAAGGATGAAAATAGCGTAGTTAATTTAGAAATGTAGCTAAGGTTTTCTGAGACTCAGATGGTTTTAACTTACTAGCCATGACTGTACTTTATCTTACAAGACTTTTAAACAACGTATGAATCATACTTGTTTTTGATCAAGTTATTTCACATCCCTGTGTGTGCAATTGAGTTCATTTATGTGGTATTTGTCAGGATACCGCTAGTGCCATATGGGCTTTCAACCGAACCTGTACTGAGGATCACCTAATTAGCTCCACTAACTCCTTTGTTGTATTTAGTTAGATTAATCTGCGGTGTTATCTAGGATACCATAAGCTAGCTCATCCTTATGCAAACATTGGTCTGTACATACGCATAGCAAATGTGACAGACATATCGTCATGCAGGTAGGATACCACCATTGCCAGATAGGCTATCAACCAAACCTGTAATGAGGATCACCTAGATGGTTTTTCGAATGCTGAGAATTCCAGGGATTCAAGTTTAGGATATTTGTGGGCTGAATGATTTAGAGAGTTGCTCGTCTATATAGTGATGAAAATCACTGTTTATTTTCTATTAATTCTTTTTGAGCAAGGATTTTGAATAGTGGCGATGACCACTGTTATTTGATTTTGTGTTTTGTGTATTGTGGATTTGAGCTTGTGAATGGATTTGATCCTTGTGGCCTTGGGGATGACTACCCATCCTGGTTAGGGGCGGATAGTACGAATCCTTACGACATTGGGGACCAAGGGGATGATGGAGGTTATGGAGTAAGGGCATTGATCTTTTAGGCCTTGGGGATGACTACCCATCCTGGTTAGGGGCGGATAGTACGAATCCTTACAACTTGGAGACTAAAGGTGAATGGAAAGTTTTAGGATGATGATTTGTTGGAATTTTTTTTGTGAATGGTGTTGATCCCCCTTTAGGTTTTGGGGATGACTACCCATCCTTGACAGGGACGTGTAGTACAAATCCTTACAACTTTGGGAACCAACTATGATTGGGATTTGGTAGTGGTGAAAACCACTGTATATGGAGGTGAGTGGATAGGAAAGAGCTTGTCCTTTTGTCAATTCTTAGCATTCTAGAACCATTCGCACGAGGGGATGAGCAAGATAACCGTTTTGCTTATGGTGACCTGGATGACTGTGCAGGTTTCATCTTTCGTTCACACAACTTGGGAATTTTTTTATGTGTTTTAATTTGTGTTGGGATGTTACGTAACAAGGTGTATTTCAAGTGTAACTCTACCTTCATAAAATTTTTTTGACTTGATACATTGCATGGCTAAAGAGCAAAATGATGACTGAATTACGAAAACCCTTGATACATTAGAAGACCACTGACTCTAGTGTGGTAAAAACAATGCATGGTGTTTTTGTTATTTTTGCAAAATGGAACAGTGTGGAACAAGGTGGACTAGCAGAGCAATTACAGCCTATGGTGCCTTTGACCTGTACGACCACAAATATGCAATGTATGGATGCAATGCTTTGATGCAGCTACATATTTTTTTTGTGTTTTTGATGGATGGATTTTTGTGAATATGAAGATGAGGTGCGAGAAGAGCTCTCTTATTGATGAATTTGAGGATGCCTAGAAATGAGATGCAATTTTTTGTTGTTTTTGATGATTTTTGTTGTTTTTGAATTTTCTTGATTTTTGACCAAGCGATTATGGAAATCCTTGGAGCATTTTGGGATTGACCAAGCGATTGCAGGAATCCTTGGAGCCTTTTGGGATTGACCAAGCGATTGCAAGAATCCTTGGAGCCTTTTGGGATTGACCAAGCGATTTTATGGATCCTTGGAGCATTTTTGGGTTTTGACCAAGCGATTGCAAGAATCCTTGGAGCATTTTGGGATTGACCAAGCGATTGCAAGAATCCTTGGAGCATTTTGGGTTTGACCAAGCAATTACAAGAATCCTTGGAGCCTTTTGGGATTGACCAAGCGATTGCAAGAATCCTTGGAGCCTTTTGGGATTGACCAAGCGATTACAAGAATCCTTGGAGCCTTTTGGGATTGACCAAGCGATTGCAAGAATCCTTGGAGCCTTTTTGGGATTTGGCTCTCTTAGATATGAAATGGTCGTAAATGACTGATATTCAAGGGTTCTATTTCCTTGATACCATCAAGAGAAGCTAGTCGATATGTCTCGGGTCCTATTTTGCTATCAATGATATATGGACCTAACCAATTTGCTGCAAACTTGTCCCTTAGGTGGGACGGCAAACTGGAATTTTGCTGGTTTTCCTTCAAAACTAAATCACCAACCCGAAAGTCCCTCGGGTGAACTTTCATGTTGTAAGCTTTCTTAAGTTGCTCTTGATAAATACGTAAATTCTCGAGAGCATTAACGCATCGTTCGTCAAGCAACGTAAGCTGGTCTAACCGGGCCTGCCATGCAAAATCATCATCGATGAACTCCTGCATTGATATGCGCAGGGAAGGGATCTCCAACTCTAGAGGCATGACTGCATCGGAGCCATACACAAGCGAAAATGGAGTGGCCCCAGTGGGTGTCCAAATGCTAGTGCGATAGGCCCATAGGGCAAGTGGGATTTGAATGTGCCAATCCTTATGACTGTCTGCGACGATCTTTTTAAGGATGGTAACTAGCATTTTGTTTGACGCCTCTGCTTGCCCATTCGCCTGCGGATAATAGGGTGTTGAAAAGTTGTGCTAAATTTTGTACTTTATGGTCAAAGCACGCACGTATTATTTATTGAAAGGCGTCCCATTATCCGAGACTATTTTGGATGGAATACCAAAACAACATATGATGTTATGCAAAATGAACTCCATAATGCGGGGTCCTATCGTAGAGGTAAGCGAAATTGCTTCCACCCACTTGGTAAAATACTCTGTGGCCATTATGATAAATGTGTGACGGCCTGACAACGTAGGGGAGATCTTTCCAATTAGATCGAAGCCCCACTGCGAGAATGGCCAAGTAGACTGGACTGTCTACAAGGCCTGAGAAGGTACGTGCATCAAATTGGCATGATGTTGACACTTCACGCACTTCTTGACATAGGTGCAACAATCTCGCTCTAAATATGGCCAATAATAGCCCATGCGAAGAATGCGCTTTGCGATAGCCATACCACTGAAGTGACCACCACATGTACCATCGTGCGCTTGGGTGACTGCCCAAGTGGACTCTTGCTGATCCAAGCAACGAAGGAGGATTCTTTCATAGCTGCGACAATACAAAATGTCTCCTATCAAGACATACTTAGCTGCTTTCTGCTTGAGTGCTCGTTTTTTGGCATGAGTCAATCCAAGTGGGAGATTACCTAACTTGAGGTAGTCTCTGATGGGTAAATACCAGTCTTGTTGATCAGAAACCTCGACAGTATGAACAGCCAATCTCTCTTGAAGTTCATCCCTAGCAAATGTTGAATGGGATAGAACTTGTAAGAATAGCGTTGTGTTGCTATTAATGGGAGTAGGGGAGAACAAGGACCCCCAGTTGGCACATTTTAGACGATCTCGGATTCGAGAGAACTTATCCGAGGATGGTTCAATCTGGATCATGTGGATTCCTGGCGTCAAGTCTGAGCTTGCATGCTCCTCTATTCCTCGTTTTGAGACTATGAAACCCAATAGTTTTCCAGATGTGATGCCAAATACGCACTTCTTGGGGTTTAGTCTAACTTTATGCTCCATGAGGCGATCGAGGATCTTGCTTAAGTCAGTGATATGATTTGAGCACAAAAGAGACTTGGCTAACAAATCATCCATGTAATCTTCCAAAGTTTTGTGCATGTAATCATGGAAGATATATGTCATGGCATGTTGGTAGGTGGCGCCAACGTTTTTAAGGCCAAAAGGCATGACCTTATAACAAAATGTCCCCCAAGGCGTTGTGAACGCCATTTTTAGTTGGTCTTCAAGATTGATACAAATTTGATTGTATCCTGAGAAACCATCCATTAGGGAGAGCATTTTGTGACCTACTATAGCATCTACCAAAGCGTCAATGCTTGGCAAGGGGAAATCATCCTTAGGACTCGCTTTGTTTAGATCTCGAAAATCGATGCATATGCAAATCCTCCCATCGGGCTTCTTGACGGGAACCATGTTGGACAACCATGGCGGATAATCCATGCAGATGAAAAACTATGCGTCCAACAACTTTTGCAATTCATCTTTGACCATTAAGGCCATTGTTGGATGCATCTTACGTAGTTTTTGCTTTACAGGCTTGATTGTCGGATCAAGCGTTAAATTATGCATGACTAGCTGTGGGTCTAGTCCTGGCATATCTTTGTATGACCATGCAAAAACCTCCTTCTTATCTTTGAGAAGGGCAATGTAATCGGCTTGCTCTTCGAGGGAAAGACTGACCCCCAGCTTGAGGATCTGTGGATTCATTGGATCTGTGTCGATATCTACATCAGTCGTTTCCTCGACTGACATGTGGAATCCGTCCTCCAACTGATGTGGAGTCGGGATCAAATGGATATCATTAGCTAAATTTAGATCTACATTGGGAACCTTGGGTTCCTCTTCAGCCTGAAAAGTACCCAGCAGTTGCCCCCGATGTAGCTACGAGGGAAGTTTCGACAACATCACAGCCTCAGCAACACCTAACGCAGTTGCCTCCACCTAGACCCAAGGTCACGATACGAACCAAACTCACGCAGAGTTTGCGGACCACATCAGCTAGGATTTCCATTTATGAGCTTATTCAACAATCAAAACCTCATAGAGAAGCTCTTATGGAAATATTAAAAGCCATCGAATTACAGCCTCACGAAGCAAATTCTTTCAACAACTTCGTGGGACATGTGAAGCGATGTACAGAGCCGATCATCACCTTCAGAGAGGATGAAGTCAAAGAAATATCGAATGACATGGCAGATCCACCCCTACATGTTGTTGCGTGGGTCAATGGGATCTCGTACAAGAGAGTGTTGGTAGATACTGGTTCGTCCAATAACATCATCACCACTGCAGCCTTAAAACATTTAAAGCTGCCAGCCTCTCATATCACAGCCTCCACATACACATTGCGAGCTTTCAATGATGCAATATGCTCGATAGTCGGCACAGTTGTTCTACTTGTCCAGGTAGAACAAAAGATAATACCAACATTGTGCCATGTGTTGGAAGGTGAGATGGCTTACAATATACTTCTAGGGTGACCTTGGATCAGGGACATGAAGTGTGTCCCTTCCATCGCTCACCAGTGCTTAAAGTATGCTTTTGAAGGAGAAATACATGTAGTCCCGATGGACTTAGAACCCTTCAAGTATTGCAATGCGGTACAATTAATGCCTCAATCGACCCTCCCTTCAACGCATTTGGATTTCCAATTAAATCCATCTAAACAGGGTCCAATACCGCAAGCACCACTGGTGACCAAATCACCAAAATCCTAGCTAAGTGAATCCTCATAATCTGCTCCTTCATTACCAACGCCACCTGTCATGGCTAAACATAAGGACAAGGGAAAATAGATCATGGAAGAGGCTCATCATCTTAGTCAGAATCTATTGCTTTGAAGTATGCAATGATGCCATGTGTCTGCTTTTAATTGGTCGAATTCGCCTTGACTAGTCGCAAGTCTATTAAAGCGCAGAATGCCGAAGTGTCACGATATCATGACACTTCAACCGAGCCTTCCCTTTGGGCCTTAGGTGTCACGATATCACGACATCATGATATCGTGACACCCTCGGTCGAAGCTCCCTTCAGGGCCTTAGGTGTCGCGATATCGCGCGTCGTGAAATCGTGACATCTAAGGCCAAGGCTCCCCTTTGGGCCTTAGGTGTCATGATTTCGCGACGTGCAAAATCGTGACATTTAATGCCAAGGTTCCCCTTTGGGCCTTAGGTGTCATGATTTCACGATGCATGAAATCGTGACATCTAAGGCCAAGGATCCCCTTTGGGCCTTAGGTGTCGCGATTTCATGACACGTGAAATCGCGACATCTAAGGCCAAGGTTCCCCTTTGGGCCTTAGGCGTCGTGATTTTGCGACATCGCAAAATTGTGACATCGCAATTTCACGACGTCTAAGGCCAAGGTTCCCCTTTGATTAAGGCTTGCCTGCATTTGAAGTTTGCTTAAGATTTGTTCTCGCTTAAGGCCTGAAGTTTACAGTTTTGCTTTTGATTAAAGGCTTGATTTTGACTTTGTTTTAACGAAGGTTTGTTAAAGCGACCAACTTTGCTCTGCTCATTTTTTGACCTTCTAAACTACTGTGTGAGTGGCTAGGACCACTGTTTGACCTCTAAGGGCTGCCCTAAAAGCTGTGTATGTCAATGCGATCAGTTTTTGTAGTCACTTAATCAGATTGGTGCTGTTTTGGTGTCTACAAGTATTACAAGCCATTCCAACATATTATATATCATTGTATTCTATGCCAAAATCAGTTGAAAATAGTTTAATCTATATTATGTGATCCTTTTTATGGTCAGGTGTACATGATATAAATAATTTCCATTTGGTGAAATGAATCAAGTTGTGTGATGATAAAACTATGGGAGGTCTTGGTTTAGGAGTTCTTACAAATGAAAACTTAGCTCTTAGGGGAAAAGTAATCTAGAGATTATATAAAGAGATTCAAAGACAATGGGCAATAATTCTTCTAAGTATGTTGATCTCAATGACCCATGTTTAATATAAAATGCATTTTCTCTACCAAATGATTTTGCTCTTTGGAATGGTTTAAAAAACTCTATTGATCTTGTGATTAAAGGTTTAATATGGGTGGTGGTAACTAGAGAAAAAAATTATATTTGGATGGATACTTGGTGTGATAAAAAACCACTCAATTTAGATCCAATTTTGAAACCTTGGATGGGATTGATTTAATAAAAATATGGTTATAAAGTTTTAAACATTTTGTACAAGGATCGAGAAGGAAGATACAAATGGAAATAAGATTTTTTTACAAGTATACAAGACATTGATGCTAGGAAGCAATTGAGTAGAAAGATAACAACTATGATTATTCCAAGGGAAGCCAAGAATAAATTGATTTGGTAGTTGAATAGCTTAGGAGAATACACAACAAGAAGTGGATATAATGCACAACAATAAACAAAATAATAATATCACTAGAATATGGAGAGATATTTGGGATAGCCCAAGCATTCCTAAAGTTAAAATATATATTATTTTTGGTTGATAAAAAAAATTCATTATAAGTGGGTTTTTAAAGGGGCCCCAAAACCTTTTTGTAGACGCCAAATTACAGCCATTAATCTTCCATCCTAACCATCCCACCATCCACTTGGCCACCATACACCTTTCCCACAAATTATTTGGCCCAATTACACCTTTCCCGCAAATTATTTGGACCAATCCCACATTTCCTGCCATTTCCTAACCCAATTGGGCTTATTTTAATATTATTTTATATTTAATATAATATTTTATATTATATTATAATATATTTATTATAAAATATGTATCTATAAACCCAATTAACCACATTTGTCTGATCCAATTTAATTTCCACTATCCATCTTCATTAATCCATGCCACACTTAAAGTACAATCTCAGCCCTAGGATATGACTTAATCTTAGCCACGCAATCTAAAGTGTTGAGCTAAAACCCTATGAAACCCTAAGGTTGGATTATAAGTAAGGGCATTTGTAAATGCTCAAACCCTGGAACCTTAGAATCCTGATATTGGAGTGTGCATTCTAAATAAGTCATTGGCGAATCCCTAGTGAAGCAAAAAGTGATAGAGCCCTAAAAATCCAAAGCCCTAGTTGGCCATAGGACTTCAACTATTCTAGTCATCCCTGCATCCATTCCCCAACCATTTTTCTATCGCTTCCATAATTCCCCATTCATTGCATCCTTTGCACCCCTGTGATCTACTTTTGTAGATTTACCCTTACCCGTAGGCACCATCCTGAGCTTTCCAAGATCATTCCAGAAGCTTTCCAGGAACTCACCAGAGCCTGTCATTCCGTAGGTGCATGCCAGAGCCTACAAAGCTCACTATAAAAGCTTGGTAGGCACTCACCAGAGCTTACCATTATATAGGTGCACACCAAAGCCTGTGAAGATCACTACAAAATCTTGCTAAGTGCCCACCAGAACCTGCTACAATCACCAAAGCATGAATCAAAGTTTGTTGCACCATGCCATTTGCCATCAGATCTACAAAAATGAAGCAAGGTATCACCACAAGCAAGGTAAATCTACATTTTGGTTATCATTCATTGTTATTGCATTTTACATATACAGTTTACATAAGATCTAGGGTTTTAGTTTTCATTTCTGAGGGTTCACACTGTGGAACCCTCCTCTTGTTTACTAACAAATTTATTGTTTGTTGTGTGTGTAGGATTGGATAACATCAATCAAAAGAGCATTGGAAGACTACTGCAGTCAGAGTGGCCCGAACACACGGATACCTGAAGCCCACTCACCTTGTTGGGAGTAAGACACACCATTTGAAGACACTTCATTATTGTAGCTAGGGTTTTGGATAACCCTAGCATCTTGTACATCTTTGTATCAAATACTCATTGAGTACATATTGTATCAAAAGGAGTTTATTAGCTCCACCCGTCTTTTAAATAAAATTATCTTTTTGTGCAATCTTGTGTTTCTTTAGGTTATTTGCTTTCTTTATTGTTTAAGTATGTGTCCTTGTCTCTAAAAATGGCGATCATGGTGGGACCTCACAAGGGTTTCATTATTTAAATTGATTTACTTTGCTAACTTAATTTTTCTATCTGTTGTAGGGATTTTTAAAAGTGCAGATGTCACCAATTTTGCTACTAGGGTTTCTGCAGCATTCTGCTGCACTTTTCAAAGTTTACACAGGTGCTCTATCATGCCTACACAGGCACTCTACTACATCTATACAGGTTCCCAACTATGCCTGGCAGTGATTTGGAGTAGAGCTAAGGTTTCCAAGTAAGTCCCATAACCCCAATTGGTCATTTTGTAGTTTATGTATTCTGTATTTTTTTGCAGATTTTTGTTGTTTTGGGGTTATAAAAAGAACTTAACACTAAGTAATCAAGGAAATAATCCTTAGCAAATTACATTTAGGGTTTGTGTGCATTTATTTACACAAAATTCATTTCTTGGTATAAAATTGTAGATCTAGGCAATTGTTTGCATTTTGAGTGCATATGAAATAGAAAAGCATCCTAGATTTTGCATTTAAGAGTTAAATATCACTTAAATTTTGCATATCTAAATAGGAACAACACCTTGATGCATAAATTAATCCTACCCTAGGCTAGCCCCTTTGGTAGAGAGGTGGACGAACTCTTTGGTTGCTCTTGTGATTTTAATCACTTGTAGGCAGGGGATTTTAAGGGTGTCCTCTGCACTCTTTAGGTGAAATTTGCATCTTTGTGTTGGCTTCTAATTTAGATTAGTAAAGTTAGTAATATTTAATATTGTTTGCACACCATAGATAATGATAAATCTAATAAAATTAATCACACACACTTGCACAATTCACTTTTTAATAGTAGTTGTTGGATTTCATCACCAACCATTGCTTGAGATTTGGTGACAGTGGCAGTGATTTCCATCCACTAATATCTGCTCTAGAAACCATAGGATTACCCCCAAGTAAGCTTGTTGGAGGTCATTACCAACAATAATATCATTGCCCCAACCATACATAGCTTTTTACCTTTATTTTCTTTAAGCAATATTAAGTTACATTAAAACGCACAAGCCTACAATTATAAAAAATAATAATTTCACATTAATGAAAGAAAATAATTAATGAACGAGGTAAGCCACACACTGTGAAACCTAGGATTGATTGTTTGCTTTAATTTAAATTCTAAAAAATTTTAGTTTGTGTGATTTTGATAAACTTTGAATATTTGATTTAACTACTTTATGGTTCTAACGAGACAACAAAAGAAAGTAATTAATTAAAATTGTTTAATGGAAAAAATCTCCCATCCTCTTGCTACTTCGGTAGCCAACCTATCTAGCATGGTTTAGACTACTTCATTTGGATTGTCATATCCATCCCTACCCCAATTAGTATCCCTTCCACACAATGTGGAAACAGCCACCACCCACATAGACATGGACAAAGTGAGAGCCAACTACAAGTCCTTCAACTATGTCTTAGAACCCCTTAGCCAAGAGGGATTTGAAGAACCCAAATTGGCTACCACCCACCTTACCCAAGAATATCATAATTCAGGTTACGAATATGGTATGCCTTCTTCCATGAGCCAACCACAACAACATATAAGTGTTCCAGACACTTATCCCATATCCATCTATTCCAACTCATTATATGAGGAGTATGTTAATGTTGCCTCACAAGTTGTCACATCAAATGCAACTTGCTCCATACCCATGCCCTCTCATCCATAGTCATCCACCCTTCTATCATCTCATCTAGCCACAACCACATCCTTTGACACATGGTCAAATCAAAAACACACGGGTACATTAGGTCTCATAAATAAGTTGCTTTCATAATGAACAAAAGGAAAACAACCAGCCCACATAGAACCTATGATCCAAGTAGTTCCAAATCAACCTCCACCCACCAATCAAAATCTAGCATGAGTTCCCCAATATTCCATAGTCTCCATCCCAAATCCATCATAGGTCCACACATCAACCACACCAATTACCATTGCTACCAACCAACCACACAACCCATTCTTCCACAAACCTCATCACCAATAATTACCATATTTTAACCATCAATATTCACCCCATAACCAACCCAACTCATTTCACAATACCATGCTGGTCACACCACAACATCTATCATCCAACCCATCAACCAATCACCACATAATCTAAGGTACTCACATTCTAGTAAAAGATCTTAGATTCTAGGCAATACAAAAGCAAATTGATCAGTTGATGCAAAACTCACCAAGAATAACAAGCCAAAAGCTCACCTTAAGCCAACTAATCTATCAACCAATCCACCCTTCGGTACCATCATCGCCATATCCAAAATATTTTACGATACCAAAATTTGACAAGTTTAGAGGAACTGAGGATCCCAAGGAGCATGTGAGTTCATTTGTTCATACATATTTTCGGATTAGCGATGATAATGCTCTTATGATCCAAACGTTTCCTAAAAAATTAGGGGGAGATGCCATAGAATGGTACAATCAATTGCCTACGCATAGTATTTATACTTGTAACCGATTGATGGACCTATTCTTTGAATTGTTCGATCTCAATACTAGAAAGAAGGTATCATTATTGGACATATATTATTTGAAATAATAGGATGATGGACCTATATATAATTTTAGAAACTGTTGGAGGGCATTCATAATAAAGTTGCCATTCTCCTTACCAATGGAAGAAATTATAAAAAAATTTACTAAGAGTTGCTTCAAACCCATCTCTTGAATGCTACAGCTAAACACAGAAAATTTGATGAAGCTTTAGCACAAGCTAGTTTCATTGAGGAGATAAAACTCTAAGAAGGTGTCATTAAGCCTAAGAAAAAGGAATGGCAAAATAAGGGCCAATACCAAAATAATAAATCCGGCCAAACTAAATCAACACAAGCCTCAACAACTAACACAACTAATCAATTCAATCAAGTGGTGATGAGCCAGCCCATAGTACCTTAAAATCTGGTGCAACAACAAATTACCTATCATGCGGTCCCATCAGTAACACAAGCACCAATAGTACAAAACACAACACCAACTGTGGAACAACCTACCCATCGCCAATAAAATTGACCCCAACGTCAATACACTCCTTTAGCGGAGTCGTATTCATCCATATTTCAAAGGTTGTATGAGACTAATAAATTAGCCCTATCAAAAATCAGGCTCGATGACACCTCTAAAAGGCCTAAAAGTTATAGAGAGAACTTTTTTTTCCCATACCATAGGCAAAATGGGCATGATATTAACTCTTGCTATGTTTTCAAGAACATAGTACAAGACCTCATAGACCTAGGGGCCATTAACGTGGATAACCCCTTAGCTCCAAAAAAACAAAATTTGAGCATATATCAAATACCTCTACCTAACCATGGGGAGGTCCAACATAATGTAGGAGGTAACAATCAATAGGCACCTCCTAACCAAGTAAATCATGTCCAACAATATCAAAACTTTGTAGGAGTAGTCCATGTGGTCACTAGAGGGCAATGAAAAAATCAACAAAATACTCAACAACCTTCAAATACACCCCCCATACAAACATCGCCAAATCCATATTTGCCAATAAATCTATCCAATCCATCCAATAAACCCATCCTTCATCCAATAAGGCTAGCAGTAACCTTAACCAGCCGGTTAACCACTAGTTTGAAAATAGTGTCAACCAAGCTTTCTATGTATGAGCTTATCCAACAATCCCCTAGGCATAGAGACGCTTTAATGGAAATACTGAAGTCAATCAAGTTAGAATCCCAAGACTCTAATGCCTTTAATAAATTTTTAGGGAGTTTTAGGACGTGTATGAAGCCATCAATCACCTTCTATGACTTTGAAATAAAGTCAACGAGTTTAGAATCGGTAGACCCTCTATTACACATAATGACCTTAATAGATAGAAAACCATTCAAAAGAGCCCTAATTGATACCAGATCATCCATCAATATAATTACTACTACTGCTCTTAGTCACCTCAAATTACCTCCATCCCACATTTCCAAATCATCATTCACCCTTAAAGCATTTAACGATGCTTTGTGTACCACAGTTGGCATTGTTGTTTTACCCATAGAAGTAGGGGCCAGAATGTTGCACACAATGTTTCACATATTAGAAGGATCCATGGTGTATAATATACTCCTTGGTAGACCTTGGATGAGGGAAATTAAATGTGTTCCTTCAATTCTCCACCAATGCTTGAAATATGTTCATGATGGACAGGTCCATTGCATCCCTGCGGATGTCGAACCTTTTAAGTATTGTAATTTCATTTCAAATCCTTATGAGTTCATGTTACCTTCCACCCATTTATTCTTGGCACCATAATCGAATCCATCCACATAATCTCTTAATCCACATTCTTCTAATCCATATACATCTTATTATAAGGCTCCCATCCTAGAGGAATTACCCATCACATCCCCTTTTCAAACATCCATTTCTTCTTGTACATGTGGTCATAGTCAGTCTACTATTAACACATCATCCACCACAACCACCCCTACTTCTACAACCACTTCTTCTATTTCATCATTACCCCATCTATCACCATCTAATCCCACATCGCCATCCAACCCCAATTCGTCAGCCAATTTTTCATAAGTCAAACTTTCAAACTGTGAAATATTTAATTCACCACCATCCACAACCTATCTAGAACCCTCTGAGTGCCCATCATCAACCACATTAGCCCAAGTCAAATTCCACATCACCAATCCTGGTATAGGTGAGTATGTGATCCAAGACATCACCATCACACCCTTAGCCATTCCCACAGCCAAGGATTTTGGACATCCCCGAGACAGGTCTTTATCCATAGGTATTTTTTATGACATGATCATAGCTCCAAACAGCATTAAATTTGTTTATGGAGGGTTGGATTTCTCAACTGGAGAAAACCCACCTGAAGAAACAAAAGAGTCTAGACATGCCATCATACCTAATATGGAGGAGTTTCCAGCTCGCTACTTTAACATGTTCAATTGGCAGGGTCAAGGTCTAGGTTCCCATGAGCAAGGGATGGATGACATCTTAGAGGTCCCATATAGAGGTGCCCATGATCATTCTAGTTTAGGCTATACCTCGTTGTCTTCCACCGCTTCTCTTGAGCTAGCCTTTTAAAAAGCTTAGCCTCAATTATGAAGACCACCCCATCCATCCAGTACCCTCAACATCCTCTCTTGAACAAGCTCTTCAAGAACTTTGCATTGATGAAGTAGACGAGGATGACCCCATCAACTTCTCCTATCCTATTTTTAATTCTGACGATGAAAGATACGAACAGTTTGAAGTTATGTCAAACACTTCCGACGATTTTGAAGAAGAGTCACAACCCATTGTCACCATCACCCAACAGTTCTCATCCATCATCCCATATTCTGCTTACTTCTTCCACAAGAATAGGCGGACCCACTTGGTAATCCACCTTGAGCTACACACATCAGCCAAGAATTGTAACATATGTACATATTTAAAAAAAAAATATGTGTTGCTCTCATATTAATTTCACGTCCATTATTAAAGGGATAACACGACTAAACATCGATACAGATTCAATCATTCCATCTACCCATTTATCCAGGCCATCCTTCCTTCCACTAGATCAATATGAATCCTATTGACTTATTCACCCCGCTCCGCAATCCACATGATTTGGCTAACCCAATCCCAATTGGATTTAGCCTTGTTGACTTGGATCGAATTTCTTCCCCACCCTCATTTTTGGAGCTCGTCCTATCTAAGAAATTGTTAAGGGCTTCAGCCAATTACATTCCTCCTTCACTGCCACCTTCACCTCCATCAACTTCCACTAATGGTCTCGAGGTATTTTAGGCAGAGTTAGGCAATGATAAGCAGGAAGAATTAGATGACACCCTAGACTATCCCGACTGGCTCTCAAGACTAGTACCCATTCACAAGCTTAATGGGACAATACGCATTTGCATTGATTTTCAAGACTAATCTTAGCTCTTCCTTGTCTGGGGGTCCTCTTCTATGCATGACGATATTTTATATATATACATGGCCAAAAAAAAATCATTCACATAGGCATTCCCACATTGCATACATTTCGTTTGCATTTAAATTTAGGCATTTGACATGCATTTTTTTTTTGCATTCATGCATTGTTTCATTTGCATACATTAAATCATACATATTCCATTGCATTGTACAATTTCCATTTACATATCAACACTCCATTGCATTAGGCATATACATTTGCATCCATCCCATCCCATGCTCAAAGATCATTTATAGTAATGATGATATGGCCATAAACAAAAAATCAAGTTATAATAATTGGAGGTACCTAGTTTGAAGAAATCATGCCACCCTCACAAAATTTATATGTCAACCACATCATGTGTCAAAAATCATAAGGCCTATATTTTCAATCACTCAACCATTACTAGTGTAGAAAGTAACCTCCAAAAGGAGGTCCGATTTTCTTTAGGACCAAAAGCACTCTTTATACACTAAGAAAGTCTTGAGTATTACCGATTGATCACAAAACAATCTTGAACCAACCACATCCCATCACATATTAAAAACATTTTGAGTTTAGGAGGGTTAGCACCATACTTGGGTAGCACCTTGAGGCAAAAAGGAGATAATCCTCGCTTGTCCCATCATGCAACATAGTCCAAAACAAAAATAGTGGTCTTCATCACTACCAACATTGCTCCAAACATAAACATAAAAATATAGAGTAGTAAGGATAGGGTCAAAATTCTCATCACACTTTGGTTGAGAATCCAATTCCCCAAAACTCTATACAAAATTAACAAACAAAATCCAAAACACCCTTGATCCCTAAAGTCATAAGGATTTGTACTACACGTCCCTGACAAGGATGGATAGTCATCCCCAAGGCCTAAAAGATCAATCCCATTGGACTATGGAGTGAATCTCTACTAGGGCTATAGACGCTTGACTGGCAGTGGAGTAAGATCATGCGAGACTACATGTCTCTCTCGTAAAAGTGAGACCTCTGACCGCACATAAGGACAGGCTAGCTTTGGGGTCATATCCATAATAGGCCATACCCAATTTTCTCATTATGGATTAATGAACTTCACATGCACACACACTAGTGTTTGATTTGATTGGGTCATTGGTTTACTCAAGATTTGGTAATTGAACCTCACTTGCACACACATTGGTCCTAAAGAAAGTTAGACAACCTAGTGAGTTTAGTTGATGACACTAGTATGTTTGAGTCTTTGAAAATCATCCATATCTTCTTCCATGCCATCATCCATAGATTTTCCCATATAAACATATATATCTTCTTGCATGTCAACAACCATATCCCCATCGTAAGTAAAGTTGCATAATACAACCAAATTCGGTATCCCCGATTGCAAAACAATGGAAAACAAAAATGGCCAATAAAATTTCTGAACTATAAAAATATCATTTGAACACTATGCATTCCTCTCATATAGTTTTCATTATACATTTACTTGCATTAATCATCCATAACAAATATCATTTAGATGGCATTAATCATCCACATAAACACCATTCATATACATGTCATTTCACATGCATTAATCATCCATATAAGCATTATGCATACACATCATGATTAGCCTACATTAAGCATCAATAAAATATTAAACACAAATTGCATAAAACATAGAAGCATTCACACAAGAGACAACACAAATATATAAAATTCCATGTACATATATATAAAAATCGCATATACAATAAAATCCAAAAAGGCTACAAGGGAGCACCAAGGCTCATATACAAAATAGTGCATCTAAGCACTAAGCTAATGTCCATGAAAGGACTCTTGAGACCTAGTAGGAGCCCTAGGCCTAGTACTCTGGCTAGACTCAGTATGCCTACATGACTCAACTATAGAAGAAGAAGGAGGATCAGGTAACGTAATGTGGTGGTGCAGACACAAATCCTCCAAGGAATGCGCATATGCATCACTAGCCCATAGATACCAAAAGTCCATATGATATCAACACTCCTTTGCCAACATCTCTACCTGAAGCCTCGTTATTGTCTCTTGATCACTAGCCCTAGCTACCTCCCACTCTACCTCAAGCCACGCTATAGGAACCAAAGACTCCCTTTGAGTCTCAAGCATGGTCTCGCACTCTTCACGAAGATTCTCCACATCTACCCATAACCTAGCCACCTCAAAAATTTCACCCATCTCCTCATAATCCTCCCTCTCCTCATACACCAACTTCATCTTCGAAGCCTGTTGGGCTTCTCCCCTTGACTACCTGTGACTCGTCGACCGCTATGGCCTCATCCTCTTCGGCATCCCCCTTGACCCTGCAACTGCTACATCACCAATCACCACCTTTGGTACCCACACTTGTTGGGCACCAAACCAAGCTACATACTCCAAAGCCACCTTGACATCATCTACATCAAGGACCTACTATGACTCATCATCATCCATATGCACCTACCATGGCTCTGTGCATGGGAGGCCCACCTCATCCTACTAACGTTGGTACAACACTGACTCATCTAAAAAATCTTTAGGTAAGCTAAATTGCCTCAACACCCATGAGTACTAAAATTACTCTACCTCCTCATCTCTCCAACCAATCAACCATCGATCCTGCCTCACCCGACACAGCTACTTCCTATCACCATCCCATAGAGCTCCTCACCATGGCCTCCATATCATGTCATCCCAAGTCAAACCTGAACACATATCCCAATACCATTGGTTGGTATGCACCTATTGACTCGGTTGTACCTCCTTCACCACTGCCCATCACCTAGTATAGGGCTCCCCCATCTGCCATGCCTAACATGGCAACCCCTCTGGCTGAGCTACACCAAAATTCTCCCAATACCAAAACTGTAGGAGGAAGCTGCACCCAATACCCTTCCTCCTCCTCTGCATCACCTTGTATAACTCTCGGTATAACTGTGCCAACAAGGCAGGAGCCCATGCATACTCTTGGGGATCAGTGAGTAGATCACTCACCAACCCCAATAGGTTCCAAGGGAACCTACAGCTAGTACTATTAGGTAGTACTATGTTTGCTAACACAAACATAATCAAGTTCAGGAGCACATCCAACTCCTTCGCCTTGTACATGCTCAGATAGCATATACCTCATTCTCCCATCCTAGCCTCCCGCCATCAATCTCCAAACATCTTCTCCATATCAACCTTCTTATCATGCCCAACCACCACCTTCTCCCCTTCTACTGGAACCTTGAGGATGCGGTATACATCCTCAAGGGTGATAGTAGCCTCCCCAGTCGACAGCTGGAATGTCCCCCTATCATAGTCTCATATCTCTATCAATGATGAGAGACACCCATCATCCACCCTCACAACATCCAACCTAGCAACCCCCTCCAAGCCCACTTTCCCCAAAAGCTCCCAATCATCATCCTGGGCTTCTTCCTCATCCCAGGAACAAGAGGAGAGAAGTGATGTCGAGGCTTTATGTCCCGCAACTACAACAACCAACATTTTATTAATACCATTGCAAAAAAAATAAAAATTGCAAAAAATGCAAAGTGTTTTTAAGCATTATCGAGGCAAAATGGGCCTCAGCTCCTCCATCAACATTCGATCCCTTCACTGCCATAGCTTTCGTGCAGATTTCCAATAGCCTCACTAAGGTCACAAAACCACTCCACTCCTCAGATGTAGCTTCTCAAATTTTGAAACGCACAAGTGAGCCTCACGATTCACTCAAAAATCTATTTATAGCTTTCATTAGTGTACGTAGGTACAGACCTATGCCTAAAATTAGTATATGCACCTAGGCTCCTACGAGTGCACCTAGGTGCAGCTGGGTGCTTGTGGGATATCGTGGGCATAGCTCTGTGCCTGGCACCATAATGGCATGAAGACAAAATTGATCAAAACACTAGCTTACCACATCTAAATTTCACCAAAATTCATCCACACATCAGGCACATCATCAAATTAGGTTTTGTGAAAATAAATATTGTTTTGCATGTATAAATTTCTAGAAAAAACCAAATATTCAAAATATGCAAATCAAGTCATAAAATGCATTGAGTCAACCAAAATTTTCACAAAACCAACATCCAACCATTTTGCATCATATTATTCATCATCCAACATAATTTCACAAATATTGGAGTTGATTTGACCAATAAATCTCTCATTTTATGCACAATAAAACAATAAAAGAAGCACAAATTACAAATCATACGTCCATCAACTCTACATTTAGTGAAATCACTCCATCACTCTTCCAAAATTCTTCCATCACCATCTCTAAATTCATCAATAATTTCATTCACCATTTGTCCAATCCATTCAAGCGAACCTTGTATCTAGTGGTCTATTCTATCTCCTTGGCGATTGTAGTGATAATAATCCATGCAATTCGGTAAGATGAACAAACCACCATAAGGACACTTCACCATGATCATCATCAACTATCTCATGGTCCAAGATCACAATAAAATTGGGGCACTTCACATTTTGGGAGTGAAACCTTGCCAAGAACAATTTGCACAACTGTTGTCATTGATGGCCTAGTTCGTGAGGCTTAACACATGAACAAAAAATCAAATTTCATCATTTTCTTCAAAAACCTAATGATCAGCACTAGCTAGGATGATTAGTTCTAATTGTGAGAATAGTCACCAGCAGGCTATCCATGGTCTGTTCCTTTTTATTTTTTTTGGTAGATAAGATACTATAGCATTAATACTGGGTTTTACATGTTGACCCAAAACCTTTTACAAAAATCATCCCAGGGCTGTTGATGAGCATATCCTTAATAAGGATCCTATATATGTAAAATATACATGTCGCCAAAGCTATTACATCTGGTAAGGAACATAGCCTGTTATCAAAAAGAAACTTCCCATACAACATTTTGGGTATACCCCAAGAAAACACAACTGCATCATAATTACAAAAAAAGAAATAGACACAGATCCCTTCCTTGAAACAGTGGAAGAACAAAAATTTGTAGACACACATAACAGAGTACTGAAAAAAACTCCCACAAGCTCTGTATTGACAGTTACTCTTAATAAT
Organism: Wollemia nobilis; assembly: GCA_028583015.1. Classification (NCBI taxonomy): domain Eukaryota; kingdom Viridiplantae; phylum Streptophyta; class Pinopsida; order Araucariales; family Araucariaceae; genus Wollemia; species Wollemia nobilis. The sequence continues at coordinate 883,592 of JAQPPZ010001344.1, forward strand.
TCTTTGGTAATTGCTTTCTTTCATATATGATATCCTTTGGGACCACATCTCGTCTTGGAAAATCAGCCTTGGAGAAGTGAACCTACTGGCTAGATTTATGGCGATGGCTATCTGGTGGTCCACGTGGCTCTGGTTTGAAGTCTTATATTGTCATTTCTTTCCTGCCCTGTGATTATCAACCAACCTCAAATTACTAATACAACTAGGAGCCATGTTATCTAACATGTGACTATCCCCATTAGTCTTTATGGTATTTCCAAGCAACATCCACGAAGACTGATAGCTCGGATAATTTTTATTGTGAGTCCATTTCAAAAAAGATATGGGAATACTCCTAGCCTTCAAAATTATAGTGCCTTCCCTATTGGTAAATTTGACTATCATTCTTGGCATTCTTGTTGAATAAGCTCCTCTACTTCGCTCAGGACATCGTGTTCCCATTTGAAAAACCCGTCACCATTGACACCCAAATTGGCTAGCTTATCAGCATTTTGTTAGCTTCCCAAAAGTAATGTTGAGCTTTTCTATCCTGTCTTCCCTGGAAAAGGATCGTAGCCTCTTCAACAATTGTTTTAATCCTCCAAGGAGGTGTTTTCCAATTATTGAGGAGATTTATAACATGCATAGAGTCACCTTCTATGATCAAATTGCCTTCTAAGTCTTGAGTCATTTGAAGGCCTCTCCACATAGCTCTAGCTTCAGCTTCGTTGTTCGTTTTTGTTCCCAAATATTCAAAAAATGCAAGCATCATATTCTCATTATGATCTCGCACAATGCTGCCAGTGCCTGCTCTGCTAGGATTGTCCTTAGCCGCTCCATCAAAATTAAGCTTAAACCAACCCTTAGGATGTGGTGACCACTTAACATTGGCTCTGGGGTTGACTACCCTAGGCATATACTCATATAATAGGGTTAAGCTTAAATATTGAGCAATCATGGTCTCCTGCAGATGAGGTTTATGACTATCAAAAGGGATAAGGTTCACATTCTCATTGGCAAAGGATATGATCCTGGAAATGATAGTTTGATGATCGTGGATAGACTCATTAAAGACTCTATGGTTCCTTTCTAACCACACCTGCCAAAGATAGTTATTGAGACAAATTTTCCACATGTATCTAAGTCTTTGGCTTGAAAAGGGGTAAGGCCACTAGACAAACAAATCAAGTATGGTGGCTGGTTTAACCCAAGAAATATTGAAGGCCTAAAAAACCCCACTTAGGATAGTCAAGGAAAAAGGGCACTCAAGGAAAATGTGATAAATGGTCTCCCAATTAGCCCTACATAGATAACAGTGATTAGTGATACAAATACCTTTATGCATCATATTATCAATGGTTAGAATTATTCCTTGGATAACCAGCCATGAAAAGACTGCAATTTTTGGAATTAAATTTTTTATCCAAACTAAGTCCTTTTGGAGGAAAAAATCCTCGTCATTAAGCATAATCTTATAATCTAATTTAACAGTGAACTGCCCATTTTTCGTAGGAGCCCAGGTCACTTGATCTTCCTTGGGTCTCATGGGGATAAACTATTGCTCGAGAATGTTACAAATATCATTTGATTTTGCTTGAAATCCCTAAATCCTTATTTGTTTCCACTTGTTCCTTTTTATTTTTATCTGCATCATCATACTTGCATATAAATGGCATCAGAGAGCACACTATTCAACAACATCAAATCACCCCCAAATTTGGGGCAACCACAATTTGATCTTGATCCTCCCACAATGGGATACATCTTACATGATCATGACATCTACACTTAACAAAACCCCCTTTCTACCATTGGGGCAAAAATGGTATCACATTTTACATCATTCATATCGTCCACAATCACATGGTATTATACACCAACCCCATTTTCTACTGTTGGGGCAAAAACGGTATCACATTTTACATCATTCATATCTTCCACAATCACATAACATTTCATTACATCGTTCACCACTTGCACAAAATTCTTTTTCAATTGGCTCGTGATATGTTTCTCATTTGCCAATTGAGGGGGTAAGCTACGCAAATTCCAAAAAAAAACTTTATTCTTTTGTCTTCAACATCAGTGCACAAATCTAACAATAGAGAGAAACTACTTCTGCACCCATATTCCATGTAGGTGTCTCGTATTTTTGCACCATATTGTGTTTCATGCAATATGGTACAAAAAGGGGCATCTGTAGACACCAAATTGCAGCCATTAATCCTCCATCCTAACCATCCCACTACCCACTTGTCCACCATACACCTTTCCCACCAATTATTTGGCCTAATTACACCTTTCCCGCTAATTATTTGGCCCAATCCCACCTTTCCCGTTATTTCCTAACCCAATTGGGCTTATTTTAATATTATTTAATATTATTTTATATTTAATATAATATTTTATATTATATTATAATATATTTATTATAAAATATGTATTTATAAACCCAATTAACCACAGTCGTCCGATCCAATTTAATATCCATCGCCCATCTTCATTAATCCATGCTACACTTAAAGTACAATCTCAGCCCTAGGATGTGATTTAATCTTAGCCACATGATCTAAAGTGTTGAGCTAAAACCCTAAGAAATCCTAAGGTTGGATTAAAAGTAAGGGCATTTGCAAATGCTCAAACTCTAGAACCCTAGAATCTTGATATTAGAGTGTGCAACCTAAAGAAGTCATTGGCAAATTCCTAGTGAAGCAAAAAGTGATAGAGCCCTAAAAATCCAAAGCCCTAGCTAGCCATAGGACTTCAACTGTTCTTGCCATCCCCACATCCATTCCATAACCATTTTTCCATCGCTACCATCATTCCCCATCTGTCGCATCCTTCGCACCCCCGTGATCCACTTTTACATATTTATCCTTACCCATAGGTGCCATCCCGAGCTTTCCAAGCTCATTGCAGAAGCTTTCCAGGCACTCACCAGAGCCTATCATTCCACAGGTGCACGCCATAGCCTAAAAAACTCACTGCAAAAGCTTGCTAGGTGCTCACCAAAGCTTGTCATTCTATAGGTGCACACCAGAGCCTATAAAGCTTACTATAGAAGCTTGTCAAGTGCCCACCAGAGCCTGCTGCAATCACCAAAGTGCAAATCAAAGTCTGTTGCACCACGCCATTTGCCATAATATCTACAACAATGAAGCAAGGTATCACCATAAGCAAGGTAAATCTACATTTTGGTTATCATTCGTTGTTATTGCATTTTACATATACAATTTACATAAGATCTAGGGTTTTAGTTTTCATTTCTGAGGGTTCACATTGTGGAACCCTCCTCTTGTTTACTAACAACTTTATTGTTTGTTGTGTGTGTAGGATTGGATAACATCGATCAAAAGAGCATTGGAAGACTACTGCAGTCAGAGTGGCCCAAACACATGGATACCTAAAGCCCACTCACCTTGTTGGGAGCAAGACACACCATTTGAAGACACTTCATTATTGTAGCTAGGGTTTCGAAGAACCCTAGCATCTTGTACATCTTTGTATCAAATACTCATTGACTATAGATTGTATCAAAATGATTTTATTAGCTCCACTCGTCTTTTAAATAAAATTATATTTTTGTGCAATCTTATGTTTCTTTGGGATATTTTATTTCTTTCTTGTTTAAGTGTTGTTTCCTTGTCTCTACACTTTTTACAAAAGTTCAATAGACCATCCAGAGGGCCAAATGATAGGGCTTAATAAGAACAAAAGGAGCACTGGGTAATTGTCCTAGAGGGACCATCACCAACTTAACAATCTAGGATATATGATCAACCCGTACATGGTATCAGACTAGGATTCAGGATCAACCCATATGTGGGATCAAAATGGGATGCGGGATCAACCTATACACAGGATCAAACATGGATGCAGGATCAATATGTAGGATCGACCCATTTGAAAACAATTCAAAAAGGCCCGCCAAAGGAGCCCAAAAATCAAAACAGAGAATCCTACCCAAGCTGGAAAAAAATGAAACTAAAAATTCTGTCTAAGCTGGGAAAAATTTTTGGAATTAAAAATTTAAAATCCCACCTAAACCGGGGATATCAGGAAGTCCAAAATTAACCTAAAAAAAAATATACTGCCCAAAAACCAAAAGTGGGTTGAATTTTGAAATTTTAAGAGGGTTCCCACCTAGGGATAGCCTGAGATGGCTTGAGACATAGACCAGGATGTAGCAGAGTAGCAAGCAATAATGGGATGCAAAAAATTAGCAAGCAGTAGCGAGATATAGATCGATAGCCTAGGATAATGACATTAGGATCCTTAGAGAAGCAGCACTAGGAAGCCATCGCTTGAGCCTGTGAAATGGATCAGCAATATTGGGTATCTCTATAGGCCAAGATATCCCCTTGCACACCAAGTTAAACTATGAGGAGCTAGGGATAACAACACCAAGCGCAAGGAAGAAAACCCATGAACCCCATATGAAAAGCAATAGTAGGCACTAGGATGAGATCCTCGAAAGCCAAATTTGAGGGAGCCAGGGGAGACCATAGTTGCATGAATTAATCATAGGTCCCCTCCCCAAGACCAAAAAATTAAGTAGATAACCCCAAGCACCCCATAAGATAGGACCAAGAACCCTTCCATCCTTGCTCACAAACAGCTTCAAGGAACTAGAACTAGGACTAGGAACAACTTAGGAGTAGGATGAGGCCCATCCCTAAGGACATGAAAATTTTGTAAGCATATACCAAATAGTAGGTCTAGTAGGAATAAGATCCCGAATAGGAAACCAAAAAGAACCCCACCCAAAATAGTAGGACCACCAACGTCCAAAGGCATCACAGAGAGGAGTCATTGGCCATGAGGTACCTAGTCCCCCTAGATCAAAAAATATGCAATGAGTAACACTTCTGATGCAAAAGAAAGTAGTCAAAAACCCAACATGCAACCATAGTTAACCAAGGGTTCCTTGGGAACCGGTTCCAAGAAGAAAAACCTACAAAAAAACCCCTAGGTAAACCTTGAGAGAAATTGAGGAAACTCCAAGGGAAATCCTTGGGAAGCACCAAACCAAGGACTCAAGCAGGGACACCATAAAATATCTATAAAAGAAGAAAAAAGTGGGCAAGGACCACCCCCCTCAAGGAGATCATATGCTACAACAACATTCCCAGAGTAGGATATCCCTAGATGAATTAGGAAACTGGGCAAAAACTAGGGGAGGGGGGAGTAGAAAAATGGAGCAGGACCATCCTGCCCAGAGCAGGAGGTCCCCTACCTCCCCCCAACCTCATTTTATTAAAAAAAAATTTGGATAGTAGGTCATAGAATAATTTTATCCTGGGATAACCTTATGAAAAGGGGTTTGCATGGCCCCTCTCAATGTGTTTTTTGTAAAAAGGAGGAGAGTATAGACCATCTCTTGGGACATTGCTTAATAGTCTATAATTTATGGCAATGGATTCTTAATATGTTTGGTAAATGTATGGTGATGAATAGTAGAATTAAAGATTGGTTAAAGCAATTGCAGAACACTTATAAAAGTGAGGCTTTATAGAAAATATGGGATATATCAAAAGATACAATACTTTGGACTATATGGCTAGAAAGGAATATAAGAATATTTAAAGGAAAGGAAAGTAGTTTAGAGGTAATGAAAAAGAAGATATGTTTAGCCATAGAGGAGTCTAAACCAACCCTATCAAATCACCTAGTCCCTAATCTAGAAGCAGAGAGCCTTTATATATGGAGTCAAGTCATTAAATAAAATTATGATGTTGGGTACAACAGAAGTAAAAAGAAGGCAAAGAATATAAAGTGAAAACCACTAGATGTGGAGTGGGTTAAATTGAATTTTGATGGAGCATCTAAATGAAATCCAAGACCAATAAGAGGAGGAATAATTAGAAATAATAGAGGAGATATTTTGTCTCATTATGCTTTCAATAGTGGAAAAATAATGAAGTTGAAGCTTGGGTAGCTTTAGAAGGGTTAAAAATATGTAAACAAATGAAGTGGAATAGAGTATGGATGGAAGGTGATTCTCTCATAGTAATAAATACAATTTTGAGGAAAACAAAGGCTCCATGGAACATACAAGAGATAATTGTAGAAATTCAAGATCTTGCTAAATATTTTGAAGAAATTAGGTTTATACATATATTAAGGTAAGGAAACAAATGTGTAGATAAGTTAGCCAATAGAGGGTTATTTATTGAGGATCGTGAAGTTACATTTTCCTTTCCATGGTTAGAGGAAGTAGTAAGTTTAGTTGAAGTTGACAAGAAAATATTGATTACTTGATTCAATTAATTATTAAGATTTACTTTAATTTTTTTCATTAGTAATATATGCTTTATTTTGTAACAACAATGCATTTTTATTTAGACTATTTATTATAATTTTTATGGTTGCACTTGTTTTTTAGGAAGGAAACTAGCAATCCAGATTTGGTAAAGTGGATTGTGATAGTGCGATATTTTTAAAATATTACTCTACTAATATACAAGGCATAGATAGTAGGGGTGAAGTTTTGGAATTGTGAAGGCTACTATAGGAAAATTTCAAAAAAGATGCTAAATTCTGAAATAATTGTATTCATACAAAAAATTGAAAAGATCGAGAAAATTAAAATCAAGAATTCAAACATTTTATGTTAAATGATGTAGATTTATAGCTATAGAATCTCAATTGATATGAGAAGTTTATTTATTTATAAAATCTCAAGATCTAAAGAAGATAGTTGTAATTTATCAAGGGTGGGGAACCCGAGTACAACCCCTTATTATCCAACCAAAAAAATCTATCAAGTTGATCTTAACTTAAGCAATTATTTTGGAATAAGATTTTGTGTAACACCCCAAGTCTACCCACCTGGTTGTCCAATCACCCCAAGTCTTACCACTTGGTTGTCTAATATAAGAGATTTCAATATGATAAAAATTTTCCTTTATTTTATTCATTCTTGTTTCATTTTCTAGTATGAGCACGTTAAATCCATATTCATGAGTGCCATTCCACTACAGTCAAAATACTCATGAGATCGAGATTGACCAAATCCCGTATAGTTACCTATTTTGAACTTCACTCTCTACCCGAGATCCCAAGTTCAGGTACTGGATTTCTTTTCCTCTAGGGCCCATAACACCTAGAGGTGTGATGCATAACTTTCCCATGTCTTAACATGAATTCATGAACTTGTATCTTATATTTATGTCATGTAAGATTTAGCACATACATGCTCGATCTAGATGATCAACTATTCTTCATGGAGCATCATATAGGGTATTACCAATGCCCTGGTAACCACCCGATGCCTTGTGTTGATTAACCAACATGATATCCCATACCATCATGTTGTCGGTAACACCTAATCAAGCACAATTCACCACTCATTACTAGTAGGGATAACCTAGAAGATATGCCCATAAAACCTTTTGTTACCTCCCATTCTAACATTTTTTGTTAGAAGTGCATTTAAAGCCCTGATCCATGATGATTGCCTACCTGCAAACACCATTAATATTTATCTTCACATGATTGTCCTTCCCACAATCTTAAATTTCTGTCAAGGTTGTCCTACCCACAACCTTAGGTTGTGTTTTAATATTATCTATTCCGAAATATTGAATTCTTTTTTTAAACTCAACTATGGTTTGAACTGTCTAGAGGAGTTTGACTAAGCAAATATTTGAAAAACAAACACCATATCCTAATGGTTTTGAGATTTAATAATGTAACATAAGATGACTGGTTTTCATCTCTCTATTATATGTTTATCACTAAGGCTGAATAGAAATCAATGATCATTGGAAACATTGCAAATAAATTTAAGAATCTTAAATCTACAAAACTATTTTGTTTTAAGATTCCTTCTAAATTCTTTTTATTCAAAAGAGAATAAGCTACTTATAAATTAAGTAAAAAAATATATCCTATTCTTATATTTCTCCATAGAATTTATGTTGCATAAATAAGAGATAAAGTGGTTTGCTTATATCAGATTAAGTATTGTGGCAAAGGTTCTATAATGTTTAATCTAAAAGAGTTTTTAAAAGAAATTTAGCTCATTCTGGTTTTTAAATAAGAAAAATAGCACCACCCACAATTCTTGTAAGGCAGCTATACACCAAAACACCTTTGTTGTCTTGCTTTGAAATAATGATGATATACAACTAATATACAAATGTATCCATCCACCATATTTTTCAAGCTTACACAGTGGTTTCTATAGTAACGTTTCCCCTACTAACTCTCAGATTTGTCCTTGGTTTAAGTTGAATATTTTTAAAAATGAGAATAAAGCTATCATTGCTTGCTACTTTATAGTTTCCCTTTTAGTTGTTTCCTCGTTTTCCAATGCATATACCCTTATCCTCAACTTTGTATAAAACTTGAAGATAAACTTATTAAAACATCAAACTGGATATCATAATCGGGTTCATTTAATACACAGTGAATTGCTTGTTTCCTCAATCCACCACAATGTTTTTAATCTATTCAGGGTATTTAAGCCAAAACATTTTACACCCAAATTGTGTCGGTGTGAGGTAAAACCAGTTGTATTAAACATCGACTCTAGGCAATATATGTTCTAAATAAATAATAAAAGAGACAATATTCATTGCATGTGATTATAAGGCTTCTAGTTTGTAATAGATATCAAGTTTGTATCTTAAATAGAAGAGTTTACCATTTTCTGGAATATTCACCACTTAGCTACTGAATTGCATTAAGGATAAACACATCCTACGTTTCAAAGCTTCCCTAAAAAAATGCCCAAAATTATAATTTAAAATATCATAGTCCATATTAACCATGCTCAATGCTATTGCAACCAAGCTCAACATGATATCAGATGAAATAATCATTCTTTGTTTTGCAACAAAGTCATACACAAAGTAATAGCTTTTTAAAAACAAAACACAAATTACACTTCACATCAAGCAGTATGTTTATGAAAGAAAATTGCAGTATATACATTTGAGATTGCAATTCACACATTATTTCTTGAATTCAACCATGCATGTTTTTCTCAAGCTACGTTTTCAAGTATCAATACAAAATATTTCAAACTCTACCCTGTGTTTCTCCCAAGAACTACATATTCGATTACAAATGCATGTAACAGGTTTGGCTATATTCCCTTAATGACTCAGGCTTCGATATACCCCTAAGTAAAGTTTCCAAGTTACACAAAATATACAACAGTTCCCTTTCTCCTCTATACACAGTTCTTTGATGCCTGCACACTGACAGAGTTGTTAATAGATAACTTGCATTATGTTTTGTAGTGTTCTTCATAACTCTTCCTCCTCATACCAATTATCTGATGATTTCCAAGGATTATAATGGTCATTCTATAATTAAGTGCAACTATAACTAATATGCATACATCATTTCCATACCAAATTAAACATGCAGAACTTTTCAATATTTTCAAACATCATAGTATATTTTAACATAGCATGCAACATCAAATAAATTTTAGGAAGGATAAATTTGGTCTTAGGTTCACAACCAACCAGACACACAACAAAAAATTAATGCTTAATGTTTCCAGCAATCCTTCAAGCGCATTCAATACAAACAATCCCATATCACATAGAATAATTTTGATTTTCCTACAATACAATAGCTATTCTGAATTCTCACATAGAGCATCATTGTAATATCTTTGAGCCATACATTCAAATTTTTCCATTTGGTTTTCCTTAAAAATTTTCATCAGATTAGACTTACTATTCTCTCCTCACTTCCAACACCTTGCTCTCCTTTTGTCGCTCTCCGTTCTCTCCTCACCTCCAATGCCTAGCTCACCCTTCACCACTCTCCTTCCTTTGCTAAAACCATGCACTCCACACCATGCACCCCACTCTTTGTCTCTATATCTACCATCTAGAATATGGTTCCCCACACTTTGCACGTAAAAATTGGCATTTTGTTTTGAATCAATCTATTCTAAATATATCAGGTGGTATCCACTTTTCCACATTCAACAACTGTAATTCTCCAGAAAAATGCCTTTAAAGAATGCAAAATAATATTTATTTGATAATAATATTATGTTATTTTATATATTTTAATATGCCATTTGTTTAAATTACTTTATTTACCTTATCTCCAAAGAAACCATAAAACATTAAATATTATTTGTTTTCAATACACTTATATGTTGATGTTTATACAATTAGTTATATTTGTATATATATATAAATATATATTAATTTTGAATAAATAAATTTCTCAAAAACACACATTTCCTTTTTCAAACCTCAGAACACTATTAGTCATATTTTTATTCTATAATTATTTCATTAATTTTAAACTATGGCTCCCATGCATTAAGCATTTTCATTGCCCACCAATAATTTAAACTATGGCTCCCATGCATTAAGCATTTTTATTGCCCACCAATAATTTAAGCTATGGCTCCCATGCATTAAGCATTTTTATTGCCCACCAATAATTTAAACTATGGCTCCCATGCATTAAGCATTTTCATTGCCATCCAAACATCACAAATTCACAAATTATAAAACATCAAACACTCCTACAAATGTAGCTACATGATATGCATTCTACATGGACCACTTTCAAATGCATTGCCTATAGGGTTCTTTGCCCCTATCAGCTAGTGAATACACCACCGCTCATCATTTACCTTGACTAAACTTGCACCGGAATAATCCTTCTACCAGGAGACATCCATCCTTTGCATTGCCCTACCCGTAACAATACTTGTCTTCTGCATCCACAAATGCATTAGTAGTGTCTCATCCTTACAGATAAATTAGGTGTATAATAAAATAGTTTTTTGGAGGGTTGTTACATTTTGGGTTAGTTGATATAAAGCTTTTATAATTGCTTTGGCAAGGTGATACCCTTAACATGAAAGAGGTAGGGGAAAAAATGCTTAAAATGAAATGATTTTTGTCTTGATAAACAAAGAAGAAACTAACAAAAAAAAGAAGAGTTGAATGGATGCATATGTTGATGTAATAGTCTAGAGTTTTTATTATTATTATTTATATTACTAACTAGTCAACTTAGATAATACTTAGTATATATATATATATATTTTTATTAGTTATATAAGATTGACATGTTTTTATTAGTGTATTTATAATGGTGTTATAACAACATGATTACTATGCATATATTGCCTGATAAAAAAATTAATTTATTGAACTCGTATCGATTTGTATATACACTTTTCAATTTGAACGAATCAAATGAGCTTGTGCATATTAAAGGTCACATAAAAAAAGTGAAAGTCAAGAGCTTTGCTTATTTTCTTTCATCACGCCCCTTATTCAACTCATATGCAAAATGAAGCCTACTTATAGAATTATTATTAAAGGTTTGATGGGATTATTTTTAGAAGCCAAAAGGTATTTATGCATTGGTTTAAAACTTGGAATAATTCTAGGAAAATATAGTGGGAGAATTGACAAAATAAAAAAATAACACCAATTTCATTGCCTCTCAGTGCATATAGAAAAACTATTAAATAATGATGGTCAATAAACTAATCATTAGTGATCAAATGGTATTAGTTAAATTGGTTAGATTACTTAAATTTCAAGGAAGAGACCAAATTTTAAATCTTGTCAAGCTATACATGCATAATTTCCAAGCTTGTTATAATACCACCATGTAGTCATTATATAATAAAGGTGGTACAATTTCAATCCCATATGATTGATTTAAAAAATAAACTAAATACTACCTTACTACCTTTTGCACAAGAAAAAAATCAGTCAAATATCTTATTGTTAGGTGTATCACTCCAAATTTTTTGCATCCTTACCTTCAGGCTATAGGATCCACGTCCGAAATGGGGATGCGAGAAGGATGGGAAAATACCTCGGACTGAGAGGCCCTTTGAAGGTCGCGCCTCTCGGGGGAGGGGTATAAGGGTGAATTTTCGATGGATGGTGGGTTCACCAGGAAACTTTGAGTGGTAGTTTCCACGCCTAGGTTGAGAATGGGTTTGATGTGTTCATTTTATACTTTAATCATTCATATCCCTAGGTTGGCCAGAATGAATCTAAGCTATTCTATATGAAAATTCTGATTTATATGAATACAAAAAGCAAGAATGAATCCTAAATGTAAAGATTATATGAAATGAGAAAGAATGCACCTGATTTTGGATGTCTGATGAAGATTCTGAAGCTTGTAAGAGTCCAAATCATCCCAAATATGATAGGATCATCTACAATTGCATAGAATCATCCCATATTACAGTCGATCATCTGAGATCAGACAAGATCATCATCGATCTGACGAATTCGTCAGATGAATCCATCAAAAACCTGCAATCACAAAAATAGACACCAAAAACAAAAAATGCTACTGCAAGAATAATGCAAAATGATAGAAATGATAGTATAACTGCCTAACTGATAAATCTAGATAGCAAATTAAAGGAAATGCATTGTTTTAATAACTTATTTTAACTTTATCATGCATTTATGTTGAATGAGGTGAACTCCAGGATGCAAAATGAAAATAAATCAAACTAATGCATAGTAAAATAAAGAAGACAAATGAGGAATGCAAACTCAGGGCTCTGGTTGCCCCCAATCTAAACTACAATCGAGATCGCCTCCAATCATATGAGATCATCGTCGATCTACGATAGGATCATCCAAAATCATCTGGAATCACCTACGACGATCCGAGCTTTCTCCAACTGAAGCACAGTGAAAACCTGCAATGAAAACTTAAAACTACGAGTGCAAACAATGGTGGATAGGACGTCTTGACACAACAAAACTAAATGGTAGGGAAAATCAAGCAGGGAATCATGGGATCAGCCAACCAATGGGGATAAACTGAGAAAATCCCAGTTTATATAGGATTAGGGGGAGGTTAGGAGGTTGGGGATCATCCCAATCTGGGAGATCCTCAGCGGAGGAATCTCCAACTGTGCAGACATGCTTCTGCCCAAGTTGGAGAGGCTGTTGAAATAGAAGCTAATTATGAAAATTTAGTTTTGGGATGAAATCGTCTGGATGTTCTGTTCCAGACGAATTCGTCCGATCTGGGATGATTTCGTCTGATCGGCGACGATATCGTCCAACGGTCAAAACAACTCCTAAAAATGGCATGAAAAATGGGGTGAGCGGTTAACGAGCGATTTCGGGGTTAAAATTCAAATTTTATCTTTTTACTAAGGGTTTAACTGCGCCAATTTTAGGGTGCTATATTTTGCCCCCTCTTTAGCGAATTTTCCAAAGAAAATGCGTTAAATATGAGTTCTTCCCATTTTACGAGAAAGCAAAAATTTACTCAATTTTCTAGACGACGATTCTAGGTCGAATCGTACAACTGCTTACTATGGTGCCCCCTCCGAGTTTTTACCCAAATCGAACATTTGAGGTAAAAGCACGAAAAAGCAAAATTTTAAAAATTGTTGTTGTTTTTAAATAAAATTAAGAAAAATAGGGTAAAACCCTAATTCATTTTTACTATTCATTTTCACTATTTTTTAGAGTTCTGCAGGCAAAATGGTAGAAACAGTGCACAGATCGACAGAGGTCCGGCGCGGGTTGCGGGTAAGGATCTAAACCTAGTGAATTATGTTTTTAATTGGATTTGTGTAATTTTTTATTTAAATTTTGACTATTTTGGGGCATCGTGGCCATTTTTAGGCCATCGACGATGTCGGGATGAAATCATCCCAATTTCATCGAAATCGTCCCTAGATCGCCGATTTCATCTAGGGGCGAAATCGACGGAATAGGGGCGATCCCGTCCAACAAGGGGCGAACCCCAAGTTGTGAAATCGAAGATGATTTCATCCTACCAAGGACGATTTGACCCAATTTAGGATGATATCATCCAATGGTGGACGATATCCTCATTGTTTTTAGAAGATTAAATTGATTTAACTAATTTTAAGGATTATCTATTGATGATTTTTATTGTTTGATTGTTTATTTTGTAAAGGGGATTACTAAAAAGTTGGGAGTGGAAATATGGGGGACTCAGAGACGACATAGCCATGCTCGACCAGGCAGAGCGAGACCGACTGGCGGAGGTCAGACTACAGCATGTGGCAGAGATGCCACAAATACCGATAGACATGGGGCTACTGATAGCCCTAGCAGAGAGGTGGTATCCGGGGTCATCCTATTTCTGGTTATCGATAGGGGAGATGGCTCCCACTCTAGAGGATGTATGGAGGATCTTGAGGATCCCCATACAAGGGCGGTTTATGACTCCTACGGCCAATCAGGGCCATGCCATGATGTGCCTATGCGGAGATCCTAGCTTCACCCTAGAGAAGGGTGGGGTGAACATCGAGACATTATGGCAGATGCCTGGGGCATCTCGATTGACTCAGGTTTTGGTAGGGGTAGTAGGTGGCTTGCTACTATGCCACCAGAGCGGATGCAGGTTACCCTGGCTACTCTCAGATGTGGTCTACGATATGAGAGACCATGGCTATAGATTTGCTTGGGGTAGCTTTGTGCTATGTCGCTTGTATAGGATCCTGTATGGGGTCGTATACAAGGGAGGTCGATGTCTGGTTTTGACATCGTTGCTATAGGTTTGGTGCTAGGAGCACATTGCGATGCGAAGGCCGGTAGGGCTTCCACTGATAAGGGTTGACCGGGAGAGACCCCAAGTTTTCTATTGGTGGCTCCAAAGAGGGTCACAACAGTGGATAGATCTGTCGATGTCCCGGAGGTTGCTAGATGACCTCATCCTAGACCAGATCACCTAGAGGCCATGGAGAGAGCATCCAGGGTGGGGAGAGGACGGACAGGAGCTGGATCACATCAGGTGAGTCTGTTGGCTGAGGATGGAGCAGGGAGAGGTAGAGCTCCATCGCTATGACCGAGTTTTGTGGTAGTTTGGTCTACAGTAGGGGATCCCTTCTCTCAAGGATTATGAGTACTCCCAAACTATCCGGGATAGTACTACACTGAGCGGGGCTCCAGATATGCAATGATTCTAGAGTCAGGACATGGATGATGCCCCCATTAAACCAGTGGATGGGGATGATGCTGGGGTGGTAGATGGGTATGATGCCTGGTACGCAGGCATCCACCCTCCTCGAATGACGAGGGCATAGGGTCCGATGCACATTATTGTGTGGTGGATAGGGAGGCATCGCCAGGCTGCTATCGATGCAGCAAGGGGTCATGGGGGGAGGGAGCAGCGACGGTCTCCTCAGGAGAGACATCGAAGAGTGCCATAGGCTCTAGAGAGACCACAACAGGTAGAGAGGAGAGAGGAGGGACTCCCTTCTTAGTAGAGGGATAGGCCAGCATCACCCGATAAGGGCAAGGGTATCGAGGTGGGGGAGAGCAACGAGATGGTGGCTCTCCGGGCTGAGAATGCCCACCTACGAGCTCAAGTGTAGACTCTGCAGGATGAGGCTACACGGCTCAGGGCTCAGAGCGAAGGGGTGAGCATGCAAGAGTTGGCACGGTCTATTGCTCAGACTATATTCTATCAGGAAGCATACTACCAGCTGGTTCCAGAGGGCCAGAGGTTGTAGCTGTCAGCCAGCATTACGAAGTCGATCAAGATGGGATCATCGAGGACATCCTCACGATCGACGGCGAGGACCCAAGACACAGCACAGACCTCTATGGGACCACCTCCTCCATGCCAAGGTGGGAGAGGAGATGAGGCTGAGAGCTCGAGGGCTTCTCGAGACTAGCTGCTATAGACTGGATTTGATATATTTTTGAGAGGATTGAGTATGCCAGGGTATAGATTGTGGCATACCAATCCAGTTGTGATATGATGTACATATATTTTGATATATATATATATATATATATATATATATATGATTTTTTTGTGATATGACTTGTCCACATGTTTTATGATGCTTCAATTTTGGATTTGTTGATTGATTATTCATGTAATTATGTCATTTGGAAATAGTATAATTTTATGTCATGTTGTAAAATTTAAATGAAATAATCTGATGTAAACAAATTGGTTGTTGTGGTGTGATTTGATAAAAAATAAAAGGGACTTCTAACAATAATTTCAAAGGACATTATCATTGTTATAGACCATTTCATGGAGTCGCCACTCGCTAGGTCGTCAAGCTAATCCCAGTATAGAAATATTGCTAAAAGTAAAAGGGTGCTTAAGAGACTGTCTTAAGACTTTGTGTTGTGATGATGAAAATGATGATGGTGATGATTTGTTTTCAGATTTTCATAAAAATATTATGCATGAAATATTAAAAATATGATTTTTGCTAGGCATAAAATTCCTAAGTGTGATAAAGTTTTGAACAATTCCTTAGGAATCATACCATGGTTGCAAAATGGAATGTTGACATAATGAAATGAAATAGAAAAATGTGTTCGTTCTTTTTAAAGCACAATTGTGTGACATAATGATATAAGCCATATGTTTTTGATAAATAATAATGAATGGGAAATAAAATTAGAACAATGGTTTGCACTAGGCATAGAATTATAGGTATAGACTTATACCATCATCGCAAAATCCAAGAAAAAATAATTTTATTGCATAATTGATTTTTGATTTTGAGATAAACAGAAAAAATATATAAACGTGACTTTATTGCTAGATGGTGAATATGTTGTTGAAAGAATTTTTGGATTTTTGAAAACAATGTATGTAATTTTTTGTATACGAAACAAATGTTCTTTTAAATAAGAAGATGAAATTATTCCAAAAAGGGTTGCAGAAATATTTTAAATTATCTCGAAGACAAAATGTAGATTTATAAGGAACCCTCATGTGCATATGTGAGTTCATTGCCGATCTTGATTTATCATAATGATACAAAATCTCTCAAATGCAAATGTGTGTGCAATTGTATTGTTCATTTACCAATTTTGAGCAAGATAATTTGATACAAGTAATTTGAATTAACCAAATGAATGTTCGTTGACCATGATTTATATGCATGTAACCGTACCAGACTACTATGTAAGTCGGGTTATCAAGAGCTAGCTGATCCATAAGTAGACATAGGTCTGTACAAAAGAAGGTCGCTAATGTGACAGACATATCACCACGCTAGGGATTACCCAAGGCCAAGCGGGTTGGGCACAAACCACCTATTATGGGGCTTACCTCATAGTTTTTGAATAATTGAAAATTCCAAGGATTCAAGCTCATTCACCCTTCTTTTCTTTTCAAAGGGTAGGGGAAGGGATTTTATTGCTTTTGCTTTTGCTTTTCTTTTCTTCTTTTTTTTTTGTATTTTTGCTTGGAACTGAGATAATGCTGAAATATTGCTGCGATGGTACAAAATAATATTTTTCTTTTTCTCATTTTATTTGACTTTTTTTTTTCTTCCTATACTAGGGATACTTGCTCGGATTGGTTGTAGAGCAAGGTATTTTTATTCTGGGTAGGGGTGAGCTTGTCCTTTTGTCAATTCTCAAATATTCTAGACCATGTGCATGATAGGATAGCAGGGGAAACTTTTCGCTCAAGAAACCACTTCTACTATGTAGCATCATATTGAATTTGCAATGAAATCATTTTAATGTGAAAAGATATACTTGGTTCAAGTAAATAACAAGATCAATTCTCTATGCTCAAAAATTTATTTAATTCAACTGTGGACTTTGATATAAGAGAGATTAATAATCATACCAAATAAAATCAAGATATTTATGCATGTGAGTGTGAAAGTGCGGGATTCCAAATAAATGTTAATTTATCCAAAATAATTGAAAATATGACTGCAATACTTCAAGAATTAATAGGTGTGAAAATAAAATATGTTTTTGAATATTTTGATGATTTTGATGTTTTTGACGTTTTTTATTTTAATTGATGAATTGAGAAGATACACAATGTGATTGTTTTTGAAATTTTTATATGAATGACTAAAATGAAACAATATGCAAAATAACAATATATACAATGATGAAATGACCAGATTTTATGCATAATAGTGTTTAAGATGCATAATGTTCATAGGTTCTTTAAGATCTTTACCATCTAAGGTAGCTAATCGGTATGCTCCCGATCCAAATTTAGCAGTGATGATATACGGTCCAAGCTAGTTGGGCTCGAATTTACCTTTAAGATCTTTAGTTGCATTAGTATTTTTTTTATTTTCTTTCAAGACAAGGTCGTCGATCTCAAAGGATCGATGATGAACTTTCTTGAGGTATGCTCGTTTAAGCTTGTTTTGGTAGGCTCGAATATGTTCCAAAGCATTGATGCGCTTCTCATCTAGGAGTTCCAGCTGACTAAATCTGCCAACATGATATTCATCTCCTACTTTAGTATCTTGAAGTAGCAGAGCCAAAGAAGGAACTTCTAATTCAAAGGGAAAAACTGCTTCAGCACCATAAACCAAAACAAAAGGTGAAGTGCCTGTGGGGGTACGAACGCTAGTTCGATAAGCCCACAAAGCAGGATATAGTTGAATGTGCCAATCTCGGCCAGATTTATTGACCAATATTTTGAGGATTTTAATTAATGTTTTATTAGATGCTTCTGCTTGGCCATTACCCTGAGGATAATAGGGAGTGGACCAACGATGTTGAATTTTATATTTTTGACATAATTTTTTGACATCTTTATTTTTGAAACAAGTTCCATTATCTGAGATGAGATTTGCAAGAATTCCGAACCTACAAATAATTTGATTAAAAATAAATTTTGAAACTTGGGTTCTAGTGCAAGAAGCTAAGGGCATAGCTTCAACCCACTTCATGAAATACTCGATGGCGGTTATGATGAATTTGTGTCCATCAGATGACACAAGGTTGATTTTTCCAATGATGTCTAAGCCCCATTTTGAAAAGGGCCAAGGAGATGAAATAGCCTGTAGCTCTTGTGCGGGCGCATGGACAAGGTCAGCATGTTTCTGGCACTTGTCGCAATGGCGCACATAATCATGTGCATCATTTTCCATGGTAGGCCAAAAATATCCTATCCTAAGGAGTTTCTTAGCAATGGCGCTACCACTAAAATGTCCCCCACAAGATCCATCATGGGCTTCACTCAAAGCTGATCTAGATTCTTCTAGATTCAAACATCTCAGTAGGATACCTTCGAAAGATCTCCTATATAACGTATTGCCAATTATGATGAAGCGACTTGCTCGTCTACACAATAACCGACGCTGGTTTCTGTTAAAACCTTCAGGGAAGGTCCCATTTTGAAGAAAATTGAATATATCAGTGTACCAAAGGTCAGGAGTAGTTTCGTTGATTAGAAACACATCCAAAGGTTCTAAGCATGATTTATTTGAAGCGGGTTCCTGGAGTCGATGAATAATGATGGTAGCATATTCGTCCTCTAACTCCAAGGGTAAAAGAGATGCAACTACAGCCATAGCGTCAGCCGCACGATTGCTAGTTCGAGGAATAGCTTCCAAGGTAACTTGATCAAATAAAGATAATAATTGTAATACATATGCTTTATATGGGCGCAATTTATCATCTCTGGTCTGATAAACATCATTAATTTGATTTATGACAAGTTGAGAATCATCGAAAACTAATAGATTTTTAATTTTCAGTGCCAAGGCAGCTCGTAATCCAAGGATTAGAGCCTCATACTCAACAATGTTATTAGTACAAGCAAATGTTAATTTAAAGGACAGAGGGATAAGATGTTTCTATGGAGATATTAAAATAATAACTGCACCAGCCCCACTCATGCATCAAGATCCATCAAAGTATAAGGACCATTGCTCTGAATGATCGGCCTCTAGTTTAAGGCATTCATCAAGAAACTCAATGATGAGGGGATGGGTAGACTCTAAGGGTGCAGCAGCTAATTGATCTGCTATGATTTGACCCTTAACAGAACTTTTGTCCTATAAACGTGAGGTCAAACTCGCTTAGGGAAAGAACCCACTTTGCTATGCGACCAGATAAGTACGGTCGACTCATGAGATACCACAAAGGATCGGATTTAGCAATAACATAGGTTTTTTGACTAAGCATATAATGACGTAATTTTTGTGTAGAAAATACGATTGCTAGATATAACTTCTCTAATGTTGTGTACCAGGTTTCATAACTGATTAATGTTCTACTGATATAGTAATTAGCATGTTTTTTCTTCTCATCATCAATTTGAGCTAACATAGCTCCTAAGGCAAGATCTAAAGTAGAAATATACAAGATAAATGGGCGATCCGGTCTAGGTGGCGAAAGCACAGGGGTTAAGAAGATATTGTTTGAGGAGTTCAAATGCTTGCTAAAATTCATAGTCCCAATGGAAAAAGACATCCTTCTTAAGAAGCTTAAGAAAGGGTCCGATTTTATCCGCCAGCTTATCGATGAAGCGACGGATAGCTTGAAGCTTACCTTGTAAAATTCGTAATTCTTATATATTTGTGGGTGTGGGCATATCAGTGTATCACTCCAAATTTTTTGCATCCTTACCTTCAGGCTATTGGATCCGTGCCCGAAAGGAGGATGGGAAAAGGATGTCGCGGTACCTCGGACTGAGAGGACTTTGCGAAGGTCCCGCCTCTCAAGGGAGGTGTATTTTGATGATTTTTTGATGGATGGTGGGTTCACCAGGAAACATTTAAGGGCGCTTTCCACGCCTAGGTTTGGAATGTGTTTTAATGTGTTCGTTTTTAACTTTAAGCATTCATATCCTAGGTTTGGCCAAATGAATCTAGATTAATCTACATGAAAATGCAAATTCAATGAGTACAAAAAATAGATTTAAAGACATAAAACAGAGAATTTACAGAATACAAATGAGGAATACCCGATCCGGATGTCCGGTGATGATTCTGATGTTTGAAGCAGCCAAGATCGTCTGGAATTCGACAGAATCGTCTGAGATCTGACGTAATCGTCTGAGATCTGACGAATTCGTCAGACGAATTCGTCGTAGACCCGCAAGCAAAAAAATAGATACAAAATACAACGAATACTACTGTGCTAACAGAGGGAAACAACACCAAATGACTCGTATGAATACTCGAATAATAGTTATGAACAGAAATTCAAGCAAATTACGATATTCTAATGACAAATCATGATCTTAGTATGCAATCTAAGCTAAATGGGTGAACTCCAAATGCAAAATAACATAAACACTGAATAAACTATCTAATTTGTAGAATAAAACAAGAGAGAAAAGGTTGAGAAATGCAAACTTCAGTGCACCGATTGCCTCAATATGGACTCGCAATCGAGATCGTCTCGCATCGCACGAAATCACCTCGGATTCGACAGGTTCGCCTCCGATCTCGAACAAGTTCGTCGACGACGATGTGTGCTGGCTTCGACTGAAAAATAGTGATGTACCCGCAACAAAATTGGTATGGGACCAGTGCAAATGAAAAATTGGGATGGTTCAACGTAGATGGAGTTAAATTGCAGAGAATTTCAGCCAGGGGGGTGCTAAGGGAATAGCTTAGGATTAAATAGGCTTAGGGGAGTAGTTAGGAGGTTGGAGATCATCCCAATTTGGGAGATCTCCAACGGGGAGGGTCCCTAACGGCACAGACACGCTTCTGCCTCGGATTGGAGACCCGTTGGAACAGAAGCTAATTGTGCAAAATCAGTTTTGCGACAAGATCGTCCGGACGTCCTAGCCTAGATCGAAATCGTCAGATCTGGGGCGATATCGTCTGATCGGCGACGATATCGTCAAACGGTCAAAACAACCTCTAAAAATGGCACGAAAAAGGGGGAAACGGATTACCCGACGGTTAACAGGCGGTTTGGGAGGTTAAATTTGAATTTTAAATTATTTACTAAGGTGAATGTAATTATTATAATTTTACTGCGCCAATTTTAGGGTGCTACATTTTGCCCCCTCTTTAGCGAATTTTCCGAAGAAAATGCGTTAAAGATGAGTTCTTCTCGATCTACGAGAAAGCAAAAATTATTCCCATTTTTAGGCGACGATTCTTGGTCGAATCGTACGACAACTTACTATGGTGCCCCCTCCGTGTTTTTACCCAAATCGAACGTTTGAGGTAAAAACGCGGAAAAGCAAAAAATTATTTTTGAATAAAATTTAAAAAAAATAGGGTAAAACCCTAATTCATTTTTACCGTTCATTTTCTCGGTTTTTAGAGCTCTGAAGCAAAAAATGGTGGAGACGACGCACGTATCGACAGAGGTCCGGCGCGGTCTACGGGTAAGAGTCTAGACTTAACTAGGATGCTTTAATTTGAATTTACATGCTTTGTAGGTAATTTTTAGGTGAATTTTGAGCATCGCGGCCATTTTTGGGCCGTCGACGTCGTCAGGACGAAATCGTCCCGATTTCGACGAAATCGTCTCAATTTCGGCAATTTCTCCCAAGGGCGAAATCGGCGAAAGGGGGACGATTTCATCAAATTAGAGACGATTTCGGCTTGCAAAATCGGAGACGATTCTGCTCAAATTTGGGACGATATCGTCCAATAGTGGGCGATATCATCAATTGCACAAAATTGAATTTTAACTTGCATTATTAATTACTTGAATTATTGATTAATGATTGTTTATTGTTTTGTTGTTTATGTTTGCAGAGAGGATTACTAAAGAGCAGGGAATGGAAGTATGGAGGGTTGAGAGATGACTTGGCCGCTCTCACACAGGCAGAGCGAGATCACCTGGCACAGGCCGGCTTGCAGCATGTGGCAGAGATGCCACAAGTATCCACAGATATGGGGCTACTGACAGCCCTAGCAGAGAGGTGGTATCCGGGCTCTTCATGTTTTTGGCTACCGACAGGGGAGATGACTCCCACACTAGAGGATGTATGGAGGATTCTGAGAATCCCCATACAAGGACGGTTGATTACTCCTACGGCCAATCAGGGCCATGCTATGGGACGACTGTGCGGTGACCCGAGCTTCACCCTGGAGAAGGGCAGAGTTAATATCGAGGCACTGCGCCAGATGCCTGGGGCATCTAGGCTCACATGGGTGCTAGCTGGAGTGGTTGGTGGACTTTTGCTGTGCCACCAGAGTGGGTGCAGGGTGCCGTGGATGCTCGCAGATGTGATCTACGATATGCGAGACCACGGGTATAGGTTCTCTTGGGGCAGTTTTGTGCTATGCCGGTTGTACAGGATCCTATATGGGGTCGTGTACAAGGGCGGCCGATGTCTGGTCATGACATCGCTCTTACAGGTTTGGTGTTGGGAGCACATTGCGAGTGCGGAGGCCGATAGGGCTTCCTCTCGATAGGGGTTGACGGGGAGAGGCCCCGAGTCTTCTACTGGTGGCTCCAGAGAGGGTCACAACGACGGATCGACCTCCCTATGTCCCGGAGGCTATTGGATGACCTAGTCCCGGACCAGATCACCTGGAGGCCATGGAGGGAGCATCCAGGGTGGGCCGAGGATGGACAAGAGTTGGCTCACGTTAGGCGAGTTTGCTGGCTATGGATGGAGAGAGGAGAGGTGGAGCTCCACCGCTATGACCGAGTTTTGAGGTAGTTCGGTCTACAGTAGGGGATCCCATCTCTGAGGGATTACGAGTTTTCCTGGACTATCCGGGATAACACCACAGTTAGCGGGGCTCCCGACATGCAACGGTTCTGGAGCCAGGACGCAGATGATGCCCCCATCCAGCCAGTGGATGGGGACGACGTAGGGGTAGCCGATGGCTACGATGCCTGGTACGCAGGCATCCACCCTCCTCGAATGACGAGGGCACAGGGTCCGATTCATGCGGTTGTGCGTCGGATAGGGAGGCGACGCCAGGCAGCGATGGAGGCGGCCCAGGGTCACGACGGGAGAGAGGCGAGGAGGCCACAGGCACAGGAGAGGCCACGACAGAGGGAGAGGAGGGAGGCGAGACCCCCATCTCCATAGAGGGAGAGGCCACCATCGCCCGATAAGGGCAAGGGTGTAGACACAGGAGAGAGTAGCGAGATGGCTACTCTCCGAGCGGAGAGAGATCATCTCTAGGCACAGGTGCAGACTCTACAGGATGAGGCTGCACGCCACCGAGCTGAGGTGTCACAGCTGTAGGACGAGATTGCACGCCTCAGGGCACGGGCGGAGGGGCGAGCTCTGGAGAGCTGACATGGGCTATCGCCCAACTTACATTCTATCAGACATTGTATTACCAGCTGGTGCCAGAGGCGGATAGACTACCCCTGCCAGCCAACATTGCAGATCCGATCAGGATCGGGTCGTCGAGGACCACGTCCCGATCGAGGACTAGGACTACACAGACTGCGATGGGGCCACCTCGTCCACCTCAGGGTGGGGGAGGAGATGAGGCAGAGAGCTCGAGGGGCTCTCGAGGCTAGAGGGCTGGACTAACATTGTATTATATGATTATTTTGTTGATAGAGGATTGAGTATGCCGAGGTACAGATTGTGGCATACCAATCCAGTTTTGATGATGTACATATACGGTTGTTGATATATATATGATATGAGATATGTTTTTGATCATATGACTTGTATTGTGTGGTGCTTATGATGCTTTTATGTTTGATTGATTGATTTGATAATTGGATGTAATTATGTCGTTGGAAATATTATAATTTGAATGTCATGCTTGTAATATTTTAAATGAAATAATCTGATGTAACAAATTGGTTGTTTGTAATGAAATGTGATGAAAATAAAAATAAAAAGAGACTTCTAACAATAATTTCAAAGGACATTGTCGCTATTATAGACCATTTCATGGAGTCGCCGCTCACTCGGTCGTCAAGCTAATCCCATTTATAGAAATATTGTTAAAAGTAAAAGAGTGCTTAAGAAACTGTCTTAAGACTTTGGTGCAATAGTGCAAATGATGATGATGATGATGGTTTGTTTTCAGATTTTCATAAAAATAGTATGCATGAAATAATGTTTAAAATGATTTTTGCTAGGCATAAATTCCTAAGTGTGATAAAATTTTTGGATAATTCTTTAGGAATTATACCATCATTGCAAAATTGAAGGTTGACATAATGACATGAAATAATGAAAATGGGTTTGCTTTTTAAAAGCATAATTTGTGTAACATAATGAATTAAGTCATATGGTTTTCATGATTTTTAATAAATGGGGAATAAAAATTGTTACAATGGTTTGCGCTAGGCATAGAATATGTAGGTATAGACTTATACCATCATCGCGAAAATCCAAAAAAGATAGTTTTATTGCATGGTTGATTTTTGATGAACAGAAAATATGAAAATGAGGACTTGCGCTAGGCATAAAATTCCAATTTTGGTGTTGGAACTATACCATCGTCGCGAAAGTCAACCAGATATATATGTATATGTTTTGATTGTATAGTTTGAAAGAAATTTTTGATTTTTCTATTATATAGTTGTCTTTGTGGTAGACAACTGTACTTGATTTATTCCAAACAAGTTGCAAAAATAATATTTCAAAGGATTTTGAAGACAAAAGTTAGATTTATAAGGAATCCCATGTGCATATGTGAATTCATTTCCAATCTTGACTTATCATAATGATACACAAAATCTCTCAAATACAAATGTGTGTGCAATTGCATTGTTCATTTACCAGCTTTTGAGCAAGATAATATGATACAAGTGATTTGAAGAAACCAAATAAGTGTTCATTAACCATGATGTAGATGCATATAACCATACTAGACTACTATGTAGGTCGGATTATCAAGAGCTAGCTAATCCATAAGCAGACATAGGTCTGTACAAAAGAAGGTCGCTAATGTGACAGACATATCACCACGCTAGGAGTTACCCAAGGCCAAGCAAGGTTGGGCACAAACCACCTGCTATGGGGCTTACCTCACAGCTTTCGAATAATTGAGAATTCCAGGGATTCAAGCTCATCAACCCTTCTTTTCTTTTCAAAGGGTAGGGAAAGGGATTTTATTGCTTTCTTGCTTTTGCTTTTTCTTTTTGTATTTTTTGCTTGATAATGCTTGGAACATTGCTGTAATGATATAAAAGAACATTTTTTTTTTCTTTTCTCTTTTTTTGAACTTTTCTTTTCTTTTTCTTTGCTAGGGATACTTGCTCGGATTAGCTATAGAGCAAGGGATTTTTATTCTGGGTAGGGGTGAGCTTGTCCTTTTGCCAATTCTCAAAGATTCTAGACCATGTGCATGATAGGATAGCAGGGGAAACTTTTCGCTCAAGAAATCACTTCTACTATGTAGCAAAACATGGAAATTACAAATATAATCATTTTATTGTGAAAAGATGTGCTTGGTTTAAGTAAATAACAAGATCAATTCTCTATGCTCAAACTTTATTTAATTGAATTTTGTGGACTTTGATATAAGAGAGATTAGTAATCATGCCATATAAAATCAAGATATTTATTGTTGTGAGTGTGCAAGTGAGGGATTCCAAATAAATGCTAATTTATCCAAAATAATTTGAAACATATAATTGCAACATTTGTAAGAAAATATATATAAACACTTTTGAGAAGTTTTGAGAATGTTGACTCTCTCTTTCTTCTTTATATTGTTTTGGTTTCGAAAGAGTCAAGCATATTGTTGTTTTTATATTTTTATCATTATTTTGATGTTTGGTTTGATTTTTGTTTTTGAGCAAAAAATTTAACAAGTGCCATAAATAAATGCAATAAATAGTTTTGAAGATTTTTGATGATTATGAATATTTTTGATGTTTTTGGATTTTTATAAATTTGAAAGAAATATAAGATAAAAATTTTGAAATATTTTAAACAATTATATACAAGGATGAAATGACCAAATTTATGCATAGTAACGTTTAAGATGCAAAATATTCATGGGTTCTTTAAGTTCTTTACCATCTAAGGTAGATAATTTGTATGCTCCTGATTCAAATTTAGCAGTAATAATGTATGGTCCAAGCCATTTGGGCTCAAATTTACCTTTAAGGTCCTTAGTTGCATTTGTATTTTTTTTATTTTCTTTTAAAACAAGGTCGCCGATCTCAAAGGATCGATGACGAACTTTTTTAGCATATGATCTTTTAAGCTTGTTTTGGTAAGCACGGAGATGCTCCAAAGCATTGATGCATTTTTCATCTAGGAGTTCCAACTGACTGAGTCTGCCAGCTCGATATTCATCTCCTACTTTGGTATCTTGAAGTAGCAGAGCCAAAGAAGGAACTTCCAATTCAAATGGAAAAACGCTTCAGCACCATAAACCAAAACAAATGGTGAAGTTCCCATGGGGGTTCGAACACTAGTTCGATAAGCCCACAAGGCCGGATATAATTGAATGTGCCGACCACGGCAAGCTTTATTGACTAATATTTTGAGAATTTTGATTAAGGTTTTGTTAGATGCTTCTCCTTGACCATTACCCTGAGGATAATAGGGAGTGGACCAACGATGTTGAATCTTATATTTTTGGCATAATTTTTTAACATCTTTATTTTTGAAGCAAGTTCCATTGTCAGAGATGAGATTGGCAAGAATTCCGAACCTGCAAATGATTTGATTAAAAATAAATTTAGAAACTTGTGTGCCAGTGCAGGAAGCTAAAGGCATAGCTTCGACCCACTTCGTGAAATACTCAGTGGCGGTTATGATGAACTTGTGTCCATCAGATGACACAAGATTGATTTTGCCAATAATATCCAAGCCCCATTTAGAAAAGGGCCAAGGAGATGAAATAGCCTGCAGCTCTTATGCAGGCGCATGGACAAGGTCAGCATGTTTTTGACACTTGTCGCAATGGCGCACATACTCATGTGCATCCGTTTCCATGGTAGGCCAAAAGTATCCTATCCGAAGGAGCTTTTTAGCAATGACACTACCACTAAAGTGTCCTCCACAAGATCCATCGTGGGCTTCACTCAAGGCTGATTTAGACTCTTCTAAGTTTAAACATCTTAATAGGATACCTTCAAAAGATCTCCTATATAAAGTATTGCCAATTATTACAAATCGACTTGCTCGTCGACGTAATAACCGACGCTGGTTTCTATTAGAATTGGCAAGGAAAGTCCCATTTTGGAGAAAATCAAATATGTCCGTATACCAAGGTTCAGGAGTAGTTTCATTGATTAGAAACACATCCAAAGGCTCTAAGCATGACTTATTTGAAGTGGGTTCCTAGAGTCGACGAATAATGATAGTGGCATATTCGTCATCTAACTCCAAGGGCAGGAGAGATGCAACTACGGCCATAGCATCAGCTGCACGGTTGCTAGTTCGAGGAATAGCTTCCAAGGTAACTTGATCAAATAAAGACATTAATTGTAAAACATAGGCCTTATATGGGCGTAGTTTATCATCTCTGGTTTGATAAACTTCATTAATTTGGTTTATAACCAGTTGAGAATCACCAAAAACTAAAAGATGTTTAATTTTTAGCGCTAGGGCAGCTCGTAATCCAAGGATTAGAGCTTCATACTCAGCAATATTGTTGGTGCAAGCAAATGTCAATTTGAAGGACAGAGGAATAAGATGTTTTTGTGGGGATATTAAAATAATACCCGCACC
Organism: Wollemia nobilis; assembly: GCA_028583015.1. Lineage (NCBI taxonomy): Eukaryota > Viridiplantae > Streptophyta > Pinopsida > Araucariales > Araucariaceae > Wollemia > Wollemia nobilis. The sequence continues at coordinate 911,873 of JAQPPZ010001344.1, forward strand.
AGCCCCACTCATGCATCGGGCTCCATCAAAGTATAAGGACCATTGTTCGGTATGGTCTGCCTCTAATTGAAGGCATTCATCCAGAAACTCGATGATGAGGGGATGGGTAGACTCTAAGGGTGCAAGCAGCTAATTGATCTCGCTATGATTTGACCCTTAACGGACTTTTGTCCTATGAATGTGAGATCAAACTCGCTTAGAGCAAGAACCCACTTGGCCGTGCGACCCGATAAATAAGGTCGACTCATGAGATACCTTAAGGGATCATATTTAGCAATGACATAAGTTTTTTGACTAAGCATATAATGTCATAATTTTTGCGTAGCAAACACGACTGCTAGACATAGTTTTTCCAACGTTGTGTAGCGGGTTTCATAACTGATGAAGGTTCGGCTAATATAATAATTAGCACGTTCTCGCTTTTCATCATCAAGTTGAGCTAACATAGCCCCTAAGGCAGAATCAAGCGGAAATATATAGGAGAAATGGGCGATCAGATTTAGGTGGTGAAAGCACAGGTGGATTAAGGAGGTATTGTTTGAGAAGTTCAAAAGCTTCTCTACATTCCGTGTCCCAATTAAAAGGGACATCCTTCTTAAGGAGTTTAAGAAAGGGACCAGCTTTGGTCCGCCAGCTTATCGATGAAGCGATCGATGGCTTGAAGTTTACCTTGTAAACTTCGTAACTCAGATATATTAGTAGGTGCGGGCATATCAGTGATGGCCGCAATCTTGAGAGGGTCGATTTCAATACCACGTAAAGAAACTAAAACCCCTAATAGTTTGCCGGATTTAACTTCGAATATGCATTTTGCTGGATTTAATCGAATGAGATATTCTCGTAATCGATTAAAGACTTTCCTCAAATCATCTAAATGATTATCTTCAATAATAGAGCGAGCTATAATATCATCCACATAATCATGTAGGATATCATGCATCATATCATGAAAAATGTAGGTCATAGCTCGTTGATAAGTTGCACCTACGTTCTTTAAGCCAAATGGCATCACTTTCTAGCAAAAGGTACCCCATGGGGTAATAAAGGTTGTTTTAGCCTGGTCTTCAGGAGCTATCCGAATTTGATTATAACCGGAGAATCCATCCATTAAGGACATCATCCCACTTCCGACAGTGAAGTCAATGATTTGATCCATGTTTGGAAGAGGAAAGTCATCTTTAGGGCATGCAACGTTAATATCTCTAAAATCTGTGCAAACCCTAACTTTGGTAGCTTCTTTCTTGGTGACTGGAACTACATTTGAGATCCATTCAAGGATAATCAATAGCTTGTATAAAGATAACATTCAGGAGTTTTTCTAACTCCCCTTTGACTAGCAGAGCCACTTTGGGATGCATTTTTCTAAGTTTTTGTTTAACAGGTTTAGCATCCGGATGGACCACTAGATGATGCATGACTACATAAGGGTCTAGACCTCGGCATATCTTCGTATGTCCAAGCGAAGACATCTTCATACTCTTTAAGGAATGCAATGTATTGTTCTTGTTTTTCTTGACTTAATTCTAATCCTATATTGATTATGTGAGGATTTTCCTCAGTTCCAATATTAATTTTAATGACGTTTTCTACCTCCATATGTAGATCTCTTTCAAAATTAGGTGGGGCGGGTGAAACGCCCAATTCTTGTAATTCTTGTAAGGTTAATTTAGATAATTCATCTTGAGGATTAGTGGCCTCAAGTTGGGCTATAGTTGGTATAGAACCATCAAAATAAAATCCATTGTGTAACATCTCTTCAACAGAGACATCATGGAAGATATCTCCTTCCAACTCTTCATCGGGGTCGACAATCATTTCAGGGTAAGCTATGGATAGCATGTTGCATGAAAACGACTGATTTTTAAGAGGCAAATCAACATGCCTATCCAAATAATCTTGATAACATATGAGATGATCATCATCCTCAAAAGGAAAGGGTTGACCCTTATTAGGAAATAGGCCCACACCACAGCGGGTAGGCCACGGTTCTACCTCGAAAGGTTCTTTCATGCCATTTTGGGAAGGTCCCAAGCCTTTCCCTTTATATCCCATTTTAAGCATCATGGGTTTAGCTTTAATATAATCATTGGTAAAATAACACCGAGCATATCCTTCATGATGAGTTTTGATATTCCGAGGGATTCTTCCCTAGTCATATCCTTTATAAATGAAGGCACAACTCCCGACTTGGTAAGTACTTCCCATAGGTTGTGGGAGGCCCAAAGTACGAGGAGATGGCGGTAAGTTATTTAAAAGAATTGAATCTTGCATGAAAGCATTTGTTTTTTCTGATATTAAGGTTGTGGATAAATCTGGTAAAAGTTCATCAGAAAGGGCATAAGATGTAGAAGGCTTATTACCTATGTCTTGAGATGTGGAAGGTATGATAGTTGTTTCTAGAAGATTTGAATTTATAGGGGTAGAACTTGAAGGATTGGTTGTAGATTTAAGATCTTTTTGAGGTTCTAAAATGATTTGTTTAGAGGGTTGTTGGTCTATATAGGAGGATGAAATTAATGGAGGGGAAATAGGTGAAGTTATGGGTGTATGTTTCACAGTTTTAGATGAAAAATAAGAACTAGGATGTGTGGATGACAGAGTAGGGCAAAATTGCACTCCAACGGGTTCTGCCAAAGCACACATATCAAAAGGTCTAGGGTCACCATGGATAGTGACCAACTGATTTTTAAACTCAAATTTAACACATTGGTGTAAAGTTGATGGGACCGCTCGCATGGCATTGATCCAAGGGCGACCCAAAAGTATATTGTACGATGTTGGGCAATGTACAATAAACACGGTTGTTTCTAGGGTTCTAGGACCAACTTGCAATGGGAGGGTAATAACTCCACATGTTTCTTGTGTTTCGTCATTAAAAGCTTTGATAATCATATCGGTTTTCTTCATTTCATCACTTCTAAAGCCAAATCGTTGGTAGAAGTCAAAAGTGCAAATGTTTAGAGATGAGCCATTATCAATCAAAACTCTTTTGACAGCTACATCTCCAATTAGAGCAAGAATATATAAGGGATTATCCTTATGTAAACTGTGTTGTGGGATATCTTTATCCCGAAAGTCAATACAATCAATCTCTCGAGTGGTGATAGTATTGGCCATAGCTTCAGAGTTGAATGTTTTGAGGTACCATCATTTGGCTCAATGTAAGCATCAACTCATCCCTATGGGTGGGAGAGGATCTTAATAAATCTAAGAGGGAAATTCTGGCCGTAGTATTGGACAATTGCTCATTAATATTGTAAGGGGGTTTAGGTTGAACAATAGGAGCATGATTCCCTTTATTGGGGTTTTTCAAAACGAATGGAGCCGATCCATCATTCTGGTTTGGTTCTTGTTGGGAATTTTGAGCTTGTTGTCGAGTAACGACTCCAATGGTACCTACAATGTTATAGTGAAGACGCTGAACTGGTCTCGGTTGAGCATTAATGGCTTGTTCATTAGAAAGGAATATATTGGAAGAAGGTCGAGTAGTAACTCTTCTAGGAAATGGTTCTTCTGGAACCATAGCATCTGATTCATTTTTAGAACTATTCGATTGGTTTGAAGTAATTTCTAGTTCACTTTCACTATCCCGATTCTATATCACTAGAATCGAAGTTTGAAAATTATGTAAGGGCCTGGTCGTAACCAGGGATAAGGTCGTGTCAAATATTTGAGGATCCCGAATAGGTAATTGTCCGCTAATGGTTCCTACATATCGGGTAGGAGGGGGAACATTATGATGTTCGATTTGATTGGCTACCTCTTTACCATGTCTTGGTAAAGGGTGTTGAAATATGTCTAGAGTTTGATTGGCATTTTGATTTTGATTTTGAGGAATGGTCTTTTGAGTATTATTAGGAGGGTTTTGTTTAGGTTGGAAGGCTTGCACTTCCATTTCATTATTGTCAATCAAATCTTGTATTTTATGTTTCAACCTTTTACAAGCGTTGGTAGAATGTCCAGGTCCTCTATGGAAATCACAATGCAAGTCAGCTCTGTATCCAGGTATAGTTGGATCAAGTTCCTGGATGGTTGGTAATTGGATCAAACCTCTTTCAAGTAATTGAGGTAAAATAGTTGATAAGGGTTGGTTTAATCTAGTGAATTCTCGAGGAGGCTTGTCAGGAGGTTTCAATATAAATTTTTTTGTTGTCTTCGTTGCATTGATATTAGCAACATTTCTGTCATCGATGACTCCATCACCGACAACTTGTTTGTTTTTATATTGATTTCTGGATGTTTTCTCATCATCCTTCTTCCTAAGTTGGCCTCTCCTAATGAGGGCATCTTCTACTCTTCGAGCTAAATCTATAGCTTGATCGAAGGTAGTTAAAGTAGCAAATGATAGCTCATAAGATATTTGTTCTTGTAAATTATTGATGAAAATGTCCAACATTTCCCTATAAGGCAGCACAAAGTGCAGTTTTCCTATCAATTGCCTCCATCTAGCTAAGAAATCGGCAAAACATTCATCCTTGTCTTGTTTTAAATTGTATAAATCTTTAATAGTTACATGCCTCTCGATGTAGGCACTAAATTGATGGACAAATGATTCCGTTGTTTCTTCAAAGTTTCTCAAAGAATGAGTGGGCAATTGATAGTACCACTCTAATGCCATTCCACCTAAACTTTTTGGGAACATTTTTAGTAATAGCAAGTCATCATGCGATATATCATGACATGCTATCCTAAACATGCGAAGATGCTCTATGGGATCTTCGGTTCCTTTATATATAGGCAAGATGGGCATGGGAAAATGCTTAGGGTATGGTTGAGCTACAACTATGGGATCCAAAGGTTGACTACATATCTCTCGATAATTATACGAGGGACGGTAGGGATCTATCTGGTCCATACGTGAAGCTAATTGTTTCACCATGGCTTCCAGATTACTAGTTTGCCCCCCATATTGGTTCGGTAGGGCATTGACATGGGTTTTATGGGCATATGATGGAGGAACATGCAGATTAGATGCCATGTTACTATTGTGTAAATTATTGGTAGGAAAAGTATTATGAAGGAATTTTGAAGTTGTATTATGTTGTATTCCAGATTGTTGAAAGTTTGTATTTGGCTTTGTTTTAGGTTTTTGTTTACTTGAAGCATATTGCTCAATAGTTTGGCGGAATAAAGTAGTGAAGGAAGGTTTCTTTTGTGTGGGAGTGATTTTAGGTTGAATAACAAGTTCCTTAGGAGGTTGGGTAACCTGTTGTTTTGACATGTTTTGAGCCATAGTGACCATATCCGTATTGGATGGCCCAGCCTTGTCACTTTCTTGATCAATGAAAGACAAGGGATTAGTGCGCATATTACACATATATTCCATGGCTGCTTGAGTGTTACTAATTTGCCCTTTATCAATACGAATTGCCACATTAAGGTCATCAATGTTATCAATGAGAAATTTCCGAAAATGCTCGCATTGTCAAAAGCAATAGTTCCATTTGGAGCTACTCTAGGGGATGAGGATCCATCCTCTTTAACACTCCCTTCTTGTTCCTTATCTTCACCTAAGTCTTCTTCTCGATTGACCTAGAGTTTCTCCTTCCGGATTTGGATCTCCAAGAAGGACATTTGGGTCTCTAGTTGTATCTTGTAACCAATCTTCTTCTTCTCCTAAAGTTTCTTTACCATTCCTAAGTTTAGGCATGGTGCTTTAATTTTGATTTCAGCAAAAAAAAAAAAAATATATATATATATATATATATATATATATATATATGCAACAAATTAAGAGGTATATGTTTACTATATACCTACTACAATATTTGAAATGAAATTTTTAAGTTTTTGCTAAGTTTTTTTTTTTTTTTTGAAATAATATAGTAAAGACAATCAACACAAATAAATGCAAGAAATAAGACTGAAAGTAATAATCTAGTTTTCTATAAACAATTTATGAATATCATTAATAGGCTCGAGTTGTTCAGGAGTCATGAAGTGTTCTTCTTCAAATTGAAAGTTTTCTTTTAAAAATTTGATGAAAAGAGCTATAGTGATATTATCTGTCTCGGATGTCCGGTTGATAAAAGTAAAGCTCGTGGCAATACTCTCGATATAACACAACTCGTGGAACTCTATTCCATATTTCCCTATCTCTAAGAACAACCTCTTGGTCTTCTACACAACCTAGGAACCGGTGCACAATGGCTGCGTTCTCGAGGTATTCCTCGAAGGTGAATAGTTCTGAAGATACTAGAGCTCTCCTATAAGCTAACCATCTATGGCAGGCTCTCTAAAGTTCATGATAAAAAACTAGTTGATGAGGATCCAGGATTCTATCTAGGACTAGCCTCTTGATTTGCTTAAGTTGTGTGGACCTAGATGAGATGAGACTAAGTCTTCTATCAAGTTCGTTCCACAGGAATTGATTCCTACTTGTTTCGGGCACATTAAGCATAGAATTGATTTCTACGGCTGCCAATTGGTTTTCTACATTTATAGTAATTGCTAACCTTTTCTTAGGAGCTACCATCTAAACATGATTTCAAACTTAAAGGATTTAAAATGCATCTATGTTTTAGTTGTTCTATATTTGTTTTTGTTTTTTTTTTGTTTTTCAAAAGGTTATGATGCATTCACGTCGGGTTCACCAAAATGTATCGCTCCAAATTTTTCGCATCCTTACCTTCAGGCTATTGGATCCGTGCCCGAAAGGAGGATGGGAAAAGGATGTCGCGGTACCTCGGACTGAGAGGACTTTGCGAAGGTCCCGCCTCTCAAGGGAGGTGTATTTTGATGATTTTTCGACTGGATGGTGGGTTCACCAGAAAACATTTAAGGGCAGTTTCCACGCCTAGGTTTGGAATGTGTTTTAATGTGTTCGTTTTTAACCTTAAGCATTCATATCCTAGGTTTGGCCAAATGAATCTAGATTAATCTACATGAAAATGCAAATTCAATGAGTACAAAAAATAGATTTAAAGACATAAAACAGAGAATTTATAGAATACAAATGAGGAATACCTGATCCGGATGTCTGGTGATGATTCTGATGTTTGAAGCAATCAAGATCGTCTGGAATTCGACAAATTCATCTGGGATCTGACAGAATCGTCTGAGATCTGATGAATTCGTCTGACGAATTCGTCAAAGACCTGCAAGCGAAAAAACAGACACAAAATACAACGAATAGTACTATGTTAACAGAGGGAAACAATACCAAATGACTCGTATGAATACTCGAATAATAGTTATGAACAGAAATTCAAGCAAATTACGATATTCTAATGACAAATCATGATCTTAGTATGCAATCTAAGCTAAATGGATGAACTCCAAATGCAAAATAACATAAACACCGAATAAACTATCTAATTTGCAGAATAAAACAACAGAGAAAATGTTGAGAAATGCAAACTTCGTGCACTCGATTGCCTCAATATGGACTGCAATCGAGATCGTCTCGCATCGCATGAAATCGCCTCGGATTCGACAGGTTCGCCTCCGATCCGAACAGAGTTCGTCGACGACGATGTGTGCTGGCTCCGATCGAAAAATAGTGATGTACCCGCAACAAAATTGGTATGGGACCAAGGGCAAATGAAAAATTGGGATGGTTCAACGTAGATGGAGTTAAATTGCAGAGAATTTCAGCCAGGGGGGTGCTAAGGGAATAGCTTAGGATTAAATAGGCTTAGGGGAGTAGTTAGGAGGTTGGAGATCATCCCAATTTGGGAGATCTCCAATGGGGGAGGGTCCCTAACGGCGTAGACACGCTTCTGCCCGGATTGGAGACCCGTTGGAACATAAGCTAATTGTGCAAAATCAGTTTTGTGACAAGATCGTCTGGACGTCCTAGCCTAGACGAAATCGTCAGATCTGGGGCGATATCGTCTGATCGACGACGATATCGTCAAACGGTCAAAACAACCTCTAAAAATGGCACGAAAAAGGGGGAAACGGATTACCCGACGGTTAACGGGCGGTTTGGGAGGTTAAATTTGAATTTTAAATTATTTACTAAGGTGAATGTAATTATTATAATTTTACTGCGCCAATTTTAGGGTGCTACAATCAGTGATGGCCGCAATCTTGAGAGGGTCAATTTCGATGCCATGTAAAGAAACTATAACCCCCAATAATTTACTAGACTTAACTTCGAATATACATTTAGTTGGATTCAATCGGATAAGATATTCCTTTAATCGATTAAATACTTTTCTCAAATCATCTAAATGGTCATCTTCTTCACTAGAACGAGCTATAATGTCATCTACATAATCATGTAGTATATCATGCATCATATCATGAAAGATATAATTCATGGCTCGTTGATAGGTTGCACCTGCATTCTTTAAGCCGAATGGCATCACTTTCCAACAAAAGATTCCCCAAGGGGTAATAAAGGTTGTTTTAGCCTGATCTTCAAGAGCTATCTTGATCTGATTATAACCATAAAATCCATCCATTAGGGATATCATTCCACTCCCAGCAATAAAATCAATGATCTGATCTATATTGGGAAGAGGAAAATCGTCTTTAGGGCATACCGCATTAATATCTCTAAAGTCTGTGTAAACCCTAACCTTGGTAGCTTCTTTCTTAGTTACTATAATTACATTTGAGATCCATTCAGCATAATCAATGGCTTGTATAAAAAATGACATTCAAGAGTTTTTCTAACTCCCCTTTGACTAGTAAGGCCACTTTAGGATGCATTTTTCTAAGTTTATGTTTAACAGGTTTAGCATCCGGATGGACTACTAAGTGATGCATAACTACAAAAGGGTCTAATCCTAGCATATATTCATATGTCCAAGAAAATACATCTTCATATTCTTTAAGAAATGCAATATATTTATCCTATTTTTCTTGACTCAATTCTGATCCAAAGTTGATTATGTGAGGATTACCCTCAGTTCTAATGTTAATTTTTATGACATTTTCTACTTCCATGTGTAGATTTTTCTCAAAATTAGGTGGGGCAGGTGAAACGCCCAATTCTTGTAATTCTTCCAAGGTTAGTTTGGATAATTCATCTTGAGGAGTCGTGGCCTCAAGCTAGGCTATACTAGGTATAGAACCATCAAAATAAAATTCATGATGTAACAATTCCTCAACGGATACATCATGGAAGATATCTCCCTCCAACTCATTGTCGGATTCGATGATCATCTCAGGGTAGGCTATAGATAGCATATTACATGTAAATGGCTTATTCATTAAATGCAAAGCATCACGTTTATCCAAATAATCTTGGTAACATATGAGATGGTCATCATCCTCAAATGGGAAGGGTTGACATTTACTAGGAAATAGGCCCACACCACATCGGGAGGGCCATGGTTCTACCTCAAAGGGTTCTTTCATGCCATTTTGTAAAGGTCCCAAACCTTTCCCTTTATATCCCAATTTAAGAATTATAGATTTGGCTTTAATATACTCATTAGTAAAATAACATCGAGCATATCCATCATAATGAGTCTTGATGTTTCTGGGTATTCTACCCCAGTCATATCCCTTATAAATAAAAGCGCAACTCCCAACTTGGTAAATACTTCCCATAGGTTGTGGGAGACCCAAGGTACGAGGAGATGGTGGCAAATTATTTAAGATAAGGGAATTTTGCATAGCAGCATTCGTTTGCTCTGATGTAAGAATTTTAGATAAATCGGGTAAGAGCTCGTCAATAAGAGCATAAGAGGTAGAAGGAACATTTCCTACATCTTCTGATGCAAAAACTATGCCTTTGGTGGATGTAGATGTTGTAGAGATGTCGATGGATGATTCTATACAAGTTATAGGAGTAGAGCAAGAAACCTTGGTTGTGGGATTAGGATTTTTTTGAGGTCCTAATGTAGTTTTTTTAGAGGATGTTTGAGCTGCATGTAGAGGTGGAACTGATGTAGAAGGAGTAGATGGCATTGTGGGTGTGTGTTTCACATGTTTAGACAGATAATAAGAATTAGGATGTGTGGATGATAAAGCAGGGAAAAATTGATAGGTTCTGCCAAAGCACACATATCAAAGGGTCTAGGATCACCATGGATTGTAACCAACTGATTCTTAAATTCAAATTTAACACATTGATGTAAAGTTGAGGGAATGGCTCGCATTGCATTAATCCAAGGGTGAACCAAGAGTATATTGTACAATGCAGGGCAATGTACAAAAAACACGGTCGTATCCAAGGTTCTCGAACCAACCTGTAATGGAATGGTAATAACTCCACACGTTTCTTGTGTTTCATCATTGAAGACTTTTATGATCATATCAGTTCTTTTCATTTCATCACTTCTAAACCCAAATCTTTGGTAGAAGTCAAAAGTGCAGATGTTTAAAGATGAACCATTATCAATTAAGACTCGTTTAACTACTACATCTCCAATTAAGGCAGTAATATATAAGGGGTTATCCTTATGTAAACTATGTTGAGGTATGTCTCTATCCTGGAAGTCAATACAATCAACTTCATGAGTTATTATAGTATTAGCCATGGCTTCAGGTTGAATGTCTTGTGGTACCATCATCTGGCTTAATGTGAGCATTAATTCATCTCTATTTGTAGGAGAGGATCTTAAAAGGTCAAAAAGGGAAATTCGAGCTGTAATGTTTGATAGTTGCTCATTAATATTATAATGAGGTTTAGGTTGCACATTAGGTGCTTGACTCCCTTTATTATAAATTTCAAAACAAATGGAGTTGATCCATCATTGTGCATTTGATCATGTTGAAAGTTTTGAGCCTGTTGTCTAGTAATGGCTCCAATGGTACCCACAATATTGTTCTGCAGATGATGAATAGGTCTTGGTCTATCATTTATGGCTTGCTCATTAGAAATTAATTGGTGATACGATGGTCTAGTAGTGACTCTTCATGGAAATGGTTCTTCTGGGACCATATGGCTTGTGATAGGGATAATAGGATCCGATTCATCTTTAGAGCTATTCGATTGATTTGAGGTGATTTCCATATCACTCTCAGTCTCATATTATGTATCACTAAGATCAGGTGTCTGAATGTTATGTAAAGGCCTTATTGTAACTACGGATAAAGTTGTGTCAAATATTTCCAACTCATGAGTAGGTAAATGCCCACTAATAGTTCCTACATATTGGGTAGGAGGGGGAACATTATGGTGTTCAATTTGATTGGCCACTTCTTTGCCATGTTTTGGTAAAGGATGTTGAAATATGTCCAATGACTGATTGGCATTCTGATTCTGGTTTTGAGGAATGTTATTTTGAGTATTATTAGGAGGATTTTGCTTAGGTTGAAAGGCTTGCACCTCCATCTCATTGTTATCAATCAGGTCTTGTATTTTATGTTTTAATATTTTACAAGATTTGGTAGTGTGTCCAGGTCCTCTATGGAAGTCAAAGTGTAAATCAGCTCTGTATCCGGGTATAGTTGGATCAAGTTCTCGGATAGTTGGTAATTGAATCAAACCTTGTTCTAATAATTGTGGTAGAATGGTTGATAAAGGTTGATTTAACCTAGTAAATTCTTGAGGAGGTTTATCGGGAGGTTTCAATATAAACTTCTCCATTGTCTTTGCAACATTAACAGTAGCAATATTTCTACTATCAGTGACTCCATCACCCACAACTTGTTTATTTTTATATTGATTTTTGGATGTTTTCTCATCATATTTCTTTTAAATCTGATCTCTCCTAATGAGAGCATCTTCCACTCTTCGGGCTAAGTCTATAGCCTGATCAAAGGTGGTCAAGGTAGCAGTTGACAATTCATAAGATAGTTGGTCTTGTAAATTATTAATAAATATGTCCAAAATCTCCCTATAAGGCAATACAAAATGCAATTTTCCTATTAACTGTCTCCACCTGGTTAGGAAATCGGCAAAACATTCATCTTTGTCTTGTTTTAAGTTGTACAAATCTATAATTTTCACATGCTTTTCGATGTAGGCACTAAATTGATGCACAAAATACTCAACAGTCTCTTCAAATTTCCTCAAAGAATTGGTGGGTAATTGATAATACCACTCTAATGCCATTCCTCCTAAACTTTTTGGGAACATTTTTAGCAATAATAAGTCATCATGTGATATATCATGACATGATATCCTAAACATACGAAGATGCTCTATGGGATCTTCGGTTCCTTTATATATGGGCAAGACAGGCATAGGAAAATATTTAGGATATGGTTGTGCTACAACTATAGGATCTAAAGGCTGACTACACATCTCTCGATAATTGTACGAGGGACGGTAGGGATCTATCTGGTCCATGCGGGAAACTAATTGTTTCACCATAGTTTCAAGATTACTAGTTTGTCCACCATGTTGGTTTGGTGGGACATAAGCATGGGATTTATGAGTGTATGATGGTGTGACATAAGGATTAGATGCTATATTGCTATTATGCAAAGCGTTGGTAGGAAGAGTATTATGAAGAGGATTTGTAGTAGTATTATGTTGTATTCCAGATTGTTGATAATTGGTGTTTGGTTTTGTTTTGGGTTTTTGCTGATTTGAGGTATATTGCTCAACGGCTTGGTGAAATAGAGCAGTAAATAAGGGTTTCTTTTGTGCGGGAATGACCCTAGGCTTGCTAACAGGCACTTTAGATGGTTGGGTAACCTGTTGTTGTTGCATGTTCTGGATTATAGCTGCCATATCCAAATTGGATGGTCCAACTTGATCACTTTCTTGATCGATAAAGGACAAGGGATTAGTGTGTGTGTGAAATACGTCTTCTAGAGTTGCTTGAGTGTCACTAATTCTATCCTTGTCCATATGGACTGCTCTATTAAGCACACCAATATTAGTATTAAGGAACTTCCAGAATTGTTCCATGTTTTCAAAAGTAACAGCTCCTCTCGAAGATATTTTAGGGGATGAGGATCCTTCCTCTCTATTTTCTTCTTGTTCATTTCTTACAGCAAGCTCTTCTTCTTGCTGATCTAGGATTTCTTCTTCCTAAACTTGATCTTCAGGAAGGACATCCGGGTTATTTAATGGTTTTCCTAACCAATCTTTTTCTTCTTCAGTTTTTTTTCCATTCCTAAGTCTAGGCATTGTGCTTAAACTTAGATTTTAGCAAATATATATATATATAGATATATATTTGCTAAAATCTAAGTTTAAGCACAATGCCTAGACTTAGGAATGGAAAAAAAACTGAAGAAGAAGAAGATTAGTTAGGAAAACCATTAAATAACCCGGATATATATATATATATATATATATATATGCGCGATAGGTTTGAGAGGTATATATTTTAATTATATACCTACTATAAAAAGGAAATGTTTTGATTTTTTTTTGTTTTTATATTATTTTTTATGTTTGTTTTGTGTTTTTGTGTTTGTTTTTATTGTTTCATAATATTATTATAAAGATAACAAATAGCATTCTAGTTGCAAAAGGAATAATGATAATAACATAAATGACTTTAGTTTTCTATAAATAGTTTATGGATGTCGTTGATAGGATCAAGTTCATCAGGAGTCATGAAATGCTCCTCTTCAAATTGGAAATGGTTTTTCAAAAATTTAACAAAGTGTGCTATAGTAATATGATCTACTTCAGACTCTGACTTGTAAAAATAGATCTCATGGCAATACTCTCGATATAACATAGCTCTAGGAACTCTATTCCATATTTTTCTATTCGTAAGAATGACTTCTTGATCCTCTATACGAGATAGAAACTTATGTACTACAACTACATTCTCAAGGTATTCTTCAAAGGTGTACAATTTTGAAGACACAAGTGCTCTTTTATCTGCTAACCACCTATGGCAAGCTCTCTGAAGTTCATGATATAAGGTTACCTGATCAGGATCCAGGATTCTATCTAGGACAAACCTCTTAATTTGCCTAAGTTATGTAGATCTAGATGAAATAATATCCAATATCCTATCAAGTTCGTCCCATAAAGTTTGGACTCTATTCGTTTGAGGTACTCTAAGCATAGAAGTAATCTCTATGGTTGTTAATTGATTTTCAACATTAATGGTGACAACTCGTCTTTTATTATAATCTACCATATAAATATGATATGCAACTTTAATTGTTTGTCTATGATTCTAGATGTTTCTAACAATGCATTTATTTTTTATTTTTATTTATTTTTGTTATTTTTTTACTTTTGTTTGTTTTCAGAAGGCTTTTAGTTTCATGTCGATTCACCAAAATGTATCGCTCCAAATTTTTTGCATCCTTACCTTTAGGATATAGGATCCATGCCCAAAAAGGGGATGTGAGAAGGATGGGACAATACCTCGGACTGAGAGGCCCTTTGAAGGTCACGCCTCTTGGGGGATGGGTATAAGGGTGAATTTTTGGTGGATGGTGGGTTCACTAGGAAACTTTGAGTGGCAGTTTCCACACCTAGGTTGAGAATGGGTTTGATGTGTTCATTTTGTACTTTAATCATTTATATCCCTAGGTTGGCCAGAATGAATCTAAGCTATTCTATATGAAAATGTTGATTTATGTGAATACAGAAAGTAGGAATGAATCCTAAATGTAAATATTATACGAAATGAGAAAGAATACACCTAATTTTGGATGTCTGATGAAGATTCTGAAACTTGTAACAGTCTAGATCATCCCGAATATGATAGGATCATCTATAATTGCATAGAATCATCTCAGATTACAGTCGATCGTCTGAGATCAGACAAGATCATCATCGATCTGATGAATTCATCAGACAAATCTATCAAAAACCTACAATCATAGAAATAGACACCAAAAACCAAAAATGCTACTGCAAGAATAATGCAAAATGATAGAAATAATAGTATAACTGCCTAACTGATAAATCTAGATAGCAAATTAAAGGAAATGCATTGTTTTCATAACTTATTTTAATTTTATCATGCATTTATGTTGAATGAGGTGAACTCTAGGATGCAGAATGAAAATAAATCAAACTAATGCATAGTAAAATAAAGAAGACAAATGACAAATGCAAACTCAGGGCTCTGGTTGCCCCCAATCTGAACTGCAGTCGAGATCACCTCCAATCGTACGAGATCATCGTCGATCTATGACAAGATCATCCAAAATCATCTGGAATCGCCTGCGATCATCCGAGCTTTCTCCAACTGAAGCACAGTGAAAACTTGCAATGAAAAATTAAAACTACGAGTGCAAACAATGGTGGATAGGATGTCTTGACACAACAAAACTAAATGGCAGGGAAAATCAAGTAGGGAATCATGGTATCAACCAACCAGCAGGGAGAAAATGATAAAATCCTAGTTTATATAGGATTAGGGGGAGGTTATGAGGTTGGGGATCATCCCAATCTGGGAGATCCTCAGTGGAGGAATCTCCAATTGCACAGACACACTTTTGCCCAAGTTGGAGAGGCTGTTGAAATAGAAGCTAAATATGAAAATTTAGTTTTGGGATGAAATCATCTGGACGTTATATTCTAGACGAATTCATCCGATCTGGGATGATATCATCTGATCAGTGACGATATCGTCCAACGATCAAAACAACTCCTAAAAATGGTGCAAAAAATGGGGTGAGAGGTTAACGGGTTTCAGGGTTAAATTTCAAATTTTATCTTTTTTTTTTCTTTTTTTTTTAAGCGAAAAACCCCTTGCGGGGCCGCCTTGGTCTGATAGACCGTGAACAGGGGGTTCTACACCATAAAAGTCACCCGGGAGTCACACCCGACCCTGCCCGCACCAACATTATCAATTGGATTTTGGATACCCAATTTAGCTTTTTGGTAGGGTGGATATTTGAACTTGGGACCTCCCTTGAAGGATTGCCCTCTCCTCTCCAACTCACCTACAACACCTAGGTACAAATTTTATCTTTTTACTAAGGGTTTAACTGCACCAATTTTAGGGTGCTACATTTTGACCCCTCTTTAGCAAATTTTCCAAAGAAAATGCGTTAAATACGAGTTCTTCCCATTTTACGAGAAAGCAAAAAATTTACTCAATTTTCTAGACGACGATTCTAGGTCGAATCGTACAACTGCTTATTATGGTGTCCCCTCTGAGTTTTTACCCAAATGGAACATTTGAGGTAAAAGTGTGGAAAAGCATAATTTTAAAAAATGTTGTTTTTAAATAAAATTAAGAAAAATAGGGTAAAACTATTAAATAATGATGGTCAATAAACTAATCATTAGTGATCAAATTGTATTAGTTAAATTGGTTAGATTGCTTAAATTTCAAGGAAGAGACCAAATTTTAAATCTTGTCAACCTATACATGCATAATTTCCAAGCTTGTTATAATACCACCATGTAGTCATTATATAATAAAGGTGGTACAATTTCAATCCCATATGATTGATTTAAAAAATAAACTAAATACTGCCTTACTACCTTTTGCACAAGAAAAAATTCAGTCAAATATCTTATTGTTAGGAACCTAATATTAAAAATAACAGTCTCACACAAATACTTGAAAATAAACACACATGCTCACAACACACTTGGAAATAAAATGCATAATACGAAAGTAAATTGTAGAAAAGGAACAATATCACAATAGCACTGAATTGCAAGCCTCTTCTAGGGGGTAACCTCCTTCAATACTTCATTCAATTATGCAAAACTATATATACAATACTACCCCTTGTAGTTTTAAGGAATTCCTCTACCACCTAACTTCCAAGGTTGGCTACATGCAAAATGCCACTCGGGCTAGAATATCCTACCTACAATTAGTTACATTCTTGAGAAATGGTTACATATAAGGGCACCATTTGCATAGGTGTTTCTTAACCCAAAACTATAATAGAATATTACAAAATATTAACATGGGTACTAACAAGGACTATTACATCAAGTGTTAGGATGGGGTCCTAACATGCCCTTTCCTTTCAAAAATATTTGCCCTCAAAGTTGAAGGTGAGGAAACTATTGTTGGATTTGGTGAAGAGGTTCCCATGTTGCATATTTTGGTTGTAAGTTGCACCATTGGACCAAGACATTTGTGATAACTTGTTGATGAAGGATACACAATCTATGGTCAAGAATACATTCAAGTTTAATAATTATGGATCCTTCCTTGTCCAACTCTGGAAGTATAGATTGCACCTAAACCTTGTTGCCAATAACCTACTTGAGAGATGATACATGGAATACTGGATGAAGTTTAGAGATATATAGAAGGGATAGTTTCTACATCGTCACCCCAAGCCTCTACAATACCTGATAAGGACCATAGTATTTGGTAGCAATTTTTTAACAACCACACAACTGGAGATATGACTATTTGTATGGTTGTAAGTGAAGAAATACCATATCACCAATAGCAAATCTACCTTTCAGTATGATGTTGATCTACTTGTTGTTTCATACAATTTTGAGCCATGTCCAAATTGAGCTTGAGTTTGCGAAGAATGGAGTCACGTTGATGGAGATTAGAATCCATAAGCTAAACCTTGGAGCTATCGAGAATGTAAGAAGTTGGAGTTGGTGGAAGCAGACCATAGACTACTTCAAATGGAGTCACCTTAATGGTAGAGTGATAGGTGGTATTATACCACCATTCAGCCAAAGAAAGCCACTTAGCCCTATGATAGGATGTTTAGAAGTGAAGCAGTGAAGGTATATTTCCAAGCATTTATTGATAATTTTAGTTTGGCCATTGGTTTGAGGATGGTATGATGAGCTCATATTGAGATGTGTCCCCTACAACTTGAATAGTTCCTACCAAAAGTAACTATTGAAGGTAGGATCCCGTAAAAGACAATGGATTTAGGTATACCATGGAGTCAAAAGATGAAATCAAGTAATATTTGAACAACAATGAATGCAATATAAAGGTGGGATAGGTAATATAAGTGAGAAAACTTTGAAATATGATCCACTATAACCAATAACTGATTTACCTCCAAATTTTGGTAGCCCTTCAATGAAGTCCATGGATATATATATCTAAAACTACTCAAGAATGGGCAAAGGTTGAAGTGTTCCCGAAGAACTCACAATTTACATTTCATGTGTTAGCAGTGATCACATTCAACCATAAATATTTTGATGTTCTTTTTCATACCCTTCCAAAAAATGTACGTTTGGTTCAGGTATATATTTTGAGAAAACCCAAATGACCAGTTGTGGGAGAAGCATGCATTTCTTGAAGGAGAAGGTCCTTGATTTGAGACTTAGATGGAATTACCAGATGGTCATGAAACTATAAATCTTGACCATCTCAAACATAGCCAGGGTGGGACTAAGGATCCTCTTGGAGATTGTAGAGGAGAGTTTATAATGATGATACCTTGGCTAGATCTTCACAAAGTTGATGAATACATTGTGGAAGAAGAGTAGAGAGCATGTAACATGGTTTGATCTTCATGGAGATGATACAAGGCATCGACCACCACATTATCTTTACCTTTCTTATAGGATATGTCATTGTCATACCCCAACAATTTGGAGACCCATGTTTGTTGTTCCAAAGTAGCCACCCATTGTTCTAAAAAATATTTAGACTCTAATGACTTGTTTTGATGGAAAAATATTGACCAATAAGATATGGATGCCAATGGATGATCTCATGTAAAATTATAAGCATTTCCTTCTCATAAGTGGACTTGCCCAAATTTCAAGGATAAAGTGTCTTGCTAGTAAAATCCAATGGTCGACCCTCCTGCATTAAAACTACCCTAATTCTTATGCCCAAAACATCACTCTTGATGACAAAGGGTTTAGAAAAATTGGGCATTGCCAAAAATAGGGTGGTGGTCATAGCATAGTTCAATTCAACAAAATCCTTCTCAGACAAATCATTCCATACAAAAAACAATTTGCAACATGGTTGTTAGGTAATTTTTCATAAATTTTATGTAATATCCTGTAAGACCCAAGAATCAATGAAATCCCTTCAAGGTACACAATTTGGGCCATTCTTGCACTGCCTAAATTTTTTTAGGGTCCACCTGAACTCCTTCCTTAGTAACTATATTCCCCAAATATTCAACCTCATATTGACCAAAGGAATATTTTGATTGCTTTGCATTAAGCTGATGGTTAGAAAAAATTTTGAGAGTTTCATCTAAGTGGTGAAGATGATCCTCCCATGTGCGACTATAGATTAGTATGTCATCAAACAATACTAGAATGAATTTGTGAAGATGAGGACAAAAAATAGAATTCATAAAACTCTGAAAGGTGGAAGGTGCATTGGTCAACCCAAAAGTCATAACCAAAAATTCATAATTTCCTTCATGAGTTCAAAATGTTGTCTTCAACATATCTTCATTCGTAATGCAGATTTGGTGATAGCCTAATCGTAAATCCATCTTGAAAAAATACTAAGCCGCATGCAACTCATCTAGTAGTTCATAAATGATAGGAATAGGAAACTTATCCTTGATATTAATTTTTTTAATATCTCAATAATCCAAACACAAACACCATGTGCCATACTTCTTTCTGACTAACAACACTGGTGAAGAATATTAACTAACACTAGGATGGATAATTCTAGAAGCTCAAAGTTCTTGCACAATTTTCTTAATTTTAGTTTTTTGAGCATAAGCATACCAATATGGATGAACATTAGGAGGTAGGCTTCCAGGAAACAATTGTATTGCATGATCATGTAATCAATGAGGAGGAAGTCCCTTGGGTTCCTCGAAGACATGAACATACCTATTTAATATTCCCTATAATTTTTGTGGGTGACTAGACTCCCCTTGCTCTAGAGCAACAAAAGAAAAAAGCTAAGATACCATGCCATGGGAAGATTTATTTAATAATTTTTCCATATTATGAGAAGAAATAAACTGAACTGCTCCTACCTTTGTGCCATGAAAGGTATATTCCTGCCCATCCTAACTAAATTTCATCCATAATTATGCAAAATTCCATAATGTTGATCCTAACATTCTTAACCATTGCACTCCCAAAACTATATCACACCCTCCTAAGGGTAAGGTAAACATGTCAAAATTGAGATTTTAGTCCCCAATTTTGAGTTTAATATTACAATATTTGCCTTTACATGGTAGTGTCCCACCATTAGCAATCATAACTTTTAAGGAATTGCATGTGGTAATGTAACAGTTCCCTTGTTTGGTGACACGTGGATCAACAAAATTATGTGTGCTGCCAGAGTCAATTAAAAGGATGACCCTTTGTCCATTGAAGTGGTCAATCACCTTCATGGTTTGGGGTATGGATACTCCTACAAGAGCATGTACAGAAGATTCTTGGTTGGGGTTCCTCCTGATCGATCGATTGGTCTATGATTATTGTTTCTTGAGGATCCTCCTCATCCTCAAAATATTCTATAGTGGGAACTTCATCCATATCAAGCAAGTACAATTCTTGTTACACACACATATGCCCTCTAACACATTTTTCATCACAATTGTAACATAATCCTTGTGTCTTTCTATGCTCCATATCCTCATGACTCAATCTTTTTATAGAGGGAGATTTGTTAGACAAACTTGGCATTGGCTTGGTTAGAAAATATGGCTGAGGGAGGAAATTTTGAAGTTTGACCAAGAGCTTTAAATTTTTCTTCTACCAATTGGGCCAATTGTATGGCCTCTGGTAGTGAGTGAGGTCATAATAATTTAACCTCAACCATGATGTCATCCTTAAGTCCACTCACAAAATAACTTTTGAAATAATCAACACTTAGTACCATAGTTCGATTGGCAAGTTTTTTAAATTGAGTTTGGTATTCTCGAATGGTTGAAGTTTGCTTGAGTTTGAAAAGGGATCTTGTAAAATCTTCAAACTTGCTAGGACCAAAGTGAATGAGTAGGCATTGCCCAAATTCTGACCATGAAATATTAGGGTCAGCCTTCCTAAGCCACAAAAATCAATGAAGTGCATCTAATTCAAAATTAAAAGAAGCAATGGTCAACCATAGGAGACGATCAACATTATGAAGAGTGAAATATTGTTCTGCCTTACAAATACACCCCCTAGGATATTTTCCATAAAACTTGAGAAAGTCTAATTTTGGTAATCTCATCCCATTATGGATTGGTATAGCTCATTGGTGGTGGCTTGTACCAATGTCTTCTTAGGAACCAATAGAGACTACTATCCAATTCAAACTTCATTTATTTTTGTTGAAGGAAGATATCAGTCATAGTTTCTTGGAAAGTATGGAGTTGTGACTGAATTGCATGTAGGTTTTTATTAATTGTTTTCTCATATGATCCACTTTGGATTGAATGTCCCTGTCTAATGCTTGTTGGTGAGTACCCTCAGCCATGTTTGGAAGTTGGTAACCTTTTTGAGGACTTACTAAAAATAGAAAGGTAATTTTTAGGAGTTACTATTTTTAGTAAGGGTCCACTTTTTTGTTTAGGAATTAGGTTGAAAAACTTATTTTAGGATAGGGACCACTTTGATGGCTACTTGATCTAAGAACTCAATGAGAAGATATACTGACTTATTTGAGTTCTTATGATCTACTAGTTGGGTGCAAGTCAACTTAAATATTCACATGTGGATCCTTGATGGTCTTAGATGTAGAATAATGAGTTGCTTCTAGTCCATCAAATTTTGGACCAAATTGACTGACCATTGAGAAGTTATGGCCTTAACAAGAAAAATAAAAAATTACCAATTTTGGAAAATCAATGCAAAATTTGACTAGGAGCTCCCAAGGATAATTTTATCTGAAATAGAATGTAGAATTATCTGCTAAATTTTGGAGTCAATCTAAGCTTTGAGTGAAGAGATATCCCTGTTTGAGTAAAACTTCAATGTTTTTTTTACTGCTATTTGATGAGTCAAGAGTTGGGTACTGTATGAACTGTCTCTACCTTGTATGTTTTTATTACTGATCATTGAATGACTCCTAACATTTTTTAGTTCTCTTTTTAGATTTTTTGACCATTGATTGATTCCTAACATTGTTTTGTTCCCTATCTGGTTCTGATTATCACAAATATTCACTTTTTTTTTTAACTATTATAGGCAACTATTATGACTATGTAGGTGACTATTATGATATTGTTATCTTAACCACCCTATATTGACTATTACTGATGAAATTTTCCTGATTGTAACTATCTTTAACTCCTTTCCCTTGTTATAAACTCTGAAGCTTTTTGTCTGTTTGTTATTTTTGCATGCAAGAATTCTAGAATAAGGATTTCTTCTTTGTATGCTCAACTTCTATGAAGGATATGATAACATGTTCATATTTTTGGTTGCAGGTTTAGTATAATAGAAATACTTGGAGAACAGACTTTGTTTGCAGGTTAAACAAAACTAGGGTATGCTAAGCAAAGGTGTATGTAATACCCATAGGCCCTCTGTTATACCGTAGTGATGAACAATAGTGCTCGGACCAATATTTTAGGCCACTACTCAAGAAGTATTCCAAGCATACCCTTGAGCACACTATCTACCTCTCTAACAATACAAGAGGGTAGTCTTTCGAGATGTTGTGTCCCATGCACTATGGAAAATACAAGGTCAAAAAAGCTTCCTAGGGATAAAATTTTGTTAAATCCTAGATGGTCTCTTGATACACACAAAGATGCATGGGAGCTCAAATCCATGCATGAGTGTTGTTTGAGACCTAGGTATTAGAGCCTAATCACCCCTCACTTCACTAGACACTTTATGGGTTATCTAGCTTAGCCAATAATGATAGCTCCTTCATGATATTTTAAAACTCCCAACATAGATTTTCTAACCTACTCAACTACTATAAAAATATTTGTAATTTTTTTGGTCTTTTGTTGAACATATATATATGTATGTATGTATTTTTTTAATAAGAAAAACTGGCAAAAAAAAAAAAAACTAAACTCGAAAATCGTATACCTACCATTTGATTTGGTAGAATCCATCGCAGTCAAAATAACACGACCCTAGAAAATGCTTTGATACCACTTGTTAGGAACCTAATATAAAAAATAACTCTCTCACACAATTACTTGAAAATAAACACACATGCTCACAACACACTTGGAAATAAAATGCACAATATGAAAGTAAATTGTATAAAAGGAACAATCTCACAATAGCACTGAATAACAAGCCTCTTTTATGGGACAACCTTCTTCAATACTTAATTCAGTTATGCAAAAAGATACATACAATATTGCCCCTCAAAGTTTTAAGGAATTTCTCTACCACCTAACTTTGAAGGTTGGCTTACATGCAAAATGTCATCCAGGCTAGAATCTCCTACCTACAATCAGTTACATTATTGAGAAATAATTACAGAGAAGGATGCCATTTGGCATAGGTGCTTATTAACACAAAACTATAATAGAACATTACAAAATATTTGAATAACACAAGCTTATACTGAGAGGGGAGGTGAACAGTATAAGATCAATTTTTACTTTTTCTTTCTCAAATAATATTATCCAATATATCAATGTAAATATCAACATTAGTAATAAAATCAATGCACAAATCAACACACACAATAGAGACACCAATTTAATGTGGTTCACCCAATGTGGGCTACTCCATGGAGAAAATATTTCACTAAAATTTTCTCAAAAAATCTTTTGGGAATCCTTCCCTATTACAATATTTATGGACCTCTATCCAAAGGAGACATCAATCCCCTAATCAAGTTCATAGATATATATCCATAATATAACTCTTTCTCATCTATTGGTTCGTAGATCTCTATCCATAAGAGAACTCCTTCTCCTCTGCTTTGACTGGTAATCTTCTAGAAGACTCCTGCCTCCACTACACTAGCTTGTGAATCTCTCTCCACTGAAGACGTCTATCCTCACTCAAAAGAACTTTTTCCTCACTACCCTGGCTAATGGATATCTATCCACTGTAGACTATTGTCCTCTACTCCATCACCTCCAAATATTACTCTCAACTTTGCTCAATCTCTATCTCAAATATGCACTAAACACTATCCTTGATCTAGCACAAATATGCTCACAAGTCTATCTTTGGTCTGGCATAAATTTACCCTCAAATCTGCACCAAAATATATCCTCAATTATTTCCTCAAGCCTTAACACAAATCTTGATCCAATAACAAATCAACTCTGCTCAGATCTACCCCAAGCCTTAACTCAAAGCTTGAACAAAGCAATCAATTAATTATGCTCTCAAGTCTTCTCAAAGACTTACCTCAAATTTATCCATAAGTCCTCTCAAGAACTTGCTCAATCTACGCAACAATTCTTCACCAATACTTACCTCAAATTTGTCCACAAGTCCACTCAAGAACTTGCTTAATATTCTTAGCAAGTCTTCACCAATACTTACCTCAAATCTACTCAACAAGTCCTCCCTAGAACTTGTTCAATCTACTCAACAAGTATTCTCAAAGACTTACCTCAAACCTGTCCACAAATATTCACCAATACTTGCCTCAAATATTCTTGTAAGCTTCCACAAAATTTCACACAAATCTATCCTTAAGCTTTCATAAAATCTTACTCAACTCTGTCCTTAAGTCCCCTCTAGGACTTACTCAAATTTGCTCACAAGCTTTCACAAAAGCTTGCTTAACTCTATCCTTAAGTCCCCTCTAGGACTTACTCAAATTTGTTCACAAGCTTTCACAAAAGCTTGCTCTATCCTTAAGTCCCCTCTACGACTTACTCAAATCTATTTATAAGCTTTCACAAAAGCTTATTCAAATCAATTGCAAAACTTGCATACAAAACTCAACTTAATCTCTTATATAAAACCTCTTCAATCACACAAACAAGTTTCACTCAGAATCTTGTTTAACCATAGAATAATATAGAGAATGGTAAGAGACTCAATATGTTTCACACTCACAAAACACTCAATCACTTTCAAACTCTCTTTCAAATCAATTTAGAATAAAGTATAATTTGATTCACAAAACTTAAACTATCACTCCAATACTTTCAATTAATAATGCTCAACCAAATTCATTCAACCATTCGCTCAATGAAACACAACTTGCCTACAAACCATAATCAAGTGTTTCACTACACTTCCAACAACTCACACTATAAATCTCAAACCTTGACTCAAGATGATTCCAAATTCACATAACAATGATACTCATGTTCTTTTCACAAACCCTAGCTCAAGATAGTTCTCAATCTCACATAACAATGATACTCATGATATTTCACAAACCCTAGTTCAATATAGTTCCCAAATTCACATAACAATGATACTCATGATCTTTCAAACACAAATCATGCATATGAAAATTCACTCAACATTTCCAACAATACTCATCAATCATTTTCACTCCACCTTTGCATACAATATTCAAACCAACAATATTTCACTCATAAGAAATATGTGCCCATACTTCTTTTTTTTATGGAGATATGTCTTCAAAACCTATCTCAATCACAATAAAATCCTCTTTGCTAATTTCAAGGTTAGATAGTAACAATCTATCTCAAAATCTCCACTCAAATATGTCCCTCAATAATTATTTCACCATACAAAAATATCAATTCTCAAGTACACCTTATAATCTCCAAACTTCACAAAAATAATATTCAATTCATAAAAAATCAAACTCCTTTGATAACACTTTATAAATCCAATCTTCACACTTAGCAAAAAAAAAATTAATCCCATTGTTTAACACTTTTAACTCCAATCTTCACACAATAATATTCAATACAATTAATTTCTTTATAACACCTTATATCTCCAATATTTATTTATAATTCTAATTAAAAAATTAAAATATTAATCAATCTTATAACTCCCTATCTTTCACCTTAGCAAAAATAATCGTGCGGTCTCAAGCGCCTTCAAAACTATCACATGGCCCCTAGCGCTATTCAAAAACCTTGGCAAAAATTAAAATATTAATAAACCTTATAACTCCCTATCTTTCACCTTAGAAAAAATAATCACATAGCCTCAAAAGCATTCAAAAATATCATGTGGCCCCTAGCGCTATTCAAAAATCCTTGGAAAAAATTAAATTGAGCACTTACCTTATGTGATGGCCCATGTCTTCAAAAATTTTACGTCTTCAATGATCATGCCAAAACTCGAACCCGTAACTTGTCACCGCCACAGTGCCTTAGTCCATGGTAGGGTTTTCGTTGGGCTACACAGCCAACACAAAACACAAGGTGCACAATCTATATTTTCTTCCTTGGTTATTTCAAAATTAATCAAAATCCTTTGTTGCATTCAAAATTAAGGGGACATGAATCAAACCCCTAACCTGCCTTGCACGAACATCTTAACCAACCTCTGCTTATCGGTTGTGCTACACATCACTTTGGGATTAGTTTGGCACTCCACTCAAACTTAATACAAAGTCTGACCTTTTAAATTTTAACACATGCGAATTCCTTTCTCTTCTCTTAATGCAACGCACGATTTTATTTTCACTTTGGGCATACAAATTGCATGGATAATTTAAAACAAAATCATTGCCTCCTTTTATACCTTGTCTTTGCACTCAAACACGTTGGCTTTTAGTAAATTTGATTTTTAATTCGAATTTAAAACTTAAACCTTTTGGTGCCTTAATATTTATTTAAATTAAAATTTGAACCTATGGTTAAAATATTTTAATTTAAATAAATTAAATAATAATCTTTAACATCTGCTTAATGGGTCTTTTCAAGGATTTATTTCCTAGTGACTCTTTGGACCTCATTTTTCTTCACCCCAACCTTTTGCCCAAAATATTATAATATTATTAATTCCTTTTAAACCTGCTTCTCCTTCCTTGGGTCTTCAATATTTTAGGACTCTTTAGGCTTATAATATTTAAAATAAATATTATATCCCATTTCTTTTAACCACTTCCTTGCCTTTTGAAATAACAACCTAATGACTTTAATGACGATGAAACTTGGACATCAACCTCTTGACATCAATGACAACAAAACTTGCTCAAATTTCCAACAATATTAACATGGGTACTACCCACATTCTACAAGGACTATTAAATCAAGTGTTAGGA
This sequence comes from Wollemia nobilis, assembly GCA_028583015.1. Lineage (NCBI taxonomy): Eukaryota > Viridiplantae > Streptophyta > Pinopsida > Araucariales > Araucariaceae > Wollemia > Wollemia nobilis. Next base: position 938,668 of record JAQPPZ010001344.1, read on the forward strand.
TGGGGTCCTGACACTTATGCATAGATATACCCTATTATAAGTTTTTTTCAATTGGTTATATGGGATTGAAACTGCCCCCACCTATATTACATCATCACCACATAGTAGTATTACAACCAAGCTTGGATATTATTCATATATCGCTTGGTAATATTTGAACCTTGGTCTCCTCTTTAAATGTTGAGGAATTTAACCGGTTGAACTAATGACACTTGATTATACCCTATTATAAGTTATAAATGATGTCATTTTTATTTAAAACTTGGTCAAAATTATCTTATTTCAAAAATATTAAAACCAATAATAATAAAATTTAAAAATATTTTTAAAATTTTAAAGTTAAAAAATGTTAAATTAATTTTTATCTTTAAAAATAATACAATTTAACAATAATAAAATAATTAGTTTTGATTGATGTATTAGAAATTGTTAATATATGAAATAATATTATAGTATTATAAGGATTAATTTATTAATATATGAATATATGTGGATAATGTTTGCAACATTATCCTCGAACAATTGCAAAGATATATTTTTCAACATTGTATATTTTTTTATATTATGTGTAATTGTTGATTGTTTTTTACTAGTTGAGATTTAAATTTTTGGAAATCAAATAAATATTGAAAATAAACAATGTAAAAGTGTTTATACATATTGTTAGGATAATATGTAAGGTAATTTTAGTTTGATATGCCACATCTACATGTATATGCTTCTCTTACAAACCAAGGGTGGTACATTATATTTTTTTTGTCGATGAGGGATCAAACTTTATGGAACCTATAAAACATGGATGTATTTCTCATTTTTATATGTTTTTCATAATGGAATATCATCACTTCTTGTCTTTGGTCATGGAATGACATGTCTTTTATAGTCAACCTCTTAATAGGACGAGGAGGAGAGTGTCCTTGAAATCCCATGATAACCTCTTAATATACACAATAATGTATGATGTAGATGCTCCTAAAGTTCCTAAATTATCCTTGAGTATGTGAGTTCTCCATGGTAGTGGATGTGTGAGTCCCTCTTTGAGGACGGGGAGAAGAAGGCGATGGATGTAAAGGATTTAATAAATCAAAAAGGGCCTTCCACTAAGAAGAGATACCACAACAATACCCCTATTCCTTCTATCAAATTTAACCTTATCTCTTTCATTGGAGTGAGTAGCAAGAGGATCACAAGGTTATCAACCTTTTTGAGACACTCTAAGTCTATAGGATTGAACTTTAAGCAATTCTTGAAATATGAGGAAGAATGGAAGTTCAAGGACAACTCAACTAAGGGGTTGGAAAAGAAAATCAGAGACAACACTAGGCCAACAAATCGATTATTATTTAAAATTAGCCATAGTAAGTCCAAGGGCTCTAATCCACCTTCAAAGTCAACAAAAAGTCCAAAACATGAGGAGACTGGAAACTAGACACATAAATTTCAATATAAATTATGAACCATATTTGCCATTGCCTTGTATATTTATTGGTCATGATGTATATATTAATGGTTGTTGTACAAATGGAAAGGCAATGTCCATTGGGAAAGAGAACAACTTCTGCATGTGTAAATTGTAGTAAAGGTTAATGTTGTATCACTAAATTTAAATACTTCATCCTTCCAACTGAGGTGGTAGGCAAATGATTATAATGAAAATGGATTTAGTTTTTTAAAGGCTCCTTAGATTAGTAGCATTGCCTATAAACCACTAGTCATTTTTTCTACATAATAATTGTTAAGAACTAATTAATATTATTATATTTAGTAGTATTGAGATTACCAAAGGATAATATTACCAACAAGATTACTAGTAGAGAAAAACAATTTTAATATTACCAGCAAAGAGAAGTGATTTGGATTTTAGTTACAATATCTTGTTGATTGGTAAAATAATTTTCTAGTATTATCCTCATTACCATTGAGAAGAACCGCACTACCATCAAATTCATCCATGTTTCTTCACAAAAACAATAATAATCTATGTAATAGTGTTGAACCCTTTAGAGGGGAATCTTGGTAATGGATTAATGCAAATTCATAATAGATAGATGCATTCTTTTTTATGTCAATTATATTGCATTTAATTTGTTTTGTTGGTAAGGGAGATATGACCCTGTGAAGTAAACCATCTGTAACAAGAGAAATGATGATTTTTCAAGTCGTAAAAAATGAAATTGTAAATATTTGTCAGCTAGGATTCAGATCATGAGAGGAGAAATGAAGGGCTAGAACTTTAGCAAGGCAAGAAATTCTATTTAGGCATAGAAATTTTCAACTAATTTTTTTTTCCCTTCTTTATATTAGAAATTTTGAATGCAAATTATTTTATTTTTTAATCAAATATTATATTTGCTATATAATATTCTGGTAAATTTCAATAGATTCTGAGTGTTAGTTTTGTTTTCATGGAACAATTTATATCTAAATTCTTAGAATCATATCTAGTGGTAGATATTAGTAAGTGCACCACAGAGGATCGATCCTCATTGCTCTAAGATAGGACATTTTCAAGTAAATTTAATAGGTATTGGCCAAGGGCTTCCACCTTGAGAAAATGGATTGATAAGAGTTGGAAGTCTCCAAGATTGATTTTATCCTTTCTTCCCAAAGATTTATTCCTAGATATTTTTTTTCTAGGGAAGAAATAGATAGAATCCTAAAAGAGGTTCATTGGTTTATGGGAAGAGTAGGACTCTTCCTTAGCCTCTGGTATGAAGGCTTTTCACCTAAAAATGTAAATCTATCCCTAGTACCAATCTGGATTAGGATGTATGGGTTACCCATTAAATTTTTGGATATAGACACCTTCAATAAATAGGCAACACTCTATGATAATTTCTTGAGATTTCAGATACTACAAAAGATGGATCTTAGCTATTTATGCTCAGATATTGGTCATAATTGATACAAGTAAAGGTTTACTAGAATCTATAATTCTTAAGTATGGGGATAAGATGTGGATCCAAACCATAAATTATGAAAACACATATTTAATATGTAGAATACATCATGATATGGGACATATTGATAGAACATTCCCTAAGAATATCCCAACTAAATCATATGTAGAAAACCACAAGAGAAACTTACATATGGATATGGATGAATATGATTTTCAACTTCTAAAAAATAGATCTCGAAAAATAAAAGAAAATAAATAATGGAGACCAGTAAGGAAGGATATTGGAAGAAACACCAACTCTTTTGAGGCTTTAGCCTATGAATAAAAAGTAGATCAAAACTTAGAGGACACTACAATAGATTCAGCATATTAACAAGGAACCATTTATTCAATATGATCCTAATTTAGGGAGGAACATTCTTGATGAATCTAAGGAATGTGTCTCATAATATTTTTAAGACTCTCTTGAAGTACCATGCACCATTTAGGAGAAAAATTTGGTAAAGAAAATATAGTTTTAGAATTTAATACCTCTACCATTAATAAGGAAATACCAAAAAATGAACATGACAAGTCAAAAGCTTCTGTAGCAGGGCCAGAAGAGGATAAATCTGTGAAAAATAAAGTTGTGAAAGAATATTGAGGAATAGAATAATAATACCTACTCCTAATACAGCCAAGCAAAAAAGAGAAAACCCCTCAAATCATCAAGCAAGATCTAGGGAAGAAAGAACAAACATAGAGAAGGGAACACAAACTAAGTTGGTTGAACTTCACTTTACAAAATAATAAAATGATATTGGTAATTTACAGGTGGGTCCAATAGACCCTAATAAGACATGATTATCATCTCATGGAATATAAGGGGTTCTAATTCCCCCTCAAAGCATAGGTGTATCAAGGATCTTTGTTTAAGTAATAAGCTTGATATTCTTTGTATCCAAGAAACTAAAATGACAAAAGAAGTTTCAAAAACTATGAAAGAAGTATGGGCAAGATGTGAATGGGATGCTATAGAATTTGAAGGATTAGTAGGGGTAATTCTAACTTTTTTAAATCCTGTTAGAACATACTGTTTAACCATTCATAAAACTAGGCATTGGATAGCCTCTTTAGTCACATGCTACTTTGAAGATATTAATTTCATCCTTATCAATGTTTATGGACCTACAACTCAATCAGGTAGATTAGAATTTTGGAGTGGAATTTAAGCCTTTATGAGGAGTAAATACCAAGAAACCTTATTCATGATCATATGATATTTTAATGCCATAACCAATCTAGATGAACAATTTTAGGAATTAGGAAATTAATCCAAAGTACGAGAGATTTTTCAGGTTTTATTCAAAACAATAATCTATGGGAGGTTGATTTTGAAGAAGACAACTATAGTTTGACCAACAACAAGAAATAACATAACCTAATAGTAATAAATTTAGACAATTGCATACTCTCAAATCATTGGCTAGATGAAGGAACATGTGCTAAAAATTAATACCTTCACAAGGATTGGTTCATATCACTGGCCAATAAGAGTTAAAATGGTGGTAAGTAAATTCAAAAAGATTATATTTTGAATATGAGCAGATGTGGGAATACCATCCTCAATTGGTTGATATGATAGCATAAACATGAAATTATTCAATAAATTGTGGGTTGTATACACTTACAAAACAAATTAAATCAATGACATCTAAATTAAAAGAATGGAGCAAGAACACTTTTGGAAATATTTTTGAGAAGAAAGAACTAAAAGATAAAACTTTTAAAATTCCAAAAAGGTGATCATAATAATCCAAGCTCATAGAAAAGGGAGTTGCTTAGTGAATATCATAATATTTTGAGTAAGGAAGAAAAATTTTAGAGATTAAAATCAAGATAGACTTGGTTAAAAGGAGATAAAAATACATTTTGTTTCATAGGATGGCTATAGTACAAAGATTAGTATCCATAATTAGTAGAATAAAATCAATATAAGGAGTTTGGATTGAATATTAGAGTGAAATTAGAAAAGAGGTAAGTTCTTTTTATTAGAATATTCTAAGATCATATGATTTTGAAGTTTTTAATGGTAAACTTCTTCAAGAAATACCTTCAGTTATAATGAATTAAAATAATAGAAAATTGATGGACCCTATTACTCTAAAAGAAGTTCATTTAGCTATTTTATCTTTTAATGAGGATAAATCCCCAGGTTTGGATGGGCTCTCTACAATATTTTACCAATATAATTGGGATATAGTGAAGGATTCATTTTTGGTGGCAGTGGAACAATCGAGGATAAAACAATACATACCTTATAAAATAAATGCAATATATCTTACCCTAATTCTAAAAAAGAAGGATGTTGAATTGTTTGATTCATTTAGACCCATAAGCCTATGTAATATGGCATATAAGATTATTTCCAAAGTGATGGTGAATCTATTAAGGCCATTGTTAGACAAAATTATTTTAGAAGAGAAAGGAGGATTTGTGAAAGGGGGAAATTCTAAATCAGATCATAGTAGCTCATGAAGTTACACATTCAACAACTTCAAGAAAAGATAAAGCGATGATTTTAAAACTTGATATGAGTAAATCCTATGATAGGGTTAAATGGAATTTTATTTTTGCAATATTAGAAAATTTTATATCTGGTAAGAAATAGGTTAGATGGATTAAAGCTTGTTTCTCTATAATTTCATATTCAATGTTGGTCAATGGGTTAGAAAACATAATTATTTAAAGCCAAGAGATGCCTTAGATAGGGATATCCTCTATCACCATATTTATTCATTATTATGGCAAAGGTTTTGGGTAGGAACTTGAAGAAGGCTAACAAATATGGGCTTATAAGTGGACTTAAGGCTAGTAATAACATCGACAACATCACCCATCAACAATTTGTAGATTATACAACCCTTTTTGAAAGGGCATGGATAAATGAGGCTAGAGCTTTGAATAACTTATTAAAGGAATATGAAAGAGCTTCAGGTCAAAAATTTAATAGGAGAAAATCCAAAATTTACTTACTAAATACTTCAGCTAAAATAAAAGTAAAAGTTTGCAGGTTACTTCAAATGGAGGAGGAAAATTTGCTAGCAACTTATCTAGGGATGCCCTTATTTGAGGGGATAATGAGGATAGACTTATGAAATCTAGTTATAATTAAAGTTTAGAATAAACTATTTGCATGGAAAGGTAGATGGTTATCATTAGCAGGAAGAGTGTAGCTAATTAAGTTAGTCTTACAAGACATTTCAGCATATTACATGTCATTGTATACTATGCCAAAATTAGTAGACAAAGTTTAACCTATATTATACAATCCTTTTTATCGTCAGTTTTACAAATAAAAGGAATTTTCCTTTGGTGAAATCGAGCAAGGTGTGTGATGTTAAAACTAGGAGAGGTCTCATTTTAAGAGTTCTTATAGATGTAAACTTAGCTCTTCTGGGAAAAGTAATATGGATATTGTACAAAGAGAATCAAAGACAATGGGCATGAATTCTTCTGAGTATGTTGAGCCCAATGACCCAAGCTTAAAATTTATTGCATTCTCTTTACCAAATAGTTTTGCACTTTGGAATGGTTAAAAAAATCTATTGATCTAGTGATTAAAGGTTTAATATGGGAACTGGGAACTTGAGAAAAAAAATTATTTGGATGGATACTTGGTGTGTTAAAAAACCACTCAATCTAGATACAATTATGAAACCTTGGATGAGATTACTTCAAGATAAATATGGTGATATGATTTCAAATATTTTGTACAAGGATTAGGAAGGAAGATACAAATTGAAAGAATAAATTTTTACAACTATACAAGACATTAATGTTAGGAGGCAGATGAGTAGAAAGATAATAATTGTGATTGTTTCAATGGGAGCCAAGGATAAATTGATTTTGGAGTTGAATAGCTTAGGATAATACACAACAAAAAGTGGATATAATGTAAATGACCAATAAAATAGGAATATCATAAGAATATGGATAGATATTTGGGATTGCCCAAGCATTCCTAAATTTAAAATAATTGTTTGGCTAGTAGGTCATAGAAAAATTTTAACCTAGGATACCCTTATGAAAAGGGGTTTTCATGGTCCCTCTCAATGTGTTGTTTGTAAAAAGGAGGAGAGTATAGACCATCTATTAGGACATTGCTTAATAGTCTAGAATTTATGGCAATGGATTCTTAATATGTTTGGTAAATACATGGTGATGAATAGCAAAATTGAAGAATGGTTAAAGCAATGGCAGAACACTTTTAAAAAATAGGATTTATAGACAATCTAGGATATATCAAAAGATACAATACTTTGGACTATATGGCTAGAAAGGAATAGAAGAATATTTAAAGGAAAGGAAAGTAGTTTAGAGGTAATTAAAAGGAAGATATGTTTAGCCATAGAGGAGTCTAATCCAACCCTATCAACTCACCCAGTCCCTAATCTAGAAGCAAAGAGCCTTGATAAATGGATTCAAGTCATAAAATGGAATTACGATTTTGGGTACAAGGGAAACAAAAAGAAGGCAAAGAATATAAAGTGGAAGCCACCAGATGTGGAGTTGGTCAAATTGAATTTTAATGGAACATCTAAAGGAAAATCTAGGACCAATGAGAGGAGGAGGAATAATTAAAATAATAGAGGAGAGATTTTGTCTCATTACGCTTTCAATAGTGGATTTAAGACAAATAATGAAGTTAAAGCCTGGGAAATTTTAGAAGGGTTAAAAATATGCAAACAAATTAAATGGAATAGAGTATGGATGGAAGGTGGTTCACTCAGTAATAAATGCAATTTTCAGGAAAGGAAAGGCTCCATGGAACATATAAGAGATAATTATGGAAATTCAAGATCTTGTTAAAGAATTTGAAGAAATCAGGTTTACACATACATTAAGGGAAGGAAACAAATGTGTAGATAGGCTAGCCAATAGAGGGGTTTTAATTGAGGACCGTGAAGTTAAGTTCTCTTTTCCATGGTTAAAGGAAGTAGTAAGTTTAGCAAAATCTAACAAAAATATGTTGACTACATGTATCAAATAGTAATTAAGATTTACTTTAATGTTTTCCATTGGTAATATATACTTTATTGTATAACATTAATGTGTTCATATAAACTATTTATTATAATTTTTGTGGTTGCACTTGTGTTTTAGGAAGGAAACTAGCAATCCAGATTTGGTAAAGTAGACTATGATAGTGCGATGTTTTGGAAATATTACTCTACTAAGATGCAATGCATAGATAGTAGAGGTGAAGTTTTGGTATTGTGAAGGCTATTGTAACCAAAGAACCGAACACGAATATTTGAATAAAAATAGAGAGAGAAGTAGATTTTCCAAAATGCCCTTTTATATTGATATTGATACAACTTTTTACAAAATATTTTTTTGAATTACTCCAAGTGTGTTGGGAGCAATGTTACAATGCTTCTTGTCTATCTGCAATACAATGCTTTGATGGAGGAGGGGAAATCTTCCAACTCTTCCGTAGGATGTGGTGTTCTTTCCTCTTTTGTCACAGCTTCAAGGGGTAAGTGGGCTTTGGTATCCAGTAAGGGACCACTTCAGCTTCAGTAGCTTATTCCAAAATACCTATCACCTGCACACATTCCAACCGGCAAAGGGGATTAGTAGCACCTGTATACTTGAACAATAAGAATAATGCATGCATAAAACCCTAAGCAAATAATAATATGAAATAAATAACTAAACAAATCAACAAATAAAAAGCCTTGCTAATCAAGTGAATTATGTTAGTGATCTCTAATGTGCATGCAATTTTGTGCTCGGGACTGTGGAACCGCGAAAGCGTGGTTGTGGACTAGAAACCGTGGACCTACGATTATGAAATCGTGGACCTGCATTTTCTACTGTGAAACTATGGGCGAGCGGTTCAGATTGAAATGATAGGTCACCTAGAGATACATGCCAATGGTCAAAATCGATCTTGTGCTCTCAGTTTCTCGTTGGATTTGGATATATTTTGGTAGCTTGTTGGTATGCCAATTCAGCTCTCTTTGTTTGGTGGATTAATGGTGCTTTTATATGCTTCTTGGGGCTTTGGAGGGGAATGTGAGGTGGTAAGTTTGACTTTCCAAGTGGTAAATCTGAACTACCAAGTGGAAGGGGCAGTTACAATGAGTCATTCAGTATGGCTCACTTAACTGGGGTGATGTGGTTTCAAGTGGAGTGGGATGTGGGATGATGTTTTATGTGAAGGGACAAGGATACAACACCAAATGAGTTGTGGCATGGGTGTTGGGAATCTGTCTCATGTGCAAGGACAAGGGGGACAGGAGTGGGTAATATGTGGCATGGATGTTGGATGAAATGTCTAGGACACATGTCCAATGGGTAGACAGGGTATCCTAGGGTGATTTTCTTAATTAAATAAATTAGGAAAATAGGATGATGTGTAGGATTTTATATCCCTAAGTTTAGACTTAGGCATATAGTTTTATTATGCAGGATTTGATGGTGGGGTGGTGAATGTGACTTAGAGAGTGTCAAATTTTGGTGTCTATAGCTGCCCCTTTTTGTACTACGTTGTGTAAAATACAATGCGATGCAAAAACTAATGACATCTAACTTTATTGGATGAGCGGACTCAAATCTTCTTGACGCACAAGAATGAATGACTTTTGAAAAAAAAAAATTATTGAAAATTTTGATTTGTTTGCTTACCCCCTCAATTGGTAAGTGGGTGACTAAGCCTAATAACCATTTGATGAAAAGTTTATGATTTTCCTGTGTTTTTATGCAAAGGATTGTTCCAAGATTGGTGACTTTCCATTCAAAAGACCGTTTGATTTGATTGACATGCATGTTTGTGTTTTGAAGGAACCAATCATCCTAGGTGTCTGTCCCAGTGACTGTTAGCAATTTCTTAATGCAGATTGATTGTATCATTACCGTGCTTTGTAACCTCATGGAGTGGGCGTCAATTTCAACCTTGGGTTGATTTGATTGAATTTTTCCTTGAGCCTATTAGACTTTCGTTTGTTTTTTTTTATGTAATTGCTAATATGCGGTTTTTATCCTACGAAAAATGCGTTTACGCGTTTTGTGGCACATGCGTCGCAGGAAACATGGGTGCACATTTTTTAATGCCAAAAGCGGTTATATAAAGGCGTGATGTCGCTTTCAATTCATTCTGTCAGTTGTCATTTTGCGATTTGTTGGAGTGATTAGTGAGATGGAGCTTGGCGAGGGTAGTTGTGGTAGTGGCTCGACTAGAGCAGAAGTCGGTGCCCGGTTTGCTGAGGTAGGTGGTCCCTCCTTTTTATGTTTTTTTTTGTTTGTTTGTTTTTTTATTTGTTTGTTGCTCTTTTTTTTCTTATTGTTTTTTATAATTAAGTGGGGTTGGTAATGAATTATTTATTTGTTTTTTTTTTTTTTTACCTAGGAGTAGGTAAAATTTTTCCGTTTTTGTTTTTATTACCTAGGAGTAGGTAAAATTTTTCTGTTTTGTTTTTTATTACCTAGGAGTAGGTAAGTTTTTTTTTTGTTTTTTTTTTATTACCTAGGATTAAGTAAAAGTTTTCCAATTTTTTTTTATTACCTATAGGTAGGTAAAATTTTTTTGTTTTGTTTTTTATTACCTAGGATTAGGTAAAAAATTTCTGTTTTTGTTTTTATTACCTAGGAGTAGATAAAAATTTTCTGTTTTGTTTTTTATTACCTAGGATTAGATAAAATATTTCTATTTTTTTTATTACCTAGGAGTAGGTAAAAAAAATTTGTTTTTGTTTTTGATTACCTAGGATTAGGTAATTTTTTTCCGTTATTGTTTTTATTACCTAGAAGTAGGTAAAAAAATTTCATTTTTTTTTATTACCTAGGAATAGGTAAAAAAAAATTGTTTATTTTTATTACCTAGGAGTAGGTAAAATTTTTCTATTTTTGTTTTTTATTACCTAGGAGTAGGTAATTCTTTTTTTTTTGTTTTTGCTTATTTCTTGTATGTCTTGCTAATTTTAATTTGTTTGCTTTTCAGGTTAAGCTTCTTGATGCTCGGCATAGGTGGCCAAGGACCATTCGAAAAGTGTGGAAAGCACTTTTTGATGACGATTGGACTCTACTGCAGACCATTGGTCTAGACGGTTGTGGGCGGTTAGGCACCGTCCGAGCTGATGAGGATATTCTTTCGGTGCTTATTGAGCGCTAGGATCTAGATAGAGGTACTTTTTAGCTCCTGATAGAGGAGCTGACTATCACCCTCGAGGATATCTACCATATATTTTGCATTCTTGTCGAGGGTCCTGATGTTTGGGTTGGCCTCAACAAGGAGGCTTTATTCCCTTTGTTTGGTGAGATGTGGGATGTTGATTGCAGTAGGGGGTATTGCGTATTTGGATCTCTACATAGTTGGTAGCTTGGTTTCATTGTCGGTTTTTATGATGTACATACTGAGAAACATGTTGTTACCCAATTCCATGGGATCAAGGATCCCGTGGAACCAGGTTCCTATTGTTCTTGATCTGATAGTTGATCCTCATCGGTTGGCCTGGGCTCCCACTCTTATTTTTGAGGTTTACAGTGAGCTTTATGAGGTGAAGATGCGAGCGTGTAAGGGCTTGGGTTGCGGTTTGTTCCTCCAGATTTGGTGTTGGGAGCATATTATCATTGGTCGCCCTGTTGGTTTACCTTGTGGTGTGGATGCCACTTCTCCTCGTGCTTACAGATGGGTACTTAGTGAGGATGTTAGTAGATCAGTAGTGAGCACTTCATATTATAGAGATATCCTGCGTTATCTGACTAGAGACTTGATGAGTTGGCATCCTTGGAGAGGTTTGTATTGGGTGATGGATGTAGTAGAGCTTCATCGTATCAAGCGAGGATGATGGGTTGTTGGCGCTCATCTTAGGGATATGGAGTTCATTTAGTTCTTGTGAGTGCAGCATCAGTTTGGTTTTGTTCAGGATGTTCCTGATGCACCTGTTACCTACAGGCGACGAGGTGACGAGCTAGGGCTACCTGTTGCTCCTGATTTTTGGTGAGTCGACGATCCTTATGATGACCCTAACTTGGAGGTGTTTGACTTGGATGATGTGGGCACTACTATTGAGTATGATGAGTGGTTTTTGAGTCAGCCTCTTTGGACTCCTAGTGTCATCATAGATGACGATGGGAGTGGTGATGACGCAGATTCTAGAGGTTGGGTTCCTTGGTCGACGAAGTGCTGATGAGGTAGCTCTTCAAGAGATGATATGGGTACGAGCTTTTCGCATCCTGAGGAGGCTGGTGGCTATGGTGGTGATGGTGGTGATGGTTGTGTTGGTGACGAGGATGATCCTCCTCGACAGACTAAGAAGTATTGGGACATGCTACAGGCTGAGAATGACATCTTGGGTTTAGAGGTTACTCGTCTAAAGGGCAAGTTGACAGGGTACCAGGGTGAGGTAACTCACCTCTAGGGTGAGGTGGATCGGATGCGTGATGGGCCTAGTAGTGATGCTCTCACTACAAAGGACTTAGAGATTTCTAGGCTTGGAGGTGAGGTCACTCGGATAGAGGGCGAGCTGACTTGGCTATAGGTAGGGTCCGATGGAGGTGACACTGTGGCTACTTTTTCTACTTTACGAGTAGAGATTTCTGAGTGGATTGCTCATGAGGGTGCTGACTTGAGGAGCCTGCATAAGCAGGCTGTTTATATAGAGATGTTGGAGAACATTCTGCACCAATGTCAGATTCCTTTGCCTTTTCCTCCTTCTTCATTAGCCACTACTGCTACTCGAGGGATTGATAGGAGTCACAGGACTCATCATTCACCAAGTTCTCATGGTGCTTCTACAACTTAGGGTCCTCAGAGGGATCCTGTTGGTACTAGCTAGTGCAACTTGTCGCTTCTCTTTTTGTATTTTGCTTTTCAATTTTTTTTTCTATGAGCCTTAGTGCTTTGATGTATACATCTTGCGAGCATTTTGTACCTTTGGGAATTTCATTTTTATACATATATATATACATGGATTTGTATTTTGGTTATCTCATGTGTTAATGTTTATTATTATGCTTTTTTAATATGCTTTTTTTGTGCATATGTGTGCATTGTTCACATTTTATATTTGTGCAATGATAAATGAATGTAACTAACATGTAATATGCAGCTTATGTTTTTCATTTAACTATATGATGATATGCATGATGTTTTTGTAATATTTTATATCTCAGAGTAGTTGACCATTACTTGTTCATTTTTTGCAATTGTGGGTATCCAACTTGATGACTCTTTGTGTTTGGTGTATGATGGGTGTATGTATATGATAATGCAGAATATGGGATAATGATATGATATTTGGTATGGTTATTTAATATATAACATTGGAGTATTTTCAAAGACTCAAACATTCTATTTATTTTAACCATTTTCTCAATGTTCGTCTAACCTTATTTAGGACCAAGGTGTGTGCGAGTGGAGTTCATTTTCTAAATATTTGGTTTGGGAATGACCCTAAGCAATCAAAAATAAGTGCATGTGTATGTGAAGTTTATTAACTCATGATGAGTAAAATTGGATGTTACCTTTTTGGGTTTACCAATTAGCTAGCTTATCCGTATGTGCGGTCAGAGGTCTTTTCTCTTTGGAGAAAGACGTATTGCCCTACATGAGTTTACTCCACTGCTAGTCAAGCGTCTATAGCTCCGATGGAGGTTCGCTCCATATTCTAATGATTCGATCTTTGAGCTTTGGGGATGACTACATAACTTTCTAAGGGGAATGTAGTACGATCCTTCTTGCTTTTATGATTTGTGGTGTGTGTATAGTATTTTTCATGATAGATTTTGGGGAATCGAATTCTCAATCGAAGTGTGATGATAATGTGATCTTATCCTTACTGTCTACCTTTTTTAATTTAATTATTTGTATTGTTGTGATGGTGGTGAAAACCACATTTTTTATTTAGACTGTGTTGCATAATGGGACAAGTGGGGAATATTTCCTTTTTGCTTCAAGGTTGTACCCAAGTTGGCATTATCCTTTCTTACTCAAAATGTTTTTAAATTTGCAAAGTTTTTTTGGTTCAAGATTGCTTCAGGGTCAATCTACCATACTCAAGACTTTCTTAATGTGTCATAAGTGCTTTGGTCCTAAAGAAAATTGGACATATTATGATTTGTGGTTTTTTTTTCACTAGACATTTTTGAGTGACTGAAATTTTGATTTATGATATAGTAACACATGGGTGAGTATGAACTTTGTTGACTTGCAAAGAGTCTTAGTTGGGTATCTCCAATTCTTTGGAACTTGTTTTTACTTGGTCGTATCATCACCACTATGAAAGATCACTAAACATGGGATGGGATGGATGCAATTATGTGTTTATTTTAATGTTGTTGTATGCATGTGATATGCCTATTTAATGCACCAGATTTTTTTTTTGTAATATGCAAATGCAACATGCTAAGCGCTAGATACATATTTATATTTACAATGTAAAAAAACTCTGGAAATAAAAATTCTTTTCTTTTTTTGTTTTAAGCCATGTACATATATACATATATTGCAAGTCGTTTCATGCATAAAATACCTTTAGGTGCATTATGTTTAGTGATTTTGGCTCCAATTATCCTTCCAAGTTGGCAATTCAATATGTTCCTGGTCCCAATTTATGCTTTACAATGTACAGGTCTAACCAATTAGCAATAAATTTATCTCTTAAGTGTGGCAATGCATTGGTATTTTGTTGATTTTCCTTGAGCACTAGGTCCCCCACTTGAAATTCGTGAGGATGGACTTTTATGCTATAAGCACATTTAATTCTATCTTGATATACTCGTAAGTGATCCAAGGCATTGATACATTTTTCATCAATAAGTGTCAATTGGTCAAGACGTGTTTGTCTAGCTATTTCATCATCCATGAATTCCTGTAATGTTATTCACAAGGAGGGTATATCGAGATCTAAAGGTAATATAGCTTCAACACCGTAAACTAGTGAAAATAGTGTTGCTTCCATTGGCGTTCTGATGTTCGTTCTATAAGCCCATAATGCCAAAGGAAGTTGAGTATGCCAATCTCGATGATTTTCTTTTACCATTTTCTTGAGAATAGATATCATTGTTTTGTTGGTTGCTTCAACTTGCCCATTTGCTTGTGGGTAATAAGGTGTGGAGAAACTGTGTTGAATTTTGAATTTGTTGCACAATTCTCTAACATCCTTATTCTTAAATGACTTCCCATTATCAAAAATTATTTTTTAGGGTATTCCAAAATGACAAATAATATGTTGAAGTATAAACTCCGCTATTCGAGGTCCAGTTGTAGTGGTCATTGAAATTTATTCTACCCAATTTGTGAAATATTATGTCACAGTTATGATGAACTTATGTTATCTTGATGAAGCAGGTGATATTTTACCAATCAAATCGAGACCCCATTTTGAAAAGTTCCAAAGACTCTGAATGGGTTGTAATGTGTGCGATGGTACATGAGTCAAATTTGCATGATATTGGCACTTTCGACATCTTTTGACATATTTGCAATAGTCATTTTCCATGACTGGCCAATAGTATCCCATGTGTAGTATTCTCTTTGCAATGGCCATTCGACTGAAGTGGCCATCGCAAGTACCATCGTGGACTTCTATTATTGCTCATTCTACTTCGATCAGATCTAAACATCGTAATAATATTCCATCATACCCACATTTGTATAATACATCCCCTAGTAGAGTAAAACGAATTGCTTTTTGTTTGAATGTTATTTTTACAGTTCATGTCATTTCTACTGGGAGTATTCCAAACTTGAGAAAGTCTCTTATCTCATCAAGGTAAGAATCATAAGGTTCAGCATGTACCAAGCAAACATTCTTCTTACCTATATATTTTGCCTTTTGAATTGATGATTTGTATGTTGTTGCTATGATTAGCGGTTGTACTTCTCCATTTTCATTCTTAGGGATGAGAGATCCTAAAGAAGCCATTGCATCCGTAAATCTATTTGTTGATTGTGGTAAATTACTAATTTTGTACCAGTAAAATTTTTCTAGCAATCGTATTGCTACTTCATGATATTTCTTTGACTGGTTATTTACACTGGTATTCTCCTTTTACTTGGTATATAACTAGTTGAGAATCCCCAAAAATGCTTAGTATTTTTATGCCCATTGTTATAGCGGATTGAAGACCTAAGATTAAGGCTTCATACTCTGCATTATTATTGGTGCATGTGAAGTCAAGTTTGAATGATAAAGAAATTGTTATTCCTTCAGGTGTATAAAACATGACTTATGCACCTTGTCCTTTTTCGCACTTGGATCCATCAAAGAACATTGTCATATCTGCTTCATCCTTAGGTGAAACTACTTCTTGTTTAGTGATAGAAAATACTGAATCATCTGGAAGCTCAATTATTAATGGTTTATCATTGTGGAGTAGACCTTCTGCTAGTTTATCAACTATCACTTGACATTTTATGGATTTTTGACTTACGAATTCGAGATAAAATTCGGTTAAAATCATTATTCATTTAGCAGTTAAGGTGTTGTTGTATGTGTGAGTCATCATGTATCGTAGAGTATTTTATCTGGCTATGACATAGGTAGTATTTCTTAGCATATAATTTCTAAGTTTCTTAGTGGTGAAAACCACTGCTAAGCATAACTTTTCGACATAAGCATATCTTGTTTTGTAACTTACCAGTGTTTGGCTAATATAGTAAATTGCTTGCTCCTTATGTTTTTTGTTCTTTTGTGCAAGCATGATACCTAGTGTAAAATTAGTTGCAGAAATGTATAGGTGAAAAAGGATTTCTGATCTAGGTGGTGTAAGAACTGGTGGTGATGCCAGATACTTCTTTATGTCATCAAATGCTTCTTGACATTCAGTTGTCCATGAAAATGTCACTCCCTTTTGTAATAGGTGGTTGAAAGGCCTGCATTTATCTGAGAGTTGTGCAATGAATCATCGGATAGATTGGATCTTTCCTTGTAAACTACGCAAATCTTTCAATGTTTCGAGAGGTGGCATTTCTAATATTACTTTTACCTTACCTAGATTTACTTCAATGCCTCACTTGGAGACAATGAATCCTAGAAGTTTTCCTGATGTGACTCCGAATACACACTTCTTAGGATTTAGCCTTATTTTTTGTTCTATCAATTGATCAAACCCTTTTTCTAGTACATCGATGTGCTCAAGACGTGTCTTTGATTTAGCAATAAAATCATCTACGTAATCCTCGATTATCTTATGCATATAATCATGAAATATGTACGTCATAGCTCGTTGATATGTTGCTCCTACATTCTTAAGTCCAAAAGGCATCACTCTATAACATAACATCCCCTAGGGTGTTATAAATGTCATCTTGTGTTGGTCTTCGAGGTTAATTCGAATTTGGTTGTATCCCGAGAAACAGTCCATTAAGGAAAGCATTTCATGACCAACGCAGGAATTTACCAGTTGGTCGATATTAGGTAAAGTAAAATTATCTTTGGAACATGCTTTTTTAAGTCTCAAAAATCAGTGCATACGCGTATCACTCCGTTAATTTTGTGAATGGGTGCCATATTTGAAAGCCATTCTGGGTAATAAATTGGTACTATGAAGTGCACATCCAACAACTTTTGCATTTCTTTTATAATTAATGTGACTATTGGATGAACTTTCCTAAGCTTTTGTTTGAAATGATTTGTATCATGTGTCAGTATAAGGTTATGGACTACCAGGTCTGGATCTAAACCAGGCATGTCTTTGTATGACCATGCGAACACTTCTTTCTTTTTCATTAGCATGTTTATTATGCATTCGTTTTCTTCTACATATAAATCTTTTACAATTTTGATAATTTGGGTATTGTCCATGTCTTGACTAAGGTTCACATCTATAGATTCTTCAATTAGCATGTGAGAACCTTCTTCTAACAAATGTGGAGTTGGGATGAGGTGGATATAATCCACCACATTTTCAAATGCTTCTAGGGTTTCGCCCTCTATCTCAGTTTGAAAAACTGATTTGTTTGATGATGAAGGTTGTTGTGGAATATATGTGTTTGAAGCACGCAACAACTCTTTAGACAGGATAAACTCGGCAGTGGATGGCGGGGATGAAATCTTGTCCATGGCTATGAGACTAGTGTTGATTTGGATCGGTTTTGTATCATCATATGGATTGCAGAGTGGGGTGAGCAAATCAACATAAATTATGTTGACATGATGGAAATGATGTGGCTATGATTCGAGAATCGATGACTCATCTTCTCTAGGTTACAACTGACATAATATGTGTGATTGGCGATGATGTATGTGATGCTAATGTGATGGATGAGGTTCTACTTCAGGACCCTCATGCTCCTTATTTAGTCAAAAAAGAGTGTGGTCTAGTGGGAATTTCTTTTGATACCAGTCATCTCTTTGTATAGTTTCTCCATATATTATCTCCTCTTGAGGCTCTTCTTCTTCTTGATTAAGCTATTCATGATGTGCCTTTGCTTGTATCATTCTTCTAGCTTGTATTTCATGCATATGATTCATGAATATCATTTCAATTTCATCCTCTTCATCATCGTCACTTATCCAAAAACCATTAGCATTTGTGTGAGGTCCCAATACCAGTGGCGCATCATCTAGCCTAAGGTAGGTCATATCTATAGTATATTTGGGCTCTTGTTTCAAGGCTTGCTCTTAAGGGTAGAAAGTGTAGATTTGATAACCACCATCTATTTGTTCATCCTCATCATTAGGTTCATCTTCCACATTGCTCTTTTCTTCCTTTTCTTTGCATTCTATGTCAAGTTCTTGGAAATATTGATTAAGCAAAGAGCTTGCGATGGAAGGTTTATAGCCTGGACTAGAGTGGTCACTTGGCTCTCTATATTCTAGTTCAATAATATGGTGAAGATCTTGTTCATGTCTTCCAAGTCCATATCCTTACCAATTAACCCCTCCATATATGAAATTGATTGCATTTATTTGAGAACCCATTCTATATATATCACCTATAGCTAAAGGTGGATCGTGAGGGCGACCATAATCCCTGACTGATTCAATGGGTGGTGTAACTATGACACTTTCAATAATGTACTCACCAATGCTTGGATTGGTGATATGTACTGCAACTCTAGATGGTTGGGATACTAATGGCTCGGTAGATGAATAGGGTTCTTGTACATTAGCTTGTGGATCCACTGGCGATGGTGGATTATATTTAATAGGTGGCCCTATTTGTGAGACTACGGGTTCTAATAATTATGATGTAGTGATGGATGGTGTGGGTTGTGCTGTGAATATGAATGGTTGTTGTGGATTTGGAAGTTTACTATATGGAGTTGGTGGTTGGTTAGCATGATGGGTAGGTGCGACTTGAAAATGAAATGCAGTGTTTGAAGGGTGCATTGAGCTAACACTTTTGGATGCAAAAGTTGGGTCAACTATAGGCAATTATTCTTGAATGGGTACTTTTTAGGATATGCTACTAGATGGAATGGCCCTAATGGCTAGTGGTTGGATAGTTAGATGGATTGATGGAAGCAAGGGCTCATATGGGTTTGAAATAAAGTTGCAGTATTTGAAAGGTTCTATGTCAACTAGTATGCAATGCACTTTGCCTTCATGTACATATTTTAAGCATTGATGCAATTTTGAAGGCACACACTTCATTTCCCTAATCCAAGGGCATCCAAAAATTATGTTGTATTACATTTCTCCTTCCAAGATTTGGAATATAACATGTATTTTTTTCACCCCCACAGTGACAGGAAGAACAACATTCCCCACAGTTGAGTATAAAGCATCATTAAAATCCCTAAGGGTGAATGTGGATGTTGTGATGTGAGATGATGGAATGTTGAGCTTCATCATTGCAGGTGTGGTGATGAGGTTGATTGAAGAACCAATATCAATAAGCACTCTCTTGAATGGTTTCCTGTCAATGTGAGCTACTATGTGCAGTGGTGGATCAGGTGAATCTGCTGAGATTTATTTTTCCTCGAAGTCATAAAATACTATCGAGGGTTCCATACACTTTTGCACACTCCCCACAAAGGAATTGAATGCATTGGGGACTTCTGACTGAACTTGGATAGACTTTAAAATTTTCATCAATGCTTCCCTATGAGGTGTTGATTGTTGTATTAGCTCACATATTGACTATTTTGTCAAAGCTATTTTCAAGCTTTGTGTTAACCGGTTGTTCAAAGTAACAATTGGGCAATTGTGGAACGACAGTGGTGGAATGCTTGGTCTAAGTTGTATGGGCACATTTGTTGGTTGTGTTGTTGGAGCCTATGTTGTGCTATTAGCTTGCCTTTGTCCATGGGTAATTATGCTAATAGCTCCTACAAAACCTTATGGTATTTGAGAAACATAATTAACCTGGTTGGGAGGAACTATAGAAGTTGATGCTCCCATCGATTGTTGATTTGCCTCTCGATGTGGCAAATATATCTGATATATGCCTAGGTTTTGATTGTTTTGGGCTAGTGGATTGTCAACTTTGATTGTACCCAATTTCAATAAATCTTGTACAATTCCTTTAAATCCATGACAACCTTCAATATCATGTCCTCTTTGTCTATGATATATGCAAAAGAGGTGTTCTTTGTAACCTTTTGTTTTTGGTTTGTTAGGATCTTTAGGTTTCATTTCTAGCAATGTAAAAAGTTTCACTGCATACAACTTCTGAAACACTAATGAATATGGCTCTTGTACTGGTGTGTAATTTCTTTTTGGCTTAAAATGATGTTGTTTCCTTTCTACAGGTTGTGTTTGATTTTATGCATGTTGTGGAGGTGGAACCGCTTGATAACTCGATTGTTTCAGTTTTTGTTGTTGTTGGGGTTGTTGTATTTGTGTTTGGGTTGGTTGATTTATCTGTGGTTGGCCCAAAACTATTTGGTTAACCTGTGTGGTCTTATATTGATTGTGGTTATTCCCCTTTTGATTTTTATTGTGCCACTCTTTCTTCTTAGGCTTTATCACGCCTTCTTGGATTTTTATTTCTTCAATCAATTTTTCTTGGGTGAGTGCCTCATCAAATTTTCTATACTATTGTAGCTGTAGTAATGAAGAGATGGGTCTACCAAAACTCTTCGTGAACATCTGTATTATCTCTAGCATAGGGAGGGAAAATGGTAATTTGATCATGACTGATCTCCACCTATTACCAAATTCATAGACTGATTCATCGTCATATTATTTTAGATAAATCAAATCAGTCAATGTGGTTTGTTTTCTAACATTCAGGGTGAATCTTTCCAAGAACTAGTCTGCTAGTTGTTCAAAGGTAAAAACACTTTGATGTGGCTGGTGGTTGTACCAGTCTTATGCTTCTCCCTCTAGTGTCTAAGGAAATGTATGTAACAATAATACATCATTGCTTTTGATTCTGAAGCATGTATTCACAAATCTAGTTGTATGATCACGAGGGTCCTCTCCCCCTTTAAATTCAAGCTTCGGTATTTGAAAATCTTGTGGATATGGTGGCTCAGGTATCGAAGCATGAATAGGGTGATTGAGTAGTTGCCTCAAATTTGGCTTTTGGTATTGCAAACGTGGGGTTTGCATGGCAAGACTATCAATCTAACTCTGTAAAAATTGGTATCTAGGGTCATCCACAGGACTGACACTTGAATGTACTTGATGTTTTTGGTAATGGGGTGGATTGTATGTAGGTTGTGGGTGATAATACATGGGTGGTTGAAATTTGTTATGGTATGGGATCTAAGGGATGTTATGGTATGTATGGGGTGATGGTGGTATGATGTTAAGCTGACCTGTTGCGTTAGCATATGGGTGTGGCAATTGATTATGAACCACAGTGGTAGAAGGAGGGCGCATTACCCAAGACAGGTCTTGGATAAAGGCATTAGGTTGATATGATGTAGGTGGAAATTCTATTCAATCCCTTGCAGATATTGGTTGGGGTCAGGGTTCATGCTACAGTTAGCATTATCTAAAATCATTTGTTGCAGTTGTAAGAAAGCTTATTGCAAATCCATTACATTTGAAGTAGGAACCGCTTCATATGATGTGGTAGACTGGGTTGGTTGTGGGACAACCATGGTAGTGGAAGTAGGTGGAGGGTAAGTACAAAAAGGTATCTCTAATGACTGTGGCATGGTATGAGATGTATGTCTTATGAGTGTGGTGGGGGGAAAGGATGTTGGGGCTTGTAAAATAATAGAAATTGTCTCATACAAGGGATTAGTGGAAACAGTAATTTTTTGAGGTAATGTGGGGGGTAATTGGTTGGTTGACGATGGTTTATTGACCAATGCTATAGTAGCTAACTCAAAAAGAGGATTGGTAAAAAATTGTTCTAACTGCTACGGATATGTGAATGTGAATTCTTGTTGTGTTGAGGGTATGACACGAGATGGGATGGAGAGTGGTGGCAATGATGGGAAGACGATTCCAACTGCATTCAAGTACATTCTAACAATATCCATATCAAACATGGTGACATGACTATCTACCACTATAGGAGGTTCACTCCTAGGTGTCTCAGGTATGGCTATGTGAGTAGCCCTATGCATAATTTTTATGTCTGTATTAGGGGAATTACTAGAAGGCCCTACATTAAGACTTTGGGACATAGAAAGGGGCATGCCTACTTGTCCTACCACCAAAGTGGGAGGTACGTTACCCGACTGAGAGGCCATATGGGAAGACCACTGACATTGGTTTGATATTATTTTCTTAGCTATTATGTGGTACAATGCCAAGTGTGACTATCTATGTAAAAAAAAATGACAATATGATGCAATACAACACACAAAGTAAACAAACACTCAAAAAAAAATTGAAGCTAGATTTTCGTATTTCTCTTTTTTTTTGTTGGAAAATGGAAAAGTCGTGTGCTCAATATTTTGCCCTAAATGAATCTAGGATTTCACCTGTATACTCGCAGATCGACAACCTAGCTATGAACTCCAGGTCATGTAATCCTTCCTATAATGTGTGGAATGAAGCCCACACACGGCCATGGAGCATAGGTCCTACCAATTCATCACCTAGTTCACCCACATTCTACGATACACCTCTTCGAGGAGAAATACATGCTATAATCCACAGGCTATGACGGATCTTGGAATCAGCCTTGGCAAATAATGGGGTATGATGTTGGTGGTTCGATGATGAAATCCAAACCTGACGGTGATGAAATCCAGTCATTTTCCAACATTTATGTGAGTGTGTGGTGGTTTTGTTTAACTAGGGTGTTATGCAATAATACCATGCAATTCTATTTTAATGCCTAAATGCAGAAAACAAGGAACATAAAATGACAAACAACAAATCAAGAGAAAAAATACCACCTTCAGGTCTAATTCCAATCGACTTCTGTTTGACAGGGCTAACCACGGGTGCACGGTTAGTTCTAGTAAACTATGAATGTGTGGTTTGCCAATCGAGCGTCTGCGTTTGGAATGTTCCAACCGTGGATGCACGGGTCCTTTCTGCTAATAGAAATAGATGGGGATTTTTATAGACCTGAACCTAAAATTAACACCCAAGCTATTCCTAACCAAGTGAATGCAAGATGATCTATTTCCTATCATGCAGATGCAGATTCTTTTTAGCCTTTTTGGTTATTGTATGTATGAATGCAAATTTAGAGTATCTTTCTCTATCCTAAGACCTAAATGCATACAAGAACATACAAGACCAAACCTATCAATACTGATAACAGAATGCAAAAACTCAACAAGAATAAAGAAAGAAATAATAATGATCAAAAGGTACAGAACTATGATCCCTTCGCTATTCCTTCTACTGTCAACTGTTGGCCCGCGTTTCTGATGCAGCAATCATGCTTTTGCATTTTCTCATATAGAAACCACGTGTCTATGTTTTCTCCCACCAAGAACCACGCATCTACGTTTTCTTAGACAAAAATCATGTTTCCACATTTCCATGATAAATAAT
Organism: Wollemia nobilis; assembly: GCA_028583015.1. NCBI lineage: Eukaryota > Viridiplantae > Streptophyta > Pinopsida > Araucariales > Araucariaceae > Wollemia > Wollemia nobilis. The sequence goes on from JAQPPZ010001344.1 coordinate 962,425, forward strand.
TAGGGTGCAAGGTTTTTTGAACGTATCAATTTAGAGTTGAATTGGTGCACACCTTGAATTATCAAAACCTGTAGATGTAGACAAAGATTAGTAAAAATATTTAGACAATAAGGCAAAAAAAAATAGGAACTTTAGGGGGTTCCATCATGATCACCATTTCTATAACCAAAGAACCGAACACAAATATTCGAATAAAAACAAAGAGAGAAGTAGATTTTCCAAAATATCCTTTTATATTGATATTGATACAGCTTTTTACAAAAGGTTTTTTGAATTGCCCCAAGTGTGTTGGGAGAAATGTTACAATGCTTCTTTTCTGCCTGCAATACAATGCTTTGATGGAGGAGGGGAAATCTTCCAACTCTTTTGCAAGATGTGGTGTTCTTTCCTCTTTTTTCACAGATTCAAGGGGTAAGTGGGCTTTGGTATCCAGCAAGGAACAACTTCAGCTTCAGTAGCTTATTCCAAAATACCTATCATCTGCACACATTCCAACCGGCAAAGGGGATTAGTAGCACCTGTATACTTGAATAATAAGAATAATGCATGCATAAAACCTTAAGCAGATAATAATATGAAATAAATGATAGAACAAATCAACAAATAAAAAGCCTTGCTAATCAAGTGAATTACGTTACTGATCTTTGATGTGCGTGCGATTTCATGCTCAAGATTATGGAACCACGAAAGCACGATTATGGACTAGAAGCCATGAACCTGTGGTTGTGAAATCGTGGACCTACATTTTTGACTGTGAAACCGCGGGCAGGCAGTTCTGACTGAAATTATAGGTCATCTCGAGATGCATGCCAATGGTCAAAATCGAGCTCACGCTCTCAATTTCTCATCGATTCTGGATATATTTTGGTAGCTTATCGGTATGCCAATTTAGCTCTCTTTATTTGGTGGATTAATGGTGCTTTTATAGGATTCTTGGGGATTTGGAGGGGAATGTGAGGTGGAAAGTCTGACTTGCCAATTGGCAAATCTAAACTGCCAGGTGGAAGGGGTAGTTATAGTGAGTCATTCAGTGTGGCTCACTTAACTAGGGTGATGTGGCTTCAAGTGGAGTGGGATGTGGGATGCTATTTTATGTGAAGGGACAAGGAGACAACACCAAATTAGTTGTGGCATGGGTGTTGGGAATTTGTCTCATGTGCAAGGACAATGGGGACAGGATTGGGTAAGATGTGGCATGGATGTTGGTAGAAATGGGTAGACAGGGTATCCTAGGGTGATTTTCCTAATTAAATAAATTAGTAAAATAGGATGACGTGTAGGATTTTATATCCCTAAGTTTAGACTTAGGCATATAGTTTTATTATACAGGATTTGATGGTGGGGTGGTGAATGTGACTTAGAGAGTGTCAGATTTTTGTGTCTACAGCTACTATAGAAAAATATCAAAAATCATGTTTTGGAATATTTGTATTCACATAGAAAATTTAAAAGATTAAAAAATAAAAATTAAAAATTCAAACATTTTATGTAAAATGACATAAGTTTCTAGCTATAGCATCCTAGTTGAGATGAGAAGTGAATCTATTTGTAAACTATCAAGCTCTAAAAAAGAGAGTTGTAATTTCTCAAGGGTGGGGGACCTAAGTACAATCCCTTGTTATCTAGCAAAAAAAAAAACAAAAAAAATTGTTTTGTTGGTGATAGCAAATATTAGAGGAGTTTTAAAAAAAAAAAATGAAAAACTCTATTTTTTTATTTCCAAAACCCTAGTTGCTTTTAGGAATTTTTTGGGTTGAGATCATTCGAAATGATGGTATTGATGCTCGAGAATGGTGGATGAAGTTTAGATCTCTATATTCTGGTGAGATTTTTTGGAATTGCAAACTTTTTTATCTTTTAAAAGAGGAAGCTCATGATTGGTGGGATATTCTTACTAAGAAAATGTATGCTAAGAAAAGAACTTGGACATGGGATGAAATGGAGCATGCATTCTTGAGTCAATAGAACCCTTATAAAAAGATAGCTATTTTGAAGGTCACCATCAAAGGATATGAAGAAGAAATAAAAAGGCTTCAAAGGGAACTTAAATAAACGAATAAAAATAATATAATAGAAGAACAAAATACAAATGAAAACATGTAAATTCATGGTTGTATTCAAAAGGAAAATATTAAGAAGCAAGGATCTAAGGAGAAGCAAGAAACAATTATGGTAAAGGAATAAGTTGAAGAACCATTAGAAAACTCAAAAGTTGAATTTACAATAGCAGTAGCAATAGAGTCCATGGAAGAAGCAACAACAAAGTCCAAGGAAGCCTTGTCAGAAGTGCACAAGGATGCACCAAAATAAAGGTATAAGAGAGAATATTGTGAAGAAGAATTAAAAATAAAAAAATAAATTGTTGAAAAATAAAAGGGAACAAAATGTTAGGTTAAGTTTTCAACATATCAGCACCCATACCACCCTAAGCAATAAAAATCTTGGAGGCATGGATTAAGGCATATATATTTTAGATCTACATGGAGTCCAAAAGGCATAAAGTATGGCAATGTTTGGCAAAAATGCATAATGTTTCTAGATTTCAAAGGGGTGTAGTAGCATTAGGGAACAAAAGGACCAACTGTCTGAAATATCAGAGTAGAGCATTAGAAGCATGGAGCCAATTAATCAATTATGAATATTCAAGTGGAACAATGGTAACTTGGCATCATAAAAAACCATCACTAATCAAAATTACACTTGGATGGATTGATGAACAAGACTAAAAATTCTCAAGAAAATGGATGTTGAATATTTGTATTGAAAAAATGAAGAAAATCCAAAAAATTGAATATAAAAATTTCATTTTTGTGAAAAAATATGTAGGTATCTAGTTATAGCATCTAAATTGAGATGATAATTAAATATGTTTGTAAAGTCTTAAGCTTTACAAAAGATATTTGTGATTTATCAAGGGTAGGAGACCCAAGTACAACCCTTTTTTCTCAAGAAAAAAAAAATATATTTAGTAGTAGCCATAATAAAATGAAGGATATTTAGTGGGCTTTTCATACAAGAAATTAAATTCCTATACCATTCCCTCAGACAATGCCATGAGAGCACTCCACCTACCATTTGACAATCTATCTCTTTCAATCCTACCACCTTGTTTGTGAAATAATCCAACTTTTTCTTTCATGTACTATTTATCATACTTTTGTCCTTCTTTAACAAACTTTGTTTTTTAATTCTACCATCTTGTCCACTAAGTAATCCATCAAATTTTTCTTTCATGTACTAATTATCATATTTTTTATCCTTATTTTGGAGGCTTGTCATGGCAGCATGTTATGTGCATGCATTCCAACTTTATGCTAAATCAATAAACTGAAACAACCATTTTATTTATAACACAGGAATATATAGTATATTATATAGTAATCAAATTGAAATAGACATGAATTCACACAATAAATCTTGACAATTAAAGATAAGTTCACACCATGTATGAGTGTGATTGGACATGTATCTTATGTAGGTAACATGATGGATGTAGGTTTACAAAAACATGTTGATGTATGTAAATGTGAAGGGAACATCCTATGATGTACTATTTTTACAACATGAGAGATCTCTCATCTTGTTGAAATCCTTCCTCATTGGCCAACCTTTATTGGGAAACTTTTATTTTTTTTATTTTAATTTTTATTTAATTTTTTATTTTTTAGTTTACATGGTGGAAGCAGTAGCCACCACGATGATCTAGGCACATTGTCTGTCTTTTATAACCACAACATTATTCTGCATTGTCCACCTTAGAATTCACCATACAATACTCGTGCAGTCCACCCCTATAACCACCATGCCACAATCATTTTAAACCTTTTATGCCGATGAAAGAAACAGGAAAGGGACAAGCGTTTAGTCCGACGAGGCCCGAGATTTGAACCTTGGACCTTTGTCCCCTTACGAGGTTTGTAAAAACTAATTTGTCTACACTTCGAACCTTATTTGGAAACTTTTAAAATGTCTTATTTGCATGCATTTAATAAATAAGAGCAAGTCAACAACCCTTATTTTAAACTATCTAAACATAATTATTATGTAATATTTATATATGTTGGCAAGAGATAAATTTAGTTAGTTTTTTTCTTTACCATATGTTATGTTTTGAGAAACGAAGATGGAATTGGAATGTCTCACAATTTCCATTGCTATGGTTAGTTCTTGGGTGACCTACATGTGGGAAACATTTGATAATAAAAAATTATATGTAAAAATAATACGTGGGCATCATGTGATTCATACATCATTCCAATCATCATGTGATTTACACCATTCCAAGCATAATGTGATTTGCATCATTTTAAGCATCATGTTGAGGCACTTTGTGTTTCTACAATGTGGTTTTTCATTCCTATCAAACTTTCAAAATTGTTTTTTTTTATGAAACACATTCTAGGGTTATTTTAATGCTTCAGTAAACAAATCTAGCATAACACATTTTATGGGATATGTCATTATTATTACTTAGTGAGGTGTTATATTTCATCATGATAAAGCCACAATTTGCTACTATCATGTCTCAAATGACATATCAACCATATAATTACCTTTTATTACATGCTAATGATATGAAATAAACCATTTTAATGTTTGTTATAGGTCTTGCTTGTGATGAAAGATACTACTCTATAGAAATCATAAAATGATTATGACATGCTTTTCAAAATTAATATACTTGAGTGTTTAGCAAACACACAAAATATGTAGAAATATATAAAAATTCTTAACAAAAAGAAATAAATTTGGGTGTACTTCTTGACCAATGGTGCTTCTTTAATGATGTATGGTAATGATGGTTTTTTATGGAGGCAACTAGGTTTTATGTATTAATTCACTACAACTAAAAATACTTTTAAGGGCGGTTAAAATATGATAGTTTTATTACAATGGTAAAAAATTGCCCTAATAGACCCTAAGAGGGCAATTTTAAGCCACCCTCACAAAAAAAAAGCTTTTAATGGTGCCTAAAAGATGATGGTTTTTTACGGTGGTAAAAAACCATCCTACTAGACCCTAAGAGGGTAGTATAAAATTGTCCTCTTAGGGTGGGTCTAAGAGTGTGGTTTTGTGGATCTAAGAGGGCGGTTTAAAACCACCCTCTTAACCCTTAACAATCACCCTAGAAAAATATTATGAAGGATTCGGGTGGGATTTTTGAATTTAATGCATTAAAATTTTGGGAAAATGTAGCTATAGAGTTATTAGATACCATTTATATAAGAGTGAAAGGTAAATTTTAGTTTTGTGTGTGATTATAGTTGATAAATCTAGTGTGGGTGACATCAAAGCATGATGTTTACCTCCTCAAAAATTATTCTATCATGCATTGGTCTGTATTGACCCAAAAAGCTTCAAAATTACTTAATGTTGTTGGGCATGTTGCCCCCTCTTAGGTAATCGGTACACATTATATTTTTTTGTTGTTTTTCTTATTTTTTATAGATTTTCTACAATTTTCTATTATATATAGGTTATCTTATTTTTTATAGATTTTCAAATATTTTTGTAGCTTTAATTTGTGCAACATGCTAAATATCAATGGATGAGATAAACATATTGTCCTTGATGCCATCCACTTGCATGGGTTTTAGCAGTGTATGAGGTATGTGTTGCATGGGGTTTTAGTTGCTCATGAACAAAGTTGTGCTACTCATGAAAAGGTTGTTGTGGTATTTCATCATTGTTGCTCTCATGGGCTTCCCATGCATCAAGAGAGGGTTCCTCATGAAAGAACAATGGGATTTATTCATTACCAAAGAATGGAGCACTCAAGGGCTTCACACACAACCAGAAACATGAGGTCCATCTGCTATGTATCTAAATATTTCATATTTTTAGCGTAGCATTCACCTACAAAGATAGCCAAGGAAATACAAGAATACAATAGTAACAAAGGGAGAGCCACAAAAAATGGAAGAGAAGTAAAATGCAAGAACAAAGAAACCTTGAATATAAACAATGACCTTAATAAATTTGTTCTTGTCACCTTTATAATCATTGATTTTTGCATCTGAAGGGTAATGACTAAGGTTGAAAGCTATCATATGTTGCTTGCCTGTTGAATGACATCTTTTGTATGATGCACACCCTAATATTATTCCTGGATTGTGTATAGTAGAATCAAGAGCATAAGCCAATTGGTTGAATGATTACCATCTTGCAACCTCGGTTTGATTTCCTTGGGCGTTAACAATCCACCTTACACTATTTTAGTGGTTAGTCACCATGCTAGAAAGAGTGGGTAGGGGTTATAGTGGAAGCATGGGTAGGGGTTATAGTGGTAGTATCCAGAATCAAACCCTTGATCAATCGTAGATAGTGAATCCAGTTATCAATTTCTCTATGTATTAAAAAAGGACATCAACTAAATGGTTTGTGAGCCATATAAGATCATAAAGCATAGACGATAAGGAAGATGGTATATAATATATATGGGAGAGAGGATATTGGTTTTAATTTCTTTTCTAAGGGTAATTTTAAGTTAAAAATTTATAATTCGGATAATATGATCATGTGGAGAGAGAATTCTTGAAGCCTACGTGCATGTGTGATATTTTATAATTTTAACTATATTATGACCTCTATTGCCTTCTTGATAAGGTTTCTTTGTAGTAGTAGATGCATTATAGCTTTTTGATGCATGCTTTGTCTATGCTGACATGAATAGGACTAAATATGTAGTTAATGCATTTGGATTTTTTTGATGTTGCATTGTATGATAGTTTTGATATATTCATAACTATCAGTAAAAATCATAATGATTATTTCTTTGTTATTTGACTATAGAGGGAGGTCTTTCGGCTTGTGTCATCCATTGGAGATGACAATAACAAAGGGGTAAAAACACTATCAAAATGGATATGCACGTCTATTCAATTTTACATGCACATATTATCAAGAAATTAGAATCTGCCATTTTTTATAAGAATATATGTATTTGTGGATGATGTATTTGTAGTTTAAATAATTTATTACATATTTGAAGCAACGAGAATGTGTTGGAGTTCTAAAAATCCTTGAAGAGAATTTGATTTTTCCATGGATACTATTTATTCTTCCTTATTATATTGAGGCATGTGAAATGTTGGCCATTGCACCTTTTCCTAATGAATGTCTTATTGGATTACTATTTTCTAGGGAAATAAGTTTTGATTGGATATGATGGGACATGGAAATTTATAATGGATGTTGTAGAAATTTTATGTATTTGTTACACTCCATTAATGATGTGTATATCCTAATTTTTTGGTTTATTGTTAATGTAGCTAGTTGGTAAGGGACTCTATCAGTCTCTTCTAATTAAGGGTGTCTAGTCCTCTTATTTCCAATTGCATTATTAGGTACCATGTCTCTCTTTTTGTGAGGGGAAATTGAAGGAAGAGTGGACTATAGAGCACCTAGGCAATGCCCTCATGAAAAGTTGGAGATGCAAGTAAAAAATTATATGGCTCTAATTCCACTAACCTTTTTATTGGATTCTAAGGCTCTGTGTTGAATGAGATTTGTTCCATTCTTGCTCTTCAATGAGAGCAAGTTTTTTGTAATGTTTGATCTTATCTTTTAATTTGTTATAAGCAAGATTCTTGCTTGTATTCTCAACCATGTTTAATATGCAGGAAAATGGTATTGGATATTGTCTTTGGCCAATGTCAAACCCTAAGAGGGTAGTTTTAAACCATCCTCTTAGGGCATCCTAAGAGGGTAGTTTTAAACCATCCTCTTAGGGCATCCTAAGAGGTTGTTTTAAAACCACCCTCTTAGGGTCTTAGAGGGTGGTTTTAAACCACCCTAATAGAATCAAATAGGGTGGTTTTAAATCACCCTAATAGAACCTAAGAGGGCAGTTTTTTGAAGCGATTTTAACCGCCCTCATATGCTGCAGATTTTTTATGACACCCTCATAGATGGTGGCTTAATAACTTCCCTTAAAGACCATTTTTGGTGTAGTGATTGCTTATCGATTCTAGTGATAAAGTCATAAATGAATGTAACATTGAATATGATAATGAGGTATTGGTTGATGGTCTTGGAGGGGTATAAATAGAAGTGAATTAGTTTCTTGTTGCATTTATTTGGTCTTCTATCACTCATTTTCTCCAGACTATGTTTGTTGATTTTTTCTCTCCTAGTTTTATTCTTAGATAATATTTAGAAATGAGTAATTCATAACATATGTGGGGTTGTTTATCAAGTGTAAATCATCACTATCAATAGATGATGGTACAACAAAGGAAATAACCCTTTTGTATACATTATTTTATGCACTTTGATGATATGATTTCATTCTATTTTTCCTTAAACCTATTGTGCAAGAGACCCCTCCTCCTTCACCTCCACCTTACTTGAGTTATGAGATTGTTTACATTAGTTATTAATGATTTTTTAATAAGTTATGTGTGGCTTCTATTGGGAGCCACTCCCATTACAAAAACAAAATATTGCATTGCTCTAATTACATTTCTAACAATTTAATTAAAGCATACCAAAATTTTCCTTTCTATCAAAGATATTCTTCCTTTGCATTTCTATCAAAGATATTATCCATCTTCCTTAAATTTCTAAGTTTTTATAATCAACTCATTTTATATTAAAAACCTTCTAAAATTTAAATTCTATCAAGATAAAATTCAACATTGCAAATGGCTAAAATATTTGCTTCCCAAATTCTATATCTAGAAATAACTTGTCTACAACAACCTCGTAATTTCTTAGTACCTTTTTTTAGGGTTCTTATTCATTCCCCTAATATTCCAAAATATTTTTCAATGAGTTTACATAGGTTTTTATGAGGGATCCCAGTCCCCTCATAATGAGTGGGATTTGAACCTTGGACCTCTCAAAGAGAGGCCAAAGTCCTTACCACTACAATAAGCTTGTACCTCTAATTTTCCAAAATATTATTTTTAGTGTTATTTTTTATTTTTATTTATGGGTTTAGCCCAACTTCTTGTTAGCACTTGTGATATTTGCTTTTGTTTTCTCATATCAATATGCCTCTCAGTTTCTTTTTCTCTTTGTTTTTGCTTCTTGGGCCTTCCTATCTTTTTTCATTCCTAGCAATACTTTCATCTTCATAAATATTTTTAACATTCTTGCATTTCTCATAGTAATACTTATCAAGGTTTGTCTTGTTTCAAAGGATCTAAAATGCAAGGAATAACCTCAAAAGCACAATATTCTTTATGTTGCCTTAGAAACCCTAAAATGCAATGATCCTCTTTTATAGCAATTACCTTCTTTTTCTTCCCTAAAAACCCTAAATTGTTATTTATTTCCTCCATCCTCATTTATTTATTATGCTACTCTTGAAACCTTAAAGTGAAAGGGATAACATCTTCACCCCTTTCACTTTTATTACCTAGAGAGGATTTTATACTACTTGAGAAAAATGAAGATGATTTACCTAGAATAAACTTGACCTCTTTTGTTGTCTTTATTTTAGGATTTATCTCCACATCTTCTTTTGCACCTTTAATTCCTTTTGAACTTTCCAAATGATACTTTAGATAGGATTTCTTTGCATCTTATTTTGGATTGAAATATCCTTGATCTGATCTAGCTTCTATTGTTGTATGATTTCCTTGCTTCGTATTGAAGTTTATCTCATCACTAGATGTTATTGCCCCTTTCTTCATAGTTTTCACTTGTAAAATATTGCCATGTGTTCAATATCATAATAATTATAGCAATAAAATGTGATATTTTCATAATCTACTTGTTGATCCCATTCTCTTGATTTAGATTTAATCTTAATAGATTGTGGCAAAGGTTTTAAAATATCCATAGCAACACATATTTGAGTATATATAACATGATTTCCTTCCTTAGCAGTTAGTCCTTCCTTGATAAATTCCCCTAGGGTATTTCCAATATTCTTCAAAATATTCTTATTAATAAGCTAATATGGAAGTCTAAAAAGCCTAACCTATACTGGAAGCTTCTTAATAGTTTATATCTCAATAGAAAAAAATTCATTCCATAGTCTCAATTAAAGTTTGTCTCTTCCCCTAAACCATGGGCTACCAACCTTATTTATCCCTAATTTCTAAACTAGAAAAGATGATGAGGAAAAATTATTTAAGAAGAAAAGTCACAAAGTAATTTGAATTTAATCCCCATCTTCACTTGATCTAATTTTAAATCTCCAAAATTCCAACCCATGATTTATGGAACTTACATATTAACCATCTACTTTTAAGAACCATTATATCATGCTCAATCATCTCATATTTGATGCTTAATTCTGGTGTAACATTTGCTACCTAGATTGAACTTGCCATGTATTCACTATTTTGCTTATCTCCAACTTGGGTCTCCATACTTCCCACTAAGGCTTTCAAGAATGACTTTCCTTCCATACTAGCTAATGGGGCTCACTCTTGGCTTGCACTCCTTGGCTCACACTTCCTCTTATATTGCACTCACTCCCAACTTGCACTCTCTCCTGCCTCACACTCACTTCCAACTTGCACTCTCTCTTGCCTCAGACTTACTCCCAACTTGCACTCTTTGGCTCGTAATAGCCCCTGTCTCTTATTTTTCCCAATGTTCCTTCACTTCAAAAAAAATTTAGAAATAATATTCCACACATTCATGGTGAGATTTTGAAGCATTGATGCACTTTGGATGAACTTGCCACTCTTCCACCATGACTAAATCTTGGCTTGCACTCCCTCTTAGCTCACACTTCCTCCCAAATCATATTCCCTCTTATTTCACACTTCCTCCTAACTCATAGTGATTAATGAATGTTTAAGGTCCATTATTAAATTTCTTTAAATGCATCAACCACTTAATATTTTATTTTTATGAGATGTGTAAGTTTTATAATAAGTAGAAGAATAAAGTTTTTTCTTTTAGGATAGCAAATGGTTGTACTCGGGTCCCTCACCCTTGACAAATCATAACTCTCTTATTTAGAGTATGAGAGTTTAAAAATAGATTTAATTATCATCCCAATTGAGTTGCTATAGCTAGAAATATATATCATTTTACATAAAATGTCTAAATTCTTTATTTTCATTTTTTGAAATCTTTTCAATTTTTGTGTGAATAAAAATATTCTAGAATTTAGCATCCTTCTTGACATTTTCCTATAGAAGCCTTCACAATGCCAAAATTTCATCTCTACTATATATGCATGGCATATTAGTAGAGTAATAATTCCAAAACATCTCACTATCATAGCCCACTTTACCATATCTAGATTGCTAGTTTCCTTCATGAAGCACAAGTGCAACCACACAAACTATAATAAATGGTATATATAAAAGTACATTAATGTTATAAAATAAAACATATATTACCAATGGAAAACATTAAAGTAAATCTTAATCGTTATTTTATTTAGGCAATCAATGTTTTCTTATCAGTTTCAACTAAACTTACTACTTCTTCTAACCAATAAAAAAAAGAATTTAACTTCACGTTCCTCAATTAAAACCCCTCTTTTGGCTAGCTTATCTACACATTTGTTTCCTTTCCTAAATGTGTGTGTAGACTTGATTTCTTCAAACTCTATAGTAAGGTCTTGAATTTTCATAATTATCTCTTGTATGTTCCATGGAGCCTTGTCTTTCCTCAAAATTGTATTTATTACTAAGTGAATCACCTTTCATCCATACTTTGTTCCATTTCATTTGTTTACATATTTTTAACCCTTACAAAGCTTCCCAAACCTCAGATTCATTATTTGTCTTGAATTCACTATTGAAAGTATAATGAGATAAAATCTCTCCTTTATTATTTCTAATTATTCCTCCTCCTCCTCCTAGTCTTGTATTTCCTTTAGATGCTCCATCAAATTCAATTTGACCAACTCCACATATAGTGGTTTCCACTTTATATGCTTTGCCTTCTTTTTTTTTCTTCTATCCCCAACATCATAATTTCATTTTATGACTTGACTCCATCTATCAAGGCTCTTTGCTTCCAAATTAGGGATTGGGTGAGTTGATAGGGTTGTTTTAGACTCATATATGTTTAAAAAAATATTCATTTTCATTACCTCTAAACTACTTTCATTTTCTTTAAATATTCTTCTATTCCTTTCTAGCCAAACAATCCAAAGTATTGTATATTTTGATATATTTCAAATTTTTTGTAAAGCATCACTTTTAAAAGTGCTCTACCATTGCTTTAACCATTCCTTAATTCTACCATTCATCACCATGCATTTACCAAACATATTAAGGATCCATTGCCATAGTTTCCAAACTATTGAGCAGTGATCCAAGAGTTGGTCTATACTCCCTTCCTTTTTACAAAGAGCGCATTTTGAGGGGCCATGAAAATCCCTTTTCATAATATTATCCTAGGATAAAATTCTTCTATGACCTACTAGCCAAACAAACATTTTGACTTTAGGAATGCTTAGCTATCCCAAATATCTCTCCATATTCTTGTGATATTCCTATTTTTATGGTGTTTTATACTATATCCACTTTTTGTGTATTCTCCTGAGCTATTCAACTCCCAAATCAACTTATCCTTGGCTCCCCTTAGAATATTTGTTGTTGTTATCTTTCTACTCAATTGGCTGCTAGCATCAATATCTTGTATACTTGTAAAAAAATATTCTTTCCATTTGGATCTTCCTTCCTGGTCCTTGTACCAAATTTTTGAAATCCTATCACCATATTTGTCTTGAAGTAATCTAAGCCATGGTTTTAAATTTGACCTATATTGAGTGGTTTTTTATCACACCAAGTATCCATCCAAATAGAAAATTGTATTCAATTCCCACCACCCATATTAAACCTTTAATCACTAGATCAATTAATTTTTTAAACCGTTCCATAGTATAGAACCATTTGGTAGAAAGGATGCACTAAATATTAAGCTTGGTCATTAGGCTCAACATACTTAGAATAATTCTTTCCCATTATATTTGTCTCTCTTTGTACAATGTATAAATTCATTTTCCCCTAAGAGCTAAGTTTGCATCTGTAAGAACTCTTAAATCGAGACCTCTCCTAGTTTTATCATCACACACCTTGCTCCATTTCACCAAAGGAAAATTCCTTTTATCATGTAATCTTGACCACAAAAATAACCACAAAATAAATATTAATTTTTTTTTGTTTATTTTGACGTAGTATACAAATATGTTGCAAAGGCATGTAAGACTGATTTAATTAGTTGCACTCTTCCTGCTAATGATAACCATCTACCTTTCCATGTTGGTAATTTATTCTAAACTTTACTTATAACTAGATTTCATAATTCTATCCTCATTCTCCCCTTAAATAAGGGCATCCCTAGATAAGTTGTTGGTAAATTTACCTCCTTTGTTTGAAGTAACCTGCATATCCTTGCTTTGATTTTAGTTGGGGTGTTTAGGAAGTAAATTTTAGATTTTTTTCTATTAAAATTTATCCTAATGCTCTTTCAGAAGTTATTCAAAGTTTTGGCCTCGTTTATCCTCACCCTCCCAAAAAGGGTTGTATCATCTATACATTATTGATGGGTGATGTTGTTGATTTTATTATTAGAGTTAAGTCCACTTATAAGCCCATCTTTGTAAGCCTTCTTCAAGTTATTACTCAAAACCTTTGTCATAATAATGAATAAATATGGTGATAGAGGATCTCCTTGTCTAAGGCATCTATTGGCTTTAAATGATTCTATTACTAACCCATTGACCAACATTAAATTTGAAACTATAAAGATACAATATTTAATCCATCTAACCCATTTCTTCCCAAATCTAAACTTTTCTAATACTATAAAAAGAAAATCTCATTTAACCCTATCATAGGCCTTACTTATATCAAGTTTTAAGATCATTACTTTCTCTTTTCTTGAAGCTGTTAAATGCATAACTTCTTGAACTACTATGATCTCGTCCAAAATTTGTCTCCCTTTTAAAAATCCTCCTTGCTCTTCTAAAATATTTTTTCTAAAATAGTTTTAACTAGTTTCCATCACTTTGTAAATAATCTTATATGCTATATTACATAGGCTTATGGGTCAATATGAGTCAAACAATTTTGCATCCTTTTATTTTGGAATCAGGGTAAGATATGTTGCATTTATTTTATAAGGTGTGTATTGTTTTACCCTAGACTGTTCCACTACCACCAATAAAGAATCATTTACTATCTCCTAATTATGTTGATAAAATATTATATAGAGTCCATATAGACCTGGGGATTTATCCTTATTCAAAGAGAAAAGAGCTAGATGAACTTCTTCCAGAGTAATAGTATCCATCTGTTTCTTATTGTCTTCATATATTAAAATTGAAGGAACTTCTTGTAGAACTTTATCATTAATAATTTCAAACTCCTCTGATCCTAGAATATTCTAATAAAAATACCTTACCTCCTTTCTGATTTCACTTTGGTCTTCAATCTAGACTCCTTCTATTGATTTAATTCTACTAATTTTGGATGTTGATATTTGTATTATTACCATCCTAAGAAAAACCTTCGTGTGTTTATCTCCTTCTTTTAACCAAGTATGTCTTAATTTTAATCTCCATAATTTCTCTTCATTACTCAAAATATTATGATATTCACTAACTTCCTTTCCTCCAAGCTTGGATTATTATGATCACATTTTAGAACTTTGAAAGTTTGTCTTTTTTTTCAATGAGTTTACACATGTTTTTATGAGGTTGAAATTTTATCTTTTAGTGATCACCTTTTTAGAACTTTTAAATTTTATATTTTAGTTATTTCTCTCAAAAATATTTCCAAAAGTGTTCTTGTTCCATTCTTTTAATCTATATGTCACTGATTTAATTTAATTTGGAAGTGTATACAACCCACCATTTCCTAAAGAAATCCACATTTGTGCTATCATATCAACAAATTTCCCACATTTGCTCATATTTAAAATATGATATTTTTTAATTCACTTACCATAATTTTAACTTTTATTGGCTAGTGATCTGAACCAATCCTTGTTAAGGTATTAATTTTGGCACAAATTCCTTCATCTAGCCAATGAAGAGAGAGAATGCATCTATCTAATTTTTCTAGTATTAGGTTCTGGCCTCTCCTGTTGTTGGTCCATGTATAGTTGTCTTCTTCATGTTGGAGAATATTATATTATTTGGTACATTCTAATGTATCCTCATGGTACAATCTTGTAAATAGTATATTAGGGTTGTGTCCTAGATTAGAGTGTGAGTAAATATTTTATGCAATGTAATAATGTGAAGGAAATGCACAAGTGTCATGTAAATGAATGTGCAAGTGTTATGTGTGTAGATGTGCACAAGTGTCTCATATGTAAGTGTGCACATGTTCTTAGATTAGAAAGTGCTATGTGAAGATTCATGTCCAAGTATGCATACAAGATAGAGTCATGTGTATGCAAGTGTCAAGTAGAGAAGCCAAGAGTCATTATAATTGTCATAAGGAAAGGAAGAGTCAAGTAACCAAAGAGTCATCCTAAAATGGCTATATATTACTCCATAGTGGACATTGCCTACATCGCCTACATAGCCTATATAGTCTACATAGTCTACATTATCTACATAGTGAGCATAGAAAGTATTGTTATTGTATGAGAGTTTTATAATACATTTGTAAAAGAAGGAGTAATAAAGATTCAAAACATTTGAGCAACTAATATTGTAAGTTGTGCTACATGTTTTTTACATGTATGATTCAGGCTATTACATTCATATATTTTTGCTTATTAATGAATGTTAGTTGATATATTATAAGCCTTAATTTTACATATTAGTTGGCTCATATTATTCTAGCTGTATTATTATCTTGATATTACTATATTGCAGCTATCATATTTTTGATCATGTGAATATTTATCCCGAGTTTACATTAATATTAAGGCTTCAAAAGCCATCACTTCAAACTCAACCTCCCATATATTATTGTTTTGAGTAAATGCTAAGAAGTCTCTCATACTTTGGGTTAGTTTCCTTATTCCCCCAATTTTTTCATCTAACTTAGTTATGGCATTAATATTTTCTATGATCATGAATTGGGTTTCTTGGTATTTACTTCTCATAAAGGCTTTAATACCACTCCAAACTTCTAATTTGCTTGATTGAGTTGTAGGTCCATATACAATGATAAGGATGAAATGAATATCTAAAAAGAAGCATGTGACTAAAGAGGCTATACAATGCTTCATTTTATGAATGGTTACATAGGAGGTTCTAATAGGATTCCAAAAATTTAGAATTATCGCTACCACTCCTTCAAAGTCTATAGCTCCCATTCACATCTCACCCATATTGCTTTCATAGTTTTGGAAACTTCTTTTGTTATTTTAGTTTTTTGGATACAAAGGATAATAGGCTTATTACTTAAACCAAGGTCCCTAATAGACCTTTGCTTTGTGGGGGTAATAACAACCCTTATATTCCATGAGATGGTAATCATGTTTCATTAGGGGCTATTGGCCTTTCTTGCAAATTATCAATATCATTTTATTGTTTGGTAAAGATAAGTTGAACCAACTTAATTTGTGTTTATTTCTCTATGTTTGTTCTTGCTTCCCTAGATCTCATTTGATAATTTAAGGGTTTTCCTCTTTTTGCCTTACCTGTATCAAGAGTAGAACTTATTATTCTATTCCTCAATATTATTTCATAACTTTCTTTTTTCTCATATTTATCCTTTCCTAGCTCTACTATGGAAGCTTTTGACTTGTCCTGCTCATTTTCTAGTATTTCCTTATTAATGGTAGATGTATTAACATCTAACACTACATTTTCTTTACTAAATTTTTATCCTGAATGGTGCATGGTACTTCAATAGAGTCTTCAAAATATTATTTGACACATTCCTTAGGTTCATCGAGAATGTTCATCCCTAAATAAAGATCATACTGAATAGAAAATTCGTTGTTAATATGTTGAACCTATTGTATAGTATCCTCTAAGATTTGATCTACTTTTTCTTCATAGGCTAAAGCCTCAAAAGAGTTGATATTTCTTCCAATATCCTTCCTTACTGGTCTCCACTATTTATTTGTTTTAATTTATCTATTTCTATTTTTTGGAAGTTGAAAACCATCTTCATCCATATCCATTTGTAAGTTTCTCTTGCGGTTTTCTACATATGATTATGTTGGACTCTTCTTAGGGCATGATATCAATATGCCCCACCTCATGACATCTTCTACATCTAAAAGATATGCTTTCATAATCTATGGTTTGGATCCACATCTTATCCCCATACTTAAGAATTTACTAATTCTTATAAAGATTTACTTATATCAATCATGACCAATATTTGAGCATAAATAGCCAAGAATCCATATTTTGTAGTTTTTGAAATCTCAAGGAATTATTTGAGAGTGTTGCCTATTGCCTTGAAGGTATCAATTTCCTAAAATTCAATGGGTAACCCATACATCCTAACCCAGACTGGTACTAGAGATAGATTTACATTTTTAGGTGAAAAGCCTTCATACCAATGGCTAAGGAAGAGTCTTGCTTTTCCCATAAACCAAGGATCCTCTTTTAGGATTCTATATCTTTCTTCCCTAGAACAAAAATAGCTACGAAAAAACCTTTGTGAAGAAAGGATAGAATCACTCCTAGAGACTTCCAACTCCTATCAATTCATTTTCTCAAGGCAAAAGCCCTTGGCTAATACCCATTAAATTTACCAAAGACTGCCATATATTTGAGCAACAAGGATCAATCATTTGTGGCTTTCTCACTAATATCTACTACTAGAGATGATTATAAGGATTTAGCTATAAATATGTCCATGGGAATGGGGGAGGAAACTAAAACTCCAAATCTACTAAAATTACTAGAATATCCTATAGCGAACATTATATATGAAAACAATTTATAATAATTTGCAAGAAAATTTTTAAAGTAGAAGAATAAAGCTATATTTGTTGATATATTTATTTAACTCATATTTCAACACGGTGGAATTTAAACATATAAAAACCATTTACTAGGTCAAATATGTTGCTTACATGTCTTGGGAAGGATATCGTAGTGGTAAGTTCTTGATTTTTTCATCTAGTAGATCCAAGTTCAAATTTTAGTATGAGGGGATTGAGACCCTTCCTAAAAACTTGTGCTTTACCCTAACATATTTTTTTCTACTTTTGGACCCATGAGGGATACCGTAGTGGTAAGTCCTAGGGTTTTCATTCAAGAGAGACAAGTTCAAACCCTGATATGAGGGGGTTGGGACCCCTCATAAAAACCCATGTAAATTCAAATTTTAAAAGGATCGAAACAAAGGGAGGACAATTTATAGAAGGTGATTATGGGAATTTGTTGGTGGTCAACCCTAGGTGATGATTTCATTAGATATGCAGAGCTGGGAATTAGAGCTAATATTTTATGGGTTTGTTTCTCCATAATAATTAGAGCTAAGATTTGTTTTTGGTCTTCTTCATAATAATTAGAGGCAAGATTTTTTTAAATTTGCTTCTCCACAAGAATTGGAACCAAGGTTTTTGGGTTTGCTTCTCCATAGGAATTAGAGATAATATTTTTATGGTTTATTTCTCTATAGGAATTGGAGCCATGTTTTTTTTAAGTCTGCTTCTCCACAAGAATCAAAGCCAAGGTTTGCTTCTCCATAGGAATTGGATCCAGGATTTTTTGGGTTTATTTCTCCTTAAGAATCAAAGCCAAGTTTTTTTGGGGTTTACTTCTCTTAGGAATTGGAGCTAGATTTTTTTGGGTTTATTTCTTCATAGGAATCGAAGGTAAGGTTTTCAAAAAAAATAAATTCCACAAGAATCAAAGCTAGGGTTTTTTTGGGTTTGCTTCTCCAAAAGAATCAAAGCCAAGGTTTGTTTTTGTTTGCTTCTCCACTAGAATTGGAGCCAAGGTTTTTTAGGATTTTTTTTACATGGGAATTGGAGCTTGGGTTTTTTGGGTCTACTTCTCCATAGGAATTGGATCTATGATTTTCTAGGTTTATTTCTCCATAGGAATTTGAGCTAAGGTTTTTGGGTGTTTTTCTCCCCAAGAATTGGACCAAGGATTTTTCTAGGTTATCTAGAACTCCTTGGCTATGTGTGCTAGGAGGTATTACTATACTTATATTCCCTTTAGTAATAAGGAGTTTTGTATCTATATTTGTACTTTTTTAAAAGGGTTCAGGCCCTCTCAAAATCCTATTTTTACCCTAATAAAAAATATGTTGCTTACATCCCTTAAATGAAGTATGATAATGGTTTTATTTGTATTTTACAACACTCTAAAATAATGGAAAATTAAGTTGAAAACACATCATTAGACCTCTTTTTTATGTTCTATGAAGGTGTTTTTCATATTACCACCTAAATATATTTTTTTCAATTTTTGTATGGGATTGAAATGAGTCTCACCCAATTACATCATGACCACATAATGGCATTATAATAGTTTAAAAATTATGCATGTATCCTTTAGAATATTTGAACTTGGATATCCTCCTTCAAATGAATATAATCAGTTGAGCTAATGTCATTTGATAAAATGTTACGATACTTTCATAGAATTTGAAACTTTATCTATAGTATGAATCTCTTAGCTCCCAACCACTTTTTATAAGGGACATAAATTTATATTACAGGTGGGACAAATAATTACATAATATACATACACATCCACATTATAAAAGATCAAGGGTTGGGTAACCAATTATCCTAGATCATGCTTTTCCTAACTCTAATAGGGTCTTCTTCCTTCTTTTCCTATAGTTCCTCCTTTTGTATGTTTTATTTGATCCACATTTATTGTATGTATTTATTGTTCTACTTGTATTGTGTGTGGCTCTATATGTTATGTTAGTGTTGCATGTTCAGATATTGTTGCATGTTTGGCCAATGCTGCATAATCCACTATCACTTTGTATTCAACTACCACAACATGTTTCTTAAGCACTACATGTTTTTATGGTGCTACTTATTCATCCAGTGCTACATATTCCATTAATGCAATGTATTTACCCATCATTACATATTTACTTGGTGTTGCAAATTTAGTTGACATTGTCTGTGCTACTAATATTGTAAATTCAAGTAATGTTGTTTGCCCTACTAGGACTGCATGCTCTTCTGTCATGGTAAGTTAAATTAGTGGTGGGTGATTTATAGATGTTGCACATATTTTTGGCACTACATATTCACCTTCAAGTACATTTTCTACTTGTTTTTGGTCCTTGTTCTATAGATAACCTTGTGACATATCTTCAGTACTCCTTCCCCTAATCAAGTTCTTTTATTGATCAATTGATTTGCTCTTTTAATTTAGATTTTTAGGGATATGTTCAAATTGGATATGGTCAAGATTAAGGTTGATTTCCTTCATTTATTGATACTCACTTTGAATCCAAATATATTTTGGCTTGCCTTTGTTGTTCAAGTTGTTAATAACCAGGTAAGAGCCCCCCCACACTGTAAGTTATTTGATTTATTTTTCTACTCCTAGCTCCATTCTTGTCTTGAGAGCATAAAATTCTATAAAATTATTAGTATTATAAGTAGTCAATTGAAATTAAAACCATACCTCCTTGTTGTCTTCATTGAGGATTGTTCCTCTTATGCCAAAAATGTTGAGGTTGTCTTTGGAGGCTATATTAAAATTTATAAGATTTTTTGTGTTGATTTTTCTTAATGAAGCAATTTTGAGGATTTCTTTTTTAATATTACATAAATAGGCTTTGATAGTATCTTTAATTAGACATTGTATTTTAACCATAGTTCTACCTATATTGGGAGCTTCTTCTTTGAAAATTTTCTTGTTCCTACTATTCCACATTCCCAAGAGAAAATATTTGGGAAATATTTCCCAAGTTCAAAGTATGGATTTATCAATTTTAATCTCTATAGGCAAGAAAAATATTACAAGAGAAATGAACTTAGGTATTGAAGAGAACATGGTGGCTTCACTCCAACCAAGAAGGCCTTCATGAATTTTGGTCCAAACTACTTTAGAGAAAGGGAATGAAAACACTAGATGAGCTATAAATTCTTCCTGATTGTAGCATAAGGGGCATATAGATAAACCAAATAGTCCTATTTTTTTTAGGTTATCCTAAGTAAAATGATGATTATAGCAAACAATTTAGAGAAAGAAGTTGATATTTGGGATTCAATAAGGAATCCAAATCATATTCCATGTAATGTTACCTATAGAACTAGGATTGATTGTGGATTTATATCCCTTGTTTATAGTATATATTCCTTATCCGTTAGGAGATCCCCATATGATTAAATTTATATTTTTAGCATAATATGATAATCTTCCATTCAACTTGTTAGGAATCTACTATTAAAATAAATCTCACTCACACAAAATACTGTAAAATAACTGAAATGCATCAAATAACAGAATAACACTATGCAAAAAAATAATTGTAGAATTGAAACAATCTCACAAATAACTCAGAATCGCAGGCCTCTTTGATGAAGCAACCTCCTTCAATATTTCATTAACTTGCAAAAAGATACATTCGTACATGGCTCCATGTCTTTTAAAGAGAATCTCCATGAAATCCTATCCTAAGGCTCAAGAGTTGGCTTATATACAAATGCCACTCAAGCTATAATCTTATACCAAACATTGGCTACAATCTTGATAACAATTACATGAAATGGCCCCACTTGGCTAGGTGCCTTACTTGCCACGTACATTACAAAATATTACAAAATAACATTATAGATGGAATTGCCCACATTGTAAGTGGATCATTTCATAAGCAAATGAGAATTACAAAATAATGTTAGGATGGGATCCTAACACATCCTTCTCCTTCAAAAATATTTGTCCTCAAAGCTGAAGATGAGGAAACTAGTGCTAGAGTTTTTGGAGAGACTCCCATGTAGAATCTTCTAGTTGGAGTCCACACCATTGAAAAAGGACCTCATTAATGGTGTTGGTGTGTAGAGTGTGAGTCCTATGATCCAAAAAATATTTGGGCTTGAGCAAAGTAGAACCTTCTTCTTCTAATTCTGGGAGTGCAGATTAAACTTGTACCTGAGTGCCCATAACCTTTTTTAGAGAGGAGACATGAAAAACATAATGGAGCTTGTATGTAGGAGGGAGAGCCAATTTGTAGGTTATGGCACCAATCTACTGTAAAACCTGGTAGGGTACATAGTATCTCATCGCAAGTTTTTGGCACCTGTAAAGTTGTAGGGACAACTGTTTGTACAGTTGCAAGTAAAGGAAAATCATATCACCCACATCAAAGCTACACTTAGAATGTTGTCGGTCAGCTTGTTGGCACATCCGTATCTAGATTGCATCTAAATTTATCTTTAGTTGGCAGAGGATATTAACATTTTGATTGAGAGTAATTTCAACTGCATGGACCTTGGAGCTACCCAAAATGTAAAAGAAATACATGAGTGGAGGGCACCCATAAACTGCCTCTAAAGGGGTAACCTTGGTTGTTGTGTGATAGGAAGTGTTGTACCACCACTCAATCAAAGGAAGCCATTCCATCCATTGCATAGGATGATCAAAGGTAAAGCAACACAGGTAGGTCTCTAAACATTTATTGATAATCTCCATCTGGCCATTCATTTACGGATGATAAGTTGAACTCATTTTAAGTTGAGTTCCTTGCAAATTAAACAATTCTTACCAGAAATGACTAGTAAAATTTGGGTCACGAACAAAAACGATGGAGGTGGGCATACCATGAAGGTGAAATATAGAATTGAGAAAATTTTGGGCAATGATGGAGACTGTGTAAGGATGGGATAGGGAACAAAAGTGAATGTACTTTGAAATATGATCCACTACCATGAAAATAATGGATTTGCCTCTATACTTAGGTAACCCTTCAATAAAATCCATGGAGATATCGGTCCAAACTTGGTCAAAAATGGGTAAGGGTTGGAGAGTGTCTGGAGAATGCATTGTTTTATCTTTCATCCATTGATAGGTATCATAATCCACCATAAAAGTATGAATATCCTTTTTTATACCCTTCCAAAAAAAAGTGTGCTTAAGCCATTCATATGTTTTAAGAAATCTTGAATGGCTTGTAGATGGGGTGGCATGCAGTTCCTTCATGAGAAGTTCCCAAAGGGAATATGTGTAGAGAACAACAAGGTGTTGGTGGTAACACAAATCATGGACATACCAAGTGTAGCTATGACATGAAGTAGAGTTGAGACGTAGGGAGGCAACCAAAGTTTGCAAGTTCAAATCCTAAAGTACCTCCTATCGTAAGGAATCTATCCACTATGGAATAGGTAATGAAATAGTGCATAGCATACTATGAGACTCAAATTGGCGAGAGAGAGTATTGACCATAATGTTATCCTTATCCTTCATATAAGTGATATCATAATCGTATCCCATGAGCTTAGAAACCCATTTTGTTGTTTATGGGTGGCAACTCGTTGCTCCAGAAAGTATTTGAGACTTTGATGGTCAATTTTTAATTGAGAAATGATGCCCAATGAGATATGGTCACCAACAAATTACTGCATGCAGAATTGCTAGCATTTCTTTAGCATAAGTGGATTTTTCTGGATTACGACTAGAGAGTGCTTTACTAGTGAAATCCAAAGGTCACCCTTGCATCAACACTATGCCAATACCACAACTAGAAGCGTCTATTTCAATGACAAGAGGCCTATAATAATCTAGCTTGGCTAAGACTGGTGTGATGGTCATATAATATTTCAAATCTAGGAAAGCTTGATCAACGAGTCTCGTCCAAGTAAAAGAGTCCTTTAACATGGAAGTGAGGGGAGTTGCAATTTTACCATAATTATAAATAAATTTGTGGTAATAACTTGTAATCCCTAAAAACCCCTAAAGACCTTTGAGAGTGTGAGGTTTCAACCATTCCTAAACTGCCTAGATATTCTTGGGGTCAACTTTGATACCATCTTTGGTGATAATATATCCCAAATACTCCACTTCTGTCAACCCAAAGGAATACTTGGACCGCTTAGCATAAAGTTGATATTGTACCAACAGTCGTAATGTCTGGTCCATGTGGATGAGGTGCTATTCCTATGAGAGGCTATAAACCAAAATTTCATCAAAGAAAACTAAGATGAATTTTTGAAGGAATGGGTGAAATATGTTGTTCATGAGGCTTTGAAATATGGAAGGAGCATTAGTCAAGCCAAATGGTATCACCAAAAACTCATAGTGACCTTCATGAGTATAAAAAGTAGTCTTGGAAATATCCTCATCCTTGATCCTGATCTGATGGTACCCAAAGGGAAGGTCTAATTTAGAGAAGTACATAGTCCCATGCAACTTGTTCGGTAATTCATCCACCACTAGAATATAAAACTTATCCTTGATGGTGATTTTATTAAGCTCACAATAATCGATAAACAACCACCAAGACCTATATTTCTTGCGTACCACCAATACTACAGAAGAGTAAGGACTGTTACTTGGCCTAATGATGTCAACTTTTAATAATTTATATACTAATTTCTCCATTTTGACTTAATAACATGAGGATATCGGTACGGTCTAATGTTGGACAATGCATTGCCAAGTAAAAATAGAATAGCATGGTCATGGGAGCAATGATATGACAATTCTAATAGTTCAACAAAAATAGAATGGTGCTTGGCCAAATAAGTTGTAAATATATGAAGACAAAATCCACCTCAGAATTGTGAGGTTGGATCACAAATATTTGAGCTATGACTCCACAAGAATATTTTTTCAACTCCTCCATACGACTTGAACTGATAATTTATGAAGGTCTTGATTTGGACCCATGGAGAGTATGAGACTATCCATTTTGAGAAAATTACATCCAAAACTTGACAAAGTTCCATGAGATGGTTCCCAATGTGTCCAACCATTGAGCTCCCAATACAATATCACATCCCCCTAATTGAAGAGTGAACATATCTTGTTTGAGCTCATATTCTCCAATTTTTACTTTAACATTGCAACATTTACCTTTACAATGTAAGGTCGCTTCATTGGCTAACATAACCTCAAAGGAATTACATGTGTGTACATAAAAATTATCCTACTTTGCAATGCAGGGATCAATAAATTTGTGTGTACTGCCAGAATCAATCGGGATGGTAAGACACAGGCCTTTGGAAAAACCCACAACTTTCATAGTTTGGGGAGTAGTAATTCTAGCAAGAGCATGAATAGAAATTTCATCCTATGGTTCTTCCTAGATCTCTTCCTTAGTTTGGGGTGGTTCCTCTACTGATTTTGTGTCATCATCACTTTGGTCACTAGAGTCAAACTCATCAACATCTATGAGGAACAACTTATTTTGAGTGCACCTATGCCCATGAACATTATTTTAATCACAATTATAGCACAACCTTTGAGCGTGTCGCACATCCATTTCTTTAGTAGTTAAATGTATGGTTGTAGTAGTTTTATGTTCATTATGATTTTAGAATCTATGAAGGAAAGAAGGTCTACCTTGTGGAATTTTAGATGTCCACCTTTAAGCTAAAATTTTGGATTTGGCCAAACGAGCCAAACTGATAGTATGCATCATGGTTTGTAGTTTAAACATCTTGACCTTAGCTTGGAGATCATCCTTCAAATAACTAAAGAAACAACTCATAAAGAACCCTTCATTCAATCCCCTAGTTTTGTTGATCAATTTCTCAATTTACGTTTGGTATTCTCGAATTGTAGAAGTTTGTTTCAACTTTGTCAATGCTCTTGTAAAGTCATCATACTCACTAGGGCCAAATTGACTGAGAATAAAAAATACACTTACATTTGGAATTTTATGGATGAAAATATTTCTAAATTTGGATCCACCTTCTGGAAATCAATCCTCCAAACCAAAACTCTTATTAAAATGGGAACCAGATGACAACTTGGAACTGGAAACAAGATAAATTTTTGGTCAGACAGGTGGATCTCCAATCAAACACTTAGTGAGAACAACAAAGTCTTAGTGGTGCAACCTTTGCTAGATACTCTCATAGGCAGAAAGGTGGCTGATTTCATAGACTCTTTAGTCCAACCCAAAATATGGAAAGAGCTCCACATTGCAAATGCTAATGCCCAAATTTCAAATTTTGTCACAAAATTATCAACATTGTTGAGGGCAATTGTAATTCCATATGGTATGTCTCATGATACCCCTTTCTAGAAATAAACTGACTTTGGTCTTTTTCTGTCAAATATGCTCATCTGTTGACTTTCACTCCCCAAAATTCTCTCATTCCTTTCAATATGGTTTGGCTTAAATACCTCATACCTAAATTTGTTGTCTTTTCTTGGTTGGCCATCCAAAACAATATCCTCACTACTGATAATCTCATGAAGAGAGGGATGGTTGTTCCTAATAGATGTCATATTTGCTTGGCAGCCTAGGAATATGTCAACCACATATTTACATAATGTTCTTTCTTCCACTCTACCATGGATCATCTCATGTCCACATTTCACATATCCTAGGCCCAACCCAACTCCCTGGATCTTTTTTTCTCCTAGTGGCCCATGCCTTTCAGAAATTCTAGGTTGTCTTCTTTATGGAAATTTTATCTCCATCATCTCGTTGTGGCAGATCTGGCTCGAAATAAATAGTAGAATCTTTTCAAACACCCTTAGGGACTCTATATTTGTTTCCAACAAAGCCATAACATTTGTCGTTGAAAATTCTAATATTTTCCCTTTCACCAAACCACCTGAGTCTTCTCTTGAGTCCACTCTTTTCCGTTCCCTTAGTATTCCCCATAGTCCCAACTCTACTCCTTCTAATCCCCATCCTAGAATTGGTGCTCATTGGACTCCTCCTCTTGTAGGATGGCTTAAACTTAACTATGATGGTACTTCTAAAGGAAATCCGGGTGTAGCAGGTGTTGAAGGTTTGGTCAGGGATCACAATGGATGACTCATAGTGGCCTATGTTGAGTTTATGGATGTCCAAACTAACCACTATGTTGAAGCTCGTGTGTTGTGGAGAGGGCTAGAAGTTCTCAAATATTACAGGGGAAATTTACAAATTGAAGGTGATTCCATGAATGTTACAAACTCTATCATCAGCGATAGAATTCCTTCATGGAACATGTGCATTGTTATTCAAGAAGCTAAGGTCTTGATGCAGAATTTTTGCAACACTACAACCTGCCATGTGTATTAGGAAGCTAACAAGTCTACTAATTTTCTCACCAATGTTGGGGTTAGTCATAGGAATTTGTCCATATAGCACCAAAATTTCCCTTAAAATATTCTTAATACTATTGTTGTCATCTTGGAAATTCACAACCGACATTGAGAGGTATGCTCACCTCAAAAATTCTAATGATGGGAGTGACATAACTGCTTCTTCGGTGGCCATATTTAACTTGGTCCACAACACCATCATTAGTAGCATAATCAGTGTTATGGATAGCATCAGTGCCTCCCTGAAATTGTTGGTAAATAAACATGACCAAAAGAGCTCTATAGCTAAAAATTATCGATGATTAGGGTTTGTTTGTTTTGTTTTTCAAGCTCTATTCCCCTACGTGGGAATTTTGGTACTAATATTTTTACCCCTGCATGGGCATTGGTTTGATTTTGCTTTATGTTCTCCTTAGCCCCTATGTGGGCTCTCTCTTTCGATCTTTGTTTTTCTATTAAACAACCCCTACATGGGTCTATTTTTTCTTTGGTCTGGTTCATGGAGTGGCTAGGGTGTAGACACCCTATTTTGTGCTTCTCTACATACTTTTTGTCATATGCTTATGTTTCTGGTTTTGGGCACCAGTTAAAACCCATATAATATAATTTCTACCACTTACCAAAGAAAAATCGAGTGAGTAATTGAGACTCAAAGTCTTCCCAAGATGGATCAAGAGTAGTGTTTTGCAACCATTGGTACCATTGTAATGCTTCATATTCCAAGTTGAAGAAATCCATCTGAACCTGATAATATCTAGGGACATTGTGGAGTTTAAAAATTGATCAACACGACATAACCACCCATCTGCATCCTTCCCATTGAACTTAGGAAAGTCCAATTTAGGCATCTTAAAGGTAGGATCACGATCATAGTGAGGGTGAGAGTCATCCATTTCCCTGCCTTTACCTTGATCATATTGTTCAGTGTGGTACTCAGAACTTCTTGGACCACCTTGCAATTTGGACTTAACATTTGCAAGTTGTTCTTCCAAGCAATTTTTGTAGGCATCGTAATCCTCTCTAAAGCCTTGAAGCTCTTCCCTTATGGATTGATTTGCTAGGATCATATTATCAATAGATATTTTAAGGTATTCCAACAATGTGATGGTTTGGTATTATCTCTTTTTGATGTCCACAAGTGCTAGTAGCCATTTTGGAGAGTCTTGAACCACTTTCACTGAATTACTAAAAATAGAAATGCAGTTACAGGAGTTACTATTTTTAGTAAGGAGTCAAAAAAAGTGCTTGAATGTTATATATCAAACTTATAATATTGGAATAATTATTAGAATGAGCTATATATCTCAACACTAGTTTTGGACATCCCAAACACTTTTTTTATCCTTTGTTTTTATGAGTCTACTGGTGTGGTCGATTTTTGATTTGGAGATTCAGTTCAAAAGTTGGGTACTAGGTCAACTGTCTTGTGCATTCTATCTACTGACCACTATGTCACCATTATATCTCTATCTCTATCACTTGTACTAAAATTATTGACACTATTACCTTCACTAACCCCAAGATTCTTTGCACTATGCAATTACTGACACTAACAATTTTGTTTTAGACACTGATAACCTATAATTTTTGACTGGTATAGATGACAATTACTACCACTATCAACCTGACTATTACTGTCACTGACCCAACTGTTACTGTCACTAACATGGATGGGCTTAGAATATTGCTGATTTTCAAAGACACTTGTAGACTCTATCCTGACTATTTGGTGCATAAAAAAGTTTATTCTTCAGTGATAGGGAAGCCACCTGTATGCTCACTTTTGTGGGTAAAAAATGTAGGTTTAACATAAAAGGAAGGTTTTTAGTTTTTTTAGGTTGAAGTTTTTGATAGAACCAGGGTAAGCTAGGTAGAGGAGTATGTAATACCCATAGGTCCTCCGTTATACTGCAATGACAAACAATAGTGCTCAGACCAATATTTCAGGCCACTACCCAAGGAGGATTCCACACATATCCTTTGAGCATACTATCTGCCTCTCTGACAGCACAAGAGGGTAATCATCCAGGGTGCTCCATCTTATGGACTATGGATAATACAAGGCCAAAAAGCTTCCTGTTGGATAAAATTTTGTTTAATCCTATATGGTCTCGTAATACACCCGAAGATGCGTGGGAGCTTAATTCCATGCACGATGTTGTTTAAGGCCTGTGTATTAGATACTGATTACCCCTCACTTCACTAGATGCTTTATGGGCTATCTATCTTAGCCAATAATGATAAGTCCTTAGTGATATTTTAAAACCCCTAGCATAGGGTTTCTAGCCTACTCAACTACTATAAAAAAAGATTGTATTTTTTTCGCTTTTTCTAGTTTTTGCTGATTTTTTTTTAATAAAGCAAAACAAAATGAAAATATAGGAAAACTATACCTAACAAGAGAAAATGGGTGGGCAAGAATTATCACAATCGTAGTAAAACTTGACCTTGGAAAGTGTTTTGATACCACTTGCTAAGAACATACTATTAAAATAAAGCTCACTCACATAAAATACTATAAAATAACTTAAATGCATCAAATAACATAATAACACTATGTAGAAAAGTAATTGCAGAATTGAAACAATCTTACAAATAACTTAGAATTGCAAGTTTCTTCGAGGGGAAAACCTCCAATATTTCATTAACTTGCAAAAAGATACATTCGTACATGGCTTCATGTCTTTTAAAGAGAAACTCCATGAAATCCTATCCTAAGGCTCAAGAGTTGGCTTACATACAAAATACCACTTGAGCTAGAATATTCTACCAAAAATTGATTACAATCTTGATAATGGTTACATGAAATAACCCCACTTGGCTAATTGCCTTACTTGTCATGTACATTACAAAATATTACAAAATAATATTATAGATGGAATCCTCCATGTTGGAAGTGGATCATTACACGAGCAAATAAGAATTACAAAATAACGTTAGGATGGGATCCTAACACAATTGTGATTTAACTATTTGTTAGTGAGGCCGTAAATTTGCAAGAACTCCAAGTTGTTCTTTATTTTTCAATTTCTAATTATGCATTATGGAATTGAGATTTTTTTAAAATATTGTTATTTAGCCACTCCTATAGTGAAGACTTTATTTGCAGTCTAAAATTTTCCCAAATATTATGAGAGAGAAAGACTTCTTTACCAAAGGTTAGATTCCATGATAATTTTTTCTATAATAATGTCTTTTGCCTCTTAAATTCCTTTCTAGATTTTAGATATTTTTAGAGTTTTGGATTGACAAAGGTCTCTAGTCCAGTTTTCTAATTGTAATATTTATGCACCAATGCTTGCACCCATCATTTTGAGGGCTAATAATCATTTTCCAAACCAATTTTGCTTTTAATGCCAAAATTTGCTTACTTATTACTTTAATACCCAATCCTCCTTTACTCATTGACCAAGTGATGATATCCCACTTGATCAGGTTGTATTTCCTTTTGCCATCCTATTTACCCCCTACCCATAAAAATATTCTAATGATTTTCTCCAACTCATTAAGAAAGGACTTTGGTGCATGGATAATAGAGCATTGGTAGATAGGTAAAGCATTAATGAAAACCTTGATTAGGGTCATTCTTCCATGGTGTGTGAGCCAAATATTGGACCATCCTTCAATTATCTTATTTATTTTTCAATAATTTCATTCCATTGGTTACTCTTAATATTGCTAAAGCTGATAGAGATTCTAAATATTTGAAAGTGATATTAGTCTTGCTTTGAAAGCCCAATATTCTCTCTATCTCTTTGAATTTTCTATTATCTTTGCTAGAGAAATATATTGTAGACTTACTATGGTTTATCTTGTTTCATGTTGCTTCCTAATATGTTTTGAGAACCTTTTTGATTCTTATGGTAGCTAATTTTGTGGCTTTACTCAATAAGATCAAATCATCTGCAAACTAAGCATTATTGATTCTTTGAACCTTTTTATGGATTGGAAGTCCTAAAATTTTTCTTAAGCCCCTTTGTTGTTCTAGTAGTTGAGATAGAACTTCTATTGCCAGAATTAATAAATATGGGGAGATGGGACAACCGTTTCTAACTCCTTTAGAAATCTAGAAGAAGGAAGCGGGTTTGCCATTAAGCAAAGGAGCAATTAAGGGTCTTGAAATGCATGTTGCTATCCATTTTTTGAACTATTCATATAATCCCACCTTGCTTAGGATTTTAAAGATCATGTCATAATCAATTCTATTGAAAGCATTGCTATATCTACTTTGAGAGTCATGTCATTAGATTTGTCATCCTTGCTAGAGTACATTTGGTGTAAATCGAGCTGCAAGAGGTCAAAACAATAACCTTCAATCACATAAAAATTGCAAAAAATAGAAATAAAGTGGTAAATCCCTCAAATCATATAAGAGCTACAATGGAAATAAATCAAAACATGCTTTATTTTTCTCATTCTTGGATTTCACCCCTTTTACAATGCGATACAAGGAAATATATATCCCAAAAGAAACCCTAAAACAAAACCCTAAATCTTAAAGCCCTAAAAATAAGAAATTACAATTTTTTTATTTATTTTTATTTTTATTATTATTTTTTTTTTGACAATTTCATCTTTAGTACCAAAAGCTAAATCACCAACAAAAGCTTGGATATCCCCCTAAATTAATACACACCATTGTATCATATATATTAAGCCTCTTAGAAAATCTCAACACCTACCCATTGCCTAAATAAGAAGTTATTCCAAATATGTTTTCTTCCATATTTTCAAAAAAACACTAAATCCCATTTTTGGGGCACTAGATGAAGGAATTAGGGCCCGATAATAGCCTAAAAAATCATCTAGACAATTAGAATGGTCTAGCCACATCACATCCACCTCTTAATCTAGCTCCCCGTAAAATTTCAAGATGATCCAACGATCGGATCAAAAGTTATGCCCCCTGAAAGATAGACTCTTGCATCAACATTGCTTCTTGAACTAGTATGATTCCTTCATCTTTTCATGAACCTAGTTTGGTTGGGGAGGTGATTGTATATAACAATGAAAGCATTATGTTTTTGATGATTTTGGATATTATTTTGTATGATGTGTTACAAAATAATATTGACCTAAATCTTTGTAGTGAATGAGCATATTTTTCTTTGGGGATCAAAGCCAAAATGGTGGAGTTGATTCCCCATGTATTTGTTGTTTGTTCTTGCTTTCTCCAACCATACCCAAAATATTTATCTTGATGAAGTTCCAAAAGTTGTGATAAAAAATTATATTGAATCCATCGGGTCCTAATGGTTTATCACGTTGCATAGAAAATACCACTCCTTTGAGCTTCTCCATGGTGATAGGTTGGGTCAATTGTTCATTTCCCTCTTGCTTCAAAGTGCATGGACTTAGATTTAGAAGTGTTTGCTGACTTGTTGCATTCATTTCTCCATATTTGCTCAACAAATATTTGAAGTAATAAAAATTTTGTTTTTCATTTGTTGCACATCAGTTGACATTATCACATCTTCTATTTCTAGCTTCGTTATGGTATTGTATGTATTCCTTCTTGTGAAAGAATTTGGTGTTTTTGTCACTATCCTTCAGCCATATCATTCTAGTTTTTATATGCCATTTATTTTCTTCTTCTCTATCTAGTTTCAATATTGGGTTGTGAGATCTTGCTATTCTTATATTAAAATCTCATCTCCTCCTCTATTTTCCATTGTGATTTGAACTTCATTCAATTTTACTTTCAGTATAGAGTAGGGTGTGTCCCTGGATTTTTTTTACTCAAATTTTGATATGCAACTTTTACATTTGTATCTTTTTGACCCACCTTTGGGCATAGCTTCCATTTCCCTTATTGTCTTTCCATGCTTGTTGAAGTAACTCTTTAAAGTCAACCTTTGTAGATCAAATAGAGTTATATTTGAAAGGGAGGGAACCCCAATTGGCTCGTTGTTTGAACCCCAAAAGAATTGGTCTATGGTCATAATGACCATTAGACAATATTTCTTGAAAGATTTTGCTTCTATGAGCTAATAGGTCATCATCAATAAGAAGTTGGTCTAATATTTCAACAATAAAATTGGATTCGACTCTTTTATTAGTCCAAGTATATTTGCCCCTTGCCAATTGTACATCCTTTAAGCTGTGTTACTACATGAGATATTCTACTAGCTCTCTATTTGGGTGTCTTATGTAGACCCTCTCTTTTTTTAGTGGATTTTAAAACTAGATTAAGATCTCCTCCAATTACCCAATTTTACAGCTTAGAGTTAAAATACACATTAAGTAGCCCCTTCCAATATAGGTTCTTTTCAGCCAAACTATTAGGAGCATAAATATTGGTGATACTGTAAAATTGACCACTAGGTGCTTTAAACACTGTTGTTAGCCAATGCTTTGTGGCCTCTACCAATAATTAACTCCCACTCAGTTTTCAAGGCTATTAAAAGCCCTCCAAAACTCCCCTTGGTTGATATGTCTAAATGATTGCACACGGGCCAAGAAAAACCCATTGTTGTATTAACTCTTTCTAGATCTAGTTTGGTTTCCTGGACCAAAAGTACATTTGGATTTTCTTAGATGGCCATGTTCTTTATTCCTATTTATTTTAATTTTCTTATCCTAACCCTCTAATATTCCAACTAATAAACATCATCATTGATAATATGGATAGAAGAAGGATCAAATTATTCTACCTCTTTTTGGAATTTTTCTTTGATGTCTTCTTCAATGTATCCTCGATTATGGTTTGCTTCCCTTTCGCTATATTTTTTGAAGCTTCTTTCTCTCTTTCAGCCCAACGTGTGGAATATGTCCTACTTTGGTTTTGGTTTTGGTCATTGGAGAAGAGGTGCTATCCTCATTTTCTTGGGTATGTGTTTCTTGTTTTGGCCTTGGGATTTTTGTTTCTTCCCCAACTTTCCCTTCTTTCAAACTAGAGTGCATTGATTCCTCTTCACCTTGCTCTTCTTATAGGATTGAAATATTTAGTAGAGGGTCTTGTTTGGAGGCTTCTTGTTGATGTTCAAGAGCAACAACTGTTATTTCCTCCAAATATTCTTTCAAGAGATATGACTTATTTTGATCTTCCGTTTTCTTTGAAATTTTGATTTTTAGGGAATATACATTCTTTTCTTTTTACCTTTGGACTTTTGTAAAGTCTTCTTGTTGTTGAACTTGAACCATAAGCTTTGCAGGACAATCTCTCTAGAAGTGCCCATATTCATGACATTTTTGAAAGATATCTCGTCATAGTCTAGTTTTTGGCTATGTTGCAGTCCCTTGAATAATAACATGATGGCTTTTGGTAACCCCTCTATTAGGTTTACTTCAACACATTTGATCTACTGTATAATTTCAATCTTACGACTTCACTTTCATTTTGTAGCTTTTGATCTTATTTCCATTGGCCTTCATATTTCTTCCTTCTAAAAAAGCAATGGAAGGAAAGGAAGACAAACACATACGGTGACTTTGGAATGAGTCTCTTCCAAGAGGTTAAAGTGAGGATTCCACATGTTCATGTATAGACCATAAAGACCCATAAACCATGGACCAGATGTAAAAATCATATTCTTGTCCTCTTTGATGGTAAAAAAACCAATTTCACATAGTTCAATTTTTATTCCCCTTCTACCTTAGTATTCCATTCTTTGTACTTCAATAGTTTCCCTAGAGACCATTAACCATCGGACATATAAGAGCCACCACCTAAAGACCATCGGACATATAAGAGCCACCACCCAAAGACCATCGGACATATTGTGTCTTGATTTCTGCTGTTAGAACTTCAATAATTCTAATTCTAAGTGGAAGCACATTTTTTTTTTCTCACACAGGGCTTCTGTGAAGAAAACCATAATTAATATGAAGAATAGACAAGCACTTCTCAACTCCAAGTCTCATTTTTTTTCTGCGAGAATCTTTGAAAAATGTACCACAAGTACAAATTTTTAAACTACTTCGTCTAAACCCTATCACCCTATTAAAGGCCACTTTTAATATATATCCTTTTTAAATTCTTAAATACTTGACCTTTATGTTTTCGTACCATCGGAGTTCCAGGTACTTATTTATACAATTGCTAGTATTTATTTCACCGAAATTAGATCTGAACGGAAAATACAATGACACCTGAACGCTGAGAGGCTATTTTGGATTGGGTATGCTTGCTACAAAATGGGGGTGGAGACAATGATAGCGGTTGGGTTGGTGTGGGGCACCACCAATGCCCTGATCAAGAGGGGTGCCCTCATCTCTGAACAACAAAAAAACAAGACGGAGAAGAAATCCTCCGCCTCGCCCTCCAGGCAGGGGTTGGGATTTGGGTGGCTGATTCACTACATTGAAGGCTGGATCAGTCTTCTCTGTGTATGGCAATACTCCATACCCTTCATCATCAATCTATCAGCCTCAGCTGGATTCTTCCTGTTACTGGGGGACACACCAATCTCATTGGCAGTGCCCGTCACGAATGCGGTCACCTTTGCAACAACTGCATTGGCAGGATTAGCCCTTGGTGAGAGCTTGAATCTCCTTCACACTATGTTAGGTCTAGTACTTATTGTAGCTGGGGTTTGGCTATGTATTACTTCCTCTTAGCTATTTCAATGGGTTTGGAAAATTAAGTCTTAAGTGAATGGAAGAGATGCCATTTTGTATGGATGTGATTTTTGTCTTTTGTTTCCCATTCACGTGATAATGAAAGTAAATTTAGGACATATCACTGATTTGGCACGCCCAAGCCTTTAATTTCCTTATATTGCTACACATTTATAACAAATGGTCAATTTAGGGCATATTGATCCATCAACATGTCTAACTGGGATGTATTTGGCAATGTGCTGTGACCTAGGATCTCAACTTTAGATTTAATTAATTGAATGTGCGAACGGTTACTACAAGGTATGTTGGTGTGGGGTGTGGTTGGTTTGTCTGTTTATTAGATGACATTTTGGGGGATTGCACTATATAGAGCAAACATTCTTTTACTTATATGCTAAGAGTGAGGCACATCTATTCAGCCAAATTCACCTGGATCCTCCACTAGTTTTGTGCTTTAATTCACATGGCACTTGGGTGGGCATGATGCAACTGGACTGGACTGGTGGCATTTACAAACTTGCCAGTGAACCACAGTCTGTGGTCATTTCTGGAATATGTGCCCTTTTGCTCTTGACCATCTGTGAGTGCATAAACTTGGTCTCACAAGATTACTCTAGACATTTCTGGTTGTGTGCGCGTGTGTTTGGGTATGTGGAAACCACATTAATTACAAACTAAGTTATAAAAACCACCAAAATTGTGAAAAAAAATCAATTATAAAATTTGCCACGGAGTTCTGAAATGTATAAATATATTTTTTGGTTTAAATATCTCATATATATATATATATATATATGAATAACTTCATATTTCTTATAACAAAGAGAATAACTTGCAAATAAATGAGTTGCCTTAGGATCATTCTGAATTTCTGCCTATTGGGATCGTTTTAACTTTTTCATTTGTTTTTTTGTTTTACTAATCGTTAGTGTCTGTAGATGCAGAAGAGAGCCTAATAGACATGTGAATGATTTATGCAAATGGGAGAAGTTTTAGGTTTACGTTTTACTGATTTTTTTTTTTTTTCATATTGACTAATATATATCGGTATATGTTGTTGAATTCGTCCACATAAGGTATAAAATCGTTAGCATTCAAACTTTTTTAATAAAATCCTTTGATGACAACATTGATTACAAATATGAAAGAAGTTTACCGAACATCCCCTGCACCAAAAACTGTCAATGTTGTGGTAGCTACTTCAGCTTCTGAGGTCTTAACGTTGTTTAACTGTATGTACAATGTTATGTGGGGTCCCTTGCCTTGTGGTTGTATGTATCATGATTATGATCATGGTGAGCATGTATATTTGTGATCTGTTCTACCCTGAAATTGGAATATCTGACTAGGAAGGTATTGCATGGCATGCTTGCAAAATATCCACTGTATTTGTCTCATACACTGGTTTTGTCAGTTTAAATCAATTTTTTTTGCAGTTACACAGCCGTGCAATTAAAAAATTTTCTCAGATCAAATGCTTATTAAAATAGGTTTTAGCGTTTGTCAAGTTTGGAGTATGAGTTTTTCTCAACTTGCAAGATGGTGTAATTGCACATAATCGAATTAGATGCTTTGTATTCCTTATATTGTTTTTTTTTTTGAAAAAGGTATTCCTTATATTGTTGAATAATGTAATATTCAGAGTTTGATGGGACACCAAGAATAAAGTCTATGCAAGTTACTAACTCATTTGAATTGACAAACATGTATAGCACTGAGTCACGCTAGTGCTGTTTCATTTGCAATGGCTGCATACTTTCTTCTTGTTGTTCTCATGGTTGTATTGACATCTCTGTTTGCTACTTCCCTTTGCATCATAATTGTTTAAAATGTGTTAGTTTTGTACTTATTTTGCTGTGTGTCTTTTTCTTCTGTATGTTACTTCTTTCAAGCCATTCATTATTGGTGAATAAATCATGTCATTTTTTATGTTGCTTCTGCCAAGCCAATCATTATGGGTGAATAAGCTATGTCATTTACTATTATAGCTTCCTAGACCACTTTCTCTATCTATTTTTTCCATAGTATTGGATAAAGTCTTCTATGCTTTTGATGAGATTTAATATTGATAATGGTCTCTACTTTTACTCATCTCCTTCTTCCTTATGAGCAAGAGTCTTTGTTTGCATATCCAATTCATCTCAGTTGGGTTGAATGACGTGTCCATGTACATGTATAGATTACTAACTGCATGTAAGTTAGACAAATTGAAGTGTCTATGCATGCCTAGTTCAAGGGCAGTTTGCAACCATTCAACCTCATCTTTGTAAATCTATTTATACCTCACTAATGAAGAGTTATATCATCAGTTTTGGCAGCTATCTTCTCTCATTCACATATATTTCTGATTTCTGCTATTTACAAATCAGTTTGTCCATTCAGCTGTCATAAATTTGCTGCAGGTTCATGTCATTTGGTATTAAAGCCTTGTTGAGGTCTCCAATATACTTCC
This sequence comes from Wollemia nobilis, assembly GCA_028583015.1. Classification (NCBI taxonomy): domain Eukaryota; kingdom Viridiplantae; phylum Streptophyta; class Pinopsida; order Araucariales; family Araucariaceae; genus Wollemia; species Wollemia nobilis. The sequence goes on from JAQPPZ010001344.1 coordinate 1,000,482, forward strand.
TTGATTGCTTGGGATGCATCCTTGTTGAGTACAATTTCCTTAGCCTCAAATTGAGCTTGGTTGTGACTCCTTGTACAATTGGTCCTGCTGTCAGCCAGTCATATAGTTGTTGCTTCTGCATTTGCTGCTTGAAGGCTGAAGCTGCTATTTTTTTCATGCAAACCAGCATTTTCCTTTTTGCTGGGCTTCTTTGTTGGAATTTTTTTCTGCTCACATTCTGGTGTGCCATTCTGAACAAGTATTCAGTTTTTTGTTGCAGATTTGGCATCTAAAACAACAATGGTGTTCCTTTGGTCCTCAAAACATATCTCCCAAGTACAAGAACTTTTTTCTTGCAAATTACCTCTTTAAGAGGTTGCTTTTTATTTTGGCCCATTGTAGTAAATGTTTTCTTTATTACCTTTAAAAAAGAAGTTTGTGCTAGCTAGGACACACAACTCTGCCCAAATCCCAACTTGATTCGGTTTTAGACTCGAGCAGAATAATCAATGACCTCAACAGAATTAGTTTATTTGAAACTCATGGATCAAATAGAAAAAATTCCCACTTCTCATGGGACAATACTTTGCCAATTCTACCTCTATGGCCTTCTTAATTATCCAACACTTTGGACACCAAGATACGCATTTGGCATTTTGTTAGCATAATTGATGGGGATAAGGTGGATGCTCGGATTCGCATTTTGGAGGCATGTTTCAAGATGCAACAAAAGCTCATGGAGGCACAAAAAATAATGATCGCAGTTCAAGGTATATTTAAAGATGCAACAAAAACTCACATAGACACAAAAACAATGGTCTTTGAGATCCATATGGATGATCAAGTCCTCACTTGTTGTCATTCCCGCATGAAGCTTTTGTGAATAACAAAGCAACCAGAATTTGATACATGGAAAGAGTTCAAATCAACTCTTCAGGTACACTTTCCCCCCCTTGGGTATGCATAGCAATCATTGGCTATTTGTCTTCATCTTTGTAAAAAATCTGGCTAGTTAGTTGAGCAATACGCCAAGGAGTTCAGTCAGCTCTCTATCAAGTTGGACATCATTGAACGAAAGAATGTGCTTTGCATCCCAAATTGTTTCTTATCTCCAAGAGGAGATAGAGCTTATCACTATTACTTCCTTAGAGCATGCTTACCAATGTGCCCTAAAGGTGGAAGTTAGGCAACAAAAGAACACCAATGATTCTTTTGCATTCATTAAAGGAGCACTTCTACCCTAACTAATTCAAACATTGCCACCTTGTCCAAGAATGAGAATTCTTCTTGAAGTGGCTCCACTAAGGGTTTTGGCAATGGGAAGAATTTCGTGCTTATCATAAGCATATAGGACATTCTAGAAAAGAATTCCATACCTTGAAATTAAGACATTTCTAGTAGAGTCACAAGCGTAGCCATAGATGAAGATTGAACGATCAAGGTAATCAATTCTAACACTTCTAATCCTCAGCTCGTTCTTATGATTATGATGCAAAAAATTAAATATTTGTTTGCATGAAATTGCCAAATGAAGGACAAATTGGTGAAGTTCATCCATGCTAGTGGCAACTAAAAGAATCTTATTATACAAACACTGGTGGATGAATTTTGTTTGCCAACTAAAAAGAATCCATGTATTTGGACGAGTCAAGAAGGAAGGGTATCCTATTCCTGTCACTTGCCTATGTTTTGTGACATTTGCTATTAAGCTATTCTAATATAATTGGAAAACACCTCCTTGGAGGATTAAAACAATTGTTGAAGAGGCTAGGATCCTTTTCCAGGGAAGACAAGACAAAAAAACCCAACATGTCTTTCGAGAAGTTAGCAAAATTGCTGATAAGTTGGCCAATTTGGGTGTCCATGGTGACAGACTTTTCAAATGGGAACATGGTGTCCCGAGTGAAGTAGAGGAGCTTATTCAACAAGAATACCAAGAATGATAGTCAAATTTATCAATAGGGAAGGCACTGTAAGTTCGAAGGCTAGGAGTATTCCCATCTCTTTTTTGAATTGGACTCACAATAAAAATTATCCGAGTTGTTAGTCTTCGTGGACGTTGCTTGGAAATACCACAAAGACTAATGGGGATAGTCACATGTCAGATAACATGGCTTCTAGTCGTCTTAGTAATTTGAGCTTGGTTGATAATCACAGGGAAAGAAAGAAACGACAATATAAGACTTCGAACCAAAGCCATGTGGACCACCAGATAGCCACCGCCATAAATCTAGCCAACAGGTTCACTTCTCCAAGGTTGATTGGCCAAGATAGTATGTGGTACCAAAGCATGTCATATACGGAAGAAAGCAATTACCAAAGAATTATTAAGAGTAACTGTCAATACAGAGCTTGTGGGAGTTTTTTTCGATGCTACTGCTATGTGTGTCTGCAGCTTTTTGTTTCTCCATTGTCTCAAGGAAGGGATCCGTGTTTGTTTCTTTTTTGTAATTATGATGCATGTGTGTTTCTCGGGGTATACCCAAAATGTTGTATGGGAAGTTTCTTTTTGATTACAGGCTATGTGCCTTACCGGATGTAATGGCTTTGGTGGCATGTAGATTTTACATATATAGGATCCTTAGTAAGGATATGTTCATCAACAACCCTGGACTGATTTTTGTAAAAGGTTTTGGGTCAACTTGTAAAACCCGGTATTAATGCTATAGTATCTTATCTACCAAAAAAAAAAATTCTAAGACGCTAGTATGCAATGTCACTCCATTGGATTGCTACAATTTGCTACTTGGAGCACTATCTCAGAATGATTGTAAAATTGTTTTTGACGACTTTCACAAGACTTGTTGCAAAAGGATGGCCAAACGTAAAAATTCACGCCTTTGTAAGTCGTTTGTTGTTTGTTGTTTGGGAGGCCTACAATGAAACAAGTAAATTTGCACAAACTTTATACTCTTTGTATCCTTTGAGAAGACACTCTTTGCATTGCTCCTATGCTTGACCCCTTGATCCGCAACAACCATTTAGATTTGAGAATGCTTTTGAGTATACCATTGATGCAATTTCTAAGCAAGAAAGACATCAAATCCATAATGGTTTTCAACCCTTGGCCTCTACTCTTGTAGCTCTTCCAACTGCACATTTGTTCTATGAATGAAAGGAGCAAGACATAGCTGCTTCAAATATTCTCTAGTATTTGCAAACCATATTCAAGGCTCTTCATAACCTACTTTGAGTACCTCATTTTTTCTAAATTGGTGACCATGCTTGGTTTCACTTGGACAAGCATAGGTTTCATAAGCTTGTCACTTGGAGGAAGATGAGGTTTCTATTTGTCATCTTGAAGTTTTGATTCCATATTTTCAATAATTCTTGGTGGATGATACTTTGCTCGATGTTCAAACTCATACCAATTGAAGAAGCAAACCACTACTTGGTCGGCTGCAAAGGAACTTTGCTAAGGCAAGCCAAGTGGTTTTTCATGTCAACAATTGCAATGAGTTTCCTCATCTTTTGTAGAAGTTGGGGACAACTTCTATTGAGTAGAGAGGAAATAATGAGATTTACTCTAATCATCTCCTTCTTCCTTGCAAGTATCTCAGTTAACTTGTTATCTTAGTAACTAAAGAGTTTTGGTTGTCTTGGGGGGGGGGGGGGGCAACACAAGCTTTGGCTCTTCGGGTCCAAGGTTCAAACCGCGGTGTGTGTGTGTGGGTGTGTGTTAATCCCCTATTGATAAGCTTAGCTCTTGGTATTATGAGGGGTCATGGTTGGGATGAGAATGCTCAATCCTAAGCATTGGTCGTAGGGGTTTCTCATACTATCCAAATCCAAAAACAAACACTAAAGAGTTATAGTTTGCATTTCTAGTTCATCTCAATTACCAACTAGTCTTGGTTTACATGTCTAGTTCATCTAAATGCGAATGAGGTATCCATGCACATTATAGATCACTAATTGCATGTAAATAAACACTAAGGTGTATATGCTTACACAATTCAACGGTAGTTTGCAACTATGTTACATGGGGATGCCTCCTAGTATTTGGGAGCCATCCAGGAAACACTTATTATTGTTCCAAAAATGCACCTTGTCATCCAAAAAATGCATCTCGCCATCCCAAAATGTTGCCCTATCATCTCAAAAAATGTCATCTCGCCATCCTTGTTTTGGAACTTTGAGGAACGTAGATTTATAAACCATTCAATGTCATCTTTGTAGATCTCTTTATACTTCACTAATGAAGATTGTATATCATTCAACGTCATCTTTGCTATTTATTCCTTGTTGCTTGTTTTGTTTTCAACTTGTTTGCTCTAATGTTGGGAAAGTCTATACTGTATTTAGCATTGTTATCGTAAGGACTTTGGATCGAGGAGGACACGTGATGAGAAAGGAGCAAACACAACACAACAAGGTGAATGAGTGAGGGACTAGGACATGCACGTGAATGGGGAGGATGTGGTAGGCACATGCAACAAGGACAAGAACAACAAGAACTAACATGGACGTTTGAGCATATTGCATGAATGTATTGCATATACTGAAGACGAAAGACGTGGAGATGTGAGAAGTTGAAATGATTTATGTGTCAAAGTGAGCATAGAGGCACAAATGTATCAAGAGCCCCTTTCATAAGAGGAAGTATGGAAGGAAGTGTAGAAGACATACTTTCTATAGAGCCCCTCCTTAAACAAATACACCTGGAGATTCCCTGGTTGACAGAAGGAGGTGAAACCTCAAAGTTTCAACTTGTGTGGCCCCCTCTAGAGGAGGGAAGTGAAGAATTTTTCAAGACATTGTTATTGATGACAAAGGTCTTGCAGTAGAAGATCACGCAATAGAGAGAGCTCACGCAGACAAAGAGTGTTGGCACAACAATGATGAAGACAAAGAAGGTTGTGCTGCCAATGAATGTATTAAAGGCGACAAAGGTGCTAATGAAAGAGTTGATGATGAAGTTATTAACAAAATAGTTGACCACGAAGATCAAGTCAACAAGAGAAGTGCTTATGAATGCCATGAAGACGACGAAGTAGGAAGATAACAAGAGATACTAGTGCAGACACAAGAAGAACGAGAGGGAGAGTCTAAAGGCACATTGGGTGGGAGTCCAATGTAAGGACAACCATTATAGAGGAGTTTTTATAGGAGGGTGGATTTTTGGGAGTTGGCTAGTCACGAAGACAATCACTAACCAAAAGCACAAATACTCCAACTAGGAGACAATTGGGCATTGAATTCGAAAAGGCAATTGTAGAGAAGTTAGTGCGATAAAGCCTTCAACATTGTTAGAGGGAATGAGTCAATTGACAATGAGTCATTCAACAAGTTAGTAGACTTCAAGTTTGCCGACCATGGTAACCATTGTGGGTAGGTAGAAGTGTCCCAAATTTAATGGAGATGGTAAAGAAGACCTATCAAGACATTTCCATACTTGTGAGATGACATGGAAAGTGAATGGGATAAGGGACGAGGACGCTTGGTTAAGATTGTTTTTAGTGACGTTTTAAGGAATCACAATAGACTGGTACTTGAAACAAGAAAATCAATCAATGACATGGGAAACATGATGAAATTTGAGAAACATTTCAAACTAATGGCATGAAAATACACAGATCATTGAAAATATCTATGCCATAAATAGGACGAGAATGTGAAATCCTACAACTACGATCAAATAGAGCTCATCAATAAGATGGAGAATAAACTTGGAGATGAACTTCAAAAGTCGTGGTTTATAGATGGGCTTCTCCCTAAATACAAGAAAAAAATGAATATTTTACCACCAACGACGTATTATGAACCATTTGAGCGAGCATTGAATTTGGAGAGTAAGATGAGGATGATGTCGACAAGTGGAAGTTAGAGTAAGGAAAAAAGTGATCTAACAATGATCATAATATGGGCGCAACAATCCAAAGGCTTTGGAAAGGCCTGGAAAGAGCAATTCATGATATGAAAGGAGAGAAGAACAAAGAAAAGAAAGACATTTGGTGTTCAGACTGTTGGACAAGACATACTAACACCGATTGTCCAAAAAAGACATGCTACAGTATCTATGAAGTTAATGAACATTTGGCTACAAATTGCCCATTTAACTTGAAAATTAGAAGACAATAGACATTGGCGCTATAAAAGGAAGAAGATATTACCCAGAATCCAAGTTCCTCAAGAAACAATCAAGGTGCAATGAGTGGAGGATATAGGAATAATCGATAAGGAAGGATATCTAATGGACAAAACCAAGGGGACAATAGGCCTGGAGGTGGAGAAAGATTATTATGATTTTGAAGGAAGACCCATCATGCAACATAGGAAGTGCCAAGAGTGGGGCCACTTAACATGAAATTGCACGGATGCAGTAGTGGGCAATAGTGCGACAATGATATATTGGTGGTGTGGATCAAGAAAATCATAAGAAAACAATTTGCCCCAAGGCATCCATTAGTAGCAATAACCATAATGACAATTTCATCGATAGAACGAATTACAAGGACAAGAGATGTCCTTGTAGTAACTCGAGCGCAAGGAAGGAAGATGGAGCATCCCGACCCTACAACGAAGAGGAAAACATGGTAGGATGCCCAAGATGAGATTGAAGATGAAATGGGGAAGGAGTGAGATATAGGCAAAGACAATGACTAAGGGAGAATGATGATGAAAGAACCATTAATGTTGTCATAAAGCTTGACAAAGCAATTGTTGTAGATGAATGTTCTAGTGAATGTGGCAACTTTGTTCAAGGTAGTCCTAGGCTTGCATGCAACGGTTGGAAAGATGATACAAGGACTAGAGACGAAGAAAGGAGGAATACAAAAGGTGCCACAAAAGATTGCAAGACGCAAACAATTTCTTGATTTGCATTCTTAGTTATTAGCAAAGGGAAGAGACCAACATAATTGCACATAGATATACTGGGCCACATGTTGACACAAGTCATTATGGATGGCATATCAAGTGTCAATGTACTCCTAACTAAAACACTAAAGGAGCTGGGAGAACCAACGTTATGGCGACCAAATTTTTGGTTGGTAGGAATGATCAATATGGCATCAAGATGAAGGATGTGTTGATAACACAAATAGTAAGCATCGTTGACCAAGGATTCATTCTTGATTTTGTAGTCATCATGATCTAGAAGCCAACATATGATGCCTTATTAGGATGAGGTTGGTTAAGAATGATGAAAGTAAACCACATTTGGGAGAAAGACCAACTTTCAAGAAGGGACATTACAAATTTACAATAAACTTGCAAGTCCAATTAGTTGGCAAAGAAGTTGCATCATTAGACAAATAAAAAATTCATCGTAGGACAAAGATAAAGGAGAACATGCCACTTGGGAACCAAATGAAGACGTAGTCTTGCAGGTGGAGGAGTGCATGAGAGACAAAGGGCACTAAGACAATGGTCTTTACGATTGAAAAATGGGTGTCTATGAAGTCTTTTACCAAGTTGTTTATGTTTGGATATGGATGAGAGTGAGAATGAAGATAAATTAGGTGAACATATTAACTTCCTCAATTACGAGCCATAGAGAGTTCAAATGGACTACCGAAGGTGTAGATCTAGTTTTAAGACTCGTTTGAGGAGTTGATGATCTTTGAAGTTGGAAAAAGTAGTTAGACATCGCTAATCGATGATAGTCTAGGGGGTGGTGATTTGACAAGGGTGGGCATAGTGACATTTAAGCAAGGCTAGAAGTGGGACATGAAGCGAGAAGCCCACCCACCCTAGCGAATGAAGGTTTTGAGTATGGGTTGGATTTTTGAAAGACTTGAAACATTGCCCACTTAGATGTGTTTGTTATGATGTGGAGGGACACTTCCCAACTATGCACCCAATAGTCAAAGAAGGGAATGCAAATGAAGGGCATGAGGATGGAAATGGAGAAGCAACAAAAGGAAGAATTTAAAATGAGTCCAAAGATTATGGCAGATGAGGGACACATTTTTAAACAAAAGACCATGGGAAGAAGGCAAAGTCATGATGAGAACAACAATGAATGAAGACAAAGGGACATAGTATCTTGGCCAATATTGGACATGCATAGTTGGAATATGGTGCAATAGAGAATGATTTTAGTAGAAGAGTGGAAGGCTATAGTGATGGATCAAGGTGTTGACAAAACAATGAAGGGAAAATGTAGTGGAGTTGAGAGAAATCACTAGACGACGAGAAGAAAAACATAATGACACTAATTGTTTCCAAAGGCAATGAAGTAAAACAAGGACAAATAAAAATAATGGTATTTAAAAAGCTTTTCACGATGAAAATTTTAAAATTTTGAGTGAGGAGAATCTAATGCCCAAGGAAATAATTTGTTTGATAGAGTGAAGAAAGGCATTGGCATAACACATGTTTGAACTTAAAAAAATACAATTTTCTAATTTTTAATTACAAGATTTTATTATTTTTTGAATAGAGATACTTTGGTGACGAAGGAAACAATTTAGTCCAATGGAGTGAAGAGCGATGTTAGCAAAACACAAGTCATTCAAATACGGAGGCAAGAAAGGCGAAGATAACTACCTCAACGACAATTTAAAAACTCAAAAAATAAAATAAAAGTGAAGTGATATAAAAAGCAAGACAAATTTAAACATGTTCATTGTCATTTGTTGCACAAAGAAGAGAGAGAGGAGATTGTGCAATGTGGGGCATAATTACAGAGAGAAAACAAATTGTAGAGAAAAAGTAGGAGTCATACTAGCAAATTGTATTGGTACACAAGGGAGAAGAACAATCATATAGACAAGGAATAGGGTTTGCAAGGAGGTTGTACAAGAATGAAGGGGAGGAAAACCATTGTTGTAGTCTATTGTAGTGTTGATACAAACAAATTCAGAGCAAAAACCCTTATAGCTTGAAGAGGAAAAAAAGATGTGAAAAGAAAGGAGAAATGAGTGTTGTTTTCCAGGGTTTTGTCAATATTGACAAGAAAGGGTTTCTTGCCATGGGTAAGGAAGAAATCAAATTTGACAATTGAGTTGGGAGTGAATATTGCATTGCCAGTTAGGGTTTCAACAATTCATCGACAACACAATGCTAAGCAACAACACTTGTTGGAAAAATTGGTTGTCAGAATTCTATAAGTTGGGCCTTTGTTGGCCAAACCTTTGTAGGTGTGTTTGTTGTTAGAATCATCGACCAAGTCATTCTGGTAGGCCATTAGTCAGCATGTAGTCGGTCAAGTTATTATCGATTGAAACTTTGTTGGCCAGGTCGTCCATCGGTGCAAATTAAGCCAAGCCATTGTTAGTTGGAATGTCATTGGCCAAATCGTTGAATGACACACAGTTGGCCAATCCACCATCGATTGTAATATTGTTGACAAACCCTTTGGCCACATTGTTGGAAAATCCACTAATGATACCTCTATCGACTTGTCTCATTTGCAATTGAGTGTTGCAACTGACAATCATCGTCTTCATTATGCCGTCTTTGTCCATCATCTTCACATCATCGTCACAAGTCACCATCTTCTCTATGCCGTCTTTTTACATCATCTTCACATTGTCATCCTTGACGAAGGGACAATTATCAGATGATAGTGAGTTTTTGGTGAGAGTATCCAGATGTTGTCGGAATGCTGTCGGATTTTATGCAGGTGACACAAGTGTGAAGAATTTTGTATCAATCCAATAAAATTTTCTTAAAAAATCTACCAAGAGGAATGAGTGAGCTAAGGTTTAGCGGGTGCGGCGGGAGTGAGGGTTTGAATTTTCTGGGCAGGAATCTCAGCCAAGGCGGTAGAGGTAGAGCAGGCACGGAAGGGGCGGGTGAGAACCTCGAGCATGGTTCAAGCGAGGATCCAAAGGAAGGCGATCAGGCTGCGACAGATTTGGAGCCGGGCATCACGCGGGGGCCCGACACTCCTCAGAAAGACCCCGACAAAAAAGATACGAAGGATAATGCAGGGCCCAAGAAGTGGCTGCCTTTTGTTGAGACTCTTAGAGGAAAAATAAAGGAGGTTCTCTCTCTTTCGCCCCTAGTTCCAGTAAATAATAAAATTTCGGCCCCGACAAGTTCCATGAGCCATTTTCTTTCAATGGAAGAATTCTCCCTGGTAGGCAAGTTTTTGGGAGGTAGGCCGGACATGGAGACTATCAGGGCTTGGGCGACGGGTAAATGGGGACCGGTAGGCAGCTTGGAGTTGGTAGCTCTAACTCGAGGGTTCTTCATTATCCATTTTAACAATATGGAGGATGCTAACCACATTTTAACGGGAGGTCCTTGGTTTCCGGGCAAAAGGAGCCTTTTTCTCGAGACGATGGGGTGAATATTTCGACCCCGAAAAGCAAAATATTAATATTGCCCCTATTTGGGTTCGTCTCCCGAGTCTACCTGCCCAGTTCTTCAATGCATATTGGTTGCAGGGCATAGCCAAAACTATAGGGGACCTGATCTCCATTGACCATGCAACCTTGGCCAGGACAAGGATGATTCATGTACAAATTTGCGTAAATGCTAATTTGGAAAATGAATTGCCAAGGTTTGTGGAGCTAGAGTATGGAGAATACTATCAAAAACAACCGGTAGAATATGAGAATAGACCGACATTCTGTGCAGAATGCAAAAATCAAGGACATTTATGCAATCAGTGTCCTAACCTGGCAATGAATAGAGAAAAGCAGAAGCAGGGAATGCTAGACGAGAGGAAATTTGAGAAATTTCCCTAGAAGAGGCGATTTCAATTAGGCAAACTATGTCTACCAAAAAAAGAAAAGAGAGGGTGCGGGGTCCCGACAAGACAAAGGAAAACAACGGGTTGTTGGCAACCAAAATACTCGGGTAAGTTCCAATCCTCTAGTTTCAAATAAATTTTGAATTCTATCCAATATGGGAGTAGGAGGATTATCAGAATACATGGAAGCCCAAATTCTTCAGGCTAACCTTTCTGACTCTCTGGAATCCCCATCCAAGTCAGGATCCTCAAACCCTAATGCTGAAATTACTGTAAGCCCCGTGGGCATCACAAAGCCAAACCCTAATGCCCAATATCTAGAATCCCCATCCAAGTCGGGATACTTAAACCCCAATGCTGAAAATACTTCAAGCCCAGTGGGCATCCCAAAGCCAAACCCTAATGCTGAAGAACTTAGGAAGAAAGTTGAGGCATTGGAAAATAAAAATGTCATCTCCCTAACATCATCACCAGGAGCCAGGTGAATCCTACTGAGGGGCCGTCCTGCAAAAGATTTGGATGTAGGGGTGGAGATATGTGAAACTCTTTAGACTGAGGAATATGGCAGTCCGGTTCTGCAACAAATTGCCTCCCCCAGTTTAGTCCTAAACAAACCAGGAGCACTCGTGAAGTCTCCTATAGATTTTGGCGATGAAAAAAGAAGAGGGAGAATATCAAATGCTGAGCATCAAAAAATTAAAGCCGATAATGACATTGCCAATGGAAAATAGAGAACCTTGTTTCAACATGTTATTCCGGGTTCTGAAGACAAAAAATTAGGAAAACCCCCTCAAGGGAGGGGGAGAGGAAGAAATCCCAAACAATCTAAATAAAGTTCCTCTCATGGAACGTGAGAGGCCTCAATGGCCTACCCAAAAACAGGGAAGTCAAATGGATCCAACTATTATCATGTTGCAAGAAACAAAAACTGATGAGAGTCAGTAAAAAAAAGTAGCAAAAAAAATTTGGAATCAAGGGGAGATGGTTTGCAAATCAGCCAGAGGAGCGTCTGGAGGCCTTATGACTTTGTGGGATCCCCGGATAGTAGAAGACACCATTATTCAGAAAGATGATAGGGTTCTTAGTGTTTTATTTAAGAAAATAAATAACAAGTCATGGATCCTTTCAAATATTTATGCCCCGACTTCAATTCAAGGGAGAGCTCTATTGTGGGAGTACTTAGGCAATCTGAGTGAAATCTTCCATAATGTCCCCTGGATTCTGGTGGGGATTTTAACACTCCTCTTTACCCTTCGGACAAAATGGGTGGAAATGGACCACCTATCAGGAGCATGGATGAGTTCAATGACTTTGTGAACTCCAACATGTTGATGGATGTAAAACTTAGAGGAGCGAATTATACTTGGAGCAATCGGCGGATAGGGTGTCATCTCATTCAAGAAAGGCTTGACAGGTTTTTCTATCAAAGGAGGCTACAACTCTGTTCGATGATTCTATCCTACAAGCCCTTCCTCAAATTACCTTTGATCATAATCCCATTTTGTTGGAGATCCCTAACTCTTTGTCCTTCAAGAAACCTTTCAGATTTCAATCTATGTGGATCAAACATTTCAGTTTCAGAGATAACTTAATTCAGTGGTGGCAACAGCCTGTCAGGGGTAGTGCAACTTTTAAAATTGCTAGCAAATTAAAGTTTGTTAAGGAAAAGTTTCGAACTTGGAACAAAGAGGTCTTTGGGAACCTCTTTGAAAATAAAAAACAGTTTGTTGAAAGTTTGAAGATAATTGATCAGAGGATTCAACATGGTGATGCTGATGAAACTACTAGGTAGGAAGAACAGACAAAACTAGCAGAGTTTCATAACATTTTGGCCTGTGAGGAAATCTATTGGAGGTAAAAATCAAGGGCTTTTTGGTTGAAATATGGAGATTCAAATTCCAAGTTTTTTCACGTCACCACGCTTAGAAACAGAAGCAATAACAAGATAATTTTTTTTTTAAAAGTAGATGGTTCTATTACTCAGGACTTAACAGAAATCAGAAAGGAGGCAATGAACTTATTTCAATTCTATCATTGGTCAGGAATCATAGTGCAATGAGGAGGACAAAGATATTCTCTTGCAATCCATTCCTAGCATAATAAACGAGGATATAAACCTTAAGCTTTTAGCTCCCTTTTCTGATGAGGAAATTAAGGAAGCCTTGTTTAGCATAGAGCTAGACAAAGCCCCGGGACACGACGACTTTCCCCCTTGTTTCTATCAAGATTTTTGGGACATTGTAAGTGAGGATGTAATTTTTGTTGTCAGAGAATTCCAAGCAAGCAATCATATCCCAAAAGGTCTCAACTCTACTTTTATTTCTCTAATTCCTAAAAAGCAAACCCCTGAATGTATGGCTGACTTCAAGCCAATCATTTTGTGCAATGTTTCTTACAAGATCCTAACTAAAGCCATTGCAAATAGAATGAGAGATGTTATGCCCCGCATCATAGATCCATTCCAGGGAAGCTCTGTCCGAGGCAGGTCAATCTTGGATGGAGTTCTCACGGTTCATGAAGCTTTGCACTCTGCTCATAAGACTAACAGGTCTATTTTTACCCTCGAGCTTGATATGAACAAAGCATTTGACAGGCTAAATTGGGACTTTATGATTGCTGTCCTCCTTAAGTTTGGTTTTCACCACCAATGGGTTAATTTGATCAAATAATGCATTTCTAAAGCTTTAGGCAGAACCATAAAAAATGCTTGCAGTTCAAGCCTAATTTCGAGAATCAAGGCAACATCTCTCACTAGGGTTGTTTCTCACCAACAATTCGTCGATGATACCCTTCTATTAAATACATCGTGCAACTCTATGAGGACGTTCTTTGGTCAGAAAGTTAATTTTAGTAAAAGCAAGTTATATTTCTTGAACACCCCCATTCAAAGGCAAGGAAGGATTACGGAAATTTTAGGGTGTGATATAGCAAACCTCCCCACTTCGTATCTTGGTCTCCCTCTTTTCATTGGTTCTCCGAGAGAGTCAATGTGGGACAGGGTTATTGAAAGAATTCAAAAAATACTTGTTTGGATGGAAAGGTCATCTTCTATCTCAAGCAGGAAAGCTGACCCTCACTAAGGCCTCTCTTCAGAGCATTCTAGTCTATTTCCTCTCCGTTTTCAAAGCCCCTGTGAAGGTTTTCCAAAAAATTGAGAAACTTCAAAAAGGAATTTTTATGGACTGGATCAAAGGAGAAAAAAATGATACACCTTGTAGGATGGACCAAAGTGTGCAAACCTACGGAAAATGGGGGCTTAGGTCTAAGAAGAATTGCTCATGTGAATTTAGCTTTACTAGCTAAGCAGGCGTGGCGCCTCATTTCTAGTGAAGAAAATGAATGGACAACTATCATCAAACGAAAGTATCTTCAAAATATGAAATTTATAAGTGACTCAGTTCCAATCAGAGGTTCTACTTTTTGGAAAGCAATTCTCAATTGTAAGGAAATCATCAAAAAAGGTTTAAGATGGGTTTTAGGCAATGGTGAGAGGATAAATTGCTAGAATGACAGGTGGGCTAAGGACGAACCATTGACGCAATATCCTAACTTAGCCCGAATTAGAGATATCACGGAAGAACTCATTGACAGAAAAATCTCCGATTATATGGTTGAGGATAGAGGCATAATGAAGTGGAAACAAATAAGGATTCAGGGATTTCAAGCGGAATCAAATAATCTTTGTAACATTCTCAGGAAATAGTTTATCCCCATGAGACCCAAGGAAGATCAAGTGACCTGGGCTCCTATGGAAAATGGGCAGTTCACTGTTAAATCAGCTTACAAGCTTCTGCTTGACGAGGATTTTATCCTCCAAAAGGACTTAGTTTGGATAAAAAGTTTAATTTCAAAAATTTTAGTCTTTTCATGGCTAGTTATCCAAGGAAGAATTCTAACCATTGATAATATGATGAGTAAAGGTATTTGTTTCACTAATTGCTGTTATCTATGCAGGGCTAATTGGGAGACCATTTATCACATTTTCCTTGAGTGCCCTTTTTTCTTGACTGTCCTAAGTGGGGTTTTTCAGGCCTTCAACATTTCCTTGGTTAAACCAGCCACCGTACTTGATTTGTTCGTCCAGTGGCCTTGTCCTTTTCAAGCCAAAGACTTAGATACATGTGAAAAATTTGTCTCAATCACTATCTTTGGCAGGTGTGGTTAGAAAGGAACCATAGAGTATTTAATGAGTCTATCCATGATCATCAAACTATCATTGCTAGGATCCTATCCTTTGCCAACAAGAATGTGAATCCTACCCCTTTTGATAGTCGTAAACCTCATCTGCAAGAAACCACGATTGCTCAATATTTAAGCTTAACCTTGTTAGATGAGTCTGTGCCTAGGGTAGTTAACCCCAGAGCCAATGTCAAGTGGTCCCCACCTCCTACGGGTTGGTTTAAGCTTAATTTTGATGGAGCAACTACGGACAATCCTGGCAGAGCAGGCATTGGCGACATTGTGCGAGATCATAATGGGAATATGATGCTTGTGTTTTCCGAATATTTGGGAACAAGGACGAACAACGAAGTTGAAGCTAGAGCTATGTGGAGAGGCCTTCAAATGACTCAAGACTTAGAAGACAATTTGATCGTAGAAGGAGACTCTATGCATGTTATAAATCTCCTCAATAATTGGAAAACACCTCCTTGGAGGATTAAAACAATTGTTGAAGATGCTAGGATCCTTTTTCAGGGAAGACAAGACAGAAAAGCCCAACATGTCTTTCGGGAAGCTAACAAAATTGCTGATAAGCTGGCCAATTTGGGTGTCGATGGTGACAGACTTTTCAAATAGGAACACGGTGTCCCGAGCGAAGTAGAGGAGCTTATTCAACAAGAATGCCAAGAATGATAGTCGAATTTACCAACAGGGAAGGCACTATAAGTTCGAAGGCTAGGAGTATTCCCGCCTCTTTTTTGAAATGGACTCACAATAAAAATTATCCAAGTTGTCAGTCTTCGTAGATGCTGCTTGGAAATACCACAAAGACTAATGGGGATAGTCACATGTCAGATAACATGGCTCCTAGTCATCTTAGTAATTTGAGGTCGGTTGATAATCACAGGGCAAGAAAAAAATCACAATATAAGACTTCAAACCAGAGCCACGTGGACCACCAAATAGCCACCACCATAAATCTAGCCAACAGGTTCACTTCTCCAAGGCTGATTGGCCAAGACGGGATGTGGTCCCAAAGCATGTCATATACGGAAGAAAGCAATTACCAAAGAATTATTAAGAGTAACTATCAATACATAGCTTGTGGGAGTTTTTTTCAGTACTCTGCTATGTGTGTCAGCTTATTGTTTCTCCACTGGTTCAAGGAAGGGATCCATGTCTGTTTCTTTTTTTGTAATTATGATGCAGGTGTGTTTTCTTGGGGTATACCCAAAATGTTGTATGGGAAGTTTCTTTTTGATAACAGGCTATGTGCCTTACCGGATGTAATGGCTTTGGCGGCATGTAGATTTTACATATATAGGATCCTTAGTAAGGACATGTTTATCAACAGCCCTGGGCTAATTTTTGTAAAAGGTTTTGGGTCAACCTGTAAAACTCGATATTAATGCTATAGTTTCTTATCTACCAAAAAAAAAAAAACATTGTCATCCTTGACCATCGTCTTCATGTCATCATCCCTAGCCACTATCTTCAATATGTTGTCTTCATATATTGTCTTCACGTCATCATCTAGGCCACCATCTTTACTACGTCGTCTTCGTCCACCATCTTTACGTCGTCTCATGCTACCATTTTCATTGTGCCTTCTTTATCCATCGCCTTCATGTCATCATCCCAGACCACCATCTTCACTGCATTGTTGCCATCCATTGTCTACAGTCCATCATCATCCCCCATCGTCTGTAGTCCATTGTCATTGGCCATTGTCTGTAGTCCACCATTGGCGCCCAAAATTTGTATTGGCCATTGTTTTTAGTCCACCATCACCCTATTCCCCATCGCCTTATTCATTGTTGCCCTGCTCATTATCACCTCCCTGTTCATAGTTACCCTATCCAAGTCATAACAACAACTAGTTTCACTTAGACTGCAAGCTTTGTACCTACAATTCATCTATAGAGAAGTAATCTACTTCCATTTTCGGTTTAGACAAAGGCTGACAAAACTGACATCAAAGAGAGCATTGCCCATGGAGAAAGTACAACTTTGCATTTGACAAGGACACCAAAAAGCATAGAGGACGGGAAAAATTTAGGAGGTCACATTGATTAACATAATTCTTCTAACATGGTGCCACGTCAACCGCCACTTCGATGAGTAAATGAATTCATTTTGTAAATTGTAATTAATTTTTTTGTGATGTTTGTTATTACAAGCTTGTTAAGTTTGCTAATCAATGGCTTGTAACAAGTGTTGATGATATATAATCATGCACATTAATAAGACATTGAGTTGTGTTTGTAATTAGTCTGTGTTAATTTGATAGTTTGGTATGAGAGGGTAACAGTTGGGTTATAACCATAGACCCCATTTTAAAATTATATATATTACCTTGGATGGTAATGGAATGTTATCGTGATTATGATTGTGTTGTTGTTGCATATGAGAGAGATTTTGTTGTAAGTGATGTATGTACAAGTTGCACATAGTAGAATGGATATGTTCTTGAACTGTCTTTGTTGTTTATTCCTTGTTACTTATTTTGTTTAAACTTGTTTACTCTATTGTTGGACATAAATCTATGCTACATTTTGCCATCATAATTTTTTTATAGATGCATATAAATTTAATTCCCCATATACATGTAAGTCCTGGATAAATATTAAGAGAGTTAGGATCATATGAACTTCAAGAAAATAAGAAATTTGACATGTTTATCAAATATTTTGTTAGCCATTGTTTAGGCATGGGTTTTGACAAAGTAGGAAGGCTTTGAATTATGGACTATGATATCTCTATGTTGATTATATTACTTGTACAAACTAAGAGTGAGGATTTATGTATTCAAGCTACACTCATTGCTTGCAAGAGATTGTATTGGCATCCTCATTCCATGAAGCCCCAACATGATTCATTAGAATGAAAGAAAGTAGGAGGTAGGCAAAATATTTTTCCTAGTGCATTTGACCTTACTTATATTTCAGCCAATTGACATAGCACAACCATATACATGGGTAGATCAAGCACATAAAAGAGGGTAATTTATATTTGGTAGGCATGCCATTTGGTCCTTTTATATTAAAGACGAAAATCTAATCCATGATTGTTTTTTTATTAGGGTGAAAAGAAGGGTTTTTTGAAAGGGCCCCAACCCTTTTTACAATACCACTCCTCTACATTAAATCAAACAATGAATAATTCGAGAAATGTAGTAGCAGAACAAGACAAGAAGTCACATAGACCCCTTATAGAAAAAAACTGAAATGCTTCACTTCCTATGACTTCAAGAGGTGAATAAAGCTTGCAACCCTTGATTAACAATTTAACCATACTTTTGTCTATCATAAGCTTGTAACTCCCTCTCAACTATACTCCTCAACTCACTTTGGAAATCATCCCTTAATAGAATTAGTTCAGGACTGTCTACACCTTCATTGGCTAACCAATATGCTGCTTGGTTTCCCTCTCGATAGATATGCAATATATTAACCTACTCCAAGGCTATAATAATCGTAGCTATCGTACTGATCAACAAGAACCTACCACATAATAATATCCCACCACCACGTTGCTCAACGAGAACCCTACTAGGGAACAATATCCTGCCATCGAGACTATAACCATTGCACTGCTCAACAGGAACACTACCACAAAATAAAATCTTGCAAAACGTTTCATGGGCCACGCTAACACCACACCCATCACAACCATCGTAGAGACCGTAGCCGCCACACCACTCAATAGGAACTCCACCACAAAACAATAACCCTACCACAAAATAGTATCTTGCCACTACACCGCTCAACAAGAACCCTACCATAGAACAATAACTCTACCACAAAACAATATCCTACCGTCGATACTGTAACCGCCACACCGCTCAATAGGAACCATACCCATATATTCACAAGTAACAATATCACAATATTTATTTGATGATGAACAACCATCCTTTGTTTCGAAGGGGTATTCATACCCCTTATATTCTAGTAGATGATTTTCATTTTTTACCCCTTGTTGAAGTCTTCCACTCAAATTTAAAATTGTTTGTGTTCTAATTGTAATTTCTCTCACTGCTTCTTTGTTATTGAGCTCATTATTAGTTGATTGACCTAGTTTGGCTTCAAACCATACATTTGTTATTTTATTAGTATTCCTAATGAGCCTCATTGAAATGTCATCTTGTTTAAAGGTCAAGGTTTGTTTTGAGCAGACATTTTTGACTCATATAAAGAGCAAGGAGCACAATCAACATTTTCCATACCTTGGTTGAGAGCATTCTCTGGCTAAGATTCTGCTTTAGACTCTTGTGGCTTTGTTCCCTTATAAATTCCATTACTTTTGGTTGTTGCTCCACCTTGTCTGCTTGTTCTGTCATTTTTCATATTCTCCCCCTAGGGCATCCTTTTGGAATTTTCCCCCTATCTCTCTTGATATTCCTCTACAAATTCTCCCTCCTTGGGGGTTTCAACGAGAATACTTAACTTATTTGCATCTATGGAAGGGAGATTAGGAGGCTCCCCTTCCATTGTATCCTTTTATTTTGAATGATTTTTCCTTCCCCATACCTTATTAACCGGTTCTTTAGATGGACAATTTTTTGAAAAATATCCCATAATTTTACAAACTTTGTAAAGTATCGAAAATTTTTCATATTCAATAAATTACTCAACTCGGTACTCAGACGCTAGCCTAATAGAGGTTGGGAGCTCCTTCCCCAAATTAGCATTAACACAAAATTGGGTGAATATAAATCTAGTTTTTGCCTTTGTTGTTGAATCAAAAGCTATTAATTGTCCCATTGCTTTAGCTATACCTACTAGAATATCTTCATCCCATAACTCCAATGGAAGCCTTAGTAGGAGGACCCAAACTGGAGCCAAATTTATATTTTAAAAATCCGGGTTAAAACCTAGTCTCCACTTCCTTAAAAAAAGGCCCCTCTTTCCATATAACCGAGGCCATTTTGTTAGGGCATGACCTAAGTCTTCACAATTCAAAAATGAAAAAATATAAAACCCTTAGGGAGAGTTGCAATATTGATATGCCCCCTTGGTTTCCATTTATCAACAGCCCATTTCCTTACCGTATCAAATTCCGATCGGGCCCTAATAAATTATGTTAGCTTTTTTGGATTTTTAGGCAGAGTTTCTCATCCATATACTCTAGAGCAATACCGAATTTATTGGCCTGCTAAAGATCACCACCCAAAAGTTTATCTCTCCAAGACATCTCTCCCCTCCACTAAGACAAATTGGAACATGAAATGCCACGTGGGCCACACTAACTCCACACCTTGTCACAACTACTATCGAGGCCGTAGCCATCACACTGCTCAACAGGAACCCTACCACAGAACAATAGGTGTCATAACATTTTCATAAAGTAAATATTCATGTTAATTAAATGTTGACAACTCTGATTATGCAATTGAAATTTATCTAATCAATGATTGTGATTAACACAAAGTCTATGAATATTAATTACTATATTAAGAAATTGCATATAATTTTCTTTCCTATGAGACAGTGAATTGGAAAAGGATTACAAGATGGAACAATGTGGGAAAATTTATGAGATGAAGATGTTAGATTGACATTATTACAAAACAACCTAATTGGGTGAAGAGACACTTATTGCAACATTAAATTTAGATCAATGCCATAATGAATTTCAAAGTAGAAAAGAGCAACAAACTCTACTAAAGGACATTAAATATTGCAATATAACAACCACATTTTCATAAAGAAATGTATAGTGGCTAATTGTAGAAGATGAGGAATCACACAATAAATATTGAATGTTATTCACTGGATGGTCATGCTAAAACCAAAAATACGGTTGTGTAGGAATTTTAGACAGGTACATCTAAATATAGCTTGAGTATACACCAAAGCAGACCCCATCCAATGTAGAAGAGAGAAATTGTAGAAGAACAATAAAGATATTATTTCAAATAAGTGATATAGCTTAGTTCTTTCAAACAATTGATTGTCAATTGCAACTAGCCTTTTATTCTAGATCCACAGTCCTAATTTTCAAAGATAATGAAGCAATTACATAGTGGAAACCCTTGTTTTCATATATCTTTGTAAAGAAATGAAATGTCATAGTGCCTATAAAGTTTGATTTTTAAAACGTTTGTTATTGAATGATCATTTTCAATAAGCAACTGACTTCTCCTGCATCCTTCTATCATTGGCTGACACCGAAGTGAGGTCGCCCTATAGAAATTTTTGATAGACACACCTAGATGTGGGTTAGGCTTACACTAAAGGAAACTTCAATGCAATACAAAATGGGGGACATACAACAAACAATTAAAGAGAGCATTTTACCTAAATAACATAGGGGAATTATTTTCTCTAATCAATTCTTAGTTTTGGTAATTTTGTTCGCTAAATTTAGAGTCCTAATTTTAAAATATAACCATTCATTTACATCATGGAGATTCAAAATTTCCTATATCATTGCATGGAAAAGAAATGATACAATGCTTACCAAGATTGCTTTCTAAATCATATTTGAACACCAAATAGCTACTAGAAATGGAAGAGTTTGTTAAATCTTTGATAATGTCATTATAAAAACTATACATCTTAAGAGAATTAAAAAATGAGCGCATGCGGGATAGTGGAGAAGCTATGGGAGAATTGATTTTTGGTGGTGAATGGTGGGATTGGAGGGTGGATCCTATTAACAGAGGGTCAGATGATGAAGACGAGACCCATTTTGAGCTTTGTGGGTTGTCAGTTCCTATGGAGTGTCACGGTTGGGATCCAGGTAAGCATAGGGGTGGGTCCCCTTTTGGGTCATAAGGTTGTCGAGCTTGTTGACCTTACGACTTCCTTTGCTGTAGGGGCAACAAAAGGTGGTGGTTTTCGAGAGTTGCAAGATCAATTTGATCTTACTCTTGTCTCTAATCAAATATGAATTGTGGGGGACCTCCTTAGTAGCACCTTGAAGGAAGGTTCTTGAACCTGGTGGGCACATTTTTTTTTTGGTAATTAAGGGTCATTTCATTAATACCGGGTTTTAAAGGTTAACCCAAAACCTGTTACAAAAAACAACCGTAAGCTGATGTGGATCCTTTCCTTGTTAAGGACAAACTATCCTTTACTGTTCCTTATCATTCTAAGCCCTAACACATAATGGGCTTGGTACCCTTTACCCATATTAACAACCCGACCATCCAGCTAACCATAAACTATACAAACGCTATTAATCACCAGACATATTTTTAGACCATATACGGAGATAAGAAGAACCATAATTCCATGAAGGACCCTATCCTCAATACAGACAAAAACCCAAAATTTGTCATAGATTAGAACAAGACAGAGCTGACAAACCAAAATTTCTCTTTACCTGCACCTGTGTCTGTGTTCCCGCCACCCGAAGCCCCCACCTCAGACTTAATTGGCGGTCATTTTGCATTGCTTCTTCCACGTTACTGGGGACCCCTTGTTCCCACGTGATGAGTCCATTAGCATAAACCCCTATATTGACCAACTTATCTATTGTTTTGTTGCCTTCACGGAACACGTGTTGCACCAGCCTATCATTCCTAGCTTCAAAAAGTATCCTTGCCTCGTCTATGATTGGTTCGATCCTCCATGGAGGTTTTTTCCCATTGGTAAGAAGGTTTATAATGGTCATTGAGTCCCATTTGACTATTAGTTTGCAACTGATCTCCTGGGATATCTGCAGTCCTCTCCATAGGGCTCTTTCTTCCGCTTCATTGTTGGTCTTCATTCCTAGCTATTCAGAAAACACCAGCACCAAGCCTCCTTGGTGGTCATGAACCACTCCTCCAGCACCTGCTCTTCCAGGATTGCCCTTAGCAGCACCGTCAAAGTTGAACTTGAGCCAACCGACCGGAGGTGGGGTCCAAGTCACACCTATTCTAGGATTAGCCTTAATGACCACAAGTTCCTCTTCTAAGGGAATATTAAGGTATTGGGAAAGTTGTTTTTCCCAGGGACGGTTATGCCGAGCTTCATAGGGAATAATACTAATGTTTTCATGAGCAAAGGAAAGGATCTTGCTGGTGATGGTTATGGGATCATGGCTAGTACCCCTAAAGGCTCTATGGTTTCTTTCTAACCAGACCTACCACAAGAAGTGGTGAAGGGAGATCTTCCACATGAACCTAAGCCTAAGGTTGAAGAAGGAATTGGGCCATTGCTGGAAAAGGTCAAATATGGTGGTCGGTCTGACCCACGAAATACTAAAAGCTTGGAATACCCTACTTAGAATATCATCTGCAACCGAGCATTCAAGGAAAATATGGAGGGTGGACTCCCAGTTGGCCCTGCCTGAGATAACAATGGTTAGAAATAATAAAAACTTTCTTTAACATGTTGTCAATGGTAAGTATCCTCCCTTGGATCATCAACCACGAAAAGAAGACGACTTTGGGGATAAGATTTTTGACCCACACCAACTGGGTCTGGAGGATGGGATTGTCAGGATCAATCATAAGCTTGTAGGCATATTTGACAGTGAAATGACCGCTCTTAGTTGCAGCCCATGTTACTTGGTCCTCTCCAATTCTCATGGGAATAAATTGTTGGTGCAGGATATTTTGGATCTCCTCTGATTCAGCTTCGAATCCCGGAATCCTGATTTGTTTCCATATTAACCTTCCATTGTTCTGAATCATAAAATCAGCCACTTTCCTTCCTATGAAATGATCGATGTACTCCTTGGTATTGACAAGGTGGGGCAATTGAGAGAGGGCCTCCTCCCTAGCCCATATGTCATCCCAAAAACTAATATTTTTTCGTTACCTAGGATCCATCTCAGTCCTTTATTGATGAAATTTCTGTTGGTCAAGATTACCTTCCAGAAAGCCGATCCTCTGTTTAGGATATTGTCCCTTAGAAAATCAATGCCTTGGAGGTATTTCCTTTTAATAATGATAGTCCATTGATTCTCCTCGTTGGTTAAGAGATACCATGCTTGCTTGGAAATCAGTGTCGTGTTCAATTGGGATAATCTTCTCAGACCTAACCCCCCATTCTCCTTTGGTCTGCAAACCTTACTCCATCCCACAAGGTGAAGTCACTATTTTTCTTCCGATCCTGACCAGAGGAAGTTCTTTTGGAGTTGTTCAATATTTTGATATACCGTAGTTGGGGCTTTAAAACTTGATAGAAAATAAACTAGGATGCTCTGAAGGGAGGCCATAGTACGGATAGCTTTACCTGCCTGAGACAAAAAATGACCTTTCCACCCAACCAATTTCTTTTGAATTCTTTCTACCACATTGTCCCATATTGATTTCCTGAGGGAGCCTGTGAACAAGGGAAGGCCTAGGTAGGAAGTAGGGAGAGTAGCAATTGAACACCCCAAAATACCCATGATCCTAACCTACCTTGGAATGGGGGTGTTGAGGAAGTAAATTTTGCTTTTAAAAAAGTTTACCTTTTGTCCAGCCGCCTCCTCATAAAAATTTAAGATTCGCTTTATCCTTCTGGCTTCAACAACTGAGGCCTGAGTCAGAATGAGGGTATCATCAACAAACTGTTGGTGGATTACTGGATTGGTAAAGGAGGTGGTCTTAATCCCAAAAATTAGGCCTGTACTGCAGGCCGCTTTGATCATTCTACCTAGAGCCTCTGCCACAATAATGAACATCAGATTGATTGGATCTCCTTGTCTTAGGCCTCTAAGACTTTGGAAATATCCTGTTGTTGTATTGTTAACAAGAACAGAGAACCAAGGCTTGAGGATACACCCTTTGATAAGTCTTACCCACTGATGATGGAAGCCAAATTTCAGAAGAACTGCAATTAGAAAATCCCAATTGATGCGGTCAAAATATTTATTCATGTCAAGCTTTAGGGCAAAAGTTGCCTTCTTAGTTTGGCTTGCAGAGTGAAGGGCTTCATGGACTGTAATCAGCCCATCAAGAATTGATCTTCCCTGCACCGAGCTCCCTTGATAGGTATCAATCATGAGGGGTAAGATTCCTTTCATCCTGTTAGCTATGGCTTTAGTAAGGATTTTGTAAGACACATTACATAGACTAATTGGTCTAAAATATGCCATTGTTTCTGGGTTCGGATCCTTAGGTATTAATGCAATGAAAGTAGAATTAAAACCTATAGGGATATGTTTTGAAGACTAGAACTCTTTGACCGTCGAGATTACATCCTATCCAACAATATCCCAAAAAACCTGGTAAAAACATGGAGGGAATCCATCTGGACCTAGAGCCTTATCAGGTTTCATACTGAACAAAGCATCTCTAATTTCCTCCTCAATGAATGGATCTAGGAGTTTGGCGTTAGTGGCCCCATCTATGACACTACGTATGAATTGAAGGAGGGTATCCTTGGCTTCCTCTTGGCATTGGGCTCCATCCCTAAAGTAGCTAACTGCTTCATCTCTAATCTCATTTAAATTCTGAGTTTTGGATCCATCAGCTCTGGTCAGCTCCCTGATCTTATTATGAATTCTATCTCTCAAGGTAGTGACATGGAATTTTTTTGAATTTGATTCCCCATCCTTCAACCATAAAGCCCTAGATTTTTGCCTCCAGTAGGTTTCCTCACAGGCCAAAATATTGTGATATTCCACAAGCTTAATTTGCTCCTCTGTTCTTGTTGTTTCATCATAAGTACCACTTTGAATCCTGTTGTCAATGACACTCAAGCTTTCTCCCACTTGTTTCTTGTTCTCAAAGAGATTTCCAAACACATCCTTATTCCAAATTCTTAGGTTTTCCTTCACCGATTTCAATTTTTGTGTTAACTTAAAAGAAGAGCTGCCCTAAATGGATTGTTGCCACCAAATTTTGATTTTTTCCCTCAATTCTAGATGCTTTATCCACATTGACTGGAAGCAAAAGTGTTTCTTAAAGGAATTAGCTTGTGGAACCTCCAATAAAATGGGATTATTATCTGACACAATTTTTGGAAGAGCTTGCAAAGTGGAATCTCTAAACACTATGACTGCTTATTTTGACAAAAAGAACCTATCTAACCTTTCTTGAATGAGCTGACTTCCTATCCTACGGTTGCTCCATGTAAACTTAGCCCCCTTTAGCCTCACATCCATCAACTCATTGGAATTGACAAACTCATTAAATTCTTCCATGCTTCTTGTTGGAAGCCCAACCCCACCCTTTTATTCTGAGATATAAGGGAGTATTGAAGTCTCCCACTACCATCCAAGGAATATCATGAAAGGCTGCTCTCAACTGGCTCAAATATTCCTACAATGAGGTTCTTCCTTGAACTGAATTAGGTTTATACACATTTGATACAATCCATGTTCTGTTCTTGTCAATGTCATGAAAAACACACTCAACACCCTGCCATCATCTTGGATAATGCTGCCTTCCACACTCCTAGAATCCCATAGCACCATGAGTCCTCCTGAAGCTCCTCTTGCCTTCTTGAAAACCATGTCTCCCCGACTCCATATTTTTTTAGCTACTATTTTTTACTGGGTTACATCTATTTTTGTTTCTTGTAAGAGAATAACAGTTGGGTTATATTGCTTTCTTATTGAACTGACTACCCTATGGATCGATGGGCCATTAAGGCCTCTCACATTCCATGAGAGTACCTTCATTTAGATTGTTTGGGATTTTTCTCCCTCCCCCTTCCTTGGGGAGGTTTGCCTAATTTGATATCATCTTGACCTGGTATCACCTGTTGTATCAATATTTTTTGTTTTCCACTTGCTACTTCATTGTCAATCCTCAGTCTATTTTGTTCAGTATTAGACATCCTCCCTCTATTTTTCTCACTGCCATAATCTATTGGGGATTTTGTTGTGCTTCTGATCTACTTTGGACTAAAGTGAGGAGGTACAATATGTTGAAGGATTGGGCTAGATCCCTCTTTCGGTCTATGAGTTCCTACCATATCATTTCTTGATTCTATCTCTTCCATACTTTTTCTATATTTACCATAATTATGTTGTGGAGCTTCCTAGAAGTTTGAAGGGATTTTGGTTATGATATTGGGTAGGCCTGACTCCTTTAGACCTATCTCATCCATCCTTTTCCTATATTCCTCAGGAGTGTGCTTTGAGGCTTCATCGTTATGATTTGGAGGTTTTTTGGTTGCAATATTGGAAGGACCCGATGTGGACGGGGATTCTAAGGTTTCTGGTAATTCAACCTGGAGTACTCCATCCTTGTTTGTCTCCCCTTCTACCGCCAGGTCAGCAAGAACTTTAAACAGATTTGAATTTGGGATTTTAGAACTTACCTGGCTTTTCTACTCGAAGATAATTTGTTGTTTCCCTCTCTCCTGGGGTTGAGCCTGATTGCCTTGCTCCTGGTAGATATTATTATCCTTGACCGACCTGAACCTACCTCTACCTACTGGTCATCCCATAGTTTGGTTCCTGGGCAAAGCTTTGCCATTTTACCTTTTGCCTTTTGTCCTCTGGGCTTCTCTGCTAGCTGTTAGGCTTGGGCATTAATTTCGTAAATGGCCTTGGGTTTTGCATTTTATGCAAAATGTTGGCTTATTTTCATAGTCCACCGACTGCTTTCTCAGATAATCACCATAACCTAGTTCCACGAAGGTTGGTAACTCAAAATCTAAGTTTGCGTTGACACAAACCCTTGCATGCGTCATCCTTGTCCTTTACAGGGTTGAATGATCTATGGCAACCAACTCCCCAATAGTTTTGGCAATCCCTTGCAACTAGTACTCATTGAAAAACTGGAGCGAAAGGTTTGGCAATTGAACCCAGATGGGGGTTGTATTGATATTTTGCTTTTCGGGGTCAAAGTCTTCCCCCCATTTCCTAAGGAACAGGCTGTGCTTACCTAAGAACCGCGGTCCGCCTATTAGGATGCAATTTGCGTCCTCTTGGTTATTAAAACTTAGGATGAAAAAGCCCCTGGACAGAGCAACAATCTCCAGATTTCCAATTGTTCTCCATTTGGATAGCGCCCAGGAACGTATAGTTTCTATATCCGGCCTTTCGCCCAAAAACATTCCTACTAGTGAAAACTCCTCCAAGGATAGAAAAGGACCCATAGCATTCACAGGTGCCATGATCCGGTTGTTCTCAGGTATAAGGGGCGGGAGTGAGTGGAAATCACTCTTTTTGCATTTTAGGGTTTCTACAAAGGATAAACCCATTATGGGACCCACAATACTCTGCTGGGTCTATTTGTCTGGGTATTTTTCAGGAGGTAATGTCCCTCGTACCTAGCCAACCTATTCAAGGATAGGCCCCTGGCCCCTTTCGTAGACAATCACCTTGCCTGCCTCTAGATCCTCACTTGCCGCCTGCTCAAGGTTCCCGCTCTAAAAATTCAAACCTCCTTATCTGCCTTCGCTATTCACGTTGCTCTACTGCTCCATCACTAGGCCGTCCCCTTTTCTTTAAAAATGTTACGAAAATATTTTCCTGCTGGGCAAATTTTAGGATGGCAAACTTGATTTGGACTCCATTAGGAGGTGGGCTATAGCTAAGTGGAAGCCTTTGGAATCTTTGGAGATTGTGGTTGTTCTAAAATCCTTTTTTAGAGTATCATTATGGCCTCCAAGACCAATGCACAACATTGTAACCACAGAAGAGAATGCATGCGTTAATGGCTCCTCTCATTCAACTATGCAGGTTTGTGTTGAGAATGGTCCACAAGGTAACCTTCATTCTCTTGATGTAATTATTTCTTTGCTTGAAGTTGATTCTACATGTCACAATTTAGAATCTCTCACCCTTGTTGGGTATTTCATTGGATGCATCCCTAATGAGTCTTCCCTTAGGGCCAGTGTTAATACAACTTGGACTCCTCATTAAGTCAAGCTAACGATGGTTCAAAACCTTAAAAAGGGTTTTTTATATTTCGCTTTGCAAAAACAACCCATGCTAAGGTGTTTACAAACATGGCCCCTAGTACATGAGGTCTCTGATTGTTTTTTTCCTTGGAACCATGACTTTTCTGTTGTTGAGGAAAGATCTACCAAAGTCCTTGTGTGGGTGGAATTCCCAAGACTCCCTCTACCTTTGTGGTCTTTAATCAATTGTGAATTCTAGGAGACCTCCTCAGTAGCACCTTGAAGGAAGGTTCTTGAACATGGTGGGATAATTTTAGGATGACAAACTTGATTTAGACTCCATTAGGAGGTGGGCTATAGCTAAGTGGAAGCCTTTGGGCTCTTTGGATATTGTGGTTGTTCTAAAATCCTTTTTTAGAGTATCATTATGGCCTCCAAGACCAATGCATAGCATTGGCACCATAGAAGAGAATGCATGCGTTAATGGCTTCTCTCATTCAACTGTGTAAGTTTGTGTTGACAATGGTTCACAAGGTAACCTTTGTTCTCCTGATGTAATTCTTTCTTTGCCTGAAGTTGATTCTGCATGTCACAATTTAGAATCTCTCACCCTTGTTGGGTATTTTGTTGGATGCATCCCTAATGAGTCTTCCCTTAGGGCCTGGGTTAACATAGCTTGGACTCCTCATGGAGTCAAGCTAACGATGGTTCAAAACCTTACAAAGGGATTTTTTCTATTTCGCTTTGCGAAAACAACCCATGCTAAGGTGATTTATGAATGGTACATGAGAATATCTTTGCTTGTTTTTTCTCCTTGGACCCATGATTTTTATATTTCTGAGGTTATATCTACCAAAGTACCTATATGGGTGGAATTCCTAGGACTCCCTCTACCTTTGTGGCCCTTTCTCAGTTGCATAACAACCCCTCTTGGGCATGTCATTTTGGTGGAGGCGAACAAATTTTTCCATGCACACCCTCAAAAATGTGTTTGTGTTGAGATTGATGTTTCTCGAGATCTCAAGGAGTCTATTGACATACAAGTTGGTGACACTGTGTTATCCCAATGGGTCCTCTACATTAATTTTCCCAACACTTATTTTTAGTGCCAATACTCAACACACAAGATAAAAGACTATCCCTTGATGCCGCATAATAGGGACAAACAAAGCCCCACCACAATGAGTCCACCCACTCCTAAATCTCAGGAGGATGGTTGGATGACTGTGGAAGGGCATAAAATGCACATTTGGTTGCTTCTAAAGGTACATTGTCCAAGTCGACACATGTATCACAAAAGATAAAAAAAGGATATGAAAAGGAAAAAGTTGATCCTACAGTTGAAACTGTCAACAATGAGGCTCCTCAATATCAACAGAGGGATGGAGTAGTGCTTACTTCAGAGTCCTCCAGTATATTTCCCCCAACTAATACCAGGCACTCCCATAGCCCGAGAAGGGATATGTAGAAGAAGATGCTACTCCAGAGAAGCGACTTCATATGACCAATGTTCAGTTGGGCAACAACTATAGTGTGTTGGAGTATCTTAATGGTGGTGAGGATATGCCATTGGATGTAAAGCCATCATCGATGGAATTGATAGTTCCTCTAGAGGAAGCAAAATCTAAATTTCCCTCCCCTTCTATGCGGTTTCAATGTTCTCATAGTCCTCGACAAGGGAAAGAAGGCCCAAAAGTTCCAATAATTTTGCGTTGGGAAGATGTAATTCTACTTGGTGCCTAGAGTTACAGTTCTACAGTTTAGGGTTTCTAATTTATTTTTCTATGATTAATTATGTTATGTATTCACCCTTTTAGGGGTTGGTTTCGTTCTGTAAGGAGGTGTTGAATAATTGTAATTTGTTTGCTTGGGTTCCCGCTCTATTGATAGGGATTTTTTTTGCTGATGGCATTAGCCTGTGACGTGTTTATCCGCCTCCTTTTAGGTTTGTAAAAGTATATTTTGTTCTTTAATATAATGCTTTTTACATCAACTATTATTTTCTTATAATCAAGCTTAACTGTGAGGAGGATTCCAGATGCATTTTGGGTAAAGGACCCTGGTTTTTCAAGAAGAGGCTTATAATTAAAAAAATGGAGGGCAGATTTTAATCCGAACACCCATAAAGGTAACTTGGTTCTACTCAGGATCAGGTTACCGAGCTTACCTTTTCACTATTGTAAAAAAATATATCCTTAGGGATATTGCGAAGGCAATCAAACATCTCATTTTAGTTGATGCATCAACAAAAGCTAAGTCAATAATGGTCTTTGCTAGAATGTGCATCTTGGCCGACGTCAAGTCAAATCTTCCATCTGCAATCAAGCTTATCTTAGACCTAGGCACTTGGGTTCAACCCATTGAGTATGAAAATAAACATGTTGTTTTTTTGGGATGCAAAAAGTATGGACACAGTTTGGTCCACTATCCTTATCATATTAAAGTAGCGAAAGGTAAGGGGAAAATCATCAAAGGTAATGAAGAAATGGATCCCAAAATATTCTCATCTAGATAATGTTGAGGAGGATTTATGGAAGCTATTGGAGGACTATCATCTTCTTTTAATGAGGTGGGAAAAGAAGCCCCACCACCTATGGAGCATACTGAAGGTGGTGAGGTTGGTGCTTTTGGGTAGGTGTTGGGAACACAAATCACAAGAAATACTCAAGAAGTTGATAGGAATCCTAGTTTGAAGGTTGTGACCTAGATCACTCATTCTCTGATTGAGGTAAGTTTGGAAGACCTTATTCTCCATAATTCCTTTGATTGCTTAGTATTGGAAGAGCTAGTGGTCCAAATGGTGACTCAATCTGATGTTTCATTGGTGGTTTCTTTGAAATCTATTCTAGAAAAAAGATCCCCTAGGCCTAAAACTTGTAGCCATAGAAAGGGGTTCATCTATGTAAGGATAGAGAGAAAAGTGGGAAGACCTTCAAAAAAATCTTTGAGAAAAAGAGAAATTAACACTGAGATTGCCAATAATTCCTAATCTTTATTACATGTGGAGAATAAATTGGAAGGTGGTAGTAGACAGTTAAAACTAGGTTCCTTCTATCAGTCTTCCTAGCATTTTGTTGGAGGAAATAAATCCATCTCTAAAATGTGTAAATGAAGTTTATTTCATGGAATATTAGAGGATTAAACGGATCCTCTAAGCAACATTTAATTTCTTCCTTTAGAAAAGAGTTTTCTATGAATATTATTTTTTTATAGGAATCTAAGATTGATGCCTGTAATATTGAGATTGTTCGGAAGGCTATTTGGAAATATGCTGGCTTTGTTGTGAGCCCATTGAATGACTCTTTTAAGGGGTTGTTTTGTCTATGGAACTCATTGAAAGTTGATGGATCTGTCATTTCTTCCTCTGCTAGGGTCATTAATATTTTATTTTTTTTGGTAAAAAATCAAACCGTAGATGGGTCATGTCCAACATTTATGCTCCTAAATATGGGCTCAATAAAAGTATTTTTTGGTCTTCGTTGACTACAATAAGGGATGTCTTCAAGCAGGAAGCCCGAATTTTAGCAAGGGATTTTAATTGCCCTCTTTGTTCTTCTAATAAGAAGGGTGGTAATAGTCCTTCCTACAAGAGTATGAAATAATTTATTGAGTTTGTGAATTAGTGTGAACTCATGGATATTGAACTGAAGGGGTCTAAATTCACCTAGAGTAACAGGCGTGTGGATGATCAACTTATTATTTTTAGTTAGAGAGGGTCTTGGTCTCCAAACAAAAACTATCATTTTTTGGGGATTCCTCTCTTTGCTCTCTTCCTAAAGTGGTTTTGGACCATAACTTGTTTTGATTTGAATCATCCTAGAATTCTGAGTTTTTTTTTCTAGACCATTTAGGTTTGAGGCTATGTGGTGTCGACACCTAGAATTAAAATCAAGGATTAAGGAGTGGTGGTCTATTGAAGTTTTGAGAGTGGGTTTATCCAAAGTGGCTTCTAAACTCAAGTTCATCAAGAGCAATCTCAAATATTGGAATAAGAATATTTTTGGTCATGTCCTTTAGAAGAAGGAAAGTCTTAAAGGTCAACTTAAGGATATAGAATCAACAATGGAATCAAAAGGTTTTTATTTGGAATCCACATTGAAGGAGGTGCTGTCTAAGTTGCATAATACTATAGCAAATGAGGAATTATGGAAACATAAATCTAGGGCTCTCTAGCTCAAGGAAGGTGATAAAAATACCAAGTTTTTTCATGCTTCAACATTAAGAAATAGAAGTTTTAATAGAATTAAAGAAATTTTGAGAGACAATGGGTATCGAATGGTGAAAATTGAAGAGATAAGAGCAAAATTTGTCTCGTATTTTGGTTATCTATTGAGGTCTAGAGTTGCTAGGGATCCAGAGGCTAAAAGTAAACTTATCTATATTATCCTCAACTTAGTTTTAGGTGACATGAATCTGATCCTCGATACTCCTTTCAGTGATGATGAAGTCAAGGCTACCATTTTTTCTATGGAGGGATTGAAAGCTCATGTTCCTAATGGCTTATCCCTCCTATTTTTTCAAAATTTCTAGGATATCATAGTCAAGGATATTTGTGAATCCTTGAGATCTATCCAAAGGTTGAATTTTATTCCTTGTGGGGTGAATTCCACCTTCCTTGCACTTATCCCAAAGTCGACAGATGCCAATGAATTTTGCGATTATAGGCCTATCAACATGTGCAATACAATTTATAAAATCCTTTCAAAGATGTTAGCCAATAGACTAAAAAATCTTCTACTTTACCTTATTGATAAGGCTGAGAGTGGGTTTGTGGTTGGAAGGAAAATTTTGGATGGGATATAATTGTGCATGAGCTCATTCATTCAGTTCATAAAAGTAATAGGTCAGGTCTCTTCCTCAAGTTGGATATGAACAAGGCTTATGATAGGGTATCCTAGGATTTCATGCTAAAGATCTTGGTAAAATTTGGATCTAATCAAAGCTAGATTGAATTGATTAAGGTGTGCATTTCTTTAGCTAAATTATATGTTTTGGTGAATGGGTCCCCAATTGGATACTTCTCAAGTTGTAGAGGTATTTACCAAGGTGATACCTTGTCTCTGTATTTCTTTATCGTTATGGCTAAAGATCTAGGTAGATCCATTTCTACGAAGATCACTATTGAAGGGTTAAAACCAGGTTTATCCATTGAACAAATCTCTCATCATAAGTTTACCGACACCATGATCCTCTTCTTTTTGTCTTGTGTGGTATAGGTGAGAGCCATAAATAAAATCTTGAATCTATTTGAGAGGGTAGTAGGACAAAAAATTAACTATTCCAAAAGTAGGTTGTACTTTATGAATACCCTAGTGAATAGACAAAGGAAGATTGCTAATATTTTGGGTTGTGAAGTGGCTGAATTCTCAGTTGTGTACCTTGGAATGCCTCTGTTCAAAGGTAGAATGGTGGATAGTCTCTGGGATCCTTTTATTGAGAGAGTGTAGAGGAAGCTTACTGGATGGAAGGTTTATCTTCTTAGTCAAGCGAGGAAGGTTCTTCTTGTCATAACTACCCTTTAGGGTATTCCTACATTCTTCATGTCTATTTTTAGACTCCCTTCAAAAGTTTTGATGAAATTGGAACGAATCCAAAAATCCTTTTTATGGGTAGGTTCAAAAGATAAAAAGAAATTTCATCTTGCTTCTTGGAATCAAGTTTGCAGTAGGAAATATTGCAAGGGTCTAAGGCTCAGAGACCCCCGCCTTATGAAAAATATATGGTAGCCAAACAGGGATGAAAAATTGCTAAGTTGGAAGACATGGGTTGGGTTCAAATTATTTCTGCTAAATATTTAAATCAAATAGGATGTTTTATCTCTAACACTTTACCTCCTTTGGGTTCTCTTTTTTGGCAGAGCTTGATGAAGTCCAGGTCTACCATAGTCAAGGGATGTAGGTGGAATCTAGGCAATGACAAGAGGATTGACTTTTGGAATGACCCATGGATTTTGGATGAAACCTTAGCTTAGGATCCCAGTTTAGCGTTGGATGAATCGATCTCTAGGAGTTTGGGGTGATTTAAGGTTGTTTATTTCATTGAAGAAAATAATGGTATAAAGGCTTGGAAACCTTTGAGTACCTATAACCTCAACAAGAAGGAAAAGTTGGAACACAATTTCATTTTTAATGCCCTTAATGTTTAAATAATTAAGATATGTGATGAGGAAGATGATTTTATTTGGAAGGAGAGTGATGGTTCTTTCTTGGTGAGTTCAACATATGCCTTGCTTGATTCAGGCTCCCCCCAGTGGCTTCCGTTGTGTAAAGTCAAGTACAAGTTTCTCACCCCCAAAATAAATGTCTTCTTTTGGTTGGCCATTCAAAACAAGATCTTAATGATTGAAAATTTGAGAAAGTGAGGGATAAGACCATTGAATAGATGCTACTTGTGTGAATTGTATGACGAATCGTCGAACCATATGTTCTTCTAGTGCTCTTTCTATTTTAAGATTTTGTGAGTGGTGCTGAATGCTTTGGATGTTCATCGGGTCATTCCGAATATTCTTTCTTATAACTATTCGTAATGAGTCTCTCCCTTTGTATCCTGAGGCTCAAGTGGTTTTAGTGGCTCGTGTTACCCCATCTCTTTAGGTGTATCTAGTGGGAAAGGAATAATAGAACTTTCAATAATATCAAGAGGGATGTTGTTTCAATTTGTACGAGGGTGATCTTGAGAACTATTAATTTTTTTTTTATATCCAGCTTGAGATGAATGGTGGTAGGATGTATGAAGTTGATCTAGAGATGAAAATTGGATTTCACCTATTCCTAGATTGGTGGAGGCTCCTCCTAATAATAGAGCGTTCATCAAGTGGATTCCCCTTGCTGGTTGGTTCAAGCTTAATTTTTATGGGGTGTCAAAAGGCAATTCCAAGTTGGTAGGTGCTGGAGTTGTCCTAAGGAATGAGCAGGAGGATTTGGTTTTGGCTTTTGTGGAATATCTTAATATATAGACATCCCACTTTGTAGAAGCCAGGGCTTTGTACCAAGGCCTGTCTTTGATTGAGCCTTTGGATTGTAGGAAGAGTGTCATTGAAGGGGATTCATTGAATCTAATTAATCTAATCAAAGGCACTCAAACCCCAAGTTGGAATATTTTAAATTTGATCTCTAAAGCCAAGAGAATTATACAATCTAGAGAGAAATTTCAAATCCAACATATCTTCAAGGAGGGCAACAAGACGACATAATGGTAAATTTAGAAATTTATCAACAAGGTCTTTCTGTTTGGAGGAGTAATTTTCCTCAAAACCTATTTTAGTTGGGCGAAGGAACCTGATTCTTGACTTTGATATCAATAGTATATTGTGGAATTTGGCGCTCTGGTATTGCCGATTGGATCTACCAATTTGGAGGGTTCCTTGTAGCCTGGTATTTTTTTGATCCTTTGCATGTTCAAATTAAAATTAAATTTTAGTTTGTTTACCGCTACATTATCCTTAGGAATATGAAAGCTTAACATTTGGCATGTGTTACCAATAAGAAATGAGAGCCTAATAAATTTCCTAGTTTGTGTGGATATGTTCGAGGTGCTGAGGTGTGGAGAGTGGTATGGGTGTGACACTTTAAATATTGATTATTCAAGATACATCATTCATTGTACAGGGCATGTCCAATGGTATGATAGCTTAGGTTAGGGTTCATGAGTGAGACACAATTTTTATTGGCTAGTGAGTGTGCTTCATCAAATTTACGGGATGCCAAGGATTTGGAACTCCTTTAGAAATCTATTGATTTACTTTTTTTTTTAATATTGTATGTATTGAGGTGGAAGTTCGAGCAAGGAAATGACCTTTTTGGCTCTTATTCTTGGCATATGATCCACTTAATTGGCCAATAGATGAGATTGTTGGAAGTAGATTTTGATCATTATAGGAAAGGGTGCCGATTAGGGAAAATTGCTATTTGAATGAGAACTACTAGATCTCCATTTGCTTTCGTCAACTCCTCCTCGATGCAAGATTCAACTATTGAGGTGGTGAAACAATTGGTTTTGGCGGGTGATATTTTCTTGTTTGGGAAAAAGAACCATGACTTATGGTCTAGAAAGAGCATTGCTTTTTGTAGGATATTTTTATCTTGAGCCTTTGAATTTACACCACCGTTGGATTTGGTAGTTTTTCAAATTCTATTTGAAAAGTTTTGTGATATCTCCAATGGCTCGATGGCTCTTTTAAACCTGTTGAAGGCGGTATACTTCAGCATAGTGAGCTACAACATAGGAATATTAGTAGCTGCGGCCTTGTGTTCCAAAGAGAATATTTATCAATGGTTGGTCAACAAGAACATTGATAAAATTGTGTTGGAACCTACCACTCTTCAAGTTGAAGACGACATAAAAAAAAACCTTTAGAAAGGAGGCCTCCTGGATTGTATCCTGAAGTTTCATGGTTATCATTTTGGGCTTTCAAGGCATATGGCACACTCTTGAAGAAATGGATGGGTGAAAGTTGACAGATTATAATTTGAGGTCTCTATTGCTATATTGCTGAGGTGATAGGTCTACCCCCAACTGGATACTATCATAATTAGGGAAAAACATTTCTAACAAGATAATTGCGGTAATTTCTGTATGAAGGTGAGTATTTACCAAAAATTCAAAATGGTTATTAGCCTAAGGTGCTTAAGGCCTCATGGGATAGGGTTATTTTAGTGGTGATGGATTACTTTTCACTGGACACAACAAAGATGTTTTAAGTAGCTACCATGTCATGTTTCTCAACCACATGTGTCGTAAGAGACATATGAATATTCCTTATTTTTTTTAGTTCTATGGATAAATCAATGTTTGAAATCAAGAGGGGAGAAGGTTCAGACCCTATTCACCAAGGGTTGGTCCTTTTTTATTTTTGAGCACATCGCGAGGGCTAAGGATTTGTCTATGGAAGCGATTCTCAATCAAGTGGAATTTCAAAAAGTGACTCTGATTATTGATCCTCCTCCTGTATCTTCCCAATTCAAATCCAATGGCTCTTCAAATTTGGAGGATCTGAAAAGCCCTATTATTTTTGTAAATATGGTGGAAGAAGCCTTGAAGGCTTCAGGTGGGGTTTCAGTATCACTTCGAGGAATCAGAGGTGGGAGAGTGAGGTAGTCCAAACGTTTGTTTGCAAAATTAGTTAAAATAAAAAATACCCCTATTCTTGTGGATAAATTATATTTGGAGGGTGCTCCAACAAAAAAGGAGAAATTATTTACAGATTCTATTGATTGTCATGGGAAGCCTCCCCCTACATCATTGGATGTTCCCAACTTGCCAAATTCCTTCCTTAATACAATTGAAGATAAGCAGAAGGTGCTTGTTGGTACCCTTAAGGTGGCAATCGCCCATGCAAAAGAGATCCAAGTCATGATCCATCATCGTCAGGGTGATCCAAGGGCTTCCAAGTAGGATCTGCGGGACATTGGAGAGGCTTATCCTTTGAACTAATTTCTTGATGGTTCTTGATATATATATTTTATTTTGTAGGGATATGTTCCTTTCTCTATTTTTACTAGCCTTAGGGACCCAAGTATTTACATATTTCTGATATCTCCTGTTAGTTGGGTTGATGGTCTGTAGGTTGTGTCTGGTAGGGTTGGTATTTTTGTTATATCATTAGGGTAATTATAGGCTTTTGCCTTTATTTTCATTTTCTCCACTCTTATAAAGGTTTGGAGTTCCTTTCAAAACCCCTTATTTTATATTATATAAAAAACTATACATCTTAAGAGTTTACACTCAAAGTTAAAATCAATTCTTTCAAGTGGTAAATTTTATTGACAACTTCCATTTGATGAGATGTTTAGAAATAAATTGACTTTGGAGATATCTAGTGTGATAATTCAAAATTGCTTTTTGTCCAAGGATTAATTTGCTACCTTCACTCCACTCTAGTAGTTTTGTCTATGTGATCACCTAATCACATGGGTGAGACATGACACAAAAGATATTATGGATGTGAGATCTAGGAGGCAACTTTAAGGCAAAAACTTCATCAATTTTACAAAGTACTTGATAAGGTCTATTAAATGAAAGTACTTTGATAAAACTTTAGAACTCTTAATAGGAGTTTCAAGGTTCAAATCCAATGGGGGGTAGAATTGTACACCATACTTCGGTAATTGAAGTTTATTTGGATAAACATATATTGGATAAATATCATCCTTTATGAGGGTCGTCTCATATGGAATATGGTCTAGTGGATATTAATACTATTTTACCTTTTACCTCTCTCTTTCTCTCTCTCACTTTTAGTGATTCTTGTTTATGGGTTGAAGCCAAAGAGAATCAATCATGTAGTTGAAAATCTTTCCAATTGCATATCCATCCACTTTTGTGAGTTAAAGGTATTTCATGAGTAACTCAAATATTTTTTGTGCTTATTGTAAGGATCACTTCTTGAAAATGTCTATTAAATTAAGGATCTAGCCTCTATCTCTATTTAAGTGGTGTTTTTTATAGGTTGAATCCAAAGAGAACCGCTCACTTAGTTGGAAATATTTAAAATTACATATATGTCAATTTTGTTGTTTCATCTACTTTTGTGTGAGTTGGAGGTATTTCATAAGTAACCCAAATATTTTTTTGTATGTATTGGAGGTGATTTACCATTGCTTCTACCTTGGAACAATATTACATGTAACTTTTGACGCTAGGTATTTGATTTTCATAAAAAGCCTCAATATTTTTGTAGCAATGTGATATGTGACATTTTATGGTCAATCTACTAAGGGAAGTGATATATAGTTCATATTGCTAATGTGATATATAGCTTTTGAGATAGACTTATAAACATTTATATGATACTCGAATTTTTAATATTAGGCACAATCCTTAAAAGACTGAGATACCCTACCTATGACAACTAGTGCATATTTTCTATTGAAGAATAAATCCATAGCTAAGCTTAAACTCATATGACATAATAAGCACGAGTTAGTTTGAGCCTTGAGTCTAACTAGGTTAAACTAAAAAACTTTTTTTTACTTGTCTTTTTTTGAAGCCTATGTAAATGCCAAAAAATGAGCATATTGGTGAACCTATTAACTATACCTTATAAATATAGGTAAACATGTGAGGAACCCCAAAAAATATGCCCATTCTCTTGTTGAAATTTGGAAGTGGTTAGAGCATCTTAAATTCCTAACAATTTCTCCTTTGTTAATTATTTTTCATAAGTCATTTTAAGTGAAAGGATTTCTTCTTATCTATTAATAGGTAATAATTAAGTGTCTCTTTGTAGAAATTGCATGTGATTTGATTAGAATCCATTTCAAAACTCTATATTGGGTTCCCCAGTAAATCCTACTTTTTAATTAGAGGTTATTATCCCTCTATATGAAATTCTCTAAAATGTTTTGCTTAATTTCTAAATTTATCTCATTTTCCTAGTGTAAGAACCCTCTTTCCATTTTTAAACTTTTATGTCAATGATCATAAAGTAATGAAGGATAAGATTATTTCTGCCTTCCTTTCAAGAAAGAGCATATGTGATAATGTTTTCCCTCTCAATTTTGTAATTGGTTTAAAAACAATAACCATGCATTTTGTTTACACACTTTTTTTCTCTTTTAAAGATACTTGTTAATAAACTATTTAAGTTAATTTTGAATCATTATCTTATTGATGCTAATTATTGATTATACATGAAATTATCATTATCTCATTATCTCAACTCTTTAAGTTCTAATAAGCAAGTATCTCTCTTCTTGCATTGACAAAATCCCAAATACCTTTTCTCTATGCATCATGTCTAATTGTGAATTTCTTGATGAAGTTTGACTTGGCCAAAATAATATTACCTATCACGGAATCCTTTGAAGTTGTGGAGTCCTTGGTTGCATATTTTTTGCAACAAAATCCAAGTGTTTCGTCAAAAGTGTGAAAGGAGTTGCAATGCATGCATTCCCTTTGACAAGCCACTATAGTAGCATGATAATCTTGAGAAGTCTTAAAGTTCATTTTATTTTTTAGGAACACAAATAAATATTATATAACATGCAAAAAACATGTGATGATTGGGTAGTAAACTACTTGAATTATGTGAACATTAGTAAGGTAACTTACCATCAATGATTTGTTATTATCAAATGTTATGCCTCATGCTTGACAATGTTTATCCTTGGCAGGTCTTTAGGACCATGCCAATCTAGAATGACTTGATTTTGTTAGAATTTACATGAAACTCTTCATATAAATATGTGAGTCCAAAGTAATCCATTTTCTTTCCATTAGAACTTTTACTTTGATTTCTGGTTTCCATTAATTTTCTTCGAATGTCTAAGGCACTTTGTCCACATGAAAGGAATGGTCTCTCCAAATTTTATTATGGATTCAAATATTATCCAAGAGATTAAAGATAAACACCCTAAGAATAAGACTTAAATATTTCCCATTAAGCTCTCAAATACAAATCAAGCCCTTGCAAGGTTGAGAGGAATTGGCAAGAAATCATATTAGGACTCATAATTTTAAAAGATATTACCATTTACACACACTTTGAAACATGTATAATTAAGAGGGTATTTCGTTTAGTGTGATCACATTAGGATGCATGTAGTTATTCATTAAATTTAAATAAGATAAAATTAACATAACCCCTATCAAACGAGCAAAAGGAAAGTTTAAATTATATTCTAGAATCAATCAAGTGATACAAGCTTTTTTAGCAAAAAAAATGTTACCAAATATTAAGTGCCATTTCGCTTGTAAAGCTTCTACTAAATTACATCTAGGTGTCTAAAATGGCTAAATAAATTATGCAATGTTTTAATATTTATACAATATTTTATAGATGACAATGATTACAATCATGTAACTACCCATGAATTAGTTACAAAGAATCTTATCACTTTTTTATTATAAATCTTTTGAACATTAAGACAATCCTAGTTGATCCTTCACATTTCTAATTTTAGTGTTAAGGTGTTGTTGGAATAATTCTAGCCATTAATGAAATGATAGATGCAATCTATGCCTTGGTGTGAAATCCTCCCTCACTTGGTGATAGTTGCTTTTATTTGTTTGTGTAAAGTATTGCATATAACTAATGTCGATCATGGTTTCCTCACAAAGAGGACTTGGGATTTGTTCTAAAGGAGAGAGAATTGTGATGCTTTTGTACCACTTGGGATCTTTGGTGCCTTGGATATAAGCAAGAAAATGAAGCATATTCATTTACTTTGGTTCAAATCCTGTGCACCATGCCCATTTAAATGGTTAGAGCTCTTTACTATTATGGATTATGATGCCCTTATTCATAGAGAAGATAAACCTTTGGATCCAAGGAGCGATGGTCGTAGTAAAGCTAGACGTGTATGGTATAATGACATTATACCTTTTAATGTAAGGGAACAAGAAGAAATTTATTTCTTATTATTTTTCCTTGTAGAAAAGTTTGAAGTAACTTTAGAAAATTGATGTTTTCTAAAAATGTCACTCTAGGGCTATTTTGGAGGGCAAACTTCCAAAAGCCATGGCTTTTGCATATGAAAGTGTTTCAAGCTTATTTTTTTCAAATCACATAAATTTTTGAGCTCTCTAAATTGTTTGTATTTGTTCAACGACTAACTGCAAGTGGAGGGATGTCTCAATGTGTGATTATATTCAAAGCCTATTGCCCTATATTAAAAGGGAATATTTATAATATGTTATGTAATTAAAATATTTAGTCTATATTTATGTGAGATATAGTTGGATTTGTGACAGTTACAACAATTTTTAAGTCTTTTGGAGGAATATAGGAAAATGATCAATATTTCGCTTTACGTAATCCCTCTTCCACCTTTGGGCTATTGATTCAACTTATTCATGAAAATATAATCTTTCATGATCTATTCCTTCTATTTTTTTTAGGTACTTTTGGAAGTTTCTAATAGCTCTCATCATAAATAGGTCCATACAAAGTGTATTTAAATGAGGGAAATTATATGACCTAAGGAAAAGTTGAAGTTTGTACATAAGGTGATATATATTGTAAAAGGGAATGCTATAACTCCAAGTTTTACCTTATGTGAATATAAAGGATTGACACAATTTTATTTAGAAGTGTCACTCTTAACTTATCCTTATTTGGATTTTTAGAGGAAGTATTCTTTGAATATGTGTATGAATATTTGATAGTGATAGTGATGACTATGGTCCAACCTAAGGAGATTCTTGTGCAAAGGAATTTTTGTAGCAACGAATTTCAAATGATAAGGAGGATCCAGATGAGTCTTCCTCAAGTGTGGAGGCCTACTAAAGCATATTTTATGAGGGAAGATATTATAGTCACTAATGCCTTCTCTCCTTAGCTTCTCAGTTGAGATTATGAGGGTGTGTTGAAAGTGTCATTTGACTTATGGCCAAGGTCAACATTGTATGATGCAATCTTGTATAGGCCTATGGGCAATAATTATACAAATGTCTTTAGTTTATTTTATTATGTAAGTTCTATGGGCCACAATTAACCTTGTTATGGTTAAATCCACCTTATATCTTGTAATTAACCTTAATCCGTCTAGTTATGTTGGCTTAGGTTAAACTCATTAATGTAATTGAGGATTTGGTATCGGTATAAATACCCCTACTACTCCATCCATTGTGTCAAAGTGTTATTCTTATCTAGAGATTATATAGTGATTATTTATAGTACCTACAATTGCCAACTATATATTTCTCTCATATTTTTTTATATTTTACATATAATATTTGAGTGAATGGATTGCTTTTGTTCATTTTTAGAAATAGGTGTGAACTCCAACATGGTATCAAGAAAGTATGGAGCTTCATCGTTTGGTCACACAAAAAATTATTTGAAGCCTTTGATATTTTGATTTCTAGGATAAATTACTTAGATATTCATAAGCACCTTTGACAAAAGAGGCAAAGGAAAAAACCAATTTTATTTTGATTTTTTTGAAAATTTATGAATTCTCTAGGTTATCTTCCATTATTGGAATATTTTGTACCTTCCATTATCGGAATACTTTGTACCTATTTTATGCAAATTGAAAATTCTTATAGTAAAATAACTATTGCTAATTTCACTTTAGAAGGGTGTTTTGACTTCTTCATGTAGAGTCAAACAATGTTTCTCATAGAGGACTTGGTGCCATTCCAAAGGAGGGATAATTATGATGTTTTTGTTCCACTTGAGAGATTTGGTGCTTTGGATTGAAGAAGGAAAAAGAGGCATATTCATTTTTATAGGTTCAAATCTTGCTTATCATGTCCATCTATATGGTTGGAGCTCTTTACTATAATGAATCATTATGTCCTTCTTCACCAAGAGGGTGAAGCTTTGGACTCAACTAGTGATGGCAACAATTAATCTAGACACACATGGCATAAGGGCATTCTGGATTTTAAAATAAGGGACTAAAAAATAAATTTATTTCTTATTATTTTAACTTGTAGAAAATTTGGAAGAAATTTTCTAAAATTTGATATCTTCTAAAAACATCACTCTAGGACTATTTTGGATGGTAAACTTCTAGAAGCTATAAATTTTGCATACGAAAGTGTTTTGATCCACTTTTTTCAAATCACATGATTTTTTGAGCCCTTTGCACTGATGGTATTTTTTTAAGGACTTACTACAAGTGGAGGGATGTCTCATTGTGAAATTTCAAATCCTATTGTCCTATTTCAAAAGGTAAAATTTATAATATGTTATGCAATTAGAATCTTTGGTCTACATTTATGGGAGATATAGTTGGATTTGTGATAGTTGCAACAAATTTTGAGTCTTTTAGAGGCATATAGAAAAAGGATTTAGAATATGATTTAGTCAATACCTCTTCCTATTTTGGGCTATTGATTCAACTAATTCATGAAGATCTAATTTAATCCAAGCATATGATCTTTTTGCAGCATGGTTTTATGATCAATGATATCCAAAAATATATTTTTTATTCTAATAGAAAATTATGAGTCATATGTATGTAATTTATAATTAAACACACATTAAAACATATGGAAGGTGAATCATCACATTTTCATATGGATGTCGTTCTAACTCATAGAAGGTGAACTTCCACATCTCCAGATGGGTG
Source organism: Wollemia nobilis (assembly GCA_028583015.1). NCBI lineage: Eukaryota > Viridiplantae > Streptophyta > Pinopsida > Araucariales > Araucariaceae > Wollemia > Wollemia nobilis. Next base: position 1,045,016 of record JAQPPZ010001344.1, read on the forward strand.
ACCTTCCATATTCAATACGATGGATTTCCAACACACCAATTCTTGTATAAAGAGAGATGCATCCTTGACTATAAAAGCATGAGTAGTGGATGCAATATTATAGTGTCACATCTCTTATTATAAATTGCTTGCATTGTACTCTTTTTCTTAGAAATAAAATCATTCAACTATTTTGTTTATATATTTTGTGTTCTGGTTTGTTATATTCTATTATTTATGAATGTCATTCTTTCTTGATATTTTTTAACTTAAAATTTTGAGTTTTAGAACAATCAAAATTCTAAGTTTCATATTATAATCTTTCATGATATCTTCCTTCTTATATTTTTATCCATATACTCTTAGAAGTCTGTAATGGATCTTATCATAAAAAGGTCCATGCAAAGCCTCTTTGATGATATAAATTAGGTCGCCTAAGGGTAAGTTGATGTTTCTAAATATGGTGATGTATGCTATAAAATGGAAAGCTATGTATCCAAAATTTACCTTATGTTGATATAAAGGATTGACACAACTTTTATTTAGGGATGTTACTCATAACTTCTCTTCCTCATTTGGAGTTTTAATAGAAAAGTTCTTTGGACATGCGCAAAAATATTTGATAGTAATAGTGATGATTATGGTCTAACCCAAGGAGATTCTTATGTGAGACATTTCTGTAGCAATAAATTTTAGATGATAAGGGGGATCCAAATGAGTATTTTTAAAGTGCAAAGGCCCACTAGATCATCCATTATGGGAGGAAGATATTATAGTCACTAATATCTTCTTTCCTTGACCCCTTAATTCAAATTATGAGGGGCGTTGAAAGTGTAATTTGAATTATGATCTAGAACGATATTGTATGATGCAATATTGTATAGGTCTACAAGTAATCATTGTATAAATGTATTTAATTTATTGTATTATTTTATTACATAAACCTAATGGGCCGCAATTACCCTTGTTATGGTTAAACGCACCTTATAACTTGTAATTAACCTTAAGCCCTTTTTTATGTTAGCTCAGATTAAACTCATTTATGTAATTGGGATTTTGGTATTGGTATAAATACCCCCACCACTACATCTATTGTGTCACAATTTTGTGATTATTATCTAAAGATAATATAATGATTAATTATGGTGCTTACAAATGCCCACTATATCTGTCTCTCTTTTGTCTTTTTTCCCATTTTTGGATAAGATTTAGGTGGATGTATTGCTTTTATTTATTTATGGAAATAGGTGTGAATTTCAATATTACCAACCAATTCAAATTATATATTTTATTTTAGTAGGTTGTTATTGATTTATTTTATATATCCTATCTATAAAAGAGAAGACATTATATTGTAAGAGGTTGAAGATTATATATACAAACATTAAATACTAATTTAATTTCTCTAATTTTTCTTATGTTGTTAATTGAGCGATATTATAATGAGTTAAGAAAGAGCATAAATATATCCTTCAAATGCAACAAGGAAAGTACCTCTTGTCAACATAAGGAGAAGAGATTCATAGCATATTAGAGTGGGAGTAGAATTACAGTAATGTGGGTTGACTTTAGTTTTTTAAAATATGGTAGCTAGGCTAGATCCAAATTTCCTTTGTGGATGGATGTATGTTGCACATGATTTTGTCGAGTTTGTATGTCCTTGAATTGATAATATATGGTAATAACATATTCATCTATTCAAAGTGTTACCAAAGTACATATTAAACTTGGTTGAATTCATCCCTTGTGTTGTTCCATGTTCTACCACTGAATGTAATCAAAATATATTCCTGAGTAATTGATGGTTGGCATGTAATCCCATCCTATTGGCATCATTGCTAGGGATCCAAGAAACCATTTATAGTACATTATTTATTAAGAGGATATGGGGGTCAAGTGAGTGTCGAATATAGCATCTTATAGTATTTAAGACATGAGTTGATCACACAAAATTGGTTATTTTTTAAGAGGATTTGAGGGCAAGCGAGTGACAAAAATTGAGCCTTATAGTCTCTCAGGCAGGAGAAGATCATAGGAACCAAGTAGGTCTTTTATTTTTATAAATGTGCTTTTATTTTTTATAAGAGGATAAGAGGATATGAGGGCAAGCGAGTGACAAAAATTGAGCCTTATAGTCTCTCAGGCAGGAGAAGATCATAGGAACCAAGTAGGTCTTTTATTTTTATAAATGTGCTTTTATTTTTTATGAGTGTGATTTTATTTCTTTTATGTATGTTTTTATTTTCTCTAAGTGCACTTTTATTTTTTTGTATATGTGCTTTTATCTATTGTAAGCATTTTAATTTTAATGAGAGTTTGTTTCTTTTTGCTAGTTCTTGAAGTCAGCCTTATATTTAGAAAATAAACTAGAAACATCCTCCATTATTACTAGGGAAACTCATGATCCTCCTCTTATTGGGTGGCTTAAGCCAAATTTTGATGGTGCTTCTAAAGGCAATATAAGAGCTACGAGAGCTGGAGGTTTGGTTAGGGATCACAACGGGAAAATTGTAGTGGCCTATTATGAGCACTTAGACCTTCAAAATAACCATTATGCTGAAGCTCAAGCTTTGTGGAGAGGCTTAGAAACACTCAAAGACTACAAGGACAATTTAAAAAATTGAATGAGATTCCCTAAATATTAAAAATTCTATCAATAACATCATAATACCTTCATTGAACGTGAGAATTGTTATCCAAGAAGCCAAAAAGTACATTCAAACTTTCAACAACACCATGACCAGTCACATGTATCGAGAAGCAAACAAGTCTGCTGATATGCTCACCAATATTGGGGTTCATAAAACTTTATCTATCTGGCACCAAAATTTTCCCCAAAGTGTTCTCAATGCTACTAATAATGATTTGGATCTACATATTTGATCCTAAAAGGTTTATCTCCATTTATCTGAAGCTGTTGATCAATAACCATGCCAAAAAGAGCTCTAAAAAATAAAATATCACAACTGCTTAGTCCCATGGTTGGTTTTTTGTCATGGATGGTCTCCCTGTGTGGATGGTCTATTTGTTTTCTCTTGGATTCTGATCCCCTGCATGGGAATTTTGCTAGTCTAGTTGGTTTCACTCATACCCCTATGTGGGTCTTATGTTGGATTTGTTTTTATTTATTATAGCCCCTATGTGGGCTTCACCTCGGTTCTAGTGTATCCTCACAACATCCCCTACGTGGGTAGTGCTCGAATATAGTATTTTTTATCTAAGTTTTCAAGGTGTAGGCACTCTAGTTTTTATTTCTCTACATGGACTTAGTTTGTTTTGTTTCTTTGATGCCCATGCATGGGTTCCTTACTTAGCTTAGCTTATTACTCTTCCATATGTTTATTCTCTTGGTTTTGGGATCCAAATACAACCCATTTAATATAAGCTATCTTACCTACCAAAAACAATTATGGAACATAAGCGAATGAGCTAATGATGATTTGATAGAAAACATTCAATTTTAAATTTTAGAAAAGAATATACCCAAGTCTTTTTTGAAGTATTCTAAAGCTATTAAAACTATTAGAATACAATTTATTTTGCTATAATTTTAAGGGATCAATTAAGTGAACTATCAAAATGTTAGGAACCTTTAGGTAAAAATTTATTATTCTTATTTTAAGAAGAATAAGTTCTAACATGGTCAATCAAATTTCTATTTGATTGAAAATTTAGAAATTAAACTATGATAAGTCATCAAAATAGTCCATTGATGATCTATTTTTTTATGAAAATTCACAATGATAATTGCAAAAGTTAACATAAATGCAAGAAAAGAGATAATAGAAGTGCTTGAGCAATACTAAAATAGAATTGTAGAAATTTTATAAATCATAGAAATCATATTGTAGGCGTCTTTGAGGGAACAACCTCCTGGGAAGCAGAACTCTATTATAATATGAGAAAATAGACTTGATACATTTCATATCTATCCTTACCTTTTTATAGATATTTATTTACCCTAATCCTAATGCTCAAGGGTTGATCCACATTCAACGGGAACTCGAGCTAGTAAATCCTACTTACAACAAAAAGTAATTGTTACATCATTATCAATTCTTTCTTACAATAAAGTAATGTTTACATCATAACAAGCCCATATGCACTAGGTGCCTAAGATACACATACACCCAAATTATGTAATTACATAGTGATGTTAGGATAGGGTCCTAACATGTACTGTCCCTTCAAGAAGCTTTGTCCTCAAAGCATGAAATAAGAAAACTATTACTGGAGCTAATGGTGTGATTCCTATGTGATATATTTCAGTTGTAAGCCCTACCATTATACTAAAATATCAATGATAGTTCAATTGTGAAGGGTGTATGTATGTTGATATATAATACTCTTGGCCTAATATAATTGTTCCTTCCTCATACAAATTTAGAAATGTTGATTATACCTATACATAGTTTCCAAGAACCTTCAAAGAGAAAACATGAAAAATTGGATGGATCTTGGAAGAGGATGATAAGTTGAGCTTGTAGGCCATGGGGCCAATATATTATAGCACCTAATAGGGCCCATAAAATTTAGTTGTGATTTTTTAATGACCACAAAACTACAATGATTTGGATGCAAACGTAGGAAGACCTGTCTCCTACATTAAAACTATTCTTTGAGTGGTATTGATAAGCCTGTTGTCATATTTTGGGCCATTACCAAATTATCCTTAAGATGTTGGAGTAGTGCATGCTCACTAAGCATAGAGGCTACTACTTGAACTCTGGAACTACCCATAATAAATGTTGAAAGTGATGGAGGAGGGTGTCTATAAACTGCTTCATATAGAGTCATATTGGTAGTTATATGATTAGAAGTATTATACCATCAATCTACCAATGGAAGCCATTTGACCCGCTAATTAGAATGCTTGAATGTGAAGCAACATAGGTATGTTTCCAAGGTCCATATATTTGGGGATGGTATGCTGAAATCATATTGAGTTTGGTTCCCTACATTTTAAATAGTTCTTGCCAAAAATAATTGGTGATGGTGGGATCACATTTAGAAACAATAGATTTGGGCATGCCATGTAGGCAAAATGGAGTCCAAATGTAGTTGGGCAATCATAAAGGCCTTGTAGGGATAGTCTAGGGGACAAAAGTGAAATTACTTCAAGAGATGATCCACAACCACGAGAATGATTGCTTTACCTCTAGACTTTGTAATCCATTTTATAAAATTTGTAGAAATATCTATCCAAATAGTTGCTAGAGTAGGAAGAGGTTGGAGTGTGCATAGAGTGCATATAGTTTTTTCTTTTATATGTTGGCAAATATCATAGTTTACTACATAAGTCTAAATATTTATTTTCATACCTATCTAGAAGAAGGTACGTTTAGCCCTCTCATACGTTTTTAGGAATCTAAAATACCCCATAGTTGGGAAGCATCCATTTATTATAGTATAGATTCATATAATGGTAAAATCACAGGAATAACAAGGTGATCTTGATATCTCAAATGCTACCTGTCCCATGTATATCCTAGCTAAGAGTTAGGATCAATTTGAAGTTGCTAAATTAAAGCTAGAAAAGTATAGTCTTGAGTTATCTCTTCTTAGAGCTAGTTAGTTCATTGAGGGTGTGGAGTTGAGATGGTATACAACACACTCTGGGACTCATTTTGGTAGGAAAGTGCATAAACAAATATATTATCCTTGTTATTTTTAAGAATTGTGTACCAACATTATCCATATTCATTTTAGGAGCCTATTATTGCTTGAATGACAATCTATTATAATGTGTTAGTTTGTGACAAAGTAATTTTTTTTTGTTAAGTAAAAGATTATATTAAAATGGGTTTTGAAAGGATTTCGGAACCTTGTTACAAAAATAGCACATAGTCATACTGGAAATAGGAAATATGAACAGGATAGGGCAAAAGGCTCAAATAAGCAAACACCCATCATAAAACCAAACACCTATAAAATATAGGCTTACAAAAAGACCCTAATACCCATCCTAGAGCACATCCCTAAAATTATCCCCAATGGCAACAACTACTCAACATCCTTGAAGCCATCCTTGGTAGCATCCTTGTGGCCCTATTTCATCATAGTAGCATCCTTAGGTTTGTCAAATGCCATGGGTTCTTTTGTAGACATGCCCATGAATGAAAAATGGAAAAAACATCTTTTGGTGATATAGTCAGCAAAAATGGATAAGGCACTAACAAGCCTACGCTTGGGCCAAGGAATAATGAACACCAACTTGGGAACCAAACCAGGCCTATTAAAATTTCCAATGAAAAGTTGACTGGAAGCTAGATATTGACTTCATGGGATGTGAAGGATAGAACCTTTGTCTGTATTGACCACATTGGATACTTATTGGGGGAGAGAGTCATACCATGTGACAAGGCCATTAATGTTGGTACTATTATTGACCATCTTGTTTGCTTCCCTGAAAGCATGTTGGTGATGAAATACTACATATGCTCTACAATTTTTGTGGTCTCTTCAACACAATTATTTTCCTTCCAGGAGGGATTTTTTTCAAATAATTTACGATATTGAGAGAATCCCCTTCAATGATCACCCTATTAGAATCTGGTGGAAGTAAGGACAAGCCTCTCCAAAGAGATATTGCTTCAAAAAGATGATTAGTTTGAATGCCTATACATTCAAAAAATGCTAAGACAATTTCTCCATTGTATTATCTGAGAATACCACCAGATCCAACCAACCCAAGATTTTCTTTGGTAGCACCATCAAAGTTTAATTTCAACCATCCTGCTAGCAACGAGATCCACTTGGTATTGATCCTAACCTTGGGAGGGGAAGTAGATAAAGCATCCTAAATAGGAATGTTTAATAAAGTCAATAAGGAGTCTTCAAAACTAGATATGGTAGGATTGGTGGCAGGAGAAAGCTAGGAATTTTCTTTTGCAAAAGAAATAATTTTGTTTTTTAAGGAAGTAGGAATCTTGTAAACATTAGAAAACACCATATTGTTTCTTTCAAGAAAAAATTGCCACAAGAAATGATGGAGGTAAAATTTCCAAATGGAATTGAGGAGGGAATTGATGAAGGGTGAAGGCCATTGGGTGAAAATATCTAAAATAGATTATGGTTTGTCCCAAAGGATATGAAAAAATTGAAATAGCTTGTCTAGAATGGATGAAAAAAAGGAGCAACCCAAGAACAAATGACGAATAAACTCCCAATATGACAAGCACAGGTGATAGTGGTTGGGAATTAAGAGGCCTCTTTTGATCAGATTATCAAAGATGATAATTTTATCTTGAATGACTAACCAGGAAAAGAAAGCTAATTTGGGACTAAGAAAGCTATTTTTGGAGTAAGAAATTTGGTCCAAACAAGGTGACAGGGGAAAGAAGCCTTAGAAGGTTGCATTTGAAGATGAGAGGTTGTATTAACAGAAAAATCCCCACTTTCAAATTGCTCCAAAATAAGATGATATGAAGAATTACTAGAAGGTAAAACCACAAAACTAAGGATAGAAGCCAGGGATGCAGACTCAGTAGGATAAGAATCATTAGTGAATAATTTCCAAGTCAACCTGAGATGGGAATGGGTTATAAAATAAAAAACTTTTCATCCCAAAAAAGTTTTTGAGGACATAAATGCTAGGATATTCAATAAGTGGTGCTCCTCTGATCCACTTATCATACCAGAAGTCAATACTCTCTCCATTTCCTAATTTCCATATTAAACCTTTAAGTAACATAGGTCTGGTTTGAATCATGGTTTTCTAGAAAGCTGAACCATTGGTTGGAACCATCTCATCAAAGAAAGTAGTAGCTTACAAATACTTCTTAAATATGGTGACCCATTTTGATCTGTCATTACTGATAATTATCCAAGCCTATTTAGACATCAAGGCAATATTTAATCTTTGTATTCTTCTAAGCCCAAATCCTCCTTGGAATTTGGATCTGCACACTTTGTCCCAGTAAACCAGGTGGAATATTTCTTTATTTTCAAAACCTGACTAGATAAATATTTTTTAGATTTACTCAATTTTAGCCTGGACAGAAGCAAGGGATTTAAAAATAGAAAGAAAGTAAACCGGTATGCTTTGTAGGTAGGCCATAGTAAGAGTGGCTTTGGCCACCTGGTATAGCAAAATTCCTTTCCACCTTGCCAATTTATTTTGAATTATTTCAATTACATTACTCCACATGGAGTCAGTTGGGTTTACCACAAACAATGGGAGGCTTAGATAGGTGGTGGGAAAGGAAGCAACTACACACTCAAGGATTTGGGCTATCTTAACTTGGCGCTTATAAGGAGTGTTAAAAAAGTATACCTTGATTTTATGGAAGTTTATCCTCTGATCTATAGCTTGTTCATAAAGGAGTAGGATGTATTTGATGACTTTAGCCTCAAAAACTGAAGTGTGAGTCACCACAAACATATCATCCACAAATTATTGGTGTGTCATTGGGTTGAGCTACAAAGCTGCTCTAATACCAGATACGAGACTTGTTTTGCAAGCTACTTTTAAAGTTTTTCCAAGAGATTCAGTTGTAATAATGAAGAGAATAGGGGATAAGGGGTCTCCTTGTATTAATCCTCCAACACTCTAAAAGTACCCAACAACAAATCTGTTGACAAGGACTAAAAACCAAGGAGTAGAAATACACCCTTTGATTAGATCAACCCAATCTAGATGAAAACCATACTTCAAGAGGATATCAATGAGGAAATCCCAGTTGACTTTGTCATAAGCCTTATTCATGTTCAATTTGAGAATGAAAGCTAGTTTCTTGGTTTGACATGAAGAATGCAAAGTTTCATGGATGGTAATTATACTTGGTATGACCAAGTATATTCATATGTAGCAGTGCTAACCACTTATCGATGTTGATCATCAACACTATAAAGATGATAAATTGACCCTTTAACATTTTTTATGGTGGAAATGTCTCATATTTTACTTTGTTTGTGGGTCCACATATTGATTCTCCCATGATTTCATATAGGTCTAATTCTACTCTTAGTAAGGTTATTTCTTTTATTTGCATGCTTCACTGTAATAGCTACATAGACAAGATCTAAGATGTTGAAAGCTTATTCTATGTAATTATAGTGTTACTATTCCTTTATCATCTATGATTTACTTTATCATTTTATCCTCCACTTGAGATCAAGTTCATTTAATATCTTTATCTGTAGGTGGTTTAAGATATTCTACCTTCTTCTTTTTATATGCTCGAGTCATGGAAAAAACTTAGTTTTTTAATTATGTTTGATTCTTCAATGTCTTACAAGTTGACATTCGAACATCTCTTTATTTATTTGTGTAATTATCTTCTCCATTAATTTCCAATAGGTTCCATGTATACATGTTTTGGAACTTATTGTATTAGTGTGGTTACACACAAAGTGTCCCCACTCCTAATACTTGAGACACTAAATGATCAACCTTCCAACCATGTTAAGAAAATGTAGTTGTCTACATATATGTACCCATTTGAGTACTTGATTGACTGCCATTTCTATCCTTGAATGATTATTGTGGTATCCACCACTTGTCATGTTACTTATACCTATTAAAGTGCTAGGATTTTATTTTTTGAGTGTTAAAGCCTAATGTTTCTTGCTCTTCATATTGAATGGGAACTATATCAGTGAATGCTCATGAAAATCATAGATGTCACAATAATCTCTTCAGATATTTGGAAGTTATGTATCCTTTTGTGTGGCAATTCATACACCATATGTTTCATTTTTTTTACTTATTATTTCATCTTGTGTATCATGTGCATCATGTCCTTCCTAATTATTTTCATTAATGCATAACTTTTTATTTGTTCTTCACTATTGGAGTTGCTTCCTAAATGACATTGCCTTCATTTAACCATCACCATCTTCATGTCACTTTTTAAGTTTAAAGGTTTGTTAAAATACGTTTGGTACAATGATTGGGGTAAAACCTTCATATTATTTTAAATATTTAAAATAAATCTATCCATAAACTATATTTTATATCCACTAAGATGTTGCTTCTCCATTTTGTTGATTAGTTCATTTAGGCAATGATATGATGATTTTTTTATCATCATGCAAGAGTCTATTTTTTTTCAATTTTTGAGGTCTTCCCATGTGTTGAAAATTTTTTGTAACAATAGTTTCTAATACATTGCTACATATAATATTGTATCAAAGAATAGTTTCACTCATATTCCTTCATTCATGACTTTGTTCAATCATCAAATCATTCTATAGATATAAGTGTGATGACTAAGATCTTCTTTCTTATCACCATGGAAGTTGGCTATTTTTGATTACCTATACCTTTTGCAACCAATGGTGGTTTCCTAATATCATATACAAATTTGAATTTATTGATAATATGCTCATTAATTGACTATCTTTGTTGACTGATAATATCTATTTTGATGTTTGTTTAAAACTTAAAAATATCTTTATGTATATGCTGATACTTCTAAATTTTATTTATAAATATATGAATGTTGGTTCTAGTCAAGTTCTAAAACTCCATTCACTACCTAAAATGCTCCTCTATGGTTCTCTTTATGTTATATTCTCACCTTCTTCACCTCTAAACAGTCCCTATTGTACTTGTGTCAATATTAGGGTCACTCATGTACCTTATTCACTTTCATGAGATGCTCCATCATGGTATATTTATTTGCACAAACTCCATCTACACAAATGTGTTTTTTTATATGAACTTATTTGTCTATAAAACTTGTCTAAAGAAACATTCTCTATATGCAAATCTTTTTAACATGTCTAGTTTTTTATCATTTATTCTATAGTCGACATCAATAATGGTTGCCACTAGACTTACTCCATGTATTCTTAACTTTATTCCTTGTTGGAGATAACATATTTATTTCAAGAATTCCCTCCTATCAATGTGTCAATATACATTCCAAGGACAATACTGCCCCCATCAACATGATAGTTAGAAATACATTGTTTCCATTATCCTTGCATATTCATTGACAAAGAGTGAAAAAGTGTTTAGAATGGGGCTCTATAGAATAATCATCTTCTATCCATACATATTTTATTTGCAATTTTCATGTTCTTTGTTTTATTATATTGTAAATTATATGATCTACTTAGACATACATGTTAAAATTATAATCCAATTCATGGCCAAGGTTGATATTGTATAATGTATTGAACATGCCTAAGGGCATTTCATTGTACAATGTATTAATTAATTGTAATAATTTATTATGTAATCCCAATGAATCATGGTTAACATTGTTATGGTTAAACCCTCTTTATAACTTGTAATTAATCTATATCTCTCTTGTTATATCAATTTAGTTAAACTTTATTATGTATTTGGGATTTTGGTATTGGTATAAATACCCCCATTCCACTCCTATTCTGATCATTAGAGTATTTTTTAATATTATATATTGATAGTGACCTATGAGTGCCCATCATATATTTTTCTCTTTCATTATATTTTATAATTTTTGTATACGATTTGATTGAACAGATTTCTTTTGTTCATTTTTGAAAAATATTGCAAATTCCGACACTACACGTTGGTTCATATTTTGCTTGTTGTTATCCATGTCCATATTATATACACTTAATCAATTATCATTCATTTAATTCTTGTTATATTCACCTTTTGTCACCACATTCTTCTAATCCAAATTCATTATGACAATGATACCAAATGTAGCACAACATTTTTAAGTACCACATAAAAAAAAAAAAATAACATCCAACAAAATAAAAAATAGTGTCAGAATATATTGCATTATTTGGTTCTTTACTAATGTACCATCATGGGGACATATTTAGATTAGGAGTTTATTAGGACTTAAGTACGTTATTAAAGCAATGTAATAAATGCACAAGTGTTAGAATGTGCAATGATATAAATGTGCATGTAGTCCACATGTATATAAGTCCTTAGAATAGAATAGTGAGGTGTCATAGAAATATTGAAGGCAAAGAGTTGCATCTCATTATAAATAGAACTTCATAGAGTATAAGAGTGAGAGAATTTTGGAGTGCATAGATAGAGTAGTAGTAGATACAATGTAGATCCATTTTTGTAAATATGGAGAGGTTGTGACCTCCATTGAATAACATTGTATATTTTCATGAGCTTTCATATATGAGCATTTCTTGAGTATTGTATCAAGTTTTCTATCATATTTTCATGCATATTAGTTAGCTATTATCATAGTTATAACATTGCATGCTTATTTCCATACTTGTGGTTGCATTTCCTTTAAGTTTATAGCTTCAAAAGCTAATAGTGGTATCAAAGCACTAGGTAGATCAATAGGAAATAGAGAGAGCCACAAGAGAGATTGAGAGGATATTGCAAATCTTATTTTCAAAATTTTTAAAATTATTTTTGGCTAGAGTTTTTCCACAGAGTTGCAGAAAAACTTATGAAGACTAGAACTCAATATTGCTTCCACTAGATTGACAATCCAACTAGTGAAGATTGTTTTCTATAGATTTATAGAAATTTCTTTTATCATTACCTAATAATTTATTGTAGAAGAAAGGAGATTCAAATAAAGTTGGGAAGCTTCCTACAAGATCTAGGAAGAATATCTTCTTTGGAATCATTCCAACACTTGAAGCAACAAATTGTAGATTGAAGACTCCAAGTTGGATATTGAGAAGAGATCTAGTGGCCAAGGAAGCCACATTGGAGATTGTAAATATAGGAAGGTGTTCCTAGAAAGAAGACCCCATTGAGGAAGAAGAGACTCTAGGAGAAGAGTCCTGGTGAAGATTGGATATTGGTGATCTCCATTGAATATTGAAAACTTCACATTGAAGAAGAGGTCCATAGAAGGCCCTTTTTGAAGAACTTCCATAGTTGGAAGATTGAGCATTGAGAAGGACTAAAAAAAGTCCTATTGCAGATTTCAGTAGCAATGGATTTAGGAGATCCAAGAAGGAGATCTCATTGCAAAACTTCCATAGTTGAAGATTGAAGAGATCAAGGAAGGTCTCATTGAAGGTTTTTGAAGTTGTAATATTGAAGATCTTGGAGAGGTATCAAGGAGAAACAAGGAGAAGGCTTGGAGAGCCTCATTTAAGGAGTTCCTAGAAGAACTCATTGGAGAAATTTACTACCAAGGAGAAGCTCCTGATAGTAAATAAATTGGGACAATTATTGCCATTCGAAAAAAAGCCCAAGGAAGAAATATTTGGCAAGAACTTTATCAATTTTTGGAGTAGTTTGGAGAAGATCTCAAGACTTTCAGATTCTTGAGGAGAAGATCTAGTTTTTCAAAAAAGAGAAAGGATATAGAGAAACCACCAAATCTGAGATATTTTGGGATTGTCATTGAAAGGTTCATGAGGAATATTTCAACTATAGATTGGAGAAGTTTCCTACCAAATTTTTTAAATTCAAGGACATCGTTTCGATGAAGGTTTTGACTGCTTTATAACCTGAAAATTTTCATATTTGAGGACAATGAGAAAGCATAAATTTGGAAAGCATTAGTAGCTACTAAGATTCAGATTTCAGAGGTAGATTCTAAAGATAAATTAGAACCACCAAATCGCAGTCTCAGGCAGCAGATTAGTGGAGTATTAAGGCTACAAATAGGTGAGCTAAAGAGCTATTTTTGGATAGCCTAGAAGAGCTACAATATCATCTACAAAAGGCAACAATTTAGGTTATTTAAATCATCATCATCATCATCTATAGAGTTAGAAAGGTATGCAACTAAGGGTGCAAAAGGTTCATTAGCTGAACTTTTATATTTGGTTCCTTTTTAAGTTTATTAAGCACCAATTTCAAGGTTTAAATGTTGCATAAATAATGTTCATTCAAAGTCTTCAAGATAGTGCAGAAGTTATTGTCTACAAGGTTCAAACCTGCACAAAAGAATAGAAGTTAGATATATTTCAAGAGAAAGAAAAATATCAACATTCTATTGACTATTCTAAGCAAGAGAAGACTCCAAAAATTTGCATATTCTATAGTGCAAAAATTATTTAAAAACTTGGATTATTAGTGTAAAAGTAACCAAGCAAGAAAAGTATTTCCAAATATTTGAAGGTAATATTGACTCCAATTTTATCTCAACCTACAAAGGAAGTTGAAGCTAGCACGTTGAGAAGTTGAGAGTCATTTTAAGAGCACAAGGGAGAAAATGTCTACACCATATTAGTATACGTTAGCACAATATATTAATATACTCTAAAAGTAAAGTATCTCCAAGGTAAAAGGAGATAACTTGGATAGCATTTACTTGAATTCATCACCCAAGCAATAATAAATATTGCTTTCAAGTAGGAGACAACAAAGAAGGTAAAATCATAAGTAAGAGATTTAGCTAAGCTAAGGATGTCAAGTAAAATATATTTTACATCTTGAAAGCCTTTAGTGAAGGAATCACAGGGAAAATCAACAAAGTCTACCTCAAATAAATGCAATTGAATGACTTATAGGACATATATCTATTCAGCCCATGTAATTGTGATTGAAAGTAGCTTTATTTGCACTCGAACAAGCATCCAATTTTGATCCACATGATTACTCTAACTTGCACCATAGTAAGGATTCCATTCAACTTGGATATCCAATGTGGAAGACATCACAGGTTGCAAGGCAAACTCATCAACCCTACGGAGGAGATACAATGAACCATCATGTAACACAAATAGCAAGGGTGAATCAATTTCAAAGAAGGTTTGGTTTTGAAAAGGATACTCATCACCTGAAGCCACATCATAGCCTTGCTCGACACTCAATTACAATATTGGAAGAATAACTACTACCATAGAAGCGTTGGATAATAACCATCATTCTCTTGTCAAAGAAGCGTTGGAAGTATAACAAAAAAGGATATGAAATAAGTGTTCAAATAACCTAAGGTAGTTAGGGAAAAAGTGGTGAAAGACTTGCACCACATGGAAGAAGGTATTTCATGCAATCGCCATGATGTCAAGGATAACTCGAGCAAAGAAGAATCCTTAGACATCATTTATATAACACTCTTGAAGAGGTGTTAATCATAGGTCAGAGATGTTGAAGGAATCTATTAATTCACCTAACACCACTTGTCATTTGGAATTGGAATAAGGTGGAGTGGAAGCATTTTTGAAGAGGCTAGACAATGCTAGTGCCACTTGGCACCATCCATAGCATATTGTGTTTCAATCCAGAGAGATACCCTAAAAAAGAAGTGCTTGTATAGCGCTCATAAAAGCGATGCCAATTAGAAGATAAAGGAGTGAAATTAAGGAGTATTTAAGAGGTAAAGTGGTGCAGATATCAAAGAGGAATAGCTAAGTAGCTTGTTAGTCAAATAGAAGTGCACAATCCAATACAATTATGTTGAAGAGAAGCACATCAAGCTAGAGATAGAAGTTCGTAGACTA
The DNA here is from genome assembly GCA_028583015.1 of Wollemia nobilis. NCBI lineage: Eukaryota > Viridiplantae > Streptophyta > Pinopsida > Araucariales > Araucariaceae > Wollemia > Wollemia nobilis. The sequence continues at coordinate 1,060,328 of JAQPPZ010001344.1, forward strand.
AAATATTTTACATTGTAGAAGAGCACATATACCCAATGAGATAGAAGATCATAGACCAAGCTAAAAAAAATTCTAGAAGTATATTTACCACCTAAATAGAAGTGTGAAGGTTAGAATATTAACATTGAAGGAGAGCACGTTCGCCAAGGTGATTAGAAGTGCACAAGTCATAATATAGACATTGGAGAAAGCATGCAAATTGATGAAGAAAGAGAGTGAAAGATTTATGTAGCACCTCAAAGTTGACAAGAAGTCAACTACCATTAAGACGCAGGAGATCAAAGTTGATTACAGAGAGCTTGCAAGTCCAAATTAAAGGTAAGAGTTATATTGCAAGTTTATTAAGGTTGAAATCAACTAAACTTTATACTCTAGAGATATTGAATGATAGGAGTAATAAGGTAGCAGAAATAATTTTGATAATCTTGAGAAGGAAGTAGAAAATAGAAGCATTAAAATATTTATTATTATTGCTTCAAACATTTGCAAACCATAAATCAAGGAGTTATAAGATTAGTAAAACTTAAGTTGCAAATACATAATTTTTTAACTAGGGAGATATAAGGAATTCTACATCAAATTAAAATAAAAAAAGGTGTAGAAACTTTTTCATAGCATTGATTAAAGGATTGGAAAATATTGCTGATATTTATCTCATACTTATCCTACTACAAGATAACTTCATTAAATTTGAAAGTGCATAGTTCAATAGGAGAAATAAGGTAAAATAAGAGTTTATTATTATCATTACAAAATCAACTAAAAAATGAGGTGAACTAATAATTACTAAGCACTTTATAAAGCTTATAACTTATCACTAGGGAGACATAAGGAGTCCTATAAAACCTAAGTCTTGAAAACTAAAATGTTTTATCAAGATAGTTCATATTCTCTAAACTAGGGAGTTACAAGGAAAAATTCTAGGACCATCATGAAAATAAACAAATTCATTCTTATAGAATCTCAACTACTTAAAGGTTCGAACTACTTCTCATGGAAAAACAAAGTAAGGGCAATCTTGATATTTGAAAATCTTTGGGAAATTATCAAAGGAACAACTACTAAACCTAATTCAGGTGATACAAAGATTCATAAGTTTGAATAAAGTGATGCAAAAAAATTAATGATAATAACCTTTGCCATCACATATGAAATACAACCTTACATTATATCATCAGGAACATCTACAAAATCTTGGAAAATCTTAGAGAAAGTATTTGAAGGGAAAAACAAAGCTACTATCCTAAATCTTCAAACTCAATTACATTCCTTGAAAATATACAATGGTGAAAGTGTATAATTATTCTTAAGGAAGGTAGCAGATATTAAAGGGAAATTTTTAACATTAGGAGAAGAGGTAAAATATAAGTTTCTTACTCAAGTAACCATGAGAGCACTTTGATAGATACAAGCATCTAGTTACATCTTTACAATTCCTAAGTAAAGATACTTCCTTTGATGAATTAGTCAATATTCTTCATGAATATAAAGTGGAAAATATAGTTAAATATGAAATGACTAGTAATGCATTGGTATCAAAGGATAATTCATAGGAAAATATTGCATCATCCTCAAAAGGACGAAAAAAGAAAGGACATAACACTAATTAATGTGGATTCAATCCTAGAAATATGAATCAGAGGAATAAGACAAATCATGTAAACACACAAAATAGAGTATTCCAACCAAGGTAATATCAACCACAAAAATAAAAGTTTCAGTGTCCATATACTTCTCAAAATAAGTACCTTCATTTGGAATATCATGGAGGGAATAAAAAAGGATACTTATCTCAAAGGATTCAAGAAATATAAGAACTAGAAGTATCTACAGATGAACATGAAGTTAAAGATATTTCAACAAGAGTAACATATCATGAAGATACTAACCATTTGTTTGAATAAGACTCAGACTGTCGAGAAGGAGGATACAAAATCTGAAGTTCTCATTGAAGACTAAAGTCTTCAATACCCAAATAATGTAATACAAGGGGGTGTTGGAATATATTACATTATTTGGTTCTTTACTAATGTACCATCATGGGTACATATTTAGATTATAATTTTATTAGGACTTAAGTAATTTATTAAAACAATGTAATAATTGCACAAGTGTTAGAATGTGCAATAATGTAAATGTGCATGTAGTCCACATGTACATAAGTCCTAAGAATATAATAGTGAGGTTTCATAGAAATATTAAGGCAAAGAGTTGCATATCATTATAAATAGACCTTCATAGAGTAGAAGAGTGAGAGGATTTTGGAGTGCATAGATAGAGTAGTAGTAGATACAATGTAGATCCATTTTTGCAAATATGGAGAGGTTGTGACCTCCATTGAATAACATTTTATATTTTCGTGAGATTTCATATATGAGCATTTCTTGAGTATTATATCAAGTTTTCTATCATATTTTCATGCATATTAGTTAGCCATTATCATAGTTATAATATTGCATGCTTATTTACATACTTGTGGTTGCATTTCCTTTAAGTTTATAGCTTCAAAAGCTAATACATAGAAGCAAATCAAAACAAGTTATAAAGCATATATGCTAACAAGAATCATAGAGACAATCCATCATATGTACATAAAAACTCTTTTAAAAATATCAAATCATATACACATTAAATTAACAAGAAAATACAAAATGCATATGATCCAAGCATGTGATATTTTTGGGGAATGGATCTATGCTCATAAATTGTATCTATGGATCTTGTCTTAGAGATTGCTTGAATTGTACAATATTTTCTAAGCAATAAAAGCATGATGCTATTTTTCTTATATATTTTTATGTTTTTTTTTTTGGTAGGTTATTTTTGAATTGCACTCTTTCATGATCTTATTTAACTCAAAATTTTGAGTTTTGGATCAAATATACAATGTTTATTATTTTTAATAGATCAGACTAATAACTAGGAAAAAAGTATGTATATATAAGAGAAGGTACCTTTCTAACCACAAACTACCTATCATTATTTTTATACATAAAAAATAAGAATTATCACCTTATAGAATTTATTACAAAAACGTTGTGCACTCACATGCAACAACTTATACATGATAACTACTCATATCAAAATTATGTACAAGTGGAAAGATGCTCATATATTTTTATGATATGAACTTGGTAACTTAACACAATAGTGGCAAGTGAGTTGGTACCACATGAGATATATTTCTTATATTACCTATTATATTTTTGAGTATATACCTAGACAAAGGTAATAATTTTTATTTAGGCAATACAAGCTTGTTTACAATGGTCAAAAGTTTATGATATTTGTGATTTTTCAAAAGAATCTTATTCATGCCTAGATTTTTTATTTGCAAAATTTAGTCATTTCCAAATAATGTTCCTAGATGGACATATTAATCCAACCTTACTCTAGTATTTTCCAATAACCAAAAGGAGTTCCTCTTCAAGATGTTATTAGATATCAAAGAAACCTCATTCTACATTCATTTCTTTCAAATAATACTCTTTTTTATTTTTCTATTTGGTAGAAGTATGGGATTCATTTTCAGATACAAGGATTTATAAAGAAAAGGAATATTTTCCCAATATTATCTCCTTATTATAGTGATATTGTTAGTGCCTAAGAATGATGGTACAAGAAGCTTATGCAATGAGTATTGCACTCTCAATAAGATATCTAAGAATAATAAATCTTTGCTAGCTAACATAGATGATATCTTGGATTGGATTAGGGTTTATACTTTTTCAAAAAATTATATCAAAATAGGATACCATTAGGTGTCAATCAAACTTGAAGTCATATGGAATATAAATTTCAAGACCAAGAAGAATTTATTCTAGTGGTTAGTTATAGCTTTTGGTTTGATTGGTGCATTGATACATTTGTGCCCTTAGTAAATGATATTTTAATATTGTTCATCAATTCTTTTATCATTATCTACTTGAATGACACTCTTATATATAGTAGTGTTAGCAAATAAGACCTATTATCATAGGTTAATAAACTCTCAAGATCATATAATAACTCACATTAAATCATTCAACCATTCAATAACAATATTGCACACCAAAAAAATAAATCTTTATTGAAAATATATTTACTAAAAGAATGCATAAAGCAATGGTTCTTTAATTACATGATACAAAGATTTATATTCAATATAAACTTACATGAGACTTGTCATAACCCCACCTGGGCAAGACTCATTTATGATATGGACTATGTATTGATGTGATATTTCAATGCTTAGTATTAATTACATTATGGATGTTTAAATAAAATTGTTATTTTATTTATATTTTATGAGAATATGGTATTCCTAATATTATGCGTGTTTGCTCTCATAGGTGGGAAAGGTAGGTGACCACCGAGAATGATGTTCAGATTTATTGATGATAACTCCAAGGTAACAATATGTTGCCACATATAGTTGCATCTCATTATTGCATATCATGAATGTGTGATTAGGTTTAATTTTATCTTTGGAAAAGAAGTTACTATAAGCAATGGAATCAACATAAGCAATAAGTTGGTAACCTAGAAGTTACCACAAATATCTTCTACCATAGACATAGGTAATGTGATGCATATGATTGATAAACTTCTCTTTTGATTTACTTATGTTTGTAGATATTTTTTTTAAATGCTTGAAAATTTAATGTATGCTTATGACAGGAAAACTTTCTTCCTTTAGGTTGATATTAGTAGTAAGGGGATACTATTAATGTCATAAATATTAAAGATCTATTTTTCTTATCAGTTAAATTAAAAAAATGTTATGCTTGTAGAGTATGGCTATAAATATATTTTTCAAGAATAAATATATAATTATTTTTGATCAAATCCACCCTCTTTGGAAAAGCAAACACTTGATGCACATTATGTATGTTTGTGAAAATACAATAATAAGGAAATACCTTTTTCTTCTATGTGGAGAATGGGTTAAGGTAGTTAGGAAATATTTACATGAAAAATAAGTCAAGAAACTATTACTAGAGGGGAACAAAAGGGAAATCAGGGGGCAAACAAAGGGGACACATAGATAGAGAGTGTGCTATAAAAAAATAATATACGATGTGTGTGGATTTGAATGTGTTGGGATTGACGAGAAGGAAGTCTTTGTTGTTTTTGAGCATCTTCTTAGTAAGAACTTGAAAAATAAAAATAGAGAATGTATGTTTTCTTTTGATTTATGTTGATGTTATTTAGAAAAAAGCGTTTTCATGTTGTTCATTAAATATCTTGTTTCATGTTATCTGGAATATGAGATGTTACCTAAAGTATCTTATATTTTTATTAAAAATAATGTTCCTGTAGCATGTCGCTTTTGTTTCCTTGAATAATATTAGTCAATTTTGGTCAACCACCAACCAAATAAGTTTTATTTTGGGATTAAAGATTATATTTTCAAAATAAAGTGATGTTTTGGGGTTTTAAAACCTGAGTTATCATTCGAGTGCACCTATTGCCACCCTTATTTTTGTTATTAAAAAATGAATTGACCTCATCTTGTTGGTGTATGGCTCACACCTAAACATTTCTAGCTTGAAATAATTCTTGTTAGGAGAAGTGCAGATTATGTTTACCTTGAATTCCAAGCTAGATAAACATATTATGCCACAATCCATATTTTCCTTGTATGCCTCACTCCTAAACATTGCTAGCTTGAAATAATTCTTGTTAGGAGAAGTGCAGATTATGTTTACCTTGAATTCCAAGCTAGATAAACATATTATGCCATAGTCCATCTTTTCCTTTTACTCTGTTTGAGGTGAGATTTCAGTGTGGGGATTAATAAAATCTTAATGTTTGGAAATTGATTTTCTTTATACACCTTTGGATATAATTTTAAATTCTAGAATGCTTTATCCAAGTAGTGCATTGCATTTTGAAATACCACTATGCTTTGTTTCTTATTTACTTTATCTTTGACTATAAACTACTTAAAACAAGATGCTTGGGATTTTTGTTGGTTAAAACCTGATATTTAATATTTGTTTATGTTGGATTATTGTGGAAAGTGCATGTTATACCATGGTGGGTTGGATATTTAAACAAGGTTTTTGTTGAAGTCGAGCAATGTTTAAATAATGGAAGCCAAACGTTAATGTGATGCACATGTTTCAATTTGAATATTGAATTAGTTGTATGTTAAGTTGAATAGGGAACAATTAATAATTTGGATTCAATTATGACTGTAGCTTTAAAGAGAAAGAATAAATAATTTATTTAATATATTTTAATAAAAGAGGTTATTCATTATTTTCAGTAAGTTAGAGAAATTTAAATTGCATGGAAGGAATGCTATCTTTAACCTTTTAGACATATAGTCCTTCTAGAAGTTATTCTCTTTTGCTAAATCATAGAGAATATAAATGTTAGAGAAAAGAAAACAACCTGTTGGTATAGCATGAGATGATTTTTAGTTGCTAAGTGAATAATTTAATATTTATTTTAGCTTTTTAAATATTAAATGAGTATGTATGAAGAATGTGTGAATTTGATCGTTTATTTTTAAATCCATCTAGTTGAAAAAAATAACACAAACTAGGGTTAAAATTTATGATATAAAATGAGATTTATTTTATTTTTTAAAAATAAATGTGAAAGTCCACATTTTAATTATGAAAGAGGGACATTTATTTATTTAGAGGTTTTATTATAAATAGACATGATAATGTTTTATATTTGGTATTTATGTTTTATTTTGAACATTTTATTTGGGGCGTGGAGTCCAATTATGGGGAGAGGATTATGGGGTCCTCTCACCCAAAGATTGTATTTTTTAAATATGGAAGGATGTGGAGTTCATTAGTAGGAAGAAAATTATGGGGTATTCCCACCTTATTATTACAAAGAAAGATAATTGTTTTAGTCTCTATTTTAAACTTTTTTTTTTTATGCATGTATGATAAAGAGCATATAGTGTTAGAATTATTGAGTTGTCATTGATGTCAAAGGCTGAATTGGTTGTTAGAAAACCATGGTATGCTTGGACAAAATATTCAAGAAAAATATTTAAATATTAAAATTAAAGTGAGAGTGAATTATTCAAGGCAAGTAATCAAGTTTGAAATATTTAAATTAAATATTTATATATTAATATAAAAGTGAGTGAGCCAACCTCTTGGGTGCCAAAAACATGAAAGGTTGAATATAAATATAATGTTGAATTTCATTTCAAAGGTAATTCGATAGCACATATTTAGTGGCAAGTGATAGATGAGAGTGGATTCTAACATATTCCAGGCATTGAAGGTTTTGTTGATGGTTGATCCACAACAACAGGGAAATGCAAGGTAGGCCAGGAATGGCATGGTATCCAAGTAGTTTATGAAGCTTGGATTCAGAAATTTTTACCAATGTTTCATGCCCATGATAATTGCCCATGCACACCAAGGTCAAATGGTACATGGTTAGAAAGTAAGGGAGCGTTAAAGGAATGTTTCGCCAACATAGAAGAGGAGAGCATTCATTGGATACACATGGCTGAGAAGGAGTGCCAAAAGTTAAAAAAAATTTGAAATTCATCGAGCTGATATTTATAATAGATAAATTGCAGTTGTTCGTTATAGTAGAAGGTTGTAGTGTCTATTGAGACCTTGTAAGATATGGTGTAGAGTGGGGTAAGAACACAACTATTAGTGATAGTTTTTATAAGAGTAAGTAATTTAAGGATTGCATGTTAAAAACCATTGGCAGATTCACTACCACCATATCAAGCCAATTGCTATAGGTAGAAGCCAAAGAAAAACAATGTCAATTAGGCACAACGAAATCAGATAGAGTAGGTTTGACCAACTTTATGATCAGAGCTATGGAGGAGTTTAGATTTGAGGAAATGTTTTATGCATATAAATTAAAAGTGATTGGAGAGGATTTGAACAAGTGTTTTCCTAGAGAAATTTTGATTAGATACGACTTTTTAAATTACTTATTTTGGTGAAAAAATGGTGGATGTTTTTGTTCGAATCAAATAACAGAGATCATCACATGTTGTCAAAAAGTTCTCAAAAAGTCTCAAGAATTTTTGTCTTCTTGTGAGTCTCAAAATACCCACGAATACGTGCAGGGTAAAATCCTTGCTATAATAAGTATTCATTCCATGATAAAAGAGAATTCAACTTAATACATCAGATATATTGGCTTGCTATGGAGTGCATATTTTGTTCTACATGCATTCGCTTTGTGGAGTGCTATCCACAAGAAGCTTTTAGGTGCACAATCATGAATAAGGTCATGGTTTTTAATATCATACATTGCTAGTGAGGGGTGTACACATGGAGAGATATATTTGACTATGTGATTGACATAGCCAGGGCAGGCATTAAAGGCTAAAATAGTGAACAATCCTGGAATCCATTAGTGATTAGATTTTGGAGTAGATCCAAGAAAACATTGTGAGCAAAAGTTGATGCCTTGGAGCAGACTTGAGAAAAGTTTTGACTAGTAGATATATACAAGTTTTTTATCATACCAATCTGAGTTTGGTTCCTTAAGGAGATCAGTGTATCCCATAGGTTGGTGTCTACATTATTGTAACAAGGATATTGGTGTCTCTCATAGGTTGGTACCTACGTTATTTTAACAAGAAGGTTGGTGTCTCCCATAGGTTGGTACCTCCATTATTGTAATAAGGACATTGGTGTCTCCCATAGGTTGGTGCCTACATATTTGTATAAAGGGATTGGTGTCTCTTGAGGGTTGGTGCCTGAAGAACACAAGCTTATACTAAGAGGAGGGGTGAATAGTATAAGATCAAATTTTAATTTTCTTTCCCAAACAATATTATCCAATGTTATCAATTGCAATATCAATAGCAGTAATCAAAGCAATGCATAAATCATCACACACATGAGAGACAAAAATTTAACGTGGTTCACCCAATGTGGGTTACATCCATGGAGAAAATATTTCTTCTAAATTTTCTCAACAAATCTCTTGGGAATCAATTCCCTATTACAATATTTATGGACCTCTATCCAAAGGAGATCTCAATCCCCAATACTCTGGTTTGTGGATCTCTCTCCATAGGAGAACTCTATCCCCTTTGCTCTGGTTTGTGGATCTCTCTCCATAGGAGAAATCTATCCCCTTTGCTCTGGTTCGTGGATCTCTCTCCACAGGAGAACTCTATCCCATCTACTCTGGTTTGTGGATCTCTCTCCACAGGAGAACTCTATCCCCTTTACTCTGGTTCATGGATCTCTCTCTGCAGGAGAACTCTATCCCCTCTACTCTGGTTTGTGGATCTCTCTCCATAGGAGAACTCTATCCCCTTTGCTCTAGTTTATGGATCTCTCTCCATAGGAGAACTCTATCCCCTTTGCTCTGGTTTGTGGATCTCTCTCCATAGGAGAACTCTATCCCCTCTACTCTAGTCTGCTCCAAAGCCTACTCTCAACTCTATCTCAAATCTACACCAAACCTCATCACAAGGTTAGCACAAATCTGCTCTAACTCTACTCACAAATATATCTCAATGTTATTTCAAGTCTTCTCAAGACTTGCTCAAATATACCTCAAAGCTGCTCCAAGTCTTCTCACAATACTTGCTCAAATCTACCTCAAAGCTGCTCCAAGTCTTCTCACAAGACTTGCTCAAATCTATCTCAAAGTTACTCCAAGTCTTCTCACAAGACTTGCTCAAATCTATCTTCAAGCCTTCTCAAAAGACTTGCTCAAATATACCTTCAAGCCTTCTCAAAAGACTTGCTCAAATCTACCTCAATACTGCTCATAGAACCTGCTCAAATATTTCCAAATCTTGCATACAAACAAAGCTTAAATCTCTTTCAAAAATGCTTTCTTCAAATAGACAATATTCTACTTAGAATTTTTTTAACCTCTGGAACATATAGAGAATGATATGCACTATCAAAACCCCAATATGTTCTTCACATTCACAAATCTTGCATTCAACTAATCCAATCTCTATCTCTTGCAAAATCCCTTTCAAATCAAATCAAAATAGTGTATAACTTGCTTCACAAAACTGATCTATCTTTCTTGCAAATTTTCTCTCAAAGATCAATCACACTAATGCACAAATTTCCCTCACAAGATTGATCTCAAACACTTTCACAATTGCTTTCAATATCTCTCAAACCAATGCTCAAAATGTTTCACAATGATGCACAAACTTGTCTTCAAACCTAGCATAAGTAGTTCCAATCCTAGCACATGTCAATATCTTTCAACAATGGAAGCACAAATTGTTCTCAAAATTTATCCCAAATGTTTCCAAAACCATTCAACAATGAAGCACAAAAATATCTCAAACTCTAATGCAATTGTTTCAACTTTTTCTCAACAATTGATGCACATATAGGTCTCAAACCCTAACTCAAATATTTTCAACAATGCATACCAAACAACCCTTTTATCTCCACCTTATGTTCTAGAAACATTTACTCAACAAAACACCTTAAACAAGGAATGATATGCCCATACCTCTTATTTTCTCTGATGAAGATATGTCCTCAAAAACCTATCTCACAAACAACTGATCTTTCTTGTGCCACTTCAAGGGTTAGATAGCAAAACATTCCTTAAGTCATTTTTCATGAAAAGCCTCCACAAAAGATGTGCATAGCAAAGCTGAAAATAATACTTTATTATTTTATTTTTATCTTCACAATAATGCAACTTATAGAACCCTTAAAATTTTTCTCAAGATGTGCAAATATTACAAAGTACAATGAACTCATATACACCCTTTTCTCTCCTTTCTTGAAAGTAATTATTTCAACTCTCAACTATTACCCAAAGCACATAGAAGTCACTTTTATTTCAATCAAATGTTACATAGACATATCAGACTCTAAACACCTTATGACTCCCTCTAATGTAATTTCCACATGTGCTATTTCTTTCACAACACAACCTTATTACTCCTATACACAACAATACACTCTAAAGCACACTCAAAAATAACTCTTCAATCCAACCAATTTTAACCTTACAAAAATTAATCAAATCAACATTATCTTTCCCAAAAATGTTGGTGCTCAATGAGAAACAAGTACCTCTTATGTTGTAATAGTTTGAACCCTGGCAATGTGCACAACAACACCCTCCACGGTGCTCAACGTCCAATTGTGACACCACAACTTTGGAGCTCAAAACGGTGATCTACGATTTAGCCCAACACTGCCTTGCATCAACGAAAAACTCCTACCTAGGAAACCATGCAACCTTTCTACCCAAAACATTATCAAGGAGATTTGACCCCAAGACGTCTTCTATCTTGTGCTCTAGCTCTCAACCAGTAGCCAATTGTGCTGCACCATCCAACATGTCACTAATCAGATTTCTTTCAACCTTGTCTCCACCTTCGATGCCCAACTAACTCATTGTCTCTATCGTTCGTTGTCACTCACCCAAATAGGAATCGACATGCTCAAGTGATCATTGTCCTAAGGTTCAACCTTAGGTTTATATACATTTTCCTTCAATGCTTGGATGATGTCGATGCTCATTTAATTTATGGAGTGTCTTCTTTTACCTTGGTCTACGTCGGTGCTCGAGTATATAAACCTTTGATAATATTTTTAATTAAAATATTTAAATTTAAATTATTTAAAATATTTAAATTTAAATTATTTAAAATATTTAATTTAAATAATTTAAACATTTAAATTAATTAAATCCTTCTTGGAATATATCTGCCTTATGAACTTTTGACATCAACCCTTTGAAATTAATCCTTTGATGGTATTTTCCTTGAAGATAAATCTCACTTTTGACATCAATATACTTTTGTCATCAAACCTTTGACAATAATGACATCTCAATAAGCTTTGCTTTACCACCATTGAATAATATTTCTTTTACCACTATTGAATAATATTTCTGCCTTGCCCATTATGCACCTTTGACATCAATGACAACTCAATATGCTCAAATTTCCAACAATCTCCCCCTTTGTCATTGATGGCAACCCTTTCTAAAATTTTCTTTTGCAACCACTGAATCTTCAAATCTGCTCCCCCTGAGAAGTTGCTCCCCCTGACTGAATGCTCTCCCCCTTTCTCAAATCTCTCCCCCTTTGACATCAATGGCAAAGGGACTCCTTTGGGGATAAATATAAGACTCTTAGCTCAGCCCCCTCCCCACCTCCTCTCCTTGAGGTGATTAATTTTGGGGTGGGAGTATCTCTACTCCTAGCATACAATGCTCTCTTTCTTTGTCAACCTTCTTTTTCAACATTTTTGTAGCCATACCCTTTTGATCCTTTTGAGTGTCCATATTCTTGCTTGTCTCTAGAAGTTTTGGAAACTTTGTTCTACACCACTTAGCCTTATGCCCAAGATTATTGCACTTGTAACACTTAATGTTGTAATTCTTGGAAGGTGTAAATATCTTGAAGTTCCTCTTGGTGAAGCCATAATCATTTCTATCATGAACCCTGCAGTGGATCACTTTATGACCAAAGTGATTACAAGAGTAGCAATACCCTTGAAAGAAATGTCCATCTTTGAATGAGTTGAAATTCCTTTTAGTGAGGCCATACTCTTTCTTTCCATGAACCCTACAATGCATAGCCTTGTGACCAAACAGATTACATGAAAAACAATGTCCTTTGAAGAAATCCTATTTTGCAACCTCTGGTCTCTTAGTCCTTTCTTTGCCTTCTCTGTAATGATCCATGTTTCTTGTTTGTGCATTGTTTCCTTTCTTAGTGAAGCTTCTATTCTTCAACTTATCCTCATAAGTCTTAATTTCTTCTTCACTCTCTTCCTCTGAAACTTCTTCTTTTGAGCTTGAGCTTGACCCTTCTTCTTGTTTCCCTTGTCCTTCTTCAAAACCAAGTCCTATTTTGATAGATGAAGATCTTTGTGCATTGATAATTTTATCCAAAGTTTTTGAACTTTTCCCAAACTGTGTAGCTTGTCCTTAGAATATTTCACTTCCATCCTTAGAGAAACTACCTCATGTTCTAATATTTCACATTCTAACTCTTTTGCCTCTAACTTTTCAACCATGACCTCTTTAAATCTCCTTGCCTTAGCTTTTGAGTTTGTTAGGTCTTGTAGAAGCTTTTCCTTTTCTTCCTCATGTTCTTGAACTTGAGCCTTTAGTCTTGAATTATGCTTTCTAACCTTTTTCAATTCTCTGAGAGCAACAATAAGTTCTGCTTCTAGATCAATTGTGCCTTCCTCTTCATTTTCTGAATCTTTCTCTACTTCTTGGTCTCCAAGAGCATCTTCATACTTTTTGACTTTATCTTCAATAGGAGCATTTTCTTCCTCTTCTATTGCCAAAAATAGAATCTCTTCTTCTTCACTATCTGAGAGTCTTTCATCATTGTCACTTGAAGCCTTGCTTGCCTTGTTAACATAGAAACTCTTCTTGTGCCTTTGAAAGAACTTCTTCTCATGCTTGCCTTGACCATACCTGTTTTTCTTTTCATGCCTGGATTTTCCTTCTTCCTTTTTCTTATGATCCTATTTCTCTTCACTGCTACTGCTTTCGGCTTGTGGACAATTAGATGCATAGTGACCAAAATTACCACAATTAAAACATTTCACAGTCTTCATACCTTTGTGCTTTCTTGAGTCCTTGTTTCTTCTCGCATAGTTAGCTTCTTCATCACTGCTTGACTCACCACTTGATTCTGGTTTCTTATATTTTGTCTTCTTTGAAGCTTTGAAAGTTACCTCTTTCTTGGAGTTGGGATCCTTTACTATTCTCATCTCATAAGCTATGAGAATTCCATGTAACTCATCCATAGTCAACTTATCAATATCTCTCATCTCTTCTATAGCTGAAACCTTTCCATCATACCTCATAGGGAGTGATCTTAATACTTTATGAGCAACATTGGAGTCTTCAATTTTGAATCCAAGTCCACGCATGGTATTAACAATCTCATCCACACGAAGTAAGTATGTAGCAATATCTTCCTCATCTTCCATCTTCAAATCTTCAAACCTTTTCTTGTGGTTTTGCAGTTTTGCCAACTTGACCTTTTTATCTCCTTCATATGTTTGCTTCAATTTGTCCCATATCTCTTTTTCTGATTTGTAGTGCATAACTTTCACAAATTTTGCTTCACGTAATCCACTTAATATTCCATTCATAGCCTTGGCATTATTCACATGTAACAACTTACCATATTTATCTATGGGAGGAGTAGTTGTAGGTGTGAATCCATCCTCAATCGATTGCCATGTCTCATATCCTTGTGCCATCAAGTAAGTCTTCATTCTTATACTCCAGAAGGTATAATTATTCCCATCAAACAATGGTGCCTTATTTGATGAGGATCCATTCTGAGATGCCATCTATGTTCTTGTAATATCTTCCTTCAAGTTGTTAGACTTTTTCAAAGGAACCCGCTCTGATACCAATTGAAGAACACAAGCTTATACTGAGAGAGGGGGTGAATAGTATAAGATCAACTTTTACTTTTCTTTCCCAAACAATATTATCCAATGTTATCAATTGCAATATCAATAGCAGTAATCAAAGCAATGCACAAATCATCACACACATGAGAGACACAAATTTAACGTGGTTCACCCAATGTGGGTTACATCCATGGAGAAAATATTTCTTCTAAATTTTCTCAACAAATCTCTTGGGAATCAATTCCCTATTACAATATTTATGGACCTCTATCCAAAGGAGATCTCAATCCCTAATACTCTAGTTTGTGGATCTCTCTCCATAGGAGAACTCTATCCCCTTTGCTCTAGTTTGTGGATCTCTCTCCATAGGAGAACTCTATCCCCTTTGCTCTAGTTCATGGATCTCTCTCCATAGGAGAACTCTATCCCCTCTATCTAGTTTGTGGATCTCTCTCCATAGGAGAAATCTATCCCCTTTGCTCTAGTTCATGGATCTCTCTCCATAGGAGAACTCTATCCCCTTTGCTCTGGTTTGTGGATCTCTCTCCACAAGAGAACTCTATCCCCTTTGCTATGGTTCATGGATCTCTCTCCATAGGAGAACTCTATCCCTTTGCTCTAGTTCATGGATATCTCTCCATAGGAGAACTCTATCCCCTCATTGTCTACTCCAAATCTTACTCTCAAACTATCTCAAATATGCACCAAACCTCATCACAAGGTTAGCACAAATCTACTCTAACTCTACTCACAAATTTATCTCAATGTTATTTCAAGTCTTCTCAAGACTTGCTCAAATCTACCTCAAATATGCTCCAAGTCTTCTCACAAGACTTGCTCAAATCTACCTCAAATATGCTCCAAGTCTTCTCACAAGACTTGCTCAAATCTACCTCAAATATACCCCAAGTCTTCTCACAAGACTTGCTCAAATCTTCAAGCCTTCTCAAAAGACTTGCTCAAATATATCTTCAAGCCTTCTCAAAAGACTTGCTCAAACCTACCCTCAAGCCTTCTCAAAATACTTGCTCAAATCTACCTCAATACTACTCATAGAACCTGCTCAAATATTTCCAAATCTTGCATACAAACAAAGCTTATATCTCTTTCAAAAATGCTTTCTTCAACTAGAAATATTCTACTTAGAATTTGTTTAACCTCTAGAACATATAGAGAATGATATGCACTATCAAAACCCCAATATGTTCTTCACATTCACAAATCTTGCATTCAACTAATCCAATATCTATCTCTTGCAAAATCCCTTTCAAATCAAATCAAAATAGTGTATAACTTGCTTCACAAAATTGATCTATCTTTCTTGCAAATTTTCTCTCAAAGATCAATCACACTAATGCACAAATTTCCCTCACAAGATTGATCTCAAACACTTTCACAATTGCTTTCAATATCTCTCAAACCAATGCTCAAAAGGTTTCACAATGATGTACAAACTTGGTCTTCAAACCTAGCACAAGTAGTTCACAATATCTAGCACAAATGTCTCAATCTCTTTCAACAATGGAAGCACAACTTGTTCTCAAACTATCCCAAATATTTCCAAAACCATTCAACAATGAAGCACAAAAAGATCTCAAACCCTAATGCAATTGTTTCAACTTTCTCTCAACAATTGATGCACATGTAGGTCTCAAACCCTAACTCAAATATTTTCAACAATGCATACCAAACAACCCTTTTATCTCCACCTTATGTTCCAGAAACATTTACTCAACAAAACACCTTAAACAAGGAATGATATGCCCATACCTCTTATTTTGCTCTGATGAAGATATGTCCTCAAAAACCTATCTCACAAACAACTGATCTTTCTTGTGCCACTTCAAGGGTTAGATAGCAAAACATTCCTTAAGTCATTTTTCATGAAAAGCCTCCACAAAAGATGTGCATAGCAAAGCTGAAAATAATACTTTATTATTTTCTTTTTATCTTCACAATAATGCAACTTATAGAACCCTTAAACTTTTTCTCAAGATGTGCAAATATTACAAAGTACAATGAACTCACATACACCCTTTTCTCTCCTTTCTTGAAAGTAATTATTTCAACTCTCAACTATTACCCAAAGCACATAGAAGTCACTTTTATTTCAATCAAATGTTACATAGACATATCAGACTCTAAACACCTTATGACTCCCTCTAATGTAATTTCCACATGTGCTATTTCTTTCACAACACAACCTTATTACTCCTATACACAACAATACACTCTAAAGCACACTCAGAAATAACTCTTCAATCCAACCAATTTTAACCTTACAAAAATTAATCAAATCAACATTATCTTTCCCAAAAACATTGGTGCTCAATGAGAAACAAGTACCTCTTATGTTGTAATAGTTTGAACCCTAGAAATGCACACAACAACACCCTCCATGGTGCTCAATGTCCAGTTGTGACACCACAACTTTGGAGCTCAAAATGGTGATCTATGATTTAGCCCAACACTGCCTTGCATCAACGAAAAACTCCTACCTAGGAAATCGTGCAACCTTTCTACCCAAAACACTATCAAGGAGATTTGACCCCAAGACGTCTTCTGTCATGTGCTCTAGCTCTCAACCAGTAGCCAACTATGTTGCACCAGCTAGCATGTCACTAATCGGATTTCTTTCAACCTTATCTCCACCTCTAGTGCCCAACTAACTCATTGTCTCTATCGTTCGCTATCACTCACCCGAATAGGAATCGACGTGCTCAAGTGATCATTGTCCTAAGGTTCAACCTTAGGTTTATATACGTTTTCCTTCAATGCTTGGATGATGTCGGTGCTCATTTAATTTATGGAGTGTCTTATTTTACCTTGGTCTACGTCGACGCTCGAGTATATAAACCTTTGATAATATTTTTAATTAAAATATTAAAATATTTAAATTTAAATTATTTAAATATTTAATTTAAATAATTTAAACATTTAAATTAATTAAATCCTTCTTGGAATATATCTGCCTTATGAACTTTTGACATCAACCCTTTGACATTAATCCTTTGATGGTATTTGCCTTGAAGATAAATCTCACTTTTGACATCAATATACTTTTGTCATCAAACCTTTGACAATAATGACATCTCAATAAGCTTTGCTTTACCACCATTGAATAATATTTCTTTTACCACTATTGAATAATATTTTTGCCTTGCCCATTATGCACCTTTGACATCAATGACAACTCAATATGCTCAAATTTCCAACAATACCTACAAATTCTTTTGAAGTAATAAAAGCAATATTTTTCCATGGTTTTCTCCCAAAAGGGTGTTTCCATGTAAAATACTTGTCTCTTATGTGTGTGGTGTTTTGTGCATTGATTTATTATTGCATTCATATTATTGCAGTTATTATTTGGAAGGAAAAGTTTTATCTTATACTATTCACCCCCCTCTCAGTATAAGCGTGTGTTTCTTCAATTGGTATCAAAGCAGGTTCCTTCATGAAAGCCTAACCGCTTGAAGGAAGATCTTACAAGAACACACATGGCTTACCAAGAAGGTTTTTCGTCAAGTAGGGCTCCATTGTTTGATGGGACTAACTATACCTTCTGGAGCGTGAGGATGCAAACCTATTTGATGGCACATGGCTACGATATATGGCAATCTATTGTGGATGGGTTCAAACCACCTACAACCCCTCCCATGGATCAAAATGGCAAGAAACCATTTGAAAATAATGCCAAGGCAATGAATGCAATATTAAGTGGGTTATGTGAATCATATTTTGTTAAAGTCATGCAATGCACCTCTACAAAAGAAATATGGGACAAGTTACAAAGAACATATGAAGGAGACGACAAGGTTAAAATGGCAAAACTTCAAACCCATAGGAGGGAGTTCGAAGACTTAAAGATGAAATATGAGGAAAATATTACCAAATATCTGCTCCATGTTGATGAAATTGTCAACACCATTCGTGGACTTGGAGAAAATATTGAAGACTCTATTATTGTTCAAAAAGTCTTAAGGTCACTCCCCATGAGGTTTGATGCGAAGGTCTCGATGATTGAAGAAATGAAGGATCTTAAAAATTTAAGCATGGATGAGCTACATGGAATTCTTACAGCCTATGAGATGAGGACTGAAAAAGATCAAACATCCAAACGGGAGGTCACATTTAAAGTTTCAAAGAAGATAAAGAATAAGGAACCAGAGTCAAGTGAAGGATCGAGCAGTGGAGAAGAAGCCAACTTTGTGCGAAGGAATAAGAAGGGATCAAGTAAACACAAAGGTAAGTATACTTTGAAATATTTTAATTATGGTAACATTGGTCACTATGCAGCTAAGTGCCCACAAGCTAGAAGTAGTAGCAGTGAAGAAGAAGAGGAATACAAGAAAAATAAGGAAAGAAAATATCATCATGAAAAGAAAAAGAGGCACGATCAAAGCAAGCATGAGAAGAAGATCTTTCAAAGGCACAAGAAGAGTCTTTATATTGAAGAAGCAAGTAGTTCTTCCAATAGTAGTGATGAAAGCCTCTTCGATAGTGAAAGAGAAGAAATCCTATTTATGGCTATGGAGGTGAAAGAAGATGCTCCTGTTGTCGAAAACCAAGAAAAGGAGAAAGATCCAAAAAATGAAGAGGAAGCCATAGTTGACATAGAAGAGGAACTTATTTTTGCTCTTGAAGAGGTGAAGAGGCTTAGAAAGAAGAACTCAAGATTGAAGACTCAAGTACAAGAGGATGAGAAGACAAAGGCAAAGTTTTTACAAGATCTCATCGACTTAAAAGTTAAAATTGAAGAGGCAAAGCGAATTGAAGAAGTTATGACTGAGAAGTTAAAGGTAAAAGAGTTGGAATGTGAAAAACTAGAACATGAGATTGTCTCTCTAAGGAAGGAAGTGGAAAAATCTAATGATAAGCTACAACAAAATATTAGGTTTGAGAAAAGCATAGAAATATTGGATGATATTATCAAAGCACAGAGATCTTCGATTATAAATATTGGACTTGGTTTTGAAGAAAGTCAAAAGAAAAAAAAGGAGTCAAGCTCAAAAGGAACATAGGCATCAAAGAAAATAATTAAAGAAGAGCCTAAGACCTATGTTGATGTGTTGAGAAGTGGAAGCATCAAGAAGGAAGAAAACAAAGCATCATCATGGACCAAGGTCCATCATAGAAACAACAATGAGAGAACCATGCGGCCATATCCTCCAAGGCAATCAAATAGGTTTCAATATTTCTTCCATGGTTATTGTTTTTCATGTCACCAATTTGGTCATAAAGTTGTAAATTGCAGGGTCTATGCTAAGAATGATTTTGGCTTCACCAAGAGGAATTTCAATTCATTTGCACCTCTCATGGACTACAACATCATTTGTTACAAATGTAATAATTTTGGGCATACAACTAAATGGTGTAGAACGGTGTTCCCTGAACTTCCAAAATCAAGTAAGAAGGAGGATGGTCAAAAGGATATGTCCTCCAAAGTTTGGAAAAATAAAATGGAACAAGAAAAGGAGAAGTCTATGTTGGTACAAACAACTCTTCATGTGCAAAATGAAGGAAATCAGTGGTACATTGATAGTGGTTGTTCAAGCCATATGATGGGTGACAAAAGAAAATTTCTCTCTCTCAAAGAAATAAATGGAGGCACAGTGAAATTTGGTGATAATGCTTCTGCTAAAATTGTCAAAAAGGGAACCTTGAGCCTAGATAATGGAAGATCAAGGATAGAGAATGTGTTATATGTTGAAGGGTTGAAGCACAACCTTCTAAGTGTGAGCCAACTATGTGATCAAGGGCATACACTCACATTTCACCCAAATGGATGTGAGATCAGGAAATCCAAGATAGGAAAACTTATTGCAGATGCCTATAGAACTACAAACAATCTCTACATGTTGAGAAAAATTAAGGGAGAAAAATACTTTTTATCACAAGAGGATGAGAGCTAGTTATGGCACAGGAGAATGGGCCACTTGAACTTTGACAACATGGTGAAAATAAGCAACAAACAAGTAGTCAAATATTTTCCCAAGATAGCCAAACCCCCAAGCATGATTTGTGCATAGTGCCAACATGGTAAGCAAACAAGATCAAGTTTCAAATCAAAGGAATTCTCTTCATCCAAGCCTTTGGAGCTAATTCACACCGATCTATGCAGCCCTACAAGGACAAAGAGCTTACAAGGTGAGAATTATTTCATGTTTTTTATTGATGATTATTCTAGAATGACTTGGGTAACATTCTTAAGAGAAAAATTAGAAGCCTTTGAAAGGTTCAAAGCATTCAAGGCACTTGTAGAAAATGAAATAGGAAAAAATATCAAGTGTCTAAGATCAGACAGAGGAGGTGAATTCACTTCAAATGAATTTGTAGAATTCTATGAACAACATGGAATCAAAAGATAATACTCAACAACAAGAACTCCACAACAGAATGGAGTAGTTGAAAGGAAGAACATAACTATTCAAGGCATGTCCAGGGCCATGCTAAATGAGTCTAAGCTTTCTGATGCTTTTTGGAGAGAGGTGGTCCATACAACTATTTATATCATCAATAGAGCTCAAGTAAGAGTAAATCACCACAAAAATTCATATGAGATTTGGAAGGGAAGACCAACTACTATGAAGTATTTCAGAATATTTGGAAGCAAATGCTACATTAGACGAGATGAAAAATATTTGGGCAAGTTTGATTCCAGGTGTGATGAGGGTATCTTCCTTGGATACTCTTCAAAGAGCAAAGCCTATAGATGCTACAATAAAATATTGCATAAAATTGTGGAAAGTGCAAATGTAAGAGTTGATGAAGAAATATATCTAAGAGAACCAGCTCAAGAGATCATGTATCAAGAAGGAGAATGTTGCAAATATGAAGAAACTGAAGAATATGAGAATCAGAGGACACCCTCAAGAACACCCCCAAAAATACCATTCAAGGCACCACCTAAAACACCATCCAGATATGTGCAAAAGAACCATCCAGAAGATCTGATTATTGGGAATCTAGATGAGAGACAAACAAGGAGGAAAATAATAGGTATAGGTGAACATGCCAACTTCTCTTTACTATCTAAAGTTGAGCCAAAGAATTTCAATGAAGCAAGTGAAGATAAATATTGGATTAAGGCAATGGAAGAAGAGTTAGATCAAATAGAGAAGAGTGAGACTTGGGAACTTGTCCCACATCCAAAATACAAGAACGTAATCGACACCAAATGGGTCTACAAAAACAAGTTGAATGAATATGGTCAGGTTGTCAGAAACAAAGCAAGACTTGTGTGCAAAGGCTATGCACAAGTTGAGGGAATTGATTTTGAAGAGACATTTGCTCCTATTGCTCATCTTGAGGCCATAAGAATGTTCTTGGACTTTTCAAGTTTTAAAAACTTCAAAGTGTACCAAATGGATGTAAAATCAGCATTTCTTAATGGTTACTTAGAGGAAGAGGTCTACATTGAGCAACCAGATGGTTTCAGCCTGATAGAAAAGTTGGACTATGTATGCAAATTGAAGAAGGCTCTCTATGGACTAAAGCAAGCCCCCAGGGCTTGGTACTCAAGGTTGGATAAATACCTCCAAGAATAGGGTTTTAGAAAAGGTATAGTTGATAGCAACCTGTACATCAAGAATGAAGGAAATGACCAGTTAATTGTAGTGGTCTATGTGGATGACATCATTTTTAGAGGTAGTAATAACAAGATGTGTCAAGAATTTGCAAAATGTATGCAAAGTGAATTTGAGATGTCAATGCTTGGTGAGCTATCCTTATTTCTTGGTTTGCAAATCTCACAGTCAGATAAAGGTATATTTCTCTCTCAAACCAAGTATGTAAAAGAAATGTTGAAAAAATTTAGGATGGAGGATTGCAATCCTGTGAGTACCCCCATGATTATAGGATGTAAGTTAAGTAAATATGATGAGTCTCCTGAGGCTAATAAAACTTTGTATAGATCCATGATTGGAATTTTACTGTATGTCACAGCTACAAGGCCGGATATAATGCAGGCAGTCGGATTGGTGGCAATATTTCAAGCTGCACCAAAGGAAACACATGTACAGGCAGTAAAAATAATCTTCAAGTATTTGAAAGGAACTATGGATTTTGGACTGTGGTATCCCAGATGTGATAATTTCACTCTCACTTCATATACATATGTGGATTGGGCAGGTAGTGTGGATGATAGGAAAAGCACAAGTGGAGGAGCATTTTTTCTTGGAGACTATTTGGTCTCTTGGCTAAGTAAGAAACAAGCATCAGTGTCCTTATCTACTATAGAGGTGGAGTACATTGCAGTAGTTGCTTGTTGCACATAGGTTCTATGGATGAAATAAACCTTAAGTGATTTCAAAGTAGAGCATGATCATCCTATCTCCATACTTTGTGATAATACAAGTGCCATAAATATTTTGAAGAATACGGTGATGCATTCAAGGACCAAGCACATTCCGATCAAGTATCACTTTTTGAGAGAGCAAGTGACTGATCAACAAGTCAAGTTGGAATACATTGCTACAAAGGAACATATTGTTGACATCTTTACCAAGCCACTTCCAAAGGAGACATTTGAGTATCTCAGAGGTAAGTTGGGAGTAGTTTCACTCTCATCTCATCATTGAACATCTCAGTTAGAGCAGTTAGTAAGGGGGAGTTGTCAAGTGCCTTATCCTTTAGCCTCAAGAAGCCTTTGCCATTGATGTCAAAGGGGGAGAATTTTAGTAAGGGGGAGCAACTTGTAATTTTAGTAAGGGGGAGCAGCTTGTCAGGGGGAGTAGCTTGTGATCCTATTGCAGTAAAGGATAGTTTCTTTGCAGGGTTGCCATCAATGACAAAGGGGGAGATTGTTAGAATTATTCACTATTGAGTTGTCATTGATGTCAAAGGTCGACTTGGTTGTTGGAAAACCGTGGTGTGCTTGGACGAAGTATTCAAGGAAAATATTTAATTGATATTAATATTAAAGTGAGAGTGAATTATTCAAGATAATTAATCAAGTTTGAAATATTTAAATATTAATATAAAAGTGAGTGGTCCAACCTCTTGGGCACTAGAACCAAGGAAATCCCAAAGCATGGTTCTAGAGGGTCCCATATTTGTGGTGTAAATATTCAAGGTTATCCATTTAAATATTGACTCCTTGGAACAAAAAAGGATGCTAATCACTCGATCAGATATGAACACAATCAACCCATCAATGGTTTTAGGGCCCCACATGCACAAGAGACCCTTCGAGGTGTCGTTAGCCAAGTTATCTATGAACTCAGCATCCCTCCAAACCTTCCTCTTAACTATTTTAGCACTACTATTCATTTTTGTTTCTTGCAGTAAAATTATATCTGGTTTAAAATATTTTTTTATGGATTCCAATGCATGATGTTTAGGTAGCCCATTAAGGCCCCTAATATTCCATGATAAATTTTTCATTTACAATTCTTGGAAAGAAAATCCCCATACTTATATTGGGGGGACTGACAAAATGAATTTAACTTTAGATGCTTACCTTTTGTATCCTTTTCCTTTTTGAACTTGATCTTGGATTGAACTCCATCTGCAATATTAGCTTCTGCCTCTTTGCTTCTTTGAGCTTTATTGGATGGTTTTCCTACCTTCCTTGTAACTCCCACATCAATTGGGACCTTGCATAACATTTTGATTTTAGGATGCAACATCCTTACCCCTGAGGAACCTTCATCAGATAGGGATTTGACATTGCTAGAGGGGGATTTGAAATCACCCAAAATTTGGAGGTTCATTTTTCAACTCCATCTTCTGAAGAGATCCCTCTCCCACTTGAGGGTCTTCAGAGCCATCCTGCTCAGCTTCCTCAGATTTTAGGCATTGAAAAGAGTTTTGGAGAAAATCCTTAAGTATTAGAGTCTCAGAAGTTAAATCTTCATTTTTGAGAATTGAAAAGCCATAATAAGTACTTACCAAAATCATACACCCTTTTTCATCATCATTTGAATCCATTTGTTGAATATATTCCTCAATAACTTCCTTCAAACCAAGAACCTCACCTGAGGGACCTGTAGAATCAGATCCTGCCTTCTTTCCCAGGAGTTGGTCTTGGTTTTGTTCCAGATTCCTTTTCTCCTAGTTCTACTTGAAATGGGCCTTCCTATTTTGGATCTTCCATAAGCTATGGACATGGCCAAAATTATTATAGATCGAACATTTCACTGGTCAATTCTCATATACAATAGGTTGAATCCATGACCTAAACTTCAAAAGTAAATTAATGTGATATAGAAGATTAGCTTCAGGGTCCACCATAACACACACACAAGCAAAGAATAATTTGTATTTGGCCCTAGTTACTAAGTCGATTAGGAATAGCTCACCTATGGCTTTAGCTATGACTCTGAGAATATCAACTTTTTTGAAAATAAAGTGTTATGGGGTGTTTTTAATTAAATACATGGAGATGAGTTTGTAGTGAAAGGTTAAAGTACTGGTTTATACTGAGGTCTCATAAGAATTTCTAGAAATTTTTATGTTGGAAGCAGGGCAAAAAGGAGTGCCTTTGAAATTCAATATATGAAACCAATTATCTTATTAATAAAATAAGTCTAGGTTTATTCTCCATTAGAGTTCCCAGGATATATGAGTTATCTTATGATTATATGTGGATATTATTTATTATGGTATTTTATTGTTAAATTATTAACAAAATTCATATTCTCTATAAATAATAGGGATCTCTTATGGTTTCCCTACATTCATAAATTGTGCACTAATTTTGTGACAAGAATTTCTTAGGATGATTGTAAGCCTAGCATGATAAACTTAAATAATGTAAAAAAATAGACTTAATAAATTACTAACGAGTCAAGACACAGATTGTAACTTATTCTTAAGACTAGCTCATCATGGATATGAGAGGAATGGTCTAGACTTTACGTGCTTAGTTCACCTACATAGAAGGACTTTTGTAGGTGAAGGGATTAGCAATTTAGCATTTCCTTTTCGAAAGATAGAGAGAGACAAGCTAGCTCATTGGAATAATGAAAATGATAGCTACCCCAGTGCTTAGTAGTATGAATGAATTTACTTCTTTTATTTACTCCTAGAAGCTAATGGATTTGGACCTGAAAGGGTTGATATTTACATGGAGTAACAGGCGAATTGGGAGTTAAAACATTTAGGCGTAGGCTAGAAAAAAATGTTGGTGTCTAAATAAGGTATCCCATTTTTTTGTGATGCATCCTTATGCTCTCTTCCTAAGCTGGCCTCAGATCACAATCCAATTTTGCTTGAGAAAACATATGATTCGACCTTCTTTCCTTGGCCATTTAGATTTGAAGCAACGTGGCTTCAACACCTAGTCTAGAATCCAAAATTGAGAAATGGTGGAGGCACAAATTTTTAAGTTCTTGAATGGCACAAATAACCTCCAATTTGATATTTAGAAAGGTAAAGTTGAAGGATTGGAATAATAGGTTTTTGGATATATTATTGCTTGAAATATGGAGTATCGCAACCAGCTGCAAGAGGTTGAGCAGATAGCTAAAACTAGGGGTTATTCTATGGAATTAAACAGACAATAACTATATATTCTCATAGAGCTCCATAATGTTCTGGTAGGGAAAGAAATTATGTGGAGGTAGAAATCTATGGTCCTGTGGCTTAAGGAGGGTGATCGAAACACAATATATTTTCACTCCACTATGCTAAGGCATAGGAGTAATAATAGGATTAGGATGATACTGAAAGCAAATAGAGAACTCTATGAAGACATAAAAGATATTAGATCCGAGACAATAAATTTTTATAAGGACCTCTTGTATTCCACGATAGCAAAAAATCAATAGGCTGAAACTCACTTACTAAAAAACATACCACCTCTGGTCTCTATAGATTATGAATAATGTTTTGGATACTCCTTTTTTAGATGATGAAATTAGTAAAGCAACTTTTGCAATGGGTGAGATAAAATAACTGGGACCTGATGGGTTTCCCCCAATATATTTTTAGAAATTTTGGCATATTTTGGGGCTAGAGATCTGTGATACCATTAGAGATGTTCAATATTTGAAACAGATCCCTTCAGATGTCAACTCTACATTTTTGGTGCTTATCCCTAAAAAAAATGATGCTAAGGATTTTTTAGCTTATAGACCTATTAGTCTGTGTAATACTATTTTTAAAATTTTGACGAAGACCCTAGTGAATAGATTAAAACTTTTATTACCAATCATCACTCATATCCCACATAGCGATTTTGTGGCTGGGAGGTAAATTTTGGATGGAATCATTGTAGTCCATAAAATCATGCATTCGGTGACCAAAAGCAATAATTATGGAATCTTGCTCAAGCTGGATATGATTAAAGCTTATGACAAGGTTGATTGAGAGTTTCTCTTCAAAGTCCTGCATAAATTTAGCTTTAGTCAAGAGTGAATAAGTTTGATCAAATCATGTGTCTCTTTAGCCAAGATCTCAATTCTTGTGAATGGTTCTTCGACATGATATTTCAGGAGTTGTAGGGAAATTCTTCAAGGAGATCCATTGTCCCCATACCTTTTATATTTTACTAGAAGAATTTTTGGGTTGGGCCATCAAAGCTGACTATTATATTGTAGGCCTTAAGCCGACTACATCCATTAGTCCCATATCCCATCATCAATTTCCGATGATGCTCTTTTGTCCTTTCAAGAATCAATTTTGTAAGAAAAATTAGTTAGAAGTATCCTAGAAAATTTCTAGCTCTAGACAATCTAAAAAACAAAGGTATTATTTTACCTAATGCTTATTTCTTGTGAAAAAATGTGGAGGAATCCCCTCTCCATCTTCTCAACTATCCTTTCTTGTAGGATGTTTTCAGCTACTTTTTCAAATATTTGAACATCCAATGGGTGTTTCTCCTTTTTAGTATCTCCACATTTGTTGGTTTTGGAAATTTAGCCTTCCTCATATCTGGTGGTAGAATTGGAAGGAAAGAAACTCAAGAGTGTTTAAATATGCTACTCATTCGGCTAAAGCTGTGGCTTTATAGGTGATTTATTTTTTCATGGACAACATTATAACTCTAAATTTGAATGCTATGACTATAGAGCAAGAATAATCAGTGGAGAGATCTCTTGGATTCAATGCCAATCCTCAACTAGTCAAACATGTTGTGCCTCCGAACAGAGCCAAGGTTAAGTGGGAGCCACCTCCAATTGGTTGGCTGAAGTTGAATTTCAATGGTGCATCTAAAGGGAATATGGGTCCTATAGGTGTTGGAGGTATTTTAAGGAACCATGATGGCTTGATAATTTTAGCTTTTTATAATAATATGGGCCATCAAACCAGTCACTTTGTCAAAGCCAGGGCCTTGTTCTAAGGAGTTTCTCTATTGGATTCTATAAGTTACAGGAAACTAATCATTGAAGGGGACTCCATTAATATTATAAATATGGCAAGAGGGACTCAATATCCTATCTATACTATTTTGAACCTTCTTCTAGAAGTTTAGAGATGCATCAAAAATCTAGAAGAGGTTCATTTTAAGCATACATACAAGGAAGGTAATCGAGTGGTCGATATATTGGTTAAAAAAGGAGTTATTTAGAATGGTTTAGTGGTGTGGTAGGATAATTTCTTGGTGGATATTGCTTCTATCAATAATGACCTCATACACAATTAACCACTATGGTTGAGTTGTTATTGATGACTTGGCTGTAAAACTTGGGGGCACTTGTTGATTTTGGGTGTCCACACCAAATTTCATATTTCCAAAATTTGATATCTCCAAACTATTATTTCCTCCTTACAAGCCACAATCTCCAATGCAGAAGAAATTTTTGCCCTAATGGGCTGGTAGGTCTAGGAAAGCAATGACCTCATAGGGGAGAATGGGACTGGTACATGGCTTGGTTTGTGGTTTAGGTCCTTCTACTAATCTATGTTTGGTTGGTTATCTTTGACATCCTTATTTAATTTCAATTTGTTTTATGTTTTAAATTATGCGTGGTCTTACCTATGTATTGGTTTAACTTTGGAAGGGATAATTCCTTTGATTGGTCATTCCTTTATTATTATTGGATGTAAGTAATTTTGGCTTCCTCTTTTCAAGTGAGGTTTAGTCTCTTTTGTACAAGGTTTGGAGATACTTTCAAAACTCCTTCATCCATCTAATTAAAAAAACATAGGAAACTCCATATCTCGATCACATTGCATAATGACTTAGTCCTTCAAATCATACATGCAAATCGATTCCTTATCTTGAGTACATCATTCTCTAATTTGACTTATTACGAGATCATTAGAGAAGACCCCATAATCTTCTCCAATGGTCTCGTTGCAAAGAATACAAGTAGAGAGTAAATAGAGACCTCTCCACTTTCTTTCTTTCCTTGAAGCATACCTAAAACTCCTAAGTATACATAATTAAATACACATTTAAACCCACCAAAGAGATGCTCAACTCTTTTCAATACCATATTGATAATAAGCATGAAACCAACGATATTGATACAAACTTGTTTATCCACCACATCCAGTTTTATGCATAACACAATCTAGTTGTATATTCAATATCTGCAATAAACAAACTCCAGGTTAGTGATTACATCATCATAAAAATATGAATCCTTCCATGTTAATATGAAACAAGACCCTTTTCGTATCATGAAAACTTCCATCAGCCCATTAGATTCGAACCACCACATAAATCATAAGATAGTTTTTTAGTGGTCCGAGAGAGATATTCAAAGAAGGCAACTCAATAGCACAATCTCCAGTTCGGTGAGTCACAATGAGTCAGGTAAAACTAGGCATCACGGTGCATCGATAGGCAATGACTCAAAGCCTCAACCATCCTTTCAACAACAACAAAGTAAAGAAGAGTTATTCCATCAATTCATAGTGCTCACAAGGATAAAATCTTAGCACATATAATAAATGAAACCCCTTTCCCAATCGTAGGAAGGTATAGTGATGTTCTATTGGAATAACCCCCTCCTTCTATTCATAAGCCACTAACTCAACCAACTAAACTGCAAGTTCAAGGACGTATTCATAATGAAATTTTAATTCGAATACATAATTTTCATGATGTCAAAAACTACTATTTTATCCGATGAGTGCACATTACTTTAGCATAGTTCTAAAGCACCAATATATCAAAGTAGAAACACACCTACATGCATCTGAACTTTGTTGTTTCTAGATAAAACAACCACCGAATCCTTACGTCTTGACCACTGTTATTCCTAGTTTAAAATATAACTTTCTAAAATCTAGGATTTACCATATCCGATAGTGAATACAAAGTATTCTAGCATGTATCAAAAGCATCATTTTTCCATAATGAAAGCATATTTTAAACACCCATGAATCATCATTTTTGAACAATGAAGTCATAAATTCAAAGCTTCTTTTAAAGCTACCACATCCAATTTAAAAATACATGTTATTTAGTTATGGAAACCTCCATTTTCTTCAAAATATCATAGACAACGAAGTCATAAAATCAAGCTCTTCTAAAGCTACCAATTTCAATTAAAAATACATGTTCATTTCTGGAAAAACTCCATTTTCTTCAGCAAAAATCATAGACAACGAAGTCATAAAATCAAGCTCTTTTAAAGCTACCAATTTCAATTAAAAATACATGTTGTTCATTTATGGAAACCTCCACTTTCTTCAGCAAAAATCATAGACAACGAAGTCATAAAATCAAGCTCTTTTAAAGCTACCAATTTCAATTAAAAATACATGTTCATTTATGGAAACCTCCACTTTCTTCAGAAAAAATCATAGACAATGAAGTCATAAAATCAAGCTCTTTTAAAGCTACCAATTTCAATTAAAAATACATGTTCATTTCTAGAAACCTCCACTTTCTTTAGAAAAAATCACAGCAGTTCAAACATAGATTAAAACATCATTTTAACACATCAAGAATACATACCTATTCCTCTATGATTCATTGCTTTTGGTTCAATGTAGTTGCCTCCTTTTCCAATGAGTTTAAAGCACCTTTTTTTTATGTTTTGATGGGGAACTAGACCGCACCTCTCCTATCCAAAAACCATCTTGTTCTTCCTTTCTTCTCCAAAACCAAAAACCTCCTCCCGAGTAACGCCTTTATTTCCCATTATCCAAATATTTTGGGTGACTTTCGTGGATTGTGCACTATCTCCATGAACTCGCCCACATCCCCTCCCATTCAGATGATGGAGGAAAATACCAACCAATGCACGATGATGCAATTACCATCATTCTCCAACGTCATGATAGAAGGTTTAATACTATCATTTTTATGATTGCCAATTTAGCCACAGACTAAACTTAGAATGAAATAATAATTCATCTAACAAAGCGGGAGGTTAGTAAGTCTCCACTCAATGACTTTCTTCGAACATGCTTTCCTTTCTTTGGTAAATGGAAGCACTTAATTCATTAATAAAATTTTTAATGAAAACCTTAGTCATTGTTGAGCTCAAGCCAATAATAATAATGCTATCAAACCTTCCACATCATTGTCAAGCAGTAATGTCAATCAAAAGATAAATATTCATTCTTCTTTGCAAAGAATTATTTTTTTAAATGAAACCACATCTAAAATAATATTATATCATATAAAATCATATCTAGAAGAAGATTAAATATGCAATAATCAGTCATTCCATCGACAAGATATATCTTATTCTTCTATAAAATATTTTCCCTACAAAAACAAAACATGAAATAGTCAATCATTCCATCAACAAGATATCATCTCAGTTCACAAATCCATCTCGTGAATAAGTTTGCCAAGGGAGGGTCATGACATCCTACCCCCCTTAGGCTAAGCATAGTCCTCTATGTTTCATCAAAGTCAAATCTCTAAATCAATAATTACATGTCATTTTCAAACAAAAATGGAAAATATCTTTGCATATCTACCACTTTCTCCCAAGTAGCATTTCTCTTAGAATAGTGGTCCCACTAGACCCTACATTGCTCCAGAGTCCCCTTCCTCATCGATTTGGATTGAAACTCCAAGATCTTCATTAGATGCACCTCAATGGCCTCTAGATCCGCCATCTACAATTTAGAGAAATCCCACACATGATCAAGATTAGCAATGTACTTTCTAAGCAAAGATATATGAAAGGTGTCGTGAATCTTCAACAAACTAGGTGGTAAGGCGAGTCGATACGCCATAAGACTAATATTTTCTATAATTTTAAAAGGTCCAACAAAATGAGGATCTAGTTTTATGGACTTTATAGCACTCTTCTTTGGTCTCACCCTCAGAAACACTCTATCACCCACTAAAAACTCTCTTGGCAACCTCTTAAGATCGACATAACTTTTCTGATGATCCATGACTTCCTTAAGCCTCTCTCTAATCATCCTTAACTGTTTCTCCATTTCCCTTACCATATCTGGTCCAAGTACAACCCGATCCTCTAGATTATCCCATGACAATGGTGTCCTACACCTCCTACCATACAAAGCTTCGAATGGAGCCATGCCTAAGGTCAAATGGTGACCATTGTTATAAGCAAATTCCACCAAGTGTAGATAGTCCTCCCATCGAGTTTTTTGATCCATACAATACATGTGAAGCATGTCTTCCAACACCTGGTTCACCCTTTCTATTTTCCCATCAGTTTTTAGGTGATATGTAGAACTAATGTTTAGTCTGGTACCTATGGCATGATGTAGAGCTTACCAAAACTCTAATGTAAATCTAGAGTCCCTATCTAAAATAATCACCTTAAGAAAATTGTGAAGCCTGAATATTTCTTTGGAAAATCTATTAGCCATAATCATGACATCATCCTTGGTATTTCCTGGTATAAAATGCGTAACCTTGGTCAGTCTATCGACCACTACAAGGATTGTGTCATGTTGGAACCTAGTTTTAGGCAAACCCACAATGAAATCCATTGAAATCACCTACCATTTCTGCATGGGTACGTCATGTGGGTACAACAGACCTATAGGGTGTCTATGTTCAACCTTTACTTTCTAGCATTCAAGGCACTGAGCAACAAATTTAGTGATGTCTTTCTTCATTCCTAGCCAATAAAAGGTTTTCTTCATGTTTTCCCTCATCTTGGCTCCCCTTGGGTGAGCGAAATAAGGGGATCTATGTGCTTCATTCATGATCATTTTTCTTAGGTCACCTACCTCAAGAATTATTACCTAATCCTTGAAGCATAAGAAACCATCCTTAATGCCAAAATCCCTACTTTCCTTAGGCTTCCTTTCCATATTTGTCTGAATTTGGTTGTAGTACATGTCCTGATATTGCATCTCTTTGACTTGATTCATCAAGTCTACATGGATGCGGGTCAAAGCAACAATGTGTCTTCTCCTACTTAGAGCATCAACAACCTTGTTTTCCTTTCCTTTGATGTATTTGATCCCAAAATCATATTTGATGAGAAACTCCATCCATCTTCTTTGCCTGGCATTGAGCAAAGGTTGAGTAAATATATACTTCAAACTCTGATGGTCGATCCTCAATTCGAAGGGTCTTCCCACTAGATAATATCACTAGATTTTGAGAGCATATACAATCGCTACCAATTCTAGATCATGTGTGGCATAATTGACCTCATGCCTCTTCAGTTTCCTTGAACCATAAGCTATAACTACTCCATCCTATGAGAGCACACCATCCAAACCTTCCAAAGATGCATCCGTGCATACTAAGAAATTACCCTAAGGGTCTAGAATCTTTAATATGGGTGTTGTGGTGAGCTTTTTCTTGAGCAACTCAAAAGTTACCTCACACTTATCTATCCACTTGAATTCCTTTCCTTTCCTCTAAAGGTTGGTTATTGCAGAGGCTATCTTGGCGTAATCCTTCACATAGTACCTATAATATCCAATCAAACCCATGAAGCTTCGTACTTCAATCACATTTGTGGGTGCCGACCAATTCAATATCACCTCTATCTTCTTGGGATCCATCATGATCCCTTATGCTAATATTATATGTCCTAAGTACTATACTTCTAACACATAGAAGTCACACTTGGATAGATTTCCATATAGTTGATTTTTCCTCAATAAATCTAGCATGATTCTAAGATGCTTATCATGCTCCATCCTATTCCAGGAATAAACCAGAATGTCATCCAAAAATATAAGGATAAATCGATCTAGATGCTTCCTAAAGACACTATTCATCAAGTTCATGAATGTTGCTGGAGCATTCATCAATCCAAATGGTAGAACTGTAAACTCATAATGTCCATACCAAGTTTTAAATGTTGTCTTATGGGTATCTTCTTCATGGATTCTCAATTGATGGTATCCAGATTTCAAATCTATCTTGGAGAAGATAGTGGCATCCTTTAGCTGATCAAAAAGATCTTCAATTCTAGGTAGAGGGTATCTATTTTTTATGGTTGCCTTATTAAGCATTCTGTAATCTATGCATAACCATAAGGAACCATCCTTATTTTTAACAAACAGCATAGGTGCACCCCATGGTGACACACTTGGTCTAATTAATCCCTTCTCTAGCAACCCTTGTAGTTGTACTTTCAACTCTTGCATCTCAATGGGATTCATTCTATAAGGAGCCCTATGAATAGGCTCTATCCTAGGTTTTAGCTCAATAGTGAAGTCAAATTCACGTTTTGGAGGTAGTTCGAGTAAATCCTCTGGAAATACATCCCTAAATTCCTGAAGTATTGGGTATTTCCCAAACACCTCTTCCTTATTTTCCTCTTCAATTTCATTTATCTTAACTATATAAATTGTTCCTCCCTTTTTAATGGCTTTCTTAAGTTGCATTATAGAGAGAATCTAGGGCTGAAAAGTCCCTTGCAAACTATAGACTCTCTATATTTTCCTACCATCTTCTGAATACTCAATCCATCTATCTTGGAAATTGATCACAACCTTATGTGCTTGCAACCAATCCATTCCTAAGACTACATCAAAAGCATGTAGCGATGCTACATAAAGACATCCAATAGTCATACCACTAGGTAAGGTAATTTTGGTCATAGGATAGCATTGATTCATAGAGTAGGTTTATCCTGAACCATACTCGACCTTCCACCCTTGTGCCAAGATTCCTGGCCTTTCTAGTATATCCTTGATCAAACTAGTAGAAACAAAGCTATCTGTAGCTCCACTATCTATCAAAATTTTAATATTTCTACCAAAAATATTACCCTTTATAAGCAAAGGAGTGGCTTGCCCTTCCATATTTTGACTCCCTATCACTGCATAGATCTTATGAGTAGGTTCCTTGTGTGCAGGTTCTTTGTAAGTGGGTTATTTTCCTTTCGAACTCGGTCCTGCTCTGAGCGGGCAATGATTGGCATAATGTGGACCTCCATAATCAAAGCATCCACCCTTGGGTCCTGGATGTGTTTTCTACTTTTGTTCTTCTACTTTCACTACTAGTGGAGGGTTAGGCTACCCTTGTGGTGGTGGCTTGTTATTATTATTGTTGTGATTGTTAGAATTGTTGTTATGGTTGTTATTATTTCCCTAAAATTTCTTCTTAAACTTTCCTTGTTTCCTGTCGTTTCTTTTGTCCTACCCTTGGGAACTTTTGTTTATTTGTTCTCTCTCCCATTTCATGAAGCCAACACTATTTATTTTCCTGAGTGCCTATTTGTCCTACTCAGATGCCCCTTCATAATCAAAGTAGGGCTTAAGATAAGTCTCTACTTTCCTAGCCAAGTCATAGGCCTTCTAAAGGGTCTTAGGCTCATGCATATTCACTTCATGCCCTATCCTAGGATCTACCCCCAAAATGAATTTATGGATTTTCATATTCTCATTATACGTGGGCACATACTTCAACAACTTAACAATTTTTTGATAATAAGCCTCCACCATCTTATTTCCTTGCCTAAGATTGGTGAAATCCTCAAATTTCTTGGCATAAAAATGCTCTGTGAGGAATATTTCCTTAAAAGTTGTGACAAAATCCTCTCATTTAAGGTCAACTACCTCGATTCCTCTTTTTGTACTAAAATTCTCCCACCAATCTAGTCCAACACCCTATAAATGTAAGGTGGCATAGGATGTTTGGGTTCTAGTGGAGTAATTCTTCATATTGCAGAAGGTTTCCAATTCCTTCAACCAGGCTTCAGTTGCATCACCACCTTCCTCACCATTAAACTTGGAGGATTTTACGTGCTTCAAATCCTTACCCATTTTTACCTCTAACCAAATTTTGGCCTATTGTGCCTCTGTAGGGGGTTCATTAACTTGACCAACTCTAGAGTTCCTAGCCTGTGAATCCTGATTCACTATGGTTTTCAATAGTTGCTTTTATTGTTCCATCTGTTCATGAAGTAAAGCAACTATTACAATGAGGTCTTCTCTTTCATTAGTAGGATTACCTATTTCTACATCTGGGGTTCTAACCTCAACATTAGTTCATCGTGTCTACCTCATTGATGGGACAGCACTCCCTCTCCTCCTCTTTGGTGGTATTGTCCCTAGCCACACACAAGAGAAAAAGTAGGGATTAGGTCACAATTCCTTCTTCGAATTGTACCACTTACCTTTAACTAAATAACTAGTTATCTTAACTAATCAAATGGATTTGGTTACCATCATTTACCCTATCCAAGTGAAGTATAGCCCCTTAAGTGAGTATGTATCCTAATACACACCATCATCTAATCTTACATAGGGAAGCTTATAGTCCTACGACCATGAGCTCTGATACCAAATATCACAACCCAAAAAGTCACATCCTAAATTTCTCATCCCACTTGACATGTTTTTTTGGAAGATTGTCTTAAACCCACTTATTAAAGACTCTATCCTAGGGTTGACTTATGTTCTTAGTGGTCCTTAGCTAAGTTTTCTACCCCTTAACTTCTTTGAGTCAACTTATTCTTCTAAAACCCTCAATGGGTACACCCATCCCTACTCCTTACATAAGTCCTTCTATGTAAGAGTACTAGGTGTCTTATATGATAGCTATCATTCTCATTCTTCCAATGAGCTAGCTTGTCCCTCTCTATCCATCAAAAATGAAATGCTAATCCCTTCACCTACATAAGTCCTTCTATGTAGGTAAACTAAGCACATAGAGTCTAGACCATTCCTCTCATCTCCACGATGAGCTAGTCTTAAGAATAAGTCACAATCCATGTCTTGACTCGTTAGTAATCTATTAAGTCCCTTTTTTTGCATTATTTAAGTTTATCATGCTAGGCTCACAATCATCCCAAGAAATTCTTGTCAAGGAATTAGTGCACAATTTATGAAAGTAGGGAAACCATAAGAGATTCCTATTATTTAGAGAGCATATGAATTTCGTTAACAATTTAACAAGAAAATTCCATAATAAATAATCTCCACATATAATCATAAAACAACTCATATATCCTGGGAACCCTCATGGGGAATAAACCCAACCTTAAATCATTTCCTTATTTTATTTAATAAGATAATTGGTTCCATACATTGAATTTCAAAGGCACTCCTTTTTGCCTTACTTCCAACATAAGAATTTCCAAAATTCTTATGAGACCTCAATATAAACCAATTGTAGGCCTAAATTTTTTACACTTCTTTCCTCTAGGATGATGGATCTATGCCTTAGAGGGGAATGGGAAAATAGTAGAGCTACACCTCGAAAGAGAGGCACTTAAGGCTCCATATCTTATCGGTCGCTCTCTCTATCCTTAAAGAAATCTTGATAACTTTATGGTATGGTATGGTATCTGAATGAATCGGTGGTAACATGGACGCATTCATATGGCGTATATAATAGAGTCGGCATGAATGAATTGATTTGTGCCTTCTTGTGGTTATTTTTTGACGAATTAAGGGTTCACCAAAAAAGTTTTAGCGACAGTTTTCGTACCTAGGATTGGAAGATGTTTGATGTGTTCTTTTTATAAATTATTCTCATACACCTAAGTTTGACATTTATGCAACTAAACTATCTATATGTAATTTTGATTTAATAAGGACATTAGACAATGGATACAAAATGAAATACAATGCCTAATATTGGGATTATAAGAAATTATAAGCCTTACTTGAGTTGGATGTTTGATGAAGATTCTGAGGCTTGTAGCAGGATATAATCACCTTTGTTTCTGACAAAATCACCTCTGTTCCAAACAGAATCACCTATGTTCCAGATAAAATTGCCTTTGATTTGACAAAATTGCAGGTGATTATGTCACAATCCTACAACAAAATAATTGACAAAAAATAGGGTTTCTTGCAAAATATGGTAGTTTTCTTGTATTCCAAATCACAAATATGTTTTAATTTCTATATGCAAATGAATATGAAATGACATGAGAACGCTATGATGATAATTCAACCTAGTATGCCATGGATTTATGCGATTATAATCCTAATTTTACGATGTAGTTAATTGAAATGATGGTGAACACCAAGATGAAATATGCAAATTTAAGCAGTAAAATAAATAAATATTGAATAATGCATGAACAAAAAAGAAATAGGGAAAGATATGCAAACAATGGTTCGAATCCTTACCCCCTTGCTGATATGTAGACAGGATCGCCTATATTTTGACAAAATCACCTCCGATCTGACAAAATCGCTTGGTGTTTCTGTCGATCGCCTAGCGATTATACTGATATTTGAGCGATTGTAACTGGGACCTACAATGATAAAATTAAATAAATGGGGATTCTGGGAGATGGAATTGTGTAACAAACTAATGTGAGGGATCCTTAAGGGAGTTTAGAAGCTATCTCAAGGAATTGAAATTCAACCTACCAAGGGGAGAAAGGGAAAGGGGGCTAGATTAAATGGGTCAAGGAGAGATTTGAGAAAGTTGGGAGGTTAGACTAAATATGGAGGTTTTGATCCCTCCTATGTTTGCCACATCCAATATGCTCTTCATCCTCCCTGATCCAATCGGTTGCTAAAATAGGTAACGTGTTTTAAACAAAATTTTGTCTTTTTAGAAAATTTGTTAAAATTCTTTTTTAAGAGAGATTTTGTCGATCGTTAGGCGATTTTGTTGACCGTTGGGCGATTTTGCCCAACGGTCAAACAATTTTTGGTTTATTGGCATGAAAAATGAGGAGATTATTTTCTCACCGTTTTAGCTGACTTTTAGGTAAATTTTGAATAATTTTAATAATTTTTATGATGTTTAGGTAAATTAAATGTGTCAATTTTACCCTACTACATTTTGCCCCCTCTTTAGCGATCTTTTGAAAAAATATTGTTAAAGATGAAATGGCACATTTTCAAGGTAGTACAAAAAAATTGAATGCATTTTTAGTTCATAGCTCAATATTTACTATTTTAATAGTGTATTACGTAGCCCCCTTCGATTTTTACATTAATTTCATGTTTGGTGGAAAACTCAAATTTGATCTTCTTTTTTTTATGTGACTTTATGTGATTTATTGGATGATTTATTACATTTGCTTATGATGGTTGTGTTACATAATATATTGTAATCATGCTTTGATTTTTGAACATTTTGATCATGCTCAACATAAAAGGAAAATGATTTTGTAAAGTGTGTTTTGAGAATGATAATTTTGTGGGATGATAGATTTGAGGTATTAGCAATGAACCTCGAAGGATGTTGTGTTGTTATATGACTATTGGTGGAGTTCAAAGCTCGCTAATTCATGAAGCAGATCCTGTTGTGAGAAAGTTTTGTTGGAATATTTTCAACATTGCCTCCTTAGTCCTAAGTATTAAGTCCTAGTATTTAGTTTTAGTTTAATATTTTGATTTACATATTTCTAGTTAATTTGATTAGCATACATTGAGGTTTTGGCTTGGTTGATCAATGTTTGACCATAGTCCAATATTAACATGTTGTTATGAAGAACACAAGCTTATACTGAGAGGGGGGATGAACAGTATAAGACCACTTTTTTAATTTGCTTTAAAATCAACTTTCAAAATAGTATAATGCAGTGTATAGACAACAAAAAAAATAGTAGAAATCAAATCAATGCACAACACACCATCCACAAAGTGACACAACAATTTACGTGGTTCACCCAAGGTGGGCTACTCCACGGATAAAACTTTTCTCTAAAATTTATATCACAGTTCTTTGGGAAACCTTCCCAATTACAAAGTTTATGGGCACCAACCCAAAGGAGACACCTTCCCTTAGCTCTACACTTAGTGGTGATCCTCTAGAATACCTCTACCTCCTCTGCCCTTAGCAAGTGGAATTCTATCCATAGAAGACACCTGTATTCCTTGCTCTAGCTAGAGATCTCTATCCTCAACTCTATCACTGCAAAGCCAGTCCTCTTATCTGCACCAAAACACAGTCCTTCGGTCTGGCACAAATCTGTCCTCTTCCTCTTTTCTTTTTTGTTACAGTTGCACTTGGTCAAAACCAACTTTTCACAGTCTGCGCAAACACAATAGCACTTGATCAACTTATGCTATTCTGCAAAAAACATAGCAGCACAGTCTTCGTACACCCAATGCAAACACAACAGCACAGTTAGTCGTCACACACTTTGTGCAAACACAACAGTCACTCAGACTTCCACTTATGCACCTCTACGATCGAACTTCTCCCTGCACTCTATCTATGCAAATCACACTTTGAACTCTTCCTTCTTCAATTCGTCGTGAAATCATGACGCTTCTTCTGCTTAATACTTGCTAACTGATTCTATCATGAAATCATGACACTTTCTCCAACTGCAAGCTACCAACTCAACCTGTCATGAAATCGTGACACTTTTTACATCCGTACAACTTCTTTGTAGCCTATCATGAAATCATGACATTTTTAGCTTCCGAAAGCTTTCCTTGCAACCTATCACAAAATCATGACACTTCTGGCTTTCATACGCTTTCTTCACTACCTGTCATGAAATCATGACACTTTTGGCTTTCGTATGCTTTCTCCACTACCTATCATGAAATCGTGACACTTCTGGCTTCTATACACTTTCTCCACTGCCTGTCGTGAAATCACAACGCTTCTCCTTTCAGACTCTTTCCTTTGCTGCATGTCACAAAATCGCGACAATCCTCAACTCGACCTCTGCAACATGTCACAAAAATGCGACAGCCCTTACTTGGAACTTTGCATCATGTCGCAAAATCATGACAGTTCCTGAATCACTTTCTCTCTCTTCAATCTTGTCGCAAAATCATGACAGTTCACACTGTGGACTTTCTCTTCTGCAAAATGTCATGAAATCGTGACACTTTCTTGTCCGTACAACCTCCTTTGCAGAATGTCACGAAATCGCGACACTTTTCTTTCTCTGCCTTCCTACACTGTCTGAGTCGCGAAAAATGCGACATGTCATGAAATCGTGACACTTTTCATCTTGCTCTTCTTCCCTACCAACATGTCGCGAAATCGCGATAGTTTTTCCTGCTTCGTCTCTGCCTTCCAGCATGTCATGAAATCGTGACAGTTTTGCCTACTTCGTCTCTGCCTTCTAGAATGTCACGAAATCATGACACTTTTTCTCGAAATTTCTCTCTCCTCAAACATGTCGTGAAATCATGATAGTTTTGCCAGTGCTTTCTCTCTCCTGAAACATGTCACGAAATTACGATAGTTTTTCCAGCCACCTGCATACTTTTTGTTACTTGTCTTTTTCTTGATCTTTTGCAACTGGGCTACCCTGATCTTCTTGGAAACTCATTGTCCATGCTGAAACCTTCATCAAGACACATTATTTGACATCAAACCAAATTGCTTCAAGACCTTCTTGACATCAATGACAACATCTACACTTAGAGAAAAGGCAATGTACCCAATATACCCAAAATTGCCAACAATCTCCCCCTTTGTCATTGATGGCAAACCTTAACTGAAAACACAAGTCAAGAGCCAAAATTGAAAACAACTGATCCAACAACTGAGATTCTGCCTTTGAAGTTTTTGCTCCCATGACTTGAAGCTCTCTTCTTCACTATGAAGCTCTCCCCCTTACTCATATCTCTCCCCCTTTGTCATCAATGGCAAAGGGTCACCTTTGGGGCTTAGGACTAAGAATGAGCCTCTTAGCTTAGTCCCTCCCCCACCTCCTGATGAGGTGATTTAAAACAAGGGTGGGAGTGAAACTCCCATTAGGCACTCATCATCATCAGTGTCTACAATTTCTTTTTCGGGCCTTCTCTTGAACTCTTTGTCAGTGTTTCTATTCTTGTCACTTTTCTTGTTCTTGTTCTCATCTCTTTTCTTGTCCATACCTTGATCCTTGGACCTGTTTATACCACTGTTCCTATTCCTGTACCTTGGAAGATCAGCTCTGCACTGTCTGACTGTGTGACCTGCATTATTGCATTTATATCAAGTAACAATGTTATTTCTTTCGGGCATAGCTGTTCTTTGAATCTGCCTGTTCTGACTAACCCAGTTCCTATTATTTGCCTTGCAAAAAATTGCCTTGTGCCCGAACTGATTACAAGAGTAGCAATACCCTTGAAATAAATTACGACCCCTGAAATTGTCATTTATCTTCTTTACTTGAGTCATGCACTGCGAAGCCTTGTGGCCAAACCCATGACACGCAAAACATCTACCATGAAATATTCTTCTGTTTGACCTCTTGGGTCTCGAAAACTTCTTTTTCGTATTCAAAATTCTATTTTCTATTTCTGTGCATTTATCACTCACGGACTCTTTCTTTGAAATACTCTCTTCATCAAAACTCTCTTCTTTCTGAAATATCTTACTTGATTCCCCAACCTATTTTTTGTGTGGTTTAACAAAATCAAGACCTGTTTTATCTGATGGATTTCTTTGAATTTGGATGAGAGACTTAACCCTTTTGGAGCTATCTTGAAACCTGTACAACTTATCCTTGTAATCTTTATTTTCCTCTTTCATGGCAGCCATTTTCTGTTCTAAATCACTATACTCAAGCATTTTAGATTCTAACTCATTCTTGAGTTCTT
Organism: Wollemia nobilis; assembly: GCA_028583015.1. Lineage (NCBI taxonomy): Eukaryota > Viridiplantae > Streptophyta > Pinopsida > Araucariales > Araucariaceae > Wollemia > Wollemia nobilis. The sequence goes on from JAQPPZ010001344.1 coordinate 1,102,444, forward strand.
GTGTCTTAGCCATAGAGATGTCAAGACTTTCTATGAGTTCATCTCTCTCCATACAACATTCATCTAACTTATCCTTGAGTCTAGCATTCTTCTTCCTTTCCTTTTTCAAAACACTAAGAGCATTAGTAAGTTCACATTCAAGATCCTCTATTTGATTGCATTTTGAAATATCAAGGCCTTTTTCATATTTCTTATCACTAGAGGTGCTACCCTTTTCAAAAACCATACAAGCATCTTCTTTATCATTTTATGAAGCATCCTCATACATACTAGCAACCAATTCATTATTTGTGCAATCATCCTCAAGGTGCCCAAAATTTCCACATCTAAAACATTTAATGACAATGAATTTATGTTTTGGTTCTTCCTCTTTTTTGAAATGAACATCTCATTTTCATCATCACTAGAAGAACTTTCACTATCACTGCTAGAACACTTACTTGCTTTGTCTAGGTAGAAGCTCTTCTTATTATTGTGTGAATGCCTCTTTTCTTGATTGCTGTGCTCATCTTTGTTCTTTTTGTAATACCTGTGCTTTTCAGAATCCTTGCTCTTAACATCCTGTATATCTTCATCACTTTCATTCTTGGAAATAGTACAGTCAGTAGCATAATGACCAAAATTTCCACAGTTGAAACATCTTATGTTTTTATTGCTTTTGTGTTTTCTAGAGAACTTGCCTTTCTTGCTGTAATATGCCTCTTCATCACTAGAAGACTCATCACTCTCTTGAATTTTTTTGCCCTTTGATTTCTTGGTAGCTTTGAAAGCTGCCTCTTTCTTGACATCAACTTTCACTTGAGTTCTCAGCTCAAATGCTACAAGAATACTATGGAGCTCATCCTTTTTCAATTTATCTAAATATTTAGCTTCCTCAATAGCAAAAATATTTTCACTAAATCTATTAGAAAGAGATCTTAAAATCTTATCACACACACCATCTACAAAGTGACAGAACAATTTACGTGGTTCACCCAAGGTGGGCTACTCCATGGATAAAACTTTTCTCTAAAAGTTATATCACAGTTCTTTGGGAAACCTTCCCAATTACAAATTTTATGGGCACCAACCCAAAGGAGACACCTTCCCCTAGATCTGCACTTAGTGGTGATCCTCTAGAAGACCTCTACCTCCTCTGCCCTTAGCAAGTGGAATTCTATCCATAGAAGACACCTGTCTTCCTTGCTCTGGCTAGAGATCTCTATCCTCAACTCTATCACTGCAAATTTGGTCCTATTATCTGCACCAAAACATAGTCCTTCGATCTGGCACAAATCTGTCCTCTTCCTCTTTTCTTTTCTGTTACAGTTGCACTTGGTCGAAACCAACTTTTCACAGTTTGCGCAAACATAGCAACACTTGATCAACTTATGCTCTTCTACAAAAAACATAGTAGCACAGTCTTCACACACCCAACGCAAACACAACAACATAGTCTTTGCACTATTTGCTCAAACATGATAGCACTGTCTTTGCAACCTCTGTGCAAACACAGTAGCACAATCGTCGCACACTTCATGCAAACACAGCAGTCGCTCAGACTTCCACTTATGCACCTCTGCGATCGAACTTCTCCCCACACTCTATCTATGCAAATCACACTTTGAACTCTTCCTTCTTCAATTCGTCATGAAATCATGACGCTTCTTCTGCTTAAGACTTGCTAACTGATTCTGTCATGAAATCATGATACTTTCTCCAACTACAAGATGCCAAATCAACCTGTCATGAAATTGTGACACTTTTTGTATCCGTACAACTTCTTTGTAGCCTGTCATGAAATCATGACATTTTTAGCTTCCGAAAGCTTTCCCTACAACCTATCACAAAATTGCGACGCTTCTGGCTTTCGTATGCTTTCTTCACTACCTATCACAAACTCATGACACTTCTAGCTTTCGTATGCTTTCTCCACTGCCTGTCACAAAATTGCAACACTTCTGACTTCCATACGCTTTCTCTACTGCCTGTCATGAAATCACGACGTTGCTCCTTTCAGAATCTTTCCTTTGCTGCATGTCATGAAATCACGATAGTCCTCAACTCGACCTCTACAGCATGTCACAAAAATGCGACAGCCCTTACTTGGAACTTTGCATCATGTCACGAAATTGTGACAGTTCCTGAATCACTTTATCTCTCTTTAATGTTGTCGTGAAATCGTGACAGTTCACACTGCGGACTTTCTCTTCTACAAAATGTCATGAAATCACGACACTTTCTTGTCCATACAACCTCCTTTGCAGAATGTCATGAAATCGTGACACTTTTATTTCTTTGCCTTCCTGCACTGTTCGAGCCATGAAAATGTGACATGTCATGAAATCGTGACACTTTTCATCTTGCTCTTCTTCCCTGCCAACATGTCACAAAATCACGATAGTTTTGCCTGCTTCGTCTCTGCCTTCCAGCATGTCGTGAAATCATGACACTTTTGCTCAAACTTTCTCTCTCCTCAAACATGTCATGAAATCGTGATAGTTTTTCCAGTGCTTTCTCTCTCCTGAAACATGTCGCAAAATCGTGACAGTTTTTCTAGCCGCCTGCATACTTTTTCTTACTTGTCTTTTTCTTGATCTTTTGCAACTGGGCTACCCTGATCTTCTTGGAAACTCACTGTCCATTCTAAAACCTTCATCAAGACACATTCTTTAACATCAAACCAAATTGCTTCAAGACCTTCTTGACATCAATGACAACATCTACACTTAGAGAAAAGGCAATGTACCCAATGTACCCAAAATTGCCAACATGTTAGGATAAGAGCTATCTTTAAGTTAGTTTGTTGTAATAAGTTTGAGGATTTCTCTCAACCACCGTGTCTATTTTTAGTTCTTTCAAGAACTATAAAGCTATGTAATGCATTGTTGATCAATAGAACAATTTCACCATTGTTTCTCATTTGGTATCAGAGCAGGTTTGCTTAGACAGATCAAAACCTATGGAGAGTGGCATGAAGAGATCTAAAGCACACACTTTGTCAGAGAAACTCAAGTGGCCAACACTCAGCAGATTTGCAAGGAAGAGCTCAAGTAAATCATTAATATCTCATGAATCCTGAGGTATTTGATTATGAAATTTTGAGGGTTGTTAGGTAATTGTATCAAGAGGATGCAGTCAAAATTTCAGGTGATTTGGAGCTAATTTTCTGATTTTATTAGCATTTTTAGTTTTTCAATAAAATGGTTGTATAAGGTGGAATACAGGGTATTTGCTTCTCAAATTTTGGGAGAAATATTATTTAGATAAAATCATAATTCAAAAAAAATTTCAGGTCATTTGGATCTGTATTGATTAATGTATGTGAATATTTATTTTTCCTTCAACAATCCTAGATCCGAAATTGTGATAGAAAGGGCAAAAGTAAATTGATCACATATTTCTCATTTGTGAATTTGGATTTGAAATTTAGTGGATTTTTAGATAAGTATATCAGAAGTCTACAGGAAAAATTTTAGTTTGTTTCAATCAGTATTGGCCAATTTATGATAAATTGGGTGCTTGAGACTTTGGTAAATAAAAGGAAGCCATGTATGCAGACTTGGCTATACCAAAATTTGATGGAGATAATTATGCTATTTGGAGCATAATGATGAAGACCTTATTGAAGGCTCAAGACTTATGGGATATAGTTCAAGAAGGCTATGAGGAACCCTCTTGGAGCAAGCTACAAGGCGAGGAGAGAAAAGAGAAGAAGGAGCAGCAATATGCAAATTGCTTAGCTCTTATGGATTTGAGGAGAGGAATGGAAAATAATGTTTTTCCTCTCATAGCCAATTGTAGATCAGCTACAATGGCATGGCAAGTGTTAAAGTATGCTTATGGGTTTGATGAGGATACCCATAAAGCCATGTGTGACAATCATGAATATTGTTTAAGCAAGGAGGAGCCTTGCTTCCTTGAAGAATTTTCTGAATTAGATCCTTTTGAAGGAGTTTTTGAAGAGTATTTTCAAGACTCATATGAAGACATACATTCTTATGATGGTGAATTCTTCCTTGAAGAGGAAGACATGTTTGAAGAAAAGAGTGATGATGAAATTCTTGAAGAGAAGAGATATGAAGATGAGGAATCCCTTCATGGAGAAGAGGATGAGAAGGCGAAGAAGCCTTGTATAGCTCTCATTGGAGAGAGTTATTGTGAGACACCCATAGTTGCAGACATGTCTTGTAATGGCATGGAAAATTGTAATAGTCAATTATTTCTTTTAGGAGGAGAAAAAGTTGAAAAGAAAAATTGTACTAAAGATTTTTTTGCAGGAATGGTATGCTTTGAAAGCATTCACATTGATAGCAAAGAGGAAGAATAATTTGAAGATAAAGGAAGAGAAACACTCACATTGGAGTGTTCCTTGCTTGAAGACCATCAAAGTGAAATGTATGATGAAGAATGTCTCCTGGAGGAGATAAATGAAGAGTGTATTATGGAGAATGCACCTACAATTCTCATGAAGGAGAATAAAGAAGATGATGATGGAAAAGCAATGTTCATGGAAGACTATTGGCTTATTTTTGTTGAAGACCATTCACTTGGAATGGATGTGTGCTCTCTTGAAAGAACAAATGAAGTGATGTGGGATGTTGATCCACAAGAAAAGTTTGATGAAGAGGAAATGGAAGCTATAAGCTTCTTGTTAGAAGATCACTCATCAAGGGTGAAGGATGTGTTGTGTGAAGAAAAGAACACACAAGACTCTCTTATTTGGGATATGGAAAGTGAGAGGGCAAATGGGATAGAAACAGAAAATGGAAATGAGATTGCTGATTTTCTTGTTGTAATGGCAAAGAAAACATCAGTCATGGATGATGATCACTCGCTTGGAGTGACTACATTGCAGAAAGAGAGTTGTCTTGAAAAGGCAACTATGTATGATTGCTTAAATGAATGGTGTTTCAACACACCAACATGGATTGAACAAAGGAGGAGAACTATTAGTGAAGAGTTGATGGTTGATCTTGAAGCACCATACAATAAAGGAGAACTGCTACAAAATAGCTTTATGGAAAGCACCAAATCTACTCATACTAAAGGTAATGTTTTTATGATTAATGATTTGTTTTTTGTGAGCAGGAATGAAAAGAAAGGTGATTGTCTCATTGAGACAACTTTTATGAAGAGTCTTCTTGGAGAGAATACAGTGATGGAGAACTTGGGTCACATGGATCAAAATGATGTGTTCAAAATTCCTTGGGAGAAGGATTCTTGTAAAGTCATTGTTGTGAGAGAATATTTGTGTGAGGAGCAACTTTATGTTGCATATGTAGTTGGTCATTATATGGCCATATTTGTTGTTATATTTTGTGTGGAAATATGTGAAAGAGTTGTATGGTATAATCATCTATGTGAGATGATTAATTGTAAATACTCATGTGGAGTATTGTTTAGTGTTGAAGATGTAAAAGAAGATCAAAATGTGAGAGCATGGTTTAAAGACCATAATGATAAAGATGTAAGAGAGTGGTTGCTGAAAACCACAAGAGGAGATACTTTTGTTGAAGGGGGAGCTAATCAACAAAAGAAGGCACTCAATCATTTGCAGGAAATTCCACATGAAGAGTGGAAGGAGTGCCACCATAAGTATTTTGTAAATTCTGATTTCTTGATTCAAGATTGGAGGAAACGTAAGAGAAATATTTTCTTCCAACACTGTGATGCTTAAAGAACTCTTGCATGAGTGTCTTTAGCATCAAGGGGGAGAATGTTGGAATATTTTCAACATTGCCTCCTTAGTCCTAAGTATTAAGTCCTAGTATTTAGTTTTAGTTTAATGTTTTGATTTACATATTTCTAGTTAATTTGATTAGCATACGTTGAGGTTTTGGCTTGGTTGATCAATGTTTGACCATAGTCCAAGATTAGCATGTTGTTAGGATAAGAGCTATCTTTAAGTTAGTTTGTTGTAATAAGTTTGAGGATTTCTCTCAACCACCGTGTCTATTTTTAGTTCTTTCAAGAACTATAAAGCTATGTAATGCATTGTTGATCAATAGAACAATTTCACCATTGTTTCTCAAGTTTTGTATTGCTAATACTGAAAGATTGCGTGCTTAAGAATAATCTTAAGGCTTTATGATGAGAAATTTTTTTTGATGTTGTTTTGGGACAAGAAGTGTGATAGATTTTAGCAATATACCTCGAAGGATGTTATGTTGTTATGTGACTGTTGGTGGAGTTCAATGCTCACTAAGTCACGAAGCTAATCCTGTTTGTGAGGAGTATTTTGAAATTGCTAAAATGATTGTTTGCTTTAGAAAGATCTCAAGGCTTTTGATGATAAAATGAAGTATGTTTGTTTTGTTGTTTTGGAACAAAATATGTGATAAATATTTTGTGAAATTTATTTGATCGGGCATGAAAAATTTGAAGGATGATTTGTGCTAAACAAAGAATTCTTAATGTGCGTTAAAAATAAGATGAAATGTATATGAAATTATTTGTTTCTTTTAAAATGCAAAATTAATGTTTGATAGATCATTATATCACATGTACAAAAGTTTTATATAATTTTTGTGAAAATATATGTACACATGTATTTTGAGGTATGAAAAATTAGAAGGATGACTTGCGCTAAACAAAGAATTCCTAAGTGTGAAGTAATTGGGCAAGAATAATTCCTAGGAATTATACCATCAAGATGCAAGATCAAATGAATATGTTATGTATGGATAAGTGAAATTTGAACTACATGTAAACTATTTTGGACATAAGTTAGGGAAATTTGAGATGTTTCTCCGGCAATTCCTAATTTCGGAATAATGCCATCTATGTAATGTTGTTAAGATGAATAATGATAAAAGAAATTGATGATATTTATCTAATAAAATTCCAAAGAAATATTTTAATTTATTTCAAAGACAAATTCAAATTTATCTAGAACCAATGTGTGTGAAGTGCATTCATTATCTATTTTGATCTTATCATAATGATACAAAATCTCTCGAATAACAAATGTGTGTGCTTTGCAAAATTCATTTACCGATTCTGAGTAAGAAAATGATATAGCAAACTTAAATGAACCAATGTGTGTGCATGTGAAGTATTCTTTAACCATGATTTTGTGCATGCATAGGGACTGAACTACTATGCAAATCAAACCACCAAAAGCTAGCTATTCCATAAGCGAACATTGGTCTGTACAAAATAAGGTCGCTAATGTGACAGACATATCACCACGTGAAAAGGAATTACCCAATGTCAAGCAAGTTGGGCACAAATCGCCTGTTATGGGGCTTACCTCATGATTTTCGAATAACTGAGAAATTCCAGGGATTCAAGTTCCATACTCCTTCTTTTCTTCATATTTATAAGGTAGGGATTTCTTGCCCATTTTTGAACAAGGGGATTTTATTGCTTTGGAACATTTTTCGTTGATTTTTCTCTCTTTTATTTTCTCTCATTTTCTTTCTTTTTCTTTTTTCTTTTGTTTTATTTTTCTCTCAGGATACTTGCCCAGATTAGACATGGGGCAAGGGATTTATTTGGGTAGGAAGGAACTTGTCCTTTTGCCAATTCTCTTAAAATCTCATAGGACCAAGCAAACCTATAGGATAGGGATCAACCTTTTTCATTTATGTCAGTATTATCATTTTGAAATTTGCAACAAATCATTTTAATGTGTAAAAGTGTGTTCTTGGTTCCAAAAAGTAGCAAAATCATTTACAAACTCAGAATTATTTAGTGAAGTAATAGTGTTCTTTGATATAGGAGAGATTTATAATCAAAACAACAAAAATCAAAATTATTAATTTTAGCAAAATTTTGGTGCATGGTTCAGGATAACTTTTGAATTTTATCTGAGATAATATAAAATATTACTCATAATTTTAGTAGATAATAATGCAGAGATATAAATAAAACAATGTTGTAGAAATATTTTTGGAGATTTTTGGATTTTGTGAATTTTTTTGGTTGTTTTGATAAATTTTTGAAATGCATGAAAAATTATTTACAACTATTTACAGTGATGCGACTTTTGAATCTATGCATAATATCTTTTTAGGTGCATGATATTCATGGGTTCCTTGAGATATTTTCCATCCAAGGTAGCCAATATGTATGCACCTGATCCAAATTTGGCAGTGATGATGTATGGTCCAAGCCAGTTGGGCTCGAATTTACCTTTAAGGTCTTTTGTTGCATTTGTATTTTTTTATTTTCTTTTAAGACTAAATCTCCAACTTCAAATGATCTGTTATGGACTTTCTTAGCATATGATATTTTAAGTTTGTCTTGGTAGGCACGAAGATGTTCTAAAGCATGAATGTACTTTTCATCTAGAAGTTCTAACTGACTTAATCTGCCAGCACGATATTCATCTCCAACTTTCGCATCTTGAAGTAAAAGAGCTAAAGAAGGAACTTCTAATTCGAATGGAAAAACAGCTTCAGCACCATAAACCAAGACAAAAGGAGATGCACCCGTAGGAGTACGAACACTAGTTCGATAAGCCCACAAGGCAGGATATAATTGTATATGCCAGTCACGACCTATTTTATTAACCAATATTTTTAGTATTTTGATTAATGTTTTATTGGATGCTTCAGCTTGGCCATTTCCTTGTGGATAATAAGGAGTAGACCATCTATGTTGAATTTTATATTTTTGACACAATTTTTTAATGTCTTTGTTCTTAAAGCAAGTACCATTGTCAGAGATGAGATTAGATGGAATTCCAAATCTACAAATGATTTGATTAAAGATAAATTTAGAGACTTGGACTCCTGTGCAAGAAGCTAAAGGCATGGCTTCCACCCACTTTGTAAAATATTCTATTGTAGTTATTATAAATTTATGACCATCAGATGAGACAAGATTAATTTTGCCAATAATGTCTAAACCCCATTTAGAGAAGGGCCAAGGAGAAGCTATGGTTTGGAGTTCCTGAGTAGGAGCATGGACAAGGTCAGCATGTCTTTGACATTTGTCATAATGATGCACATAATCATTGGCATATTTTTCCATGGAAGGCCAAAAATAACCCATTCTAAGGAGCTTTTTAGCAATGGTGCCTCCACTAAAGTGTCCTCCATAGGATCCATCATGGGCTTCACTTAAGGCTTTCTTAGATTCTTCTAGGTTTAGACATCTTAACAAAATACCCTCAAAGGATCTTCTGTATAAAGTATTACCAACAACTACGAAGTGGACAACTCACTTACGTAATAACCTACGTTGGTTTCTATCTAATCCTTCAGGGAAAGTCCCATTTTGTAAGAAATTAAATATATCTATATACCAAGGTTCTGGGGTAATCTCATTAATCAAAAATACATCCAATGGTTCTAAGAAAGATTTAGAAGAAGTGGGTTCTTGGAGTTTGTGAATAATGATAGTAGCATATTCATCATCCAACTCCAAAGGCAATAAAGAGGCAGCTGCAACCATAGCATCGACAACACGGTTGCTAGTTCTAGGAATGGCTTCTAAAGTCACTTTTTCAAACAATGAAATAAGCTTAACCACATATTCTTTATAAGGTCACAATTTCTCATCTCGTGTTTGATAAAATTCATTAATTTGATTTATCATGAGTTGAGAATCTCCAAAAACCAACAAAATCTTGATTTTTAAGGCTAAAGCGGCTCGTAATCCAAGGATTAGGGCCTCGTATTCTATAGTGTTATTAGTACAAGCAAACTATAATTTAAAATATAATGGTATTAGGTGCTTCTGAGGAGATATTAATATGATTCCTGCACCTGCACCGCTCATACATCTAGCTCCATCAAAAAACAATGTCCAAGTTTTTGAATGATCCTCTTCTAAATTAAGGCATTCATCAAGAAATTCAATGTTCATGGGTTGAGTAGATTCTATAGGAGCAGCAACTAACTGATCAGCTATAACTTGGCCTTTTATAGATTTTTGGCTGATAAATGTGAGTTCAAATTCACTAAGAGCAAGAACCCACTTAGTTGTGCATCCTGATAAGTATGGTCTACTCATTAAATACCTTAGTGGATCAGATTTTGCAATGACATATGTTTTCTGGCTAAGCATATAATGACGTAATTTTTGCATAGAAAACACAACTGCTAAACAAAGTTTTTCCAATAGAGTGTATCTTGTTTCATAACTTATCAAAGTTCTACTTATGTAATATGTGGCTCGTTCTTTCTTTTCATCATCTATTTGAGCTAACATAGCTCCAAGTGCGAGTTTCGAAGCAGAAATATACAAAATGAAAGGACGGTCTGGTTTGGGTGGAACAAGCACTGGAGGGTTGAGAAGATATTGTTTGATACTATCAAAAGCTTCTTGACATTCCTTATCCCATTGAAAGGAAGTATTTTTCTTGAGTAATTTAAGAAAAGGTTCTATTCTATCTGCTAGTTTATCAATGAAATGATGAATAGCCTGTAACTTTCCTTGTAAACTTCTTAATTATGATATGTTCTTAGGTGGTGGCATATCATGGATAGCCTTAATATTTAAAGGATCTATCTCTATACCTCACATAGAAATAATGACTCCTAATAATTTTCTAGATTTTACTCCAAACACACATTTATCTGGATTTAAACGTATAAGATATTCTCTTAATCTATCGAACACTTTTCTTAAATCTTTAATATGATCCTCTTATTTATTAGAATGAGCAATGATATCATCAACATAATCATGTAAAATTTCATACATCATATCATGAAAAATATATGTCATAGCTCTTTGATATGTTGCACCAACATTCTTTAAACCAAAGGGCATGACTTTCCAACAAAAAGTTCCCCAGGGTGTTATAAAGGTTGTTTTAGCTTGGTCTTCAGGAGCTATTCTAATTTGGTTGTATCCTAAAAAACCATCCATAAGAGACAACATCCCACTCCCAGCTATGAAATCTATGATTTGATCCATATTAGGGAGAGGAAAGTCATCTTTAGGGCATGCAACGTTGATATCTCTAAAATCTGTGCAAACCCTAATTTTGGTAGCTTCTTTCTTGGTTACTGGGACAACATTAGATATCCATTCTGCATAATCGATAGCTTGTATGAATGTGACATTTAAAAGCTTTTCTAGTTCACTTTTAACTAGTAATGCTACTTTTGGATGCATTTTTCTAAGTTTTTGTTTTACAGGTTTAGCATCCGGGCGCACTACTAAATGGTGAACAACTACAGAAGGATCTAATCCTGGCATATCCGCATATGTCCAAGCAAAGACATCAGAATATTCTATAAGAAATTCAATATATAATTTTTGTTTTTCTTCACTTAGCTCAGATCCAATCTTGACCATGCGAGGATTTTCTTCTGTTCCAATGTTAATTTTTATAAAATTTTCTACAACAATATTCAGTTCTCTTTCAAAATTAGGAGGTGCAGGTGACACCCCCATTTCTTGTAATTCTTCTAAAGTGCATTTAGCTAACTCTTCTTGTGGATCAGTTGATTCTATATGAGCTATACATGACATTGATCCATCAAAGAAGAACTTATTTTGAAAAATTTCCTCAATGGATATATCATGGCAAATATCTCCTTCTAAACATTCATCCATGGAAGCAATCATTTCTGGATAAACCATAGTTAACATATTACAAGTATGTACCTTTTTAGAGAGCTCTTTTTGATCCATATATTCTTGATATGTTATAAGATGGTCATCATATTTATATGGGAATGGTTCTATTTTTGTAGGAATATACCCAAGACCACATCGAACCGGCCAATCCATGACTTCTAAAGGTTCTTTTATCCCATTTTCATGGGGTCCTAAACCTTTACCTCTATAACCCATATTATACATCATTGGTTTTGATTTTTCATATTCATTAGAAAAATAGCATCTAGCAAATCCTTCTTGATCAATGTTAATATGTAGAATTGAAAATTTTCCCCAATCATATCCTGCATATACAAATGCACAACTTCCAATATGGCAAATGCTCCCTTTCTTAGGCAAACCTAATGTTCGGGGAGATGGTGGTAACTTGGATAATACCAACGAATCTTGTGTAGAAAAATTAACCTCTTATGTAGTTGCAAGGACTGAGGATAAATCCGGTAATACTTCATCCGAAATGGCATATGAAGTAGATGGTTTATCTTCCTTAGTTGTTTCTTTAGATGCTATAAATTTAAACATTGTAGATTCAGGTGGTAATTCTGGCACTATAGACTTAGGAAATGGATTAGGTATATTTTCAGCAGGTGATGATGATAATGATGTAGAATTTACTGTTGTTGGTGATTTAGAGTGTGTTTTGGATGATGTTGATTTAGAAGGTGATTTAGATTTAGAAGATTTTGAGGATGGAGATGTACTAGGATGAACAACAGACATAGCAGGACAAAATGGAACCCCTACAGGTTCTGCCACAACACACATATCAAAAGGCCTAGGATCACCATGAATAGTGACTAATTGATTTTTAAATTCAAACTTAACACATTGATGTAGTGTGGAGGGTACTGCTCTCATTGCATTGATCCAAGGTCGACCTAAAAGAATGTTGTACGATGCAAAACAAGGTACAACAAACATAGTCATATCCAAAATCCTTGGGCCAACTTGCAATGGGATTTTCATGACTCCACATGTTTCTTGGGTTTCATCATTAAATGCTTTAATAATCATTTCAATATTTTTCATATCTTCTTTCTTGAATCCAAATATTTGAAAGAAATTGTATGTACATATGTTTAATGAAGATCCATTGTCAATTAGAACTCTCTTAACTCCTACATCTCCAATCATTGTTGTAATGTACAAAGGATTATCTCCAAACATACTTTGAGGAGGTATATCCTTGTCTTTGAAATCTATGAAATTTGTTTCATCCAAAGTGACAACATTTACTACAGCGTTAGGTTCAATATCTTTGGGTACCATCATTTTGCTTAGAGTTTTCATTAGTTCTTCTCTATGCATGGAAGAAGTTCTTAAAAGGTCTAGAAGAGAAATTCTAGCTGTAATGGTAGCTAATTGTTCATTGATATCATAAGGTGATCTTTGTTGTGAACCTAACACATTATTTCCCTTGGTAGGAGCTTTTAATACGAATGGGGTTGCTTTCTCACTTTGATCTTGAGAATTTTGGTTTTGTGCTTGTTGTCTTGTGACAACTCCAATGGTACCTATAATGTTACTATGTCGTGGATTACCAAAATGGGGTCTAGTACTTTTTGCTTGTTCATTTGTAAGCCATTGTTGAGATGATGGTCTAGTAGTTACCCTTCTTGGAAATGGTTCTTCCGGAACTGATAAATCCGTAATAGGTGTGACAGGATCTGATTCATATTCTGAACTATTTGAATCAATTTCTGCTTCACTACCTGTTTCACTTTCTTCATCACTTTCTAAAGGTGTAATTTGGCATCTTTTCAAGGGTCTCATAGTAACTTGAGATTCTGTAGTTATACATGATGTTTGCAAGTTTTTATGGGGTAGAAAACCACTTATAGTTCCTACATATCGAGTTGGATGAGGAACATTATGGTGTTCTACTTGGTTTACAACTTCTTTACCATGCTTTGGTAAAGGATGTTGAAAAATATCCAAACTTTGATTTGCATTTTGATTTTGAGTCTTTTGTGTATTATTTTGAGCATCTCTTGGTGCAAATTTTTCTACTTCCATTTTTCCATTATCAATTAAGTCTTGTATCATATGTTTTAATCATTTACAAGAGTTGGTTGAATGACCATCCGTTCTATGAAAATTACAGTGTAAATCAGCTCTGAATCCAGCTACAGTTGTATCAGGTTGTCTTATCTCAGGCAATCATATCAATCCTTGTTCTAATAATTGAGGTAAAACCATATGTAAAGGTTGATTTAATCTTGTAAATTCCCTTGGTGGTTTATCAGGAGCCTTCAATACAAACTTCTTTATGGCTTCTGTAAGATTAACATTTGAATTATTTCTACTATCAGTAACTCCATCACCCACTACTTGTTTGTTTTTGTATTGATTTTTAGCAGCTTTATCTTCATCTTTCTTCTTAAATTGACCTCTTCTAATGAGGGCATCTTCTACCCTCCTTGCTAAATCAATAGCTTGGTCAAAGGTTGTTACTGTAGCAGTAGAAAGTTCATAAGATAATTGTTCTTGCAAATTACCTATAAATATATCCAACATTTCACGATGAGGTAACGCAAAGTGTAATTTGCCTAGAAGTTGTCTCCATCTTGTCAAGAATTCAGCAAAGCTTTCATATTTTCCTTGCTTCAAGTTGTATAAATATTTAATGGTCACATGCCTTTCTATATAGGCACTAAAATGGTGCACAAATGTCTCTGTTGTTTCCTCAAAATTCCTTAAAGAATTATTTGGTAATTGGTAATACCATTCTAGGGCCATACCTCCCAGAATTTTAGGGAACATCTTTAGCAATAACAAGTCATCATGCGAAACATCATGACATGCTATTCTAAACATGCAAAGATGCTCTATAGGATCTTCAGTTCCCTTATATATCGGGAAGACAGGCATGGGAAAATGCTTAGGATAAGGTTGTGCTACAACTATGGGATCCAGAGGTTGACTGCACATTTCTTTATAGCTATAAGAGGGATGGTATGGATCAATTTGATCTAGGTGAGAAGCTAGTTGTTTAACTATAGCTTCGAGCCCTTGTTGTTGTGGTCCACCAAATTGGTTTGGTTGCATCATACTATTGTGGCTTTGATAATAAGGTGTTGTTGTGTGAAGATTTCCAATTGAAATACTATTGTGTAAAGTGTTTGTAGGTACTACATTTTGTTGAGTTTTTTGTTGATAGTTGGTATATTGTTTTTGTTTAGCTTTTTGTTGTTGATTTGATATTTGTTGATTTAGAGCTTGAGAGAGAATGGAAGCAAATGGTGCTTTCTGTTGTTTAAAGTTTACCTTAGTGTTGCTAATAGCCATATTAGATGATTGCATTTTTGGTTTTGGAACATTTTGATTCAAAGGTATCATTTTTTGAGTAGATGGTCCTGCTTGATCATCCTCTTGGTCTATTGAAGGCATATAAGGCAATGGATTTGTATGTATTCGAAAAGCGTTTGCTAAGGCTACTTCCATAGATCCTTCTCCTGTATTATCCATGTGTACTGCTTGACCAAATTCCTCTATATGATCTTTCATGAATTGAGTAAAACTTGCAAGAGATTCAAATTTTAAATGTCCCTTTTCATCTAAAATGGGTTCATTAGGGTCTTGTGTTTCTTCTTCCCCATTATCACCTTCATCTTCTGAAGGTGTGTCTTCTTCAATGAGTGGTCTATCTTCATCATTTCCTTGTTCTTGGTCTTCCATATTATCATTGTCTACTTGTTTACCACTTCTTAATATAGGCATTTTATCTTAAAAATAAATTTGTTTTTGCAGATATATATTTTATATATATGTGCTAGGTTTTGAGGTATATATGTTATATATATACCTAACTAAATAAACAAAATACTATGATTAGTTTTTGGTTTTTTTTTATTTTTTTTATGGCAACAATAAAGCAAACACACTTATATAATATTACGCCTTAATTTTCTTCAAAAAGTCTATATATATCATTAATAGGTTCAAGTTGATCTGGTGTCATGTAATGTTCTTCTTCGAATTGGAAATGTTCTTTTAGAAATCTTACAAAGTGTGCTAGTGTAATACAATCAACTTCTAAGTTTGACGTGTAAAAGTATAACTCGTGACAATATTCTCTATAAATCACAGCTCTAGGAACACTGTTAAATCTTCTTCTATCATCTAAAACAACTTCCTGATTTTCTACTCGTGATAAGAACTTATGTACTACTATGGCATTTTCAAGATATTCCTCAAAAGGATAAAGTTCTGTAGAAATCGAGGCTCTTTTTTCGGCTAACCACCTATCACATGCTCTCTGGAGGTCGAAATAAGTGGGTGCATTATAAGGATCCAGGATTCTGGATAGGTCAAACCTTAGAATTTGCTTAAGTTCAGTTTTTCTAGCTTCTATGATATCTAATATTTCCCAAAGTTCATTCCACTGTTGTAAGGAGAAAGTGTCGTCAGGTCCAAGTATTTGAGAAATTTCTTGTTTTGCTAATAATAGTTCAACATCTATAAGCACAACTCTTCTACAATTGTAATCTACCATCTATGGAATGTAAAGTTATGCATTTTAACTAATGTTTTTGTTTGATTTTTGTTTTGTTTTTGAAATCAGAAGAAATGCCTATGTATTTCACGTCGGGTTCACCAAAGAATGTAGGCCTAAAATTTTTGCACTCCTTTCCTCTAGGCTGATGGATCCACGCCTCAGAGGGGAATGGGAAAATAGTAGAGCTACACCTCGAAAGAGAGGCACTTAAGTGTGCCTTCTTGTGGTGATTTTTTGATGAATTAAGGGTTCACCAAGAAACTTTTAGCGGCAGTTTCCATACCTAGGTTTGGAAGATGTTTGATGTGTTCTTTTTATAAATCATTCTCATACACCTAAGTTTGGCCTTTATGCAACTAAACTATCTATATGCAATTTTGATTTAATGAAGACAGTAGACAGTGGATACAGAATAAAATGCAATGCCTAAAACTAGGGCTAAAAGAAATTATAAACCTTACTTGACCCGGATGTTTGATGAAGATTTTGAGGCTTGTAGCAGGACAGAATCACCTCTATTTTTGATAGAATCACCTCTGTTCTAGATAGAATCACCTGTGTTCTAGACAAAATCACCTTCGATAGGCGATTATGTCGCAATCCTACAACAAAATAATTGATAGAAAATAGGGTTTCTTGCAAATTATAATAGTTTCTCGTACTCCAAGTCATAGATATATTTTAATTTCTATATGCAAATGGATATGAAATGACATGAGAATACTATGATGACAATTCAACCTAATATGCTATGGATTTATGCGATTATGATCCTGATTTCATGATGCAATTAACTGGAATGATGGTGAACACCAAGATGCAATATCTAAATATGAATAATAAATTAAATGGACATGATGCAATGCATAGACAAACAAAAAATTGGGAAAGAAATGCAAACAATGATTTGAATCCTTACCCCTAGCTGATCTGAAGACAGGATCACCTACTCTTTGACAAAATTGCCTAGTCTTTGACGAAATCGCTTGTCATTTTTGTCGATCGCCAGGCGATTATGATGGTATTTCGGGTGATTATAACTAAGACCTGCAATAACAAAATTAGAAAATAGGGATGTCGGGAGGTGGAATTGCGTAGCAAATTGATGCGAGGGATCCTCAAGGGAGTTTAGAAGCAATCTCAAGGAATCAGAGTCCAACCAGCCAGGGGAGAAAGGGAAAGGGGGCTAGATTAAATAGGTCAAGGAGAGATTTGAGGAAGTTGGGAGGTTAGACTAAACATGGAGGAGGTTTTGATCCCTCCTATGTTTGCCACCTCCAATCTGTTCGCCAACCTCCCTGATCCGAATGGTGGCTAAACCAGGTAAGAGGTTTTAAAACAAATTTTATCTTTTAGCAAATTTGTTAAAATTCTATTTTGGGACAAAATCGCCTGGCGATTTTGTCGATCGTCAGGCGATTTTGTTGACCGTTGGGCGATTTTGCCCAACGGTCAAACAATTTTTGGTTTATTGGCACGAAAAACGAGGAGATTGTTTTCTCACCATTTTAGCCGACTTTTAGGTAAATTTTGAATAATTTTTAATAATTTTTATGATGTTTAGGTAAATTAAATGTGTCAATTTTACCCTACTACACCAATTATTTAACCTTTCAGTGCAAACTCATCTCCATGCATTAAATTAAAAACACCCCATAATGCTTTCTCTTCAAGCATAGGAAACTCCATATCTCAATCACATTGCATAATGACTTAGTACTTCAAATCATACATGCAAATTGATTCCTTATCTTGAGTACATCATTCTCTAACTTGACTTAATATCATTAGAGAAGATCCCATAATCTTCTCAAATGGTCTCGCAGCAAAGAATACAAGTAGAGAGTAAATAGAGACCTCTCCACTTTCTTTCTTTCTATGAAGCATACTTGAAACTCCTAAGTATACATAATTAAATACACATTTAAACCCACCAGAGATATGCTCAACTCTTTTCAGTACCATATTGATAATAAGCATAAAACCAATGATATTGATACAAACTTATCTATCCACCACATCCAGTTTAATGATAACATAGTCTAGTTGTATATTCAATCTATGCAATAAAAAAATCCAGATTAGTGATTACATCATCATAAAAATATGAATCCTTCAATGTTAATATGAAACAAGACCCTTTTTGTATCATGAAAAATTCATCAACCCATTAGATTCGAACCACCACATAAATCATAAGATAGTTTTTTAGCAGTTTGAGAGAGATATTTGAATAAGACAACTCAATAGTACAATATCCAGATCGTTGAGTCACAATGAGTTAAGTAAAACCAGGCATCACAGTGCATCGATAGGCGATGACTCGAGGCCTCAACCATGCTTTTGGTAACAACAAAGTAAATAAGAGTCACTCCTTTAATTCACAATTCTCACAAGGACAAAATCTTAGCACATATAATAAATGAAACCCCTTCCCCAATCATAGGAAGGTATAGTGATGTTATATTGGAATAAACCCCTCATTTTTTTGTTCATAAGCCACTAACTCAACCAAGTAAATTGCAAGTTCAAGGACGTATTCGTAATGAAATTTTAATTTGAATACATAATTTTAATGATGTCAAAAAGTACTGATTTATATGATGAGCGCACAATAATTTAGCATAGTTTTAAAGCACCAATAGATCAAAGTATAAAAACATCTATATGCATCTAAACTTTGTTGTTTCCTGAAAAAACAACCAACGAATCCTTACATCTTGACCACTGTTATTCCTAGTTTAAAATATAACTTTATAAAATCTAGGATTTAGCATATCCGATAGCAAATACAAAGTATTCTAGTATGTGTCAAAAACATCATTTTTCCATAATGAAAGCATATTTCAAACACCCATGAATCATCATTTTTGAACGATAAAGTCATAAATTCAAATTTTCTTTTAAAGCTACCACATCCAATTTAAAAATACATGTTCGGTTCTAGAAACTTCCACTTTCTTTAGTAAATATCATAGACAATGAAGTCATAAAATCAAGCTCTTATAAAGATACCAATTTCAACTAAAAATACATGCTATTTATTTCTAGAAAAACTCCATTTTTAGTAAAAATCATAGACAACGAAGTCAAGCTCTTTAAAAGTTACCAGTTTCAATTAAAAATACATGTTCATTTTTGGAAACCTCCATTTTCTTCAGCAAAAATAATAGACAACAAAGTCATAAAATCAAGCTCTTTTAAAGCTACCAATTTCAATTAAAAATACATGTTATTCATTTTTGGAAACCTCCACTTTCTTCAGCAAAAATCACAAACAACAGTCATAAAATCAAGCTCTTTTAAAGCTACAAGTTTCAATTAAAAATACATCCTGTTCATTTCTTGAAACCTCCATTTTTTTCAGCATAAATCATAATAGTTATGTAGCATAGGAGTGTAGTATTACTAGAGGGGAATTTTATTTAGAATATCTAGAAATAATTCCCAAAGTCTCCAAAGTAATTTACCCAAATCGTGCAGCTTGTATGGTTTGTCTTCTGCAACTTGTCAATATTGCAAAATAACTTGTATAGACTGCAAATTGTACAGTTGTATGATCCAAATTGTACAAAAATGTATATTGTATAAATTACCAGTTAGCCAATCAATTAGAATAGTTTTTGCAGCTCAAATAAGTTGGTTTTGTAATTGATTTCTCTTAAAAACCCAAATTTCCTTGTTTGGAAAATTTTGGCTTACAGTTTTATTACCAAATCAGGTAAATGACCACTTGTACGATTTGGTATGGCCTGTGTACAGTTTACACAAACCCTTTATGCAATTTGCACACAAATTTACTAACCTACACAATAATTCTCTTCAAGAAAAGTTTTGGAATACTTTTCTATGACAATTACTTGCTTTCCTTCCAACATGCAAGCCCTAATTCACTAACAATGAATTATAATCATCCAATATATTTTTTAAATTGTACAATTACCTGGAAATGTATCTGTACAACCATAAATAATTATGTAATCATTTCATATCTTCACACCAGGTTCGTAGGATAATCAAAAGAATTTCTAGTGCAATTCCATTAAACTAACCTAATAATTTATGCATTCATCTCCAATCACACAACCTGCAATACCCAGAATGTACAATGGAATTCATAGGAACATTGAATCAAAGAGACTTGTTGTATTATTCAAATTATTAAAATTCTTGTACAATACATTCATCATCATTTCTCACAACAATGGAATCAACAACAATAGACATCAACAATGAACAATATGCAATTCCACCATGAACAATTAATAACTCCATGAATCAATGAACAACCTAAAAATTTGAATGAGAGGCTATATAATGCATGCCTAGGCTATTCCAAAGTGGTTCCTGAGACATAGTATTACTTACAACTATCATCTTGAATTAACTCAAAACAATTCATTACAAGGTTTTACTAAGTCTAATTTAATTTTTATCAAATTCACCTAATTTTATTGATATTTCACATTGTATATTTGCAAACCTTGTACATTTTACACCTAATTGTACATTTTGAAACTTGTAAATTTTAATCAAAAATGAGAAAAACTAAATAAAATTATGTGAATCCAAAAATTATTTCTTCTTCTTTTGGGAGGTGGATTTTTTGCCTACATCTACCATCCCCTTTAAATCAAGTGGTGTCCTCACTAACTTGGTCTTCTTGGTTTTGGTCGATGATTCTTGGTGGTACTTATCAAGTTGCATATGAAAAGTAGTATGCTCATCCTTCAATTGAGCTATGTATTGATTAACTTTCAGGGCTTTTAACCCATACTCATTGGCTTTCTCTTCTACAGTATCCAGAAGTGCAGCTAGCTCCTTTTAATGCTTGGATGCTCCCTTGCATAACTTCTCTATCAACATGGTTGCTATGGATAATTCCTCATTATTTTTGTAATGACCTACAAATTCGAATGAATGTCATATTCATAAGCCACCATATACTCATCCTTAGCCTTAAGTCAAGCCTTATGATCCATGATGATCTTATTATAGTTCTTGGTATCCTTTACCATCTCCTTGATTTTATGGTTCCTTTCCTATAGTTGTTTCTCTACTACCTTCAACTAATTTGCTTGTTTGGCTAATTATTCACTTTGTACTACCAACTAAGCTTCCAACTTTTTCATGCGCTCTTCCACTTGCTAGATCACAAGTTGCTTTTTCTCCTCCTATAAGCATAGCTTATCTTCATAAGCCTACTTGATGTCAGCCCATTTTGTTTCTGCCTTCTTAAATATTTCCTTGGCCTCTATTTTATTACATACTAATTCTTCCCCCATTGCAATCATTTTCTTTTGAGTAGCTTCCACTTATTTTGGTTGTGCTTCCTTGGCTTGATAAATTTTTTCAAGACCCAAGCTGAGCTACTCGATCTAGTATGTCAGGAAATTCAATTTCCTTAGGGTGAAGACCAATTTTGAAGGTAATCTTTGAAACTCTTTACCCATTGTATTCAGTGGAGAAGTCTGATAGGTTTACTTATCCAAGTATACATGTGGAAATACGTGATAATTGGTCTTCACTCACCTTGAAAAATCCTATCTTCCTAGCATCATAGTTACCTCTCCCATGGGTAACAACCATGGGTTTTATGCATGAATGTGTGCTATCTACCTTGTACCATATTCATTGCACATCCACTCCACAATATTCTCCAATTTAGTGAAGGTTTTATCCCTCAATTGTTTCAATTGTACACCACCAATATAAAATTGCAACCTAGCACGGATAAATATTTCACTAGCCTATCAAAAGAAGTGATCCACTTGTTCATCAGTATTTTTACCCTCATCCCCTAAAATACCAAAATGAGGTACTTCAACTAAAAAGCTTTTACGAAGCTCTAATTATTGTCTTGTGGTGGGGTTTGTCCTTCCTCTTTATCTTCCTGTGTATTTGAACTTCCTCCAACTTCTTTGATCACCCTAGCTACTTTTTCTTATTGTTGTGGAATGTGTGCTACTATCATGTATTTCTCTCCTTCTTCATGTGATCTTATCTCCTCAATATTGATGATATCCTATAGAGACTATTGCTCTATCACCAATGCTTGGACTTCCTCTTACGGGTTAGGTAAGTCCTCCTATTGCATTTTTACCATCCCTTCCTCTTATGGGTTTGGTTGCACTCCCCTTAGGGCTACAACTGTTTGGTTAGGAGTAAATTCTTCATGGTAGCTGTGTACATGCCTACTCTTGTTGACTGTTACCACCTCTTATAACAATATTTATTTTATTTATTCCTGTAGGTTCCTCAAATGGAACTTCCATCACTAAGTTTGCTTTTGAAGCTGGTGGTACCATTGTTTTTCCTACCAAATATCTGGATGAATCCAAAAAATTGAAATAAGAGGTTTGAAGCAATATCAAAGATCCCATTGCTCCTCCTACTTCTTCCATATTAGGTATATTAAAATTTAGCAAATCTAGTTCTTTCGAGTTTGAGTATCCTTCCTTTGGTACTAGCTCGGGTTGCTCTTTTAATACAAGCTTCTTCTATTTCTCTCATTGCCTACATGTCTAAATATTTATAGGATTGTATTTTCGTTCTACTCTTCTTCTTCAAAAGAGGTTGGATGCTCATGTAGTTGTTGGTCATATACCTGCTATTATAAGGTATGTTCCAACTTCTTCTTTTCCTCCTAGGATGAACATATTCATAAGATGCAGTTTTATCCTCTTCTTGCATCATAGGTATTAGTTGTTTTATGCTCTTCTTGGCTTTTGATTTTTTTAGAGTTGCCTCTAGTAGAGGCATAGTCTTTGCTCATCGTAGTATGGTAGGTTTATTTAGCGACAAATATTGAGGTTGGGTCCTACCAGGAAAGGGAATTTCCATTCCAGATACTACATATAATAGAAGAGCAATGACATGAAAATTCATGGTGAAAGTCTTCCTCCTAGTTGTTAGTAACTTCTACATCCATTCCTCTAATAGGTTCCCCAATCATAATTCATGCCATTGTAGACACCTTCTACGTACTGTGCCATCTATATTGGTATTTTAGAAGCTCATGATTCTCTATACAAATAAGCCATGATAATATTCATTATGCATGCCAATTTATTAGTCTTCAACTGGCTCTATTTAATTCCATGAGTTCTAGAACCAAAAATCTTGGCTGCCACAGGTGGCTTCAAAAATGTGAGTATTGTAATCAACCTATGAGCCTTTATTGGATCTAATGTCTTCTTCAAAATTGGAGGTCCCTCCTTGGGCAATATAAATGTTCTTCAAAATGCCTCTGTTGAAAAATCCACCTCGATGTACCTATTACCCACTCTCACAATAGTGCGATTTGCAGC
Source organism: Wollemia nobilis (assembly GCA_028583015.1). Lineage (NCBI taxonomy): Eukaryota > Viridiplantae > Streptophyta > Pinopsida > Araucariales > Araucariaceae > Wollemia > Wollemia nobilis. Next base: position 1,125,817 of record JAQPPZ010001344.1, read on the forward strand.
AGTTTCGTAGGACTAAAGAATTTGCAGTAACTATTCATTGAATAATACTTTATATTACGACAAGATTTGCATGATGGTACTTACCCCAGCCTTCCTTAGTGTAAGCTTTAATGGATGTTTTACCTCATTTCTTTCCCACCATTTTCTACAAAATTCTGTTGTTGGTTGTCCATAAGTGATATCATTGATATCCACTTGCTTTTCTTCTTCACTAAGGAGTTCTTACTATTCCTTTGGGGTCTTCTCTCGATGAACTTCATTGAAAAGTTCCCTTCAGTGTGCCTTGGGTGACTCCATATCCTCTCTCCTAAATTGTAGTGGTGTACCATCTCTACCACCATGCCAATATCTCTGACTCCTCCATGGCCTATATCTTCTCCCTCTCCAAGGATGATTACCACACCTCCTATGTGATTGAAATCGATGTCCTTGGTCTTGAATGGGGTAAAATAAGGGATATATTCTAGGTCATGATTCTCTCTGGTGCAATTGTCTTGGTGATATTTCCACCCTAGTTATTGCACTATGATCAGAATGAGCTCAGAAATATTGCCTGGAGCTCATGCTTCTACCATCGTCGAGTGGAAACCTTGTTTACACACTCTTTGGTCAACTTGGTAATTTAGAATAACTTCACACAAAATCACTTCAAAATCTATACTGCTACTTCCAAAATGTACAAGGGCTATCAAAAATCGTACAAGGCCTCAACAAATCATACATGTACATTTTGAAATAGTACAACTATTTCCAAATTGTACAACTCAAGCCAAAATTGTTCAATTGCACCCAATTTTGTACAAATGCATCAAATCATACAATTTCAATATAAAATCATACAAGTAGCCCCCAACTTGTACAAGGGCATCTACCTTCCATACAATCTCATTAGAATCCATACAACTACAAAAAATTATATACAATCACCTCCAAAATGCACAAATTGGGTCTTTAGAAGCCTTGAAATCGTACAATCTCTTCCAAAATTGTAAAATAATAACTCCAAATCATATAGAAATCCCTAAAAAAATCACTTGGATGAAAACCCTTGTTTTATCAAATTGGTATGATTTATGGAAAATCCATTTACCATGAGTGTGCAATCTTCCTTTCTAGTGCAATTTGGGTGCAATTATACAATTTCTCCTCCAACCAGTGTAATTTTTCTCCAAGACATTTTTTGGTAGTATGGAAGCATGTATGGCCATGATTTTATTATTTTTCATACATGCAATATCTCAAAAATGTTTTTGTGCTTTTATGGTTATTTTCCTGCACTAGGGTTTGTCGTTTGACCTCCTTGCAACTCCTCCACTTCACTATTTTTGGAAAATCAAACCCTAGCCCTGATTTTTCTATAATAAGGGTTTCCTTGGGTGCCTTCTTTATTCAAAACCTCAATCGTACAAAAAAATTTCTCCACCTACAACACAATTTTTTAAAAACTCAACTCTTTTGAAGTAAAACCCTATCTTTGGCATCTATTTCTCCAATCTGGTTTGCTTTTTCAAAATAAAAAATATTCTATGGTGTAAATATGGAATGGGTCATCAAACATTGTAGAAACTATTGAATTCAAATGCCCATATAGAATAAAATTGTTCAGTTGCACCATTTTTGCTCTCGAATCCTCCAAATTTCAATTTGCATGTATATGATTTGTTCAAAAGCTTGTATGACACCTACTTTTTATTATTTTTGAAACCCTAACATCTCAATGTATGAAATTCTACCACCTTAGCCTACTTTGCATGTAATGTTTTCCTCTTGTATGGATGATTGACAACTCATTGTCCTTGTGCATGTGATTTTGTCTTTTTCTCACTTTTATCTTTTTCTTTACCTTTAATTATTTTATTTTATTTTCTTTTCTTTTTATTTTTCTTTTTATTTTTAGAATGGGCCACCGTTTTTAGTTTTCAATCACCCTCCATATTAATTGCATCCCGATGATTTTAAAAATTAAGATAATTTTCTATTTTTCTCTCATTTGTTTTCTTAGAAGGGGTCACCATTTTTGGTTTTCAATCACCTTTCATCTTAATTGCTTCTCAAGGATTTTCAAAATTAAGATATTTTCTATTTTTTCAATATCCTAACAAATTATCATTGCAAAAATTATACAGTGGCATTCACTTACATGATCCCCTCTGTTGACTTGTCAGTTGGGTGTCCCAATTCTACATTGTGAGTAATCGCATTATTAGGTGCTAACCGATCATTTGTTCAATCAATTTATCTTTGTAGGGTTGTATCATTTACTATCCTTTGATTTCCATGTGTACAATTGAAAGCATACAATTTCAAATTGCAAAACTTCATATTGGCAATAATTCATTTTGTTGTTCTAGCGATTGATCTTGAGGAAGGGGTGCTCTTATTGGTCTACTATCATTTTAATGACTCCTCCATCTATATCCTTGGATAAAATCAGCTTCCAGACTTGGTGAACGGATCCTTTATTTTCCTTGACTTATTTCACCTGCAAAGTGTACTCTTCCCCTAATGGTAAGTCCTCTTCCTTTCATATGTCATCCATGACTTAGTCCTCTTGACATAGGACCTCTTTGAACATTAAATGAAACTTCTCTTTCCTAGATCAATCATATTCTAGTTTCAATTCTTCTTGGTCCTTATAGGATCAATGGATGTCTTCCATGTGGGTGTATTCCTTTAAGTTTTGATACATACCCTCTCAACCAAGGGATACCTTATAGGTTTTTAGTCCAGTTCAAATAGGCCAATGGTGTATCTCTCAATCATCTAGGATTAGGGGGTCGAATCTTCCTTCATCCTCTATCTCCTCTAGGTGTGATATCCCAACTACCCCTTCCAATATTCAGTGGATGTACACCTCATCTATGGCATCATTGTTGTCCTGGGGATCCTTGTTGGTTCACTCCTCCCATTTCTTGAGTATTAGGAGTTATATCCACCAATTCTATGTTGGCCAAGTGACCTTCATTTCTTTTCATTTCGGGTGACAAATATTGAAGTGCTTGCATTAAACTATCTACATGTAATAGTTGACGTGTACATCATCTTTCCTCAAAGCATCATTGTGGAGACTTAGTTTTCAGATTTTTCCTATATGGTTCCAAAAAGTCAAACTCAGAGCTAGAATCATTACAATAATCATCCCTTTGTTATGAATAATTTTCTAGAAAAAAACTTTGAAGTATTTTCACTTCTCTTTTTTGCTACCTTAAATACTGATAGGCTATTACATAAGTCTCAGGGTTAGGAAAAGCATGATGTACTTGTGGTTGCCTTAAGAAGTCATAATAACTACTATCTAAACTATCATCTCTTACTAACTGAGGTAACTCTTCATCACTGGATTCACTTGAGTTCTTGTGTACATTACCTTATGGTTCAGGTGATGTAATTTCTTCTTCAATGTCTCACCAAACTATCTTTGCATCTTCCTCTATCATTGATGGGTCATTTGGCATGCTATGTGGTGCTATCTATGCCATTTTTTCCCTACTAGTACTTGCACCCTCATGGTGTGTACCACTTACTTGCAGTGACCCTTCATGTTCTTCTCCTCTAAATTCTAATTTTTGTAACCTATCCTTTGCTCATCCATCATTTGCATCATCTCATCCAAATATTGAATAGTTTGTTCATGGATTCTTATAGTGTGACCCTACAACATTTAATACTTCTCTTGCAGTTGTTGGATCTAGTGTCACATTCTTTTCTGTAATAATCCTATCTGAGCTAACAAAGTAAGTCTAATGAGTCCTTCATCTATGGTTTCACTTCCATTTCTTCCTAGAGCTTCCATATTGAAAGTATCCATCTTGTTTGTGTACTGAACTATTAGTTGCATTCTTCACTAATTTTCTATTGGTTGAGGTAATCTTCTATACTCCAACCATGGGTACACAATTCCTTGTTTTTCTGGGTTCCTTCTCTAATTTGTAGGAATCCCTTGTTTATTTTTTTATTCGATCCATTCAGTCCCATATATGAAAATTACATGTACTCGCATCCTTATTCTCTCACTGAGTCAAGGTACCAATTCTTGTTGTTCAATGATTGACCTTGCCTCGTCCCCTTCTGCAAATAGATGTACAAGTCCCATGTCAAGGTCATACCATAATGGACCTTGAATTCTTCCTTATGTTTCATCGAATTGATCTTTCTCTCTTCATATCCATTCAATTTATTTCAAATAAATAAACACACACTTTAATTTATATGGCTTTAACTTTAAACCATTCACAGTTTTTGGTATTTCTATTTCATTCAAGTTTTGTAGTTTGATTACCCCATTGTCCATCACTTCTACAATTCGAAAGGGACCAAGCCACAAGGTTTTTAACTTTACCAACTTGATTTCCCATTTCCCATTAAATTTTAGAACTAAATCACCTTGCTTGAGTTTTAACTTTTGAAGATTCTTGTCATGCCACAACTTCCTTCTCTTCTAGTCCACTTTGATCATCCAATATGCCATGAATATTATTTCATCCATCTTGATTAGTGTTTTTAGTCTTTCCTCTAGATTTTCTTGGTCACTTAAGCAATGCTCCAACGCTACCCATAAACTTGGTACCAAGAACTCCACTGGCACTACTTCCTCCTAAACATACATTATCTAAAATGATGTATGGTCTATCATTGGTTTAAAGGTAGTACGATATGCCCAAAGAGCAGATGGTAATATTTCCTCCCAATATACTCCATCTATACCATAGGTTTTGTATAAGGTTGACACTAGGACTTTTTTAGTCACCTCTTCTTATCCATTGGCTCTAGAGTAATACAAAGAAGGCAAGGAATGAAAAATCCTAAAATCAGTTGTCAGCTTTTTGATTATTTTTTTCACAAAAGACCTCTTTTATCACTTGTTATTTATAGTGGAATACCGAATCTTGTCATTGCTTGCTCATACAAGAATCGAGTTGTACTCTTTGCTATGTTATTTGGTAGTGCTCTTGCTTCAACCCATTTTATTAGGTATTTAGTAGCTACCATGATGTATCAACACTTCCACCCACAAGTATTTTTAAATGGTTCAATAAAGTCCAACCCACATATCTCAAATAGTTCTTGGGATTGTTATGGGTATAAAGGCATAAAGTCTCTTGGTTTCCCTACTATTTGGAAAGTATCACATGCTCATACATATTTCTTTGCATCATTATACAATGTGGGCCACCATAATACTGCTAGGAGTACTTTCCAAGTAGTGGCATTAGGCCTCATGTGTCTTCCTACTAATCCTTCATGAGCTTCTCTCAATGTTGCTTTAAATTACTCATACATCACACATATTCATAGGATACCATGAGTACCCATTTTGTACAACAATCCAACTATCAACTGAAAATGTGTTGACTTTATGATTACCTTTTTATTTTTTATTACTGTCAGATCTTGTGGCAACTTACTTATGAATAAGTACTATCCAATTAACTTGTACCAATATGGTACACCATTAATTGCAAATAACTGAGCATCCAATAATTCATCTGGAATCTCCATCCTTGCAGGTTCTTTTGATCATATTCAAGATAACTAGTCTACAATCACATGCTTCTTATTAGGTTGAACTACTACTTGAAATATGAATTCTTGTAAAGTGATGAGCCACCTGCTGACCCATCCTTGTATGACTGGATAATTTATAAAGTACATCAAAGCCTAATGATCTACATAGAAATCAAAAGGAGTCAACAATAGGTAATATGTAATTTTTTGTACAACATATACCATCCCTAAAAGTTCTTGCTCCATTGTACTATAATTTATCTCTGCCCATGACAATAGGTGACTTGCAAAAAAGATAGGCTGATCTAGCCTAAACTATTCCTCTTGTGCCAATGCACATCAATGATAAATTTTGAGGTATAAATATGGATATGGAATTCCTTATCACAATTAGGGAATACCAAAATGGGACTACTAATAAGTTTAGCTTTCAACTTTTCAAAAGCTCCTTGGTACTCCTCCATCCATCTAAAGAGAATATTCTTCTTAGTCAAAGAATCTAGTTGGTAGGACACGTGTATATAGTTCTTGATAAACCTTTGATAGTATCCCATGGATACAATGAAGGTTTTTAACAAGCTCACATAATATGGCTCCTCCATGTGTAATATAACAAGGATTTTATTAGGATCAGTCTTCAACCTTTCATTGTACACTATATGTCCTAAAAGTTTCCCATAAAGTACCATAAAAAAATACTTTCTCAGATTCAAGGATATTTCTACATTCCTACACCTACTCATACATTCACTGAGGATAGGTAGATGATCCTTGATATTACCATAAATGGACCAATCATCCAAGAATATCTTAAAATTTCCAATGGTCAATTGATCAAAGATATATAGAATAATGCACTGCAATGTGGTTAGGGTGTTACATAGCCAAAATAACATTCGATTATATGCATAGATGCAATTTTCCATAATAAATGTGCTCTTCAACTTATCCTCATTGGCTATACTTATTTATTTGTATCTAGAAAATCCATCCAGGAATTAATAAATTTCATGTCCTATGACCTCTTCTAGAATTGAGTTTGTGAAAGGAATAGGGAAAGGATATTTGATTGTCATTGCATTCAAACTCATAAAATATACACATGTTCGAATATTATCCACTTCCTTATTTAGAGTGACCACAATAGGTGAGACCTTATCACTAGTAGTGACTAAAAATTATTCTTGCATTTAGCATCTTTTTGATTTTTGCATTTATCAATGCGGTATACTTGGGGTTCATCCTATAAGATCTTCTCACTGGTTATGCCCTATAAATTAGCATGATATTGTGGACACATAACTCTAGTGGTACCCCTTTTAGGTCCTTATACATCTAAGCAAATACATCCTTGTACTCCAAGAATATCTTGAAAGTCGTTGCTTTCAATACTGGGTTCCAATCATTGCCATAGTGGATCATCCTAGGCTGCTCCTCTATTCCTAGATTTACATCCACTATCCAAGGTCATTTGTACTTGATGTTCATAGGTTATGTTATTGCATTTTCCAAATTTATTGGATTCATTGATCTTGCATCTATTTCAGTGTCTCTCACTATATATTCTACAAAACATTTAGAGAATGTCCATTTCTCTCTTCTTCTTTCTTTGGTTTCAAACTAACCTTCATCTCATCTTATTTTTTTATGGTCTCCTCTATATTAATACAGAGGTAGGTGGGCTAAAAAACCTCGTACTCCTCTATCTACCAATGGAGGATTCTACTATCAGATTGAACTTCATCTTAACTACAATCATCTAGATACAACATCCCTTCTTCATTAGTCTCATACTCCTCTTCACTAGAATAACTGCCTGACTCATCGATCATGGCCACATCCTCACTAATCCTCTATTTATTAAATTTGATCATGTATTTGTGATATCCCTTATTGAATGTGATCTAGTCATTTCCCTAGTTGTGATTAACTTTGGCTATTTGTATCCATCCTCTCCCCAACAAAGCATCATATGCTATATTTTGCATGGTATTCATAATGAAATCCAAGATGAATTCTTTGTTATCTATTATAATTTGTGCTATCAAGACACCCTTTGTCTCGATACCATATTGGTAAGCACCATAAAATAGAAATATAGGTGCCCATAATAATGGAGCACCAATTTCTTGCCAAGTCTTCTAGGGTAACATGTTAATATTGGATCCTCCATCCACAATGACTTGTGTCAACTTGTGCTCTAATATCTCCATACGAACAAACTAATGTTGGTTTTTTTCCAAAATCAATCATAAATATGGTTCTTTCATTCTTCTTCCTTGAATTGATGGCTCTAGAATTCCATCACCTTATGAGGTTGTATGTCTTCCGCCATCGCTTTATGCAATTATGGGATATCTTATAACAAAATTTCCACCTTAATATTGATAGTTGTATTCAAGACTTGTGCTACCAAATTTTGCACAACTACTTTATCTTCTGATGGTTTCTTTAACTTTTTTTCTCTTGCTAGTCTCAATTTCTTTGCCTTCTATGCTTCTTCCTCAAGTACCCTTTTTGCCACTTGCCATCATTTATTTTCTTTAGCAGGTTTAGGATACCTATCCTATTTAGCTTGATTTCTTATCATAGCTAATACTTCTTTGGTTTTCTCTCTAATAGGAGGTACCTCAATGTCCAAAAATTTCACGTTCTATAGGTTACTAGAACTCAATTGCTCTAGACAATTCAATTCTTTGTGGTTCCCTAGACCACACCATCTACATATGTGTGTAGCGTTAGTTTTTTGTGTCTTTTATTTTTGATGTGGAAAATATTCTTCGTAAAATACCCTCACTCATGGCAATTGTGCCATTGTATGATTGGTATTCCTTCATAATCATACTGCAAGCATCGCTATCCTCCCTATTCATTACCTTGGTAATGTATTCCCCCTATTTAATGATTCCTATAACCACCATTGGTGGCTTGCTAGCCACTCCCTTGAGGTTTTGGTTTCTCTTCTTGTTCTTGTATTGAGAGAATTTGTGGGTGCACCTTTGCATTAAATGGACACTATACCACTTCATGTCCCAGTACATCGTAAATATGGCAAAAGTTATTCTAAGGAAAATTCACATTCGTGTGACATTTATAATTACATTTTGTACACCAAATATCCTTCCTATCTTGATTAAATTTACCTTTTGCCTCTTTTATTATATTTTCAAATTCCTTTTGGAATGAATGCACCATCTATTATATTGTATCATATTCGTCACTATATGAATCGTCATGCTTAGAATGTATTATCATTCTAGTGATTGTTTTTTTAGCCTCACTTTCAAAATTATTTGTATTCTCCAAGGATTCTTCATATGTGGAAAATGGAACCGCCTTCATATTTTTCTTATATCTAGATAACAACCCATCTACAAACCATATGTTTACCAGTACATTATCTAGAGGTATTTGCATATTGTCCACCAACTGCTTCAATCAATGATTATATGACTTTACATCTTCATTATATTTCTTCTTAGTGGTACAAAATTCAATTTCAATATCTCCATCATCCTTCAAATGGAAAAACTCCTCAATGAATTCATCATTAATTGTGTTCCAGCCCTAAAATTTTGGTGTATTTTTCTTTTCAAATACCAATTTATGGCAAGTCCTCGTAATGTAGTAGGAAAATATTGCAACCATTTATATGGTTGATCCACACAATTTTCTTTCCAAATGGTTATGCATATCCCAATGTGTCTCGTTAGGTCTTCCTTTCCTTCACCCATAAAGGGTGGGCATCTTTGATTTTTTGCTTGATTGCCTAAGTTGGCCATTATTGGTGGTTCTTTCTATTCACTTGATGAAGTATCTCCTATAATACTTGATTTATTTCTCCTTGTAGGTGACTCACTCTACTGGTCCTTGTCTTAAGTGTCTACTCTATGTATCTTAGACTCACCAAACAGTCATCTACCAATATCATGTGCATATTCACTTCATAGCCTCCTTCACTAGTGTGTAGGTTGTGGCCTTGGTCTTTCCTCCTAAGACCTCATGTGTAGGTTGTGGCCTTGGTATTTATTGCTCTAGCTCCTAACTCTTGTCAACCTTCCGACCTATCCAAAAAGCATGCACCTATCTAATAGATCAATTGGAATCAACATAAAAGCATGAAATGAGAAACAAGGTTGCATATGAAAATAAAATGGATGCTTCTTTTATTAATATTGGAAATGAATACTAGTTACAATCATGCCCCTCTTAGGGTCACCCAAATGTTGATACAATCAATACAATTTCAAAGCCCCCAACGGGGTAGGCACAACATTAATGCTCTCTAAATAGTCGCAAACTACTCTAGGGTGGAGTTGACCCTCTTCTTCATGTTGAGGAAGGTATTTGATAGTTGAACCTCCTTTAGACCTGATTCCCTATGGTCAAGAAACAACAGAGAAGCATTAAAAGCATTGGGAACCTCTCATGATGAGGTCCTTTGAGGAAATTGAACACAAAGATGCTATAAACATACGAAATCAAGAAAGCATACAAAAGGTGTTAAACCTATGTTAAATTGATAAATATTCCTAGATATGCATAAAGGAATAATACAACTAACTATCTAATGGCCTACTTATGTGAAATAAAGCATAAAAGCATGGAAAGAAGCCATTAATGTCCTAAATGCTATAATGAAGTAAATCTACTCAAATATTTAACTTGACTAGTCAGAGTCTCTAAAATACCAAATAAAGCATTAAACTGACTAATCTAACCTAGATAAGCACTCTACAAAAATAATAGTAAGGGGATCTTACACCTGTTGCAAACTATAGCTCGGATGAGCAGTCTACACTGTGAACCATGGCTGACAGCCAATGGCGAGCAACTCAGTAGTTTTACCCTCCAATTCTAGGGCTATGGACTTGATCCTCCTTGTCAAATTGATGATCAAGGGTCGCCTCAGTGTCCTCTGATAGGTTTGGCGGTTGAATTGCTCGATTGGGCCTCTGTTTGCCCAAATTGGCGTTTCTTGGCATTCTAGCTCCTTAGGGCATCCATGGCATGAATTGGCATGATGCTCAATTAGGTGACAATTGAATACAAGCACTCCCTCTCAATGCACTCAAGTGAGTCCACAATTTGATAGGGCTTCATTGCTTCAATCTCCAATGCTTGCTTTCTCACTATTTTGACAGTGCTTCACTATCAAAATGCACTATATCATTGCCCTAATTCGAAGGGGTACTTATAGGACTACCCAAGGGCTAGGGGTGGCTTCATGGAGAAGCCAAGATCAAGAAGGGGTGGTTAGGATAGTTGGATTGGAAGCTTCCATCCTTTAACCACCTTCTTCTAGAACAAATGGTCGTTCAAACCGATTTGGCTCGGATGAAGGCCAACTGAACTTCAGTTAAGACCGTAGGTGATAGCTACGGTTCAGACTATAGACCGTAGGTCTCAGCCTAGTTCAAAATGTAGACCATAGGACTCAACCACGGTTCAGACTGATCAGGCCAAGGAGCCCAAATTGAGTGGTTAGAACCACTGCTCTATCTTGGAGTCTATCCAAGATCTTCCATATGGTCTTGTAGCATGTCCATATGAGTAGTCGCCTTTGACATGATGCATTTTAGGTGTCTATAGATACCTATTTGGAGATGCATTGTGATATCGAAAAGAGATGAGCAAAAATAGACCTCCTAAAATGATGGCGAAGGTTCTATGATGATCATTAGTCGGATCAACATTAGATGCCCCAAGTCTTGCAAAAGGATGCGCATCCTAGAATCATTGCTTCCAACTGGGTGAAAGGCTTAAATTTGAAAAGCTTGTGCCCTTCTCATCTCATTCGGTGTAGTTGTGCATTCCATAGGTATCTTCTGACCCATAGATCCGAAAGGTGGAGAACAACAAGCAAAATTATCATATTTGCTATTTGCCCCAAGCAAAGGGGTAAGCTTATGATAGCTTTTGACAATGATTCGTAAGACGAACGCAATTTTGACAAGATCAAGGGATCTACGATCTCAAGGATCTTCTACTGATTTTGATTATGATTATGATATTATGACTACCCCCTCAAGTGACGAGTCGATGAGGGTAATGACAATGTATGAAGCGATGAGGTCGCTTGACCATAATGAATGATCTAAACAAATTTAGATTTGAGCATTTTAATTACTTGGCTAAGCCTAGTTCAGCTTATGATTCTAACTATTAAAAGTAATTGCACATTTCTATCCCATGGAGCAATCAGGCTATGATAGCCATCTTAGGGAATCAAAATGATACAAATCCAACTAGTTTTTGTGTTGAATCAATGTGTCGATGATTTGCTGAAAAAAGGTGTCATAAGAGAAATGACATGAAATGCCTCATTCCCGTGGAGAAGTCCAGCTTTGAAGGCCTTCTTCGAGATTGAAAAGAAGCATATCAAATCAATGATGACAATTTTGCCCCAAATGTCCTTATGGTTATTTATTCATCTCACCGGATTGCATGGAGCATTAGTCACTACAACCACCAAGTGTATAGGGTAAATAACTGAATACAAGGTGCATTTGGATTTTGATTATTTTAAATGTTTTTGTTAATTTTAAATATTTTTTATTGATCCTGGTGCTCGAACATCACCAAATTTGCAAAATTGATTTCTCTTATTGAGATTTGATCCATTAGGAATCATTGATTTATCATTTAAGACCTTCCCACGATGGGATTTAAGTGCATTTAATGCTAGTTGCGAACCATGGGTATGGTCTGTGATTGAAACTTTCAAAATTTGGGAACCGTAGGTCAAAGTTGTGGGTGAAAAACCCTAATTTTGGGATCGCGGGTGTCAACTATGGTCTGCAAAAATTAGGAGAAACTATAAATAGTTTTCCCATTTTCAAAATTTCATTATTGTCTTGCAAGCAACTGCATTTCCAGAGAGCTCTGAGAGGTGAGAAGCATTTCTTGATCTAGGAACGTTGCTAGACCTCTACCCGATATTGCACTCACACCCTGATGGCGGACCCTGGACAACCCTCCACTAGTAGAGGCCACGGTGCGGTCAAGGTAACTCAAAATTGAGTCCTCGCACTCATTTACCAATTAAAATGAACCACATTAATTATTGTGGTAAATTAATCACACTAAACTATTGGCAATGAACCTCACCTTAGACTAGGCTAGTTTAGGTTTAATTTTTCTGGCTAGTTAGGCTAGGAAGTGACCCAAAATGGGTCTCATTCCTAGACTGTAGCTGGCAGTGGCAATTCCCAATTGGCAGATTGGGGACCACAACTATCAGCTACAGTTAGCATTCAAATTACAATAGTCAAATTTTGACCGCATGCGGACCACAAGGTTGACCCGTGGTTTTGCAAATTTAGAAAAAAATATAATTTTTTTACTTTTTTCTAAGTTTTTATGGCAATTAATGCCATTTATTACACTTTTGAAGTACTTTTCTGATGTTTTTAATTTTTATTGATCACTTTTGACATGTTTTTGTCATTTTTAGCAATTTTTAGATTTGTTTGACATTTTTAAGGTTGTTTTTTAGTTAGCTTTTTCCTTATGCCTTGTTTATTTTTAGAGGTTGACCTCTAGAGCCAGGGAGCCGGATATACTTCGCACCCTCCATAGATAGCTTACTGGTGGGGAGTGGGAGTGGTTTGGAGCCATCAACTTTGGCTATGTCTTGGATCTACCCACTATTAGGGTAGATCAAGCTTACTTGACTGCATTGGCCCGACACTGGAATGCGCGGACCAATACATTTCACCTTCTAACAGGTGAAATGACCATTACCTTAGAGGATGTCTACCGGATCTTCAGGATCCTAATTGATGGTGAGGCCATCACCTCCTCCTCCTTCCATCAGAAGGAGGATGTTTTTGATGCTATCTTTGGCGATCGGATCGAGGAGGCCCAGTGTAAGATCGACCATGGCGGCATTCACATAGGGTACTAGTAGACGAAGAACATATTCTCTATCAGAGAGGTAGTGTTTATGCACCTAGTGGTGCAGATTGTGCTTCAAGACTCCTTAGGCATGAGGATTCCCTAGAACCTTCTAGCCAATGTTTAGAGGGTTGTTCAGAGCTCCAGAGATTAGCCACTGCTCCTAGCCTAGGGGAGCACCTTATTGTGCCAACTATACTAGGAGCTGTACCATATCACCAGTAGGAGCTGGGTTGGGATCAATTGCAATCTGCTTCTCCAGATCTGGGGTTGGTAGCACATCAGGATCGAGCATCCTACGGAGCTGCCCCTTCTTATCACTTCTATTGATGATGCGCATCAGTGCTACGTAGCTTGTTGGCCTCGTGAGGAGGAGGGGTTCTAGAGTAGGTCCCATGCAAGGGATGTAGACCACTACATTTCTATATTTGTAGTGCTTGGACCGGATGACATTGAGTGGCACCCATATATGGATTTCTCGGCATGGATAGAGGCTGGTGAGCGGCTATACCAGAATCATTGAGACAGGTGGCTACTCGACCACAAGGATGAGATCAGGGAGTATCAGTTTTATTCTCATGTCTTACGGTAGTTTGGCCTAGTCTAGGACATCCCAGAGCTGCCCATGGTCTATAGGTGGTTGGTACTAGAGAGGGATCTACCTTGGGTACAACCGACACCACTTGGGGATGCGACTGATGAATTTTAGGAGATAGGGATTGCTAGGGTTGGGACCACTCCTGCTTATGATATGTGGTGGTCCCTACTACAGTGGTAGGGATCGAGGCCCCTCAGTAGGACAAATGACCAGGCAGGGGCCGAGGCTGACCCAGATGGGTGTAGAGTGTGCCAATGGACTAAGGGTGGATGGGGCATAGAGGTCCCAGTAGAGGAGGCTCCATAGGTCGAGGAAGAGGAGGAGGCATCAGAGGAGGGTGAGGTGCCTCCTGACAGTGATGTAGGATAGCTCCTAGCTCAGATTGCTGCTTTGTAGAGTTAGGTGGGTACGCTTCAGACTCAGCTATAGCATAGGGATACTAGCCTCACCATAGTAGAGGTGAAGCTCACTCATGGGTAGAGATAGTGGTGGGAGTATGAGGAGGAGAGACCTCTCCTCAAGGCCTAGATTACCACAATAGGTATAGATATCTAATGGCTTACTGTAGAGCATGATTTGGCACAGACTCAATTGGACCTGATGACTAGAGAGAGGGATTCACTAAGGGATTATTACCTCATCCTCATAGGTAGTTATGGCACCACCTGTAGCTCCATCTCACCTATTGCCCTTAGGTCGGGACCCCATGGCAGAGGTTAGATGGCTCACTTCCCTCTTGGAGGAGGGAAATGCACGATCAATTGTGAGGGTAGCTCACATATTTGCATGTTGGAGGATCACATTCAATTGACAGGTGGAGAAGTGCCAGAGGACACCCATACCATAGGTACTCATAGGAGCAGCTCTCAGACCAGGACCAGAGAGACCAGACAGTCTTCTGCTAGTTCGAGCCACCAGACCCATAGGATCGAGAGGACACACAGGTCCTCTAGTACGCATGGAGCCAGCTCGCACAGGAGCCATAGGGATGGTGGGGGTGATGGTGGTGACTCTTAGGCTAGGGGTGTAGGCCCTCCGTAGTACATATCTATTGAGATATTTATTATACCAATTTTGAGTGTAAGGTCGAGGACCTACACAGTTGTAGCCTACGAGCATTTTTGATGTACCCCCATGTACTCTTTTGACACACACACACACACACACACACACACACACACACACACACACACACAACACACACACACACACACACAATATATATATATATATATATATATATATATGAGATTGATCATTTTGGCTCATTATGTGTACTTGTATATTTTTAATTTTCTATTTATGTAATGCACATGGATGCAATGCTTATATGTTATGTTTATTTGATGCTATATGATGTGATGTATGGATGACATGCACTAGATAGCTTTTTAATTTATGATGATGATGGTATGCAGTGATCTAGATGCTTAGATATGATTTTTATGATGGATGCATATGGATGTGATGTTTACTTAAATGCATATTTGATTTTGCTTTATTGCATGCATTTAATTTTATGACACTGTCATGATATGCCGATGCAATGTATGTAATGCATTATTTACATGATGGTAATCTAATGTAAATGAACCTGTATGCTTTAATCACTTAAAACATAAGGAATGAATGTGATATATAAGTTTAACAATCTAATGGATGACACCACAGAATGTATAAAAATCATGAATGTAATTGAAATATCCTCATTACAAGAATTTAATCAATTAATCACCCATATATGAAATGCAATGGTATGAAGTTGTATGATGCGAATGATATAATGTGTCATTCTATTTTCTTTTGCAAGTTTGAAAAATATGCACAATATAGTCAGTGGCCATCTAGATATCATTTATGATATCCATGCGGTATCTATCCTATATCTTGATTGTGCTTTATGTAATGATGTATCATGGATTTGATACTTTGCAGTTTGATGATTTGCATGACTTGGTATTGTGTTGCTATTAGAGAAACTTTTGAGGTTTTCCATGAGACTCAAACACCCTAGTAGACTTCTCAAACATCCCATACTAATTGTACAAGGATTTTGTTGGACAAGGCTTTCATCATGAATGACCCAACTATTCATTACCCCTATGTGTGCACGTGAGTATTTTTAGATAGACCATAGGCATACCCCAGATGTCAGTCGGGACTCTTCCAACCCATATGTGAGATTGGGTTCCTCCTATGTTCGTATCATCCTTGTTTTAGACTTGATTGGACTATAATGCTAGACAACCCCAAGCACCTAGAGCTAGCTCATCTCGCAAATTGATCAGGACTACCCCTCCAAAAATAGTCGAGACTCTTTCAACCCATTGTTGTGTTTGGGGATCACCCAATAAAACTACTACTTCGAAATCAGGTGGGACTCTTTCAACCCATTGCTGCACTCGGGGTTCATTCTATGGCTTTGAAATGGTGAACAATCCAGGGATTCAAGTTCTCACCCCGTTTTGATTTTTGCTCATATGTAGTGATAAAAATCACTATTTTTCATGTTTTACTTTGAGTGATAAAAATCACTGTTTATTCCCATTTTTCTTGAGCAAGGGATTTGTATAGTGCTTTTGATTCACTATATCATTTTAGATTTGAACTTTGAACTTTGGGTTTGAAATTTAAACTGTGTATCTATGTACGAGTAGGGGAAATTCTTGTCCTTTTGCCAAGGTTCACCACTCTAGACCGAACTATTTGCAAGATAAGTAGGTAATAAAACCCATCTCTCTAAATACCCAGGACCACTTTCGTAGCTTTCATCCTCCCTTATCTTAGTAGGATTTTAAATGTGTCAATTAGTGACGGGATCCTGATATGCCAAGCACTATCACAACTAATGACCTCATCTACAAAAGCAAAGCAAGCTTTCTATGACATCCGAGAAACCCACTAGGTATGGCTGAGTGACCGGAAAACTTTGGTATACACACATATCTCATAGCAACAGGTGTTGTGTATGAATGCAATGGATTATGATAAATGCAAAGGTGCATGATTAAAACACAAACGTGGTGTCATTTGTAAGACTAACAAACACAATCCCTCCTACTATGGAATGCAATGGATGATGAATGCCTATATGCAATGCAATGAAATGAATGCATGTGTAAATGAAAATGCATGATACAAATGCAAATATTTTTGGATTTTATGCTTTACCCATTTTTTTTGGATTTTATTGATTTTATAATTTTTATGGATTTTGAGCCTTTATATTTGACCAAACGGCGAGTACATGCCTTTGGAGCTTTTTTATTGACCAAACTACTCACAAAAGAGCTTGGAGCATTTTAGGATGACCGAGCGGTTTTAAGCAAACCCTCGGAGCCTTTTAGGGTTGACCAAAGGTTATAAATACCTTTGGAGATTTTTGATTGACCAAACTACTCACAAGAGAGCTTGGAGCCTTTTAGGATGACCAAGAAATTTTAAGCAAACCCTCAATGCCTTTTAGGATGATCGAGCAGTTATAAGAAAACCCTCAAAGCCTTTGACTAACATGACCAAGCGATTTTAGGAACCCTTGGAGCCTTTTGGGATTGATCGAGCGGTTTTAAGCAAACTCTTAGAGCCTTTTACTATGCTCTCAAGCATAAAACGCCTTAATATGGATGATGTTGAGAGGTTCAGGCTCTTCAACACCTCCTAGCGACGTTAGGTGATAGGTACCTAGACCAATATTTTTAGATATGATATAGGGTCCTAGCCAATTAGCCACAAATTTGTCTCGCATATCTGGCAATAAATTAGAGTTCTATTGGTTCTCTTTCAAGACAAGATCCCCAACTTCAAAGTCTCTCTGGTGGACTTTGATATTGTAAGCTCATTTTAGTTGCTCCTGATAAATGTGGAGATGCTCTAGGGCATTCACGTGACGTTCATCAAGCAACATCAGTTGATCCAGTCGAGCTTTCCACGCGGTGTCATCATCGATGAACTCTTTCAATGTGACATGCAACATTGGAATTTCCAATTCCAAGGGCATAATGGCCTCAACGCCATATACTAGTGAAAATAGTGTTGCCCCAGTGGGCATCCGAATGCTAGTCCTCTAAGCCCATAATGCAAGGGGCAGCTGGATATGCCAATCTTTGTGGTTTTCTTGGACCATATTTTTCAAGATGGCCACCACTATCTTGTTTGAGGCCTCAACTTGCCCGTTTGCTTGTGGATAATAAGGAGTTGCAAAATTGTGCTTGATTCTATATTTAGACGTCAAAGCTCTCATAGTTTTGTTCTTGAATGATGTTCCATTATCCGATATTATTTTGGATGGAATCCCAAAATGACTTATGATATGCTCCAGTATAAACTCTGCTATACGAGATCCAGTTATCATTGTTAAGGGTATTGCTTCCACCCACTTTGTGAAATACTCAGTAGCCATGATTATAAATGTATGTTGACCATATGACGGAGGAGATATCTTGCCTATAAGATCTAATCCCCACTGAGAAAATGGCCAAGCCGCTTGGATGGGCTGTAAGGCCTATGATGGCAAGTGCATAAGATTAGCATGATGCTGACATTTGATGCATTTCTTGACATACACATTGCACTCCTTCTCCATAGTGGGCCAATAGTAACCCATTCGAAGGATGCACTTGACGATGGCCATGCCGTTGAAATGGCCACCGCACGTACCATCATGAGCTTGTGAAATCGCCCATGATGCCTCTTGGGGCTCTAAGAAATGAAGGAGAACTCCATCATAGCCTCATTGGTACAAGATGTCTCCTATAAAGACATATTTAGCCACTTTTTGCTTGAATGTGCATTTTGTGGCACACGACAATCCCTCTGGGATTACACCAAGTTTTAGGAAGTCATGGATTTGCGACATCCAGTTTTGATAAGCCTCAGCTTCGACTACCAAGATGACTTGCTCCCCCTACGTATTTACTTTTGCAAATGTAGACTGGGAAACAACCTTATGGTGAATGGTGGTACCACTCCTCATCAGACTCTGAGAGGTTAATGACCCCTAGGGTGCCTTCTTTAGAAAGTCTTCAGCTCTACAGAACCATTTAGCTTTTGGTTCTACGCTGATCATGTTGATTGACATTTTATTATCAAAGGCTTTGCATTCTACAGTAGGGTGCGAAAGCATTTTAACATGAATGGTAGTGAAATCAGCAGACATATTCTGAGGGATTAAGGATCCCAAAGAGGCCATGGTGTCTGCAAACCTATTTGACGAACGAGGGATTGCCTCGATGTCATACCATTCCAATTTAGCTAGATATATAGCAACAAGATCCTTATAAGCTTTCAATATGGGACATCAACACTGAAAGAGCCCCTTAACTTGATTTACTATGAGCAAGGAGTCACCAAAGATGTTTAATATTTTAATGTTCATGGCGATGGCTATGTGGAGGCCCAACAGTAGGGCTTCGTACTCAGCGTTGTTGTTGGTGCATGAAAAATCTAATTTAAATGACAAGGGCATATCAGCACTCTGAACCCCCTTACGGCGTGAAAATTACTATTCCTACACCACCCCCTTGCTCGCACTTTGAACTGTTGAAGAACATAATTATATCAGCATTATTCTCTAGTTCTTCGGGTTTGGGAGCTTTGGATATGATGAAGACTATGTCATCCAAAAGCTCAATGGTTAGAGGCCTACTATTTGATAGCGGTGCCTCAGCTAGCTGATCAGCTATGACTTGTCCCTTAATGGACTTTTGGCTTATGAATTCTAGATCAAATTCTATTAGTAGCATGATCCACTTTGTAGTACACGTATTGTGATATGTCTTACTCATCATGTACTACAAAGGATTTTGTTTGGATATAACATATGTCGTATGACTTAGCATATAGTGTCACAATTTCTTGGTAGCGAACACTACTGCTAAACATAGTTTCTCCACATATGCATACCCGAGCTCATAGCTCACCAAGGTTTGACTAATATAATATATGGCCTATTCTTTGCCTTGCACATTCTTTTGGGCTAACATGGTTCCCAGTGCAAAGTCAGTTGCTAATATATATAGTAGAAAATGCACCTCTAGCCTTGGTGGAGCTAGCACTAGCGGCATCACCAGGTATTGCTTTATTTTAGTGAAAGTTGCTCGATAGTCCTCGTCCCAGTTGAATGGGACCCCCTTATGTAGTAGTCGATTCATGGGTCGACATTTATCCGATAATTGAGCGATGAATCACTTTATCGATGCTACTTTGCCCTAAAGGCTTCTTAACTCTTTAATATTGGAGGGAGGATGCATCTCTAAGATAGCCTTGACCTTCATTGGGTCGACTTCGATGCCTCGTTTAGAAATGATGAATCCTAAGATTTTACCAGAAGTTACACCAAATACGCACTTCTTAGGATTCAGCCTGACATTGTGCTCTATCAGGCGATCAAAGACCTTCCTTAAGACCTCTGCATGCTCTTCTCATAGCAATGACTTGGCCAACAAGTCATCGATATAATATTCTAGAATATTATGCATGTAATCATGAAAAATGTATGTCATGGCCCACTGATATGTGGCACCAACATTTTTGAGGCCAAATGGCATAAATTTATAGCAAAACATTCCCCATGGCATTATAAACATGGTTTTATGTTGGTCTTTGGGTTTAATCCGAATTTGATTGTAACTAGAAAAATCGTCCATTAAGGAGAGCATTTCATGACCTACAGTTGCATCTACAAGAGCATCAATATTGGGCAACAAAAATGAATCTTTGGGTGTTGCCTTATTTAGGTCTCTAAAATTCGTACAAATATGGATTCTTCCATCAAGTTTTCCTATGGGCACCATATTGGATACCCATTATGGATAGTCGATGGAGATTACAAATTCTACGTCCAACAACTTTTGTAGCTCATATTTCACCATTAAGGCTACTATTGGATGCATCTTTCTAAGCTTCTGCTTGATCGGCTTCTTCATCAGATCTAGTGAAAGGTTATGCGTAACCAATTTTGGGTCTAGACTTAGCATATCCTTGTACATCCAAGCAAAAATATTAGGTCTCTCTTTCAGTAGAGGGATGAGTGTGGTACGCTCATTGAGAGTGAGACTCTCTCCAAATTTAACCTTCCTTGGATTAGTGGGATCATTACTAATATCCACATCGAAGGTTTCCTCTATTGACATGTGCAATTCCTCCTCAATATGATGAGACATAGGGATCAAATGGATGTCATCAGCCGGGTTGATAGGTTTTACATTGGAAGCATTTTTGGCATGATAGACATCATATGCACAACCTAGCACAAAATGAAATGGTTGTAACATTTCTTCATTAGGGAAGAAATCTTCAAGCTCAATGGGTGAGTCAGCGTGATCCCAGTTGATAGCATCTACATTGAGATACAATGGTTTGGATGGATCTATTGGATTGCAAAGTGGGGTGGTCAAATCAATGGAGACCATATTGATGGAATGGTATTGGTCTCTAGGGCCACATGGAAAAACCTCTACATAATCGATGTAGTCCTCATACCCAAGATCTGGCTCTAATGGCACGGGCACAAATGGGTCCTCTCTATGAGAACTATGAACTATTGGATCCTCTCTATGCATTGGTTGCAATATGGGATCATTCGACTCACAGAGCTCCATGTAGGTAGGTGGATGGGGAAACAACATGTGATAAATCACATTAAATTTTGGTGGTATTCCCCTAAGGTGAGGGTCGAGATTGATTTCTCTTCGCATGTCCTCGGTTGTATAAGGTGCATTGCGGTGACGTAGGTAAGGAGGCCCTAGATAGGCTCTCTCTATTTCATCCTCTTCATCACTATCATAATACAGTCCTTCATTTGCCCCTACAGGTGGGGGACGTTCTAGCAGGTGCGGTCCCATGAATCTCACTTCCTAGTCACTATCATCCATATCCAAAAAAATTAGATAATTAGTCCGTATGTATGATGCTGACAAGAAAATTGGCTCTGCTTCTTCCCCTAAATGATCAATGTTGGGAAGAATCTCCTTAGTAACATGTACCGACTCTACAGGCAGTAGGTGATGCGCATACCAAGGCCTTAGATAGCCCCCCTCAACTTCATCCTCAGATTGATCATTGTTTGAGGATTCATTGTTGGCATCATAACTTGGTCCACTTATCTCGGAGGTGGACTCCTCTCCATCATCATTGTAGAGATATCCTAACTTGAGATCACCTAAAACTATGGGGTTATGCCCCTGCACACCTGTGTCATTGGTTGCATTATGGATTTGATGACCCAGGTTGCCTCTAGGGGTCTGCTCTGTGTTAGCCTGCTCTAAGAGCCCTTCATGATGTTCTTCAAGTGGCTCAGAGGTGATGATAGATACCATCGGGTTAGTCCTCCAAAAGTTGGAAGGATTAGGATGATATGGGTTGAAGTCCACATCGTCCCCCATACTAAGGTACAAGTGATCTAAGGATGCTATGAGCAAATCATCTTGTCCTTGTATCTGTAACCCCAGCCTAAACCTATCAGTTGCTAGCTGATAACGTGGCTCAAGTGGAGTCCTATGCCCTTGTTCAAACAGGCCAAGTCCGTACCCATGCCAGTGATATAACTCAAAAATATGCATGGAGTACTTCGGGTTGGATAAATAATGAATATTTACTATGAAAGGTTCGTCACCATCTTCATCCATGGGCGTTCACGTTAGAAGCTGATCCAGCCCAACATAGATGAAGTTAGTCTGATTGGGTGGATCTCCCAATGGTACCACCGATCCAACCAAAAAATGATGAGCATGCGGTTAGCCCATCTCTTGCGCAGTCTCCAGAATCGGTCTGAAGGTTACATTCTGCACAATATACTCACCTAATCCTATGTTGGTGAGATGTACAGTCACCCATGGTGTGGATGACCCTACTGATGATGCAGGTGAGGCAGGCTGAGGTACCTCCTCGGCTATGTCTTGGGCTTCCTCCACTTCCATGGGGATGGGAGCCTCCTCGATGATTGGTTTGGGCATGCGTTTCTTCTATTTTTCATCCATTTTCACTTTTAACTTCCTATCATCCTGAAGCATCACTTATGTAGTCGATTTCAACGAAGTAGCAGTAGTGCGCTCAGATCTGTGTGATACATATATCGATGGTTGAGCACGTACTGTTGGTTTACCTCATAGATTTTTAACCGGTGACGCAGGCCGGACGTCTAGGTGCATTTATGGGAGTATGAAACCCCCAAGCAAATCTGCTAGGTTCACGAACTTGAAAGGTTCTTCATCTGATGACACTACGTGAACTCGTCCCTCATGCAGATATTTTACACATTGGTGTAGTATAGAGGGAACGCAATGCATTTCACGAATCCAAGGCCTCCCGAGTAGGATGTTGTACTGCATGGCGCCCTCGATCACATGACACATCATAGAGATGGTCTTTAGGTCTACCTGAATAGGTAGGACGATTGTGCCAACCATCAAGCATAGGGCATCGTTAAACGCTCTCAACGTGAAGGTGGTGGGCACAATATGTGACTTTGGTAGCTTTAGATGATTCAATGCCTTGGTCGTTATTATATTGATCGATGAACCAATGTCGATCAAGACCCTCTTGAATGGCACGTGATTGATGCACATGATGATATGCAATGGTGGGTCAGCCATATCTATGGGAACCATCTTGATTTCATGATCATAAAATTGGATCATGGGCTCTTGGCACTGTTGTACATGTCCCACAAAATTGGTAAATGCTTGCACATCTTGAGATTGTACTTCGATGGACCTTAGAATGTCCATAAGAGTCTCCCTATGCCTAGGGGACTGCTATATCAGTTCATATATAGACAGCTTTGCAGGAGCTATCTGTAGGTTTTGGACCAACCTGCTCCGTATGGTCACCATCGGTCTCGTTGGTGGGCCTGGAATATTCTACGTTGGTCATTGATTCGACGTAGCTTGTATCCTAATGGGAGCATGAGGTTGATTCGGCTGCTCATATCTCCCATGTCTGGTAACAACATTCACCATGCCTATGAACCCCTGGGTAGGCGGTTTGACGCGCACTTGGTTGACCTGGCCAACATTGTTGCATAGCGCCTCATGGTTTGGTAATGGATTTTTGTAAATCCTCCTATTCTGGTTGTCAGGCACCAATGGATTACTTGGTATTACAAGCTCACCCTTTTCAATCATGTTTTGCACAATATGCTTGAAGGACCAACATACTTTGATGTCGTGGCCCTTCGCACGATGGAAGATGCAAAATAAGTCGTCCTGATACCCCTTCGACTTGGGTTGATTCGGATCGACCAACTTAACCTCGGGAAGTCTGATCACCTTAGCCTCACATAACTGATGGAATATTGACGTCAATGATTCCGTTAGAGGCATGAATTGGTGAGGCAGATGTTGTTCTTTATTTTTGCCCTTATAGTTATTATTGCACTTTTTGTACTACGTAGGAGGAGGTTGGGCCTGATAATTTTGCTTTTGTTGCCCTTTATCCTCTCTCTGGAGGTTTAGCACCACCTGGTTGACATGGGCCTACTTGCCCTTATATTTCGTGGAGCTCTTCTTAGGCCCCTCTTTCCTGTTCTTAAGCTTCAAGTTACCCTCTTGCAACTTGATGTCCTCAATTACCTTGGCTTGCGCCAAAGCTTCCTCGAATGTTGGATATTGTTGCAGTTGTAACAGTAATGAGATGTTCTTGGCACAACTCTTGGTAAAAATTTGGGTCAATTCCATAGTAGGAATAGGGAATGGCAGCTTTTCCATTAACCTCCTCCACCTCTTTTCATACTTCTCAATTGGCTCATCATCGCGCTGAGCTAGCACAGCCAAATTAGAAAGGTTAGCCTATTTCTTGATGCCAAAAGAAAAGTGTTCAAGGAAAGCATTAGCTAGTTGCTCAAAACTGGTAATGTTGTGCCTCTTTTGCTGATTGAACCACTCTTGGGCTAGGCCTGAGAGGGTTGTGATGAATGTGTGCAAAAGCAAGGCATTATTGCTTGCAATTTGGAAACAGGCATCCAAAAATCTCGTGACATGCTCCTGCGCATCTTCGTCACCTTTAAATTTGTCTAGCCTAGGCATAACAAAATGCTCAGGGTAGGTAGGAGCAGGTATCGAGGGGTCCAAAGGCTCATTATGAATATTTCTTAATGTTAGCTTTTTAAGAGCCGCGCCTTGCCTCTCGATTGCTTTTACTTTCTCTTCTAGGGCCTTATAGGCCTCCAAGGATAGAAAGTCCTCCTCCCTAAGCTGCCGTGAGGGTGGTCTTGGAGGTACATTCTTCCTCTATCAAGGTGGAGGACGTTGCTCTTCCTCCTCCTCAACTTGGGAGTCTTCAGGATACTCTTGATTTTTTCCTCTCCCTCTTCTTCCTCATATTGTTGTTGCCTCTCGTGTTCGAATGGTGGTGGCCGTTCTCTTGGTTGGGCACTAATATGAGTGTGAGCGTCTTTGCACTCCTGCTGCACATCGGCTTGTGAAAAATCCTTTCTCTGAATGCACTCTCTATTCTCTATGTGAGTGTATAGACCAGCCCTAGCTAGCCTATCCTCCTGCTCTACGCACTCCTTTTGGGTAAGGATGCGTTCCTCATGCATGCGCTGCTCGTATAGTCTTTGTCTGATGAGCCTCTGCGATTGAAGATTCTCTTCTTCAATGCGCTGCCTTTCTAGGTGAGCATCCTCCAATTGATCTTGGAGGAGCTATCGTCGCTGCTCAGATACCAATCTATGTGATCTATCAAGGTCATTTGCCATGATAGGCCTCTGGTATGCATGCTCTATGTGAGTGACCTTATGGGTTATGTACCCATCTGACTGATTTGCGATGCTTTTTCCCCTATTTGTAAAGACGACATTGGCATCCTACTGAGCTCTATGCTCTATGCCACCATGCATGGATGGTGGATGTGTCACATGAGGGTGCTTAGAAGCCTCTCCATGCTCTCTAGAAGTCCTAATAGAACCCCCACTATGCTCACTCGGAGCACGGGTGGGTGGAGCCAAAGGCTTATAGCCTAGCTACTCAAGGATGCTACCTAAGCCATCCAACTATCTGGATCTCCACTACTCGTGCGATGGTGTGTCATTGGCTCCCACCTTAGCCATATCAATAGTGATATTTTGAGGTTCACCACATGTGGGAGTCTGCATAGGCCTATGCTCAATGGTGGCCCTATCTGCATGCCCCTTAATGGGTGGATATCGATCACATATATACTCCAAAGGTGGAGCCATGGATCCTCCTGTAGACCTATGATGTAGGGGTACCAACTTGGACCCTGTATAACATACTCTTCGGCTGATCCTGTGGATGCACATGCAATGTGATCCTGGTAATGGATTTTGAGTGGAACACCCTCATGCTGAGAGGCTTCATGCTCTATTCTATGTCTAGAGGAATGCACATAAGCTCCTCTAATGGGGGTACGCTCAATAGGTTCCCCTCTTGTCGAGTTGTCTCCTCTAATGCTCGCCAAACGACGTTCGGGAAGTGCATGTGGGTGAGGGTTCGACATATGTTGATGTGAATCTGTTGGGGCTTGGTCATGGGCATCAGGCTTATGCCTTTGTTGACCACCCCGTGTCTCCACCATGGTGTACCTAGCATCTAGATTTATTCTTTATTATTAAGCAAACAAGGTATACAATGGTGATTATCTCGTATTAACTTTTAAAAGTGAGCCCTAAACTATTTGATGTTGTTTCAAATTTGTTGTATCAGTATTAGAAACTCCTTATCATGTTTTGAAAGCTTGTTGGATGATATTATCAGTTTAATTGGATTTCACCTGTATGCTCGTAGCTCGACAACTTGGCTATGAACTCCAAGTTGCGTAATCCAACCTATAATGTGTGGTAATGAAGCCCACACATGGTCAAGGAGCACAGGTCCTCCCAGATCCTCACCTATTTTCCCCAAGTTAGCGTTATACCCTCCAAAGAGAATACATGCAAATTTTCCAGGGTACGAAAGGTTCTCAGATCCGGTATTGGTCTAGTATCCAAGGGTACGTAGGATTTGGGCCAATGGATGGAAATTATGCCCACCATCATTGAACCCTACTAGTGGTTGGATGTGACTCCCAACTCACTAGCATTTAAGTGAAACGTGGTGTGTGTGGTTCATTTTATTCTTTTACATAAAAGGAAAATGCATAATATAGCATAAATGATTGTTTCCTACATGTAATGTAAAAATAAATGTTTCATATTAAGAAATGCATGCTATATCCTACATGATTTTTGATAATGCAATTATGATGCATATAGCCTCTGATTGGGCCTCAAGCATGCAAACCAAACACACAATTCTATCAAGCATGTTGGATTCTAGGGCGAACTACACTCAGAGATCCGTTGTTCCTAGAAGCACCTTTCTAATGATGCAAAAATGAATACAAATCTAGGACCTAGTTCATTTACCTTTTTTTAGTTTTCCTAGTTGTATTGCAAATTTTGTATTCTGGAAAAACATAGAGACAGAAAAAGTTATAGAGGGTGAAAAGTGGGACCTACCTCAGGTCCACATCCGATCTATGTTTTGTCCTCTATTGTCTGATCTATCTGTTGTAAACCGTAGGTATGTTCTATGGTTCAGACTGTAGGTCACGTCTTGCAGCCTCGGGCCAACAATGAGACCATAGTTGTTAGCTATGGTTTGCACCTGCAATTCCAAAAACACAAGAACAATTAGTTAGATCACTTAAAATGCGGAGTTCCATCGTGATCACCTTCTGACCTATCCAAAAAGCATGCACCTATCTAATAGATCAATTGGAATCAACATAAAAGCATGAAATGAGAAACAAGGTTGCATATGACAATAAAATGGATGCTTCTTTTATTAATATTGGAAATGAATCTCAGTTACAATCATGCCCCTCTTAGGGTCACCCAAATGTTGATACAATCAATACAATTTCAAAGCCCCCAACGGGGTAGGCACAATATTAATGCTCTCTAAATAGTCACAAATTGCTCTAGGGTGGAGTTGACCCTCTTCTTCGCATTGAGGAAGGTATTTGATAGTTGAACCTCCTTTAGACCTAATTCCCTGTGGTCAAGAAACAATAGAGAAGCATTAAAAGCATTGGGAACCTCTCATGATGAGGTCCTTTGAGGAAATTGAACACAAAGATGCTATAAACATATGAAATCAAGAAAGCATACAAAATGTGTTAAATCTATGTTAAATTGATAAAGATTCCTAGATATGCATAAAGGAATAATACAACTAACTATCTAATGGCCTACTTATGTGAAATAAAGCATGAAAGCATGGAAAGAAGCCATTAATGTCCTAAATGCTATAATGAAGTAAATCTACTCAAATATTTAATCCGATCAGTCAAAGTCTCTAAAATACCAAATAAAGCATTAAACTGACTAATCTAACCTAGATAAGCACTCTACAAAAATAATAGTAAGGGGATCTTACACCTGTTGCAAACCACAACTCGGATGAGCGGTCTGCATTGTGAACCACGGATGACAGCCACATCGAGCAACTCAGTAGTTTTACCCTCCAATTCTAGGGCTATGGACTTGATCCTCCTTGTCAAATTGATGATCAAGGGTCACCTCAGTGTCCTCTGATAGGTTTGGTGGTTGAATTGCTCGATTGGGCCTTCGTTTTCCCGAATTGGCATTTCTTGGAATTCTAGCTCCTTAGGGCATCCATGGCATGAATTGGCATGATGCTCAATTAGGTGAAAATTGAATAACAACACTCCCTCTCAATGCACTCAAGTGAGTCCACAATTCGATAGGGCTTCACTGCTTCAATATCCAATGCTTGCTCTCTCACTATTTCGACAATGCTTCGCTATCAAAATGCACTATATCATTGCCCTAATTCGAAGGGGTACTTATAGGACTACCCAAGGGCTAGGGGTGGCTTCATGGAGAAGCCAAGATCAAGAAGGGGTGGTTAGGACAGTTGGATTGGAAGCTTCCATCCTTTAACCACCTTCTTCTAGAACAAATGGTCATTCAAACCGATTTGGCTTGGATGAAGGCCAACTGAACTTCAGTTAAGACCACAAGTGACAGCTATGGTTTAGACTGTAGACCGTAGGTCTCAGCTGCAGTTCAGACTATATACTGTAGGACTCAGTCGTGGTTCAGACTGATTAGGCCAAGGAGCCCAAATTGAGTGGTTAGAACCACTTCTCTATCTTGGAGTCTGTCCAAGATCTTCCATATGGTCTTGTAGCATGTCCATATGAGTAGTCACCTTTGGCATGATGCATTTTAGGTGTCTACAATATACTATACCACTTCATGTCCCAGTACATTACAAATGTGGCAATACTCATTCTAATGACAAGTCACATTTGTGTGACCTTTAAAATTGCATTCTATACACCAAATATCCTTCCTATCTTGCTTAAATTTACCTTTTACCTCTTTTATTATCTTTTCAAATTCCTTTTGGAATGAATGCACCATCAATTGTATTGTATCATCTTCATCACTATCTAAATCGTCATGCTTAGAATGTGTTATCATTCCAGTGATTGTTTGTTTAGCCTTGATTTCAAAATTAATTGCATTCTCTAATGCTTCTTCATATGTGGAAGATGAAACTGCCTTCATATTTTTATTATATCTAGATAACAACCCATCTACAAACCATATTTTTACCAGTACATTAGCTAGAGGTATTTGCATATTATCCACCAACTGCCTCAATCAATGATTATATGACTTTACATATTCATCAACTTTCTTCTTAGTGGTACAAAATTCAGTTACAATATCTCCATTATCCTTCAAAGGGAAAAAATCCTCAATGAATTCATCATTTATTGTGTTCCAACCCTAAAAATTTGGTGTATTTTTTCTTTTCAAATACCAATCTATGGCAAGTCCTTGTAATGTAGTAGGAAAATATTGCAACCATTCATATGGTTGATCCACACCATTTTCTTTCCAAATGGTTATGCATGTCCTGATGTGTCTCGTCATGTCTTCCTTTCCTTCACCCATAAAGGGTGGGCATCTTTGCTTTATTTCCTGATTTCCTAAGTTGGCCATTATTGGTGGTTCTTTCTCTTAACTTGATGAAGTATCTCCTAGAATACTTGACTAATTACTCCTTATAGGTGACTCACTCTACTAGTCCTTGTCATAAGTGTCTACTCGATGTATCTTATAATCACCAAATAGTCATCTACCAATATCATGTGCATATTCATTTCATAGCCTCCTTCACTAGTGTGTAGGTTGTGGCCTTGGTATTTTCTCGTAAGACCTCATGTGTTGTTGCTCTGGTGCCTGACTCTCATCCACCACACTGCTTTGCAACCTATCTACCACTTTATTAGGTGTTACTATCCACTCACCTTGATCTTGTAATTTTACTTGTTAACATATTTACTTATGTCACATTCTCCTTGACTCTAGGTGCTTCTTTCTCCTCTCCTTCTGTGTTTATCAGCAATGTATCCAACCTCTCAATGTATCCTTCATTAGATATCCATACTTGTTTTATCACTGGTTCATGTGTATTGTGTTCAACACTATTCATGTTCCCTCTTTGAGTAATTATCATGTCCTTATAATTGGGATATCTTCTCCTTGATCTCATATCCTATGCCTTTGTAAGCTTGTGTCTATCATTCACCTCTAATTTGTGGTACTCACAATTTGTCACTTTGCAAGATCTTCTCAACTACAATAATTTTGAATTGTTTTAAAAAAAAATACCAAGGTTTGATAAGGCAACGATTCTAAATATAGCACACTTGGGTACTACCTAATAAATCAATGGGTCCTTTCAACTACCACAATGATGCCAAATATAGCACCATTTTAGATCCTTGATGTGTTGGCAATTTTAGGTTTGAGATCCTAGCTTCCTGTCTATGAGTTGTCATTGATGTCAAAAGGAACTGGCATTAATGTCAAGAGGATTTATTGGCTCCAAAGGTTGAAAATTCCAAAGAATATTTTCTAGAAGATTTTTAAGAGATTCCATGTGGCAGATGAAAAGGTTTTTATCAAAACCATGGCAGGTTTAAGGGTTTTTATTAAAACCAGGTGGATGCATTAAGGGTTTTTCTCAAAACCACTCTCGGCTTAATGCAAAGGCTGGAGACACTTATTAATTAAATAACTTAATTAATAAAACCTTTTTAAGGTTTTTTAATTAATTATTTATTTGATTTAGTGATTAAATTATTTTAATAATTTAATGGGTTCTCCACCCAAGGTCTAAGGTCTAAAAGACCTTTGATTATTTTTTAAATAATCAAAAGGGTTTCATAAACCCTAAAGTTGTTTCGAAGGCGCCAAAATAATTTTAATTCGAAAAGTTCAAATTAATCCTCTCGTCGACGTCGTGCATAGCATGGAAGTTTGGCTATATAAGCCATAACCTATAGTCCAAAGCAAATGTGTAAAAGAAATTGGAATTGCGCAAAGGTTGGGAAGTAAAAGCTACGACTATCATTTTTTTTGCCACGTTTATCCACCACCAAAGGGTTAAGGAGAAGGAGACTCTTGCTAGCCTTCAAGCTAGCGTCGTTGGCCTAGTGGCAACGACTGTTCTGCAAAGGCGCTTGAAGGGAGGTCAAGTGTTCGATTCCCGCCGTGGAGTGTAAGAAGAGTTTTTGCGCTCCGATTTTTTTTGGAGGCACTGTTGACCCGTGATTTTTGGAAGCATTTTTTTGGTAAGGTTTTTTAAATAAAATCTGCATTTTTGTTAAAGAAGAATTGGTTGGGCATATTTATTTAAAATTATTTTTAAGGTTAAATGCTTCTTTGGAGATATAAGGTTGATAGTGTGTGGTTGATATTTTTGGCTTGATTGTTGAGTGAGATTTGCTTAGAAGCTATTATTCCTTGAGCAT
Source organism: Wollemia nobilis (assembly GCA_028583015.1). NCBI lineage: Eukaryota > Viridiplantae > Streptophyta > Pinopsida > Araucariales > Araucariaceae > Wollemia > Wollemia nobilis. The sequence continues at coordinate 1,157,615 of JAQPPZ010001344.1, forward strand.
GGTTTAATTAATTTGGAGAAATAAGGTGTAAAAGGATATATTGTTTGTATGCTTTATATTTTTGGTAGTTGACTTCTAAGGACTGGAGTCATAAGGTGTTTTATGGAATAAATATTTTTGTGGTTACTTTTATGATCTAACCCTAACGTGGTGGCAAAGTTGAGGGTGGTGTTGGTAACAGGTTGAAGAACTATTCTCTTCTTCCTCAAACAAAGGTATGGGCAACTTCTTCCATGTATATTGTTGATGGTGTATTTTCTGAAATTGAGTTTGGAGTGAAAAGGTTGTCTACTAGGTATTCTTGTTGGTGTAAATCCCATTTTCTGGATATTGAAGATTGTTTATGCATTAAAATCATTGATGAGTTTTTTGGGTGAATGCATAATTCTGGTTGAGGAAGAGGAAGCATTTTTGCACTAGGGTTTATGTTAGTAAGTCTTGCTACTTGCTTTGAGTTGGTGAAACCATTAGTTGGTTGTTTTGAGATTGATGGCTGAGTTGCTTCCATAGAGGTTGTTTTGATCAAGTTAATGCTTTACTTGATACATAATTTGGGCTTACTCCATTGAGATTGATTTGAGCAAGTTATTCTTTACATTGGTGATTTATGTTGGTGGCTGGTTTGTTCAAATATCTTTGGAGGGAAAAGGATGTCTACTAGTTTCCTTTTCATGTAGTGATTGGTTGAATGCTTCAAGGTTAATGTTGAGTTGAATGATGTTGGTTAAACCTTTTCTATAAGCATTGTTGTTAAAGCCCTAATTGGTTGAGAAAATATATTGGTTGTGGAAATAACATGAGTATCATTGTTATATGAGATATTGCATGGTTGGAAATTGTTGGGTTGTGTTTCATGTTCTTGAGAAAAGCATACTACATCTATCTTATTCTTTTGAGATTGAGATTGAGTTGAAATTGATATTGGGAGTTAAGTATAGAACATATTGAGTCTCTAACAATTCTCTTTATGTTTCTATGATATTTGAGATTGAGATTGGGAGTTAAGTATAGAACATATTGAGTCTCTAACAATTCTCTTTATGCTTCTATGAGGTTGATGAATCACATTGGGTCTCTAACAATTCTCTTTGTGGGTTCATGCTAAACAAGTTTTTCTTGATGAACTTGTGAGCTGATTTGGACAGGTTCTAGTGAGGACTTGTGAGCTGATTTGGATAGGTTCTAGTGAGGACTTATGAGCTGATTTGGACAGGTTCTAGTGAGGACTTGTGAGCCAATTTGGACAAGTTCTAGGGAGGACTTGTGAGTTGATTTGGATAGGTCCTAGTAGAGGACTTAAGGACAGAGTTCAAGTGGTTCTTTGAGAAGAACCTAAGGATAGTTTTGACAAGTATTTGAGAAGGCTTGTGTGCAATAGAGATTGATTTGTTTAAGCTTTATGAGTTGAGCTTGGGACAGATCTGACAGAGTGAGGAATACTTGTGTTGGACTGACTGACTGTGTTTAGTATAGGTTGATGAGTTGCTGTGGAGGTGATCAGTGAGGACAGAGGTCTCTTGAGGCTGAGCATTAAGGACAGGAGGTCTTATATGGAAAGGAGTTCCACATGCTAGCGAAATAAGAGGTAGGTGATCTTCTGAAGTATCATTTCCAGAGCTGAGGGGAAGGATTCTCCTTTGGGAAGGAGGCTCATAAATTCATGAGGAGGGGAGGGATTCTCCTTTGGGCAGGAGGCTCATAAATTCATGAGGAGGGGAAGTATTCTCCTTTGGGTAGAGGCTCATAAATACTTGAGTAGGGGAAGGTTTCTCCTTTGGGCTGAGGCTCATAAACATTGTAATTGGGAAGGATTCCCAAAGAACTTTGAGAAAGCTTTTTAGAGAAAATTTTTGTGGATGTATCCCATGTTGGGTGAACCACGTTAAAATTGGTGTCTCATTGTGTGTTTCTTTATGCATTGTTTTGATATTGCTATTGGTTCATTGCTTTGCAAAGTTTAAGTTAAATAGAGAAAGTAAAAAGAGGTCTTATACTATTCACCCCCCCTCTCAATATAAGCTTGTGTTCTTCAATTGGTATCAGAGTGGGTTCCTTCGAAAAGTTTAACAGCTTGAAGGAAAATATTGTAAAGAACACAATGGAATCTACAAGTGGTAATGCAACACCTATTCTTGATGGGGCATATTTTGGGCTTTGGAGTGCTAGGATGAAGGTTCATATTATGGCTCTTGGAAATGAAGTTTGGGAAGTTATTGAGGATGAGTATACCATTCCTAAGCATGGTCCTTCTACTAAGGAAGAGAGGCTCCTACATCATAGCAATTCAAAGGCAATGAATGTAATCCTGAAGGATCTATAGAAGGCAGATCTTACCAAGGTGATTCACTACAAGACAGCTAGTGAAATGTGGAAACAGTTGAAGGTGGTTCATACAGGTGATGCAAATGTCTAAAATTCCAAGTTGAGACACTTCAAAGGTATGTTTGAACAACTCAAGATGAATTATGAAGAAAATATTAGTGACTATATGCTTCGTATGGATGAGATTGTTAACTCTATGAAGGAACTAGGTCTTGAGCTTGCTGAAAATGATATTTGTGATAAGATTTTGAGGTCTCTTCCAAATATATTTAGTGAAAATATTTTTGCTATTGAGGAAGCTAAGGATTTGGATAAGTTGAAAAAGGATGAGCTTCATAGTATACTTACAACATTTGAGTTGATAACTCAAGTGAAGGTTGATGTTAAGAAGGAGGCAGCTTTCAAGGCTACCAAGAAATCCAAGGGTAAAGAGCTTCAAGATAGTGATGAGTCTTCTAGTGATGAAGAGGCATATTACAGCAAGAAGTGCAAATTCTCAAGAAAGCACAAAGGTATGAAATATGTCAAGTGTTTCAATTGTGGAAAGTTTGGTCATTATGCTACTAATTGTACTGCTGCCAAGGATGAAAGTGATGAAGATAAACAAGATTATAAGAGCAAGGATTCTGAAAGGCACAAGCATCAAAGGAAGAATAAATATGAGAAAAGCAATCAAGGAAATAGGTACTCTCACAAACACAAGAAAATTTTCTATCTAGACAAGGCAAGTGAAGAACACAAGCTTATACTGAGAGGGGGGGTGAACAGTATAAGACCACTTTTAACTTTTTCTTTCAAAATAGCTTTCAGATTAATCTTATGCAGTATAAAGATAGCAGTAACAATAGCAGCAATCAAAACAAAGCACAAAACACCATCCACAAATTGACACAACAATTTACGTGGTTCACCCAAGGTGGGCTACTCCACGGATAAAACTTTCCTCTAAAAGTTATATCAAAGTCCTCTGGGAATCCTTCCCGATTACAATGTTTATGAGCCTCGGCTCAAAGGAGATACCTTCCCCTAATTTTGCTTTGGCTGATGATCCTCTAGAAGACCTCTACCTCCTCTGCCCTTAGCAAGTGGAACTCTATCCACAGAAGACACCTGTCTTCCCTGCTCTGGCTGGAGATCTCTGTCCTCAACTCTGTCACCGCAAAGCTGGTCCTCAAATTTGCACTAAACGTAGTCCTTCGATCTAGCACAAATGTCCTCTTCTACCTCAATATCTATCCTCAATCTGGTCCTCAAAACAACTATTCTCTTTGTTCTATCACAGCAGCACTTGGTTGAAAAAACAACTTTCGCATGGTTCTACGCATTCACAGTAGTACACAGCACTTCGGCTATCGAACTCCTCACTTTTGCGTGTTGTCTTTGAATGTCGCAACACCAACAGCTTCTGCTCCTTTGCGCATCCATCGTAGTATAGTCTTCACACTCTATGCAACCACAGTAGCACAGACTTTGCACACTCAGCTTCTTGATGATCGAACTTCTCCCCTCGCACTTTACTTGTGCAGATTGCACTATGAACGCTCACTTCGATCGATCATAAAATCTCCTCAAAAAGCCCTCCTTATATACTTGCAATCTCAAGATTAGAACCTTGATCTTAGTCATTTGTTTACACTTTAATCACGTCGACTACAAAACCCTGTGTTGCGTCAGCCCAGATTTAACTCTGTCGGCTTCACTGCCTCCCTGTAGCTTCTAGCACGAAACTTCAACATGTCGCGATATCACGACACCTTTGCCTTCCGTACAACTTCTATGCTTGCTATCGCAAAATCATGACACTACTGCCTTTGTCGACCTCCTTACCGCTTATGTCATGAAATCATGACACTTCCTGTCTTTGTTGATGTCATCTTCTCTTCTATCATGAAATCGTGACCCTTCTGTCTTCATGCCCTTCCTCTCAGCTTTTGTCGCGAAATCGTGACACCTTTGCCTCTTGCTGACGTCATCTTCACTTCTATCACGAAATCGTGACACTTTAGTCTTCATGGCCTTCCTCTCAGCTTCTGTCATGAAATCATGACACATCGGCTTCTACTGACGTCATCTACAACCATGTCGTGAAATCATGACACTTTTTGCAACTGCAAGCTACCAACTCAACCTGTCACGAAATCATGACACTTTCTGCAACTGCAATCTACCAACTCAACCTTCTTTGTAGCCTATCGTGAAATCATGACGCTTCTAGCTTTCGAACGCTTTCTCCACTGCCTATCGTGAAATCGTGACACTTTTGGCTTTCGTATGCTTTCTCCACTGCCTATCGTGAAATCGTGACGCTTCTCCTTTTAGGCTCTTCTCTTTGCTGCAAGTCACGAAATCATGACAGTTCTCACTTCGAGCTTTTTAGCATGTCACGAAATCATGACAGTCCTCAATTGGAACTTTGCATCATGTCACGAAATCGCAACAATCCTCACTTTGTCTTTTGCAACATGTCACGAAATCATGATAGTTCTTGAATCACTTTCTCTCTCTTCAAACTTGTCATGAAATCGTGACAGTTAACATTGCAGACTTTCTCTTCTGCAACATGTCATGAAATCGTGACACTTTTCCTTTTGGACTCTCTCTCCTGCAACATGTCACGAAATCGCGACACTTGCTCGTTCGAACAACTTTCCTGGCAATGTGTCGCGAAATCATGACACTTTTCTTTCTTTGCCTTCCTGCGCTTCTCGAGTCGTGAAAATGCGACATGTCACGAAATCATGACAGTTTTGCCTGCTTCGTCTCTGCCTTCCAGCATGTCACGAAATCGTGATAGTTTTGCCAGAACTTTCTCTCTCCTCAAACATGTCACGAAATCATGACAGTTTTTCCAGCCGCCTGCAAACTTTTTCTAACTTATCTTTTTCTTGATCTTTTGCAACTGGGCTACTCTGATTTTCTTGGAGACTTATTGACCAGCTGAAACCTTCATCAAAACACATACTTAGACATAAAAAACAAATTGCTCCAAGAACTCCTTAACATCAAATACAACAACTACCAAGAGCTCCTTGACATCAATGACAACAACTATACTTGAGCAAAGGCAATGTACTCAAGGTACCCAAAATTGCCAACAATCTCCCCCTTTGTCATTGATGGCAAACCTTTTACTAACAACACATCTTCAAGAGCCAAAACTAAAATTAATCAGCTGACAACTAAGAATCTTTCTTTGAATTTTTGCTCCCCCTGACTTGAAGCTTTCCTCTTCACTTGAAGCTCTCCCCCTTACTCATATCTCTCCCCCTTCTCTCTCCCCCTTTGTCATCAATGGCAAAGGGTCACCTTTGGGGCTTGGGACTAAGAATGAGCCTCTTGGCTTAGTCCCTCCCCCACCTCCTGATGAGGTGATTTAAAATAGGGTTGGGAGTGAAACTCCCATTAGACACTCATCATCATCAGTGTCTACAATTTCTTTGTCGTGCCTTCTCTTGATTTCTTTGTCTGTATTTCTATTTCTATCACTGTTCTGATCCTCGGACCTGTTCATACTGTTGTTCCTGTTTCTTTTATCATTCCTGTTCTTATCCATACCTTGATCCTTAGACCTGTTCATATCACTTTTTCTATTCTTGTACCTTGGAAGATCAGCTCTGCACTGTCTGGCTGTGTGACCTGTATTGTTGCACTTATAGCAAGTAATAGTATTATTTCTTTCAGGCATAGCTATTTTTTGAATCCACCTATTCTGACTAACCCAGTTCCTGATATTTGCCTTGCAAAAAATTGCTTTATGCCCAAATTGATTGCAAGAGTAACAATACCCTTGGAAGAAATTACCACTTTTGAAATTATTGTTAACCCTCTTCATTTGAGATATGCAATGTGCAGCCATGTGTCCAAACCTGTAACACACAAAACATCTACCATGAAATATTCTTTTAATCGATCTCTTGGGTCTCGAAAACTTCTGCTTCACATTCAAAAATCTGTTTTCTATTTCTGCGCATTCATCACTCACGGACTCATGATCTGAAATACTTTCTTCATCAGAACTTTCTTCCTTTTGAAATCTCTTGCTAGATGTCCCAACCTGTTTCTTGTGCGGCTCAACAAAACCGAGACCTATTTTATCTGTTGGTTTTCTTTGTCCTTTGATGAGAAATTTAACCTTCTTGGAGCTATCCTAAAATCTGTAGAGCTTATCCTTGTACTCTTTATTTTCTTCTTTCAAAGAAGCCATTTTCTATTCTAAATCATTATACTCAAGAATCTTAGACTCTAACTCATCTTTGAGTTCCTGTGTTTTAGCTATAGAGAAGTCAAGACTTTCTATAAGATCGTCTCTCTCCATACAACATTCATCTAACTTAATATTGAGTCTGTCATTCTTCTTTCTTTCCTTTTTCAAAACACTAAGAGCATTATTGAGTTCACATTCAAGATCCTCTATTTGATTGCACTTTGAATTATCAAGGGCTTTTTCAGATTTCTTATCACTAGAGGTGCTACCTTTTTCAAAACCATACAAGCATCTTCCTTATCATTTTCTAAAGCATCCTCATACATACTAGCAACCAATTCATTATTTGTGCAATCATCCTCAAGGTGCCCAAAATTTCCACATCTAAAACATTTCATGACAATAAATTTATGTTTCGGTTCTTCCTCTTTTTTTGAAATGAACAACATCTCATTTTCATCATCACTAGAAGAACTTTCACTATCACTGCTAGAACACTTACTTGCTTTGTCCAGATAGAAGCTCTTCTTGTTCTTGTGTGAATATCTCTTTCCTTGATTGATGTGTTCATATTTGTTCTTTCTGTAATACCTGTGCTTTTCAGAATCCTTGCTCTTAACATCCTGTATATCTTCATCACTTTCATTCTTGGAAACAGTATAGTCAGTAGCATAATGACCAAATTTTCCACAGTTGAAACATCTTATATTTTTCTTGCTTTTGTGCTTTCTAGAGAACTTGCCTTTCTTGCTGTAATATGCCTCTTCCTCACTAGAAGACTCATCACTCTCTTGAATCTGTTTGCCTTTTGATTTCTTGGTAGCTTTGAAAGCTGCCTCTTTCTTTACATCAATTTTCACTTGAGTTCTCAGCTCAAATGCTGCAAGAATACTATGGAGCTCATCCTTTTTCAACTTATCTAAATCTTTAGCTTCCTCAATAGCAGAAATCTTTTCACTAAATCTATTAGGAAGAGATCTTAAAATCTTATCACACACATCATTTTTAGCAAGTTCAAGACCTAAGTCTTTCATGGAGTTCACAACTTCATCCATACGAAGCATGTAGTCACTAATATTTTCATCATCATTCATCTTGAGTTGTTCAAACATACCTTTGAAGTGTCTCAACTTGGCCTTTCGGACATTTGCATCACCTCGTATGAACAACCTGCAATTGTTTCCACATTTCACTAGTTGTCTTGCAATGAATAACTTTGGTAAGATCAGCCTTCTGTAAACCCTTCAAGATTGCATTCATGGCTTTTGAGTTGCTATGATGTAGGAGCTTGTCTTCTTTAGTATAAGGACCATTTGCAGGAATGGTGTACCCATCTTCAATAACTTCCCATACCTCATTACCAAGTGCCATTAGATAGACTTTCATTCTTGCACTCCACAGACCGAAATCTGATCCATCAAGAATAGGTGTTGCATTGCCACTTGAATAATCCATTGTGTTCTTAACCAGTTCTTCCTTCAAGCTGTTAAACCTTTTCGAAGGAACTAGCTCTGATACCAATTGAAGAACACAAGCTTATACTGAGAGGGGGGGTGAACAGTATAAGACCACTTTTAACTTTTTCTTTCAAAACAGCTTTCAGATTAATCTTATGCAGTATAAAGATAGCAGTAACAACAGCAGCAATCAAAACAAAGCACAAAACACCATCCACAAATTGACACAGCAATTTACGTGGTTCACCCAAGGTGGGCTACTCCACGGATAAAACTTTCCTCTAAAAGTTATATCAAAGTCCTTTAGGAATCCTTCTCGATTACAATGTTTATGAGCCTCGGCTCAAAGGAGATACCTTCCCCTAATTTTGCTTTGGCTGGTGATCCTCTAGAAGACCTCTACCTCCTTTGCCCTTAGCAAGTGGAAATCTATCCACAGAAGACACCTGTCTTCCCTACTCTGGCTGGAGATCTCTGTCCTCAACTCTGTCACCGCAAAGCTGGTCCTCAAATTTGCACTAAACGTAGTCCTTCGGTCTAGCACAAATGTCCTCTTCTGCCTCAATATTTGTCCTCAATTTGGTCCTCAAAACAACTATTCTCTTTGTTCTGTCATAACAACACTTGGTCAAAAAAACAACTTTCACATGGTTCTGCACATTCACAGTAGTACACAACACTTCGGCTATCGAACTCCTCACTTTTGTGCGTTGTCTTCGAATGTCGCAACACCAACAGCTTCTTCTCCTTTGTACATCCATCACAGTATAGTCTTCACACTCTATGCAACCACAACAACACAGACTTTGCACACTCAGCTTCTTGATGATCGAATTTCTCCTCTCGCACTTTACTTACGTAGATTACACTATGAACGCACACTTCGATCGATCATCAAATCTCCTCAAACAACCCTCCTTTAATACTCATAATTTCAAGATTAGAACCTTGATCTTAGTCGGCTATTTACCCTTCAATCACATTGGCTGCAAAACCCTATGCTGCGTCGGCCCAGATTTAACTTTGTCGACTTCATTGCCTCCCTGTAGCTTCTAGTGTGAAACTACAACATGTCACGATATCGTGACACCTTTGCCTATCGTACAACTTCTATGCTTGCTATTGCAAAATCGTGACACTACTGCCTTTGTCGACCTCCTTACCACTTATGTCATGAAATCGTGACACTTCCTATCTTTGCTGACATCATCTTCTCTTCTATCGCAAAATCGTGACCCTTCTATCTTCATGCCCTTCCTCTCAGCTTCTATCATGAAATCATGACACTTTTGCCTCTTGTTGATGTCATCTTCACTTCTGTCATGAAATCATGACACTTTAGTCTTCATGGCCTTCCTCTCAGCTTTTGTCATGAAATCGCGACACATCGGCTTCTGCTGATGTCATCTGCAACTATGTCGTGAAATCGTGACACTTTCTACAACTGCAAGCTGCCAACTCAACCTATTGCGAAATCGTGACACTTTCTGCAACTGCAAGCTGCCAACTCAACCTCTTTGTAGCCTGTCGCAAAATCGTGACGCTTCTGGCTTTCGAACGCTTTCTCCACTGCCTATCGTGAAATCGTGACACTTCTGGCTTCCGTACGCTTTCTCCACTGCCTGTCACGAAATCATGACGCTTCTCCTTTCAGGCTCTTCTCTTTGCTACAAGTCACGAAATCACGATAGTTCTCACTTCAATATTTTTAGCATGTCACAAAATCATGATAGTCCTCAACTGGAATTTTGCATCATGTCACGAAATCGCAACAATCCTCACTTTGTCTTTTGCAGCATGTCACGAAATCATGACAGTTCTTGAATCACTTTCTCTCTCTTCAAACTTGTCATGAAATCATGATAATTTACACTGCAGACTTTCTCTTCTTCAACATGTCACGAAATCATGACACTTTTCCTTTCGGACTCTCTCTCCTGCAACATGTCACGAAATCGCAACACTTGCTCGTCCGAACAACTTTCCTGGCAATGTGTCACGAAATCGTGACACTTTTCTTTCTCTGCCTTCCTGCGCTTCCCGAGTCACGAAAATGCGACATGTCACGAAATCATGATAGTTTTGCCTGCTTCGTCTCTGCCTTCCAACATGTCACAAAATCGTGATAGTTTTTCCAGAACTTTCTCTCTCCTCAAACATGTCACAAAATCGTGACAGTTTTTCCAGCCGCCTACAAACTTTTTCTAACTTATCTTTTTCTTGATCTTTTGCAACTGGGCTACTCTGATTTTCTTGGAGACTTACTGACCAGCTGAAACCTTCATCAAAACACATTCTTAGACATAAAAACAAATTGCTTCAAGAACTCCTTGACATCAAAGACAACAACTACTAAGAGCTCCTTGACATCAATGACAACAACTATACTTGAGCAAAGGCAATGTACTCAAGGTACCCAAAATTGCCAACAAGAAGTAAGTGTTCTAGTAGTGATAGTGAAAGTTCTTCAAGTGATGTTGGAAATGAGATGTTGTTCCTAACAAAAAAAGGAGAAGAAAAGAAACATAGATTTGTTCTTATGAAATGTTTTAGATGTGGAAATTTTGGACATATTGAGGATGATTGCACAAATGATGGATTGATTTCTAGTTATACTATGTATGAGGATGCTTCAAAAAATTGTGAGGAAGATCTTTGTATGGATTTAGAAAAGGGTAGAACCTCTAGTGATAAGAAATCTGAAAAAGTCATTGATGTTTCAAAAGGTAAACAAATAGAGGAAGTTATAGAGGATGGTGAAGTATATCTTGAAGTTGAACTTGTTAGTGCTCTTAGTGCTTTGAAAAAGGAAAGAAAGAAGAATGCTAGACTCAATGATAAATTGGATGAATGTTGTATTGAGAGAGATGAGCTTATAGAAAGTCTTGACTTCTCTATAGCTAAGACACAGAAACTTAAGGATAAGTTAGAGTCTAAGGTTCTTGAGTGTAGAGAGTTGGAATAGAAAGTGACTTCCTTGAAAGAGGAAACTAAAGAGTACAAGGAGAAGCTTTACAGGTTTGAAGATAGCACCAAAAAGGTAAAGTCAATCATCAAATATCAAAGAAGGACAACAGATAAAATAGGTCTTGGTTTTGGTAAGAAACACATGGAACAGGTTGGGGAATCTAGTAAGAGATTTTGAAAGGAAGAGAGTTCTGATGAGGAAAGTACTTCAAAAAAAGAGTCCTTGAGTGATAGATGCACATAATCAAAAAACAAGAATCAGAAAAAGGAGAGAAAGTTTACAGGACCTAAGAGGTCAAATCAAGGAAAGTTTAAGGGTAGATGTTTTGCTTGTCATAAGTTTGGTCACATGGCTTCACATTGCATAATTCAAGTGAGGAAGGTAAATGACAGATTCAGAGGTGGTAATTTCTTTCAAGGGTATTGTTACTATTGTAAACAGTTTGAGCACAAGGTTGTTTATTGCAAGGCTAATAACAAGAATAGGGTTGGTCATAATAGATGGAGTCAAAGATCAGGTATGCCTCAAAGAAATAACATTGTTAGTTGTTATAAGTGCAACAATGAAGGTCACATAGCTAGACAGTGTAGAGCTAAAATTCCAAGGTACAGGAACAGGAACATGGGTATGAACAGGCACAAGAATCAAGACATGGATAAGAATAGGAATGATAACAAGAACAACAATAGTGACATGAATAGGAATAGGAATATGGATAAGGAGAACAAGAGAAGACATGGTAAGGTAGCTATAGACACTTATGAAGATCAATGCCTAATGGGAGTTTTACTCCCACACCGAAATTAATCACCTCAACAGGAGGTGGGGGAGGGACTAAGCTAAGAGGCTCATTCTTAGTCCCAAGCCCCAAAGGTGACCCTTTGCCATTGATGACAAAGGGGGAGAGATATGAGTAAGGGGGAGAGCCTCAAGTTAGGAGGAGCTGATTTCTATATAGCAGTTTTGAGTTTCAATGTTGTTGAGAAGCATGGTTTGCCATCAATGACAAAGGGGGAGATTGTTGGTAATTTTGGGTTTGAGATCCTAGCTTCTTGTCTATGAGTTGTCATTGATGTCAAAAGGAACTGGCATTAATGTCAAGAGGATTTATTGGCTTCAAAGGTTGAAGATTCCAAAGAATATTTTCTAGAAGATTTTGAAGAGATTCCATGTGGCAGATGAAAAGGTTTTTATCAAAACCATGGCAGGTTTAAGGGTTTTTATTAAAACCAGGTGGATGCATTAAGGGTTTTTCTCAAAACCACTCTCGACTTAATGCAAAGGTTGGAGACACTTATTAATTAAATAACTTAATTAATAAAACCTTTTTAAGGTTTTTTAATTAATTATTTATTTGATTTAGTGATTAAATTATTTTAATAATTTAATGGGTTCTCCACCTAAGGTCTAAGGTCTAAAAGACCTTTGATTATTTTTTAAATAATCAAAAGGGTTTCATAAACCCTAAAGTTGTTTCGAAGGCACCAAAATAATATTAATTCGAAAAGTTTGAATTAATCCTCCCGTCGACATCGTGCATAGCATGGAAGTTTGGCTATATAAGCCATAACCTATAGTCCAAAGCAAATGTGTAAAAGAAATTGGAATTACGCAAAGGTTGGGAAGTAAAAGCTACGGCTATCATTTTTTTCGCCACGTTTATCCGCCGCCAAAGGGTTAAGGAGAAGGAGACTCTTGCTAGCCTTCAAGCTAGCACCGTTGGCCTAGTGGCAATGACTATTCTATGAAGGCGCTTGAAGGGAGGTCAAGCGTTCGACTCCCGTCGTGGAGTGTGAGAAGAGTTTTTGCGCTCCGATTTTTTTCGGAGGCACTGTTGACCCGTGATTTTCGAAAGCATTTTTTTGGTAAGGTTTTTTAAATAAAATCTGCATTTTTGTTAAAGAAGAAGTGGTTGGGCATATTTATTTAAAATTATTTTTAAGGTTAAATGCTTCTTTGGAGATATAAGGTTGATAGTGTGTGGTTGAGATTTTTGGCTTGATTGTTGAGTGAGATTTGCTTAGAAGCTATTATTCCTTGAGCATGGTTTAATTAATTTGGAGAAATAAGGTGTAAAAGGATATATTGTTTGTATGCTTTATATTTTTGGTAGTTGACTTCTAAGGATTGGAGTCATAAGGTGTTTTATGGAATAAATATTTTTGTGGTTACTTTTATGATCTAACCCTAACTTGGTGGCAAAGTTGAGGGTGGTGTTGGTAACCGGTTGAAGAACTATCCTCTTCTTCCTCAAACAAAGGTATGGGCAACTTCTTCCATGTATATTGTTGATGGTGTATTTTCTGAAATTGAGTTTGGAGTGAAAAGGTTGTCTACTAGGTATTCTTGTTGGTGTAAATCCCATTTTTTGGATATTGAAGATTGTTTATGCATTAAAATCATTGATGAGTTTTTTGGGTGAATGCATAATTCTGGTTGAGGAAGAGGAAGCATTTTTGCACTAGGGTTTATGTTAGTAAGTCTTGCTACTTGCATTTGAGATGGTGAAACCCTTAGTTGGCTGTTTTGAGATTGATGGTTGAGTTGCTTCCATAGAGGTTGTTTTGATCAAGTTAATGCTTTACTTGATACATGATTTGGGCTTACTCCATTGAGATTGATTTGAGCAAGTTATTCTTTGCATTGGTGATTTATGTTGGTGGTTGTTTTGTTCAAATATCTTTGGAGGGAAAAGGATGTCTACTAGTTTCCTTTTCATGTAGTGATTGGTTGAATGCTTCAAGGTTAATGTTGAGTTGAATGATGTTGGTTAAACCTTGTCTATAAGCATTGTTGTTAAAGCCCTAATTGGTTGAGAAAAGATATTGGTTGTGGAAAGAACATGAGTATCATTGTTATATGAGATATTGCATGGTTGGCAATTGTTGGGTTGTGTTTCATGTTCTTGAGAAAAGCATACTACATCTATCTTATTCTTTTGAGATTGAGATTGAGTTGAGATTGAGATTGGGAGTTAAGTATAGAACATATTGAGTCTCTAACAATTCTCTTTATGTTTCTATGAGATTTGAGATTGAGATTGGGAGTTAAGTATAGAACATATTGAGTCTCTAACAATTCTCTTTATGCTTCTATGAGGTTGATGAATCACATTGGGTCTCTAACAATTCTCTTTGTGGGTTCATGCTAAGCAAGTTTTTCTTGATGAACTTGTGAGCTGATTTGGACAGGTTCTAGTGAGGACTTGTGAGCTGATTTGGACAGAGTTCTAGTGAGGACTTGTGAGCTGATTTGGACAGGTTCTAGTGAGGACTTGTGAGCTGATTTGGACAAGTTCTAGGGAGGACTTGTGAGCTGATTTGGACAGGTCCTAGCAGAGGACTTGAGGACAGAGTTGAAGTGGTTCTTTGAGAAGAACCCGAGGACAGTTTTGACAAGTCTTTGAGAAGGCTTGTGTGCAGCAGAGATTGATTTGTTCAAGCTTTATGAGTTGAGCTTGGGACAGATCTGACAGAGTGAGGAAGACTTGTGTTGGACCGACTGACTGTGTTTAGTACAGGTTGATGAGTTGTTGTGGAGGTGATCAGTGAGGATAGAGGTCTCTTGAGGTTGAGCATTGAGGACAAGAGGTCTTCTGTGGAAAGGAGTTCCACGTGCTAGCGGAATAAGAGGCAGGTGATCTTCTGAAGTATCATTTCCAGAGCTGAGGGGAAGGATTCTCCTTTGGGCAGGAGGCTCATAAATTCGTGATGAGGGGAAGGATTCTCCTTTGGGCAGGAGGCTCATAAATTCATGAGGAGGGGAAGGATTCTCCTTTGGGCAGAGGCTCATAAATACTTGAGTAGGGGAAGGTTTCTCCTTTGGGCTGAGGCTCATAAACATTGTAATTGGGAAGGATTCCCAAAGAACTTTGAGAAAGCTTTTTAGAGAAAATTTTTGTGGATGTAGCCCATGTTGGGTGAACCACATTAAAATTGGTGTCTCATTGTGTGTTGCTTTATGCATTGCTTTGATATTGCTATTGGTTCATTGCTTTGCGAATTTGAAGTTAAATAGAGAAAGTAAAAAGAGGTCTTATACTGTTCACCCCCCCCTCTCAGTATAAGCTTGTGTTCTTCATGATGATCTTCTAAAATGACAATGGGTTCCTTCAATTGCATCAATTTTATCCAATTTTAATAGGAAATGGTGCCAAATGTAGCACGAAGGTGTAGTATTCCTAAAGTGGAATGTGATTTAGAAGGTCTAGAAATGATTCCCAAAGTCTCCAAAGAAATTTATCCAAATCATACAACTTGTATGGTTTTTCTTGTGCAACTTGTCAATCTTGCAAAGTAGCTTGTACAGACTGCAAATAGTATAGTTGTATGATCTAAATCATACAAAATTGTAGCTTTTATTATTTTTGACTTAGAAAATCCACTGGAACAAGTTTTGTAGCTCAAATAGGTTGGTTTTATAATTGATTTCTCTTAAACACCTAAATTTCCTTCTTTGGCAAGTTTGGCTTGCAGTTTTATTACCAAATTGGCCTATGTACGGTTTGCACAAACCATTTTTGCAAATTGCACTCAGATTTACCAACCTACACAATAATTCTATTCAAGACAAGTTTTGGAATACTTTCCTATGATAATTACTTGCTTTCCTTCCAACATGCAAACCCTAATTCATTGGCAATGAATTATAATCATCAAAGATATTTCCAAAAATAATACAACTTCATGGAAATGTATCTATATGGATGTAAATCATTGTGTAATCATTTCATATCTTCACACTAGTTTCGTAGGATAATTAAAATCATTTCTAGTGCAATTCCAGTAAATTAACCTAACAAGTTATGCATTCAACACCAATCACACAACCTACAATATCCAAAATCTATAATGGAATTCACAAGAACATAGGATCAAAGAGACTTTTTGTATTATTTATATTATGAATATTCTTGTACAATACATCCATCATCATTGCTCACAACAATGGACTCAGCAACAATAGGCATCAACAATTAACAATATGCAATTCCACCATGAACAATCAATAACTCCATCAATCAATGAAAAACCTAAAAAATTGAATGAGGGGTTATATAATGCATACCTAGACCATTCCAAAGTGGTTTCTAATACAGCACATTACTTACAAATACCATCCCGAATTAACTCAAAATAATTCATTACAAGGTTTTACTAAGTCTAATTTGATTTTTATAAAATTCATCCCAAATGCACATTTCACCTAATTTCATTGACATTTCACATTGTACAATTGCAAACCTTGTATGTTTTACACCTACTTGTACATTTTTACACTTGTATATTTTCATAAAAAATGAGCAAAACTAAAAAAATTGTGCAAATACAAAAATCATTTCTTCTTCTTTAGGGAGGTGTATTTGTTGCCTACAAGTTCAAACATAGATTAAAACATAATTTTAACACATCAAGAATACATACCTATTCCTATGTGATTCATTTCTTTTGGTTCAATGTATTCGTCTCCTTTTCCAATGAGTTTAAAGCACCCTTTTTTATGTTTTGATGAGGAACTAGACCACACCTCTCCTATCCAAAAACCATCTTGTTCTTCCTTTCTTCTCCAAAACCCAAAAACCTCTTCTTGAGTAACGCCTCATTTTCCCATTATCCAAATATTTTAGGTGGCTTTAATAGATTGTGTACTATCTCCATGAAATCACCCACACCCCCTTCCATTCAGATAATGAATAAAAATACCAACCAACTCACGATGATGCAATTACCATCGTTCTCCAACATCATGACATAAGGCTTAATTCTATCACTTTTATGATTCCCAATTTTAGCCACAGACTAAACTTAGAATGAAATAATAATTCTTATAATAAAGTGGGAGGTTAGCAAGTCTCTTCTCAATGATATTCTTCGAACATGCTTTCATTTATTTAGTAAATGGAAGCACTTAATTCATTAACAAATTTTTTAATGAAAACCTTAGTCATTTTCGAGCTCAAGCCAATAATAATGCTATAAAACCTTCCACATCATTGTCAAGTAGTAATGTCAATCTAAAGATAAATATTCATTCTTCTTTGCAAAGAATCATTTTTTAAAAATGAAACCACATATAAAATCATATCTAGAATAAGATTAAATATGCAATAATCAATCATTCCATCAACAAGATGTATCTTATTCTTCTATAAAAATATTTGCCCTACAAAAATAAAACTTGAAAGAGTTAATCATTCCATCAACAAGATATCATGTTAGTTCACAAATCCATCTCGTGAATAAGTTTGCCAAGGGAGGATCATGACACAACTATTCAATAATAATATTGCATACAAAAAAATAAATCTTTATTTAAAATATATCTACTAAAAGCATGCATAAAGCAATGATTTTTATTACATAATACAAATATTTTCCTTTTGTATAAACTTACATGAGACTCTTCATATGCACCCGACTCTTGACCTTTACTCTTGTCAAACTCATGAGAGGTCCAACCTTTCATATTTCTCTCTTTACATAATAAATCTCACATATTATATAATGATAAATTCTCATGATTACACATAACTTCCTACTTCTAAACTTGACATATCACACTTATAACTCTCACACACAAGACACCTCACACTCATAAATCCACACTTAATTACATGATACATACTCACACTTAACAACTTGACACATACTATTAACTCAAATATCAAACTCACCCTAGTCTAAATATTTACAAAGGGACCAAATAATGTAATACCTCCAACAAGTAGGATGTAGGAGGAACATATTGATCATATACATCAAGTATTAGATACCTTATGCTAGCACAAGTTGCAATCCAATATGGAAAAGTGCACATTTGACATATTATAAATTTAGTACCTAGGCTATATTATTAAATACCATGATATCCACATAGATCTAGAGAATACCAAAGTCATCTCAGAATGAATGGTTTCAAATAATTTGATTGAGCTTAAACATTTCATAGGATCATCCAACTTTTATCATATATTCATCCTTGAATACTCTGTTAGAAATACTAAGTTGTCATTGATGTCAAAGGAGCATGGTATTCAAGGTAGAAATATTCTTCAAGGGTGATAAGTTTATAAGGATGGATAATATATCAATGATGTCAAATATGGGCTTGGTGAATAACAAACAATGGATAATTATCCAAGGCAAGCATATATTTCAGATGAAGCAAAGCAAGGAAAATATTTTTAAGTAAAGGATTATTATAAAGAGAAGGACAAAGGCTTGGGACAAAAAGGTTTAAAGGCTTGGGACAAAAGGTTTAAAAGGCTTGGGACAAAAAGATTTAAATATTACAAGAGAGGGACAAAGGTTTAAAAGTTAATATTATAATATTTAAATCATAAGATTTAAAATATTATAATATAAAGTGGTTTAAATTTAAAAGCATCGACGTCCTTGGGTAATAAAGGTAAACATATATATATGAAGCACAAATTCATTTTGAAATATGGTTTTTGAAGCGCAATTCGTATACCCCTTCATGCGAAAATCAAAGCAGAGAATAAGAGGAGGAAAAGAACACGTTTTGCGACAGTGAGTGAAAAGAGAATAAATATATCATGCTACCATTTTGGTCTCATCTGGGTGGCTAGCCCAGTCGGTCGCCTAGCTAGCGCTAAGGCACCGTGGAGCAAGAGGTTGCAGGGTCAAAACCGTGCAGGCACTATTTTGGTTGGCAAAGAGATAGAACATTTTGGTTGAAGAAGATAGAACAGAGAAGGACTTATTTAGTTTGTGTTGCGTGTTTGATTCTACCCACTAGGGTAGCCCAACTGGTTGCCCAATCTATGCTAGGGTACTATGTTGGCAGAGGTCAGGAGATCGAATCTCCTTTGCATTCATTGGGCTTGTTATGTGAGGTAAGGGCAAATTTTTTTGTTTAATTTAATTTGAGTGGGAGATATAAGGTGTAGCATGATTATTTGAAAATTGTATTTTTGCATGTTAGAAAAGGAGATATAAGGTGTATTGTGGTTAATTTGAAAATTGTATTTTTGGCATATTAGAAAAAGGAGATATAAGGTGTATTGTGGTTAATTTTAAATTGTATTTTTGCATGTTAGAAAAAGGATATTTAAGGGTTTAATTGTTAATAAAGCTTTATATTGAGAATTTCAAAAGGGAGATATAAGGAGTTATTTTTAAGCTTTATTGTGTATATTTTATAAGGGTTTTTAAAGTGATTGATTTGATATCTAATCAAGAAAAGAAAAAGAGAATTGCTAACCAGTTTTTGAAGGGGAAACAAAAGGAAAATTATTTTTGTCAAAATAGGTTTGGAAAGCTCATGCAAAAGAAGATCATCATCATTGAGGTAGATTTAGAGGTATGGTGATATAATTCCTTTCTCAGGTGGTTTTGGTTAAGGAAAATATTTTTGTTGTCATATGGTTGGAGGTATAAGGAATTATTGGATGTGCATTTTTTTGCTTGAAATTGAGAATAAATGTGCAAAGGTTATAGATCAGATTTGTGAGCAAACTTGTGCATTGGTTTTGATTGAAATTGGGAGTAAATGTGCAAGAGTTATAGATCAGATTTGGAAGAAAATTTGTGCATTGTTCATGATTGATTTTGGGAGTATATGAGAAGATAAAATTTGTGCATTGTTCATGATTGATTTTGGGAGTAGATGAGAAGGACAAATTTGTGCATTGTGATTGGTTTTGAAGTGAATGTGGAAATAAGAAAAATAGTATAGTCTCACTCAAATAGAAGGGTTGTTCTAAAGCAATTCAAAGTGTCACATAGTGCAAGGATAATGTGAAAGGATTCAATTGAAAAGGATATTTTCAGCTATCTACAAAAGGGAAGGAAAGGTGCAAATCAATAATTACAAGGTCAGTTATCAAGTGCTAGACTAGAGCTACCTTTAAAATGTGAGACATGTGGAAGAACTAGACTTAATGAATGTGAAGAACATATTGGGCATTTGTTAGTGCATATCATTCTCTATATGTTCATGAAGATAAAATAATTCTAGGTAGAATATGTCTGAATTACTTTACTTGAGGAAAGCACATTGAAGAATAGGTGAAGAACTTGATGACATCATTATGCAAGATTTGGGAATAGATGAGGATTGTTTGTATACAGTTTTGTGAGTAGTTTTTGGAGCAAATTTGATCAGTTTTGGAGCATATTTGAGTAGGTTTTATGAGAAGATTTGGAGTAGATTTGAGTAGGTTTTATGAGCAAATTTGGAGTAGATTTGAGTAGGTTTTGTGAGCAGATTTGGAGTAAGTTTTGGAACCATATTTGAGAACAGATTTGATCAGGTGTTTTAAGCAGATTTATGCAGGTTTTAGAGTAGATTTAAGTAGGTTTTGTAAGTAAATTTGAGCAGGTTTTATGAGCAAGTTTTGAGAAGACTTGAGAAAATTTTGAACTAGACTTGTGAACTTGAGCAAGGGGATTGGTGTCTCCTTATGTGAGAGGGGATTGGTGCCTATGAGAACCAAAAGAGGGGATTGGTGTCTCTATGGTTGTCCTAAAGAGAGGATTGGTGTCTCCTATGGATTGGTGTCCAAAAACTAGAGAGGGGATTGGTGTCTCCTATGGATTGGTGTCCATAAACTTGAGAGGGGATTGGTGTCTCCTATGGATTGGTGTCCATGAAATAGAGAGGGGATTGGTGTCTCCTATGGATTGGTGTCCATAAACTTGAGAGGGGATTGGTATCTCCTATGGATTGGTGTCCACAAACTTGAGAGGGGATTGGTGTCTCTTATGGATTGGTATTTTCTATGGATTTTTATCCATGAACTTGAGAGGGGATTGGTGTCTCCTATGGATTGGTGTCCATAAACTTGAGAGGGGATTGGTGTCTCCTATGGATTGGTGTCCATAAACATTGTAATAGGGGATTGGTGTCTCCTATGGGTTGGTGCCCATAAAATTTGTTGAGAAATTTATAAGCAATATTTCTCCATGGATGTAGCCCATATTGGGTGAACCACGTTAAATATGTGTCTCTCATATGTGTGATGATTTGTGCATTATTTCATTACTACATTGATATTATTGTTATTATCATTTGGATTGAAAAGTGAAAATTTTTATCTTATACTGTTCACCCCCTCTCAGTATAAGCTTGTGTTCTTCAATTGGTATCAGAGCAGGTTCCTTCATGAAAGCCTAACAACTTGAAGGAAGATCTTACAAGAACACAAATGGCTCATCAAGAAGGGTTTTCATCAAATAGGGCTCCATTGTTTGATGGGACTAACTATGCTTTCTAGAGCATAAGGATGAAGACTTATTTGATGGCACATGGATATGATATATGGTAATCCATTGAGAATGGGTTCACTCCACCTACAACTCCTCCCACAGATGCAAATGGTAAGAAACCATATGAAAATAATGCCAAGGCAATGAATGCAATCTTAAGTGGGTTATGTGAATCAGAGTTTGTGAAAGTCATGCAATGCACTTCAACAAAAGAAATATGGGACAAGTTACAGAGAACTTATGAAGGAGATGACAAGGTTAAAATGGCAAAACTTCAAACCCATAGGAGGAAGTTTGAAGACTTGAAGATGAAATATGAGGAAGATATTGCTAGGTATCTACTTCATGTTGATGAGGTTGTCAACACCATTCATGGACTTGGAGAAAGTATTGAAGACTCTAAGATTGTTCAAAAAATCTTGAGGTCACTTCCCATGAGGTTTGATGCAAATATTTCAACAATTGAAGAAATGAAGGATCTCAAAACTTTGAGCATGGATGAGCTACATGGGATTCTCATAGCCTATGAGATGAGGATAGAAAAATATCAAACATCCAAATGAGAGGTAGCATTCAAAGCTTCAAATAAGGCAAAGAATAAAGAACCAAAATCAAGTGAAGAATCAAGTAGTGGAGAAGAAGCTAATTTTGTAAGAAGGAATAAGAAGGGTCCAAGAAAACACAAAGGTATGCAGTATATGAAATATTTTAATTGTGGTAACCTTGGTCACTATGCATCTAATTGTCCATAGGCTAGAAGTAGTAGCAGTGAAGAAGAAAAGGAATACAAGAAAAAGAAAGAAAGAAAATTTTATCATGAAAATAAAAATAAGCACGGTCAAGGCAAACATGAGAAGAAGATATTTCAAAGACACAAGAAGAGTTTTTATGTTGAAGAAGCAAGTAGTGCTTCCAGTAGCAGTGATGAAATCTTCTCCGATAATGAAAAAGAAGAAATTCTATTTTTGGCCATAGAAGAGAAAGAAGATGATCCTGTTATTGAAGACCAAGAAGAAGAGGAAGATTCAGAAGATGAAGAGGAAGCCACAATTGACATAGAAGAGGAACTTATTGTTGCTCTTGAAGAGTTAAAGAGGGTTAGAAAGAAGAACTCAAGATTGAAGGCTCAAGTACAAGAGGATGAGAAAACAAAGGCAAAACTTCTACAAGATCTCACCGACTTAAAAGTAAAGGTTGAAGAGGCAAGGAGAATTGAAGAAGGTATGGCTGAACAGTTAAAGGCAAAAGAACTAGAGTGTGAGAGACTAGAACATGAAGTTATCATTCTAAGGAAGGGACTTGAAAAATTTAATGATAAGATATATCAGTTTAGGAAAAGCTCAAAAAACTTGGATGATATTATCAAAGCACAAAGATCTCCATTTATGAATATTGGACTTGGTTTTGAAGAAGGTCAAGAGAAACAAAAGGGGGAGTCAAGCTCAAAAGAGATAGAAGCATCAAAGAAAGTAATTGAAGAAGAAGAGTCCAAGACCTATGATGATATGTTGAAAAGTGGAAGCATCAATAAGGAAGAAAACAATGCACCATCAAGGAACAGGGAACATCATAGGAAAAGCAAAGAAAGAACCATGCAACCATATCCTCCAAGGCAAGATGAATATTTCTTCCAAGGTTATTGTTTCTCATGTAATCATTTTGGTCATAAAGTTGTACATTGTAGGGTTCATGGTAAGAATGATTATGGCTTCACCAAGAGGAACTTCAATTCATTTGCACCTTTCAAGGACTACAACATCATGTGTTACAATTGCAACAATTTTGGGCATAAAGCTAAATGGTGTAGAACAGTGTTCCCAAAACTTCCAAAGATAGGCAAGAAAAAGGATGCTCAAAATGTTCAAAGAGGTATGACTACAAAAGTTTGGAAAAAGAAAATTGAAAAAGAAGAAGAGCATTGTAAGTTGGGAGTAACTTTACTCCCATCTCAAAATTGATCACCTCAAGACAAGGAGGTGGTGAGGGGGTTGTGTTTAGTGTCTTATATTTCAGCCCCAAGGAGCCCTTTGCCATTGATGTCAAAGGGGGAGAATTCAGTAAGGGGGAGCAACTTGTCAAGGGGAGCAGATTGTGAATCCAGTTGTAGTAAGAGGAATTTTTTTGTAGGGTTGCCATCAATGACAAAGGGGGAGATTGTTAGAAATACTAAGTTGTCATTGATGTCAAAGGAGCATGGTATTCAAGGTAGAAATATTCTTCAAGGGTGATAAGTTTATAAGGATGGATAATATATCAATGATGTCAAAGATGGGCTTGGTGAATAACAAACAATGGATAATTATCCAAGGTAAGCATATATTTCAGATGAAGCAAAGCAAGGAAAATATTTTTAAGTAAAGGATTATTATAAAGAGAAGGACAAAGGCTTGGGACAAAAATATTTAAATATTACAAGAGAGGGACAAAGGTTTAAAAGTTAATATTATAATATTTAAATCATAAGATTTAAAATATTATAATATAAAGTGGTTTAAATTTAAAAGCATCGACGTCCTTGGGTAATAAAGGATATATATATATATATGAAGCACAAATTCATTTTGAAAGATGGTTTTTGAAGCGCAATTCGTATACCCCTTCATGCGAAAATCGAAGTAGAGAATAAGAGGAGGAAAAGAACATATTTTGTGGTAGTGAGCAAAAAGAGAATAAATATATCATGCTACCATTTTGGTCTCATCTAGGTGGCTAGCCCAGTTGATCACCTAGCTAGCACTAAGGCACCATGGAGCAGGAGGTTGTAGGGTCAAAACCATGCAGGCACTATTTTGGTTGGTAGAGAGATAGAACATTTTGGTTGAAGAAGATAGAATGGAGGACTTATTTAGTTTGTGTTGCATGTTTGATTCTACCTACTAGGGTAGCCCATATGGTTTCCCAATCTATGCTAGGGTACTATGTTGGTAGAGGTCAAGAGATCAAATCTCCTCCATGTTTGTTAGGCTTGTTATGTGAGGTAAGGACAAATTTTTTTGTTTAATTTAATTTGAGTGGGAGATATAAGGTGTAGCATGATTATTTGAAAATTGTATTTTTGCATGTTAGAAAAGGAGATATAAGGTGTATTGTGGTTAATTTAAAAATTGTATTTTTGGCATATTAGAAAAAGGAGATATAAGGTGTATTGTGGTTAATTTTAAATTGTATTTTTGCATGTTAGAAAAAGGATATTTAAGGGTTTAATTATTAATAAAGCTTTATATTGAGAATTTCAAAAGGGAGATATAAGGAGTTATTTTTAAGCTTTATTGTGCATATTTTTAAGGGTTTTTAAAGTGATTGATTTGATATCTAATCAAGAAAAGAAAAAGAGAATTGCTAACTAGTTTTTGAAGGGGCAAACAAAAGGAAAATTATTTTTGTCAAAACAGGTTTGGAAAGCTCATGCAAAAGAAGATCATCATCATTGAGGTAGATTTAGAGGTATGGTGATATAATTCCTTTCTCAGGTGGTTTTGGTTAAGGAAAATATTTTTGTTGTCATATGGTTGGAGGTATAAGGAATTATTGGATGTGCATTGTTTTGGTTGAAATTGAGAATAAATGTGCAAAGGATATAGATCAGATTTGTGAGCAAACTTGTGCATTATTTTGATTGAAATTGGGAGTAAATGTGCAAGAGTTATAGATCAGATTTAGAAGCAAATTTGTGCATTGTTCATGATTGATTTTGGGAGTAGATGAGAAGGACAAATTTGTGCATTGTGATTGGTTTTGAAGTGAATGTGGAAATAAGAAAAATAGTATAGTCTCACTCAAATAGAAGGGTTGTTTTAAAGCAAGTCAAAGTGTCACATAGTGCAAGGATAATGTGAAAGGATTCAATTGAAAAGAAGGACATTTTTAGCTATCTACAAAAGGGAAGGAAAGGTGTAAATCAACAATTACAAGGTCAGTTATCAAGTGCTAGACTAGAGCTACCTTTTAATGTGAGACATGTGGAAGAACCAGACTTAATGAATGTGAAGAACATATTGGGCATTTGTTAGTGCATATCATTCTCTATATGTTCATGAAGATAAAATAATTCTAGGTAGAATATGTCTGAATTACTTTAGTTGAGGAAAGCACATTGAAGAATAGGTGAAGAACTTGATGACATCAGTATGCAAGATTTGGGAATAGATGAGGATTGTTTGTATACAGTTTTGTAAGTAGTTTTTGGAGATATTTGAGTAGGTTTTGGAGCATATTTGAGTAGGTTTTGTGAGCAGATTTGAGAGGTTTTGGAGATTTGAGAGTAAAATTGAGTAGGTGTTGTAAGCATATTATATAGGTTTTGGAGCAGATTTGAGCAGGTTTTTAAGTAGATTTGAGAAGTTTTATGAGTAGGTTTTGAGCATATTTGAGAATTTGAGTGAGTTGAGAGGGATGGTCCTTGATTTGAGGGGATTGGTGTCTCCTATGGTTGGTGTCCAGGGATTGTGTCTCTATGGATTGGTGTCATAGAGAGATTGGTGTCTCCTATGGATTGGTGTCCATGAACTTGAGAGGGGATTGGTGTCTCCTATGGATTGGTGTCCACAAACTTGAGAGGGGATTGGTGTCTCCTATGGATTGGTGTCCATGAACTTGAGAGGGGATTGGTGTCTCCTATGGATTGGTGTCCACGAACTTGAGAGGGGATTGGTGTCTCCTATGGATTGGTGTCCATGAACTTGAGAGGGGATTGGTGTCTCCTATGGATTGGTGTCCACAACATTTAATAGGGGATTGGTGTCTCCTATGGGTTGGTGCCCATAAAATTTGTTGAGAAATTTATAAGCAATATTTCTTCGTGGATGTAGCCCATATTGGGTGAACCATGTTAAATCTGTGTCTCTCATATGTGTGATGATTTATGCATTATTTCATTATTGTATTGATATTATTGTTATTATCATTTGGATTGAAAAGTAAAAATTTTTATCTTATAATATTCACCCCCTCTCAGTATAAGCTTGTGTTCTTCAATTGGTATTAGAGAAGGTTCCTTCATGAAAGCCTAAAAACTTGAAGGAAGATATTACAAGGAACACACATGGCTCCACATCAAATTTTCATCAAAAACACCATTATTTGATAGGACTAACTATGCTTTTTAGAGCATAAGGATGAATTTTATAAAAAATTTTAAAGTCATGCAAGACTTAGCAAAAGAAATATGGGACAAGTTACAAAGAACATATGAAGGAGATGACAAGGTTAAAATGGCAAAACTTCAAACCCACAGGAGGAAGTTTGAAGACTTGAAGATGAAATATGAGGAAGATATTGCTAGGTATCTACTTCGTGTTGATGAGGTTGTCAACATCATTCGTGGACTTGGAGAAAGTATTGAAGACTCTAAGATTGTTCAAAAAATCTTGAGGTCACTTCCCATGAGGTTTGATGCAAAGGTTTCAACAATTGAAGAAATGAAGGATCTCAAAACTTTGAGCATGGATGAGCTACATGGGATTCTCATAGCCTATGAGATGAGGATAGAAAAATATCAAACATCCAAATGAGAGGTAACATTCAAAGCTTCAAAGAAGGCAAAGAATAAGGAACCAGAATCAAGTGAAGAATCAAGTAGTGGAGAAGAAGCTAATTTTGTGAGAAGGAATAAGAAGGGTCCAAGAAAACACAAAGGTATGCAGTCTATGAAATGTTTTAATTGTGGTAACCTTGGTCACTATGCATCTAATTGTCCATAAGCTGGAAGTAGTAGCAGTGAAGAAGAAAAGGAATACAAGAAAAAGAAAGAAAGAAAATTTTATCATGAAAAGAAAAATAGGCATGATCAAGGCAAACATGAGAAGAAGATATTTCAAAGACACAAGAAGAGTTTTTATGTTGAAGAAGCAAGTAGTGCTTCCAGTAGCAGTGATGAAAGCTTCTCCGATAATGAAAAAGAAGAAATTCTATTTTTGGCCATAGAAGAGAAAGAAGATGATCCTGTTATTGAAGACCAAGAAGAAGAGGAAGATTCAGAATATGAAGAGGAAGCCACAGTTGACATAGAAGAGGAACTTATTGTTGCTCTTGAAGAGTTAAAAAGGGTTAGAAAGAAGAACTCAATATTGAAGGCTCAAGTACAAGAGGATGAGAAAACAAAGGCAAAGCTTCTACAAGATCTCACCGACTTAAAAGTAAAGGTTGAAGAGGCAAGGAGAATTGAAGAAGGTATGGTTGAACAATTAAAGGTAAAAGAACTAGAGTGTGAAAGACTAGAACATGAAGCTATCATTCTAAGGAAGGGACTTGAAAAATTTAATGATAAGATATATCAGTTTAGGAAAAGCTCAAAAAACTTGGATGATATTATCAAAGCACAAAGATCTCCATTTATCAAGACTAGACTTGGTTTTGAAGAAGGTCAAGAGAAAGAGTCAAGCTCAAAAGAGATAGAAGCATCAAAGAAAGTAATTGAAGAAGAAGAGTCCAAGACCTATGATGATATGTTGAAAAGTGGAAGCATCAATAAGGAAGAAAATAATGCACCATCAAGGAACAGGGAACATCACAGGAAAAGCAAAGAAAGAACCATGCAACCATATCCTCCAAGGCAAGATGAATATTTCTTCTAGGGTTATTGTTTCTCATGTAATCATTTTGGTCATAAAGTTGTACATTGTAGGGTTCATGGTAAGAATGATTATGGCTTCACCAAAAGAAATTTCAAGTCATTTGCACCTTTCAAGGACTACAACATCATGTGTTACAATTGCAACAATTTTGGGCATAAAGCTAAATGGTGTAGAACAGTGTTCCCAAAACTTCCAAAGACAGGCAAGAAAAAGGATGCTCAAAATGTTCAAAGAGGTATGACTACAAAAGTTTGGAAAAAGAAAATTGAAAAAGAAGAAGAGCATTGTAAGTTGGGAGTAACTTTACTCCCATATCAAAATTGATCACCTCAAGACAAGGAGGTGGTGAGGGGGCTGTGTTTAGTGTCTTATCTTTCAGCCCCAAGGAGCCCTTTGCCATTGATGTCAAAGGGGGAGAATTTAGTAAGGGGGAGCAACTTGTCAGGGGAGCAGATTGTGAATCCAGTTGCAGTAAGAGGAATTTTTTTTGTAGGGTTGCCATCAATGACAAAGGGGGAGATTGTTAGAAATACTAAGTTGTCATTGATGTCAAAGGAGCATGGTATTCAAGGCAAAAATATTCTTCAAGGGTGATAAGTTTATAAGGATGGATAATATATCAATGATGTCAAAGATGGGCTTGGTGAATAACAAACAATGGATAATTATCCAAGGCAAGCATATATTTCAGATGAAGCAAAGCAAGGAAAATATTTTTAAGTAAAGGATTATTATAAAGAGAAGGACAAAGGCTTGGGACAAAAAGGTTTAAAGGCTTGGGACAAAAAGATTTAAATATTACAAGAGAGGGACAAAGGTTTAAAATTTAATATTATAATATTTAAATCATAAGATTTAAAATATTATAATATAAAGTGGTTTAAATTTAAAAGCATCGATGTCCTTGGGTAATAAAGGTAAACATATATATATGAAGCACAAATTCATTTTGAAAGATGGTTTTTGAAGTGCAATTCGTATACCCCTTCATGCAAAAATCGAAGTAGAGAATAAGAGGAGGAAAAGAACACATTTTGTGATAGTGAGCGAAAAGAGAACAAATATATTATGCTGCCATTTTGGTCTCATCTGGGTGGCTAGCCCAGCTCGGTCACCTAGCTAGTGCTAAGGCACCATGGAGTAGGAGGTTGTAGGGTCAAAACCATGCAGGCACTATTTTGGTTGGCAGAGAGATAGAACATTTTGGTTGAAGAAGATAGAACGGAGGACTTATTTAGTTTGTGTTGTATGTTTGATTCTACCCATTGGGGTAGCCCAAATGGTTGCCCAGTCTGTGCTAGGGTGTTGTGTTGGTAGAGGTTAGGAGATCGAATCTCCTCCGTGTTCATTGGGCTTGTTATGTGAGGTAAGGGAAAATTTTTTGTTTAATTTAATTTGAGTGGGAGATATAAGGTGTAGCGTGATTATTTGAAAATTGTATTTTTACATGTTAGAAAAGGAGATATAAGGTGTATTGTGGTTAATTTAAAAATTGTATTTTTGGCATATTAGAAAAAGGAGATATAAGGTGTATTGTGGTTAATTTTAAATTGTATTTTTGCATGTTAGAAAAAGGATATTTAAGGGTTTAATTGTTAATAAAGCTTTATATTGAGAATTTCAAAAGGGAGATATAAGGAGTTATTTTTAAGATTTATTGTGCATCTTTTTAAGGGTTTTTAAAGTGATTGATTTGATATCTAATCAAGAAAAGAAAAAGAGAATTGCTAACCAATTTTTGAAGGGGCAAACAAAAGGAAAATTATTTTTGTCAAAACAGGTTTGGAAAGCTCATGCAAAAGAAGATCATCATCATTGAGGTAGATTTAGAGGTATGGTGATATAATTCCTTTCTCAAGGTGGTTTTGTTTAAGGAAAATATTTTTGTTGTCATATGGTTGGAGGTATAAGAAATTATTGGATGTGCATTGTTTTGGTTGAAATTGAGAATAAATGTGCAAAGGATATAGATCAGATTTGTGAGCAAACTTGTGCATTATTTTGATTGAAATTGGGAGTAAATGTGCAAGAGTTATAGATCAGATTTGGAAGTAAATTTGTGCATTGTTCATGATTGATTTTGGGAGTAGATGAGAAGAGCAAATTTGTGCATTGTTCATGATTGATTTTGGGAGTAGATGAGAAGGACAAATTTGTGCATTGTGATTGGTTTTGAAGTGAATGTGGAAATAAGAAAAATAGTATAGTCTCACTCAAATAGAAGGGTTGTTCTAAAGCAAGTCAAAGTGTCACATAGTGCAAGGATAATGTGAAAGGATTCAATTGAAAAGGACATTTTTAGCTATCTAAAAAGGGAAGGAAAGGTGCAAATCAACAATTACAAGGTCAGTTATCAAGTGCTAGACTAGAGCTACCTTTTAATGTGAGACATGTGGAAGAACTAGACTTAATGAATGTGAAGAACATATTGGGCATTTGTTAGTGCATATCATTCTCTATATGTTCATGAAGATAAAATAATTCTGGGTAGAATATGTCTGAATTACTTTACTTGAGGAAAGCACATTGAAGAATAGGTGAAGAACTTGATGACATCATTATGCAAGATTTGGGAATAGATGAGGATTGTTTGTATACAAGTTTTGTGAGCAAATTTTGGAGTAGATTTGAGTAGGTTTTGTGAGTAGATTTGGAGTAGGTTTTTGGACCAAATTTGAGATTAGATTTGAGCAGGTGTTGTGAGCAAATTTATGTAGGTTTTGGAGCAGATTTGAGTAGGTTTTGTAAGTAAATTTGAGCAGGTTTTATGAGCAATTTTTGAGAATACTTGATAATTTGACTAGATTGTGATTGAGGGGATTGGTGTCTCCTATGGATTGGTGCATATGAACTTGAGAGGGGATTGGTGTCTCCTATGGATTGGTGTCCATAAACTTGAGAAGGGATTGGTGTCTCCATGTGGATTGGTGTCCATAAACTTGAGAGGGGATTGGTGTCTCCTATGGATTGGTGTCCAAAAAAGAGAGGGGATTGGTGTCTCCTATGGATTGGTGTCCATAAACTTGAGAGGTAATTGGTGTCCACAAACTTGAGAGGGGATTGGTGTCTCCTATGGATTGGTGTCCATGAACTTGAGAGGGGATTGGTGTCTCCTATGGATTGGTGTCCATGAACTTGAGAGGGGATAGGTGTCTCCTATGGATTGGTGTCCATGAACTTGAGAGGGGATTGGTGTCTCCTATGGATTGGTGTCCATGAACTTGAGAGGGGATTGGTGTCTCCTATGGATTGGTGTCCATGAACATTGTAATAGGGGATTGGTGTCTCTTATGGGTTGGTGCCCATGAAATTTGTTGAGAAATTTATAAGCAATATTTCTCCATGGATGTAGCCCATATTGGGTGAACCATATTAAATATGTGTCTCTCATATGTGTGATGATTTGTGCATTGTTTCATTACTGCATTGATATTATTGTTGTTATCATTTGGATTGAAAAGTGAAAAGTTTTATCTTATACTATTCACCCCCTCTCAATATAGAACATCATCCTTCAAATGGATTAGGATCTACCAATAAGTGTTTATAATGAATATTACATCAATAGTTTAGGGTGTTATATAAATGATAACGGGTTACACTTGTATATGTGACTTTGTTGTAGACAGTTATCAAAATCAACTCAACCTTAAATATAAATGTATTATTTCTTGTTAATATAATTTTTCTACCATTCTTATTGGTATAATAGTGGTATTCAAGAAGGATATAAAATGGGAATTTTAGATGCTAGAATGTCGTCATGATAAATAAGGGTGTTGGTAATTTTATACTTTGCTAAGTTGGTGTTTTTATTGAATTATTCTATTTATAGGAATTAAGCATATCATAATAATTATCTTATTTTTAGGAGATTATTATGTGTGCTTTTGAAGAGGCATCTAGAATCCAATCTTCCTTACTGATCACACCTTATTTAATTGGACAAAGATGATGTTAAGATGAGTCTACATGTCAATTTCTAAAGAATATTATGTGTAGAAATATTGACATTGATTCTATTTTTATAAAATATGTAAGAAGGTTCAAGGATCTAATATCCTATCTAATTGTTAATTAACATGGAATGACGAATGGAATTTTGTGTGGTGAGCAAAGATTCAATAATCTTGGTAAGAGTTAAATACATTTATTGATGTAAATAAATATGAGAGGAGAGGTCATTTAGCATTGGTCATGCCAACCAATTAATTGGGTAAGCTAATTTACTATTTAGTTATAGTTCAACTAGAGGTTACAAAAAAAATCCAATAAATAAAGAATCAAAGACTATCCTTATGCATGTCAACGTGAGGGCATAGGGCTATCTACAAATTCAAGGGTCATCTAGTGTAAAAAAATATCATTTAATGATAGACCAATATCATCAAGCATGGAGGGGTAGAAGTTGTCCAGTCGAGACAAGTCCTAGTTATCTATGTTTATACAAAGGAAGGAATGCCATTTTATGTTAAGGGCCATTCTGAATTTTCTAGCTAATTCAAAGGAACATAGGTCATCTATTAAGTAAGGGTCATCTTGCATACAATATTTTGACTACTTTGAGTTATCTAGCTATTATATATATATATAATATCTAAGGTAAGAGAGATCCTTTAGTCTATAATGCTAAGGTTGTCAAATATAATTTTCTATCTAGTGATTACCATCAAGCATGGAGGCAATAATGCCATGCATAAAGAGGAGAAAAATATTGTGTTCATGAGGTTTTTCATAAGAGAAGCACTAGTGAGCAAGCATGAAGAGTCACCTGCCATGTTTCATTTAAAGTCCACATCCTATCTATTCAAAATGGTCTATCTAGTGAAATATGAATTGCATGTCTTAAAGTAAAAGATATCTACGAGCTAATTTATCATCATCCATTTGAGAATTATTATATGCATGAGCAACACTAAATTTATGGGTTGTTTATTGATTGAGGGTCAACTAAAGTTATAATAGTTATCTAAATACATGATTGTGTCCAAAATATAACAAATGCAATAATTGCAAGTGGTGAAAAATATTCAATGGGCTATCATTCAAAAGAAAAATTTCTTAAGATCAGATATAAGCTTCAAATGGGAAGGACCAAGCATTTTTTAGGTAAGGCATTTGAAGGAGATATTAAAATGTTGACATCCTAGTTGAAGAGTACTCAAAACATTGATTCAATGATTTTTCATAAAATATTAGTTGTAATAAAGATCAAATATGAATGATGTTGGAGGATTCATTGAAAAGAACATACAAAATAATAAGGCATGATATAATTACAATCGTGTAAAGGAATGATGTAAATATGATATTATTTGGCACTGCTATGGTGAAGCAATGACCATTTTGTCATTTTTTGGCAACTAAAACATTTATTTATTTGGCTATGATAGGACATTACTAAATCAAGAAATACAATATTTTTCATTGGAGAAACAAATTACATATTTTTTCTTGGAATAAGATATTTGGTATTGGAGGTGAGACATTGAAATACCTAAGGTGTTTGACATTGTATAATTTTATTGGATGTTCAAAACATTTATTATTTCTAGATGTTTATTAATTATTGTTGTTAGCTTTCTAGGTAGATTAACTCACAAAAATCTTTATCCAGGATAAAGTATAAATCACATATATATCACTAACAATGAATCTCAATAACAATAATATCTCACAAATATAACTCAAATAGATATAATATCATAATATTACATGAATGATTTAGATTGATTACATTGCATGGAGAGATGTCTCCAATATATAATTTTACATGTTTCAGTACTCTAACTATTGCTTTCCTCTAGCATATGGGAAATACATCCTTTCATATTCCTGATATTGAGACAAAACTCTTATCTTACCACATATCAATGTGACTCTCCATTCTCTCTCTTGACACCTTGCACTTTCTCTCATCTTGACACATACATTATATAAAATATAAATCAACTAACAAACTAATATTTACAAGGAGGACAAATAATGTAATACTTCCTACAATTGTACATGATACATTGAAATGGTTTAGACAATGTTATGGTAGTGGAGAAAGTCCAAGTGCTATGGTATTGGAGGCACTGATTGTTGTGATGAAGTAAATTTTTATTATTTGTTGTGATGAAAAAGCATAGATCATGGTGAGTAGATGTTATATTTTTTTAATTACTAATCCTAAAACCTAAGTAATTCAATTAGAAGGATTAATGACAAAATAATAATATGTTGAATGCATGAATCTTAGAATATTATGATATGTAAGACATCTAATTTTGAACATTCAATGGTGAATATTTCATCGAGTAATTGATATTATCATTCAAGGGAAATCCACTTATCCCACATGGATTTTGGATAAGAATATTTGATATTTGGTATAATTCATTGGTTATTTAAATATTTGAAGTCGTATTTTTTGGCACATGGTGGATACCATATTTCATAGGGATTATAGAAAGCATAATTTTTTTCATGTCTTAGAAGAACTGAGGCTATCCTAGTTGGATTTATCCCATATTAATCATGTGATTAATAGTTTGAAGATTAATATAACATTATTTTCAATATAAATTAAAGCAATTTCATAAGGTTAAATGATGGATCTAGACATGTTCAAAATATAAATAATTTTACATAAACATTTTTTAAAAGATAGACTTATGTATAGTTTTTGGGAAGATCTTTTTGAGCCTAACATATTCAATATATTTTTTTTCCTATTGAAAATGATTAGATAATGAAGTTATCTGAAGGTCACATGATTGAGGGGGTACATACATATGAACCAAATACATATCAACTAATAATTATATTTTCTATTGGAGGTGAAGCTTCATGAATTTGATGCCCAATGCAACATTTCAAGATGTTTTTCAACAATTATACTATATAAGTGTGGTATCCTAGCTACTACCTTAGATTTTTTAATAATTAGGAGGCTTGTAAAATCAAAGAATCAAATAATTTAAGCCTCAAAACACCTTCTTAGGGTATACTAATGTAGAGAGTCAATATGATACTTAGGGTACAATTTGCTTCTCAATGAGTAATATAAATAGTGTGCAATTGGATCTAAAGAAGTTATCTAGATCCCATAAGTGAACCACTCTCCTACAAGTATTGAATCGATACATTCATAGGAGAAAATAACTCATGATCAATCCAATAAAGAC
Source organism: Wollemia nobilis (assembly GCA_028583015.1). Lineage (NCBI taxonomy): Eukaryota > Viridiplantae > Streptophyta > Pinopsida > Araucariales > Araucariaceae > Wollemia > Wollemia nobilis. The sequence goes on from JAQPPZ010001344.1 coordinate 1,192,542, forward strand.
AAGGAATAAAGGATGTTGAGGAAATAAATTAGAAAAATATAAGTTTATATTTTGTAGAGCCAAAAGCAACTTTAAAAACTTTTATATACTTTAGGGATGGTTTTGGAGATGTGTAATATTTAGTGGTGCATTATTTTGCTAAAAATACCCTTAAATTAAAAGATCTACTAGAGTAGAAATATCTTACCTTAGATAACTCATGGTGAATAATTTCCTATAAATAGGATCAATGAGATCTATTGTTAACATCTTTTGGCTCTTAAGGAAATCAAGGTTGCACTCTTTAGAATCCACATTTTATGGATGCTCTAATTTTGGAATAATAGAAGATTATGCATGACATTTGCTTTTCAATTATGGAATGCATAGTGATTGTAAAACTACCATTTTTATTTATGTTAATTTTCTCCTTTTATTATTTTGATTTCATATGCATTGGAGCATACAGTTGTTATTTAATTTTTTTATTTGTTGATTAATCACACACTCTCCTTACTATGACTATAGATGTATTTTATTTTCATATAATTTACTTTAATCCCTCTCACTCTTACCTTACTCACATTTATTTTCATGTCCTTAGATTAGATTAATAAGTAATATAGGGAGCCAACCTAAATTAAAAAGTCAAAGGAGGCATGTTTCCCCTTCCAATTTTATTTACTGAATTTGAGAGGTGCATTAGAACTTACATTAACATTCAATAGATTTTCTAGTATGCCTAGTGTGATAAAGGTCTTGATTTCCATGTTGAAATTGAGCCTAGTCTTAGGAAATTTTGAATCTAAATAGATTAAATTGAACCTATATTTTAAAATTTTCTTGTGAAATTGTAGGTACTTTGCAAGATAGCAACTTCATTATAAATACCAATAATATCCTCAATAAAATTTCTTGCATTGCAAAAGCAAAAGTTCATCAAAATTGACAAATCACTTCATCTTTGACATAAAATTATGATTTCCCACTGGCAAAGAGTGATTTGCCAATTTTGAAGAAGTTTTAAAAAGTTTCCATCAAGTGATAAATTCACTTCATCTACCAAATGATTCATTCACTTTCAATAAAAGTAAAATTTCACTAAGTATTGTAGTAGCAAATCACCCAACTTTGAGAAGTGAATTGGCTAGTCCTTAGAAAAGAGTGATTTGCTCCATTTGTTTTCCCAAAAAATTTCTAAGTGTTTCAAAATTTAATAGCCTAGCTCTAAATACAAATTGCCTAGTTCTAAAAAGCAAATAAATAGGCTTTAAAAAAGGAGCAATTTTCTCTATCTCATCTTAGCAAAACAATTCTATGTTTTCTAAGTGATTCTCTATTTTGCAAGGAGAGATTCTTTCATTCTCTAAAAAATTACCTTATTTACTAAATTTTTTATTGATGGAAAGCATAAATGATATACAATCTAATCTTATGAATACATGCTAAAATATAAATTAGTTTAGAAAACATGTCATCTAGTTGAGTTCATACCATACTAGAGGAAGAACACAATGGAGAAAAAAATACAAACACTATTTGAAAATGTGAACTTGATGAATAGCTTTCAACACTATTAGAAGGAAATAATAAATGGTAAATATAAAAAAACAAGGTCAAAGTACTTCATCCTTACCCCTTTATTCATCTTGGTCAATAGAAGTAGGATTCCTTAGTAATCTTGTAGTTTATGACTTCATTTACTTGGTTCTAATTAAAATTGGGATTTAATTAGACCTACTATTTCAAATTTAATTATCAATATTTTGTATGGAATGCCCTAAATATAATGAGCTTTACCAAACACATCACTACCTGATAGCCAAATAGTATTCCTAGCTAGACAATCCACTAGTATGACAAGTTCTTAAAATTGTCAAACATTTCAACTACTAGTATATTTGAGTTCCCAAATTGGGGTGAGCCAACCTCTAGCATCCTCAAATTATCAAGGCAATCCTTCAACATGATATATTCCTAGTTAGTCACTGTATGGGTTGAGTTAACAAGTAAATATTTTAAATATGGCAACCCCTTTGTACCAACCCCCACCCTAGGTTCGATCAACAACACCTAATACCAACATCAAGAATATTGTAGGACAAATGGACCCTATAGTATCAAGCCATAATTGTGTAGAATTATAAAGTGTCGCTTAATTATATGGGAACATAAGGAATTCAAGGTGCAACCTCAAATACATGTTATCGTTATCCATTGATTTGACACAATATCTACAACAGTTGATACCTCCATCTAATTAATAAAATTTGTAGTATGGCTTACAACATCCCTACCTATATAAAATTTACAAGTTGTATCCTCTTAAAAGTAATCTTATCCAAATCCAACCCCAGTCAAAAATACAAACCAATAAGTTTCATTATAATATTATGTTATTCCATAAAACTCATAGGATTTTCCATAACAACAAATGACCCAATACATGGCCCAACCTTAGGCATACACAACCCTACCTCAAGGTAAAATGCAATAGCTTTTGCCAATATAATATGGGCAAGTTTCTCAACGCTACCAAGTTATTATACTATTGGAAGATATGGCGATAAAGCTTATCTTGAAGCCACATCCAAGTATTTGCATTTGTATTTGTTATATTTACCCTTTGGACCTGTTAAACTTGAAAGAGGTACTTTTGTAAATTTTTGTAATATTTTATTTTTGAGGGTCTGTATCACAACCTTAAATTACAGGCAATATGTATTTAGATATAAATACCCCTTCATACCAATATTTTAATTATTTTTTGGTGTTAATTTCATTTCCTTTTAGTGAATATTATTTGGTTTCTATGGACACCCCATCATTTTTTGTGTTTCTATTAAATTCTATGTATTTATTTTGTTAAGCAATATTGGATAATGTTTGATTCCATTCATTTCTATAAACTATTATGAAATATGATATGGTATTAGAGAAAGTATGAATCTTCATTACACAATTGCTTTTATAAATAAGAATTTTTAAGTTTTCCCTAGGACCTTCCTTGGATTTTTTGGGTTGCTTCAGGGATTTCTTTCCTTGGAGTTCTCAGCTTTTTTCTAGGTTTTTGTAGGTGTCTTCTTGATGGTAGTTTTTAGTGGTTCTTCAGGTGTGGACTATTGTGGTTGTGGGAGAGTGGATTCATGAGCAGTTTTACATAGCATTTTTTTTGTTTTTAGGGGAACCATATGCTTTCTACTATGACTCTACTCTTTGGGATCAGTGTTGTAGGTTCGATGGGCTCTCAGTATTTTTTGTGGCCTTTTTGGGGGCCATTGGTTTGCTTGTTGTTGTGTTCGTACTAGACTTCCTTATCTGTTTCCCTAAAGCTATTCATTAGCAATGTTGAAGGTTGTCTAGGATTTTTGGTTTCATCCTCTTTGTCTGGGATGACCTATTTTTAATGCTTGTAGCTGGTTTTTCTTGTGACTCCTTCCTTTTAGGTTCTTGGGGAACTTTCTTGTCTCTCTCCTATGGTTTTATGTTCTGTGTCTACTACTTACTCTGATCAAATGGCATCTTCATTGGCTCCTCTCTTACTTGCAAGAGGATTTCATGGCCTATGGAGATCCTCATATTATTGTTCCACTTTTCAGGCTTGTGAGGGATGCAGTTTCTTCTTTGTTCATCTTCTGGAATCCCTATTTGTTTCCCATCCTCTCTTGGGTGGGATTTACTATTTTTTAGTTTCTCTACTCCACCCTTATGGTGTAGGGTGGTTTTTCTATAATTCTTCTAGTTTACCAATATTTCCCTACTATTTTGTGGTGGTTTCCTGTTCCCTTCCTGTTGCTTAGGGGCGTTTTTGTGTTTTCAAGTTTTATGTATGTTTCTGCCTATTTTCTGGTTCTCCCTTGTGTGGGATGATGCTCTGCTCCTATATGTTGGTTTTACCCTATGTGGGATGTTGAATTCACCTAGTTTTTGGTTTCCCCTTTGTGGGTTGATGCTTGTTTCCTTTTCCCACCTTTGGGGTTGTTTAATTTTGTATTTAGGCGAGATTGGTCATTTATTGTTATCACCTTTTCTTTTTCCCGCTAGATGGGCTTTTCAATTTTTAGTTTCCTTATTCCCTCGCATTTTCCTTACTTCATTATTGAAGTCTTTACTTTTGCCTTCCTGAAGGTTTTCCTATTGTCTTTCCTCAAGCCTTTCTTGTTGTCCTTCCTTGGGCTTTCCTGCAACCTTTCCTGTGGCTTTTCTTGAAGAAGTCTGGTGACTTGTTGTAATCAGGTTTTGGGTCCCTTTATAAAAACCCACTTTAATTTTAATTTAACCAACCAAAAAAATGAAATTTCCTTTCAACTTCTCTTAAAGGAAATTATTGTTGGATCTAGCAAGGAAGATTTGTTGAAGACTATTAATATAACCTAAATAAGGGTTTTTGATAAAAAACCTAGGTGGACTTGGATCATGAGGATGTCACTAGAATAAATAGATTTTCTTTAGGGGAAATATTCATTGACAAGTTCCTCTTTCCTTTCATTTGACACTCAATCTTGTTTAACTTCTTTTTTTTTACCAGATGGATACTCTAATTATAGAGTTTTATTTTTTGAGTTTTTTTGAAAACCTCACTTGTCTTTTACAGTTTTCCTAAAAAATATATTTTCTTTTTATTTCTAGCTTCTATTGTATAATAGTAGGACTATTGAGAGGGTAGAATTCTTGGTCACTATAAAATAAAAAATAATAGTGTTAAGCTTTTCTAGATAGACCCTTGGTACTAAGGAAGCCATGGGTAGGCTTCTATGCTTAGCAAAGATCTTTGAGCTACTTGGAAAAGTCACAAAATGGTCTTGCAAATTTTTCATTACATAGGCATGAGAGGATGAAATTATTGATTATGTTTTATAAAATGGTTATGCATGACAAACCATAATAGATACAAATAAACCATCAATATTTCTAGATTCTTTGCAAAATTTTAGGTGGGTCACAATTTAATATTTTTTTACATTTTACCTCAAGGTAGTCCCAAATTATGTTTCAATATTCTTACTCTTTCCATCTAGTTTTTTAATTTTTAAATATTAAACATGGAATATCCCAAACAATATTCCTCATGGGGAAACTAAAAATTTGTGCTAGAATGAACTTGCATCATTTGAATGTATGCTTGCATCAATGGTATATTAGGGGAGGCAAAGGTTAGTTGTTATTTTAACTTTATCTTTCTCCTTTATCTCCTAAGCATGATGCTTTGGAATATGGCTAGAAAAGAGGTATTAAGTCATTTTACCATGGGAGGTCTCAAGTTCAAACCCCTCCCCTCAAGAATATTTGATGATATCAACATCTTTAAAATGGTGACCTATAATGATGTCAACTCCCATGATGACATGGCAACTAGGATGACATGGAATTTTTATGATGTGGCACCTTATGATGATGTGGTATCCCTTTACATAGTAGTGATGATATGGTAGGACTATATGGATACCACATGGTACTATATGACTAATATTGTAGTCTAGATAACTGAGGTGGTAATAACCACGCAAATATTGAGGTAACTTGTGGTGGTTTATATGTCTAACATGGTGGTTTATACAAGTGACTTGAAAATAGATGCATGAATCCTAAGGTGACACATGGAAACCAATGTGGTAGTCTATATAGGTGACATGGAAATCTATACAAGCGATATGGCATGATACATAGTGGTTAAGAGAGGTACTAATATGGCATATATCCTAAGAAGGCATGTGGAAAATATAGGGGATGATGTAATAGTCAACATAACATGCTTTAATTGGGATGACATGGTAGGTCATATAACATCCAATGTAGTAGGTTGCATGCCACTTGGTGTCTCTAAGTACAGGTTTGGCCAATCACATTTTACAACTCATCAAACATGATAAATAGCTCACATAGTCAGTAGCAAACTTGGTGATACATACATTTTGGAGCAAATAAAAAAGCAACAAGTAGCATAGCATGGTTCATAGATTAGATAGCAAATTAGATCATGATAAGTGGTATCATACAAATTTTTAGAATATTTCATAGTGAGTGCATGTTTGGAACCCCCTTAGCCATGCACATACAAACACATGGTGGTCTCTTGTTCACTATACACACTAATTTTTTTAAGTTTTTAAAAGGTTTTGGAGTTTTTTTAATTTTAGAGAAAAATATTTGGGATCCATAACTTCTACATACAAAATAATTTTGAGTTTTTTTCTTCAAATCACACAATTTTTTAAGCTCTCTCTATTAGTGTTGTTATTGTTCACAACTATATGTAAATTTTTGAATTTTGGCAGAATAGTTAAGGATCATCACATGTCCTTCTTGAGTGGTCCTAACTATGCTACCTAGAAGATTAATATTTAAGCTCCACTCTAAAGTAAGGAGTTACTTAAATATGTGAATGAGGAACCTTATGACATTAATTCCAAATAAGTGAAGCATCTTTATAGGGGTAAGAATTATGAGGTTTATGATGTAATTGCTCTTCATGTTGATGATGTATACAACACTCATGTTAGTAGCACCATATATTCTAAAGTACCACTCAAGATATTTCAAGGGTTGTGTGATAAAATTGATTCCACAAAAATAACTAGATTGGAGGTTAATATTATCACTTTTTCCATGGAATCATTTGATACCATTGATGAGTATATCAGTCAATTCAAGAAACTACAAGAGGATATTTTAATTGCAAGAGTACTATCCAAAGAGAGGAGAGAACATGAAGCATTGGAGAAGGAAAGGAGCACTAAAGTGCTTAATATTATCTTCAATAATGTATATAAAATATGAGATAGTCAATGTTTTTTAGATGCTTCATATGTACTTTCTATATTCTCCTACACCACCCATTGATGAGGTATTTAAGTACTTTTTCCATCATCAAACTAGGAGAAATAGGATCTGCTTGTTGTGGTGCAGTGGTAAATGCCCTGGGTGCTGGTATAGGCCGACCTAGGTTGAATTCCCCTTGTCTCCATCCTACAGATATATGGTATAGTTAGGAATGTCCTATGTGCTGGTAGAGGTCGACAAGGCTCCATTTCTCCTATGCCCAAACTGTTGAAAGTGGCACCTCAAAAGGGGTGTTTTCCACTATAAAATTAGTTTTTAACCCAGGTGTTGTAGGTGATTTGGAGAGGAGAGGGAAATCCTCCAAGGGAGGTCTCAGGTTCAAATATCCACCCTACCAAAAAGTTGAATTGGGTATCCAAAATCCAATTGATAATGTTGGTGTGGGCAGGGTTGGGTGTAACTCCCAGGTGAATTTGACAGTGTAGAACCCCCTGTTCATGTTCTCTCAGACCAAGGTGGCCCCGCAAGGGTTTTTTCGCTTTAAAAAAAAAAAAACTAGGAGAAATAGGAATAAGGGAAATTTTATTTATAATTAGGCTAACACAAGAAAATATTGCCAAAGTTCATAGGGACAAAGATTTTAAATAGAATTAGAAGACCAAGAAGTCTTTCAAGAGTCCTACCTATAATTTTTTCAAAAAAGAAAGTACACAAGGTAGAATTTTATAAAATTTGGATCAAAAAACTTGAGGAAGCAACAAGAAATGGGGTTTTGATATTGCTTTCTTTTATGCACAAGGTGAGGATATATTTGATGAAAAAACCTCATAGGCTTATCTTGTAGTTCATTATGCATATTGGACATCCACTTCTTTATATGGGTGGATAGTATATTTAGGGGCTACTAGGCACATGATGAAGCATAAGCATCTTCTTTAAGAATACATAAAATACATGCAGGGGAAAATATTGTGATTGGAAATGAATATTTATTGTAGGTTATAGATAGTGAATGTATCAATATTAGATCTTTATCATTTGATGAGGTACTTCATATTCCTCATAATGGCCCTAACTTTATATCTATTTATCACATTTCTCATACAAATACAAAGCTATAATTTTGGCCTAATAGATGTATAATTAAATATATAGACAATGGGTTCAAAACTATTGTTTTTGGTTATAATGATAATATTGACCACATGTATAAGTTGGGTTAAATACCTACACCTTCTAACACTCTTTCTAGCAAGATAAAATTCATTAATATTATTTATCATGTTTATAATAAGAGTTAGAGGTGGCATAATAGGCTTGGTATTCTTAGCTATGGCTCCTTAGAAAACATGAGTCAACATCAAATGATTATTGGGCTTCCATGCATATTATTTCCTACTGGTAGATGTGAGGGGTGCAAATTGAGAAAAAATCATAAGAAGACTCTTCGAAAATAAGTTTATAGGTGATAATACCATCATTTGGAGATCATACATAGTGATATTTATGGATCCATGGGTACACAATCACTTTCAAAAAATACATATTTCCTTCCTTCCATTGATGCATTATTTAGATATGTATGGTTATATACTATCCATACTAAGGATGAATTTTTTAAGAGTTTTAAAACCCTCAAAGGTATTTTTTAAAATAATATAGATAGGAGAATCAAATATCTTAGAATAGATGGGTGGTGAACATATCAACTATTATTTTCATAAGTTTTATCTTCTCATGGGACTGTATATCAAAGGATTTTTCACTATACTCTTGAACATAATGGTGTCTATGAGAGAAAAAAAAGTTAATCATGGAGATGGAATGATGCATGATTCATACCAACGGATCGAAAATAAGTTTTGGGATGAGATTGTCACTTGTGTATCATATATCATTAATATGGTTCCTACCAAGGTAGTCAAGGGGATGACACCTATTGAGAGAATAATAAGGAAAAAGCCACATGTTTTTTAATTTTGTAGCTTTAGGTCTTAAGCATGGGATTACATACCCAAGGATGTTTAGAAGAAGGATACACTAAATATCTATAAGTGTACCTTTATGGGGTATTCAGATACCTCAAAGTCATATCATATTTATAGGTTTTTATAAGGATAAATAATATCTTTGATGAGGTTATTCCAACTACTCCTTCTACCCCAACACTTAAGCTATTGGATGCTAATTATTTTTATTCTTTTCCCATTGTATATTTAGTAGGTTCTAATATTTTGGTTGGCTTTATTCCCATTATATCATCCTCTTATTTTTCCTTGAGTGGTTGCTCCTGTACTATTGATTTGAACCTTTTATGGGTAGCATCTTATATATCTTCCTCTTCTCTAGGAGTAAATTAGGATGAGTAGGACACATCAATTTAGAATATTTCATTATTCCATGATGAGGTGAGGGATGATGATTTGTATTCTTCAATTTTAGTTTTTTATTTTGAGGTAGCATAGGATACACATGATTCTTTAGTTCATCCAAAACCCAAGTGGATTAAGATTTTTTGAAGGATTCTCATCCTATTTTATATCTTATACAACATCAAAAGGATCCTTCCTAAGCATTAATTTTTAAGGTATTTCATTCTCAAGAATTTATCACATATTCTTAGAATAAAAGCAAGCCAAAATAGGAAGATGTTATGATAGTAGAATATGAGGGACTGATGAAGAACAAAATATAGGAGTTGGTTCATCTTATAGAAAGGAAGAATGTTGTTGGATGCAAATGGTTCTAAAGGACCAAATATACTTTGGATGGTCAACTAAATAAGCACAAGGTATGCCTTGTTGCTAAGGATTTTTCTGAATAGGAGGGAGTGGACTATTTTAATACTTTTGCACCTATGGCTAGGATGGACTCAGTAAGAATGATTCTCTCTATTTATACCTCCTATGGATGAAAGGTTTACTATATGGATATAAAGAGTAATTTTCTATGTGGAAAAAATATTGCTCGATGCAAATGGTTCTATAGGACCAAGTACACATTGGATGACTAGGTAAAGAAGCACAAGGTACACCCTATTAATAAGGATTTTTCTCAATGGGAGGGAGTGGATTATTTTGATATTTTTGTGCCTATGGATAGTTTGGAATCCATTATGAACCTCTATTCTTATTAACAAAAATCATTCACCAATAAGCAAAAATATCAAACATGCCACAGGTAGGGTTCTTCCTTTCTCATATTTATCATACATAAAAATAAAAGTAAGCTCTTGATCCATAAAATAAAAGGAAATCTAGACTAAATACGAAGAAAATTTGAAGGAGGCCTGAGAACCTTTCTTCATCAAATACAAACCCTTGTGAACTTGGTTAAAAATATACCCCGACCAGTCAAAAAACATGGGCCTTACACTTTTATCCATAACTAAAGAATCATAATTTTTAGGGTTTGAAAGGCAATTGACCAATGCAATCTACCACCCATAGACCTTTTCATCAGACTTCAGGCCCACCACCATAGCCAAGATAGAAAACAACTCTGGGTTTTTGAAATCTTCCAGAGAAATGGAGGTTTCAAGCATGGTCCCTCTAGTAGGTGGTTTCTTTAATTGTAGTACCAATAAATTTCTCATGCTCTCGCATGGAATAAAATATTTTGCCTAGTCTGTAGGGTTAAAATCTTTTGGCTTTAATGTGGGCACATGATCTATACCAAAGGTGGTAACAAAATAATATGGACTTAGGGTGAAAAGGGCTCTACCCTAGGAATTTCTTGCAGTCCTCTTCTTTGCATCATAAAAATTTGTCATGGCTTTAACCAACTCAATATAGGGATGAATAGGAACATAAACATACCAATACAGTAGAGAATTAAAGGTGAAGGTTGTAGGAGAAGATGTAGTAATACCTGTGGCCATCCTCTCTTTTATATATTTCTAAATTTTTTGGGGCTTTTCCACATTATAGTAGTATCACCAATTCTGGAATATCTATCGATGAATTTTTTGCCTACTTCATCTTTACATCTCGCTATTGGAGAAGCAGAAGATGATGCCACCATTGCTGTATTTTGGTTGTTCTTCTTTAGGGCCATGAGAAAACACTTGTAGAGATTTTTTACATTGGGTTCAAGCTCAAAAATAAAAAATATAAATTCAGTTGTAGCAAAAGTGGCACTTAAGAGTGAATTAGGGTTTTTCTCGTCGATTAGAAAGAACATGCATGGATTGCATTAACTACGGTTGGTGGATTCAAATTTCATGTATCTCTTTGTACATCATTTCTAACAGCTTCCCGCATGCTAATATTTTTAGCCAATCGTTGGCTACTACATTAAATTAAAATCACGCTTTCCAAAGTCTTAATCATTTGCAAAGGAGGTGCCTTCTTGCCAATCGTTGAAAGGTTACGTGGCAGAATTTAAATTTTAACCGTTATGTCCTGATAAGGTGGCACTTTTTCTATATTTTCCTCTTGCTATTTGACTTTGGATGATCACCAAATTGTGACAAAAATAGTTACAAGCCAAAAAAAACTATAAAACATTAGAAAGGTACCATATAATATACAAGAATATTTTTCCATCTATTTGAAGTAGAGATTTAAGTGAAAACCATTCACTGGAATGGGTTGAACTTCACCCCGTTTGTCTTTTAGCTAAAAGGAATTAAATTATTTCTCAAAGATTATTTTGAAGGGACCCTCCCAAAAGACGTCAAACTTCTAGTGGTGGCTTGGTTTGGCCTTTTTCAAATTCCATTTTAAAATTGAATACCCAACTTTAAAATTCTTGAAAGTAGTCTTTTTATCAAACCATCCTTTGGTGTCAACCATGTGCTTTTGATGGTGGTTATAAGCCTGATCTCCTTGCTCTTCTAGCTATAGGAGTTGCATCAATCTGGACTCCATTGGTTGACTTTCTTCAACATTGATCTGGTTGAGCAACTTCAAAGCTGGTATCTCTATATGTATGGGTAGAATAGCCTCTTTGCCATAGACCAAAGAATAGGGTGATGTATCAATATATTTTTTAATTGAAATCCTATCAACCCACAGTGGTTGGTTTATCAAGGAGTGCCAAATTCTCTTGTTGTCCTTCAAAGTCCTCTTCAAAATTTTGAGAATATTTTTGTTTGTAGAATATGCTAGACCATTCTCTTATGGGTAGTAACTGGAGGAGGTCTTCAAGTATATACCATATTTATAGATAAATTCAATCATATTTTATCTCATGAAGGCTGATCCATTGTCTGTGACCAATGCATCTGGTATGCCAAACATTGTAATAAAGCTCTCTAAGAAATCAATCACAACTTCCTGATTGCCTTTCTTAGTGGGAATTGCTTCTTCCCACATAGTAAAACAATCTATAGCAATGAGTATATACTTGTGTCCAGATGACAAATTTATCTCTATTACTCCAATTAAATCTAACCCCTACTATTGGAAAGGCTCTTCAACTTGGATAGACTTCAGAGGCATAGGGGCATTTCTATTTCTTCCTATGTGTATTTGAAATTCTTCACACTTCCTTATAATTTTGAAATCATCTAAGAAGATAAAGATCCAGTAGTAACTTGTCCTAAGTATATTTAATTTAGTGGCCCTCTCAAAGTAGTGTCCACTAGATAAGCCTCCATGAAACTCTTCCAGAACTCTCTATTTTGTATCCCCTTTTATGCACTTTAGCAGTATGCTATCTATATTTTTTCTATACAACCCTTCTAGAGAAAGAGTGTATATTAAAGCTTGGGTTCTATACCTTCTTCTTTGTGAAGCATTTATATTATCTGGGGATTTCCTAGTCTAAAAATATTCCATAAGTTCATCAGTCTAGTTGGTATTCTCCAAAGTTTGATCTTGTTTTAAATTCAGCATTAGGCCTTGGTAGGCTATATGATCATTTGGAGCTTGCTTAGCCAAATATTGGTATAGGTATCTACCTCTTACTAACTTGGTTGCATGTATCTCTATATCATACTCATGTATCTTCATTACTTAGCCTGCTATTTTCTCACCAAGTTCTCCCTGTATTACAAAATTTCTAACATTAGGGTGTATCACATAGACAATAGTCTTGCTTTGTGATAGGAAGTGCCTAAACTTATTTAGTGATTTCATGATTACATAAACTTATTTTTCAATTAATTTATATCTCTCATGATTTTGCATGGTTTGTCTTAGAAAATCTATAGGTCTTTCTTCATTGTCAGCTCCTTTTTGGATGAGAACTACAGCATAAATTTCATCCTCTATGATAGCATTTAAAATTAAGATTCTGTAGTAATCAATATTAACAAGCACATGTGCTTGAGCTATTACTTCATTTATCTTTATAAAGGCTTATTTTCTTGGATCTGTCCATTTGAATTGGGCATATTTCTTTAGCAGTTTTGTCATTGGTTTGATAATTTGTGCAAAATATGTTATAAACTTGCACATAAAATTTATCTATCCAAAAAAGGATTGTAAGCCTTTCTTAATCATTGGCAAGGGAATATCTAGGAGTGATTTTACTATATTAGTATCGATATCCAATCCAAAGATGATATAACCGAGTAGAATTCCTTCTACAGCAAATATGGATTTATTTGGGTTCAAAGATATACCAAATTCTCTGCATTTTTCAAATACCTACTCAAAGTGTTCTACATGGTCTTTTTTTTGGTGATATAAGACTGTCATATTATCTAAATATATTACTATGACTTTATTAGCAAGTTTCTCAAAAGCCACATCCATTGCCCTTTGAAAAGTTGCTCCTACATTGGACAAACCAAAAGGCATCCTCTGATATGCAAATGTACCTCAATTTGTGGTGAAGTTAATCTTGTATTGATCTTCATATCTAACCCATACCTGGTTGTAACCAGATAATCCATCCAATAAGGATAATATCTCTGCCCCTACTATTGTATACAAAATTTGATCTATCTATAGAAGAGGGTAATGATATTTCAGGGAAGCTCAGTTCATGTTTCTAAAGTGAACACAGTCTAATATCGCCATTTTTATTTGTAACTGGAACTAGATTAGCTATCCAGGTAGAGTTTTTAATAGGGTATACTATCTTGGCTTCAATGATTTTAAACAACTACTTCATCAGTGCTTCTATATTTGGGTTTACAGGTATTTTCTTTTTCCTAAAGGGCTTTGCATCTTCTTCCAACTCAATAGTGTGTTGTATGGTTTCTTTCTTGTACACTTTAAGATCACTATACACCCAAGCAATAATATATGGGAAGCTCTTGCACAATTTCCTAATATGGTTTAAATATTCTTCTATACAATTAACCCCAACTTTGATCATTTTTCTTGGATCTAGTTGAACTTCCTTACACCGACATTTATCAACTTTTATTTTGTGACCTACTACTCGGTCATTATTATCAAAAGGGCTTTCAAGGGTGATCAACCCCTTTGGAATGTGGTTATTTTTTAATTATATTAGGCCTTCCTTTGTCTTCTAGCATTATGTTTCTTGAGCAATTCATTTCATAGGTCAAAAAAACTAATATCTGCTCATCATTTTCAAATACTTTCCATAAAAAATGTTTATTTGGCACAGAGGGCCTGTATATGAGCCTTACTATTTTAGACTTTTGGATGTCATTGCTGATGGGGAAAAAATTTGCTCCTACAGATGCTAACATATCAATGTGGGTAGTTTTCTCTCTAGGAATCACTTTAATGCTCAAAGCCTCAAAGGTTTCTGGGAGGTCCCACACCTTATTCCTATATACTTTAAGATAGTGTTGTTTACTTACACACTTTATTGTGACTTGATTCACAATGAGTTATGAATATACATATATCTGTAATTGCTTGACACCTAGATTTTTAGCTTTTCTTAGATCCAAATAGAGTGCTTCGTACTCAGTTGTAGTTTTAGTACAACTCCAAGTCAATCTATAAGAGAACACTTTTTCTTTACCTGTGGGAGAAATTAGAACAATACCTGTATTGGCTCTGTTCTTGCATCTAGCACCATCAAAGAAAAGTTTCCAGAGCTGATTAGTAGGCTTGTCTTCTTTGGGAGCAGGAGTCACTTGGCTTTTTTCAGCTTCATAATAGATTAATTTTCCATATTGGTTTCTACCATAGCGTTGAAATTTTTTAGAAATAATTGATCTTCTATTTGAAGTTCCTCCAAGGTCTCTTCCATTAGATCGAGGTCTTCCAATTCCTCTATCATCATGCTTACAATACTAATCTCTTCTATCTTCTCTATGTGGAAGGTGGATGGTTATTCATTAAATATCTTGATTCTTTTACATTTGAAAGGAATTTCCAAATTTGAATAGTCTAAATATAGATATCCTCCTATATTAGCTATGACTTCCCTAGATAAATACCTGCCAACGTATGGCTCTAAATCTAATACCACCACTTCTTGTATCACTATAATTTGAGGTATTCTATGAAGCTTTATAGGGATGTCTTTGGTTACTCCTATAGTATTTACTGGAGTTCCATCCAACTGATGTCACACACTACTTTTAGTATTACTATGGTAGCAGCATTGAATCAATCATACAATTATGTACAACCCATCCTCCCATTTAAAGGGATGGATAAAAATGGGGTGGTCTATTTTTTTAAGTAGTATATGTCAGATTTTCTTGCATTGTATTTGAGTAAGAGGGATTCTTTACCTTTGATTTTCATTAATCTCAAATATTCCTACAACAGGTCAATTTGACCAAGAAAATTTAGGGCATCATACATACTTACTTTCAAAGGGGTCTTCTTCATCTCTTATACTATGTTGAAGGAAGTCGAATCGGTATTCCTCTCTCTTTCTTTAGCAAAAGTTTCATATCTGCTTCTATATCCTTGAGTCACTTTCGTTCTCTGTCTCTTAGTTAGAGAAGGAAATCTTAACTTCTTCTTAGCCTACTCTTGAGTTTCAACCTCCTTTTGTGGGATAGATTCTTTACTTGTCTCTGATCTAATATTCTAGGCAAGGACTTGAGGCTTCTTTTCATAGGGAGTATCCATATTAGGTAGAGCTTTAGGGGTAGAGGGAAAACTCAAAGGCTGTATTTCTTGGGGATCTACCTACAAAGATTTCTTACCTGATCTTGTTAGAATAGTTACTTGTTCTACTGAAGGCATCATGAAATTGTGGTTCTCTTCTCTGATCATGTTCACATGTCCCTTCAAGGTTTTATCTATCTTTTCAATAGCTATTTTTTGTATGTATTTTTGATGAATCATACATGAATTTTCCCCATGCAGTTCATTACATGTAGAACACTAGTAGTTAGAATCTATAGAAGGAGCCGCAGATTATTAATCATTTGCATACACCACACTCGATCTTTCTTTACCTTTGTTACTTGAACAAGCTTGATCCATCATCACTTGTGTAAAATTTCTTGGTTGAAAACTTCTTTTAGCTTCCCTTATTTTCATCGATGTAATCTCATTAGTCAATTTTTTTATTTTTGATTGCATGTCGTGTAAGATGGCAAGTTGAGGTTCATGGGCTAATTGAGTAGGTGGCATAGGTAGCAAAGGAGCCACAAGACTAGGGGGCAGTGCTGGGAAATTCTAAGGTATTTGTATCATCAAAATAGATGGTTTCCCACTCCATTTTGGAAGCTCTATGCTAGGATAATGAGAAGAACTTGAGGGGCTAGCATTGGAAACTTGGGGAATATCTAGAAAAATTGGCATTACTACATTTTGTGGGAACCTTCTAGTAGCAATGAGATTCTTCTCTGCTTTGGATGGCTCTTGAAATATATTAAGGAAAGTGAGTACCTGTGATTGCCATATAATCATATTGATATCAAAATATAAATCCCTTAAATAATAGTATATATGTTGTTCACTAGTCGATCTCATTCCATCAGGCACTCTTTCCCAAGTACGATTGAATCTAATGTTAAAATCTACTATCTCCTCTTGAGGATGCTTCCGAATGATAGTGAACTAGTTAAGTAAGGATAAAGGATCTGCATGTTGGTTAAATTCATCTACCAACCTGCCAGCGAGTTCAGCCCAACTAGTAATAGTTTGAATAGGAAGTGCTTTGTACTAGTAGAGCATTTTCATTTTTAGAAAAACGACCAAAAATCTGATCATCACATCTTCCTACGTGATGTTGTCTATGGCTTCCAAAGAGGTAATGTCTAGATAATACTCGTAAGTTGTCTTACTTTTACCATCATAAGAGGGCAATACCTTTAAAGTTGTAGCAGGTATCATATTTTAAGCTATTAGATTCATAGGACCCGTGTGATGCCATGTGAGGTAAGTTGGAGGAGGTGCAACCATTATAGCTATTGTGCTTGCTTATGTTGTAGAACTATTCGTGATCGCACTTGAAAATACGTCGATAATGGTGCTAGGTAAAATAGTAGGTATGAGGATGGTGATATTGATAGCAGGTGTATTTGATCTAGCAGACAAAAATAGATGAACCCTAAGGCTTCCAAGGTGTAACTCAAAGAACTCAATGGGCTCTTCAATTTTTTTTGCTTTGGATTTGGTTGTCATAAATATGGATGTTTGCAATATTTAACCAGACAAAAATATAAGGTATTTCTTGGGTCCATACCTTCGAATGGAGTCGCCAAGTGGTTGATTTGGATCTAAACACAACAATGACAAAAATCAAACCTTTGAAATATAAAATATTGTAGGATTTTAGTCCCACTGGGTGTGCCAAAAACTGTTGGGGTAAAATCGTCCTATGGTTGTGATTGTGCCCATGACCTTACCAACATTGAGTAGACATACTAAATTCATAGGGATTCCATCTAATCTCTAGATAAGGTTGGTTCTTTAGTGCTTTTTATAAGAAAAGGGAAGGGAGAAATTTATTGAAAGGAAGGGAAATATAGCTATTGCTAGAACTTTTCTTATGGTGCAGATTAAACAACAACAATAACGAATACATATAACTCACAATATAAGCATTTTCTATACCTTCATGCAGAAATTATGGTTCCTTAGTGTGATTTTTATATTAATATAACATATTTATGTATAAGCTTATTAAATCCAGCAATACTTTTTATAACATGCATGAATCCAAATGATAGAACAAATATAACATATATTTTAGTAATATAAATAGAAGCATCAAAAATTCATACATACATTTGTGCACAATGAATTAGAAGCCAATAAAAGCATATTTTATTGCTTAAATTTAGAGTACATACATACAATCCTATAAACATCTAAGAGCCCAACTTTCGTCTGGGTGTGCTTTCTCTCATATATACTCTATTGTAAGCATATTTGATAGCTAACAAATTCTAAGATCTACAATCAGTTACAACAAATTTATTACTAAAAATGTGCTAGTATGTTTTTACATGGTTTCTATTGGTCAAGGAGAGAATCAAATCACCAATAGTAAGAGTTTAATATTTGATGCTTCAATCAATATCTACCACTGGTTTCCAAAACATGTCCTTCTAAAATCACATTCACTTGTTTCTATTTTTGTTCACCTGTTCAACGAAATTCCAACATGTCGCGACATCGTGACATTATAGTGCCTTGGTTCATTTTCCTCCTTCTAACCCATAAAAATCCATCATGTTGTAATATCATGACATTATAGCACCTTGGATCTTCTTTTTTCTTTGATCCCGTGAAACTTCATCATGTTGCAAAATCACGACATCTTGGGTTCCTTGGCTCTTTTTTCCTTTTGAGCCCATCAAACTTCGTTATGTCACAAAATTGTGACATCATGGGTGCCTTGGCTCTCTTTTCATTTTGAGCTTGTGAAACTCTATCACATCATGATATCACGATATTTTGAAACCTTGGCTCTTCTTTTTCCTTTGATCCCATAAAAATCCAACATATCGCAATGTCACAACATGCTTGTGAGATCTAAATTATCATCAATTTTTACTTGATACTACAATTGTCTATCTTCCAATTTTTTGGCTAGGCTTGCACTCGCTAGTCACAGCTTAGAACTCAACATTGGATGGACCAAATATCACTTCAACCCAACCTCCAAAGTGGGTTGGTTCCTTGTCAACTAATATAATATTGACTTGATTAAGCTCAATAATGGTTTTAGGGAAAAGGGTTATAAAAGGCTTAGGGTTAATAAATTATGAATTATTAGTGGTTGGATAGGGCTAACAACATAGGCATCCACAGGGAAAACCTTTGGCAAACTATTTTTAGTGTCCCACACTCAAGATTAGTAGCACCCAAAATAGAATAATCTTCATACAATAATAGAAAAATAGATATGTGCTTCAAGCAGTAATTTCAATATCTAAGATATTAACAATCCAAATTAGCAAAATAGTTAAATATTTAGACTTCACAAAAATAAACTTCTCAATAGCACATATCTAACTATGAATATATTTCAATTACTTTACAACTAGTAATCTGATATAGATGGAATGAACTAACCATAACAACATTGATAGAAATGCAAATCATTTCTCGAACCTCTTAATGAAATATATTGAAGATGATAAATCTTGAGTCAAAAATCTAAGTAATGCTCCTTCCATTAGTTTGCAAAAGATATTACATAGTAGGGCAAGCAAACACTCTAGATCTGACCCTAAAATCAAGGGTCTGACCTCTATATATAGTTTATAATGAAATAAAGTAGGGGAGACATTACAAGGATTTAGAATATGATAGATTAGAAGAAATATATATTGGCATCAATTCATTCATCCATAGGGTCAAGGAAATCTTCTCAATGTTGCATACCATGGTAGCTTGGCTTTGCAACTTGTTGGTTCGGCAATGGCAGTTAGACTCTAGGCCATTAGAAATCAAATCTGAACCGCTCATATTTCTTGAAGACTTCACACCACCATAGATACAACTTTCTTGGTTCTTGGTTCTTGGTTCTTGGTACCATAGATGCTTTTTCTACCCACTTTGAACTGACTAACCTTCATCCACCAAGAATCTACCTTTGTATGCTCATGAAAATATTAGTAGAATATCCATCATTGATGCCTTTAGTGAATGACTATGATTAAACTTTAAAAATACTCTACAGTCCAGTTGGATAAAACAAATCACCAATCCACTCTAAAAAGAATTTTGATGGCAGCTTGGATGGCTTCAACCAATTAATTGGAGCTTACATAAAAATACACTGCTTGTTGAGTGGAATATATCTCGTCGTCAATATGATTGACTAAGTCTTCAAAATGCCTTATTATTTTCTCGCGTTCATGGCTTAGAACATGAGTTGCAATTTTCTCCTTGATTCTCACTCCATAAACTTTGACTTGGATTGATTACAGAATAGAATGTATCACCAATCCGCTCAAGAAGTAATGGAAAATGCCTATGTTATTCTGGTGCCTTCTACTTCTTTTTTAGCACTTTTAACCTTCTTACTCAGTAATTTGGAGCTCGTTGCTATTATGCACTAAAACGAATGTGAATCTCAGTGGAATGGAACATTCCCAACACAGTCATTTAAGTATGTAGAATGAAGTAATATCACTAATTCACACTTTGAAAGGTGTTGACGTCATCTAGATTCGGTTGGATTTGCATATTGGGATCTTTGTGCAAATTCACTACAAAATACACTAAGTTTTAGGCAATGTGGAACACTTTGCTCATGTTTGTAAAAAAATACTAAATGTTGAGTAGATTGAAGCATTTTGTGTGGATCCACTCTGAAATATTCTATATCCTCAATGGATTAGAGCTTTCTCGTGCCTTAGAATAAATTTTCAAAGTTTTCTAAGGGAGTGGCCATTTTGGGCCTACATTCTAGTGCCTCCTAGGTGGATTTACTCGTAAATCCATCAAACTCAGAGTCTTATCCATTGGGTATTAGGAGTCAAAAATTATAGTCTTCCAGCAATGCTTCATAGAATAACTCTATACGACCATTACCCTCTAAAAACTTTGTTAATTCACCTAAAGGGTAACAGTTCATATCGAGATCATACTGGAAACACGAATATATCTGCCACTCCTTAAAAAATATTCAAATGTTAAGAAAAATAGATCTATGTTCTCCCTTTTAAGATTATTCAAAAATGACATGAATGTCTTCACAAAAATTTCATTCTTTGTCTTTTTATCCTCATGATTTTATTACTATCTTCTGACAGTTTTAGAGTCAAAACAAAACAAAAATACAATACTTATACATGACTACAAAAATGTACAACATGAAAAACACTCTGTGCTTGTGCATCTTGAGGATTTACAATAACCCTATTTGGTTCTTCATCTTTCTACTGAGATTCTTGTGTAGCATTATCTTCCTAGTCATGCTCAGCTCCTTCTATAGGTGATTCTTGCTCTTTATATTTTTCCTTAGCATCATCACCAAACAATTGGACCATCAGCTTAAGGGTTTGCAAGGCTTATTTCTAGACTACTTCAAGAGGATTGAAAGTCTCCTTAATTTGCTTGTGAATGTACTCCACCTCAGTAGTATCTTCATAATTTTTAGTGCTTCTCTTATTCACCAAGTCCTCCATCAAGTCTTGGAGTCTGGTTAAATCAATTATCATTTGTGAAACCTACTCTTGATCAATTAGATCTTCCCAAGTATCAATATCATATTCATCTTGGAGGCTCTTGGCAACACTCTTTTTTATTTATTCTTTTGATAACAAAGTTTTATTCTCCAGCCATAACCCTCTGAAGCCATTCTGAACCATCTCTTGATTGATGTCCACTACATCTTGAGTTGTATTTTCCACTTTATCATACAACAGCCAAGCCTTTTATAACAATTTATTCTTCTTCACTATGAATCTAGTAGCTAATCTAGAATTATTCCATTCCTTATTAGGAATTGGTTTAGTAGTCTCACTAAGTTTTCTATTCGATAGCTTGTAGATTTTTTTTGCTGGAATCACCATTAGTTGCAACCTGAGTGAATTTATCCATATCTTCTTGGGTATTCTAAAGCATATGGTTGGCATCATCCATACAGTCAATTATGGACTATAGCTCAAAGCATTTCTCCAAAACCTTAGACAACAGTTATTTCCTTACTTTCTTCAACCCTACTTTTGATAAGTCTAAAGACTTGGCATTTTCAATTTGAAGTTGGTGCTTCAAGCTCTTTATCTCTTTAGCTTATTATTCATTTTTCTTATTTTGCTCCTCTACTTGCTCTTTCAGCTTATTGGCCTCTTGGAATTTTCTCTACCAGTTCTTTTCTTCACTTATGATAACTTTATCTATCTGTTTCTGGTTATTTACTGTCTTCTCTAGCTTTTCAATAGTCTACTCTAGCTTGTCAATATTTTCTTTGTATATATCAACTTTGACATAGAAAGTGTCCAAGTGGGATTTTGCTATAACTAGCTCATCTTCAGTAAGTAACTGCTCAATATCCTCTATATATTCCTCCAAATGATAGTATTGAGTAGTCATTTCTATTTCATGCTTACTTGCTAAAGGAATAATGGACTTGAAACTGGGTCAACAGACATAGTACTTCTCTTTGTAGCCATCCTCTTTGAAGGCTTGGATAGCTTTTCTGCCCAAAAAATCCTAAATTTTTTGTGAAGTTTCCTTCTCATTTTTCAAATTTTCCAACATGGTATAACTTGTAGGAGGAGGAGAGGCTATAAGATAGGGAATATTAGGCTTAGCAGCTGATTATAAAAGGGTGGTAGTGACTATAGTTGAGTTTGTGATTATTGCTACTATTATAATGGGAAAAGTCATGGGAACTGAAGTAAGACACATAGAAATGTGAGTGAGTGTGGATGAAATAGCTTGTGTTTCAAAATATGTAGTAGGTTGCAATGGCAGATGTGTAATTATAGGGGATAATTAAGGAGGAATTTTAGATGGTTAAGGAGGATATGGATTGACTTGGCCCTCTGAAATTGCTAGTGAAATAGGTGGTGAATTATGAGGGGGAGAGGGCACTTTAATTTTAACTTTTTCTTTATAAGGGTAAGGAGCTTCCTTTGGGAAAAGAGAAGGAGAAGGAGAAGAGGGGATATAAATCATACCTTCACCTACAAATGTAGGAAGTTCTAGAGCTACCTTTGTACTTTATTTTTGTGTTAGTTGTATTGATTATTTTGCAACTAAGACAAGGGTCTTCTCAAAAATCTCCTCCTTATCCATCTTCTATTTTTTATAGACCTCCTTCTAAGATTTTTTTGATGTATTTTTGGCCTTTCTCTTAAAAACTTAAGAGACCTGAAATACCACTGGCTTATCATTCTTTGTATCTTCCTTGAAAAGACTTTTCGACAATGGTTCCTAAGAAATAGGAATCAACTCCACTATAGATGCAGTGGTGAAACTCACTGGTGTAAACACAAAATTCTTATCTTTCTCATTTCAATCTATTTCTATTTTGGGGGTCTCCCCACCTAGATCTAGGCACTTCGACCTACTTATTGTCTTAATTACCTTTGTGCTTGTGGCTCTATCATCGAAATAATACATTCTACTCATAAATTGTACCCCTTTAGTAAAATTTTCTAGTTTTTCTATTGAGGGCTCAATTTTGTAAAGAGCTTCAATAGAAGTTAATTGAGTATCAGTACCTTCCTCTTGAGTTTCCTCTTGTGAAGATGGATATGGAGAATTTGATCCTAGTTGTGGCTTCTTATAAATCAGCACTAGATTGTTCAGGTCTTTTGCCTTCCAAGTTTTGATATTCTTATCATATCTATTAGAAAAATCATTATCAATTACTCATCCAAACTTATATTTATTTGTGCCAGTTTCCACTTTCATCCTCAACTAGTCCACAATATTACCTTTATCCTATTTCTTTTTATTCTCAATTTCTCTAATCATAGATTCCTTCAACTAATGGCTTTCATTCTTATCTAAATCAAAATCAAATATCTATTCATAGAAGTCTAGCCATGGGGGGAACTATTCCATCTTGGCAACATTCCAATATAATGGGGTATTTTCTTATTATTCTTATCTTTTTCAAAATGAGGCCTTGATGTCTTCTCAAACTTGTGGGTCTTATCTCCATTAATATCAATGTTCCTTTTGTATAATTTGTCATCTGGGTCGTATCTCCACCTCTGAGGGATGTAGAATAGGCCTAGCTTGTCCAAGTACTAGGTGATTTGTTCACCCTAGCCCTTTTTGGTGATAGTTATATCATCAACACTATGGTAGGTCAACAAATATTTTATTTTCTTTCCAAATCCATAGTTCATATTGATAAAATCCGCTTGCCTCGAATATTCTAGAGCTAATTATATGTTTGTAACAAAATGAGGAAGTAGGAAAGGCTTACCAGTGAAGCCATATAGTCTAATAATTGTACCTTTTGTAAGGATGTACCAGTATCCTTATTTAACACCTTCTATTCTCAACAATTATCTGGCTAGTGATGGTAACCTAGGGCATTTCCCATACATTATCTTCAATATTGGCCCTAGAAATTCTAGGTTAAATCTGTAAATAGACTTAGTGCTCCTCAAATAAGCAATCCAATAGTATACAGGGATAGGATCTCCATTGTCATTATTTTCTTTTACCAGGATCTAGGGCATCATATTTCTTACAACAGCAAATAACATCCAAACCAGACTCAAACAATGCCGAAAAGAGGGTGTATTAGAATCCCTTTTCATCCTTACCAATTTTTCATGTATTCTTTTGGTAATGAAAGTTGACCAGTCAAATTAAATGGCCTTAATACCCTTTTTCTCAAGTTCTGGTTCATATATTTTCTCATTATAAATGCATTAGGTAGTGGCTATTTTCCAATCTCTCACAAATTAATATGAATTCAAACCCTCCAAACAAGCTAGCATGGAATAGAGCTCTAGGTTGACAAATTGCTCAATGGGAATTGGGGGTTTGGGCAATCCTCTCCTAGATTTAATGGTCTTGAATTGATTATAAACCCATTTTTTGAAAGGTTCACCCTCATGAGCACACCACTGCAAAGAGTAATACTCGGTTTTCTTGGATGTATTGAACTCTTTTGGCCTTACGGGTGGCTCTACCCCTAGGGTAAAAAAGATCATGACAAGCCTTGGCAGTGATGTTGAACAAGATTTTTCCCTTAGTCATCTTTACCACTTTTGCTCTTGGGTCATAGAATTTTACAATGGTTGCTATTGACTTCGAATAAGGATGAACTAAATCGTAGATATAAAAAGACAAAAAGTAGCGAACAACACAAGTACCTTGGACTGACAAGGCTACAGCTTTCTTGTATCTATCATTGATGCTTTTTCTGAGCTTAGTTCTCTCTATGATAACCAATATGGTTTCAACCACGGCTTCTACTTTGTCAATGTAATTACCCAGCTCTTCATTCTTTGAGGGTTCTACTTCTTGAGTGTCTTTGAAGGCCATTTTCGCAATAAATATTTAGAGCGTTCTTTTACTAGTGTTTGAAAAAAATTGCTATTCTCTACTCTTTTCGATTGGTAAGCATTGCTTTCAAAAATTGAATGAGCTCTAAGATTTTAGCACTTTGAATGCCACTGCATATACACCTTTCACCATTAATGCGGTCACTATGAGAACTACTTATTTTCATGCTTTTAAAATTACTCTCATGCATCTTGGCATATTAGAGACATTACGTCACTCTCTGATTGGCTAAATCATGAAGTATTTTTCTAAACTTGCGGTGTCTCTCATATTTTTATTTCCTTTGGAGTGGTGTAGGAAGCTCATGAGATCATTTGTGAATATCTCTTTATTCAAAATCAACATGGCATGAGATTTTAGTTTTCGCTCAAAATTTATCATGAACTCTGGTGGATTGGAACACAGGGTACGATCTGCTACCATCTTAGTCCTTTTAAGAGCGGATTGGCATGCATGCGGTATTCCATTGCTATATTAGTTTATTTGAGAGCGGATTGGAGCCATGTTGTATTCCACTGCCACTTAGCTTATTTTTTGCAACTCATCACTTTATTTTTTGAAGTAAAATTTTCTCTCTTTTTCTCCTTTTTTTTAAACATTTTATCAAAAAATGAAAACTTTGAAATAAAAAGGGAAAAATGATATGATACAACAAATATGTACATATATTACAATGAATCTTTATCTCAATCAAAATAGAGTTTAAGGTGAAAACCATTGACCGAAATTGGCAATATGTTTCATTCAAGATCTTCAAGATAGAAAACATTGGTTTCCTTAACTTCTGCTATTTTGAAAGGACCATCCTAGAAGGAGTCAAACTTCTAATGGTGTCCTGATTTAGCTATTTCTACATTCTACCTGAGTACAGAATATCCAACTCAAAATTTTTTGAATCTTGCCTTATCAAATTATGCCTTGATGTCAAATAAATGTTTCTGAAAGTCCTCATATGCTTGAGTTCTTTTCTCCTCTAGCTGCAACAAGTGTGTCAACCTTATCTCCATTGGATTTTTCTTAGATTCATCCTCTGTGTTTACCAACTTGAGGGCTAGGATTTCCAATTGCACATGTAGTACTACTTCCTTTCCATATACTAAGGTGTAATGGGAGGTCTTAATGAACTTTTTGATAGTGATTTTGTCTACCTATAGAGCTTGTTACAGTGGTAGATGCCAAATTCTCTTGTTACCTTATAATGATCTTCTCAAATTTCTTAGCAGATTCTTGTTAGTTGATTCTGCTAGTCCATTTCCTTGGAGGTAATAGTTTAAAGTATTCTTTATGGTAATGTCATACTTGTTGGAAAACTCAATGTATCTGGCTCCTATGAATGTTGGTCCATTGTCACTCACCAAAGCATCTGGAAAACCAAACCTTGTAATCAAGATTTCCATGAAATCTATCACCACCTCTTAGTCTTATTTCTTTATAGGAATGGCTTCTACCCATCTAGTGAGGTAGTATGTAGCAATCATAATGTACTTGATGCAGGAGCATCCAATGGAAAGCAAAATACCGCAAAGAGGAAAAAGTGTCGCGATATCGCGACATGTCGACAAAGAAGAAAAAGTGTCGCGATATCGCGACATGTCACATTATCGTGACCAAAAGCCGAGAGAAGGCTCAAGAGAGAAAAAGTGTTGTGATATCGTGACATGTCGCATTATCATGACCAAAAGTTGAGAGAAGGCTCAAGAGAGAAAAAGTGTTGCGATATCGCGACATGTCGCATTATCGCGACCAAAATATGAGAGAAGGCTCAAGAAGAAAAAGTGTTGTGATATTGCAACATGTCGCATTATCGCAACCAAAAGACGAGAGAAGGCTCAAGAAGAAAAAGTGTCACGATATTGCGACATGTCGTATTTTTGTGACCAAGAGACGATAAAAGGCGTAAGAGAGAAAAGTGTCGCAATATCACGACATGTCGCATTTTCACGACCGAAAGATACGAGAAAGAGTAAGAAGTAAAAAGTGTCACGATATCGCGACATGTTGGCAAAGGAGAAAAGTGTCACGATATCACGACATGTCACATTTTCACGACCAAAGAAAATGGCAGGTGGTTACAGGGGCCGTTATAGAGGGAATTATCGAGTGGTGGGTATACCGAATGTCATCATTGGTTGAAAGGTGAACAGAGTCTACAGTGGTAGCACTGGACAAGCACGTGGCACCAAGGTGCCATGAAAGCAGACGAAGACCAAGAGTCAAAAAGATAAACATTTCAAAAGCCAAGACAACGAAGAGGCACATGAAATGAAACAAAGGGCCAAAAAAGGGAAACAGAGAGTCATGCCAGAGAGTTTAAAAGGGGAAGCAAAGGTATGCACAAGGGGTCAAAAAATTGTTGAGACAGTGTTGCAGACGTGAAGGCAAGAGGGCCATTCTGGACCTATTTGGGTTGTTTTCTTCTAGAGTTGGAAATGTTGTAATATAAAAAAATAAATAAACTATCTTTTAGAATAAAGGAGTTTATTTGGCAGATTGCCATTATTGTAAATTTTTCTAAGTTGTTTAATGAGAATTAGGGTGAGCGATTTTTTGGCTCCCCATCAAGTGGTATCAGAGTCGGAGTTCCTGAGTGTGTGAGCAAATTATCGAAAGTGAGGCAGTTTGCACCAGGATCTGTGGAAGAGCGAGAGTTCTTGAGTGTGTGAGGAGATTGCCAAAAGTGAGGCAGTTTGCACTAGGATCTATGGAAGAGCTTAGGGTTCCTGAGTGTGTGATCAGATCGTCGAAAGTGATGCAGTTTGCACTAGGATCTGTGGAAGGGTTGTGAGAAGAGAGCGAGGAAGAATGCCTCCACAAAGAAATCATGGTGGTGGGAGAAATGTGGTACCTAAAGAAGATTTTAGAGCTTTGCAGAGGCAAGTGCAAGCCCTACAAGAGGAGTTGTGAAGAGGGGTTGAGCCAAGGAGAGAAGACCATAGTGAAGATGAAGCTTGGGAGGTTGATAATCCATCAGAAGAAGAAGAAGTAATGGATCCTACAGAAGCTAGATTAGTTAAGGCCATATCTCAAATCGGGAAGAAGCCAAAGTTTGATGTCTCCACGTATTCTAGGAATCTCAATCCAGAGGAGTTGATTGATTGGATAAATGATATGGAGGAGTATTTTGAGTATGAGGAGGTTGTAGATCCAGATCGGATCAAATTGGCAAAAACAAAGTTGAAAGGCCATGCTAGCATATGGTGGAAAGAAATGCAGCTAGAAATAAATAAGAGAGGAAAGGAAAAGATAACCAAATGGGATCGAATGGTAGAGAAGTTGAAGAGGTAATTTATTCTTGTAGATTATGAATTGGATCTGTTGAGGAAAATGCAGAGCTTGAGATAGTCAAGCAAATCTGTCAAAGAATATACAGAGGAGTTTTACCATATTTTAATAAGAACTAGATATTCAGAGGATAGTAAGGAGAAAGTAGCTCGTTACATAAATGGGTTAAGAATGAATATCCAAGAAGAACTCAGTTTGGTCAGAATAACCACCATTGAGGATGCTTACCAGTTTGCTCTAAAAGTTAAAGAGAATCTGAACAAAAGGTTTGAGGGTAAGCAAAAAGGAAGAGGTCATAGAGAAAGAACTGGTGGAAGAATAGATGGAGGACGAGATGAGAAGAAATAAGAAGCTAGCAACAGTCAGGATCAGAATGGAGATAATGATTACAGATCCCATAATCAGAATAATGGTTACCAAAGAGGAAGAGGTAGATATGGAAGAGGAGGATTTTGTGGAACCTATTTCCATTGTGGAGAAGAGGGACATCAGGCATATGAGTGTCCCCAACACCAAGAGAGGATGAATAAGAGACCGAGGGTCATGCCAGAGCTGCTATAGCAGATGAAGGTGCTAAATCAGAACATTCTAAGGAGGTAGAGAGACAAGAAGTTATGGTCACAAGGAGAATCTTGTTGAATGAGAAAAAAGAACCGGACCAGAGGAGGAGTTTGTTTCGCACAAGGTGCAAATTTTTAGGTAAGTTCTGTAATGTTGTTATAGATAATGGTAGTACTGATAACTTGGTCTCTGAAGAAAAGGTTACTAAGTTACAGCTAGAGAGGAGGAGACACCCGCATCTATATCGGATTGCATGGTTGCAAAAGGACCATAGGGCATTGGTCAGTGAACAGTCCTTAGTCAAGTTTATTATTGGGAGATACCAGGATGAGGTCCTGTGTGATATCCTGCCTATGGATGCTTTCCATATGCTATTAGGAATACCATGGCAGTTTGATCATCGTGTAGTTCATGATGGACATACCAACACTTACTCCCTAACAAACGAAGGAGTGTGCCATAAACTAAAGCCATTGAAGGGGGTGGATGAAAAGAGGTTGCTGACAAAAATGAGAGTGGAAGTTATGGGGTTTGAAGAACTTAAGGGTTTGTACCCTGAAGACCCAAATTTTGTTGAAGCTTGGAGAGCTTGTACAGCCCTAGTTACTCTGTATAGGACTGTCAACAGGAGTACTGGTAAATCACCATACCAAATTGTATGTTGGAGTAGTCCAAGGAATGCTTCTAAGTTGAGAACGATGGATAAAGGAGAAAAGAGCAGTGTTGAGGTTGAAGATTTTGCAAGTTTTGAGATGTTGAAAAAGAAGGTGACAGAATAGTACAGAAGTGAAGGTCACTTCTCAATCCACCCCGATTGTCTGATGCAGGAGCATCCAACGGAAAGTAAAATACCTCAAAGAGGAAAAAGTGTCGTGATATCGCGACATGTCGGCAAAGAAGAAAGTGTCATGATATCACGACATGTCGCATTATCACGACCAAAATCCGAGAGAAGGCTCAAGAGAGAAAAAGTTTCGCGATATCGCAACATGTCACATTATCGTGACCAAAAGCCGAGAGGAGGCTCAAGAGAGAAAAAGTGTCGTGATATCGCGACATGTCGCATTATCGCGACCAAAATATGAGAGAAGGCTCAAGAAGAAAAAGTGTCACAATATCGTGACATGTCACATTATCGCGACCAAAATACGAGAGAAGGCTCAAGAAGAAAAAGTGTCTCGATATCGTGACATGTCGCATTTTTACGACCAAGAGATGAGAAAAGATGCAAGAGAGAAAAGTGTTGCGATATCGCGACATGTCACATTTTTGTGACCGAAAGAGACGAGAAAGAGTAAGAAGGAAAAAGTGTCGTGATATCGCGACATGTTGGCAAAGGAGAAAAAGTGTCACGATATCATGACATGTCACATTTTCATGACCAAATAAAAGGGCAGGCGGTTATAGGGGCCATTACAGAGGGAATTATCAAGTGGTGGGTATACCAAACATCATCATTGGTTGACAGGCGGACAGAGTCTACAGTGGTAGCACTGGACAAGCACGTGGCACCAAGGTGCCATGAAAGTAGATGAAGACCAAGAGTCGAAAAGATAAACATTTTGAAAGCCAAGACAATGAAGAGGCACGTGAAATGAAACGAAGGGCCAAAAAATGGAAATGGAGAGTCATGCCAAAGAGTTTAAAAGGGGAAGCAAAGGTATGCACAAGGGGTCAAAAAACTATTGAGACAGTGTTGCAGACGTGAAGGCAAGAGGGCCATTCTGGACCTGTTTGGGCTGTTTTCTTCCAGAGTTGGAAATGTTGTAATATAAAAATAAAAATAAACTATCTTTTAGAATAAAGGAATTTATTTGGCAAATTGCCATTATTGTAAATTTTTCTAAGTTGTTTAATGAGAATTAGGGTGAGAAATTTTTTGGCTCCCCATCAGTACTTGTGCCTAGCTGAGGAATGTGGATTAATAACCCCTATGAAGTCTAACCCTCATTGCTAGAAGGGTTCTTCAACTTGAATTGGCTTAAGGGGGAATGATGCATTCCTTGTTCTTCCCACATACCGTTGGCACTCATCACAGGCTCTAGTGACTTTTAAGGTGTCAGCAAAAATGGTAGGCCAATAATAGCCTATATTTATGATCTTCAAAGATGTGACTCTCCCTAAGAAGTGTCCTCCAAATAGTCCGCCATGGAACTCCTTTATGACATTTTGTTTTTATCATATTTTAAGCATCTAAGGAGAACTCCATCAAGGTTCCTCTTGTGTAGCCCTTATGGTAATAGAACATATTTCAAATCCGGAAGCCTATATCTTATCCTTTGTGATGGGTTAATATTAGGAGGGTGTACCCCAGTCTAAAATTACTTAGTCATCTAGTCCACCCAATCTGATTCTCCTGACTATAGATCTTCAGCTTGGTCTTCTATTGTTGATTGATAGGCTATCACTTTTGCTGAAACTATTGCTTCTGTTAAACCTTGGCATAGGGCTCTACCTCTAACCATATTGGTAGGATGGATACCCACATCATATTATTTGATATTAGTAATCCAAACATCTCTCTTATCTCTCAGTTCACATTGTAAAATAAAACTTCTCACATCCGGATGGACCACATAAACCAGTGTTTTGCTTTGAATCAAGTATTGCCTAATTTTTTTCAATTATTTCATTACTATAAATACTTGTTTCTTAATCAAATTATACTTGACTTGATATGCATGAAGAGTATGGATTGAAAATAATATGGGGTTCTCTTCTCCTTCATCATTCTTCTATATGAGCACTGATGCATAACTCTCCTCATCTCCATAAGCATAAATAATGAAGTCTTTATTGAATTCTGGATTGACTAGCACTAGAGCTGTAATAATGGATTGCTTGATGATTTCAAAGGCTTGCTTTATTACCTCAGTCCATTTGAAATCTACATTCTTCTTCAGCAGTTCTGATATAGGCTTCACCTTCTGATCAAAGTCATATATGAATTTCCTAACAAAGTTTATCTAAACAAAGAAAGACTAAATATTTCTTGTTCATAGGAAGTGGAAGAGCAAGGATGAATTTGATTCTATATGATTCAATGTCCATACCTTCTTTGGATACCAGGCCTAGTAGCTTTCCTTCATGAACTACAAAGAATGACTTCTTAGGATTAAGAGAAATTCCAAATTCTTTGCACTTCTGAAAGACTTGTTCAAGATGTACTAGGTGGTCTTGCTTGTTGTGGGAGAATACAGTCATATCATCTAAGTAAATTAGAATTACCTTGTTGATCAGCTCCCTAAATGCATAGTCCATTACTTTCTGGAATGTGGCTCCTGTATTATATAGCCCAAAATGTATTCTCTGATAGAAAATATTACCCCATTTGGTGGTGAATGTTGTTTTAAACTAATCATAATCCTTCACCCAAATCTAGTTATAGCCATAGAAGCCATCTAGTAGTGAGAACCTTTCTACTCCTACCATAATCTGTAATATTTAATCAATATATGGGAGGGGGTAGTGGTCCTTAAGTGACACTTGATTGAGGTTTCTAAAATCTACACACAAGCGGATGTCACCATTCTTCTTCCTTATAGGTACCAAGTTGGCTACCCAAGTTGAATTCTTTATTGGATAGATGATCTTAGCCTTTAGCAACTTCAATAGCTCTTCTCTCATTATGGCTTTGATCCTAGGATTCACAGGCCTTTATTTCTACTTGAAAGGTTTTGCATTTGGCTCTAGCTCAATTGTGTGTTGAATGATCTTCTTGTCATATACTTTAAGATCCTCATATGACCAAGCTACAATGTCTTGGTACTTTAGACATAAAGCTTTGATATACTCCTCTTCTTTTGGATAAAATTGAACCTTGAGCTTCTTCTTTTTCTAAATTTCAATTTCTTTATAGATCTTCTCATTGATTTCCATGGATCTGATATTTTTCCTATCTTCATTATCAAAAAGGCTCTCTAGAGTAACCAACTCTCTAGGTATATATTTTTTTTGAGTTGTATGACATCTTATTGATCAATATCCTTAGGATTTTCCTTTTGAATAGTAAATAAATAGGCTTCTCTCACCAGAAAATCAATGATTTGTTCATCACTTTCAAAGACCTACCAAAATTTTGCTTATCTGGCACTGCAGGCTTGAAAATCATTTTGATCCCTTTGTCCTTCGTAACTCCTATGTCTACAAAAGGGTTGAAATTAGTTCCCTTAACTGCTAAGGAATCTACCAAGGTATTATTTCTTCTGGGAACAAAATTAATATTTAGGGCATTGAAGGATTCCATAAAATACCATACCCTATTTCTATATGCTTTCAGGTAATGGTGCTTATTGCTACACCTTTCCCTTACCTGATTTACAATCAATTTAGAGTCACCATATATATTCAATATTTTATTGCCCATGCTTTCAGCTTACATCAGCCCAAGGCATAGATCCTCTTTAGTACATGACAATGTTAGCCTATATGTGAAACTCTTTGTCCCTTCTTATTGAGACTGTAATAGCACACCAACACCAACACCATTTCTGCATCTTGCACCATCAAAGTGCATGGTCCAGGTTTATGTTTCTCTTAGATACTGGTTATATATATAAGGAATTATTTTCTCTATTTTTGTGGAAATATTGTATGTACCCATACTTGTCCTGAATTGATTATAATCCTCTCTGAAAGTCAGTTCATATTCAATTTCCAAATCTTCAAAATTATCCACAAATTCAAATTCCTCTAGAGGAGTGAGATTGCACATGTTCTATTTATTTTTTTCAATGTGGTAAGATACAGACTTCTTGGGTGTTATTATTATCCTCTTTCCTTTGAAGGTAAACACCATGCTAGAATATTCCATATACATACATCCTTCCAAATTTGCAGTGAATTCTCTTGAAAGGCATAATCCAAAATAAGGCTCTAGATCCACCACCACTATCTCTTGCACTATAGTTACCTTAGGTGCTCTATGTAGCCTCATCAAGATATCTTTTATCACTCCCACTATCTTCACTGGTGTCCCATATAACCATAGAACTCCAAGGTAGGATCTAGTATATTCCATATACATCTCCTCATAAACTGCTTTAGGCATAATTGTGGTGGATGCCCCTGTTTCAATCATATAATTACAAACAATCCAACCCTTCATAATTAGAGATATGTAAAAATGAGGGGGTTTATTATTTAAAGTGGCAAGCGATATTTTATCCTTTTCATAGGGAATGCTGAGGATTGTGGTGGCTTGCTTTTCCTGAGGATATTTTTTTAGATAAACTTTTAGCAAGTCTATTTGACTAGGAATGAAGAGAGTATCATATAGGTTATCTTTGAATGGTATCTTCTTCATTTCTTCTACAATATTGTATTCAGACTTGGCAGAGATAGGTCTCTCAGGCCTTCTCTCTCACTCACCATACTTTCTTTTATATTATTGTGTGGCCTCAATTCTCTACCTCTTGGTAATGGAAGGGAATCTAAGTCTCTCTTAGTCTTCATTCTTAGATCTCATTCTATCTCCCTCAGTTTCTTTATCAATTCTTTTGGGAAAATTGACTGCCTTGTCTTGGCCCTTAGGGACCATGTCTTTTTTTATTGGCCTAGGAGATAGGGAATGTATCATTGCTTTGTGAAGGAGGATGATTCTTATTTTGAGAGGGAATATAAAATTGACCTATATTTTGTGAATCAACCTACAATGTTTTCTTGCCTAACCTTGTCATGATAGAAATGGGTCCATCCTCATCAAAATATTTTACAACCATGATCTGATATGGTTGCTAAAGAATATTCACTCTTCCTTTTTTATTTCTCTTTGATTTCTATATAGCCTGTTGTAAATGGTTTTGGTACATAACACAATATTGTGAATCATGGGGATCATTGCACACCAAAAACCTTACATTCACCAAACTTGTTTTAGAAAAAAATTCAGGTTCTTCTTGGATTGCATTTACTCTAACCCCAGTGTTGTTGCTAGGACTAGGTTTTTTATCCTTGTTAACATAAGGGAATCTCCTTTGTTGATATCTCTCCATTTATCTTTTTTCCATTGAATTCATCTTGTTGCTAAGAGTTTTCAAGGTATTCTATATATCAAGGAGCATGGAGGATTCTTGGTGTATTTGAGAAATAAGGGAAGGGAAAGAAGTTGCGATAGGTGATATTTATGAATGGGGCATGGGATTCATATATGGAAGTTGGGATGACAAAGGAGGAGGGTCCATATAAGATGATGTAGCTATTTGACCTTGGACATTAGAGGTTTTCAAATTGTAGGGAAACACATATTTTGTGGGTAATATTCCCACATTAATAAGGATATTCTTAGCATGAACAACTGTATTGTAAACTTGTGTAAAGGTCTTCACCTCAAATTTTTGGATTTACAAACCTAACTCTGATTTGAGAGCTGATGTAATACATATAAACAAGGCTTGAAGCTAGTCTATATGAAAGGGAAATCCTCTTTCAGGTCCTACTGAACCTCAATTTGAAGTTTGAAATAGTTTCTTGTTGATGCTTTTGCATGGATGTGAATTGATTAAGGAGGAAAAAAGGATCAGCAAATTCATTAAATTCCTCTATAAAGGGCTCGACCAATGCTACCCATGAGGTAATGATATTGTCTTAAAGGGTCATGAACCAATGCAGAATATTTCCTCTAAAGGATAGGGCTAGGATACTGAAAATAACATCTTCATTATTTATATTATGTATTGCTACCAGATTCAAAATATCTTGGTAGTGTTCATATGTAGTTTTACCATATCCTAGGTGGGAATGACCTTAAACATAGCTTGGAGAATGTCATGCATTTGAGCCAATCTAAGGGGGCCAACTATATTCCAACTAGGATACTTTTGCAATGGCTAATTTGAAACTACATTTTGATTCTAAATTTGGGCCATGTTCCCAAGTGTAGCTCCTATTGGAGGTGGTCTTGGGTGCACTATAGGATTCTCCTCAAAAGGATTTGTGTCTGAATGGAAATCTTGATTCATATTCCTGATGACAGTATACCCTCTATAAGGTAGCTCAAAATTGAAAAAGGATTATAGGTTGTTCCTTGCGGATGACCTAATATTCATGAAAAAATTGCAAGCTACAGGGATTCACAGATGAGGGAGTCACCAATTGAATTTGTTGATCACCACTTAGCAAGGTCAAGACAATTCACAAAATTTTGATTCCTTCAGGGAAAGATAAAAACAATAAATAATATGATGGGTTTTAATGTTTCTTGCAAACAAGTCCCACTGAGCATGCCAAAACTGTTAATATCTGAATTATCATCAAGTTTTACTTGATACTATAACTATATATCTTCCAATTTTCTAGCTAGGCTTACACCCGCTAGTCACAGCTCAGAACTCAACATTGGATGGACCAAATATTGCTTCAGCCCAACCTCCAGAGTAGGTTGGTTCCTTATCAAATAATATAATGTTGACTCGATTAAGCTCAATAACGATTTTAGGGAAAAGGGTTAGAAAAGACTTAGGATTAAGAAATTATGAATTATCAGTGGTTAGATAAGGCTAACAACATAGGCATCCATAGGTAAAAAATTTGGTAAACTATTTCCAATGTCCCACACTCAATATTAGCAAAATCCAAAATAGAATAATCTTCATGCAATATCAGCAAAACAAAGATGTGCTTCAAGCAGTAATTTCAATGTCTAAGATATTAACAATCCAAATTAGTAGAATAGATCAATATTTAGACTTCACATAAATAAAATTCTCAATATAATAGATCTAACTATGAATAATTTTTTATTTCTTTACAACTAGTAATCTAGTACAAATGGAATGAACTAACGATAACGACATTGATAGAAATACAATTCACAAATCGAACCTCTTAATGAAATATATTGAATATAATAAATCTTGAGTCAAAAATTTGAGTAATGCTCCTTCCATTAGTTTTCAAAAGATAGTACATAATAGGGCAACCAAACACTCTAGAGCCAACCCTAAAAATTGATGGTTCGACCTCTGTATATAGTTTACAATGAAATAAAGTAGGATAGACATTACAAGGATTCAAAATATGATAGATCAGTAGAAATATATGCTAACATCATTTAATTCATCCACAAGGTCTAAGAAATATGATCAATATCGTGCACCATGGCAACTTGGCTCTAGAACTTACTGGTTTGGAAATGGCAATTAGACTCTAGGTCGTTAGAAACCAGATCTTAAATTCTCATCTTTCTTGAATACTTCACACCACCGTAGATCTACAACTATCATGTTTCTTGGTTCTTGGTACTACAAATGCTTTGTCTACCCGCTTCGAACTGACTGGCCTTCATCTACCAAGAATTTGCCTTTGTATACTTGTAAAAATGTTAGCATAATATCTACCATTGATGCCTTAAGTGAATGGTTGCAATTAAACTTTAACAATACTCTACAGTCTAGAGGGATAGAACAAATTGCCAATCTGCTCTAAAAATAATGCTGATGTCATCTTGGATGGATTCAGCTAGCAGATTGGAGCTTACATACAAAATACACTGCTTACTGAATGGAATATAGCTCATTGTTAATTAAGTCTTCAAAACACCTTATTCCTTTCTCGCATCTGTGGTTTAGAACACGAGTTGCAATCTGCTCCTTGATTC
Source organism: Wollemia nobilis (assembly GCA_028583015.1). Taxonomy (NCBI): domain Eukaryota; kingdom Viridiplantae; phylum Streptophyta; class Pinopsida; order Araucariales; family Araucariaceae; genus Wollemia; species Wollemia nobilis. The sequence goes on from JAQPPZ010001344.1 coordinate 1,230,024, forward strand.
TCGCTCCATCAGCTTTGACTTGGATTGACTACATAATATAATGTATTGCCAATATGCTCAAGAAGTAATGGAAAATACCTTTGCGCTATTTTGCTACCTTCTACTTGTTTTTGAGCACTTTTAACCTTCTTACTCAACAGCATGGAGCTCGTCGCTATTTCACACTAAAATGAATGCAAATCTCAGCGGAATGGAATATTCCCAATACTTAGTTGCTTAAGTGCATGGAATGAAGTGATGCTACTAATATGTACTTTGAAATGTGTTGACATCCTCTAGACTTAGTTGGATTTGTGGATTGGGATCTTCGTGCAAAATTTCTACAAACTACACTAAGTTTTGGGCGACGTGGAACACTTTGCTCATATTTGAAAAAAAACTAAGTATTGAGTGGATTGAAGCATTCTACGTGGATCCACTCTAAAATAATCTATATCCTTAGTGGATTGGAGCTTTCTCATGACTTAAAATAAATTTTCAAAATTTTCTAAGGATGTGGTCATTTTGGGCCTACAAGGCTTTGTGCCTTAGTTTTTTTCTTTGTCTCTCCTTTGCAAAAATTGAAAACTAGTTTGGGCTTCAAAATATTCATTATCTTTAGTGTGGTATTTTTAGACTAACAATCCCATAACATTTGATCCAATTACGTCTACCAAATATTATACCCATACTCTCAATATCAAGTTGTTTCTGGAAGAGCATATGTCAAAACCCCCTCCGAAGGAAGCCTACCAAAATCACCAATTCCTTTATCGAAATTCAAAAATAAGGTAATTTTCTCCATGCTAGTTATGGTGGCAGGGTTAGAATCGGACACACAAGTATATGGATGGTATATTGTGGTAGCACAATGTATGCCAAATCCTAAATTGTATGACACTTCTTGTGTATATAAGCACATAGTGCCAATTTTCTTTGATTGACCAGTGTAACTGGCTCAGAAAATGCATGCAAGCTTATTCAAGATATAGAGGGATTCTCAAGAATTTTTTAGGTATTCTTCTTACCTAATATGGATTTTGGTTTTCTTTCAATCGAAGAAACTAGAGTTCATTTCTACAACCCAAAAATATAAATAAGAAACTATTTTGTCTATATATGAATGGACAACAGTGCTCTCAAAAGTAAAGTCATACTATTATTTTAACATGGAATTCCTAGGCCCTGCCTTGCGAATTATGTATGGTGCAGTACAGAGAATTCCTCAAAAAATATGAGATACTCTGCAACACCCTCATGCGAAAGAAGGATATTGATTCATTTTAACGTAGGGAGTAGTCATCAGTTTATACGACTTCATAGGGAAACCTTTCTTACTCCCACATTATTTTCACTGAGTGATTATTTGCCTTAGAGTAAATAAGACAAACTGAATACATCAATAGTAAATTTGACATAGGGATTGGAAAACTTGGCACATGCCAATGCCTTTCTAGTTTGAATGAGTCATTGTAGCAAAGAAAGGGGACCATAGGTGAATCACTCGAGATCTAAAAAGCTTGAAGTTAATAGAATTTTTGTAGATATGGAAGTATGACCCCATTGCAGGTTTGCACAAATACAAGCTTCTCTCAACCAGACTCCTTTCAAATAATTTCATTCATCAAAAAGACAAATTGACAAGCAAGGCAGGAACAATGAAGAAGATGAAGCGCTAGAATGGCATGTAGAAAAAATACAACCATTGGCCCCATGGCATGACTTCTACGAACATATGATGGATTGGAACCCCAAATATGATCTGAGACATGCGTTAGATGAAAACGTTATTAAAATAATGAAGAAAATGGGAAAAAACTGGATGCATAAAAAAATCCTAGCTTGGTGGCAAATGAGGATACAAACTGAAATAAACTCTATATTGGGAATAAAAGTTGATAATGAATCTATCAAGAGATATGAAAAATATCATGCCACATGGTCTGATACTCTTGCAGACAAAGTCTTGCCAAGTATCAACAACATCGTAGTTTTGTCCACCACTGAAAAGGGGGAAACTAGTTGATAAAAAGGAAAGGAAATTATTGTTGAACAAACAAAAATTCCAAAAAAAATGGTTTACAAATTCATTCCCCCTTCCTCATCAGACCCAAAATCTGATTATGATGCTCCTCTCATCTAGATAAAGAGAAAAGCAGAGTTTGTAGAGGCAAGGGAATAGAAGAAAATAAGGTAGGAAGAACTACATACTGATCTTGAGACAGGGAACAAGGAAAAAAATGTAGAGGAAAACATAGAACTCCTTGAATAGTAGGATGCCAACACCCAATATTTTAATAAAGTGATTAAATATTCCATTCCCACTAAAGAAACCCCTGCTGAACAACTAGTCTATGCTAAAGATGCACCGGATACTAGAGGTACGAGCCCATAATATATATTAGGTATGTCTCCTATAAATATTAGTACATCTTATTCTTAAAATCCCCAGATAAACTCTCCTCCCCATTCTACAAATAAATATAATGCTTCTTCTCCTTATAATCAACAACCTCCACTATCGCCATCATCAAGACAACCTGATCCAAAAGCATCCTCATTTGCTCCCCCAAATATACTCACAGGACTACCAAATGTGGATGCCTCAATAATTACCATTTCTTTCCCTTATACTGCCAATCTCCCTAACTTCCAATCCATTCCTACCTCCTCTTATGAAAGTCACCCTACCATTGCCAAACTAAAAATATTGAAGAAAGTAACCCTTAATGCTTCAGACTAGTTGAAGTCTCACAATGCTCAAAATTCTAAGAACATAGCTTGTGCTAGAGAAGGAATAGCTCTAGATCCCATCAATATGCAGCGTTCAACTATGAATATGATGCCCTTGGTTCATAATCCAAAAGGGGAAATGACCTTAGAATATTATCAAGCTGAGATAATCATTGAAGATATCACTCAACTACCTATGGAAGACAAATGGGGAAAATCCCAAGCTCACATGGGGACTATATACTTAAATGTTCAGTATTATAAGGATAAATACCTCAGAGTTGAACAGGCAAGGAAACATTTGTAGGAGGCCTTAAGTGAGCAAAAGATAATTGAAAAGGCTCTAAATAATGAGGTAAAGAAATGGTATCAAATATTTAATGAAGTGGTACCATATAAGGAACAAGAAAATAAGGCCACTAAACAAATCCAGGTGTTGAATCAGTAGGTAGAGGACCTACATAAACAAATCCAATATGGCACTGGCAAGACCAATGGGCTATCCAAATAAAGGGCCAAGGTGGTCAAGAAGGAAATGTTCAATGACATCTAGAATATGGGCTTAAAATAAAGGCCTATGTTATTATACTTGGCCAAAATTAAGGAGACATTGTGTCAAGTAGAAGATAAATTTATTGCATCTATCAACTTCCTAAAATCAAGGCTATCTGCAGCAACAAAGATCCAAGTTCTAGCAAAAAGCACACAGGGAAAAGTTGGAAACAAAGCCCAAGATGAAAAATGGTGCCAAGCTAAAATAGCTACCAGAACTTTCTTCAGAAGGCACAAGCTACTAATAGAAAGTGCTAAAATAATGTGAGAACTCAAAGCAGAAGCTAAGGGAATATTAAAATAGGTGAGCATAGTAGAGAACTGCATTATACCAAGCTTCTAGGATCAAAATTCAAAATTCTTGGAGGAAGATGGACTGAAAGCTTCTTGGAAAGATTTCATAGAAGATGAATCAGAGATAGAAAGCTGGGAAGAGCCAATCCAAGGAGACCAAATTTTTAATATGGCTCAAGACCTTACCTAGATCAACTCTTGTCTGCATGTTGTACATGAGGTTAAAATTTATGTCCTATGACAAAGTAGAAGAGTTAGAGTATTTATACTTAACTGTCATGGAGACTTTTGACCTAGATGCAGAGACTTGGAAAAGGTCTTGTGCCACTTATAATGAAGTTGTTCAGGAGATAGAAAAACATGAAAAGGCTAAAAAATAATCAACAAGTAGTACAGTAGCACTAGGGCAAGAAGACACAGAGAAATCGACTAAGGAAGACACTCTTGACGAATGATTGCATAGAGCAAGAAACACAATTTTACTCGGTATCACTCCCCTTTCTCTCTTTTTTTATTCTTTTTACTCCATTCTCCTATAGATAAAGGCTCTAGATTATTATATTCAGCTAGAATAATTCCCCCATGAGGTGCCAATAATATAGGTCAAAATGACTACATCAAGGGGAGTAAGGATATGTCTTCTCGAAATTTTTCTAAGTGTAGGGGAAACATCATGATTTCACGATATTTTGGAGCTCACAGGCTAAGTCAAGTAAACATCATGATTTCACGATATTTTGGATCCCACTAACTAATTCAAGGAGAAACTTCATGACCTCACAACATTTTGAAGCCCACAAGCTAAGTATGGAATATGGTCACAATATCATGATATTTTGGCACCCGTAGGCCATCACTAGGAAAAATATGATTTTGCGACATGCCAATATTTTGCTAGCCGAAGAATTAAAATTAAAGAAGTGGAGTACAGTTGGGCCATGACTTCTCCAAGAATATAGAGGTGGATATGCAATAACAAGAAGATCTCAACCATTTGTTTTTGAATATCCCATACTCTCTTAATTGTCAATTTACCAGAATGAGCAAATGGGTACATTATTGTAACAGCTTTTAATTTTTTTGTTATGTAAAATATATATATAGGATGAGTGACCCTAACAAATGGTCGACTTTTGGATGTTTACAAGGCAATGTACACAGGATTCTAAAAGCAATAAAAGACTACTCGTTTTGGTTTCTATCTCACTGGTGTTTGATAAAGTATGTATGGATTGTTGATTTCTATATAAACTACATTGAATACAAATCACCTTAATTCTCATTATGGATTTCTACATTTTAAGTTTCACTAGCTTTAAAATTAACAGTTCTAATAGATTTTAGCTTGTTTAAATTTGCACCAGAGGACTGGTTATTCTAATTTTTATGGTTCAAAGAATACTTATTTGTAAAAGGCTATAGATGTTTCTTTGTTGTTATCTAATCTGCACCATCTAAACATTTCTAGCAATAGTTATATTTCCATCTATTTATGCACTTTACTCTCCTCCATTTTTTAAAATAAAGCAAGGAACCAACCTTCTCTAGAGATTGAACCGGGTAAACTCTATTTTAAACCTGGTATTTATTGGCAAAGTCTTGGATGCAAATGTAATTAAAGGCAGATTTTACACCAACAGGTTTATCTTTGTCAAAGAAGAGTTTGGGACCTATAGTGGTGTTCCCATTGAATTCATAAAAATGTGATATAGGATGGGAAAGAGATGTCACAAAGGATATCTTTGGGGATTTTCCATGTATCTAACCCTCTATATCACCTCTAGGATAGTGATAGTTTGTTAGCTTAGATTTTTGTGTTTGATAGATTGATTGAAGAACACCTACATTTCTTTGACTAAGCTCAACTTAAATATATCCCTAATGTAGCATACAAATGCAACAAAAAGGTCTAAAAATAAAATTATTTTGTTTTTTTTATGATGAAGTAAATGACTATTTCTCTTTTGAAGGTAAGGATGCAAGAAATTGCAGCAGTTTCAATTTAATGTTAAAGCTTAAAGATTTAGTTGGTCCCCTATATGATTAAGACTCAATTGGTTTCTCCCTTCCCTTTTGTTTATTTTTTCAAATAGATAGAAATAAAAACTAATATAATTAGACAATAAAAAACCCAAGTCCTAAATACTTTAATAAAAGGAAACTAAAATAAAAGAACCTTTTTTGCCACAAAGATAAAAGCATTGTCAATCCATCAATTCATCATCAGTGCTTTTACCTATTGATGATAATTTCACTTTTGTGTAAAACAAACAAAATATATAATCAATGGCAAAGGGGTCTATATAACCTAGTAGATAATTTTGGACTTCCTTGAACAGTAATCAAGTCTCTTTTTAGATAGATGTAAAAATAACAAAAATGATAAATGCATGAAATAAATGCTTGGTGGTAAAAGCACCATAGAGTCGAAGATAGTGCCACTAATGCTTTCACTTGTAGCTAGTTATTTTGTTATGTAAACTAGAGAGAAATGGCACCACCAAACCTACAATCTAGTGAAATTTTCACTTTTAAGAGCAACAAAGCAATATTAGATACAAAATAAGCTAATGGAAGGTTGTAATGATGAAGATCTTTGACTTGGTAGTGCAAAAACTATTAAATGATAAAAATAAAGATTTGCTTGTTTGAAATAAATATTTAAATGATAAAATAAGATTCACTTTTCATTAATCCTCTCCTATTATTTAGATTTTATATGTGTGGAAGCACATTGTTGTTATTTAATTTTTTATATGATGATTTATCACACACTCTCTCTTCTATGTCTATGGTCATAATTTATTTTCATGTAATTTACTATGATCCCTTGCACCTTTACCTTCCTTGTGTTTACTTTGATGCATTTATATTCTTGCACTTATATTATATTAGATTGGTAAGTATAATGGGGTGTTGGCTTAAATATAGAGGTTAAATAAGGCACACTTCTCCTACTTCCAATTCTATTAACTAGATTCATGAGATGCATTCAATAGTGAGAAGTTGCTACCATGCTAGTTGGATAATTGATATTTAAAATTTATGATCACCAACATTTATGATTGTGAGAGAAGTAAACACCCAATTCCTTACTTCAAGATGTGAATAGATGCATGTATCACTATTCACTTTGTTGGTTAATCCAATTATTTATCATCAACTAAGTTAATCGCTTACTGTAATTGATATTACTTGTAGTTGGGTTTATGCTCTATGATTGTTAAATTGAGTTTGTCCCAATTAGGTTATCTAAGCTCTTTATCCTATATGGAATATGATGTAATAAGGAGAAATGTTAGAAATGTTACATCAATATTTTAGGGTGTTAGATAAGTGATAACAAGTTACACATGTTTACATGAGTTGGTTATAGATAAAAATTGACTCAATATTAAATAATTAAATCTATTATTTCTTTTTAATACAATTTGTTTAGCATCCCTTTATGGTCCAACAATATTTGAAGAATTGAAGAAGTATATTTATACACAACAATGCTAACTATGCCAAATATCACTTCAATATTTTAGACTAATATTGATGATCTATGCACTTGTACCATTTTATCATCTATTATTCAAAGTATCTTAATGGAACTATATAGTAGTTCACCTAAAAAGGGTTATACATTATTTCATAATTAATTTTCCAATGACACTACTTAATAGTGGGTACAGATACCATCCTCCATTCTCATCATTAACCCTATACTTTTTCACACAGATAAATATAAAGAATGAGTTCCAAATAAAGTGCATGACATATTTAAAATAATTTTATCTTGTAATCAAATATTGGAAGAGCAACAAAAATCAAACACCTATCTCATCTACCTGCTAGCACAAATGTTGCTCATAGTAATGGGCTTTCACAACCATAAATTCAACAATTGAGTTTGCTATATATGGGTACATTTTGCATCTCAAAATTCCATTGTATCATATTATAATTCTAGGTTTTCCATCTTATTTTAGAAATACTTTTGGGATTTTCTTGATGCATGCCTAGACTACTCAATTGCTCTCCATATACAAATAGATAGGCAAACCAAAATAGAATATTGATATCTATACTCAAAATTTATAATCACAAGCATTTTTACATTTGGGATGGCAATTACCCTACATTTTTAAAATTTCTATATTAGAGCATTGCACATCTTCAAAATTCATAATCCTTTTCAAGCATAACTTGAGTTTTAATTTATCATTCCATTAGACATAGCCTTTCAAATGTTTTTTAGCAAAAAATATTCCTTCAAGTCAAGAATATGGATAAAGCTAAGTATTTTGTAACATAGTCAAAATGTAGATCACTAAGTCCAACAAATTCTTAGATGCTAGTATTATAAGTACAAGAATAACTATAAACAACACCCTAACAACTCTTAAGTTGAATATTGGGTTTGGATCCAATTTTAAAATAAAATTTCCTTTGACACCTCAGAATATCAAACCATTACACCTAGCAAGCAAGAACATGTATGTTCTCAACTTCCTGCCTTTCATAGAAATGTATTTAGTCTTCCACATAGAGCTTCTCAAGCTATATGTTTTATGTCTACTTAACACAATAAATACAAAAAAACCATAAAATTTGGATCCAAAACAACCCAATATAATCTTGGATCAACTCGTAGACTTTACCTTTATACACATCATCCAATGAGCTCACATTATTTTTAGAGTTGTAAAAGTTTATAAGCTTGCTACTCAAGCAAAGTGATATACATATGATTAGACCAAGTGCTAATTTTCTCAATTAAATTTAGATGCAATGGGGACCCTCACTTCTCAACGGGGATGAATAATTTTAGATGAGTAGGAGTCACTCGTGTTATCATAATCATTGGTACTAATAATTAACATATACTAGTGCAAAGACAAGTCCTTTCACCTCTATCAAATTGTAACACAACACCATAGCTTGACACAAGGTTTCACTATTTTTTCATTCAAATCATGCTAGATATTATTCCTATACTGACTAATACCAAGCACTACTATTGCTGGCACTAATGCCAATCCAATGTCATATACCAATTCCAAAGAACCCAACTCAAAAATAAGCACTAGAACCATCTAAATAGTGTCAATATTAACATTGTTTGGGATGCACTAGAAGGTTGGCACCAATTTTTAATGAACATAATCATCCATCATTTCACTTGGTTTAATAGGAAGATAGATAAAATATTATCCCATAACTTGTACTTATATTTTATGTAAGTACCGAAAGCTAAATCACATTCAATTTTCTAGGGTTCTTGTAATTGTATAAATATATATATATATATATATATATATATATATATATATATATATATATATATATATATATATATATATATATATATATATATATATATATATATATATATATATATATATATATATATATAAAGTTAGTTATTCAATACAAATATCTTATTCCGTTTCTTTTGCTTCTCCTAACAAACATCAAATTTTTCATAGTTAGAGGAAGAATTATATTCTCAATGATTGACATGCAACAAAACTACAAACATTGAACCAACATATAATAACTAGTTATAAACTAAAGCTTCAATGTTGAAGCTAAATAGTTTAGGTAATGGTCTTTTATTCTATTGTTTCTTTATATTTTCACTATTTCTAAATAAGGATTTCTAAGTATTTATATAGTTTCTAATTTTCTTACATTTACATGTCAACATCCCTTCTTTTTTACGTCTATTTACCATCTAAAACCATGGTATATAAGAAAATGTACTTTCTACCCTCTTCTATTGCACAACTATGAAATATAACTCATCTAGCCTCACTAGCTCGATTAGGGAGTTATCATATATGTCATACCTTTGGGAATTGCAATGTTTATCATACTTATTCATGGGAATATTGTGTAGACTATAAAATTTTAAAAAATACTAGTATACTCTTGTCTACTTTGGCCTTGTGTTTCCTTTACATTGAATGACTTCATGACAAGACTTTAATTAAATCCTATAATATATATCCTTGGTCTAGAGATAACTTTGAATCATTTCCGTGTAGTAGTTGGGGGCACTTTCTAAGCTTTTAGAGTCCTTACATGATATCCCACCATGTGATAACATATCCATTCATACCTCTCTAAGCATATATATGTTTATATATTTCTTCTTATATGAATAAAACTACACATCTAATTGCCTTAGACTAGTATCCAACTTTTTAGCATCCAATTAGCCATCGATAAGATCAATTATATACTTGTTTTCTTGCTTTCATAAGTATGACCCTTGGCTAGTTTTTTTTCTTAAACTATTTAAAGGTCTCTCCTACTAATTGAGGCTTATCCTTTAATTTGACAAGGAAATTTTCCACAAAACTCATGAGATATCCAATATTTGGTGGAATCTAGATTTTACCTTATCTTTTGGTGGACGATCTAAGGAATTTAGTTGAATCTTCTACTTCCTAGGCTCAATTTCATACTACACTTATTGTCTTTTTTAATTAGCATACAACAACAATATTAAGTCTACAATTATAAAATGCGGACTTTCATTTTTATCTAATTTGTAGGGTTAAATACCTTATATTAGATTTAACATATCCACTATTTGGTTAATTCTAAATTTTACCTCATCTTTTAGAGGTAAATCTATGGAATGAAGTTGAGTCTTCCACACCCTAGGCTTATTTTCATACTATACTTCATTCCTTATCTAGTGAGCATAATATTGCATTATTAACTCCACAACTACAAAATGAATAGTTTGATTTGATTTGCTTTGTAGTATAATACCAATTTATAAGTTATATTTAATATAGTACTTTTTAATAGTAAAGTCAATTCCCCTAAATACATTCTCCTATGAATTTTAATGCACACTTAATTAAAGGGAATTTTAGAACTTTTAAATTGTGAAATTAACATTTTACTACCTATAACAAATTGCAAAATTAAATGAAAATAAATTTACATGAAAATTTTGAGAAAAATACACCACATACCCAAGTTAATGTGATTAATTGCTAAGTTCAGTAAAATTCACAGATCTTAAGCTTTTGGTTATGCTTCCTTAAATAACAAGAATTTATGTATCACATAGTAACCTCTAAAGCATCATCTACTACTAAATATCCATATTACCATCATAGTGAACACCCAAAGCTAATCTACAAGCCTCAAATTCCACAAATTTTATTCAATCATATGCATAAGTGTGTGATCAACTTTAAAATTTGAATTTGTAATGCTAAAAGAATAACTAAATCATAAGATGCTATTTCATATAATTTGGTAATTGTATGTTATTTACATTTTTGCCATCTTCATAAGCCCAAAATCTATGGAAATTTTAGAGTCTCTCCCAACCTTTACATATCCACCCATTTAACTTGTTTAAATTTAGCATTATAGGTGTTTTGCATTCTAGTGTTAAGAATTATTATGTTATCTTTTAGACCAATGTGATATCCTCCTAGATCCACCACTCTTACTTACCTAAATCTAATAAATAGATAGTTCCACATGACAAACAATTTTTTAAACTCCATTTCTATGTTGCATATTATAAAATAAGCAAAAAAATTGGCATCAAAATTTATACATTAATTTTATTATCCAGTCTCTCTAAAAGCATGTAAACATTACGTACCAAAAATTTATGTTCTCTATAACAACCCATTGGGAATCCCATATCAACATCAACATTTTCTTAGAATTTGAAAAGGCAAAACCCATCATATCATTCATCAACAATATGATTGATTGGTTTCTTATGAAGTGGTAACATCAATGCTTGCTTATAACAAATAATAAAAGCAAGTTTCTATCAAAGGATAAAAATTAAAGAGCTCGTCTTCTTTTTATAAGAAAGGTAGTTTTTTTATAACACACTTAAATGATGAAGATTTGGAAAAGACTCTATCGTTTTAGGACAACATAAAAAAAAAACTCATGCATTATCTTTTATATACTCTTTATAAAGGGTTATCAAGATCAATTGAGAGTAAAGTACCCACCATACATACAAACTAAGTCTATACACATGTTGAAACTTGAATCTGCCCTCTATGAGAGATGACTTATCTCAACCATGTGATATTAGCTCAATAGACTTTCTCAAATCTTAAAGTTATCATTGGAAAATATATGTAGCGGACAATAGTGGACTTGGACATATAAGACAGTTATTTTTTACCTTTGGTCCATGCATTGTCATAATTTTTCTCCTTACCTCTAGGTGTCATCATGTCTTTAGAAGGTGCCCTATCCATGGGATTGAAACCTTGGACTACAATGTGAAACTATTTGCTTCCCACCATGATGCAGCTGAGTAGATCGCATACAAGGTGTGTTTGGATCCTAAATAATGTTACACCTAACCTTAGGTCCATAAACACTCAACCCTAGGTCCATGCATTCGTATAAGCTTGACTCTATGAGGTGTCACCCATGATAATAGAACCCTAACTTTTAGTGGAAAACTCCTCATTCCCCACCACTTGCTCCAAACCCATTGAGCATCATTTTTATATGTTATTTTCTTAAAGTTGGCTAAATGGAATTGAAATAGACCTCATTTGTATTACATCATCACCATGCTACCATGCTATTTCAACAAAGAACATATCAATATTACATCACCATATAAAATTTAAACTTGGGATGATTATATTTATAACCACTTGAGCTAATGCACTTTGATAATTATTTATATAATAGCTTTTTTAAAAATGGATGTATGGGATTAAAACATTTCCTACTCAAAGTCCATGACCATGTTACTATGGTATTTTAACAAACCATAATAATATTTATCAATCATGCATATATTGTTTGGCTTGGAAATCTGCCTTGTAAGTCCATGTTTTTAACCACTTGAGCTTATGCACTTAAATAAAAATATATAATTTTTTATTATTTTAGTAAAAATATGTCGATCTAAACAAGATTTAGTTATTATAATATTATTGTTTTCAACATTCTAATGAATTTTAGGTAATCCTAGATTCTAGTTTATAGTGAATCCAATATAATCCACTCAAGGGTCAAGCATTCACTACTCATATACTATGAAACTCTATGCCAAACCTTTTTTGGTTAAATACAACCCATATCAATGGATTGAACTCAACTTAACAAACTATCATTTCAATTAATATATCTTTAATTAATTTTAATTTACATATTACAACTAGTTATGAGAGTCATTTTGTGCATCAAACATACATACAGACAAAGAATAAAAAAATTGAATAGCTAATAAATAAGAGAATTAAGTTATTAGTTATGTTCTTCTAAAATAATTAAAACTCTAATAGGTAATCAAAGCATAAATAATAAAAATATATCATACTATTTTTTCTATACAAACAAATCTAAAAATTATACATCACAAAAAAATGTGCATAAGTTAATGTCATCCAAAATCTATTAAAATCCAACTTTTATTTCTATTTTACTCCATCCAAATCTAATAGGAGATAATTTTAACAAATTAAAAATATATACTTCTTATAATCAAATGATATGAGTTGAAGTGATTAAAAATGTAGACTTTCAATGTAAATACCCAAGTCCAATTCTTGTCGAGTGATATAGAGCTATTAAGTGATACATTGAAATATCATGTTAATATGGTTTATCATTTCAGTCTCATATAATCAATTAAATAATATAAAAAATTTACTTCGTGTGGAATTACTAATACTATATTTCCTGGTTACACTTGAATATTCTTAAGTTTCTTCTTAGTCAATTTTACTCCTTTTACATCTGAATCAAGAGAATGGAATCAACAAGTAGATTATAAAAATATTGCATTTCGTTGCCACAATTATTTTGAGATTGGACACATGGCAAGAGTTTGCAAAGTAAAAACTATGAAGAAAGAGACAAAAAATTCTAGCCATGAGATAAACTTCAAGATGAAGCAAGGAAATCATTTAATAATAGAAGCTAAATCAGATCAAGGATATTCTACTCCAAAATAAGAGGTAAATAAATCCTATCGACAATATCAATTGGTAAGTTTAGAAGGAATTAAAGGTGTAAAAGAAGATGTGGAGATAAAACCCAAAGTAAAGACAACAAAAAATGTCAATTTTATCCCAGGTAAGTCATCTTCATTTTCCTCTAGTATAGAATCATCTTCAAGTAATAAAAGTGAAAGTGGTGAAGATGTTATCCCTTGCACTTTAAGGTTTCAAGAGCAAAATAATATAGAAATGAGGTTGGAGGAAACCCATAACAATTTAGGGTTTTAGGGTAGAATAAGAAGGTAATTGCTACAAAAGAGCATCCTTGCACTTTAGGGTCTCCAGGGAAATATAAAGAAGATTGTGCTTTTGAGGTTATTCCTTGCCCTTTAGATCCTTCAGAAGATCGTGTTTGAATAGAACACGATAGAGGAGAACAAAGCGACGACTGCATATATAGATAAACTACCATCAACAGATAAACTACTATCAGAGATTTGAAACTACCAGCTCAACAAAATAGAACACGACAGAGGAGAGTAGAACGGAATAGAACACGGCAGAGGAGAGCAAAGTGGTGACCGCATATATAGAGCACAACTCAGGATTTTATAGAGCAAGGAGGGCTTTTGTAGAGCAAGGAGGGTTCGCGACGGAGTGTTGTATTATACATCTATCTCATTGGGTAAGCACATTTTTTGTCCTCTTTCGATTTATAAAACAATTTAAGTAGATAGGAGAAATACGTGGACATATAGTTCCTTCATTCAACACCCCAGTTGCGAGCTCCACTAGATTTTAGCTAGAACAAAAAATTTGAAAAGGGTTTTAGTCACCCTCAAAAAAACATATGGTAAAAATAGCAACGCAAAACATACAACGAATATTTTCCCGTCACAAAATAGTGAGGTTCGAGTCTGTTTCAACGGGTTTGCAGTGGAGGAGGGTTGCAGCAAAGGAGGGTTTGCACAGATATATATACACAAATTCGTTCAACAGGTTTGCAGCAGAGGATTATTTGCAAAGCAAGGAGGGTTTGCGGTAGAGGGTTTTATTATATATATATATATATATATATATTTATATTTCATCGGATGAATAGTATAGGGGGTTCGGTAAGGGTTTGCAGCGAAGGAGGGTTTGCAGTAGAGGGTTTTATTACACATCTATTTCATCGGATCAATAGTATAAATGGTTCGACAATGGAAGAAGGGAAGCAACAATTGCAAGAACCGATATATGTCAATGAGAAATAGTACTAGAGGATATTAAGGCATCGACAAGCTCGAGCAAGGGCAACAACAATGAAGAGGACATATCGAAAAATAAAAATAAAAATATTCTACCACATAAATAGTTGGAGAATAAGGAACAATCAAAGGCACTAACCATCATCAAAAGATCAATTAACCCAATAAAGGGGACAAAAGAGAGAAGATAAAAAAAATGAAGGTAAAATGACAACACAAGAGAATACATCAAGAAAAACAAGTGAGGAGAAAAAAATCAGAAATAACCGCAAGAAAGCATTCAACATGGAAAATTGAGGTCACCAAAATAAGTTTTTAGACGAGGAGGAAACTTATAATCCCACAACCACACCACTCATGTGGGCACCAATACTTTATGTACAAGAGCTAATGAAGATGAAAGAGAAACTTGAAAGCATGGAAAGGAGGGAGAAATTAAGAGATACTAAATCATATGAGGTTATAAACACCATTCGAAGGCTGGAAAAGGAAAACAACCAACTCAAGGAGCAAGTGTCAAAGCTAAAAAACCTTACAAACATGGGTCAGCATGAATGGCATGTCCTCAAACAAGCCATCCACCCCCCAATAAATGATGTAATAGAGGTGGAAAAAACAAATGTAAATCAAATAAAAGAGGTACGGGAAACACTCCAAAACATGGAAACAAGAGAAAATGAGCTATGAAATGAATCAGCAAATGCAAAGACATGGTCTCAAGTAGTAAAATAACCAGTCAATAAACAATAAGAGTTGATAGAGAAACAAGTAAAAATTAAAATAACAGAAGAGAAAGAAATACATGAGAAGTTATCAAATATAATCATCAAAGGGTTGAAAGATTATGGGGATAGGGAAGACACAAATCATTTAACCAAGGACTTCTTGTCAGATCTATTACAAAAGAAATATCAGATAAAAAGGAAGCAGAATTGGCAGGCTGAGAGGAGGCAAAGATAGACATATTTGGGTCACATTGATGAGCTATGAGGATAAAACAAGGTTACTAAAAAATAGAGGCATGTTGAGAGGATCACAATTCTATTTAAATGATGACCTAACATTTTTACAGCAGGAAGAAAGAAATAAGGAATGGGAAAAGGTGAGGGTAGTAAGGAATGAAGGGAAACAAGCATACTTAAGAAATGGAAAGGCATACATCGCAGCTAAACAAACCCAAAACAAATAGGGAGTATGGCCCACCCGGGAACATCTTACAATGGTAATTTGGAACTGTAGAGGTTACCCTTGGAGAAGAGGACCTAGGTTAGGGCCCATTGCTAGAGATAAAGATATAATCATACTGACAAAAATACATGAACACGATGGATGTAGGACTCCAGAATTTGTAGGATACAAAAAAATAGTAATATGGAATAAAGCAGCGGAAAATGGCAAAGGGCATGGGGGTATTATGGTTTTAATAAAAGATGAATGGGATAGGGTCATTAAAATTGAAAAACAAGATGAAAACAAACAGTACATATGGATAAAGATCCTAGAAAATAAGTCAGTTATTAGCATAGCAGCATGTTACTATGCTCCCAAGAATTCTAAATTCTATAATAAACATGACCTTAACAGAGAAGACCCATACTCCTCCCTAAAAAGAGATATTTTGATATACGGTAAGTTGGGGGAGATAGTATTAGTTGGAGATTTCAATGCAAAGACAAAAAATAAGCAAGCTAACATTCTAGAAGGTAGCGAAGATATTGAGATTAATCCTCTTTGGATGCCATAAGAGGAAAATCAATAGTGAACCAAGACTTCAGAAGATGAACATGGGGCTATCACGCAATATGAAGAAGAATTGTTAGGCCTCTATAGCATACACAACTTGATTATTTGCAATGGGATGAACAAATGGAAAAATTCATGAAATTATACATGCAAAACATATAAGGGACAAAGTGTAATATACTATGTAATATGCTCACAAATTTCATACCAAAAATAGAGGAGCTAGAAGTGGAAGATTCTCCAGTGGAACTTAAGTCATATCACAACCCAATTGTTATGAAACTTTGAATGCATGGAGACAAACCAAGGCAAAAACACTTGCAAGGCAATCAAAATAAATATTCACAAGGGAAACATTCTCTTAACAGATGAAAATCGGTAAAACTTTAGAGTAGTATTAAATAACAAGTTACAAGAAATGGAAGAACTACCTCACAGTAGCAAAGATTATAGTAAGAGTGAATGGTTAATGCACGTTATCTAAGAAGCTCTAAACAAATGCAAGAGAGCTAAACCTAAAAAGAAAGGAATAGCTTCCCAACCAACCCATGGTTCGATGAAGATTGCAAAAAAACGCGAAGATTACTAAAGGAACCAACGGGTAAGACAAGAGCAAACAAAAAAGCATATGAGAAACTAGTAAGGGCAAAAAAATAAGAATACACTAGAACAAGGAGGAAAGAATTGATTTACTTAGGGAAGCATGAACCAAAGAAGTTTTGTAAGGAACTAAGCATGAAAAGGATGCAAACTGAAAATAACATAACAATTAATCAGTGGTTGGAGTATTCAAAACAATTGTATCAGTGTAGTAACTAGCAACAGATACCCCCTACTATCATTGTCAAGAAAGATCTTTTCACAAATGAAGACATTATTCAAGGGATAAAAAAGTTAGAAAATGATAAAGCCTGTGATATAGATAATCTTTAGGCAGAGCATATAAAATGGGGGGTAGATATTCAAGCACCGCAAAACAAAGAAATTTTCAATGAGGTCATACAAAATGGCTTCCCTACCGAGTGGACAACTAGCTTGACCATTCCTTTGTTTAAAAGTGGAGATGTAAATAATCCCTCAAACTATTGAACTATCATGATCAACCCTCTCTTTGCAAAGTTGTTTGGGAGTATGATAGAGCATAGGATCAACATATGGGCAAAAGAAAAGGGAAAGAGAGCAAAGGGGCAAGCATGTTTTAGGCCCAAGCACTCAACTATTGATCATTGTATCACGCTCAGACACGGTGTAAAAAATATGGGACAAAAAAGATGAGGCTTTTTGCTATTTTGTAGACTTCAAAAAGGCATTTGACACAGTGCTAAGGAAAACATTATGGAGCAGAATGAAAGAGCAAGAGGTTCCAATTCACTAAAGGCAGCAGTTCGCAAACTATATGAGCATGTAAAGGCTAGAATCAAAATACAGGAAGGGTTATCTAAATGTTTTGATAGTGACATAGGTGTCAAACAAGGTTGCCCTCTATCTTCGACCTTATTTGGGTTGTACATTGACAAGTTAGAAGAATGGATAAACAAATTTGGAGGAGAGGGTGTGCACTTCCAAATATGTGGTAAAACTCCTCATGTATGTAGACGATGTAATTCTTGTGGCCAAAACAACCAAACATCTAGAAGATCACCTTCGAGCCCTAAAACTCTTTTGTAAGGAAGTTGGGATGCAGGTGAACACAAGAAAAAAAAAATTATGATTTTTCATAAAAATAAAAGAAGCAACAGCTCAAATTTCAGTTTGCAGGAGAACCGTTTGAGGTAGTAGTAGAATACAAATACTTGGGGATTGACTTTCATGACAAACTTAATTGGAATACATGTAGGATGAAAAGAACTCAAAGTAGTTGGAGAGCACTATATGCACTTCAAAACAGGTGTAGGAATGTTGAGTTGTGGGACTGGAAGACCACCAAGGTCTTATTTGACCTACTTGTTACACCGGTTTTGTTGTATGGTTGCGAGGTGTGGGCTAGTGGCACAACAAATGCAAAATGGAGGCAAATAGAAAGGATTCAAAAATATCTAATCACCAATTTTCTCAAAATTAAGGCCACAACCCCTTATGAAATTATTCTAGCTGAAACTGAAATGTTTGCTTTAGAAGCAATTGCTATGACCAAGTTGTTATGTTTAAAAAAAATAGAAAACATGAAAAACGACAGATGGCCTAGGGCAACTAGGGACGAAGAGTTGCATAGGCGAAAGAATACATGGATGAAACAAAATAAAAAATGGATGAAACGTTGGGAAATTAACATAAATGAATGCCCTAGTGTCAACAAAGACAAAAAAAATATGTGAATGAAAAGTTTAGAAGTGGAATGTGGAAAAATGCAAGCAGGAAAAGACAATATTATATTGCAAAGTTTAACCCAACGTATGACCACAAGGAAAAAGTGTATATAGGCGTTGAAATCAAGTGGAAGGAAAAAATCCTCATTTCTCAGATAAGGACTAGCTCTCATAAGCTTAGATGTGAAACAGGGAGATGGACAACACCCAAAGAACAATGGGAAGAAAGGATATGTACTCTATGCAACACAAGGGCAGTAGAGACAAAGGAACACTTCATTTATAAATGCTCGAGTTTTTTAGATATCTGTGGCAAATACAAAGAAACACTTGGAAACGAGTCTATGGCAGAGTTATTTGAAGACACTAAAATAAAAGAAGTTGGGAAATTGCTAACCCAAATCAACAGGAGAAGGAACAACCTTCTCAAAGATATTAAAGATCATATGATATGATTTGTGTAGTTGTACTTCCATATTTGAGGTCCCATAGACCATATTTGGGTCTCATGGACGTAATTAAAATCTTTCACTTCATTTCATTTCAAAGGTAATAGTATTGTGGATGAAATTTAGATTAATTACTTATATTTTTCCTTTGTTTAGCAAAGCTTCAAATGAAAGAAGGGATTAATTAGCTTTAATTCTTAAATGATTATTTGAAGGTTTGTTATGTAGAAAACATTATGGGAAAATATTAATGTTTTGATTTGATTAAAGGAAATAATGCTATTAAATAATAATTAAACCTTAGATTGAGCACATGCTAAATTGAAGTATGTTGTGAGGTTTTGGCATTCGATTTTGGGTAATGTTCAAGGAAGAATGCACTGGCTAGAACGTCATGGGTTGTCAGTATTGGAAAAATTCTTGAGAAACTCCTACACTTTGGAAGAAGCAAGGCTATAAGTGGAGAAAGGATTTCTCCAATAAGGTTGTTGGCAATGAAGGACAGCGAAAGCTGAGAGAAGAGCAAGGAGCATTTTGCACCATAGGACATCCAAGCCTATGAGATATTGCAGTGAGTAACATGAACCAGCTTCATTGTTTGGTATTTGTTGCTTGGTGTGTGGTCAAAATTTTTGTTGTTTTGAACTCCAAATTTTGGAATTGGTACTTTGCTATGAACGTCTTGTATGGTTGCTTTGCTCAATGTTAGAATCCTTGCATGATTGGTTCGGTTGTTTCCTATGTGTGTTGCTCAAAGAGCGCCTTGGGGCTTGTTAGATATTAGATTCAAGTTGCATTCCCGAGGTGAACATTGTCGCTCAAATCTGCATGTATCCGCTTGAGTGGGAGTTTGTTGAGCCTTAGTGTTTGGTCTTTGTCATGTTGATTTATGTTGAGTTTCCTTGTGTCTTGCTTTTCCCTAAGCATAGGCATTCAGGAGTGTTGCTGAGTTTAAGGAAGCTTGGTCGAGTTTCAGGCAATACGACTCCAAAAAGCTTCCATTAGGCATCGTTGTGCGGCTTAGGTGTTGTTTATATCTATGTTTTAATATTTAATATTTTGGATGAAAGGATTAGCGAATGTATTAAAGCATTAGAAAACCTTTTAGATGTTCCTTTAATTAAAATATTGATGAAGTAAAAGGAAGTCTTGTCTTTTAAAGGGTTAGCTTATGGTTTTCCTAAGATATTGGAAAGAAAATTTGGGTTTTATGTTATTGAGAAGCCATGCAAAGTAGTGATGTCCTTTGATATATATATATATATATATATATAAAAGGTTAGCTTATGGTTTTCCTAAGGCATTGGAAAGAAAATTTGGGTTTTATGTTATTGAAAAGCCATGCAAAGTAGTGATGTCCTTTGATATATATATATATATATATATATATATATATATATATAGGACTTCATTATGATTGGTGCTTTGTTCTAAAAGAAAAAATTGTTAGTTTTCTTTTATTGATAAAGAAAGTTAGAGATCTTTTATTTATGTTGTTGTATTTTAATAAATGAGAAAAGGCTCTTCTTTCCTTATTAATAAAGAAAAAGAGCTTTGGATTTTGGTAAATATTTATAAGGGTTTCCTAAGGCTTGAGTAGATAGGAAAACCTTTATAGAGAGAAGTATGGGATTCTCTCCTTGTTGCTTGGAATGTATTTTTGCATGGATGCTTGCATTTATACATAGAGCATGTTAAGTTGCATTGCATTAAGAGTTGTCTTGATCCATAAGTTCTTTTAAAATCGTGGAGATTCCCATGAAGAGGATCGTGAAGAGAAGATGGTGCAAAGGCCACTTGGGCGTACTTGCTCTAATGTATTTGGGAATGAAAAGTTGTTATGTAAATGAGAGTTTGTTATGTAACATTTGGATATTTTCTTATTTCCTGAAATATTAAGGCTTGGAAGTCTTTATAAAATTGTATGAATTGTTTGGCTTCGAATGAATGAAATTATGAGTTAGTATTGATCTCTTTTGATGATGCTTTTCACTATGGAAAAAATAAAAATAAAACAAAAATTACATGTTAGTATTGATCCATTAAGGGTTGCTTATAAGCTTAAACTAAGTAGATGTTTTATGCTAGCATTATGTTAGAAGATAGCATTATGATTAATTTAATCATGATTTTAATTTAGCAAGATGTTCTTTCATGCTAGCTTTATGGTAATATGTATGATCTATTTCATCCTAGATCTAGCATTGTGTTATAACTAAGCATGTTGTTTTTGTTATAGCACTTTATTTCTTTAAATAAAAGAGATGTTAATTTTGGTTTAAGCATGAATCTTGGGAGGGGTTTATCGGGTATTGATCTAGAACCTTTTAAGGACCCCTGAGTCAAGGAATTAACCCAATCCTGAGAGAAGTTGTGGTGATGCAATAACCAAGTAAATGTGCGTCTTATAAGGAGTTGTGGTGATGCAATAACCAAGTAAATGTGAATCTTATAAAGAGTTGTGGTGATGCTATAGCCAAATTCTCATTATTGATAAACCTTGAAGGGTGAGGATCGAATGTTCCACAACTATGTACTTAATGGAATCAATTACGAGATAGCTATGGTGGCACCTTGAACAGTGAGGTTTAAGAACCATGATCATTACCAAGTGAGTGGTGATGACCTTAGTTGGCCCGCGAATGTGTGGTAACTAAGCACCAAGGCTTTACGCCAAAATAACCTACATAGACGAAGTTATGGATAGGTTAGGGAATAAACGTCCCTCTTTAAGTGTTATGGGCCTTAAAATATAATCTCTATGTTGTGGTCAAATTGTCTTATACCAACAAGGAAATAGAAAAGGTGAAAAGACCACTTTGGCGTCCTAAACGATAAGGTTTAGTAAGATGAACCCCAAAAATACCACTTATGTTCACTTAAGTGTCGTTTGCAGCGACATTGAACTAAAAGGTGGAGAAGCCTTGTAAATGCTTAAAATATATTGGGAATCCTTTAAACTACTGTGTGTGTGTGTGTGTCAGGTTGGTTTTGATGGGTAGTTACAATATGCAGTCTTTATTTGAATTTTGTTATTTTATGATTACATTTCTGTTATAACAATGCTTGGTTTATAATAAATTACTTAGAAGAACCTTGAAGAATGTTAGACCTATTTGTTATAAAACATTTAAAAATATTTTCATCACAATTTTCATTACATTGCAAAGAAGACATTGACATTCCAGAAAAACAAGTTCGATGATTTACAACATTATCTCATATATTCTTTTGAAATCAACCAAAAATTATTGAATTAGAGATGCTTTATTTCCATTTCAAAATGCACACATTTATCAATAAATAGAGATGAACACTATAGTAGCATGGCCTCAGTTTTTATTTCTAAGGATAATGTTTGAGGGGCTTTTTATTTAAAAGAATATTTTTCTTGAAACTTATATTTTAAATATAATAATTTTTATTTAACTGATTAAATAATGGCCCACAAAATCTTAAAAAAACAAATTATAGTAGATTTAAAAGGAAGAAAATTTATGAACAATTCCTATTTAATTAGCAAAATTGCTTGGATAAAATTAACCATACAATGACTACTTCAAACATGTACCCCAAAATATAAATGAAAAGCATATAAACATTAGAGATAAACCTTCAAATTCACTTAAAGAAAAATAACAAAGAAAAATTTCAAGATTGCAATATCTAATGGTAATAGAGATTGATGAAGCATCAAAATATTAATCTTTCTGCTTAGCAGTCGAGCAAAACTGTAAATGCTGAAGTCTCTTCAATACACAGTAAAATGCTTTGGTGGAAGCCTCAACATAAAGAATCTTTACTAAAAGAATTTAGTTAATTGTGAACATGGTTGTAAGGAAGAAGGGAATTGCAATGAGGTTTTTAAAAAATGGCATTTTAATATTGTTGCCCAATGTGCTGGCCAACTTGCATCAAAGGCTCATGGAATCGAAACCACACATGATATCATGTTCAACATAGTATATCCTATCTACAATCTATGAGACTTTTTGAATGAAAACCAACCTAACAAATACCAGACTAACAATGGACTTTATAGACTTAGGAGGATTGAGTTGAGTATTTGCAATGCTAGCAGCTTACCTGCGTAAATAGGAGATAAAATCTCTAATCTAATTCTAGCAAGGAGTCAGTACCATGGGAAGAGGTAATAGAATCCAGTGATAAAAATCTTCTGGAGTAAGACAAAGTGTATAGCACCAAAAGGAAAAGATGAGACAAAAGTTGCAAGATTGACTAAAACATACACTAGCAGAAGCTGTCACTACTGGTGAAGATACCAATTGCATCTCTAAAAGTTGTTTCTTCACCAAATGCTAAGCAATCTTTAGCTATTTGTAACATTACTGCACATTTCCTTATTTTCTTTAGGAAGTCTCAGTGATGCTTGTCATTTTGCCACATGCATAATTAATGACTTATGGCATGATTGACATTCACATCCCTTGCTGCCCAAACTACCGTTATGACTGCAGACTCTATTCTCTCTTAACTTTGCCTAAAATTGAAAATTCTATAAAGCATGTAAATTCTACTTATCTAACACTGTTTGTGTTTCTCAACATGCTTGGGGGCCCTGGAGGCTGTTTAATGAGCTAAATATACATTCAAGTTACACTTACGTAAAGAGCATGGAACTCAACATTTTTTTGCCACAAGTTCCACATGGTTTTGACTTCCAACCAGGTCTCCCAGCAAAAATTGCTGCTCTCTGGAATGAACTTGTCATCGCACCATATGAGAGTAAAAGCCATCTCATACACTGGATACATATTCAATCTTCTACTCAGTTGTCTTTCTAATAGTGTATGGTGGCCACATCCTTTCTTGTTCAAGAATCATATGTGGTCTTAAATCTGTTGCTTCAAATATTTTACCCTCTTCTTCCACTTATCATTATTTTGCATATTCTAGCAAACCTATCTTCTATTTGGTGGAATTCAATGTTACAGGAATTGCTTGTAATTGCTTGTATAAATGTGCTAGATGAGAAGAAATAGTCAGAAGAGAGTGCTAAATTAAGTGACATTATTCTACATACATGCAGAGGAGATCCAATCTTGCCCTCAATAAAGGGACTTGCCATGCCACTAAAGGCAATAATTGAGAAAGAGCGAGTATGGATGCAATCAGGACTAGGGGCAACACATCTGTGGATTAGCTCACCACATCTTGTTCACCATCTATTAGCATATAGAACTACTATGAATATATGATTCAAGTTCAACATGAACAAAAGCCAGAGGGTTTGGTGACATGCCCAGATTCAACATAAAAGTAGAGGCAATCTTGATACAATTCACATGGGATGTAGAAGAAACCATCACTTACACAGTTTGGCCTACACAATGGCTGGCCATTTTTTATGAACTAAAGAAAATTCAACTAAAATGTATAATGCTATACATAAATTGTAAAATGCTGTGTTCTGTTGTTTCTTAATATGCCAGAAAATGGACTATGATAACTGAGACCCAAGACAAAGAACAAAGACAGACCTTTACAAAGTAATTTTAATTTTTTCTTCAAGTACATAATATCAACCATAGCCAAAACTAGGAAAAAATTGACATTTCCTCATTCTGAATTGCAAAGTAAACCTAGCTGTAAACTATCTGAAGTTTATTTTGCAGCCGATATGAAAAAAACACATGTTTTTCTAACAGTTGTGTGAAGCAGCCGCTAGTCTTCTTCCATTTTTCTCTACGATTGTGGACGATGTGTAAAACATAGGAGCCACTTGTCAAACACCCTTTGTTAGGGGTGTAACTGGCATAATCACCGCTATGCTTTGTAGCTATACTGATGTCTCCCTTTTCTCTTTGTGCTCAATTTGTTGCATTGTTGACTCCCCAGCACATTGGACTAGAAATGCCATGTTTGCATATGCATCACATTTAAGGCCAGTTTATTGGTTATCACAAATACCTCTGCATGTTATGTTAGTGTAATTGAACTCCAGACAGCCAAGTTTTGTCCACTGTGTGGTTCATGGTCATCTTCATGCCATTTCTCCTTGTTTCTTTCTCAGCCTTTGTCATCCTGCAGTACAATGAACCTTCATCAAGCTTGTTAGGCAAGCAACCATTCCTCCTACTTTGTTCATTGATAGACCTGTTGTTCCTTCCAGCTCCAGCAGTTGTTATAGAAGCTCAGTGCAGCTTGTGTTCTTACACTCCATCAGACTGCTCCACACTTTGACGATGCTGTCCAAACCTTCTAGGCCATCTCTGGATGATTCTGGGATGATTACACCCACCGGGAGGATTGATGGTGTGCTGGTTTTGCAGAATTTGATACTGGCTCAGAAAATTTCACCTTGTTCAAGGATTTATCATTTCACTTCATCCATTAGTATTATTTGTATTTCACAAAATATGAGAAGAAGTTGGCCCTAATCATCCTTTATTATCCCCTATGAAGCTTGATTTATAATTGTTTCTTTCTTTGTATTTCCTTCGAACTTTGAAGGTTCTTTGTCAATGACATTATGTTCTGGTCTATACATTATTGTTACATGTGGCCCTCTCTTTTACATCCAGCACACTGAGTCCTTTGCATTTGCTTCACCTTCACATGTTTCCTGGAGCAGCAAAACTCCTGTGTTACTCCCCTTTTGTTGTGGATAAAGGCTCAACTTCAACTTCCTAAGGCTTCATTATTCATTATATGAAGGAGTCTTCTATGATCTGGAATCATTGACAACTTTCTTCTGCCATGGAAGCTCATTGTTACATTTGCAGGTTCCTTGTTTTCTTCAAATATATTTGTCTCAACAATGGGGTTCTTCCTAAAATGAAAATGCAAACCTTTTTGATCATCAACGTCACTTGTCGCTTGTTTTTCCTTTTTTGTTTGATGAGGACCTAGTTTGCTTTATTTCAAAAGCATTTCCAATCCTGCCAATAACATAGGATCAAGGGTCCGTCCCCCTCTCTCACTCTCTCCCCCAATGGACAGGCAACACGAGGTGGGAGGAGAGCCAAAGACTGGGGAGCCTTCCTAACAAAGATTGGAAACCCAACCACCAAAAAAACCCCTAAACTGAGGGGAAACAAGAGACGACTGTCCACATTTTCCGTCACCACCACTTCTTGCTAAAATATACTCTCTCTCTCTCTCTCTTGTGAAAATAATCTCAACCCCCTCCCCCTCTAGCACTCTCTCCCTTGATGGACAAGGGCACTAAGCAGTCAAAGGAGAGCCAAACACTCAAGATTCTTCCCAACAAAGACCATCGCTAAAAAAAAATGGTTCTTGTGAAAAATGATCTTAGAAGCTCTCTCTCTCCTCAAGATTCTTCCCAACAAAGACTGAAAACCCAACCGCAAAGAAAAACCCAGTTCTTGTGAAAAATGATCTTAGAAGCTCATGTTGGAATTCATAATACTTTCTAGAAATCACATGAAGCATCACATTCACTACAAGCTATATGCAAAATAATAGAGAAGTGAAATAGAAAGATCAAGTACACGAAAAAGAGCAAAATAAGATGGGTGGATGCCCTTCCCTAACAATAGCTCACATAAGAATACTACAATACACACTTACACAATCTGTCCTTCAATCTCAAAAAGAAAACAGTTGTACCAACAAGCAGATTTCCAAATAATCAACCCCTATGATTAGAAAGGGATGCGTAGGAACAAGGCATACCTTGCACTGATCATCCAAAACCTACTCCTGCTGCCAAAAACCTCTACAAACTTGTAATAGGTCCATGAACAAATGTAGCATATGTGGTCCATAATGCTCCTGCAAAAGTGCCAAATTCTGCTGCAGTACATAACAAAACTCTTGCAACCATTGCGAAGATCTCGAAAAACTGTGGGATTTGAGGAGGAAAAAATGTCTCAAAATGCTTCTGTATTCAAAAGTTATGGCCTCTGGAAGTTTTCCCCTCCACACCTTGACAAAAGCCGCCAAATTTTGAATTCAAAAAATTCAAATTTACAACCAAATACCTTCAACCAATTAGACGACTTTACATGTCACAATACCAAAAAATGTCGCCTATCCTCAAGACTGCTACTGACTGGTACAATGACAAGGCAAGAAATAGTCTTCTTCATCTACTAATAGAACATGTACGACAAGAAGAATAAACATGTTTTAAAATCTAAGTCATCGCATAACAAGTCTAAGAATGTATCAAGGGGATAGGGTTGGGGATTTGAACCTCAGACCTCTTGAACAATGGTTGCCTTAAATGCATCATACTAACCAATAAAGCCACACTCAAGCTCTTTGATTACATTCTTTGTGTCGAAATGAACATTGGACATGTTGCATTTGAATAGGATGTAGTTAGCTCCCACAAACCAAAACCAGCGAGGCACTTTGAATTCATGACCCCTTAACAACACACGCTGATTACAATAACAAACATTTCTTTGCTTTGGTCCGAGACAAAACATGACCAAAATATATTCCATGCATCTTTTATCTTCCATCAAGGTGTCCCTCAACATACTGTCCACTAGTAAACCATGCACATAACACAATGCCTCAACGCCTAACCATAGCCACTTTTTTGGTCTTCCCACATTTCCTCATCCAAATTCAGAAATAAATCGGGTCAACATTGACAAGAAGGGCAAAGGCATGAAACCTTGAACCTCAAGGTCATCATATTCACTGCACTTCCAGCTCACCAATGGGCCAATGGTCAAATTGTGCATCAAAGTGCCACTCATGGATACTTCGCCTTTGCCCCACTGAACAAATGCACACGATCACAAAAAAAAAAAAAACCTGCACGCAAAAGTTTCCACTTCGCCATTCAACGACGCATATTGGCAACATTGATGACACCGCATACGGCCAGCATAACTGATGAAAAACTTTGTGTGGTTTGTGTTGAAGGTCGCACATAGATTGTCCATAAATCTTCACAAGAAGCAAGAACAAAAAAGGTTAGGACAAATTAGAACTCAAGACCTATCGACCACGAACCATTCTTATTATTGTTGCGCCACTTGCCAATGAACACAAAAACACCCCTCCACATTATTATGACAGGAAATCATGCACTTTGTGTAGACAAAAAATTGGGGAAACACAAAGGTTCTAACTCGGGACTTGTGCTTTCGAACAAAAACACCATACCGTTGTACCATCACTCATGCAAAAAGACAAAAACTGCATGTGATGAGATATCTTGTGTCCCAAGACACTAAGCTTGCATGCACATCCCAAAAATAAAGAAAATGATGACACAATTTGAACTCAACCTTTGGGATACCAGCCAAAAGCCTTGCCAATAGACCACATAACATCAGCGAAAAACAACTAACCCATTCAATAGTCAAACACCATTATTGGGCCAAAGATCCAAAATATGGTTGGACAACATCACGTCGTGACTCAAACTTGAGACATGTCTTGAAATGCATCTGCCCCATTGTTGCACCATAGCTGCGCCAATCAATCAAATTAGTGGCCCTGAAAAGTCAAACATTTGATTAATGCTCGCGTGGACCTCTATTCATGCTAAAAACTCATTGCCACCTGTACTTTCTTGTCGCAACCGGAATATTTCGTCATTCAAATTCAATTTTTTCAAAACTAGAAGGAAACTTTCAAACTCAAAAACAAGTGTCAAAACAGTGAAATCTCCAAATGTGCTGACCTGGGACCCCCTTGAAATTTTGCAAAGAATCCAGAGACATTGACATTTCCTCCATCTTTGCCATCATTTGCCATGTATAATCCTTTTATGGAACACTTGTCAAGTAATACTCTCCCACTAAAGCCACATAAGAGGTTGCCAGACCATTAAAAAAACCTATCAAGTGGCTCGAAGGTCTTTGTCACTCACTAGATCTTGCCCAAGGCTCATTCAACAACTGGGGGTGATCTATCAAATGTTCAGACTCTTCTTCTCAACTTTGAAAACCGTGTTGACTGCCCTCTCATCTGTGCTAAATCATTGCCAAAACAAAATCTGAATTAGAGATAAATTGTTTCTAAAAATCGTGAAATACAACTAGGGTTTTCGAAAAAAACACAAAATATTCAATCCACCAATTTTTGCTTCTCTAGGGCATCATTGGAATTATTCATCAAAAACAATTAATCAAGAAAACGGATGGAGTTTCAACAGAGGAAACATGGTAAACCTATCAGTGAATATTTCTCTCGAGCCAATCAAACACTGTTGCACAAGAGATCCTCATGATCTAAGCTCCCACTAAGGAAATTATGGACAAAGCCCTAAAAAATGCCAAACAAGATATTCCTCAAAATTGCTTAAAAAACAATCTCTCCACATAATTGCATGAAGTCGCTCCATCCTTGATCTGATACCATGTTGGATTTCATAATACTTTCCAAAAATCACATGAAGCATACCATTCACCACAAGGCATATGAAAGAGAATAGAGAAGCAAAATAGAAAGATCCAAATCTACAAAAGAGAACGAAATAGATGGGTGGGTGCCCAAGGAGGGCACCCCAACAATAACTCACATAGGAAGATTACAATACACAATGATACAATGGATTATTGGTTGGGGGATATTTAAAGTAGATACCTAATCCTCAAATTACAATTACAATAATATTAACCAAGGCCGACATAAGGCTCAAGGTTAAATCAAGTTAACTAAACTTTTAGTTAACCATCCAAGAGACTCAACCAATCCCACAAGGGGTGAATGCAACAATACTGCCTATAGGCTTACATAAGATTGTCCATAGGCTTACATCAAAGGTTTCCCTTAGGCTTAAATCATCATTTGACAAACTTGGCCAATAAGGTCAGATTACTCTCTCTCTAAGATTGCCCGTAGGCTTACATCATCATCTGTCAAACTTGGCCAATAAGGTCAGATTACCCCCCCCCCCCCCCCTCCTCTCTCTCTCTCTCTCTCTCCACGTGCGCTTACATTACCATTCCTCTGTAAGAAAATTTGAATGTCCCAAAATTATTGTCCAACTTCAAGAGTTGAAAAAATCAGGTGTTCTAGCATCCTATGAAGGTTACTCCATTCCTATCAACTGCCATTGTAGCATGTTTATCATTTGGACTCTTCATATCTTTGAAATCCATTTCTCAATTAGCCTTCAAACAATCATTAAATCAATTCAATCATGTATAGCCTCAACTTGTTCATGAACATATTGAGCTTCATCACGAACATATTTGTTCATGAAACAATCCCAGTTCTAGTCAATGCCTACAAGGAAAAGGAACCCCAATACATAAAGTTTGGTTCTTGCTACCATCACCAACACAAGTTGGGTGAGCATAATTTGAAATGCATGTGGATATCACCAACAAAACATTGGGCATTCCCATGCCAAAGCAAAACCAACAATGATCCAAAATGTTGAGCATAATTGGATTTAGCCATGTTGCAAATTTAGAGATAAATTTGTACAGATAAGATCAGGATTATGCCAAGTGAAATAATCAAAGGGCATAATAAATAGAGGGAGGCGTGAGTTAGCATTACTCTTAGTCAAAGCATAGTAGTATAATCGCTTACCAATTGAGATGTATAATGCCCAACATTTATGATAAAAACCAACTTTCAGCAAAAAGGGCTTTATTGATATTTAGGTTACCCAAAAGCAACAGTTGGAGGCAAGCAACAGCAAACTTTTCTTTGCCTCATCCTAATCAATTTAGGATATCAGTAGATACATGTGCTTAGGTTCATGCCAATTATAACATAAAATGAAGGATGCTCGAAAAAAAATCCATAGAGGACTATAGTAGCTTGACTAAAACCAAAGAATCAAATAATTGAAGCCTCCAAAACACCACCTTCAAAGACCAAGGATGCAGAAATTCAATTAGACACTTAGGGTGCAATGCACTCCTCTAGAAGCAATTCCCTTAACATGTGATTGGCTTCAAAGACATGACTGGCTCCCATGAGCGAACTGCTCTCCTACACACAGCAAATCGTTCCCTTTCCAGAAGCAAATCTCTTATCATTAAGCAAATCCAAACAAGGAAGCACGGATGCCAAGAAAGTGATATTGTTGTCCTCTCATGGTGCCAAAAGCAATTAAGAAGTCTTCTAAGTAGTTTAAGGATGATTTTAGAGGTATTTAACATTTAGTGGTGCATCATTTTGCTAAAGATGCCCCTAAATTAGTAGATTTACCAGAGTAGACATCTCTTACCCAACGTAACTCCTAGCTGAATAATTTCCTGTAAATAGGAGCCATGGGCTCCACTGGCTCTTGAAGAAGTCAAAGCTACACTATGTGGACTCCACATTTTATTCATGATCTAATTTTGGAATAATAGAAAGACTATGCATGACATCTGCTTTCCAATTGTGGCATTGCTCTTTTGGATTGTGGGATACATAGTGATTGTGGCGCTGCCCTTTCACTTTCTATTAGTTCTCTCCTATTATTTCAATTTCATATGCGTGGAAGCACACTATAGTTATTTGATTTCTTCATTTGTTGATTGATCACATAATCTCCTTGCTACAGTTATGACTGTATTTTATTTTCATACAATTTACTTTAATCCCTCACACCCTTACTGTTAGTCTCACAATGACACTGAGAGGGGGGGTGAATCAATGTAGCTCTTTAAATCTTAAATCTTCAACTCTTAAAGCCGAAACAATGAAAATTTAAAATCAGATAAAGCAAGTATAACAAGAGAGCATTCCACAACACACGATGTAACGAGGTTCACCAATTTGGCTACTCCTCAAAAATGACTGCTTGGATTCCCGTCCAAATCCAGCCTTTGCAAAATACCAATTTTACAATCAATTTACCAGCACCCACTGGAAGGAGCACCAACCCCTGATTTATCTGCACCAACAGAAAGGAGCACCAACCCCTAATTTATCTGCACCAACAGAAAGGAGCACCAACCCCTAATTCCAAGCACCAACTTGGACTGCAATTTTGAAACTATAAGATTGACATAAAAATGCCTTCGCTTATTCAAGACCCTGATTGGTCTATTGCTAACCCAACCTCTCTCGCTATTCACCAAAACACCACACACACTTAAGGCTCTGCTTACTGCACTTTTACGGCTCTCACGGCTCTGCTTAACGCTCTCTTACGACACTCTTCCAACCCTCTTTTTGCAGCACTTTCACCCTTTTTCACACCTAATTCTCCACACAGACCTCCTTTTATAACAAAGTTCTGACTCTATTTTTAACTTCCATATTTTTGCATGCAACTTATTAATAGAAACTTCTATATGTAACTCCTTTATCACACAATATTCTCTCATGCATCCTATTAATAGTTACGGCTCTTTGTTTGGTCTTCGACTGATGACTTTCAGTTTAACCGTCGCTCGATGATTTCACTCCAATCGCCTAGAATCGTCGTTCGACTTGAGTTCATTGTTCTTATTTTAGTTGCATGATTTTTCTCTAATCGCACCTGTAATCGTCGTACTGACTTCAATTAACTCTTCTTATTTTAGTTGCATGATTTTCTTCTACAACGGACCCTATAATTGTCGTATAACTTCAGTTAACTGTCACATATCTTATTTCGGTTGGGTTCTCTTCTTAGCTCGCGCCAAAGCGACCTATCGTGAAATCGTGACACTTCTGCCTCTTTGTCCTCTTCTCGGCTTTGCCCGCGAAAACACAACATGTCGCGATATCGTGACACTTTCGCCTCCTTGCTTCTTTTCTTGGCTTGTACCCGCAAAAACACATGTCGCGATATCGCGACACTTTCGCCTCCTTGCTACTTTACTTGGTTCGACGCAAAACACATGTCGCGATATCGCGACACTTTCGCCTCCTTGCTACTTTACTTGGTTTGAACCCGCGAAAACACATGTCGCGATATCGCGACACTTTCGCCTCCTTGCTACTTTACTTGGTTTGAACCCGCGAAAACACATGTCGCGATATCACGACACTTTCGCCTCCGTACTCTTCCTCTTTACTTTTGTCGCGATATCACGACACTTCTGCCTTCTTACTTTCTCTCTCCTCCTTTAGTCACGAAAATGCGACATGTCGCGATATCGTGACACTTTCTCTCCTTTGCTCTTTCTCTTGCAATATGTCGCGAAATCGTGACACTTTTTCTTCCGTACAATATCTCTTGCAATATGTCGCGAAATCGTGACACTTTTTCTTTCGGACTCTCTCTCTTGCAATATGTCGCGAAATCGTGACACTTTTTCTACTTGCCTTTCTCTCTTCCAACATGTCGCGAAATCGTGACACTTTTTCTTCCGTACTATCTCTCTTGCAATATGTCGCAAAATCGTGACACTTTTTCTACTTGCCTTTCTCTCTTCGAACATGTCGCGAAATCGTGACAGTTTTTCTTGCTTGCGCTTTCTCTCCGAACATGTCACGAAATCGCGACAGTTTTGCTTTCTTCTCAACATGTCGCGATATCGCGACATGTTTTCTTTCTTGCTCAACATGTCGCGATATCGCGACAGTTTTCTTCCTTGTGATTTTCTTTTGATTTTTAGTATATGGGCCACTTCGATCTTTTGGAAAATCATTGTACATACTCTGAAGAACCTCTTAACTCCTGTCCACTGCATCAACCGATCTATCGATTGTGTTGACAACAATGACAATATTGTTGTTGCACCTTGCTCAACAATCTCCCCCTTTGGAATTGTTGGCAACACACGTGCAATTTCCTGTAATTCTTCTCCCCCTTTGACAATAATACCAAAGGGCTGCTGCAGACTCCCCCTGAGTCCATGCACAACATTCTCAGGCACAAATTATTACGATTAGCAAAAATTACAAACATGAGCAAAAAGATAATCAAATATATAAATGCTCCCCACGAGAATGTGGTCCCGATAGCTAGTTGGTTCTTGGGAAGCGTGACCACTCCCAATTTATTGCGAAGGTACTCAAAAATTTCCTTGGGCAGCGGTTTTGTGAAGATATCCGCTACTTGCTCTGTAGTTGGGACAAAATCCAACTTAACCTCACCTTCCGCAACTTTCTCCTTCGAAAAGTGATATCGGATAGCAATATGTTTTGTGCGAGAATGCATAACCGGATTCTTTGAGATGTTAATGGCACTGGTGTTATCACACTTAACTGAAATTGGCTCACTGAAGTTAATGCCAAGATCTTTCTGGGTTTGTTTCATCCATAAGACCTGCGTACAACTCGTAGTTGCTTGCAATATATTCTGCCTCTGCTGTGGATAAGGAGGCGACTCTTGTTTCTTACTTGTGCCATGCGACCAACTCTGTCTCCAAGATAGAATGCACCTCCATTGGTACTCTTTCTGTCATCGACACATCCTGCCCAATCTGCATCTGAATACGCAATAAGGGTGAAGTCCTTACCTTTCGGATACCATAACCCATACTCCATAGTACCCTTCAGATATCGAAGAATCCTCTTCACTCTTTGTCACATGAGTCTCCTTGGGACTAGCCTGAAATCGTGCTACCATGCAAGCTGCCTGCAAGATATCCGGTCCAGTAGCTCATCAAATACGATAGGCTCCCAATCATAGATCTGTACATGGTTTGATCAACATCCGAAGATTTGTCATCCTTGCTCAACTTGCAACCTGTCGTCATGGGAGTGCTAACGAGCTTACAATCCTCCATTGTGAACTTTTTTAGCATCTCTTTCACATATTTAACTTGAGAAATAAATATGCCCTTCTCATTTTGATTAACTTGCAAGTCGAGGAAATACGAAAGTTCACCAATCATTGACATTTCAAATTCTTTCTGCATCTTATTTGCTAAATCTTTACACGACTCATCATTGCTATTGCCAAAAATGATATCATCTACGTATACAACAAGGACAATGAGATGGCCATTCTCTGTTTTGACATACAAATTGCTATCCACCATACCCTTTTTGAACCCTTGTTGAGTAAGATAGTTGTCTAGCCTTGCATACCATGCTCTGGGTGCCTGTTTCAAGCCATACAATGCTTTCTTCAACTTGCAGACGAAGTTGGGATTATCACCGAGTTGGAAACCATCCGGCTGCTCAATATAGACCTCTTCTTCAAGTTTTCCATTCAGAAATGCTGATTTCACGTCCATTTGATAAACTTTGAAATTCTTGTGAGCTGCTAAAGCCAGAAACATTCTAATTGCCTCTAGTCTAGCCACTGGTGCAAAGGTTTCCTCAAAGTCAATACCTTCAACTTGTGCATAGCCTTTACTGAGACCAATCTTGCTTTATTCCTGACTACCTGTCCATCTTCATTCAATTTGTTTCGAAAAATCCATTTAGTACCGATTATATTTTTATTTGCAGGTCTTGGTACTAACTCCCAGGTTTTGTTTTTCTCGATCTGATCTAATTCTTCATTTATTGCTGTCATCCAACTTTCATCTTTGCTTGCTTCAGCAACATTTTTGGGCTCAATCGCTGGATAATAGAGAGTAGTTACTTACTACTCTTCTTCTTGTCTGAACACCAACTGTGGGGTCTCCAATTATTTGCTCTCTAGGATGATTTTTCTGCCAATTGTCCTATTTTGAATTTCTTGTTTTCTTCCTCTTCGAATCACTACTTAAATCATCTGAGTCAATTTTCTGTTTCTTTTCCGTTTCCTTTTCCTCATCTCCTTCAATAACCTCTTCATAAATTGGGTAGTTTTCTTTATAGCTTATTTCTCGTTCCCTACCTTCATCAACTTTAACATCGGCACTCTCCACAATTTTCTTTAGCCTCTTGTTGTAGCATGTGTAGGCTTTGCTTTTTGTCGAATAGCCAAGAAAAATACCTTCATCGGCTCTATCTTCAAACTTACCAAGATTATCTTTAGTTCTTTTGATGTAACACTTGCTGCCAAAAACTTTAAAGTATCTTGTTGTTGCCTTTTTACCGAACCACAGCTCATACGGAGTTTTGCTTTCATGCGTCCTCAACATGCACCTATTTTGGATGTATACCGCAGTATGGACTGCCTCTTTCCAAAATTTGTCTGCTATTTTGCTCTCAGTCAACATAGTCCGTGCCATTTCCTGCATTGTCCTGTTCTTTCTTTCTACCACACCATTCTGTTGAGGTGTCCTTGCTTCTGAAAACTGTCTCCTAATCCCATATTTTTCACAGTACTCTACAAACTCCTCATAAATGAACTCTCCTCCTCTATCTGATCTTAAACATTTAATCCTTTTTCCTGTTTGATTCTCAACTTGTTTTTTGAAAATCTTGAACATCTCAAAGGCATCCGATTTAAGCTTCAAAAATAGTACCCATGTCATCCTGGAATAGTCATCTATGCACAACATAAAGTATTTGTCACCATTTATGCTTTGCGTTCTCATGGGTCCACATAAATCGGTATGTATTAGTTCTAAAGGTTTGCTTGTGAAGTACTCTTTTGTTTTAAATGTGGCTCTAGTTTGCTTCCCCTTTTGGCATGAAGCACAAATGCTATTTAATGGTTTGCCAATGGTGGGAATATCTCTCATTGCCCTTTTTGAGCTAATTTTTACTAGATTGTCAAAGCTGATATGACCGAGCCTCTTGTGCCACAGCCAATTTTCTTCTTCCTGTCCAATCAAGCACGCTCCTTCGAAGTCTCCGAGAGAGTATACAGGTTGCCGGATGTCCTTGATCCGAGTTGCTATCAACTTTCCACAGTTTGTTGTTTCGACTTCACAACCACTGCTTCTTGAAAATTACTTCATGACCTCTGTCGCAAATCTGACTATCGCTTAACAAGTTATGCTTCAGCACAATCACAAACAAGACTTATTTTGACTTGATTTTTCCGTCACTGATCTTGATGGATCCTTTGCCAACTATCTTAGCTCCATCATTATTTCCAAATTTTACAGAACCACCTTCATATTTCTATAACTTCTCAAATTTTTGTTTGTCACCTGTCATATGACTGGAGCATCCACTATCAAGTATCCATGGTGCAGATTTGTTCTGTGCTTTAAATGTTGTCTGTACGATCAAGGATTCCTTTTCTTCCTTGGGTCGCTCCTTTTCTTTCCACTCTGGTTTGATTACAGTTTTGGTCACTTGTTTTGACTTTTCTTTGTCAGTAGCCTGTGCATGTTTTTCGAGAAATTTTCTATTTTGTCTCAAACCATTTGGTTGAAATTTTCTTCCCTGATGTTTATTTGCTGCAAATGTACTTTGACAATTTCTTGCAATGTGCCCAAAATTATGACAGTTATAACATTCTACTGCATAATCCATCAACGGTGAAAAAACATTTCTACTGGTAAAGTTCCTTTGTCCTACATTATACTTGCAATCTGAAATCTTATGTCCATAACCATTGCATTTAAAACAATAACCAGAAAAGGAATGAGTGAACCTGGGTGATGGTCTTTGCCATTTTGTAGTGGGAGCCATAAATCTTCTTCTCCTTTGATGAGTGACATTGGTGAATCCATCATTGTCAATACTCCTCTCGTGCCTGGCATTATTGCTTTCTTTAGCATGATTCATTTTTTCTTGATCAACCCTGATCTTATCTTCATTCTTTATGGGTTCTACTGTTATGGCCTTTGATCCATTTGATGATTCTCCTTCGACGAAGCCTAAACCAAATTTGATGCCTGTAGTCCTTTGGTTATTTATAATCTTATCCGACTTCACAGAACTTTCTTCAAGTTTGTGATAACAACTCATTTTTTGATTCATCTCTTCTAGTTGCATCCTTAAACCAACAATCTCTTCTTCTAGCTTGCTTGCACTCATCTATTTTCACGGTTAATTGTACTTCGATATCTTCAGATATTTTCTTAAATTCGTCTATCTGTACTTTCAAGTTGGTTATGATTTCATTGGCATCCTCAAGCTTTCTTGAAATTTTCTTATTCTTTTTCCTTTCTATACTCAGCTCTTTAAGTGCAGCGACCAACTCACCTTCCAGATCTACTTCAGCCTCAGCCTCAAGTTTTTTATCACATTCCTATTTTTCCTCTGTTTTTTCTTCTTCGAATGCCATGAAAAGAGCTTCACCTGTTTCTTCTTCAGAATCCTCACCGGAGTTGTCTTCTGAAGGACTGACATTCTTGGATATGAAACTTTTCTTCTTGAAGTTGCCTTTTCTAAAATTTGGTTTCTTCTTCCAGTCACTTCTTTCTTGGTGTGAACCTTCATCACTTTTGTTTTTCTCATTAAGTGGACATTTAGCTGCAAAGTGCCCAACGCCTCCATAGTTGAAACACTTAAATGGTAGCTTTCCTCTGTATTTTCCTTTTCCCCTTATTAGTTTCCGAACAAAGTTTGCTTCCGTTTCATCTGATGTCTCTTCTTCCTCGGATTCTTGTTTTGCTTTTATATTTTTATGTGCTTTAAAAGCAACTTCTCTGTCTGTGGGTTTAGTTTTTCCTATTCTCATCTCATATGCAGTCAAAGAACCATGCATCTCATCCATACTAAAAGTATTTAGATCTTTAGCTTCTTCTATTGTTGAAACTTTAGAATCAAATCTTTGGGGAAGAGATCTTAGTACCTTTTTCACGACGACAACATCTTCCATTTCCTCGTCGAGTCCTCTAATCGCATTAATGATTCCATTAACTCTCGGCATGTATGCCTCTATGTTCTCATCGTCATTCATCTTTAATGCTTCGAACTGAGCTCGATGCGTTTGTAACTTGGCCTCCTTGATCTTGTCGTCTCCTTCATGAATGCTCCTTAGTTTGTCCCACATGTCTTTTGCCATTTTACAACTCATAATCTTTATCAGTTCGTTGTCCACTAAACCGCACATGATAGCATTCTTTGCTTTAGAGTTATTCTCAAACAGTTTCTTACCGGCAACATCGGTTGGAGGAGTGGTGGGTATTGTGTATCCACTGTCTACTGACTCCCAAATGTCGTATCCCAAAGCACACAGATATGTCTGCATCCTGAGTCTCCAAAATGCGTAATTAGTTCCGTCAAACAATGGTGCTTTGTTTGATGAGAATCCTTCACCACCTGCCATTGTCTCACTTCCAAGATCACCTTAGCCGATTAAGCTTGTTCAGGAACTTGGCTCTGATACCAATTGTTAGTCTCACAATGACACTGAGAGGGGGGTGAATCGGTGTAGCTATTTAAATTCAAATCTACAACTCTTAACGCCGAAACAATGAAAATTTAAAATCAGATAAAGCAAGTATAACAAGAGAGCATTCCACAACACACGATGTAACGAGGTTCACCAATTTGGCTACTCCTCAAAAATGACTGCTTGGATTACCGTCCAAATCCAGCCTTTGCAAAATACCAATTTTACAATCAATTTACCAGCACCCACTGGAAGGAGCACCAACCCCTGATTTATCTGCACCAACAGAAAGGAGCACCAACCCCTAATTTATCTGCACCAACAGAAAGGAGCACCAACCCCTAATTCCAAGCACCAACTTGGACTGCAATTTTGAAACTATAAGATTGACATAAAAATGCCTTCGCTTATACAAGACCCTGACTGGTCTATTGCTAACCCAACCTCTCTCGCTATTCACCAAAACACCACACACACTTAAGGCTCTGCTTACTGCACTTTTACGGCTCTCACGGCTCTGCTTAACGCTCTCTTACGGCACTCTTCCAACCCTCTTTTTGCAGCACTTTCACTCTTTTCATCAACCACTTTAATTCTCCACGCAGACCTCCTTTTATAACAAAGTTCGACTCTATTTTTAACTTCCATATTTTTGCATGCAACTTATTAATAGAAACTTCTATATGTAACTCCTTTATCACACAGTATTCTCTCATGCAGCCTATTAATAGTTACGGCTCTTTGTTTGGTCTTCGATTGATGACTTTCAGTTTAACCGTCGCTCGATGATTTCACTCCGTAACTGGCCCTATAACTGTCATTCTGACTTTAGTTCATTATTCTTATTTTAGCTGCATGATTTTTCTCTAATCGCACTATAACTGTCGTACTGACTTCAGTTAACTCTTCTTATTTTAGCTACATGATTTTCTTCTGCAATTGCACCTGTAACTGCCGTATAACTTCAATTAACTATCACATATCTTATTTCAGTTGGGTTCTCTTCTTAGCTCGCGCCAAAGCGACCTATCACGAAATCGTGACACTTCTACCTCTTTGTCCTCTTCTCGACTTTGCCCGTGAAAACACATGTCGCGATATCGTGACACTTTCGCCTCCTTGCTTCTTTTCTTGGCTTGTACCCACGAAAACACAACATGTCGCGATATCGCGACACTTTCGCCTCCTTGCTACTTTACTTGGTTTGAACCACAAAAACACATGTCGCGATATCGCGACACTTTCGCCTCCTTGCTACTTTACTTGGTTTGACCACGAAAACACATGTCGATATGACACTTTCGCCTCCTTACATGTCATATCCGACACTTTCCTCCTTGCTCTTTCTTGTTTAAACATGTCGCATATCACGACACTTTCCCTCCGTACTCTTCCTCTTTACTTTGTCGCGATATCGTGACACTTTCGCCTTCTTACTTTCTCTCTCCTCCTTTAGTCGCGAAAATGCGACATGTCGCGATATCGTGACACTTTCTCTCCTTTGCTCTTTCTCTTGCAATATGTCGCGAAATCGTGACACTTTTTCTCCTACAATCTCTCTTGCAATATGTCGCGAAATCATGACACTTTTTCTTTCGACTCTCTTTTGCAATATGTCACGAAATCGCGACACTTTTTCTCTTGCCATTCTCTCTTGCAATATGTCGCGAAATCGTGACACTTTTTCTTCCGTACAATCTCTCTTGCAATATGTCGCGAAATCGTGACACTTTTTCTACTTGCCTTTCTCTCTTCCAACATGTCACGAAATCGCGACACTTTTTCTTCCGTACTATCTCTCTTGCAATATGTCGCGAAATCGTGACACTTTTTCTACTTGCCTTTCTCTCTTCCAACATGTCGCGAAATCGCGACAGTTTTGCTTGCTTGCGCTTTCTCTTCGAACATGTCGCGAAATCGTGACAGTTTTGCTTGCTTGCGCTTTCTCTCCGAACATGTCGCGAAATCGCGATAGTTTTTCTTGCTTGCGCTTTCTCTCCGAACATGTCGCGAAATCGCGACAGTTTTTCTTTCTTCTCAACATGTCGCGATATCGCGACAGTTTTTCTTTCTTGCTCAACATGTCGCGATATCGCGACAGTTTTCTTCCTTGTGATTTTCTTTTGATTTTTAGCATATGGGCCACTTCGATCTTTTGGAAAATCACTGTACATACTATGAAGAACCTCTTAACTCCTGTCCATTGCATCAACCGATCTGTCTGACAGTGTTGACAACAATGACAATACTGTTGCTGCACCTTGCTCATCACTTACCTTCCTCGCATTTACTTTTATGCATTTATTTCCCTATACTTAGATTAGATTAGATTAGCAAGGATGGTGGGAAGCCAGCCTAAATCTAGAGGTCAAAGGAGGCATGCTTCTCCTTACAATTCTATTGACTGGATTTGTGAGGCACATTAGAAGTTAGGCTTTTCCAGCAATCAACAAGAACACAACATTAAAACAAATTTTTGAGCTCTCATATGTCATGTTAAATAAGTTTTAACAAAAATGTTGCAATATATACATTTAAAAATACATGGAATAAAATACAAATACATCAAATATATGAACACAACCTATTTAAACCTTGCAATAAACTCACTTTCTAATATCTTTACAAGTATTTTCTTTCCTTAGATCTCTTCCAATAATGCTGGTGACATATCTGTCAACTTTCAACAAAATTTGTAAAGGATAGATAGACGGCATCAACTTGGTCACACATTTGAAGAGAATTGAACTCATTTCTATAATAGTAGACCATAATAAAATGATGGTGTTTCTTAATTAAAATCAAGTGAATATTAACCAATGCTATACTTCCTAAACTATCGGTTGTTCCCAAAGGTTACGTGAATAGAATTTTTCCTTTGTTTGCTTTTGAATTCTCCATATCCTACTGATCTTGGCCATGGCCACTTGGACTATTTATATGAACATGTATGGGTTTTGTTATAATTTGTTAAAATGTAGCCGAGTAATATTTCATTGCTTTTGATGATAAACGGAAATAAGTGGTAGATGTTCTATAAACAAAAATTGAACTTCCTCTCCACATTACTTGAATTTCCAAATTTTAGTTCTATAAATGAAATGTTCAATTCTGTATACAGCATTCCCAACCAAATAATCCTCTTGACCCCAAAACTTTGAATATATAAACCATCCTTACAAAAATCGCAAATGCTTCTGCATTTCTCATCTTTCAACTGGATTGGAGTAGCCAGCAGCTTCTAGCACTGAGCATTGTCAAATGAAATAAAAATTTGGAAAACTAAAAAAGATAAAAGAAAACAAATGAAGAGATATAGTAATTTCTTTCATTGCCTTGTTGTTCTCTGACCAATAACCATTATTATT
Organism: Wollemia nobilis; assembly: GCA_028583015.1. Classification (NCBI taxonomy): domain Eukaryota; kingdom Viridiplantae; phylum Streptophyta; class Pinopsida; order Araucariales; family Araucariaceae; genus Wollemia; species Wollemia nobilis. Next base: position 1,272,608 of record JAQPPZ010001344.1, read on the forward strand.
ACTGCAATCATTATAGATAGAATGAGAATAACTAAAGCAACTGCACTGTGGTGACTTCCAAGACCTACTTTCCTTGAACCGGATAAGTTAGTGGTAGAATTTCCAGTGTCTCCAGAATTATCTTGTCCTTTTGAGCTGGTTGAAGATATGGATTTTCCAACCACCATACCCCAGAATGACATTCCAACTGCTGTAGACCCTGAAGCCTCTGGCTCAAGAATTCCCGAATGATCCGGTGGACTTTTCATGGACATCAATTCTTCACAACGTTCAAATAAATCCTATACAAAGAAAAAGTGAATGTTTGTTAAAATCCATGGAGAAACTCATTAGGTTTATTGACATTCAGAAACTTTAAAGATCACACCCATGGTGCAGATTTTCTTTAAGCATATTTGAATGATTTCAGAGATTGCATGCTAACAAAATACTAATACAAGAAACAAAAATTGACCATTATTCTACTGATATTTTGTATTGCAGTAAAACAACTGAAAGCAACTCATAACACTGATTCTAAGAAGTTTTCCACTAGTGTAAAAATTTTAAAGAAATGGAGAAGAAAAAATATATCTCTCCAAGCCTGCAGATGGATAATGTTTGTAATTTCCACATATTTATGGGAAGCCTATGGATATCTTGTGTGACATGCTCCAGGCTTCCCATATTATTTACTTCTTATACATTGCCAGATTTCAGTACTAATCTAAAACAACGTATAAAACTTGCTAATGGCATGTAGTCTGAAACAGATGCATATATTTAAATAAAAGATTAAAGGTATTAATTGCCCAACTGAGAATCATTTGTACAACATCATGAAGTTGAACTATGCAAGTTAAGTATCCTACATGAAATTTTGTCTTCGCAATTGGGGAACTTATGAGTGTATCAGACTCTAATGTTGAAAGTTATTTTGAAGTTGGCTTTCATCCATCATTCTAATATAATTTATGTTCAGGGTGCATGTTTGAAAAAAATACATATTTTTTAGAACATGGAAGGATATTTTCAGATCAAGTAAAAGCAGCATTACAAAGCCCTGTACTAAAAATAGGCTTAGTTAGAGCCACACTAAAAGTAAGGTTTCTGATATGCTGGATGAAGACATTAGTCTTTAGTTTATCTCTGCTTTATATATAATTAAACGAAAAGATAAATCACAGGACCATGGATCTTGACCCATTAACATTTAGTTTGGAGAACATATATAGTTTGTCTGATTTTTTTGGCAGTGCATACCCTTCTGATTAATTGCACATAATTTGAGGAACTGATACCAGACAACACACTTACACATAGAGGACAATGTTTTTGTAACAGATGAACCATGTTCTTATCTACCATGCAAATCATCAATTAAGAATGTAGCTTATATAGCTTGAACTGCATTTTATGGCATTACCCATTGCTAGTTAAGCACTGTATCAATTGATGACAAAAGTAGTGCTGGATTCCCCTTTCATAGGGAGTGATGAGGATTTTGGCCCTTCTTCTGGTCAATAACCTAGCATAGATTAGAGACTGCTTTGGACTCCACCCTTGGTCTTCTTTAATTCCTTTGTTTTGATCCAATGATCATTTCGTTGGTGATATGTTCTTTAGCATGGTCATTTGTATGGCATTCTCATTTCTGATTTGTTTTTATATTTGGGTTTATCCCTTTTTAGTAAACCAAGTCCTAGTTAGAATCTTTAATTAATGGAGTTTCTTTGAGTTCTCTTCTTGCTATTATAGCTACAAGCCCCACTGAGCTATTCTGGTCATTCATGGACAATAATATAATCTCTCTTTACATATACTACCCCCATTATCACCATCTTCTGATTAAAGTTAAATGTATTAATATAAAGATTTGTAGAGCATAATAGTTTAATTAGTATTTCATAATAATATAATCTCAATTATCAGACTTCAGCACCCACACAATTCAAAAAGTTCAAACATGATTAAAAACCACTAACTGCCGGAGATACAAAAAACTTCAGAAAAGAAGTAGAAAGCATTGCCATTGAGCCAAAATGATATGCTAAATAGAGTACTTGACAGGGATATTTCCAGCTCAAGTTTTCTTGTTCAAGCTTCTCAGAAATGGAAAACCCTTTTTATGTGGCCATGTTTCTGAAATGGCAGCCTGTTTATTTGTTAAATTCAATACTGATTCTCTGTTACTGTAAACATTAGCAGCCTGAAACAGGGTTCGGACAAAAATGGTCAACTTTTGGATGACATTCGTGTTTGCTGTGGCTGTAAACTGGTTTTATGAGCAGTCCCAAAAAAGGCAAATTCCATCAGGCTCTTCCAGGGACACTTCAGGCTGCTAGAAAGCCAAAATGGCCCAAGGCAGCCTTCAGGAACTCCAAATCTGATCGTTGTAGGTGTCAATTGACACATAAAATCTCAAAAACTGTAAACATGAGAGCAAGGAAACAAAACAAAACAGACGAGGACCTAAAGATCCTACAAACTTAAATACAAAATAAAATGTAACTTTCTGTTATCCAATGATACTGTTGGTTACGAATCTGCCATGAGGAAAGGATTTGGGTTAATGCGCCCAGATTCGCCCACCAGCATGAAAGGCCGGAAGGAAGAGATGCCTTCCGAGCCAATCTCCGGAGAAGGCCGGCTCCTTTTTGGGGGGTTTATGTTCAAGCTAAGAGTACAGGAAAGAAATAAATGTACAGAAAGAGATTTACAAATATATTCAAAGGTTGGTGGGGGGAACTAACAGTACGGGAACACACCAATCACCGCTACTAACTGCATATAAACACAAAGCATGACAAAGAACTGCAAAATCTAACGTATACTTCCGATACCCAAGCAGTGTACGCACGGCTACAACGGCTCCCTAACAGACATTCCCTACAAGGAACTAACGATGCGGCAACACGTCAATCACCACCTACGGACACTAACATGGGTAGAAAGCAATCATAGAGATATCGAGCCGGGTATATGTGTTTATGTAGAGAATTTAACCGCACGACTTCAATGGCCCCCTAACGGACATTCCCTACAAGGAACTAACGATGCGGCGGCGCACCAATCACAGGATACGGACCGGCAACAAAACACACAACTGATGGAACTGCTACTACAGCTATTCTATGTATCCTTTTAATTCATGAAGTACAGGGGGTGCTTTAAACAAGCAATGCTAGAGGCACATGATCATCAAATGCTGAAATGAATCAACGAGCCATGACACAGGTTAGCCTAAGGCATGAATATAAAGAAAGGCAGCATAAAAAACAGAAGCGGCGAGAACGAGAACCAAGCATACAGATTATATTTATAAGCGGAAGCACGGTTACAATGGGCACGGTGGTTCCCTAACGAGACATTCCCCTTCCACCCTTTACAATGAATTCACGGTGGGCTTTTATAGCCCGAGTCCCTCCCGATTACATTAATGGGCACAAGGTCCCGATCAAACATAAGCTGACAAAAGCGGCGAAAGAGCTGCAAATGCTGACCTTTTGTCGGACCGGACTGTACCCGCAGCATGGTCTTCCTGGAAGCTGGACAGCTACATGGCGGTGTGTTGGGCAGAATCTCCCTCTGGCAGTGATGCGGGTAGCTGGAGCAGATGAAACCTCAGATCAGCTTTAAATGAGGCTACGGCGCGGGCAGTGCAGCCCATGCTTGTCCTTTTGCTCGGCACGTTTCGGCTCTAATCCCGAAGCTGGACACTTGTCAGATGATGGATGATCTTTGTGTGACACGTGTACGCCTTGGAAGGCGATCCGTCCAACTTCGCTTGGGATCGGAGCGTCTCGGGTTGCGCGGGCAGAAAACAGTGCAGTCGGGAAGGCCTTCATGCCTTGGTCAAATTTTGGGTTTGTTCCCCTACTGCGCACCTGTCAAGGGCGCACTCCGACTTCACTGCGAAGTCGGGCTGCGCACAGGTGGAAACTGGTGTCTGCCGCCGTACGGACTCTGCTCCGGCCTTTTATCATCTTCTGTCAGCCTGCCAGCCTGTCAATCTGCCAGTTGCAAGGTGCGCCCAGAAAGTGGGGCGAAGTCAGACTTCGCACCAAAACTGGGCGAAGTGCGAACTTCGCACCCAGACTGGGCGAAGTGCGAACTTCGCACCAACACTTAGCCATTTTTCAGGTAACTTGCTGGAAAGTTGAAAAATCAACTGGGGACTCCAAGAAAGGGGGAAAGAAAGAGAATGCGGGAAGGAAAAGGAAAGGGAGAGGAGAAGGAAGGAAAATAGGGGAAGAGGGAAAAAGAAGAGCAGCACAGTTACAACACTGAAGACATTGCACCCCGTGCAAAATGTGACAACATTTCTGGCGGCTCGCGGGGTGTCGAGCTCGCCTCGGCGCAAAGAATCCATGCCTTCATCCATTGGGTGCAGAGGAACTTGCCTCCCCTGCCTTTTGCTGCTCTAATTGTCCTCCTTGTGGCAACTGTTCTTCAGATTCATCTTTGTCAGTTGCCCCCTCAGAATCACCTTCCGAAAGCTCTCCATCTCCCATGCACGCTCGCAAATGCGATCGTATGCGGCCTTGGTTGGGCGCCAAGCTTACGCTTCAAATGGCCGGCGGTCAGCTACATCTTCTAATGCTGCGTGGAAAGCAGCGACCGCGTGCAGGTCGATGGTGAGGTATCTCTTTTCTAACTCCTGGAAGTAGGAGCTGATCTTGGAATATTTGGCCACCATCTGAGTGACCTGACTGTCTTGAATTGGCTCAGTCCAGCTATCAATTTCAGCTGTATCTGCTTCGAAGGACTGCCAATTCCTTTTCACCCGATCTAGGGTGAGAAGCTCGCCATTTTCAACAAAACCTGGGCACCCTAGTTCAGAAAGAGCGTGAAAGGGGGCCAGACAGATATCTCTTTCATGTCCGAATGCATCTAGCATTCGTCTGGCAACTCTCACCTCTTCAACTTTTTTGAAATATTTGTGCAAGGTCACCCTTGCACCTGCCCATTCTGCAGCGAATGAGGACACGGGAGAAAATTGGAGGCCGTTGCGCTCGCGCTCCTGAAGATTTACCGCCAGGTCCAGCCATTGCTTCGCACGGCACTCGGCCTCCTCTACCACGAGGCTTTCCACTGGGCAGAAACTTCTTGAATTCTGGATGCGAAATCCAGAACTGCCATCGCCTTGTAGGTGTGGGGCTTGCATTCCCGCAGCAAACCAGCCCGCATCTCCTTAACCTTTGTCTTTGAAAAGACCGTCGCTTGAGATGCTCTCTCTGCAAGTTGCGACTGCGCCTGCTTCAAAGACTCTTGGAGCTGAGAAATCTGCTCCGAGGCTGCTTTCTTTTCGGTTGCGGCTTGTTGCTGAGAAGCGGCCAGCTGGGCTTTGAGTTCATCTATTTCTTGCCGCGCCGCTTCCAGTTGCTCAGTGGACCTAGACAGGTCCTCTTCAAGCTGCCTTGTTTTATCCTGCAACCCGAAAAGTTCTTCCTGCTCCTCCAGACTTTTGACAAAGAGATTATCAGCTTTGCGCATGATTGACTGAATCTCATATTGCTTGTTAATGTCGTCAAAGCTCTTCTCCTTTGTCTGGAGCTCGTAGTCCGCCCTGGTCATTTCCCGGAGAGGTTTCTTTACTTTTGGGATTATTTTCTCTGTCGTAATCACTCTCCTCCCGAAATCATACTTTGCGCGTTTTGCCGGGGCGGCTATCTCTTCATGTCTCCTCCGCTTCAGGTCTTGGAGGAAAGAGACAGAATACTCTACGACTCTCGTTGCCAGGGGCAAGTCGTCCGTATTACGGAGGTCGTCCATAAAATCTGGTTCCCCCGGACCTAGGGTTACTGCTGAGACGTCTCTCCTGCGGGGGATGGGACCGGGGAGGAACCGGACGGACCTTGGAAGAATCGGCCGCTTGTGGGGGCGGCCGGGAAATGGAGATGGGAGCGGGCGACACTTGCAAGGGTTTGAAGCGGGCGAGACGGAGGATGTGACGGTGAACGGACGGCCTCGGCACTAACCTCGGGCGAAGGGTTTGGAGTTGTGCTCGAGAGAAGAGAGACGTTAGGGTTACGAGCAAGGCGATCAAAAGAATGGGGGCCGCTAGAAGGGCGTGGAGACGGGGGAGGGGGATGCGGCCATGACTTGCTCGGATTGAGCGGGAGACGGAGTGGGAGTGGGGCTGGGTGAGACCAAAGAGACGGGGGGCAGCAAACGTACTGCGGGCTCCGCCTGAGCCGATGCCGGATGGATGTCTGTGCTTCTGATTTCGGCGGCTGGCTTAGGACTGCCCAGAGACACTGTCTCTGCGGCGGCAGGACGCGGCTGCGGCTCTGCAACTGGCTGCTGCACTATCAGGCTAGGTCGCCTGATTTTCTCAACTCTCTTCCGCTTCTTCTCTTCTGGAATAACGGTCGGATCAGGGGAAGGAGATGAAGCAGGTGCAGCAGGCGCTGATGCTCCCACGGTAAACTTGTACCGGGGTTTGACTTGCAGAAGGTGCCGCAACCGAGTCCGCCCTCTGACGGCGGCGGCGCTTTTCGTGCCTGAGGGATTGCCTCGGGCGTTGCCTTGACTAATTCTTTCGCCTTCTCAGGCGCCGTCTTGGAAGCCACGGGCTGCATTGGATCGACCTGGAAGTCTGCTGGGCCCACGTTGGTAGTTGCCGAAGTGTACAACTGTTGGGAGGGAGACCCTCCTTTATAGTCTTCAAAGGGACCTCGGGGAACGTAACCTTGATATGCGAACGGCCGCCAGCTGTCATGATGCTGGGTCATAGAGAACCGAAAAGTCGTCATCTACGGCCGGGTTTCTCCTTGTTGATTTGTCGTCTTTGCGTGCGGCATCTCATCTTCCGGCATTCGGTAATCTTTTCTTTAGACCGGTTAAGGCACTGCTATCTTGGATAGAAATTTTTTGAACCACTGGAGATGAAAGTGGTGGTCCGGGTTTCGCTTGGGGTCATATGTCACCTCCTCGCAGTAGAAATCCTGCCAGGGAGGAGAAGCTTCCATCAATTCGATTTCCCAGTCAAGATCCACATGGACCACATCGCATCTATCTTCGGTTATATCTGCCCGGGGGCAGAGATGTGTGAACTTTCCCCTTATTCCATATGGGTCATACTTCCAGCGTTGCGGCAACAAAACCAGGCCAATCCGAGAAAACTCTTGCTCAAGGTAGGCATGCTGTCCTACCTCAAAAATCTCAACATTTGCCCGGGAAAGAGGATATTGAAAAATCTGTCCTCTCTTCTTTCCTAGGCCGAACTCCTCTTCAACATAGTCCATTTGTCGGGCAACCTCCATCCCGAACAGGTGCTCAGAGCACCAATAGGGCAGCAAATGGGGTTTGCCCTTGAATCCGTAGATTCTGACCACAATTCCACTGCGTCGGTCGAAAACGTCCCCGAGCTTCGATTTATCAAAGCGCTCGTCATTTCTCTCGGGGGCGAGGAATTTCGCTTTCACGAAGGCGACATGACGAATCCCAGAAAGTTGAAGTTGAACTTGTAGTAGGACCCTTTCCGGTATAAGTCATCCGTCCAGTTATAGACGGGCTGTGGCTCTCCCCTCTCGTTGACCTTCTTCAGGTTCAGGATCGGCATCAGGGAGTGCAAATGGTACAAACAAAGCCAGGCTAGAACAGAACTGAAACGAAAATCGGTAGACTGCCTCTTCTGGATTTTTACCAGGGCTGGAATGAATGGCGTAAGCCAGCCAGTCTGCCCAGTCGAAAGAGATGGGACGCTTCCCACTTCTCTGTCTTTGCCGGTTCGTAGGACTCTCCACATAGGAGACATTCACGCGGCGCTAGGCTAGTGCAGGCTATACCGACTCATCGAGAATCGCAGCCAAGAATAGATGCCAAAATGATGTACAAGTATTTGTTATGGAATTGTGCCAAGGGCATGGGGCCGGTTGGCCTTTGTCCAGGTGCAAGCGGGGCGTTCGGCTACGAATTGAGGAAATCCCTCATCCGTTTTGTTGGCGTGAAACGTCCCGTCTGCTCGCCCAAATTTATCTTTCTGAGAATGGCGTTGGAGTCATACTCCAACCCTGGGGCGAAAGGCTGGCTGGACGATCTCCCTGCGCAGTGTGAACAAGGGTTTACCGCTGGAGCTGCAAATTTGCCGGGTAGGCTGAGTGCCGTAGTGTCGACAATTAGGTCTACCGAGTTCCGGGCATTGGTGGACGGGAGGGCACAAGAATCCGAGCAGATTGGATTTGTACGCCGCTCCGAAATGGTGGGAGGGCGAAACTTTGTCAGCCCAACTCTCCACATTTGCCCGCAGCTTCGTCAGGCTCATAGAAAAAGAGCCGTCCTTGTATCCCGACAAATAATTCACCGGAGGTGGTGGGGCTTGCCCACGTTGTACTTTTTTTGTCCGGGACTTTGACTTTCTTTACGGCGGGGTTTCACTTCAAAACGCCCGGCCGCGGTAAATCCTTTGGTTCGCCACTTTCATTTGGACTGCGGCGACAACGGCATCTTTCCTCTGTCCATCTCTCCGAATCAGCAATAATTGCAAGTTCAAGGCGTACGCGGCAGATTTCGTTGTCACGGGGAATAATTTGCCTTTGTCCAGGAATAATCGCATAGTACGGAATGTTTAAAAACATACGACCCCCTTTTCTAGATAAAGACGAGCGCCATTAATGCCGCGCAGGAGGAGGTAGGTCGGTTGAGTTAAGGCTCTTTGGTGGCTGCGCAGGAGAATGTTTGGAAAAAGCGCGCTCCGGCAGACGTGCCATGCTCTTTTGCTTGCACTTTCGTTGAGGAACGTGCAATCATCAATTCTGTCTTGGACACTGCGCCATGGCTGACGTCACTGCCGGAGCGCGGGCACCTTGCTCAAGAAAGAATCATTGGTGCGGAAACCCACTTTGGAACGGCTACAAACGCGCCTTGGGCCCGGCTAGGAACCTTTTTTAATTTTTATTCATTTTTAAACGTTGCCCCAAAGCGGCCCGGAAAACGAGGCGCGGCGGACTTCGCCAAAGTTGGGCGCGGCCCGACTCGCCGGCGAAGTCGGACTTCGCCAATTTCGGGCGAAGTTCGAACTTCGCGCGAAGTGCGCGTTCGAACTGTTCCTTCTTCTTTCTTGCTTCTTGCGCCCAAGGTTTGGGCGCGATCTGGGTCCTTTGCAACCTTCGGGCCTTTGACCACACTTATCATTTTTCTTTAGACTGATCCTGGACAAGCCGCGCAGTGCAAACGCTGAGGCGGGTTCGGACTTCGGCCGAACTTTGGGCGAAGTACGAACTTCGCGCGAAGTTCGCACTTCGCACGAAAGTTGGCCGCAGCGCGGACTTCGCGCGGAAGTTGGCCGAAGTCGGACTTCGGCCAAAGCTTGGCGAAGTCTGTCTTTAGTGTGCCCTTGTGGCTTCCCTTTCAGTCGCGCTTCGCACCGTGGCTGGCCCGAAGCCCGACTTCGCTGCGAAGTCGGACTTCGGCCAACACTTAGCCAATTTTTGCCTTTTTTCCTTTTCTCTTTTCTTTGCACAGCCGAACTTCGCCCCTCCTGAGGGGCGACGACAGACTTCGCTGCGAAGTCTGTCTTTCTCTCCCATGCCGCAGTTAAGCTCAAAAAAGAAGAAAAACAATTTAAAAGCTGAAAACGAAACTGTACATGCTGGGAAATAAAAAGCATAAGGAAAATTTTTACAAAGGAAGGGCCACTCGGGCACCTTCGACGACGGTAAAGCTTCAAGTGGAACCCGTTAACGAGGGATAGGCGGGAGCTGACCCTCCATATCCCGCGGTATGTAGGCATTGAGCTGGTTTACCGGGCAATCGATAAGGGCCCTCCCCAGAGGGCATCAAACTTCCCGTGATTACCTGGCTTTGCTTTATATGAGTCCCACTTCAGCACCAGGTCCCCGATTTCGAAAACTCGGGCAGTGGTGCCTTTGGCAAACCAGCCTTGAGTGGCTGCAATGTGATTCGCGAAGGCCTGGTATGCACTTTCTCTGTCTTCTTCCAACTGCAGGAGTTGGCACAGTCTGTCATCCACCGGGTCTCCGCTGCATCTGTCTTCGTCAATCATCCACAGGGCAGGGATCTCGATGTGTGATGGCATGACAGCCTCTTTGCCATAGACGAGCGCATAGGGGGACGTTATGAGGGATTTCTTAAATGCAACTCTGTCCGCCCACAGCGCCGGTTCGGGAGCAAGTGCCAAGTCCGCTTGTTTATGTCAATGGTCCTCGGATGATTTTCAGGAGGTTCTTGTTAGTGGACTCGGCAAGGCCATTCCCCTACGGGTAGTAGTTAGAAGACATCTTGTGATAGATGCCAAGTCTGCCGGTGTACTCCGTGAGTACAGCGCCTACAAATCCCGGACCGTTATCTGTCACAATCGACTCTGGAACCCCGAAGCGGGTAATCGGGCTCTCAATGAACACGATGACCGTTTCTTGGTCTGCGTTCTTGGTCGGGATCGCCTCTGTCCACCGCGTGAAATAGTCGGTAGCCGTAAGAATAAACTTGTGGCCGGCGAGAGGAGTTAGGAGAAATCACCCCAATAAAGTCTAAACCCCATTCCTGGAACGGAGTCTCGGCTTTGAATCGGTTGAAGGGGCGGGGGTGCTTTTACATTTCGGCCGGCAAACCTGTGGCATTGATCACATTTAGAGCAGACCGCATGCGCGTCTGCGAACAAAGTGGGCCAATAGTACCCAGCCCTTATTATTTTTAAGGCCGTTGGCCTTGAAGAATGGTGACCCCCAGGCATCCCGGAATGAAATTCTCAGAGGACCCTAGGCTGGTCAGATTTTAAGACGCACCGCAACGGGATGCCGTCAATGTTTTTGAAGTAAAGCCCCTCGGGGCGAAGAGTGTACTTAAGTGCACCTAGCCGAAATCTCCTTCGTTGTGAGGCGTTCAGGTGATCGGGACATCTTCCGGTGCAGAAGTATCTCACCAGTTCATCTGTCCAATCACTCCCCTCCGATAAGGAGTCGGCTAGGTAGATGCGTGTCGTTGTGTCCTCCCACTTACGAGGCGGAGATGCCGGCTACAGCGCTTCGGGCCAATTCCTGACACAAGGCTCGGCCTATGATAAGCTTGGTGGGCCGCACTTCAATGTCAAACTCCTGGATTTTGGCAATCCATCCCGCTCTCTTGTGACCCGGTTCTCCTTGCAAGATGAAGCTTCGAACATCCGGGTGAATCACAAAGACAGTGGTCTTGCTCTGGGAGACAAAGTGCCTGAACTTTCGAAGGGACTTCATGACAGCATGAACCTGCCGCTCTATAAAATTGTACTTTTCTTCATGCGGCAGAATCACTTGGCTGAGGAATGCTATGGGGCGCTCCTCACCATCGTCTCCCTTCTGAGTTAGGACTGCAGCGTAACTTTCGGGTTCTCCCACTGCATACAGGATGAAGTCTCTGGAGTAGTCCGGGTTTGTCAACACCGGAGCTTGTGCAATTCGGGCCTTGATTTCCTCGAAGGCTTGCTCTCTCTCATCAGTCCATTCGTAACGTGTATCTTTCTTAAGCAGTTCGGCCATAGGCTTGATCACCTGTGCGAAGTCCGGAATGAACTTCCGCACGAAGTTAATCTGACCGAAGAAGGACTGCAGCCCTTTTTTGTCGATGGGGGCTGGCAAGCGAACGAGGGCCTCTGCTCTGTCAGGGTCAATGGCGAGGCCTTCCTCGGAGATGACATGTCCCAGCAACTTTCCTTCCTTTACCGCGAAGACAGACTTCTTCGGGTTTATAGAAATGCCGAATTCTCGACAACTCTCAAATATTTGCCGTAGGTGCGAAACATGATCTCCTCGTTGGTGAGAGAAAACGGTCATGTCATCAAGGTAGATGACGATAATCTTATTGAGCGGCTCTCGGAAGGCCGGGTCCATGGCCCTTTGGAACGTGGCACCGGCATTAGATAAGCCAAATGGCATGCGGCGATAGGCGAACGTCCCCCACTTGGTGGTAAACGCCGTCTTATCCTGGTCTTCGTTTTTGACCCAATTCTGGTTGTAGCCGGAAAATCCATCTAAAAGTGAAAATCTCTGGGCTCCAGCAACGATATGTAGGATCTGGTCGATTTGGGGAAGCGGATAGTGGTCCCGGAGGGAAGCTTGATTTAGGTTTCTGAAGTCGACACAGAGACGAATGTCGCCATTCTTTTTCCTCACGGGCACCAAATTCGCGACCCAGGATGAATGTTTGATGGGGTAGATGATCTTGGCCTCCGGCATCTTCAAGAGCTCGGTCTTCATCATGGCCTCAATCTTTGGATTCACGGCCCTACGCTTCGTCGGAATGGCTTGGCGCCATCCTCTAGCTCAATGGTATGTTGGATGACAGTTCTGTCATACCCCCTCAAATCCTCGTAGCACCAGGCCACGATGTCGGGGAACTCCTGGCACAGTGATCTGATCTGCTCCAGTTCCGCCGACGTGCAGTCTGTTCCGACCTTGATGGTTTTACCAGGTTCAAGTTCTAGGTCAGCATACTGCCTCGGGTCTACTTTGATCCTGTGGGATATTGCTCTGTCATTACGATCAAAGAGACTTTCTAATGTAATCGATCCTTTTGGGACGTGATTATTCCGTAGGCTTGTATCAACCCCTCATATTGCTCGTCATCGGGGTCTCTACCTTCGATTACACACACTTCGTTAACCGGGGAATGTGACGATTTCCTCGTCACGGCCGAACACTGCCGGTGGGTGTCCTTATCGAGCACGGAAGGCCCGTGAGACGGTACGAACCGGCTTCGGTTTTTGGACAACGTCTTCAGCCGGAACGTACCTGGCTCCAACAGACGCCAGAATATCAGCGTGCTTGTTTTTCTCACGCGATATCGCTTTGACATTCAATGAGTCGAATGACTCCATCAGGTCCCAGACCCGATTGCGGTGCGCTCTAAGATAGTGTTGTTTGGATGCGCACTTCTCCGTAACTTGGTGACACACCAGCTCTGAATCTCCGAAAATCTGGAGGTGCTTGATTCCGAGCCTTTCCGCCTTTCGCAAACCCAAGCACGGGGCTTCGTATTCCGCCGAGTTGTTAGTGCGGCTCCGGAGCCAACTTTGTAGGCATAGTCCTTACGGATTCCGGTTGGAGAAACCAGCAGCACTCCTGCACCGGCGCCATTCTTGCATCGCGCGCCGTCAAAGAAGAGCTTCCACAACTCCTCGGGTGCAGGTCCTACTTCTTTTGCAGCCGACACGTCAAGCCTCTCGGGCTGTACAATGGAGTAACAGCCCTGCTCTGTCCCGATTACGGCATTGAAGTCCCGCAACGAGAACTCATCTTCGAGCTGTAGCACTTCGAGGGCTTGCTCAGTCAGCTCCATTGTCACCAGCTCTTCCTCTGACAACTGGACCATGCAGTCCAACTCTCCTCCGGGTATCTTCTCTACTAGGAAGGTGGAAGGCTTCTCATTAAAAATTTTCAGTCTCCTTCCCTTGAAGGGCACTTCCATGTGTGAGTAGTCTAGAGACAGGTACCCGCCCAACTTCGCGGTGAACTCCCGAGAGAGACACATGCCGAAGTAAGGCTCCGGGTCAACAATCACGACCTCTTGGATGACTACGATGTCGAGAGCTTTGTGCGGCCGGATAGGGATGTCCTTTATGACACCAAGCTTGTCTTGACGGGGGTGCCGTCTAATTGCGGCACGCCTTGGCTGCTCCGTGTGTATTCCATCCCGATCTCATCGCGAGACGGCCTTCGGCATCACGGTCGAGGAAGCACCGAGGTCCACCATGCGAGTTGTGAACTATGTGCCCTTGCATCCGTAAAGACGGATAAAAGGGTGGCGGTCTGTTCTTCCCGGTGGCGGAGAGCTGTCAAAGGTTGAACCGGGACAGCGGGCTGCATCCATGCTGCCGTTCTTCATGTTCTTTAGTGATTCTTGCAGCAGATCTACCTGGCCTGGGAGCAGAAGAGCATCGTACATGCTGATTCTAGCGGGTGTTCTCTTCAACTCGTCTACAATGCTGTAGCCCGAGGTACTAGCTCCTTCTGCTTGTTTTGCCGGCTCATACTTTGTCCGGTACTGTTGGGTGGCCTCAACTCGCTGTCTCTTGGTCAGAGACGGGTACTTCGACTTCTCCTGGGCTTGTTCTTTGGTTTCAGCTGGAGGCTGAAGTACGAGAGCCTTAGCCGGAGTTGGGGCCTTTCTTTGGAGGTTTGGCTGGAACAGCGGCAGCCTTTGCCGGAGAAGGCTTGACTGGAGCTTTATCTTTGGATGCCTTCTCCTGGGCTGTGTAGGGCCACAGCCGCTTGTATGGTGGCAGCCCGCCGGGCTGCGGTTTTTCTCTTCTCGCGTAGACTTGCAAAGGCTTGGCCGCATCTGCGGCCTTCTTTTCTTCCTTGGCGGGTGGCGCTAGATTTTCTTCCGGGAGGGCAAAGTTGGCCTCGCCGTCCAAGATCATGTACAGCTCATCGTCTTCTATAGCGCTGCCGGCCAAGGTCTGGATGTAGTGCTGGTGCAAAGTGCAGTCTTCCTCCGAATGCGGGTCATTGCACGTAGTGCACCAGTTAACCTGGTCGGGAGGACCAGGCGGGTCTTCTATAGCAGCATTTCTCGGAGGCGGACGCCTCTGCGGCTGGTTTTCTGGCGCTTTGTCTTTCGTTAGCGCCGGGGCGCATATGGCCTCCTAGGAGCGAGGTCCATACGGGCCTGCTTCTTCTTCATAGCGGTCATGTCATTGGACATGGCATGGTATCCGGAGGCCAAAGCCCGCACTTCTTGTAGAATCGTGTTACGGATCTTCGCTTGTCGGGTGGCGGCATTGTGCCGGTGGAGGCAATGCGGCCAATGGAGGAGGGTTAGAATAAGATGCGTCTCGTGGAGGAGCGGGAAGTGCTGGAAAATGCGGAGCGGGAGGCGGCGGGTGAGGGTAATGCAATTGAGGCGGGCCGTAAGGAGTTACGACCGGCGCCGGATTCCACTGCTGCTGGGGTTGCTGCCCTGATGTGGACGGCGAACCGCCAGAAGCAGAAGGATACGAGATTTGGGGAAGTCGGGATGGATGGGCTCCTGCACCACGGACGGAAGCCTGCCGATGGAGATAATGTCAGCTTCAGCTTGTCGGGCGGCCTCGTACGGCGCGGGGAACTCGTCAATTCGGCGATCTTCGGCGGCGAGCATATGTACGAGTTGAAGGATCTCGGATAGTAGTGAGCGGCCATGCCGGTTGAAGGCCGAAGTTCGCGAGGTACCCGTTTCCGGGATCTCGCAAACCTAATGTTAAAATCGGACACCTCCTCTTGAGGATGTCTCCGGATAGCTTGGGCCCGGTGCGGTAGAGAAGTAGGGTCGGCGGACTCGTTGCATCCTTTTACGAGCCTCCGGCAAGGTGGGGCCACCCTGTGATGGATCCCTCGCGGCGCGATCTCCACCGAGTAGAGAAGCTTTCCCCTCGGGGAAAGGGCCGAGTGACGGGTCTTCACACTTTCATCGGTGATAGTATGCAATGTGGCCAGGGCAAGGATGTCCTGGATGTGCTCGTACGCCGTCTTACCGTAGCCGTCGTATGTGGGAATAGACTTTAAAGCAGCAGGGGGCACGGCTTGCTGTCCGACCAGGGCCAAGGGCCCTGTAGAGTCCACAGCCGGGAAGAGATCATCGTCATTCGGCTGTTGGGCAGCCATTTCTTCTTCTTCTTCTTCTTCTCCGCCGTCGGTTGTGTACTCAGTGTCGGTACTTTCCGAGGATGCAGGATCTTCTTCTTCCTCGGCCTCTTCTATTTCGTACTCAGCTCCTCCGACTTCGGCTTCGGCTTCTTCTTGTATCTCGGCCTCGGCTTCGTCGAAGCGAGCTCGCGGATCGGCCAGCCTGGGGATCTCGCCTCGGCGTTGATGTCCAGTTCGTAGAACTCAGGCGGGCTTCTCGGATCCCTTGCTTGCCACCTTCTCGTGTGCATGAAGGTGCTGGGACCGGTCTTCTAGACTCGAGAAGATTTGTTCGCGCAGAGTCGCCAGGTGTTCAGATTTGGAACAGCAATGAAGTGAACACCGGTGCTTCAATTCTGTCGGGGGTGAGAAACTTCCTTGTCTCACCAAGGGCTCGAGAAGCTGTCGGCGCCGGGTGGAGGCGATCGAGAAAATCTCTCTTCAAATGTGGGACCGGGGTCCCACCGGGCGTGCTGAGCCGTTGGTTACGAATCTGCCATGAGGAAAGGATTTGGGTTAATGCGCCCGGATTCGCCCACCGAGCATGAAAGGCCGGAAGGAAGAGATGCCTTCGAGCCAATCTCCGGAGAAGGCCGGCTCCTTTTTGGGGGGTTTATGTTCAAGCTAAGAGTACAGGAAAGAAATAAATGTACAGAAAGAGATTTACAAATATATTCAAAGGTTGGTGGGGGGAACTAACGATGCGGGAACACACCAATCACCGCTACTTATCGCATATAAACACAAAGCATGACAAAGAACCGCAAAATCTAACGTATACTTCCGATACCCAAGCGGTGTACGCACGGCTACAACGGCTCCCTAACGGACATTCCCTACAAGGAACTAACGATGACGGCAACACGTCAATCACCACCTACGGACACTAACATGGGTAGAAAGCAATCATAGAGATATCAGAGCCAGGTATATGTGTTTATGTAGAGAATTTAACCGCACAGCTTCAATGGCCCCCTAACAGACATTCCCTACAAGGAACTAACAGTACGGCAGCGCACCAATCACCAGATACGGACCAGCAACAAAACACACAACTGATGGAACTGCTACTACGGCTATTCTATGTATCCTTTTAATTCATGAAGTACAGGGGGTGCTTTAAACAAGCAATGCTAGAGGCACCTGATCATCAAATGCTGAAATGAATCAACGAGCCATGACACAGGTTAGCCTAAGGCATGAATATAAAGAAAGGCGAGCATAAAAAACGAAGCGACGAGAACGGAACCAAGCATACAGATTATATTTATAAGCAGAAGCACGGTTACAATGGGCACAGTGGTTCCCTAACAGACATTCCCCTTCCACCCTTTACAATGAATTCACGGTGGGCTTTTATAGCCCGAGTCCCTCCCGTTACATTAATGGGCACAAGGTCCCGATCAAACATAAGGCGACAAAAGCGGCGAAAGAGCTGCAAATGCTGACCTTTTGTCGGACCGGACTGTACTCGCAGCATGGTCTTCCTGGAAGCTGGACGGCTACATGGCGGTGTGTTGGGCAGAATCTCCCTCTGGCAGTGATGCGGGTAGCTGGAGCAGGTGAAACCTCAGATCAGCTTTAAATGAGGCTACGGGCACAGGCAGTGCAGCCCATGCTTGTCCTTTTGCTCGGCACGTTTCGGCTCTAATCCCGAAGCTGGACACTTGTCAGATGATGGATGACTGTGTGACACGTGTCCGCCTTGGAAGGCAGTCCGTCCAACTTCGCTTGGGATCAGAGCGTCTCGGGTTGCGCAGGCAGAAAACAGTGCAGTCGGGAAGGCCTTCATGCCTTGGTCAAATTCTGGGTTTGTTCCCCTACTGCGCACCTGTCAAGGGCGCACTCCGACTTCACTGCGAAGTCGGGCTGCGCACAGGTGGAAACTGGTGTCTGCCGCCGTACGGACTCTGCTCCGGCCTTTTATCATCTTCTGTCAGCCTGCCAGCCTGTCAATCTGCCAGTTGCAAGGTGCGCCCAGAAAGTGGGGCGAAGTCAGACTTCGCACCAAAACTGGGCGAAGTGCGAACTTCGCACCAAAACTGGGCGAAGTGCGAACTTCGCACCAACACTTAGCCATTTTTCGGGTAACTTGCTGGAAAGTTGAAAAATCAACTGGGGACTCCAAGAAAATGGGGGAAAGAAAGAGAATGCGGGAAGGAAAAGGAAAGGGAGAGGAGAAGGAAGGAAAATAGGGGAAGAGGGAAAAAGAAGAGCAGCACTGTTACAACACTGAAGACATTGCACCCCGTGCAAAATGTGACAACAAGATACATATTTAGAATTTCTTAACATTATATGATTCATACATTTTAGCCTGCCAGACAAGGTAATGACAGGCATCATGCAATCAAGTCCATGTTTGTATGTCAATGATTAAAAGTTGGAAAGCATGCACATGCGCATGCACACAACAATTTTCTGTCAGAGACCTCCCCGTTACCATTTATCTCATGTTGTCATTTCTTGTAATGTTATGTGTTTTTGTTTATGGCTTCATATCTTGGAAGGTAATAGTTTGCTTTAACTTTTGATTGAACGAATTCTTTCTTTATTGTGGAAGGTAATTTCATTTTCTGTCATACTACTGATGTAACTGCATCTTTGATGATGATGATGTGATTGTTCTTCAAGAAAGTCTTTTTTTGGGAGCCAACCAACAATTGAGGAAATTAGCTTAGCCAAAAGTAATAAATGCTTCTACTTAATCTCTTAAGAATGCTATTTATCGACAGAATTCTGAAATTGAAGATTTCAAGAGATTGATAGAGCTCCAGAGACACAGTTTAATGTGATTCATCAATTCGGAAACTCAATGCAAAAATTTTCTGTTCTTGACGATGAAGATACAGTAAATTTCTCTTCCAATAATTTTTCCTTTTCTGCAGACATTATGGTTGAAGTGAATGGCAAGGAATTGAAGGGAACTCCTTCAAACTTGAACCACACTCCGACTCATCATCTGTTTCAGAATCTGGAGAAACCGCATCCTTTGTTTTGTAACTTTTTGTAGTGGACCTAGTCCCTATGTGGCATACCTTGTAACATCTAGCAAACAAATGCACACATACGCACCACCTTATAATAACCTACTAAATGGCTATTATTAAGTGATAGACAAGACAAGTTAGAACTCTCTAATTTATACCCTTTATCTCTATAAGTTAGACACATACACACACACACCTTTAACAATTTGTGGAGAAGGTATCCATCCGTCCATCCATCTCTCTTTTATATACTATATTGTGTATCATATCCTTTTTGGATTTCATGCAAGAGACCTATTGTTGTCTCCATTTCTCTTTTATATACTTTATTGTGTATCATATCCTTTATGGATTTCATGTACGTTGTCTTATACTGTTAAATTGTCTTTAAACAGAGAATTTACCTAGAATGTCCATGATCTATCAACTAGGTTATTTGGATGCTATATCCTTGGGGGAAAATGCATATGGATTTTTAATTTACATAGAAGAGTCATTCACACAAATTACTATGCATTACTGACAACCAGAGGAGTCATATTCACTTGTGTGTCTGATCATTTCAATCTGATTCTTGCGCTTTCTACATTTTTACCTTGCTAACATTCAGGCCTTTCTGCACACACCAAAAATAAGAAAAATAAAATACTTTTACCCATTTGAGCTTTAAAACTATTAGATGTCTCATCCACAGTGGTAGGCTATAGCTTAATTTTAGGGATCAATCATTTGTTACCTAAAATGAAGAAAGCACCTGACACCTGACTTATCTGCTCTTCAGAATAGATTCCTCTAAAAGCACTTCTGGTTGTCATCATGGCTGGTGCTCAGAAGTTATTTATCTTCTTCAGTCCATTGGCATCTCCATAGATTGATTACCTCCATTCAGATACTCTTTAAATGCTCCTCCCTGTTGCCTTCTTGATAAGAAGGTGATTAATCGAGCAGTCAAAGATATTGTTTATCGACAGTATATTCAGATCACTTGGGTCACTCCATCTCAAGCTCTTCATCCTAAGTTGGCCTTCCACAGTAAGCATTTTATGAGGATTACGGATAGCATTGTAACTCAGGATTCCTCTTGGTCCCAGAGTTTGTTCACATCAATTGTGGGTGAAGACAGACCACCATATTCCTTGAGAGGATAGACTATGTTATCTTCGCTCTCTCCAGGAGGTGGAGACTAAATAACATTTCATCTTCAGATGTCGTGTTTATTAGGAGATTTGAGGTAGGTATGATTGCTTGTATAGAGAATCAGGCAGAGTGCTTGCCATTTTTTTCAGCTATCCTTGAGAAAAAGAACTTGGCTTTGTACCTTCAGTAAGCTATCACTCTTCAGCATCAGGTATTAAAGGGAAGATTGACTACCACTTGACTAATCACCTCATTCTTTCACCCTATCTCTGCTGCCAAGATAAGCAATTGTTCATTTGAAGCTACACCTCTCTAGAATGTTAATGTCAGATCTGTGCATCCTTGTCCACATATGAGAGTGGTTACTAGAAATTCAGCACTTTCTTCTTATTGCATGCAGCAGGACAGGATTGCAGTTCTCCGGCATTAAGTTTCAGCCACCCCTCATGTACCTAATAGTCACAAACAGATGCAGCTTGCAAGTTTTCTGTCTTCATCTGTTGGCTCCTCAGCCATGGATGCTAGGAGAGTCTTGAAAGGTCAGACTCTATGCCCTCTCAGGATTATCCAACCAGGCCCCCCTAGTCCTAGCCATTCTCTTAGAATCATCGTTAGCTCTTACACTTTTGGGACAATTGGTTATGATTATGACTTTATTTCTTCTTTCCATTCCATTACAGATTAGGGTTGGTCCTTGGATCCACTTGAAAATTCTTCTATTTCGCTGTTACCTTGACAGTTGGCTCTTTCTCAATTTCATCCATACTTTTAGCATGTTCGTGTTTACCAATTTTTGGGTCCAACCCTCAAAGCTGTATGCCATACAGTTAATCAACGTAAGTGTAGCTTACCCTAGTTTTTTTAACTCTGGATTAGCTTGTTTTTGTCATACTCTTATGATTACTATTGTGCATTGTAAGAACTCTTTTCGGCGAGTCCCATTGGCCTACTTTGGTCATCGGTGGACACTAATAGAATTATCTTATCTATTACATGGCTTTAAAAGTTTCAGGCTCCAAGGTATCCAATGCTAATTTGCTCCTTGAAGATATCAAATATTTTACAAAATAGAAGACTACAAGGTAGGAGAAGAAAATAACAAGGTCAGTTGTAATTCAATACAAATATGTATCACATTAAATTTTAAAGAAGCCTTTTAAGGGAAATCATGTAAACATTGATGAGGATGTTGTGTTTGGGACTAAAAAGGAGATATAAGACTTTCCCATGTAGAAGATTATGGACTTTCATTAAATAATATTGCTGAATCAAAAGTGTTATTGGAAGGAATTCGGATCACCCTCATGCATCGATGGAACAAAGTAGAGATAGAAGGGGATTGTACAGTCAAGAACAGAGAATCTAATCACTGGGAGGTGGATACAATCAGCAAAGTTATATTCTTTCTTCTCCCTCAAATAAAGCAACACTTGATCCAACATGTCTTTAGAGAAGGTAACCATACTGTGGATTGTGGTGCAAATGTGGGTATAGTTCATTTATCCACATTGTGGTCATATGGATATGGTTCATGGGTTTCCTAGACCTCTAATAAGGAATACCAACTAAGAGGAAACAGACCACATTTTAAAATCATAAAAATTCAACATTTTTAGTGTGTTGTACAACTTTAAGAAGTGGTTTGCTTAGGCTATGGGTTCTGGGATTTGTTAGATGATTCATTTGGTTGATCGAACAGCACAACACACATTTGCATTCAGTCCAATGTATTTTTATCCACTCAAATTATTATAGTTAAACCTTTGTTTTAGCAATGTGAAGAATATGGGTACCTTCAGATGGTATGCTCAAGAAAGGATTACATGACAAGATGGACAGATATTTTCTTCGCATAGAGTGATCCTTCAATATTATTAAAGTGATGAATTAAATTGATTCCTGTATTGCTGCTCATATGAATGATGATATATCTTAAATTATATATTATCACCCAATCTGATTTTAACTAACAAGTGGATAACCCAATAAGCAACTTTTATAGCTGTCACAGGCATAAGGCTTTCATGTTAGACATCCGGATTCCAATTTTATTTAGGCACCTTTTTGATTGGTGATCAAACATATGTACAGGTTCATGCATCAACCACCTTATGCATTTTTCAGTACACAGAAAAGGAACAAAGACTGGATGTTGATTTAAACATGTTTGATTTGAGCAAGATGAATTTGAATCAGATGCTAGAAGTTAGAACCAACTCTCAAGATAGGTTGAAACTTGAAACATTGTTTCCAAAATTGGGTACAGCATACAGAATAGGCAAGGAAAAAAAAGTCAGATTATCATATTACTGATAAACAAAAAAATCCAGCAACACAAGTCGTGTATGAGTTATATGGCAAGGGCAATTGACACTGCAACCTACAAAAGGTATTCGCTATAGACACTGCAATTTGATGCATTCCCCAGCAACAGAAGTGTTGCATGACAAATTTGCATGTGTATACCGATCACTCTTGTGACTTCACTCTCTTACAAGATCATCTTTTTCCATACCAGCCTATAGATTTTCATTGCACTCATCTCGTCATTCTCACGCAATTCTCAAATTCATTTTAATTTTTCACATTAGACTGGTTACTATGAGTGCAATATAAGTCTTTAAACCAAGGTTACCAGGTGCGGGGGTGCGGGTGAGGCGGGAATCGTGGGTGCGGGTGCGGGTGCGGCCCCTATCAAAAATAGGGTTCGCCGGGTGCAGGTGCGGCTAGTTTTTAATTATATATATATATTTTATCAAAAAAAAATTAAAAAATAAAATAAATATGCACATTGCAAAATAATTAAATAAATGATAAATCATACACATTGTGAAATAAAATAAATCATTCATACACATTGCAAAATAATAAATATTTAAATATGGCATCATAAAAGCATATTTCATATTCATGTAAAAAAATGACAGGATGTCAAGTCATAAACAATCAAGAGATAACAATATACTATATAGTAGTGGACATGTACAAAGATAACATCAAATATTTGATATTTGAATCTCATTCGTTATATAGGCCCTCCTCTTGTGGATCTGGTCGTGGTAGATCTAAAAAGCCATCACACCTAATGTCATCTGTGGTGTCATCAGAAACTGCATCCCAATGTGCAAAAGGCCCCTCTGTATAACCCTTATCCCTTCGAGACATGAGTCGAAGAGTACTATGGACATACACGAGGTTCTCTGCCCTACTCGCCTCTAATCGACCTCTCCTCGCTGAATGGATAAATCCATATGTACTCCAATTCCTCTCACAAGCTGAGGAACCGTCCACCTATTTTCTAATTTTTTTTAATAAAAATTTTTAGCCCGTATGGGCTGGGTGTGGCTGGGCCCACCTTAAAAAAAAATAATAAAAAAAAAACGTTTTTTTTCCTATGTTAATGCCCAAACTGGGCTGGGTTCGGTTGGGTGAACCCTGACTGACAGGGTTCAGTCAAAGCTGAACCCTATCAGACAGGGTTCGGATGGGGTTCGGCCTAGTCGTTCCCGATCGTGAACCTGCGAACCCGGAGCGGATGCGGGTGTGGGTGCGGGTTCGCGCACCCAGCCAAGTGGGTGCAAGAACCCTGTTACACTGTTTAAACAGATCTATCTTTCTCAAGTGAAGCAAGTTTATCGTGACACATCTTGCTACAAAAAATCAATATTACTTATGGAAAGGGGCATCTATAGGAATTGTCACCTCCCTTCCAAATAATTTATAACAGTAACAATCATATTCTGTAGAGCAGCAAAGAATTATGGAATTATTTAATTGCTTCAGATGATATGACCTGCAATCTGAAGCATATATCCAGCACAAGATGGATCTAATCGGTCTAGTATTAGCTTGATCAATCTCAAGTTAACAAGATATAACTAACTCAAAATTTCGCCTGAGTTCAAAAAATTGACAATCCCTCCTTGTTCACA
Organism: Wollemia nobilis; assembly: GCA_028583015.1. Lineage (NCBI taxonomy): Eukaryota > Viridiplantae > Streptophyta > Pinopsida > Araucariales > Araucariaceae > Wollemia > Wollemia nobilis. The sequence continues at coordinate 1,296,248 of JAQPPZ010001344.1, forward strand.
AAATATGCAAGTACAGTTCTAACCTTTGATGTCAATATTTTAACTGCCTTCGTTGATTGGCCATCTGGATTTATGTGGTACTGGACACTCTTTGCTGGCACCAATTCTGGTTAAAGAGTAATACTTAAATTCACTTGTGCTTGCTGTGTGTTCCACGTTTGCATCCCTTCTATGAGGAATTGCAACCAAATTCACATGGATAACTAGAACCAGTTTGCTCACCTTTACTGCTTCTGATTGTACCTTCATTGTGCTGCTATGTTGGAGGTCCATATGTACTCCTATTATTGTTATACATATTAAAGTAGCTCATGGTTCTCCTATTTGGTTATCAACCCTAAAAATTGGAATAGAAATTATCAAGGATTACGCTTAAATTTTAATCTTCTGCATATTTCATCATCAATGACATTCAAAGAATTGCCCATATATGTAGGAAACAATTTCCATTATTTTATAACAAGACACAATATCTTTTTATCAAACTTCAATTACATTGATACTTCACATTCTTCTTGGTGCATAATGCATAGTAAGAGTAGAAAATGGCCCTCATTCATGAAAATCATCTACTCAAGCACTCAGGGATGAGCAGTTGACAATGCACGAGGGTTTAAAATGGTCATTAGCAGAATTGTTCAGAAAAATGGAATAGAAGTGTTTATGTTTTGGCATGATTATCAAAAGAAATATCAAAATAATGATATCAAATTATTAGTAACATGCCTACACTGACCTGAAATGTTTCTTTGGTTTGTATGTAGTCACAGATGAAGATGCCATCCAACCAAGGAACAAGAACTCTTCTGGGGAAGACAAAACTGCATGGTTCACTGATTCAAAAGAGAGAATGATGAGTAAGCTTTAATCATTTAAACTATTAGTATAATAAACTATATATGTTCTAACTACATAAAAATGCTTTTCATATCCATACCAAAAAAAAATGTCAATAAACATCATATAATGCAGAAATAATAATCACATGCACAAACAGCAATCTGCAACAGATCAAGCTCTGAAACATGAACTCTTGGTATCTTGTCCTTCAACAAACCACAAAAAATGTAGAGGAAACATGATTTGAGTCAATCCTCAAGGTTACAAATCTAGCTTAACACTAAGGCATATTCATGTGGGTGCACATGTCATTGACCTCAAAAAATACATGATAACACGAGAAATGGTGAATATACTATCTAGCAAAGGAGGCAGTTTGGGTACTAATACATGGTGACTAATGTAATATCTTACACAAAGCCCTGTGATGATATGAACAATTTTGAAGAACCTATATATTATCTTGAGGATGAAAGCATATATTATATCTAATTAACAATTTCATCTGCCAATGATTGCCTCAGTGTGACAACTAGAGAACCTATCTCCTCCCTAATGGTTTATTTTCTTATTCAACATTTTGTCTTCTATTAAATACATGATTCCTTGACATATTTCTCCTGAAGACTTTCCTCTCTTACACCACAACGGATGAAGCCCTGAAACATGATGCTCTTCTAGTTACCTTGTCCTTCAATAAATTTTCAATGTAAGTAGAAACTATGTACTACTGACAGAATGTAATTTAAGTCCAATTACTAAAGATCCTCATCTCTGCAAATTTAGATGAACACTGAGAGATGTTCAGGTCGGGGCAAGTGCAAATCAATTAAAAAAAAAAATCATGATGAGATGCAAGAAACAGTGAATATATCATATAGGAAAGGAGGCACATTGGGCTCTACTAAATGGTTAGCAATGTAATATCTTGCCGTTCACCCCATGTTGATAATATCAATTTTAAGAAGCACTGGCATATATGGTCAAGGCACAATAGCATACATGATGTAAGGTTGAGATAATCATTAACTGTCAATAGTCAGCTGACCTGTTCCTCTAATTAAATCATTTATAAGCAGACATGGACAAAAGTAGCACAGCCTGCACTCAATCTAGGAAAATTATAACTAAATATCAAGAAATGTATATATTTTATGTTGTTTAATGTCTACATTAAACAGAATCTCCTGCATATCCTAAGGAGACACTGGTCCTGATGGCCTGAAACTTGCCAACAGTCCATGTGGACTTTCTTAGTGAATGGCTCAGACATTTTGCAGTCATTCTTTGTTCATAAATAATGTCAACTCATTAATGTGTACTGTCATTGTTGTCACTATTAATGCAAAACACAGTTATTCAACAACACTTGCAATATCCACTCATTCTATAGGAGCTAAAACTATAGCGCCCCCCCTTTGCCCAAAATCCACCAAATGCAGTAAAACATGAATACAAAGCCCATGGTATTATAGGTCTAGATTCAGTATCAGTACATGAGATTCTAGAACATGCAGAGGAAACAAATGTCATGTAAGGGGGTCATTCCATCCAAGTAACGAAGTTGAAAGAAACATGATAAGGTATGAATGGCAATGTTCATCCTCCCAAGCCATCATTCCAAAAACCTCTTTGAGTAATATGGGAAACATATGATGTTCATCTTGCATCCTCTCATTTGTCACACACTGGTCAAAATGAATCCACCCATACCTCGATAACTTGTACAGCTAACAACAAATATCATGAAGGAAAAGGCTAAACAATTCAGCATTTGTACATCTCTCAACAGCAACAGAACAGATTTCAATGTTATCAAAATGGAACTCAACGTAATAAACTCGGCAAGCAAAAGGTGATATACAGTTGATCCTCTGTGTCACTCACTTTCATCCAATGCTCACCAGTTTAACTTGCAGCTGCTGTTAGACCATCTTCACTGTACTCCCAGCCCACATGTTTGACAGCAACAACACAGAGATCACACTCTTGTCAGTCTGTCATTTAACCAATATAGCTATGGTTATGGACCACCTTCACTAGACTTGCAACCACATAAAGTGAACAGGAAGAATGAGGATCTTATGGTGTTTTCTTTTCATGGGAGCGTATGTGGAAAGGATCCAAGTATAGCCAACACTACATCTATCATAAGTAGGCACCATTTGATATTCATCGCTGTCGATGATTCCAATAAAACTATCATCTCTATCCAAACCAACCAGAAATAAGATACAACTGTAGTCAAAGGACTTCTTGGTAAACCATACCAATCTCTCTAAGGGGCTCCTTGGTCAATCCTGTGAAGGAAATGATAAATGATAATCTCTCTCTAAGGATTCCCTATTAGGTCAACCATACCTCAGAGAGAGAGAGAGAGAGAGAGAGAGAGAGAGAGAGAGAGACTAGGATTGGACAGTACCGAGACAGATGCTTTTAGAGCACTTGTTTCTACACAGGATACCTTGTTGACCCTCTTCCAGCATAGGCAAACAAGAATCTCTCCATAAAGCACCAGCCCTCTTGTCTGGAGACTTAAACAAAACTTATATTCAAATAAATTAATATATTATAAAAATTTCGATTAAAAAATAAAAATTAAGTATATAAAAAAATTAAAAATTAAAAATTAAAAAAAAACTCATAAAAGAGGAAATCATTTGTTAGATTGCATACACCATCTTTTAAGGCTAAATGCATACTAGAATTTTCTTTTGAAGTCAGATATTTTCAAGCCTGAAATCAATTCATAATATCTAAAATAACATGACTCATGAATTTGAAATGATAATTATTTCAAACAGTTCATCTCTCTCCTGAAAACTGATGCATCCAACTTACGACACTTAATACAGCACTGGAAGACGAAGCTTTTCGGCATGTATTAATGGCATGCCTTAATTTGTTGTTTTACAAGAAAAGAGGGAAAGAGAGCATTATTGTCCTCCAATATAATATTTTTTCAGTTATAAATTAGAAGATACTTTCCAGAATGTATTTTGATATGTACATCTAGCAAGAACTTATCAGCATGACTGGAGGACGAATTCAATTGACTATTAAGTATTTATCACCCATAATTCTTAGTGAGGTATTTTTAGGAGATACTTGGATGAGCAAACATGGTTGCAAAATATTATGTCCTACAATCCATTTTGTATTCTGTTGATTTCCATTCAAATGTAAAATCCAAAGAAACCTTTCAGGAGGACAGTTTTCCCCACAGTTTAGGAGAGTTGAGGGCTTTATGCATGATTTGGACATGCATATTAAAAGACAAACGTAATAGATACATAGATTCTTTGTCTCATAGGGAAAAGGCAGAAATGGTATCCTTTCAGGTATTTGTGGGAGAAAAGTGTCCTTGCGACTCTGTTCAGTTGATGAAACTATTATCTTTGCTGTTAATATAAGATGCATGTCTTCCAAGTAAAGAACTTGGAACTGATTATAGCAACAACACACAAGACATACTTAGGTTAAAGGGAAATAAAAACTACATTAAGGCGTGTATATCTTGGATATGGGTGGTGAGGATTGAGTTTGGCATCACCTACTGAGGCTTGATATTAAGGTGATGAGCTCAACATCCTTGACATGGAAAAAACGGAACTGTCAGTTGCTTATGGTTGACAGATTTTCTTTACGACAACCTTCAGAAGAATATTCTTCTAGATTGTTTCAGGTGACTTGGTGCCAGGATTCGGAGTGCTAACTCGTCCCTCCACTGTTTACAAATAAGACAAGATTTAAGGAAGATATAGGCAAAGCAATCATCATTGCATACTTGAAAAGTATAAAGTCTTGTTGACTTGTAATCCAGTTGCCTCAATATGCCATTAAGGGTTGAAAATATAGCATATTAATCCAATAAGATGGTTGTAACTTGTAAGGCTGAATTTAGTCTATAAGTAGGATGAGATGGGAATTACTGGTTGTTTCCATATTGGATCCACTTAAGGATCTCTCTTTTGGGAACAGTTCCTCCCTCTTGTAAAAGTAGATTGTTAATCAATATCTACAATATGATGCAATTTTCACAGTCAACTGATTCTCCATGTATTTTGGACAGCAATTAAACAAACAATATAGTATTGAAATTCAACAAACAAGAGAAGAAAGTGAGGAAAGTAATCAGAAACATATCTGGTGAATAACTTGTGGAAGGAAGTAAATGAATGTTTGAAATATTGGTAAAAAGATATGAAGAATAAGATAATTTTATTAATGCCCATAGATCACCAAAGTAGGCCAGTAGGACTCTTTAAAAAGAGCCGTTACAAATTACAGTGCCCTGTGGTAACCAAAAGGTTCTACAAAAATAAGCTAAACTAGAGCAAAGAATCTAGCATAAACTACTCTAAATTGGAACAACTGTATGACATCAAATTACATCCTCGAGGGTTACCCAAAATGGATAAAACCTAACATGCTAAAAGCAATGATTAAGAGAGAGCTAGAAATCAAGGTACAACAGAGATAGAAATGAGCTTTAGTGGATCCAAGCGCCACCATTAATATATAGTGGGATGTATTGTAGAAGCACAGTCGTCGTCGACTCCAACTATCCCAAAAGGGCCAACATAGGATCTAACGATGCTCCCAGGAGAATGGCCAGGACTAAGAGGGCATGTCTGGATAATTCAGGGAGGATATGCAATTTGACCCCTGAGGGAAAACATCCTGGAATGAGGCACCCAAAGATGCACAAGTATACAAATTTGAATAAGGTTGAACATTTAAAAAATTTATTACAAGCAAGCATAATTGCTTCCCCATTTTCACAGATTCAAATCATTTAAGATCCTTCATGCATAATACATGAGTAAAACTAAAGGTCCAGCTGCAATTTTTGCAATAATGTGATCTTCAATGGAATATGCCAAATTTAAATTTCGATTACAAGAAAAAAAAATACAATGAACTGAACCTAAATTGAAATCTGAACAACCTGGGGACAAAGTCTAAGTACCAAATCTGAAACACAAGTGCTGAGCAAAAAAGATTGATTAATGAATTAAGTAGAAATTAAAGCATAGGAATCAATTCTGATACTACCAATATGATAAACAACCAAAGCTCAAAGGTATGCCACTCCTGATTTCAAAGACCGACTAATATTCAAGTCAAAAAGTCTATTCAGCCAGTTTACATAATCTTCATTAAAAAAATCCCTTTTTACATACAAGAAGTATTTGTGTTCTTATTGACAAGAAAATGCTTTGATCGATTCTTGTTTTAGCCTCCTAAAGCAGATGAGGCCTTTACAGGGCTGTATGTGGTTTTTTCTCAAATTGTACTTGCGTCATTCTTCCAGCTGTTCCTGCTTTACCCTCCTAGCTTTATTTGTTCTTCATAGAATAGAATAGAGGGAGTTTTTTTCTTTTAAAGATTAATAAAGACATGCAACATATTGAGCTCATTACATGTTTGCTCCTTTTGAACCGATTGTCCCTAAAGCAATTTCCAGATCAAACTGTAAGTACTTCTTCCTCTTTGGATTCCTTTGTTGCCAAAGCAATTTGAGTGATTTCTTTGCCTTGATCTGGTGGAAGGTTAAGAGACAACTCTCTAAACACGCATGCAAACTTTTAAACATATATTGCCCTTGCTTGACTTTGTTGGTTGTAATTCTTTCATAGAATTACATCCAAGCATAGAATCCAGCTCCTCTTTTCCAAATTAAACATAAATTAAGGGGTACTTTATTCTTTTATTTTTGGATTTCGTTAAAGTTGGTTCTTTTCAAAAAAATTATAAGTAACCCAATTAATGCTGCCTTCATTTTTTGGGTTTTTTTCTAATATGCATTTACCCTAGGCTTTTAGTTTTTTTTCTAATATGCATTTACCCTAGGCTTATGGTTTTTTTTTTTGGTCATTTAGTGCATACAATTAAAAAATTAAATAAATTTTAAAAAAAGGGTAAAATTTTACAATCTTATTCATGTATTTTATCTTTTAAATATTTTATTTTTGATTTGGCAGCCAAAACGTCTGGGCTAGGAAAACAGGGACTTCTCCCATTATGGATATATTGTGTTTGACTTCCAGGAACCAAAGGAAGCGACCGAACAGCAAACATTGTATGCGAAATTTCTGAGAAGTCATTTTAAGCACTTACATGAGGGTGAGGGCTCATTTTTTCCAGATAAAAGGCAAAGGAGTTGAGGCCCCACAACTCTTTAGCTCTCATGCTTCAACAATTCCCACAACTCCAACTCATCCAGGAGGAGAAAGAAAATAGAAGGAAAGAGATGTGATCTCTAGAGATACAGTGCAAGAAGTACAAGATCCAGGTTCTTCAAGCAAAAAAGCACACTATAGCAAAAGGCAAAACCCCGTTGGAGACCTATATGATGTAAAGGGTCACGATCCAGTTGATGCAGCCGTTGCATGGTGTTTTTTAAATCTAAGTGGCATATCAATTGATGTTGGTCACTCACCAGACTATGAGGAGATGGATCATGATATATGTAATGCACCTGCATGATATAAACCACCTGGGTCTGAAAAACTCTGCACAGTTCTTATTGACAAGCCGACAACACAGTTAGAACAACAAATCACACTAATCAGATCAGCATGGTCAAATGAGGGATGTAGATGACCGAACCAATACCCAACACCATCCACTTTTAAACATTATGGTAACTTTCACTGTAAGGTCTTATTTCTTAAAGGTGATTGATTGTTGAGGGCAACAGAAAAATGCAAGGTTCCTTAAGGACCAGCTAAATGAGGCCATTCAGGAGGTGGAGACATAACATGTTTTCCAAGTTACCACAGATGCTGATCCAGTTTGTAAAACAGTTGGTTTCTAGGTCCAAAAAACATACAAGCATATATTTTGAATGCCATGTTGTGTGTATGCATTGGATAATGGAACCAAAGACATTGCCAAATTTAATTAGATTATACAGCTCATTGAAAATGGCAGAAAAATTCAAATGTTCATATGCAATCATCACAATTCACAAGCCATTTATCAAAAAGGTACAAGGGTGGAACTCCTCAAACCAGCCAACAAACTCTTTGCCTCTTTCTTCGTAGTTCTTGAGGGCATTAATTCACTCAAACGGCATTGTGTTCTACTGTAGTTGGTGATGCTTGGCCAGCTTGGAAGCAATCATCAATACAGACAACAAATGACGTCAGACAGATGGTCCTTGAAGACCACTCTTGGGCTGATGTTAAATGTGTGGTTGACTTCATTTATCTTAATTCTCAGATGATCTGCTTTGCAAATTCTAAAAGCCATGCCTGGGGGAAATTTATAAAAACATTGTTTCTATATGTGAAAGATTAACGTACCATAGGCATGAGCAATTCATCTTTATATCCATTGATAAAGGACAAAATACATGGGAGATGGAACATCCTAAACACACCTCTAAATAAGGCTGCCTATGCTTTGAATCCAAAGTGTCATGATGTGGAAATTACCAAAGAAGAGACCTCCTACCAATGATAGAAAGGTAATGAAGGCATTTTGGGCTGCAATGAGAAAGATTTATGTCCAAGAGAGGAGGCATCTATTATAAGAATTCAGTAGTCAATAGTTTTACATGCACAAGGTGATTTTGCAAGTGTGGAAACTTGTATAACAGGTGCAAAAGGAAGACACAATACATTGATGGTAAATCCATGGCAGTAAAACACCTGAATTGCAATCATTTGCAAAATGGTTACTCTCACAAGCAGCCCAGTTCTCAAGCATGTGAGAGGAATTGGAATACTTATGGTTACATTCATTCACTAAAGAGGAACTGACTTGGGTCAAAGAAGGCAATGAACCTAGTTTACTTATAGGTTGTCTCGTATAGATGCAGCGTATCAGGATGGTCCTTCAGCAAAATGGGACCAACTTTCACTTGATGGAGAATCCACAACATTGGAAGATGTTGTGGTTGAACAGTATGGCCACAGTCAGTTACCCTCAGTTAGATTGCCTACAGAGAAGCCAAATTTCAAGAGTGATAAGCATCTAGAAAGCATCCAATCAGAGGACTTCAAAATGAAGGAAAGAGCCACTGTAGGAGTTGATGTTCTCGATGAAAAAATCCTATTCATACTTATGATATATATCATGTTTTTCATATTTTAATTGCCAACTTGTTGGCATACATTGATATGTACTCCTGACATCGCTATTTTATGAGCTTTAAATTAAGTGCAATTTCTACATTCTTTGAGATCTAATGTAGTCTGCTTTAATTTTTATGCATTTTGTATCTTGATTATTTCCAAAATTTATTTACTGTTAATGTATTTACCATATTGTAGTTTTAAACATTTCAATATTATATCTTAATTTTTTATTTATTTATTTTGGCATTTCCAAGAACCCATGTACCCATTGTTTGAAAAATGGCGTCCTCGATGTCGTCTCTTGGTGACTAGGTTGAAAACATACATATGCCTTAAATGGTGAATATGGGAAACCTAAATTGTTTTCAATCTTGCATATTAGATTGAGGAATTATAAGAACAAGTACTTCCAACACTTGAAGACTTGGCATGCAATAACAATTAATAGAGGAAAGAAAACACTACTTTACAAAGGAAAGTCAAGCATACCCAGAGGAGACTGGGAGTGTTAACTGATACGTCTAATCTGAAACTTAAGAAAAATCATGAAACATTGCAATTTGAAGACACAGAAATATATAAGCAAAATAATAGAATGATTTTACTGCTCAGAAAACAAAGTACTATGCAAGCAATCTCTAAGAAGAGATATGTGGCTATAGCATTGCATCCATTACTTATACCATCTACAGTCGAGGGTACATCTCTTTTTATACAATATTTTGTGGGTTGGAAATCCACAATATTGAATACGGAAGGTGACTTGAATGGAAATGTGGTGGTTCACCTTTTATGAGTTACAAAGTGTATATTCATACAAATGACATGTCCTTTTGTGTTTTGTCATCAAGTGACATGTCAACATGGCTAGAGCTGTATTTTGGCTGCAAATAACTAAAGATAGAAAACTGCTATTCTTTTTAATTTGGTTATATGGACGCTCCACCCATATAACAATATGACCACATAGTGGTATTACAATAGCTTGGCAAGATTTGGACCTGGGACTTCTCCTTGAAAGTCGAGGAATAGAACCGATTGAGATCATCAATTGGATAGAAAATTACTGTTTTTAATAATTATTTTATTTTGCATCTTTTTTTTCAATGGGTTATATGGGATTGAAACAGGCCCCACCTATATTACATCATCACCACATAGTGGTATTACAACAAAGCTTGGATATTATCCATGTATCGTTTGCCAAGATTCAAACCTGGGTCTCCTCCTTTAACCAGGAATTTTATTTTGCATCTTTTAGAGTCTTCATGAGTTTTTTTTTTCTCAGCAAGTTGTAGGAAACAGCCCATGGCATCTGTTCCCTGTAGAAATTTCTTGTTCTCACCCTAAGCTTTCTAATGAATTTTGAATGGATCAAAACGAAGTTTCGACCACAAATTTATGCCTCCAACAAGGTAGATAGGTCAGATGCCTAGATCAACATCCTAAGGCGCAGACTTTGATCAAAGCAAGATGCTGCCATAAGAACAAGTTGTAGCAACTCTACCTTCATCTCACTTCCCAATAGGCTTTTAGAGACCAAAAGTCTCTCGAATAGGGAGGTGTGATTTGAAAGGATCAAGGGAATCTGTCCAAGTCTTCAAAAGAAATTAGCAGCATCAGAAAGATGCAACACACTGTAAATGCAGTTGTATTGGACCAAGAAGATTCCTGTGATGAATTCTCATTAGATGTGATGTGTAATTTGGAAATTGTGAATGTCAAATAAGAAAGGTCGACAGTTTACGAGGAAGGCACTATGTTTGCTTTCCAACAAAAATAAGTGTGAGAAGAATGAAATGCTTATATTTTCATTTTTTCACAGACAAGAAGACAGGATGTGACCAAAGGTTGATTTTATGTTATTCCTCTTTAAAAAATGCTATAACATTCAGATGGGTTGCATCGCATAACAACATACTGCTGTACAAAACCATTTAGGAAAGCATTAGGAACTTCTTAAAATAATATTTTCATAATAGAACTCACCACACCATTACATGAAGGTTGAACTTTGAAGCAGTTATCCCTATTTATGTCAATTACGTATCTGAAATAACTTATTCATTAAAGGAATTAGTTAGACAATTCATGAGCGATGTGAATTTGAATCATACCTCCAATTACATGAGAAGAGGGGATCTCCTCCTTTCAAAAGGGAATTATCCTCCTGGGCATCAGTTTCTTCTGAAATTAGAGATGTCGATGCCTCTTCTGCCTCGTCAGCAAGAATCTCAAGTCGGCTTTCAAGGCTGGTAATTATATCTCCCTGAAATTATAAACAATACAAATGAGTCAAAAAAGATACTTGTAAGTTTTTTTCCCCTGAAATTGTCTTGAATTATTGTACAAATATAGACTCTTAATATGCCTAAATTGTTAGCAGCAAGGTGCAGATTGGCAGAGATCTACCATTCTGTCCGTTATCTACAATTTTACATTCACAGGACCCCTCACATAAATCTAGCCTATGTACCAATGTATACAAGGGAATCTAGCAGATTATTACTATTCAACATGAATAGCATGCATCACAAACCACAACTCTACTATCTCTATAGACGTTCCTGGAGAAACAATGGAAAGAATCAATATAAGATGATCACTCTTACCATACTCCCTTTTTGTACTTTCTTTTAAACATCATATCTGCTACTAGTAAATGTTTTTGAGAAATATTAATATCTCAGTCATGATAAGCAACTGCATTTTTCCTCAACTCTCTGCCCTCGTGGTGGATTAAAAAAGAGAATGTACACTTTTAAATTCAGAATCTTATGTGACTCATCGTTGAACTTATAAAGCAAAACTCATTACATGTTCTTGCAGGATTACATCTAAGAGATAAATGAAAGATGGTTCTGAAGGGTTTAAAGTAACATATTAAGTGACACCGAGTACTTTGAGATGCAGATGGTCTTCTTTAAAAAAAATCCAAATGCTTTTGCGTAAATGACCTACTTTTCCATTGGTATGCTCAAGGTTTGTGTTTGCCAGATTGGTAATTTCAGGATATTTCATATAAAGCCTATAATACATGCACCAATGCTCTCAACCAGCATTCAAGTAGACTAACAGCATAAATTTTTTTTTTTTCCTTAAAGAGCATAAGATAGAAGCGAAATTTTTAAAACTAATAATATATTCTTCAACTTCAGGGTAGCAATATTTTGGAAGAAAGGTAAAATTGCATGGAGTCAATGTTTTACATGGCTCACTCTCAAACAAGATCGCAAATAATGTCACTTCAATACAAAAAGTAAAAGATATACGAGATGTTGATCATGTGATGTTACTTTCCTCTTGTGCCTAATAACAAAGACAATATTTTCAGATTAGCATATAGCAGTTTCCTTTTTACGTTTTGCACCGAGTCCTGGTCTTGAACTCTATAACAAAGAGCATGAGATGACTTGAGGAAAAAAGAAAAAGAGAAACAAAAAAAAAACTTGTTAAACAAAAAAGTGCATAATTTACTGAAAATTTCACAAGAAAATGGAGATTTTTCATACCATAAAAAGTTAGTTTCATACACATTAAAATATATAAATTCGTGTAAAAATATGAACTAAACAGTAAGAGGCATATCAAACACTACGGTAGGCTCTCCATGTAAACTTCAAAATTTGTATGTATAGAATCTAGATGCCATGACTTGTGACGTCCAAGGCATGAAATAAATAAATAAAAATCAAACAACATGATTGGCAATTTAATGGATTCTGGAGTTCGCTCATGACCAAAAAATTTCTGATTTTCTTGTATGTAAATTCTCAAATATACTCCACTTACATCTAGAAGCAGAACATGTATAGCTCAAAAATTTTAATGCAAGTTTTTGAAGCTCCAGAATCTGGACAGTAAAATGCTCCCATCATACACGGGAACTGTACATGCATGCTACAAAATTTGATAAGAACTTAAAAGACAAATATTCAAGGATACGGAATTACCTGTAAGAAAGCATGCAGTTTAGAAGCATACCTTGTAACGTCTTCCTTGACCACATCACCAAATGAAATCCTACAAGGCCCTAAGATTTTTTATAATTTTGGAGACCCAGATGAAAGGGAACAGGCCTTCTATTACTTGTGAATCAACGACAGAGGACTAGGCACAAAGGAATCCGAAGTTGACTTTACAATTGGCTGCATGCAGGGAACTACAATTCCGATCTACTGCCTATGTCAATAATACTCCGAGCACACGTATTTGGCCAACATGCCATCAAATGGCCTGCTTGACCTGTCCATTGCTACATAAATAGAATCCATCAGGATTTTTCCCCCATCCACCATGCAAAGGACCTTCACCAATAGCTTTGAAATCCTTAGTACCTCCATAGTGACCTTCCATAGATCTTAATTATTAAAAACAATTACAAAAACAATATTTAAAGAAAAAAAAGAACATGTCCAGGACTTTGACGGTATCAGCTTTCCTGCTGCAGCAAGATAGTGGTTGGTCCTGCTAAACATTGTATTAAAAAAAAAACATTTGATCATACAGTCTCTGCAAAAAGATGAAATGTGTATCATAGCATGCAATAGCAGAGAAGCTCCTTTTCTATACTGTGGTCTACCGGCAAGGACGCCACTTGCATTATCGGTGATGTAACCCGGGTTCAATCTCCACGGTGGATGTGTATAAGAAGTATTTCTCAATAAAAAATAAAAAAAAGTTGAAAACTTGTGCATTATTTAAGAACTTGATCAATAGATTATGAATGTATACAGCCAATTTCACCTAGTCATGCTTTGCAAAAATTCTCTAACATGAGATCCAGAAAAGTCAGGGAGACCAAGGATTTAATGGGTATATGTTGATATCAAGCTTTCCAACCACCAAACAATAACATTCTTCAACCTCTACCTTAATGCAATGGACACTAATAAGTCACAAGGCAACTGGGCATTCTCCTATATTCTCTGATACATCACATGAATCTTAACACAAGCTGCCGAGGTGACAGGTGTCCACAAGGAACTATGCTTGGAAAGTAATGTGCTCCCATTCTGGAAAACATTATCCAAAACTCTCTCCAAGAAAGTATAGCTGAATTATTCCTTTCCAGATCTCTAATTCATAAAATCAATGTGGACTCTCCTCCTCCTCTGCCTGGTTGCCAAAGTTTTCCTAGAGAAGTGGTGAACTGCTTTTCTCTGCTTTAACTACTATATTGTTAATCTATGCATAAACTTACCAATGATTTTTTTCGTCAAAAATACCAGAATGTCTTTCACAAACAATTGGACTACCACTAGAATCCCCTGAGCCATTAATATCCAATGGATCAACCTTTTATCTAAAAGACCTGAACTCTCATAAGCATAATGCCAGTTTCCTCAACCTTCTCCAGGTGTCTTGAAGAAAACTGTTAACACTACAGCCTCCATCTAAAATGCATTTGTCAATGCACATTCATCGTTTTAATGCTTATGCTGCTTGCTCTATCCTGTTAAACAATCTTCAAACCTTTCCATCTCACTTTCTCTACTGGGGCAGCCTTGTAATGTCTACAGTCCGTTGCACTGTCGTCATCAAAATTGTCACTTTTACTGGAAATCGTTCTTGGAACACTTGGTATGCTAGCTAGCTCTTCACTAGTTCCAGTCTTCATAATACTGTAGTCTTCCTTTACAGTCTTCCTCATAATCTTTGTTGGCAGAGTAGTTGTGAAAATTAACAAAGTTCCACATAGCACAGAGATTGACATCAAGTTTTATCACAATTTTTTGAATTTGCCCAAGTCCTGGAAACATGGACTTGTGCAGCGCCAGCAACAAATGAAAAAGACCAATAATCATCAAGCCCAAAAATCATGGATTTTGTCAGAACTTAATGTGGAAAAAGGGAATGACTTGGTTAATAATTACCTTTGCACATGGATTTTGTAACATCCAGGAAACAGAAAGTTGATTGGAAAATACAGGAATTTGACTTAGTCTGGACCTCTGCAGATTTTGCCACCACACTTGAGAGATGAGATGCCAAGTTGCAATTGCAGAATACAAGAATCAATAAGAGAGAAAACACAGATCTGAAAAGTTGCAAGTTACAACTCTTCAACAGTTTAACAATTATCTTTATATTTATTGAGTAAGTGTCAACAATCTGTTGTACAATGCTTTCATAAACCATTCCTTCCAGTTAACAAAGTCTTCTTGGTGCATGCTATATTCTTTGAAACATTAAATGTTTTCCGTTCATTTATTTCCTGTTATGTATAGAATATATCCATACACTTTTCTATTGAATTTTATATAACACTAAAAAAGGATTCACCATATATTTGATATGATGAATAATCCAAAGAAATAAAACTGGATCTTTAGATGAACTAATGAGAATATCTAACAGCTTTCAACTTTATTAAGAATAAAAAGTGCAAGTAAAAACCAATCATCAGTCTTCCCATTGATTTTATTTATGATCTTCCTCATTCCTTTTCTTATTATCTTGCCGCAAAACCAAAGCAAACCATATTCTGTTTCTCCTTTGGTATGCTAAAGAACGCACCTCTGCTTCCATTGGCAGTTTCAATTTCTGAACTTTAGGCCAAACTCCATTGCAATAAAATTTTACTCATTTTATCATATGATTGGAATAGTTGTTATCAACATAAGTGCCAGGTCTGCTCATTTATATGGTTTTATCTCTTCCGGAGTAACTAGAGCTATCTTATGCAAAGTGTCCCCATTGTCTGCATTGTTTACATCATAGTTATGAAACTCAGAGAATTTTTGAAAAACTCGATGAGTCCTGTTGGTTACGAATCTGCCATTTAGGAAAGGATTTTAGTCTTTTGAGCCCTAGATTCCTATTACTACACTACTATGGTTTGAGATAAGAGAACTGGAAAGAGATTGTGAAATGCAGAAAGAAATGTAAAAGCATAGCAATAGTTGTGGGAAAGAACAAGCAGCACAGTCGCTAACTTATACTCAAACCAACAGCAATCAAAACAAAACATGTAACAGAAATCGACCCTGCGATTCCTTCCAATGTATCCTTCATTCAATATTCTAGATTCACTTAATTGCCAATTCCCTAATCTAGAGTGCAGAATTACAGCAATCAGAAAAATAAATGAACATGAAGCAAAAATACTTGTAGAAGGCAGCATAAAAGAAAGAGACAAGAGTCAGAGCCAAGTATGCTTTGTATTTGAGGCAAGTGTTTGATTACAGCAGCTTCCTTAGCAATATGTTCCCCCCTTTTACAATGAAAGCTCACTGCTATTTATAGCAGAAATTTTCCCCCCAATTACATTGATGCACAGAACCCTAGAACTGCAAAAGCTGCCGAGATTTGACCCCTACTGGCCGTGAGCATACCTGCAACAAGATTCACCTGAATTTGGTACAGCTCCGGACAGATATGGTGGGTGAGAAGGCGTGTCTTGTTAATGCGGTAGGTGCAGTGCAGTTTGTCGTCGAGTGCTTGTTATCAATGTTCACCTATCCTGTCCTTGAAGTACACCTTCAGTTCTGGTGAAACTGGCTCAAATCCCAAAATCGGTCTTTTCGCAGCTTCAATCTAAGGATCGCTAAAATGAGGGGGAAGGGACGGAAGTCGCTCAAAAATGAGAGAGATCCCGGGAATCGCTCCGGAATGGAGCGAACTCGGGAGTCGTTCATGCCTTAGTAAAATTTGCGACCCCTTTTCCTTTTCCTGAGATCGCCAATCACTAAGAGCAACGACGAGAGTCGCTGGACCTCGGCGGCGATGACAGGAGTCGCTCCAAAATGGAGCGACCATCAGCACCCTTTGAAACTTCAAACTTGTTGGCGATTGCCAAAGGATCGAGCGATGACGGGAATCGTTGGGTTGCCGGAGCGACTATAGGCGGCTTACATGACTTAGAACATTTCCTGGAAACATCTTTTCCCGCAGTCGCTGAAGAGGGAGAGCAACGCCAAAAGTCGTTGGAATGTCGTAGCTACGCCGGGAGTCGCTCCAAAACAGAGCGACTGGCGTGCGCGCACTTAGGAACATTTTACTTGATCCCTCACCACGGTTCGCTGGCATCCGAAGCGATGACGGGAGTCGCTGAACGAAGGAAGCGACCACGGGGTTTGCTCCAAAACGGAGCGAACTTCGGCAACGGTCCATGCCTTAGACTTTTTCATGCTTCCCTCTGTTGCTTTCGGACGCCGATGGTGCTGAAGGTCGCTCGGAGAGCTCAGCGACAACGGGAGTCGCTCCAAAACGGAGCGACTCGCGGGGAGCCACACTTAGACAAATTTTTTGACCTTTTCTTCACTACTTGGTGCCGTTGTCAGTCGCTGAAGGGAGAGGCAAAGCTGGGAATCGTCGAAGAAAGGGAGCGACTCCCGGAGTCGCTCAAAAAGGGAGCGACCACGGTAGTGCCCCTGCCTTAAAAAAAAATTTGGGCTTTTCCCAAACTTCGCCAGAGCTTGCTGAGCACTTAGAAATTGAAACTGAAACAATGGAGGCTGAGAAACCGCAACTGAAAACACTGCAAATCTGGAGATTGCCTGGACTGAAGGCTCGGGAAGGAGAAAGAGGAGGGTCTGATCTGAAAAAGGCAGCAGTCTTCAAAATTTTCAAAATTTTCACCCCTTAGCAAAATGTGGCAACAAGTCCATGCCCAAGTTGGCCCTCCGGGGTTTTTTTGACTTGATTCAGCGAGTTTTTTTGGACTCATTGAGTTTTTTTTTTTTTTTAGAGTGTTTTTTAAACTCGTGAGTCTGAGAAAAAAACTCAGCTCTAGCGGCAAAAGCACAAAAAAATGACATTAAATTTTTTTTTTCTAAATTGGCCTCATTTTTGCTGTTCCCACTTGCAAAGTGCAATCAGTCCCAAAAAAAACACTCATTTGCATCCAAAACTCAAATTTTGCCTCGTTTTCAAGAATCTAAGAGCCACCCAGCAGTTACATTTGAGGTGAAAAAAAAACAGAAACCAAAAGGGAGGCTAATGCCACAAGGCCCATCAAATTACAAAGGACCAAGGACAAAAGGAAATGAAAAATTAGTCAGCAGAGTACACGGATAAGGTCACAGAAGATCAACAATGGAAGTTGAGACCAAAATAACAACATCATCTGCAAATAGGATGGTTTATCAACAATATATCTAGCTCACTTGGGTCGATCCATCTTAGCCTCATAGTCCTAACACTAAACATGTCATTAGGATTAAGGATGCCATTATTACTCATCCTAATTATATCTAATGGCATTGGACACACAACTTTTGTATTCCTTATCTCATTTTAATTTTTACGCAATCTAGTTGCAAGTGGAGACAAATCACCATATTCCTTAAGAGGATAGGGTATGTCACCTTTGCTCCCTATTGGAGGTGGATATTAAAGAACATTTCCTCTTCAGGTTTCATATTTATTACGATATTTGAGAGGTATTATTGCTTGTATGGAGATTCAAGTGGATCGCTTGCCACTTTTTTCAGCTATCACGACTAGAGATGCTTGATTTAGTACTTTCGAAAAGCTATCACTCTTCAAAAATAGTTATTAGTTATTACATAGGGGATCAATTGCCACTCGACTGATCACATCATTCTTTCACCCTATCTTTGTTGCCAAGAGAAGCAATCATTCAAGCCCTTGTCTACTGTGCATCTCTCCAAAATGTTAATGATAGATTTTTGTGCCCTTGTCTACATTGAGTCACTATTAGGCCTTATGTGGACAAGACTAGTTCTTCAGTGTCAAGTTTCATCCAACCCTCACGTAACCAAGAGTTGCAGACAAGGACAACTTACTAGTTTCCTATCTTCTTCTAGTAGTTCCACAACCATGGATGCTAGGAGAGATTTGAGGGGTCAAACTCCATGTCCTCGAGTTATCCAAGCCCCTTCATCCTAGCCATTCTCCTAGAAGCATCATTAGATCTAGTCTTGGCTCTTTTGGGATAGTTGATGACGATGATGGCTTTGCTTTTGCTTCCACTCTACATTCCATGATTATTTGGAGTTAGTGCTTCAATCCTCTTGCACTCTTCTTTATTTATTTCTTTTCATTTAATTGTTGGTTCTCTTATCTCTTCATTGTTACTTGCAACATGCTAGGGTTTAACTTTACCTATTTTTGGTTCCACCCATTCAAGCTATGATCGAAAGTTGTACAATAGTTGAACTTCAATGTAATTCACTCGAGTCTCCAATTTAATTTATCAATACCTTCTTGGTAACTAAAGTGCTTTGTAATAACTTGTTTATGATAAGTCCCATTATCTAACCACATGAGTCCTTTCCATCATGGCCCGCAATGAGACCAGCTTCCTTCACAACAAGACCATGACTTTTCTACCCAAGCACTAGGACGTTATACATCAATCGCAATCAAAACCTAGAGATAGTATATACCTTGATTAGATGCAAGCAAAAAAAGGTTAAAAATTTAGAGCACGAGTCTAATTCTCATAAAGCCCACGAACCTTTCAGAGAAAAACTGTTTAAAAAGCACAAAAAGCCAAGTTATAGAAGATGTGATTCTTGTTGCATTTGCAGATTGATGCAGGCATTTGCATTTTTCTGTTTAATTGCAGTATTAAATAGTAAATATGCTAAGCAAGGCAATAATGAGACTATCTGCACTATCCATCAGAAATTTGTTTAATTCCCATCATGTTTGGTAATTGGATCAAAATATTGTTATATTCATATCTCCAAAATAGTGTCACTATGTTTACATCCTAAGCATTCAACTTTATGTAGTACCTTGTTCTTTGTCCACATTCCTTAGTCACAAATTCGAAGGTTCATGTTTGTAAAAATGTTCCAAAAGTAGGTCCGAGGTGTAGACCAATTGGTTCAACCAAACCCCGTAAGGGGGCGAAGGTCCAAGGTTCAAATCTTGGGCCTCGCCGAACTGAACGCTTGTCCCTTTCCTGGTGCTTTCAGCGGCGTAAAAGGTTTAAAATGATTGTGGCATGGTGGTTATAGGGGCGGACAGCGCAGAATACTGTGGCGGTCATAAAAATCCGGACAGCCTGCCCGGATTCGTGGCGGCTACCGATTCCACCATGTAAATTCAAAAAAAAAAACAATGTTCCAAAAGTAGAAATTCTGCCACATTCACATCTCAAACACAATGACAAAGCATTAAAAATGCAAAGCACATGACAGTATGCACATTGCAACTGCTCCTACTATGTGTTGAACTCATGCAATCAATTTCTTTTTTTTTGAATAGGTTGAAAAGTTGGGGGCATATCGGAGCCACTCTTCCTGTGAATTGAACTTGGGTCTGCATTAGGAAAGCCCAATGCCTTTTGCCATTGCGGTGTCCCTGTCGAGACATCTCATGCAATCACTTACAAAGTTACAATAGATTGATTTTATCCATTGCTTCATGACTCCACTAGGATAATTATGCATGTTAGTTGACTTTAGATCAACATGTTGTGAACAATAAAAACTTGCTTTCATGAATAAATCTTTCCTACTATGCCTCCAATTGAGGTTCATGATAGGTCTAGATTCTAATACCACATATTAATTATTCGAAATGAAAAGAGAATCCTATTAATGTTTACAAATGAAGAAAGCGGGTCAATGGGACTCAAAAATTCACCAATGTTAATTGTAAAGTGTGAGGGCAATAGAATCCCCTCGAAGAAGAGAGAAACATAAACTATAGACTAAAAGTGAATCTTTACAAAAATAGGGGAAGTTCAATGGAACCAGAACTCCCCACACTGACTTTTGGGGCATGAATTTTACAAGGTTCAAAACCATAGTTCTTTCGGCAAAATTGCTTTCATAGACCAGGGCAAAGTTTTACTTGACACATGCCTTTTGAACTTACACATGAAAATGCCAAGTTCTTACTGAAGAATATTTTCCATTATGAAGCCAAGGACTCACATGAACAGGTAAGACAAATCCAGTATAGGAAACTGCTCTATTGCTTAACACTAGAGCAAGTGCTAGGGAACTGCTTATTTGAAGGTTGGCAATGGGACTGCCAAGATTTTAAAAATGCTAGATCTTCCTTAAAGTTTTATGACAGTTAGCGACTCACAATGTTGATGGGCCTGGGGTGCAGGTGAAAAACACCCATTGCAGACTCCCAACATATGGGTACACATGTGAGGATCCAGTGGTATGCAGGGTGCAAGGGTACACAGGGTTCAGGCTGTGGAAAATAAATTGGGAAAATTGAAACATAAGATCATTACAAAACTTGGTAAAATAGTAAAATGAATTAAATATGATAATTGCAGAAGCATCGGGTAGAAGACACAACAAAGTTTTTTAGGAAGCAGTGGAGTAATGAATACTAAGTTTCCTTTCTCTTTTCTGTTTCTTGTTGTTTTTCATTTTTTTCATCATTCGCTGCACTGTTTAACCTTGTTACATGACCTAATGAGGTCAATGCATATGTAATGTCCCCTTTCTGAGCAGTTAGTTAGATGCAGTGGTTTAGCCTACTCACAGGTTCCCGTAGGCTAGGGCAGATTGCAGGGGAGCCTAACTGGAGTTCTGGGAGCGGATAATTGAGCGAAATGGGTATTCGAATCCACTCTCAGATGTTGAATCGAATGGACAGAGCCTTGACTTACTATTTTTAGTAAGTTAGTTTTTAGGGTTTCGAGCAAAACGGATGGTGCAATGATATTCTTCACCGAAATGGGTGTCCGTATCTATCCTCAGTTTGTGGATCGGATAATCAGAAGGCCAAGTTTTTAATGTGCGAAGGTTTAATTATATAAAGTAAAATTATTTAAATACTTTATATAGTTTAAAACCTTATTTTATTAAACGGGGACGTGGGACTTAAAAAAGAGTTATGTTTCATGATTTCTCCCACATTGAGCGTGCAAAAGGAGTTTGTTGTGGAGGAGTCTATTTATTTGGTGGCTTGGTCTCATTTCATGTCATTCTGGATTTAGTTATTTTCTCTAGAGTTTGAGGCCAGTGGTTGAGACTTCTTCTCCGAAGGGACGGAAACCCCAATGGTGTGGCTGAGGACAAAACCCCTCAAATTTTTGGAGCTGGATGAAACCCCAGTTCTCTGTTGGTGAATTCACACAAGATTCACACTTGGAGCTTCATCAGTTTTCAAAGGTACTTTGGTGTTTGTTGATAAAGTATTTCAAAGGTTTTAAAATCAGATTGCATAAGAATTTGTGGAAAGATTGTTTATCTTAAAAACATTGTAATTTGTGCCCTAGATTAAAATCTGAAATGAAATTGCAAGTTATTTCTCAATCAATGCATTTTGTATATTTTGCAATTTGGGTTATATTGTTGGAATTTGTTCCTGTTCTTCAAGTTTTATATCCGCAATAAGATTTAGATCAGAAATTTTTTAACAGTCCCAACCAAGGGGGACATTACAGCATAGGCTGCAGCAAAACTACATTGTCCTGCAACAGGTGCACATTGTGTGAAGGTGTGTGTTTCACACCCATACCCCTATACCTAGTGCGAGTGCATCTCGGATTCAAGGCAAAAACAGTTGGGTAGGTGCTCCTAAACAACAGGTAATTCTTCATGGGTTGGTGATCAAGTTGTGTCTATGCAAGATTGAAAGCTCAGATTCCAATCATCCTTTTATGGAAAAGTGTTCAACTACTAGAGGTTCCAGTGTCAGTTCCACATCAAAATTCCATGTTCTTTTCTACAGCACTCTTGGTGACAAGTCCTGCTTGGAGGCTTTTAGATGACAATGTATATCTGTAAAGGACTCAAGAAAGTTATTCCGTCTGATTACTTCATTCTTCCTCGGGAAGTTGCATTGTTGAACAACGTTCCAAGAAGATACTTCCCCATTCAGCTTATACAATTTGAAGCTCTTTAGACAAGCTTTAGCTCCTTTAGTCAAACTGCAATTGAGATGGATATGCATGGATATTGAATCTAAGCAAAGACCTAGGTTCTTTCTTTCCTTGCTTACCCAGAAAGATTTTCTTCATGTACTCTTAGTGGACAGTTGTTATAAATTCTGCCTAGTGAAGATAAGATGCATTTCTGCAAACTAGAAAAATGGAAAAGGGAAAACACAAAATGTGTTAAACCCTGAACATGTAAAAACACAAAATGCACATAGAAACACGGACACCTAAGAAAGAATCAGCAACGGACACCTAAGAAAGAATCAGCAACTGTGAATCAATTATTCACAACTATGTACATGAAATACAAACCAGACATGGCAACTATTCAACAGCCAACGTCATTAACCACCTAATTAGGGATGAACTCCCCCGATTAGTAAAGGAAACTGACAAATCCAAAATGGGTTAAAGTTTAAACCCTAGAAAATGTACAAAACACAAGAAGGACAATTGATGCACAGATACCTAAGAAAGAATCAGCAACTGCAAATCCATTATTCACAACTATGTAGATAAAATACAAAGCAGACATGTCAAATATCCAACAGTCAAAGAAATTAACCACCTGACTAGGGTACAAACTGCCCAATTGGTAAACCTAGAACTTTAAATTATTAAGGAGGATAAAATACTAGCAGAGACATAGCATGTTCCTATGTATGTAGGAGAAAGGACAACAATATCAAGAACTAAGCAGGTACAATATGTAGTGGTAATTTCTATTCAAAAAAAGCAAACCACTTCAGATAACATTCCCATATCTCAATACATTAACTTTACCTTCTCCACAACTAATGCAATAAGCCAATATAATATCCTCAAGGTGGCTCTCACTAACCAGAATAACGAAAAAGAAAAAAAAAAAACTTATAACATAACACTAAAAGTATTACCTATGCTAATTCAAGTTATATGATTTCAACAGCAAAATAAATTGAAACTACCTTCAAATCTTCGACAGCCTGCAAAAGTGGCTCTCTTGGGAAAGTATATGCTTGTGCAAATATTGTGCCACTAAAAGCAACCAAGCCGACAACCTCTTCACTGCTTCCAGCTTTAACAAATGAAGTAAAACTATTTTAATATACTTTAAATGCCCAACAAATTGCTATAGTTTCCTAATGTAACATGCAAATAGAAAGCATCATAAAAAAAATTGTATACAAAAGAATTAAATATTAAACATCACACCTTGCGTTGATTTCACATCAGAAAAAGGTAAAAGCAACTCTATTTCATGTGGGCCTCCTGGCATTGATACCTTGTCTTCAGTAATCTGTGAAACATGCAACCTTGTTACGGAGAGATAACCTGCATAAATTACTATTAGCTAAATTTATATTCAACAAATAGATTCCCTTAGCAAGCTTGAAAGACTGAAATCTATAGAATGTTTGACGCAGGTTGTATAAAAAGCATAGTAGCCAGAAGACGAATAAAGGTATGGGTACAGGTACACATTTTCTCCAAAAATACAAGACGTATATAGTGGTATGTGAAAATACGACAATTTATATACGTACATATATTGACATGCATGTGTGCAAGTTCATGCCTTAGTATAAGATCATCTCTGTGATCATAAAAACAAAGATACAATAGAGAGTCAAAATGAACTATAGACATTTAAACATGACATATGGTTTCATCAACCAACAAATACAATAAAAGTTATAAAAAACCAAGCAATAAATGGGGTAGAATTTTAAGAGGCAAAATAATGGCAGGGAAGGAAATCTAAATATAATCATAAATCATATTTTAACTAATAGCTTTGACATAGCAAAGTGAAAGTTCACAACTCAGTTTGCTGCTCTGCAACATTTTCAGTTATTCCATACCACCATACATCATGATATTATGCTTAGATTCAAACTGAAACATCATGTATAAACTTTCAAGTTGCAACATACATGCCTACTACATATGCAGAATATTGCATTACTCATAATTCCAGCATGCCATAAACTTGAGGAATTTATGCACATGGATAAAATAAAATACAACTACACACATGGTAGCAGCTGAACATCACAAGACGTTTTTGAACTGCCAGGAGATCTTGGTATCATCTCTTGAAATCTCTTCGGGTTTTGAGGATGTGTTTTTCCCTCTGAGATGCATACCATTGGGGGAAGTGGGGAGTGGTGGTATGCTTTCCCTGGTTTCATAGTTGAAACACCCTCCATCCCTCCCCTGCCCCCTCTTCTCTTCCTCTTAGTATATTCTTGTATTTTTTATCCAACACCAAACTTTGGAATTAATTATTGTTTAATACCCAGATGAATAACAGCAATAGTATTGGTGATTTGAAATTTGATTGAGAGAATCTGTTTATTTTACACAGGTGTTGTGGAAACTGAGAGACACTTCATTATGGAATGCTCAGCTTACAATCACATCAAGAGCCAATAGGCAGATAGGCTGGGATCTAACTTAATGATAACCCTTTTCAAAAAGATATGTAAAAAATGGTAGGGTTAGTAAGGATAAACAACAGAAGTGTAGTGAAGATTCACTACACGTGGCAAATCCTACCAAGGAGGACGACTTTGGTTGGCCATCGACTAATGCTGATTTGGAAGGAGAACAAAATCGAAGGCTCCCGAAACTTTGCGACTTGTCAAGTAGCTTGTGCTAAAGAATCGCCAAAGAGAATCCACCTAAGGCTGGAAGCGGATATGAAGCTCCTTGGGCTGCAAAGCCATGCCGACCATCTGATTTTAACAGTCGACAGCCCGTACTATTCCTTGACAGCCTTTTCGACGATAACTAAACCAAACCCCACTATTGGTTGGAGTCCAAGAGCCATTTTGGTGATAACTAAAATGACTACCATTGACGGAGGTGCAACCTAGACAGCGGCTACGGGTTTGCTCTGCTCCCATACAAACGAGCCCATAGACCTAATTATCTTCCACATCTGATTGGGTTTGTGGTGGCTCTCCTCATGGCTGCCACCTTCCAACTGCATTCACAAGGCACCATCAATAAGAGATTTGGGAGGTTAGAATCTAACAATTGCAAAAGATAGAAAGGGACCTTCAGGTGCTCCACATGCAGAAGCTCCGCAGATAGACCAATCAAAGCGTTTGATCACCTAACGATTGCTACTCCAAGTAGCTCTTCAACAATTTGTCAAAGGCACAACAAATTACGCTCCTCTGCTTCAGAGTTTCCATCAAGAGGAGCTCAACACTTAGCGGTTCATAGAAACACAGAAGCATACTGGAGCACTTCAAATCAAAATTTCCACGGACCATTAGATCACAATGAAAAATAGCTCGCGCTAATTAAAGAAAACTTTGACAGAAAGCGAGGCACAAAAGTTCCGCAAACCATTAGATCACAATGATCAATGGCCCGCATTTTTTTAAAAAAGTTTCAACAGAAGATGAGAAAGAGAAGTTTTGTGAACCGTCTAATTGTGGATCTACGGCTCGTGTTGTTTCAAAAGAATGTTGCCCGAGGTTTAGGAAGATAAGTTCCACAGACCATCTGATTGGAGATCAATGGCTCAAATGATTTCGGGTAATCTCCAATGGCGAACAAAGAGGAAAACGTTTGCGGACCATTCAATCAAGGATTGACGGCTTGCACGGTCTCAATAAAACCCCAACAGAGAATACAAATTAAAGGTTTTGCAGACTGTTCGATGAAAGGAAAGATCAACGGCCCATGGAGTTTTAGAAGAGTTCCAATGGGGGGCGAAGAGGAAAACTTCCATGGTTCATCCAATCGCAAAACAACGACCCATGTTGTTTTAGAAAATTCCCAACATAAAAGGAGCATTAAAAGTTCCGCAAACCACTAATTGAAGATCAACGACCCGTGTTGCTTCGAAAGAGCTAATACATATGTAAAGAGAAACTCCACCATTGGCCAACAAGTGACAGAGAAAAGTGTTGGGCAGCCGTAGGTGAAATCAGCCGAAGATTTTGGAAGTGAAGTAGATCCAATAGCTTGCAAAGATTTAGAAAAAGGATTGAAACACCAAGGCCAAGGAAGTTCAACGAGCTATCTGAACCATTAGATTAACATCCAATAGCTTAGATCCACGACTCAAGAGAAGTCTGCAACTCAAAGGTGACCTAGAAAAGTGTTGGCCACCCGTAGGTGAAATCAACCAAAGATTTTGGGAGTGAAGTAGATCCAACAGCTTGCAAATATTTAGAAAAAGGATTGAAACACCAAGGCCAAGGGAGTTCTACGAGCTATCTGAACCATTAGATTAACATCCAATAGCTTTGATCCACGACTCAAGAGAAGTCTGCAACTCAAAGGTGACTTAGAAGAATTCTGAAGGCTAGCGGTCAATAACTGAACTCCACCAACAACTGCCGCAAGGAGCCTTGAGCTCACCTACTTGCACCACTCAGGCACACCAATCCATGAAAGTAGTTAAGGCAATAACATGGGAGCCGCAACCATAACAACCTCAAGCCTGTAGCATTAATTGTAGAACATTCCCGCACTTAGTCTTTGGGGATCCCCAAGAAAGGTGGTTGACAATAGCGGCAGTAGTTGTACATCCAGAGGTTCAGAACCCTTTGACATTAATGATTACAAATCCAAAGACCTCGAAGAGATCAACAACTTGAATGTATGGTCCGACATGCAACAACGAAGGTATTTTTGAAACTCGTACGTAATTTTGGAGGGAAATTCCCCTCATTTTTTGCTTAAATAGTTCATTAGGCATTGTAAGGCATTGGAAGTGGCTTATTCATGCCTAATATCTGGCCTTGTAAGCATTACTTTCCATTTCTTTCTATATATCAGTTTGGACTTGACCCTTGAGTCATTTTGTTTTCAACATCCAGCCTCTTTTGTGCTGGCATATTGTATGAAATATTGTGATAAATATATATATATATATGAGGTAGTGGCTATTCAGGATCTGCCTTATTTCTTATGTGTATGAAATTATGTATGAATGCTATGCTGGCTCAAAACCATGTTCAATTTCTAGCTGTGGACGAACAATGCATGTGTTCACTAGTCCCAATGATACGCAGAAGGATCTCTAATCTTGGCACATCGCTTCCCGTAGCATAGGATTTTATTTTCCTGTTGTTTACTTTCCTGCTATTTCTCTCTTCCCTTTTCCTTTGAAAACATAGGCAGATTAGAGTAGCCTAGGAGTAGTTTAAGCAGGCGAGCATTGAAGATAACATTTAATATGGAGCCGGCCTTGTAAAAAAAACCCAGAGGTCATTCTCTAAGCCGCGTCCCACACTCTCAAGACTTCGGTTGTGTCGCTCTATGCGAGGCACAAGTGTCAAGTGCATCCAACCACTACATGGATGGCAACAACATTCTGAGATGACAACAACACTACAAACACGGATGAAAGCATATCAAACTTAAGCCCATTTTGTGATAATGCTTGCATGTTGCTTGGGCAATTAATGTGTTACTTCATGGTCCCATAGACTCATTTGGTGTAGTCGACATAATTTAAATCAACTCCCGTTTCAGTTTCTATAATATACTTACTAGACAATTGCCCAAGTATCTCATACCTGAGAAGAGTAGAGAATAACTTTATTTCTTAAACACCACCTATCTGTATTGGTGGACATGAAAAGCAAGCATCTGTATACCTAGCCATAGTTGAGAAAATTGGAATCAGGATTCAATCGGCAGTTTTAAAAATCGGCAAAAAATCAGGGAAAAAATGGGCAATGAATCGGCAAAAAATCGGGGAAAAAAAAAACTTAAGAAAACAAATTTTTTTTTTTTAATTTTTTTTTTCATGCATATTACAATGAATTAACATTATGCAAATCAAATGTTGCAATAAAGCAACAATTCATGTCAAGACATCATACAAGGCTCAAGCTTTAAGTACACATGAAAGTGACAAAACACATCCTGTATTGCTTATAATATGTAAAGGTACAAAGTTACAAGTAACAAGGAAAAAAAGGTTTCATTTTTTATATGCTTGCACACGGAAACAAGTAACAACAAAGTTATAATCACTTGACAAAAAGGAAAAAAAAACCTAAACTTTAAACCAAAAGGCTACGGTTTAGAGTTTAAAATTGAAACATTGACAGTTGAAAATTGGGCTTGCATACATAGTTATCAGGCAGCAATATTTACTTAAAAAGAGGAGGAAAAAAAACCCAAAACCCTAGGGCCTAATCTAGGGTTTAGGGTTTAAACTCCAAGTTCAAAGTTCAAATTTTCAAATTCAAACACTAACAGCTGAAAAATAGGCTTCCATACATAGTTAGCAGGCAGCAATATTTACTTATGTAATTAAAAAAACAAACCCTAAACCCAAACCGAGGCCTAGCCTAGGTTTTAGGGTTTAAACTTCAAAATTTCAAACCTTAACAGCTGAAAAATGGCTTCCATACATAGTTATCAGGCAACAATATTTACATAAAAAGAGGAGGAAAAAAAAACAAAACCCTAAACTAAGGTTTCAGATTTAGGGTTTAAACTTTAGCTGAAAAATGGGCTTGCATAAAAAAACCCTAAATCAGCCACAGCCTTAAATAAATAAATTATTATTATTAAAATTTAAAAAAAAAAAAAATTGCAGAATTTTTGCGGCAATGAAACAATAGTTTGCCGATTGAATCTGCCAGCGAAAAAATCGCGATTCCACAAAAATTTTCGCGATTTTCTCAACAAGGTACCTAGCTATTTATAACATTTGGTGCTAGGTCTTGCAATGGACATATAAACTACAAATCTCTGTACAGTTTGTGAATCACGAACTGGAGGCCAGAATTTTCACAGGTTGTAGGAGACAAAAAGTAGTTCAAGTATTATGGCTTGTGATGTGATTCTTAAGAGCCAAAGAAGGCTACGTCATGGATGTCTATAGAGAATGCAAAAGCAAAGAAAGCCAAATGGAGGCAGTTAGAGCTTTGAATACAAAATGAAGTTGAAGAGTAAAGAAAGTTGTGTTCCACATAAGGCAGGCTAAGCAAAAATGAAGTGTACTTGAATTGTGTACAGGTTGAGGAAAAATGCCAATGGAGAAGGCAATCACCA
Source organism: Wollemia nobilis (assembly GCA_028583015.1). NCBI lineage: Eukaryota > Viridiplantae > Streptophyta > Pinopsida > Araucariales > Araucariaceae > Wollemia > Wollemia nobilis. The sequence goes on from JAQPPZ010001344.1 coordinate 1,326,029, forward strand.
GATCTTTCGTTGGGAATAGAAACTAGGCAACGACGGCATTACAATCAAAAGGTGGATGCTGCAATAGGCAAAGTTAGCAATTACCAATTTGTGGTGGAAGTGTTGAAGCGATAAGATGGAAATCAGTGTGCCAGGCAACAATTGAGGTCAAAAGCATTGGTAGGTTTTACTAGCATTCAATCAGTCAACAGTGATGTAGCAGGACAATATGGTTAGTCCAGAGATGTATTGCATCATTTCATTTGAGAAAAAATTAGAAATTGCAATGGTAGCTCAAAGTAGCAGGAACTAGCGTGCATTGCCAAGCAACAATCAATGTGTGATAAGCAGACATAAACAGTCAGATTGGAAACATATCTGATGACTGACAAGTTGCCCTTCCCCATTTGTAAATCTAAAAGGCGTGGGTAAAGACTATTTATGATGTCACGTGTTGTCATGACTTGCATTCTACATGCCTAATTATGAATAAAAAAATTGTATTTCATAAAAGAAATGATTATATAAGATGTAATATAGATGTGAACCCCATTTTAATTTTTCGATTAGTATGCTCATGGTAAAGTTACATGGACAACTGCTATACTCGTGTTCAATTCTATATGTACTCAAACCAGTTGGTACATTTTGAGTTCTTCAAAGAGTTCCACATTGAGTTTCAATCTATGTGAATCCAGCTTGATTATTTTGGGGACCAACTACATCAGATATATGACTAAGCTGGTTGTTTATATTCATCATTACTCTAATGATTCCTCTTTGTTTATTTCTACCTTTTGTAGGATTAAGTATTGGGAATATAATGAATATATCATTACTCTAATGATTCCTCTTTGAGTCAATTTAATGTAGGCCTTGCTGGCATTTTGTCCCCATGTGACGTCCAAACCTCACCTACTATATAGTCATCATCACCTCACAGTCATAGCAGTCAAAAAATTCTGAAAACATGAAAATTAAATGTAGCAAACTAATGGGTTGGGATCTCGAAATATAAGACCCACAGAAAACACACTCAAGGGCATTGAACTTTCAACATGCACTGCAGTTAATGAATTTATTAAACAACATGCAGAAGACACTGAACTGTAACAAGTTAATGACATTCTTGTTCGAATGAGACTGTTGAAATAGTAATGGTGTTAAGGTCTTACCTGTTGGCAATAACATATATCCAATTATTAAATGAATGCAGCCACCATTAACAAGAATTAGAGTGTGACATCCAAGACATTGTGAAGTAACAGTAAATGGGATACAATTGAATAAGCCCAACCCCAGTTCAAATCCCCACATTATGATGGACAAATCAAAAATAAGGCTTTTTGTGATGATATGGCATGTAATGGGTAAGGCCCATCTCAACACTATAAAACCAACTGAATTGAAAATAAAATAAAATAAAAAATGAGAGGCAGAGTGTCTGACAATGATATGAAGACTATCTTCAACAAGAAGAGGAGAAAGCCAAAGACATTAATGACTTTTGTCATCGAGGCTTAGAAGAAAATTCCTGGGAGGCTATTCAACAATCAGAGAGACTGGTAAAATGAGAAGAGAAAACAAGGGTTGTTGCAGCTTGCGGATAGTTGGCAAGAAAGTATGTTCAAGGAGGAAAGTCCTGTGACTGACGACAGTGAAGGGAAGGAAGAAACAAAATAAGGGTTAGCCTCTATAAGAGAAAAGAGAAAAACATATCATCAGGTAGGTCCCAAACAAATGCGACAAGATTCCAATGCCAACTGCAAACTCAGTCAAGCAAACTGCAAGGATATCTCAAGACAGAGTAACTCCAGACAAGACCCACTTAATCGACAAAGAAGAATTCCAAGCAGACAAACAAGTAACATCATTCAACTCCACTATTGTATATTCAGAAACTCCCACAGATAATAGGCAACAGTAACAAAGACCAGATACATGACCAATACTTGCACCATCAAATGATGGCAAATGGTCAACTGGTTGAGATATACTTGATTAAATTTTTAAAAAGCTGGTTTAAGAGTAGAAATGACTTAAAGAAAGAAATGACAAACCAAGTATTTAAATTACACAGAGATCAGGTTCGAGGTGTAGACCAATTGGTTCCCCCAAACCCCATAAGGGAGGCAGAGGTCCAAGGTTCAAATCTCGAGCCTCGCCGGACTGAACACTTGTCCCTTTCCTGGTGCTTTCAGTGGTGTAAAAGGTTTAAAATGATCGTGGCATGGTGGTTATAGGGGCGGACTGCGCAGAGATCTGTGTGGCAGCTTCCGGGGCGGACAGCGCAGAATACTGTGGCGGCCATAAAAAGCCGGTCAGCCTGCCCGGATTCGTGGCGGCTTCCGATTCTACCATGTAAAAACAAAAAATAAAAAATAAAAATAAAAAAATTACACAAAGATCATATCGAGATACAAGTGAGAACATACAATACAACAAAACTATAAACAAAAACAATCAATGCATATAACAAAATACCAGATACATCACTGTAATAATTGCAACATCAAATGACAGCAAATGGCCAACTAGTTAAAGCATCATTGGTAAGATGGGTAAATGCAATTTGAAGAAAGCTATTTTAGGATTTTGAACAACTTTAGAAAAGAGCTTCCAAAAAAATCAAGAAATTAAATTATTTAGAGATTAAAAACAAAATAATAGCAAAAGCATCCAGTACGAAAAAATTAAAATGAAAGCAATCAAGCCATATATCAAACGATTGAGCTTATGGGCAAACTAGAGAAGGCCCCGTTTGATACTCTTAAAAAAAATGGCATTTTCAAAAGGTCTTTGCAAACTTTTAGGTCAAAGTGAGAGGTTGTTCCTCAAACATCATATGACAATGGCTATAATTGGAAATTGAACCTGAAGAGGGAATGCTTGACTTGTGCACAGACCAAAGTCACCAATGACTTGGACAACAACAAATACTAAGAGGAATCCTATAAAAGATGGCATGATGTAAACGATTAAATAATGGCACAAAGATGCATAGAAAGAGTAAGAGGGGATATGATTCACATATTGCTACACTGAAGGTCACCACAATGCCATCCCAAACCACAAATACAAGCGGAACAATTGCAAAAGCAAGTGAATCGCTCGATAGGCACATAAGTGAAAATCAACGTGGATTATGTGAAAAAACTTCCAAAAAGTGACTTTTTGGCAATTTGTGGCACACTACGCATTTTCGGAGCCTTCTAAGTCTATTAGAGGCAAAATTAGAGTCATGTAACATTTGGAGAAGTAACATTTTGCTAAAGTTGCCCCCAAATCTTTACTTTTACTAGGAGTAATTGTTTTTCACCCCAAGTAACTCAAGGGTAAACTTTTGCTATAAATAGGGGCCTAGGGCCCTCATTGTAAGGATCTTTTGGCCATGAGAATTCAAAGCTACACTTTGTGAAACCCACATTGTGTTTTGCTTTAGAATTCAAAGCTACCCGTAATTGTTTTCATTTCTCGCACTCTTAACTTCATGAATTTACTTTCTGCATTTTATTTTCATGCATTTAGTTTAGATTTGAGATACTTAAAAGGACAGCAAGGAGCCAGCCTTAATCCGAAGGTTGGGGGAAGCCTTTGGCAAACCCATCCAACCTTGTTGAAACTGGGATTTAAGGGTGTAACACTTAAATCAGAAGTTAAGACAATTCCCCGAATCAACAGCACCCTACTAGAGATGTAAGTTCCAAAAAGTAATGCAGCCATATTTGATACACAATATTAACACTTCCAAGAAAATCAACTTTGAAAGGCATATACTGTGATCCAATAACAACAATAAGAGATATACAATATGCATCTATATCTAACATATTACCAATACATTTTCATAAGTTGAGGTGGCAGTAACTTGTCTATAAATGCACTAACCTAGGGTGCCCAACTACTGGCCTGTCTTGCCTAGATAATCCTATATACTTTGTATAAACATTAGTAAGCTTGAAGTATTGGGCATGGTATACGATTATCAATTGGTGAATCCCTTTGTCTTTTATGTCAACCAATAACAATTGCCTAACTAGTAAATAAACTAATTTTTCATTGAAAATGCAACTGTCACGTTTAAAATTGTTATGAGGTTGGGGAAGCATCACATGCTATCTGATCAAATCCTGACAATCAATGCATGATATGCATCCTAAGGAATCCCAAATGACTCCTCGATCATTCAATAGTTTAGGATAGATGTCTTACAATCCTAATACAAGAACATTGAGAGTCTCTTACCCGAAACAAGATATTCCAAAGGCATGCCCTATATAGAGCATAAAAAAGATAATCAACAAGTAAAGAACATTTGAATTAATCAATGAGTTGCTGTCCAGGATAAGTCTTGAAGCTTTGTGTATACACATAATGAAAGAAGAGAGCCAGAGAATTCTATAGGAAGGACATGAAGAACTTGTAGGTGGTTGTATGAGGCTAGACCCTACTGCTAGAAAAGTTTTGATGGCAAGGCTCTAGTAGACCACTCTATCTAGGAACACAAATGAAAGGGCACCAGGATGCAATTCCTACAAGCAAAAAGAGAAAACTTAAATAAGAGAGACTAGGCCATTTTCCATGGTCTTTATTGGTCCTCTCAAGATAACTCGTCAGTTTAGAAAATACTGATACATAGTAGTTGCAACAAAGTACATGATAATTATCAAATAGCATTTTAGCTCAACCAGTTATAATCCTCAACTTTCAAGGAGGAGACCCAGGTTCAGATCTTCCCAAGCTATACATGCATAATTACCAACTGTTGTAATACCACTATGTGGTCATGATGTAATATGAGTGGGGCCCGTTTCAATCCCATATAGCCAATTGAAGAAAAAACAAAGTACATGATAATCAAATGGCTTCAGCTCAGGTGGTTGAAACTGTGGACATCCAATGGAGTGACCTAGCTTCAAATCTTGCCAAGCAATATAATACCTCTATGTGGTTCTTTGAAATACCATTGCAACATGGTAATGAAGTAGTACAAGCAGGGCCCATTTCAATCCCATAGAGCCAATTTATTTAAAAAAGACAAAGTACCTTATAAAGTGGGACAATTCAAGGGCCCTACCTAAGAATTTGGTCACATGTACAACTGTGTTCATGTATGAGAATGCTATTACTCAATTTGGTATCTCCACCCCCTAACAAATCACAAAGGAGGCGATTATATCACTAAAATTATTCCATGTCTAAAAAAGAGAGTTTAGAATGTTTCTTTTTTTTAAAGCCCTTATTCCCTATGGTTCAATGGTCAAGCGAAGGCCAAAAAACGTCCTTTATCTTAGTGATATAGAAGCCATGCAATCCTATCTCCCATCAACAATTTGTTGATGACACCATTCTTGCTACCCTTGCCTCTGTTCCTCAAGCCAAAATCATTAAGTCAATCTTGCTCTCCTTCAAGTTAGTTGTTGGTCAAAAGGTCAACTTTTCCAAAAGCAAAATCTATTTTATCAATACTCCCATCAGACAGCAAGCCCGTATAGCCAATATCCTCAGTTGTGCCATTGCTAATCTTCCAGCTACTTAGCTTGGGTTTCCTCTCTTTGATGGACCTGCAAAAAAATCTTTATGGAATCCCGTCATTGAAAGGATCCACAAAAAGTTGGTTGGGTGGAAAGGGGGGATTCTTAGCCAGGTTGGCAAGGCCACTTTAGTCAAATCTACCCTCGAGAGCATCCCTGTTTTCTTTCTCTCCATTTTCCAGATTCCAGTTGAAGTGTGTAACAAAATTGAACAGATCCAGAGGAATTTCTAATGGTCGGACTCTGAACACAAGCAGAGATTCCATTTGGTTGCCTGGGACAAGGCCTGTTCCCGAAAGGATTGTGGTGGCATAGGACTCAAGAAGGTCAGGAACATGAATTCAGCTCCCATAGCCAAGCAAGGGTGAAGAGTCCTTCAGAACAAAAATTCTCTTTGGGTCGATATCATCAAGGCAAAGTATCTTTGGAATCACACAAATTTTCTGAACGACCCATCACCCATCCAAGGTTCTGCAATTTGGAACTCCATAGTAAGGCAAGGTAAATTATCACGAAAGGCATCCGATGGAGGCTTGGCAATGGCCAGATGATAAACGTTTTGGAGTACATATGGTTGGGTGACAATAGAGCGGTTCTGAAGGTAGAATTAACATCCCTGGGATTTTGGTTCGTTGCATTTGTTGAATGGCTGAAACAATGTAAGGTCCCACAATGTCCCAGAAACGTTGAAAGAAAACAGGGGGAAATCCATCTGGGCCCGGAGCTTTCCCACCTTGCATGGAGAATACCATTGCATGGATTTCCTCAGCAGAGAGAAGATTAAGCAAAAGATTGTTATGCTCTTGGGTTACTAATCTAAGAATATTGCTCAGGAGGACTTCAAAAGTTTGTTGGTTACCAATCTGGGCTTGGTCCAAGCAAATCTTCGGAAACGGTAATTGTCTCAGACCTAATATCAAAGATGTCTCTTATAACTATCCCATCTGCCTTCGTGAGCTCTCAGATCTTGTTAGCTCCTATGTGTCTCATGGTTGTGGCGTAGAAGAATTTAGTGTTGGAATCACCCTCCTTCAGCCACGGATTTCTGTTTCCAGAAGACTTCGTCACTTTTGATAATGTTGTGGTATTTTGTCAAGAGGATCTTTTCAGCATCCCGAAGACTAGGATCAAAATCTCCTTGCTGGGCAAAGAGATCAATGTTAGTAAGCTGAGATTGAATGTTTTGCTTTTTGGAGAAAATGTTACCAAAAACATCTTTGTTCCACTGCTTGAGATTTGTTTTCACAAAACGGCGTTTGTTGCTAACCTGAGACGCAAGGGACCCAAAAAAACTGCGGGAACACCAAAAGGAGATGAATGTCTTGAGGTCAAGATCCTGGAGCACATCGCCTCAAATCTAAAAGGGGATTTGAACGGGGAGGCTTGGAGCGAACAATCAAGAAGAAGGGGATTGTGGTCAGATCCAATTATTGGAAGAGAACGAAGGACAACATCACCAAACGAACAAATGGCTTTAATGGATATGAGGAATCTATCAAGCCTGATTTGGATGAGTTGATCACCTCTTGGACAGTTGCTCCCAGTGAATTTGGGTCCTCTTAGTTGAATGTCCATGAGCTCATTATCATCCACAAATGCAGCAAAGTCTTCATAAGAATTTATTGTAATTTCAGAGCCTCCATTCTTGTCAGTGGGAAACAGGGGAGAATTAAAATCTCCAGCCAGCATCCATGCCTCATTGGAAAATACCCCCCTCATTTGACTTAGGGTGTTCCAGAGGCGGTATCTCCCAGAAGGGGAATTTGGTGCATAGATGTTTGAAAGAACCCATGTGCAGTTTAGATCCTTGCTGAAAAACATAATGTTCATAAAGTTCTCTGCAAAATACAGAAGTCTTCCATCAACAACATTCGGGTCCCACAAGCATAACAATCCACTTGAAGCTCCATTGGCAGGACTTATGAGGAAATCACAGCTTTTCCAAATGTATTTAGAGATGCAAGTAGCATTTTGGAGGTCTAGCTTGGACTCTTGCAGAAGGAAAATGGTAGACTTTAGATCTTTCCTCATGGACTTAACCAAACATTGTTTGTTACGTCCATTGAGGCCTCTCATGTTCCATGAGAGGATCTTCATTTGTTAATTCTGGAAGAGGTTCTCTTCCCTCTTCCTTGAGAAGAGGGGAATTTAAATCTGTTACCATCTTCGTGAGGCCCTGAAGGAAGGTTTTGTTTTGAAGAGACGTGTAAGGTGAGCTGGGTACCATTAGCAATCTCCTCAAAACATTCTCTATTTCTGATGTCTTGGGCAAAAGGGCAACCTCTTTTTTCCCAGAACCAACATCAACATGAAGCTTTTTTTTATTCTTGATAAATGGAGGGCTAGAGGAGAAGAGGTTTCTAGAAAGGTTTTTGCAAGGGGAAGGGCCAAGGAGGCCTTTAGGGGATTGAGGAGGGCTTTGGAGAAGGCCAAGGATGGCTTTCTCTGAGGCAAGGAGAACACTCTTTCCAATTTTGACAACGACTCAAATGGTATTGTGAGGAGTGCCAAAAAGGATGAGAATCAGCGCCTCGAACATATGTTTCTTCATGTGATTGGATGGTGGTTGGATTTCATTTATCATGAGTGGAACATCCGTTTACCATTGGCTTTCGGAGGTGCTTTTGAATCATGCCCTTTTCCTCGGTTGATTCATTCCCCTTGGCATGAGATCCCCAAAATCAAGCACCGCTTCATCATTGGGCGCATCATGAACAAGTTATCCTCCCCCTTGCTGAATGGTAACTTCTCGAAAGCAATAATGTCAGCATTACTTCCTACATGGGAAATATGTCCTTTTTTGTTTCCCCTTGGATTGCACTCCTCTTGGGCAATTTGGTTTCTAAATCTGGAACCTTCCTTCGCCTTTATTATCACAAACAATCTGTTGGTGCTCTCGTCCATCACCCTGTCTTCAATTTTTGAGTCTTTGTTTCTCTTTCACCTCTTATTTGTGCCTGGGTCCTAAGTCCATGGCTAAAATCGAACATTCATCCCTTCATCTCGATGCCCTCGTCGAAGATATCTTTACGGACCACGGCCTGATTCACTTCCAACAAAAGTTTAGTGGCAGCAACATGGATTTGTCCATGGAATTCGCTCGAATGTGGGACGACGACCATGTAACCATTCGTGGCTTGAGTTTCAATATCACTGTTGATCTCCTGGCAAAAATAATTGGTTTTCCCAATGATGGAGAAATCATCCACAGAGAGAAACACTCTCTTCAGAGCGAGTTGTCTCTTTTCAAGGATAAGGGGGAGAAACTGGGCAGGGATAAAGGGGGGATCCTGGGTGCCAAAATAAGGAGTTTTCATTTGGCTTTTCTCAACCACCTGAGGGGGAAAAAGACTATCAACATCCCGTAGTACCTCTACAAATCAGTCGAACGTTCGGTCCTGAATGTCAAAATGGGAGTTTCCTCTTTTCCCTTTCATCAGGGGTTCCACATGGTCATCTACAGACATGTGCTTGAGAGAGAAACCAGAAGAGCAGTGGTAGCGGTTGTTGCCCCCGTGGATGACAATGGTGGTGAAGGTCCGTTGTCCCCTAGAACCAATCGTGAGCTCAACTTCGAAGTGAAGGTGGAGGGGACCCCGAGCTCTCTAAAGTCCAAGCCTCGACGCTATCCCACCAGAAACAAGTCCGTTAGCGAGAAACGCAAGGCACCTATCCTCATCGACAACAATGAGCAATCGGATGATTCCTAGTCTTTCCAAGTCAAGCCAAAGAGTACCTCGATTTCCACGAGTGGCTACCCCATGGAAGGCACTTCTAAGCAGCCGCCTTTGTTGGCTTCTTGCATGTCGTGTTGGCCATCCTTGTCTGATAAAGGCCATCTCCAGGACCTCCACGACATCATGAAGGCCCTTTCTAGGGCTGCCAAGATGACCCCTTCTTTACTGTCTCAAGCAGATGCTCTTTTGGAGGAATATGAGTACCAGTATGAAATCCTGGATAAATTTAAGAATCTAGTGGGCGATGATGGGAAAACTGATGCAAGTCGTGATAGCGATAACTCGAGCAAGTAACTCAGGGGTTCAACCAATGGGTTTTTTTGTTTTTTGCCCAGGAGTATGTGGTTTTTGTTTTGTTTCCCTCCTTGTCTGGCCCTGCGTGGGCATCTCCTCTTGCCTCGTAAGGCTTCCTCTTTAGCCCCTGCAAGGGCCTCTCTATCGGTTCTAAGGTTTCTCTCGGTGGCCCGTAGAGGGTCTCTTGTTTTTGCTGCAGTTTGTTTGGGAGATCATTTCCTAACTTTCATCCTTCTGTAAAAAGTTACAGGATCCTTTCAAAACCCCTTTTCTATTATTCGTCAGATTTTTGTATAGATTTTGAGAGTTTTCATCTATTTTTCTTTGTTAATTCATTGCCTGGTAAAGCACAGTTTGAGCACTTCTTTTTAGAATAATTCAGCTTGGAGGATAAATAGCTTCGAGCAAAAGGTGAAGATAGCCTATCAAACCCCTAACCAAAATTCCAACAGTCACAAGGAGAGACTCTTATATCTTTGATATATAAAACCCAAAAGTTGAAGAACTCATGGCCAATGTGCACACTAAATTCCTCAAGGACAAGGCAATAAGAAGAACAAAGGGGAAAGAAATCAGTACCAATACTGACAAAGCTAGGAATCCCAAAAATGTCAATCTTAGTTGATGATATGCTCTAGTAACTTCCACATAAACTAGTTGCCTCATACTAGTGGAAAACACATTAAAAAATTGTTTTGCAAGAAACCTTCGATAAATCCTTTAGTGTTATAAGGTATAGCGTTTAGGGTTCAATATTTTGCAATTTAAAATTGTGTCCTTGTAGACATTACACCAAACATCCTCATCCTTATTTTGTGTAATATCATTAATGTAATATCCTTATTTTGTGTAATATCATAAGAATGTCCTTTTCCATTAACCCCTTTTGTTTGATTTTATTCTGTTTAGACATACGCTTTATTTTATCAAGATGTACAACAGTTAATTGGGCTAGCAAATGTAATTCTGATGCAAGGAATTGACCCTAAAAACTGAGGCCCTAAAACAGAAGAAGTGACTCTGATTTGCTGGGATACAGTAGAACACATGATTTAAGCACCCACACTGCTGCAAGAATGGTGAGCCCAAAGCTCCTAGTTCAACCCCAGACCATTCAATATGGAAGTACAGCCTCAAAGCTTCCATGTTACAAGCTGTCATAGAATGGTCTATTAACATTCATTAAAGGGGAATAACAGAAACAAAACAGCTATTATCATTCTATTTCTAGGCTGTTTCTCCAAAGAAAAAAAAAGAAGCCTCCTCCATTTATGAAAACAGATGCAGACTCAGTATATGTCCAATGCAAAAGGAGATAGAAGCATGTGCATAGTTCGAGGGAAAATTACATTTAACATGTTAATGAATACAAACAACAATGAACATACACATTAAGAGTTTTAATCAGGCAATCAACCACAGGTATAACATATGCAAAATCATTTATATCCTAGAGGTGAAAAGAAAACAGTGTTGACAGCACACTTGAAGAGAAGGTTCTCAGCAGCTTCAGTCTCTAAGTGGAAGGTTAAAAGTCAATATGTCGAGTTTGCAAATTCAGACACTTGTGAAGCTTCATTCTCCTCTTAGTTTCAAAGCCTATGAAGTACTAAAATTAAGACAAAGATGGTCCAAATTCAGTAAGATCGGGAAATATTACGAATATTTGAAGAAAATGACCCAACTATGAAAGGGAAAACTGCATTGCAGTAAATGGAGGAAAATAATCATCTTGCTCACCAAGGCAGATGACCAAACAACATGGAAGAAAAGCTGCATCACAAAGCATATAACCAGGATGAGTGCACTATTGTCAATCTAGTGTGTCATTAATTGTTCTTTAAATCTAGACATTGCGTCTGTTTAAATAGAAGGCTTTTGTGAACTAATAATTCTGATCCTAGAAGCTATTTGGTCTTGCGGTGTTGATAATGTATTATATGAAATAAGATAATTCTACTAATGGTCATGGATAACCAAAATAGGCTAATGGGACTCACCAGAAATAAACTGTTACAATGAACAGTTGCGGCCAAAAAAGTACTAACAAGTAATAACATAACCCAAAGTAAAGAAGACTAAATAAAGCACACTAAAGTAAAATCACTTCACATTTCCAGATCTGAGCATCATGGAAATCTATTTTGCAACCACTTTACAATTTTAAAACTAAGTTCACAGGACACTCTTGAGTAGGTGTAAATCTGTTGATATACACTCTATCTCCATAATTTCTTATATGTATATGTATTTAAAAATCATAAACATATTAGACTATTGAATTCTTGAAATGAGCTAATGTAGATGCATGCCTAAGAAAATACTCACCAAGGTTCCATTAAGCAATGCCTTAGCAGATCTTAACTGTTCAGCCAGCAACGAGATTGCTTTCATGAGAATTTTCTTCATGTCATTTGCCTTTCGGATATCCTCCTGAAACAATGGAATCCTGTCACAAATGTTTCACAGAAGGAAAAATCAAAATGAGATAGCACACGTGCAGATCCTGAAATGCATAACTTGCAAAAACAAATTATTACTACAGTGCCACTCAACACTAACCAATGCCTGTTCTAGCTGACTTGGTACTAGTTGCTTGTAAATATTTTGAAAGCAAGACTTATGGCCTGCAGCTTGTAAATTGAGTGAAACTTGTCACACTGTTTTACAAATTTCTCAGGACAATCAATCCAAGAAAAAAGCATAACAGCTTTCATAAACTTACAAGAACATTCTACCAGTTATGTAGGGTCACAAATAGGAAAAAAAAATTGCTGAATTCAATTCCATAATGCTAGTGGAATAATCCCCATGCTAACAACTTTGGTCTTAATCCAAAAACTTGCTTCAATACTCTACAAAAAGGATTTGCTGCAAAAACCCAATTCATGTGATCTAATAAACCACTCTTTCCTTTTGGCATGCTTGAATAATTTGAAGGAATTGAACAAGGAAATGGAGAGAGCACTGCTTGATAATATTTTTGTTACACTTCCATTCATCAAGGTCATCGGTTCAATCCACATCTAAGTATTCCTAATCAGCGTCTAAGTATCCCTGCAAAAAAAATAGGATCCCCTACGGTGTAGTGAATGCCCATGTGAATAGTACTTCTAATGTAGCATGAAATCTGCTTTGCACCATGCTACTGACTCTCATGAGGCACTTGCATGTATCTAGAACAAAGCCTCACAACAAAAGCAATGTTAACAAACAAATAGATAGCAGCATTAACTAAAGAAGAATGACGAGCATCAAACTTTGTTAGAAAATATAGCAAAATTATGTGCAAGCAGAAAAACACAATAATGCAGGAAAAACAGTAACACAGATTTTACGTGGAAAACCTGCAATGTGCAGGAAAAACCACGGGGCAATGGCAGCTTGATCTTTTATTGATTTCGGCAGAATTATATTCAATCAACATTTACATGCAAGGGGTCATTCCCCTTTTATACAAAAAAACAACTGTTTGTTTCCTCTCCCAAAGGAAGACTCCAAAAAACTGTTTGTTTCCTCTTCCAAAGGAAGAGTCCAAAAAAATGTTCATTTCCTCTTCCAAAGGAAGAGTCCAAAAAACTGTTTGTTTCCTCTCCCAAAGGAAAACTCTAGAAAACTGTTTGTTTCCTCTCCATAAGCTGCACCACCATGCACCTCTCTGTTGAAGAACATTGGAGATCTAGATATTGACTTCACCTCCTAACATTCTCCCACTTGAAGTTGATATACAGGAATTCTTTGCCTATGTTTTTCCATCCAAGTGCCAAGTGCCCAATGCTGCCCTTATCACATTTTCAGCAAGCCCAAAGAAGTTCTGCACCACTCAAACTTCTTTGTCTTGACCGACTTAGTAAGCATATCTGCAAGATTCACTTCAGTGTCGATTTTCTGCAACAGGATCCTACCTTCTTCCACCACATTTCTTATAAAGTGATACTTGACATCAATGTGTTTCGTGCGATCATGGAATGTTGGGTTCTTCACTAGCTGAATAGCACTTTGGCTATCACAATGCAACGTAATTTTCCCCTGCATTACCTTGAAGTCACCCAACAGTCGCTCTAGCTAAATTGACCTTTGCTAGCATGAGTTGCTGCATTATATTATGCTTCAATGGTTGATAAAGCCACCACAAACTGCAACTTAGAAGCCCAACTCACAGCTCCACCAGCAAGAGTGAAAATATATCCTTTAGTGGACTTTCTCCCATATCTATCTCCACCATAATCAGAATCCACAAAACCTTTAACTTGCAAACTATCCAATTCGTAGTAAATAGCAGCATCTGAAGTGCCTCTTAAATATCTAAATATCCACTTCACCGCATTCCAATGCTCCTTACCAGGATTTGCCATGTACCGACTAGCTACTCCCACTGCTTGGGCAATATCCGGTTCTGGTGCTCACCATGGCATACATGAGGCTTCCTACTGTTGATGAACACGATACACAAGACATGCTTGTCTTATCTGCTTTTGTTCTAGGACACTGGTTGGAAGACAATTTTAAGTGTGAAACAAGTGGGGTACTAACTGTTTTTACATTCTGCATATTGAAGCGCTGCAAAATCTTTTCTATATATGATTTTTGACTTAACCAGATTTTTCTTCATTTTCTGTCCCTGTGTATCTTCATCCCTCAAATTTGGTTTGTTGCTCCTAAATCCTTCATTTCAAAAGTCCTAGCCAACTGAGCCTCAAGATCAATGATTTTCTTCATGTTGGGCTGCAACCAGCATATCATCAACATACAACAACAAAATAATAAAACTGCCATCTCGCACGTTGAGGCGTCAACTGGCCTCGCGTGCGCAGAGGTGCCAAGGAGAAATCAAAGCAAAAGAGGACCGATAAACATGAGAATACCTTTACGGACACTTTTGTGGACGTGTATATCTTCTAACCCAAAGATCTGTTGATTGTGGCTCTTGGTCTTGTGACTGTTGTGGCTGCTCTACTTGTTGTTCTGCATGCTGGTCAAAAAATTCAGCATGCTGGTCAAAAATTTCAGCATGCTGATTTTCATTTTCATCTTCGTTCATGTCTACTTCAACTGGTACAACATTAGGTGTTTGATGTACCTCCTTCCTTTGCATTGATTTTTCATCAAAAATAACATCTCGGCTAATAATTACCTTGTGGGCAGTAGGATCCCACAGTCTATACCCCTTTACTGCATCTCCATAGCCAAGAAAAACACATTTGCTTGACTTTGGGTCAAGTTTGGACAATTTTTATTTAGGCACATGGGCAAATGCATCACAGCCAAAGGTATGCAAATGAGAGTAATCAAATGGCTTACCACACCAAACCTCCTCTGGAATCTGTCCATCCAACGCAGTTGTAGGTGACCTGTTAATGAGGTAAACAATTGTATTAACAGCCTCTGCCCATAACCTTTTATCCAACATGGATGCGCTAAGCATGCTTCTTGCACGTTCCATGATTGTGCGATTCATTCACTTAGCCACACCATTTTGTTGTGGAGTATATGGTACAGTCTTCTGGAACTTAATTCCTTCCTGCGTACAAAATTTATCAAATTCCTTGGAGCAATATTCACCCCCATTATCTGACATAAGACATAAAATAGTCTTGCCCAAACTTTTCTCTACTAGAGTTTTGAACTCTTTAAATTTTTGCAAAGCTTCCGACTTCTTCAGAAAATAAACCCACACTCTCCTAGAATAATCATCTATAAATGTCAAAAAATAGATGGCACCATTTAAGGACTAAGTGGGGACTGGTCCAAATATATCCGAATGTATAAGTTGCAGAAAATTAGAACTCTTACTAAGGCTTGCATTATCCCCCCCTCTTTTGTTTACTAAAAATACAGTGCTCACACAAGTCTAAATTGCAAGACTTAATCCCAGAAAGCAAACCTCTGTCATGCAGGATTTTCAGACCTTTTTCACTCATATGGCCTAGGCGTTGATGTCAGAGCATTACTGCATCCTGAAAAGAAGTTGTTGTTGCTGCATGGTTTGTCACCGTATCACCACATAAATGATATAGGGTCCCATAAGATTATCCCTTTGCTACTACAATAGCACCTCTGGTAATTTTGCAATAGTTGTTACCGAAAGTAATAGAACACCCTAGCTTATCCATCATCTTGATTAAGAGCAAATTCTTCCGCAAATCTGGCACATGTCGTACATCACATAACATCCTTTCTCTACCATCATCCAGCCTGATCCTTATGTCCCCTCTTCCCACAATTTCTAAAGGGTATCATCACCCAAGTAGACCTCCCCACCACTATATGGCTGATATTTGTCAAACCAATCCCTGTGAGGAGACATGTGGAAAGACGCACCGAGTCCAAAACCCAGGTATATAAAACAGATCTGTTGTTGCTGATACAAAAAGCCTCACATGTTGCCGTCTCTCCAAAATTTACTATACTAGCCTCAGCTGATGGCTGAAATTGCTTTTCACCATTATTTTTCCTTTTTTAACTGCCAACAGTCCTTTGGGTGCCCTGGCTTCCTACAATGCCAGCACTTCCCTTTTAGCTTGCGTCCTTTAGACTTAGATCTGGACTGTGATCTACCTTGTTGACTCTTCTCGAAAGATCGACCTATCACAGCTAGGGCTTCATTGGTTGCGGGTTCCAAAGACGTTTTCTGCCTCAACTCTTCTGCCAACAAAGTGGCTACCACATCATCAAAAGTTAGAGCTCCTGATAATGAATTGTTGATGGTCATCACCAAATGATCCCAAGTGTCCGGGAGGGAACAAAGTAGGGTGATAGCTCTGTCCTCATCCTCCATATTCACATTAACTGAAACCAGTTTACTGATAAGGGTATTCAACTCATTCAAGTGATCTGCCACAGATGAACCCTCCTTCATCCTTCATCCTATCTAGCGTTGCCCATTCCTCATCTTTCATGTTGCTTGGTTTACTCACGACCCCTTTCAAGGCTAGGGCTTGGTCATTTTGAACCAACAAATCCTCCACCTTCATCTTCCATAGGCCGAAGTTCTTGCCGTCAAACTTTTCAATCTCAAACTTGGTTACACTTTCATTCATTGTTGCATCTCCCACTTGCACAAAACCCTAAGCTCTGATACCAGATGTTAGACAATATAGCAAAATTATGTGCAAGCAGAAAAACACAATAACGCAGAAAAAACAGTAACACAGATTTTACGTGGAAAACCTGCAATGTGCAGGAAAAACCATGGGGCAATGGCAGATTGATCTTTTATTGATTTCGACATAATTACATTCAATCAACATTTACATGCAAGGGGTCATTCCCCTTTTATAGAAAAAACAAATTGTTCGTTTCCTCTCCCAAAGGAAGACTCCAAAAAACTATTTGTTTCCTCTTCCAAAGGAAGAGTCCAAAAAACTATTCGTTTCCTCTTCCAAAGGAAGACTCCAAAAAACTGTTTGTTTCCTCTCCCAAAGGAAGACTCTAGAAAATTGTTTATTTCCTCTCCATAAGTTGCACCACCATGCACCTCTCTGCTGAAGAACATTGGAGATCTGGATATTGACTTCACCTCCATCCTGAACCATTGCAGAAGATCCGAATCATATGAAAGCTGAGAAAGATAAATCACTAAAGAGGATTGAACAATTTGAGTGCCCACAAAATAGTAAAGTCTGCCCAAATTTATCATCCCAAAAGCATCTTAAAGCCATCGCATCAAGTTCTGAATATTGGAAGTTGAGCTCCTAGTAAGACTAAGGTCATCAACATAAAGATGAACAACCTAATTGCCATGATGCTTAATGTAAACATCATGCTCAATTTCACAACGACAGAAGCCCCAACCAAGAAAGAATGTGTGGATCACTTCATACCAAGCTTGAGTGCCTACTTAAGCCCCTACAAGGACTATTGATTTGCAAACCAATGGTGTGAACCCATCTGGAATAAAACACAAAGGTCATTGCATATAGATCTCCTCCTATAGCTCCCTATGAAGAAGAGCACTCTTGCCATGCTTTTGATGAACCTTCCAAGAAGATAAAGCGATACTAGAGAGGATAATGCAAATGGATTCCATGAGAGCAACAGAAGCAAAATTCTCGTTGTAATCAAATCCTTCCTTTTGAGAAAAGCCTTTCGCAACTGACCTTTGTACTTCTCAATCTAACCATCAACACCAAAATTAATCTAATAGACCCATTTGCATCCAACAATGTTCTTGCCTTTAGGCAAGGATACAAACTCCCGGGTTAGATTCTTCATAAGTGAGTTGTACTTTGTTACCATAGTTGCTTCCCATTCTAGACACCGCCTAGCTTGGTTATAAGTAGTGATCTACATCCACTTTGGTGAAACAAACACAAGGTGGAGAGGGCTTCAAATGACATTTCTACTAAAGGAAATCCTCCAAGGATTTCAACCTAAACTTAGCCCACTTGGGCATTGGCTTCATCTCAATTGAAGGAGGGGTGCCTAAAGGTGGGAACTCATCCACTAAAGCCATATATGGAATACGAGGAGGATGGAAAAAAACAAAAACTAAAGGAACATCCACAGTTGAAATGCTTGAAGGAGGAGCAACCTCACCCAAAGAAGTATCCATGCAATTGGAAGATTGAGCAATAACAAAATTCTCAAGGTAAGTATCAACAAGAACCAAATGAGATGAAGATGAGTCAAGAGAGATCAAAAGGCCCATAAGTCATTATCTCCTCAAAACGCTCTCCAAGTGATAATATCGGTCGATTGGATCGTAAAGTTGATATGCCTTTGACTCCTTGCTATGACCAACCAAAATGCATCTATGACTCTTAGGTTCAAGAAAGAGCCACAAAGCTCAAATGCATATAAAAAAAATTTAGCCATGCAACCTTGATGCCCATTTGAATTAGCACATTGGCACTGATGTTGAACAAAGTTGTTGGTAATTTGATGATATGAGATCTAAATGCACTCATGTGCATAATATTTTGCAAACATAAGTGTAGTTCTATAAATTCTTTGCTGCTAGCAAAGTCTCCAAGGTCAATACCCTTATATTCCTCTCTAAGGATTTCTCATTCTAGAGGACATAGTATGGATTCTCTCTACGATTACAGATCTTTTAAACTTCTTCGAGGACAGTCTAGGATAACCAGTTTCCTCTCTTTGCCGATCTGGATCCTCTTAGCCCTAGGCATTCTCTAATGGATATGATCATATCCTGCATTGAATTTTTCAACAAGTAGCAGATATGTGATTGAGCCTCTTTGCAACTCGTCTCCAATGTTAGTCCTCTCCAGCTTTTTGTCTTCTAAGGGATCCTTCCTCTCATGGCTAGTTGTACCTGCTCTTGGATATTTGTATTAGAGCTTAGCCCCCATAGGGGTTACCCTTCTCTGGTTATACTTATGGTATGTTTGTATCATACTCTTAGTTATTGTACATTTTTGCCCATAGAGTTCTTTCTAACCCACTACTTCAAACTGTAACATATTGTTCATTTGAATCCCATTGACCTACTTTGGTCATCTGTGGACATTATATAATTTCATTTGATTTCACACCATCTGTGGACATTATATAATTTCATTTCATTTCAAACCATAACACTTGATGTTAAATCAGATTCAGAGTTTTGAATGCCCCATGGAGGTTTAAAGAATTGGTAGTTACAAACACATAAGCAAACAATTTGATATGAATAACTTGAATAAGGGAGGCTTGGTACTTGCCAAAGAATAATACTAACTCCTAAATAAGACCAGCAAAGATGTACGAGGAAAGTATAGCTGCTAAAGTAGCTAATCATATTGCCAAGAAGAAGAGATATTAATGTGGAACGAAATTCCATCATAGGAATATGCCACTGGAAATAAACTTGTATAAGAAGAGCATCACATGAACCCGTTAGAAAGCAAGAGGTCCAACCAGCCCCCATACACATGCTGAAATAGAATCCCATGTAACTTCGCATTCTAATGGTTTCTTGTTTGTCTCAATCATCTCTATCATTGAGAGGATGCAATGTATTAATAAATCATAGCAACAAAACACTTTTATTTATATCTAAACAAGGTTACCAGGTGCGAGGGTGCAATCATGGATGCGGGTGCGGGTGCGGCCCCCACCAAAAATAGGGTTCATCGGGTGCGAGTGCAGCTAGTTTTTAATTTTATATATATATATATATATATATATATATATATATATATATTATCAAAAAAAATTAAAATATAAACTAAATATGCACATTGCAAAATAATTAAATAAATGATAAATCATACACATTGCAAAATATTTAAATATGGCATCATAAAAGCATATTGATATATGATATTCATGTAAAAAAATGTCAGGCTGTCAAGTCATAAAGAGTCAAGAGATAACAATATACTATATAGGAGTGGACATGTCCAAAGATAACATCAAATATCTGATATTTGACTCTCATTCGTCATATTCCTCATCATCATCTTCTAGGCCCTCCTCTTGTGGATCTGGTGGTGGTAGATCTAAAAAGCCATCACACCTACTGTCATCTCTGGTGTCATCAGGAACTGCATCCCAACGTGTAAAATGCCCCTCTATATAACCCTTGTCCCTACGAGACATGAGTCGAAGAGTACTATGGACATACACAAGGTTCTCTACCCTACTCACCTCTAATTGACCTCTTCTTGCTGAATAGATAAATCCATAAGTACTCCAATTCCTCTCACAAGCTGAGGAACTAGCCACCTGAGACAATAACGACATGTTAGTCGCTGCAACTGTGGCATCCCAGGTCCGTGCAATGTCCACCAAAATATGGGGTTCTTCAGACTCTTGTCATATAAGGCCTCAATAGACTGGAATGTACCCCGTGCACAAACAAAAGATGCAAACTGCTCTCTAATCTCTGTTGCCTCCTATCCAATGCCATATATGTCCTTGACTGCCTATAGAAACCCTGCAGTCACCTCTGGATCCTGATTTGGTGCCCTCTTCCTTGTTTTTTCTACATCATACCACTTTAGGTTAAGAGCATAAGCTGCCATGTGAAGTGGTGAGTTGAGGGCATTCCACCTCCGATGAATGATGGTTTGTAATTGAGGGTACAAGTTAACATCTTGAAGATCAGTAATGGATTTAATCTTCTCACACATGAAATCTATACCCTCATATATCTCTCCTAGACATTCAAAATATATATCAAAGGTACGAAGCGTATCTGCTATTGGCTCCAAAAACCGCAACAAAAACTCAACATCTACCCAAAATTGAGTAAATACAATTAAACTTCTAATGCGAAGGCCCTGCTTTGAAGATGATTGTCTTCGTTGAGACCATTCTCTACTAAAAATAGTATGCCCCGATGCTACCTTAACTTCCACCAACCACTGCAGTAGAATATAGTATGAGCTAAACAAAGTGTTTATCGGTTTGAGCAAGTCTAATTGGGCATGCTCGCGATAGATCGCTAGTGCCCGATGGTGGTTGCACATAAACATTTGGATGTCTCTCCCATCCACAATCAATTTTGCCACCCAATCAATTTTACCAATGTCCTTCAAAATATTGTTCAATGCATGAACACAGCATGGAGTCCAAAAAATATGTTGGTATTTGGCATGGATCAACATACCAGCTACTTTGCAAACTAGTGCAACATCTGTGATTACTTGCACCACTTTGGCCTACCCAATCTCATCTATGGTTGCAAATAATAGACCTACTTGGAACTCTGCATTCTTCTCCTACCCTGAACAATCCACAACTCTCAAAAAATAGGGGTCAGCAGTAAAAGAGATAATGATGTTTATTAAGGGACGACTCCGTGCATCAGTCCAACTGTCCATAATAATGTTGCAGCTATTAATTGACCATATGCTCCGAAGAGGCTCCAATGACCTATGCACACGATCCCTCACACTCTCCAACAAAGTGGTGTGGATCCTCTCTGAATTCGGAGGCACATATCCTGCAGGGCCATTATTGATGGCACGAACCATCTTGTCAAAATAAGGGGAACGAGCCACATTAAATGGGATTCCACATGCATAGAAAAATTCTGCAACAGTGTGGTCAAACTCCTCCCTACCCTCAACATCAAACATGTGTTGTATGGGATTGGCCCCATGTGATGCAACCCTCCTTTGCTTAGAAGACTCTGGAGGTGATGTCATAGAAGATGCAAATGACATAGGTGGAGAAGGTTGTGTAGAAGGGCCTCCCTCAACAGAAGCAAAATATGGGGCTGGTGTGGGTATCCCATCTGCCCTCATTTGCTCATTAATGAGCCCTTGGCGTTGGACACCATCAATTTCATTACATATCCTAACCCCTTGCCCCTTCAATCCACACAAATGAGCCCTCACCCTATGGTATGATCCTGTGAAAGTTGTGTTACAAAAAGTGCACAAAAACTTGCATGTGCCACCTGCACCCTTTGTCTTTTGTTCCACAACATTCACATATTTCCATAATGGACATCTTGAAGAACCAAATGCACTCCCTGCACCCTCCATGATGATGTACTTGAAAATGATTTGAATCTGCCCTCTATATGTGGATAGCAAAGAATCCCCAAAAAAAAATAAGACAGCATGCTAGACATAGGTAAAACCTACAGTTTTATTCTTCTAAATGATATTGAACAACAAAGAAACAAAAAAATAAAATAAAGACAGCGTAGGGTTTTACTTTTCTTAGTTTTCTACATGACAGTGGAGTTGCCCCCCCCCCCCAAAAAAAAAAAAATTAGACAGCATAGGTTTTAATTTTCTTAGTTTTCTAGTTTCTACATGACAATGGAGTTCGACAGCAAAGAAATCCCAAAGAAAAATAAAGACAGCATAGGTTTCAAGTTTCTTAGTTTTCTACATGATAACAGAGTTGTGGACAGCAAAGAAACCCCCCCAAAAAATAGACACTTGACACTTGATAGCCATTATTATAAGTTTTACTTTTCTAAGTTCTTAGTTCTACATGATACTTGAAAGTTGCCAGCAAAGAATTTAAGAAACCCCCCAAAAAAAATTAAAAAACCTACCTCAGTCCAAAATCTGCCTCAGTCCAAAACCTGCCTCAGCTGCCTCAGTCCAAGCCTGCCTCTTCTGTCTCTGTCCAAAGCCTGCTTCTGCTGTCTTTATCCAAAGCCCTGCTTTCTCGCTTCAATGCATGCAGTTCTTCACTTTTTCTAAGTTTCTCTATCTCTTTCAACTTTTCACTCTCATGCAAATGCTAAGAATGATATAGAAACCCTAAGAGAAAGGTTTATATAAAGGAAGTGAACTCCAATTCACTTTACAATGAATTGGAGTCCACTTTATAAATTATAATTTATTATAAAAACTTTAAGTTTAAAATTTTAAAAACTTTAAAGTTTAAACTTTAAAAACTTTTAACTTTTAAAAAAATTAAAATGTTTTTAATAGTATACCCCTTTATTAAATTAAAAACTTTATAATAAATTTAAAATTATAATTTATAAAAACTTTAAATTATAATTTATAAAAACTTTGATTGTCAAACTTTTTAAAAAATTAAAATGTTTTCTAATTTTTTTTAGTCCGTATGGGTTGGGTGTGGCTGGGCCCACCTTAAAAATAATAATAATAATTATAAAAAAAAATGTTTTTACTATGTTAATGCCCAAACTGGGCTGGGTTCGGCTGGGTGAACCCTGAGACAGGGTTCAGCCCAGCCATACCCGTTTGAAAGTTGCCAGCAAAGAATTTAAGAAACCCCCCAAAAAAAATTAAAAAACCTACCTCAGTCCAAAATCTGCCTCAGCTGCCTCAGTCCAAGCCTGCCTCTTCTGTCTCTGTCCAAAGCCTGCTTCTGCTGTCTTTATCCAAAGCCCTGCTTTCTCGCTTCAATGCATGCAGTTCTTCACTTTTTCTAAGTTTCTCTATCTCTTTCAACTTTTCACTCTCATGCAAATGCTAAGAATGATATAGAAACCCTAAGAGAAAGGTTTATATAAAGGAAGTGAACTCCAATTCACTTTATAATGAATTGGAGTCCACTTTATAAATTATAATTTATTATAAAAACTTTAAGTTTAAAATTTTAAAAACTTTAAAGTTTAAACTTTTAAAACTTTTGACTTTTAAAAAAATTAAAATGTTTTACTTTTTTTAATAGTATGCCCTTTATTAAATTAAAAAAATTAAAATAAATTTAAAATTATAATTTATAAAAACTTTAAATTATAATTTATAAAAACTTTGATTGTCAAACTTTTTAAAAAATTAAAATGTTTTCTAATTTTTTTTAGTCCGTATGGGTTGGGTGTGGCTGGGCCCACCTTAAAAATAATAATAATAATTAAAAAAAAAAATGTTTTTACTATGTTAATGCCCAAACTGGGCTGGGTTCGGCTGGGTGAACCCTGAGACAGGGTTCAGCCCAGCCATACCCGTTTGTGAACCCGTGAACCCGGTGCGGATGCGGTTGCGGTGCGGGTGTGATTGCGCACACCCAGCCAACCGGATGCGCAAACCCGGTTACAATATATTTAAAAAAAAAACACACAAGCAGAAGAGCTTTGATTTATGGCAAGAATACTAAGCTTCCAAAACATTATCATAATATGCTTCTTTTTTAAGAAGATAATAAATGAAATTTTCCATGTTTATATAGCTTATGCCCAAGGGGTTTAGGGCAAGCAGTTTCACACCATAAACCAAGGTTCCAATCCTATGGGTGAATCTCAACATTTTGTACAGCCTAAGTGGGCCTGACAGTGAAGACTTGAGTACTCCATATAGGAGGTCTAAGGCTTGAATCTAGATGGTGATAGGGTCTTTACACCAATTTCATTTAAATAGACAAAAATACAGGTGCAGCCCATTTCAACCCCATATAACTCCACATTTTCGCAAAGAGACACCTGGGTTCAATTCCCATGGATGTCATGATAATAGATGTCGTGGTAATACCACGATAATGTAGTTTATTCAAATACCACGATAGTCAATCATAATGTAACAAACATGGAGGCCATTTCAATCCCATATAACCATATTTATATATTTATTTTCTGATAGGGTCTTTACACCAATTTCATTTAAATTGACAAAAATACAGGTGCAGCCCATTTCAACCCCATATAACTCCACATTTTCGCAAAGAGACACCTGGGTTCAATTCCCATGGATGTCATGATAATAGATGTCGTGGTAATACCACGATAATGTAGTTTATTCAAATACCACGATAGTCAATCATAATGTAACAAACATGGAGGCCATTTCAATCCCATATAACCATATTTATATATTTATTTTCTTGTTTTAAAGATTTGCATAGATTATAACTCCATTACTTGGTCACAAAATCAGTATAAAAACTTGTGTAAAAATAATCGAAAAATAATTTAAAGCATATAGATTCTACTGTCCAAGAGTCAGGAAACATCGACCAACCTTTCTAATATGATAAACTAGTCTAAGTTCCACCAAAAGCATTGCAACTATGCTAAAAGCAACTATAGTGACAAACAATAATCGAGATTTTACAAGAAGAAATTTGTGGGTTCACTTGCAACTCTCCTGTTAAATTTTACAACAAATCTCAATTGTGAACTGTATTGCAGCATAATACTACAATTCCTAGCAAATCTGAGGGACAAAGTAAATCTTAATTGCAATAAATTATAAACATTTCAAATTGGACCTTCAACTACAAATATAGTTCACTGCACATGACAATTTAGAAACAATATCAACATAAACATAGAAGGTTACAGATATAACAGATCTGCATTACCTTACTTCAAAGCTGTAAGTGGATCTAAAAGTTTGAAGAGTTGATAAAAGTTTTGTCATTTTGAGGTCACATGGTCGAAATGACATTGATGTAAAGTTGGAATCCAGGTTACAACTTCGACAGGACCATCTGCAAAAAAACAAAATAAGATCTTGGAATGAAATCAACTTGAGATTTGTACTCAAATCCTGAATCATGTACTATGATTGTCAGATTTAGAAAATATATATTTCATATTATAGACAGCAGTAGACAGCAGGAACCACAATAAATCATAAGGATAGAACCGCTCTCTCAACTCGTCATTGAATTACCCAGCAGCAAAAGTTCCTGATCCTTTTGAAGAAGCAAAGGAGATATGGGCCCCTACACCCTTGGTATGATAAACATTTGCAGGAACAAAAAATATATCATTGTTCTGTTTAAAGATAAGTTGAGATTGCAAAGAAATTTAGAATTTACATTGTTCAGATAAAAAAAAAAAAGGAATCTGTAAGGCATCTCCATCTCAGACTATGACTTGAATTACAGTCAATGGCAAACACTAAATTTATATAAACAAATTATTTCCAGTGCAACGCAACTGTGGTCCAATAAGGAGGTTGTTCATCCCCTGATACTGCCATACAATCAAGGAAAAATCACCTTTCTCTAGTCTTATCTCGAAGATGACATCTCATGGCATAATAATACAATTGCTATTCCTAATGTAGTTACATAGTTCACAGGTTAATGCGGTTATATTGTATTATGGAAGGGCCCCACCTCAACCCCCAATTTACATATCCAAAAAAAAGGATTGTTCACTAACCATTGTCATGTTATATTCTATATTAGAGAGTATATATAATATGTCACTCATAGTAACGAAACTCTGCGAGTTTTTGAAAAACACACCAAGTCCGTGCCTGAGTTGGCCTTTACATTTTTTTTTCTTTAAAAATCGGCACGACAAGTTTTCTTGGTCTCACGAAGTTTTTTTTTTTTTTACTCTCAATTTTTTTTTGACTTGCAAGTTTTTTTAAAACTCGCTAGTCCAACAAAAAAACTCAGCCACAGCGCCAAAATAACAGAAAATGGCATATAAAATTTTTTTTTTCCCTCCAAATTGTCCTCATTTTTGTTGTTTCCACTTGTACAGAGAGCAGAAAGAAGGTAAAGTCAGACCCCAAAAAACACTCATTTGCATCCTAATCCCAAATTTTTCCTAGTCTTCAAGAATGTAACAGCCACCCAACAGTTACATTTGACGTAAAAAAAACAAAGTTTCAGCTGTCTATGTTTAAACCATGAAGCTTTTTTTTTTCATTTTTTAGTTTTCCAAGGTTCGAATCCTGTGGGAAATAGGGTCATACACCATGCTTCGGTACTTGGAGTATGGTTGGATAACCATAAATTGGGTAAACAACATCCTCTTGAGGGTCGTCTCATATAGCCTATGTAGTGCGTAGACAGTAGAAGTGGAGTTTTGGTATTGTGAAGACTGCTGCAGGAAAATGTCAAGAAGAAGGATGTTGAATTCTGGAATATTTGTATTTACAAAGAAAATTGAAGAAGATCTAGAAAATGAAAATCAAGAATTCAAACTTTTTATGAAAAAAAATGTAGGTATCTAGCTATAGCAACTCAATTGAGATGATAATTGAATCTATTTGTAAACTCTCAAGCTCTAAAGGAGAGAGTTGTGATTTTTCAAGGGTGAGGGACCCAAGTACAACCCCTTTTTCTCCAAAAAAGAAAAAAAAAATCAAATGAATGCTCATATGTGGTAACTCATTGAAAAAAATGCTCATATTTGGATATAAAACTGCCATGCTAATAACAATAAATGTACAATATAGAAAAAAAAAAGACGTGTAGTCATTAAATGGAAGAAAAACAAGAAAGGATAAATGTTAAAGAGTAATAAAAATATTATATTAGATAATAAATAAAGGACCTTCTTGGGCTGTAAGAGATGTGAATAAGAATTCTTTCATCTTCTTCATTTCCATATGCTGGTGCTGCTTTTGCAACAGCCTTGATTGCCTGGTATCAGAGTCATTCAAAAACTGTCTTCAGCATTCATCTGAAAACGTTTCATCTAATAAGAGTTTAAAAGCTAATTACCATCAAGAATGTAGCAAAAACATTTCTAACTTTTATACCAAGAAAAAAGTTCTCATAAAATCAAAGATAGACCAAAGAAATGGTCCTTCTATTCTCCTACTGAACATTTTCTTAAAAAGGATTTCATACAAGACTTCCTTTATTTTTACATAGAAGATCAAACATATGTAAGAAGTCAAATGCAAGTCATCATCATTAAAGTTGAAAGTCTGTTCCAAAGTCCACAACAATCAAGGTTTATAAGTGTTGGGCTACATAAGACATTTCTTGCATACTTCTAACCATGAGTCTCACAGCAAAGACAGCATTAAAAATATTAGTTTCAGATTCAGATGACAAAAATTAGATATATACTGAACTCCACTAGATCTTGTGTAATCAAATAGTTAAAAATAAACTACCTGCCAAAGCACCAATGTGGAGTTTTTGAAAGCATTCTCAACAGCCCAGACATATATTCCCACCACATGCAATCCTCCAACCAACATTTTTGAGACCTGAATCAATTAAATCATCTGAGAGATCTACTCTACTATTTCAAGGAAAAACTTGTAAAAATATCATTAGACAGAAATTTGCATAACTACAAAACTTTAAAAAATCCGTAACATTGTGGAAGTGTGAAAATAAGAGTCCTCAAGTCAATTCTGATGAGGTATTCACAATCAGAAGTATATTTAACTTCAGGATTTAGAAGCACTGTTTCTATGTTTCCATTTTGTATCTAGTACTAGGGTGCAAGAATCGAGAAGTATGACTGCTCAATGATGTGAAAGTTTTTGCTTTTAGGAATATGTTTTTTGCTTCATCAATAAAATTCATGCAGGAACTTCCATGTTCTTTTTATCTGCAACTGCTTTCCCTTCTCATCTAGTTCAACAAATCAAGTACTAACACAATTTTTTGAGCAGAAGCTTTTTAATACCAGCAAATTTAAAAGTATTATTGCAGTTATGTTGATAATGAAAATATCTAAAAATGCTTTTCATCTGTTTTTTCTGCTTCTGCTTTCACAAAATCCAGACTTTCAAACTTGAAAATTGACACATTAAAGAAAGCAAAATATTTTAACTCTGAACCTGAATATGGAAAACAGAAGATTGTATTTCCACAAGCAAAACATCTTATAAAGGCAAAATGGTTCAAACTTCATTGTACAAAGTGGATGGACGCCTCATTGTTAGCAAGTATGATTTCTCAAGTGAGTGATTAGGATTTCAATGCACATGGAGTCTCCATGCTAATACATAAATGTTACCAGCAAATTGCATTTGACAACAAGAACTGGAGAATGATTCGGCTAAGAATAGATCCATACAACTGTGTGTTGCTGGAACAATCTGTTGAGGAAATGTGTTGAGCAAAAGAATAATTTCAGCCAAGTAGAATTTGCCAAAATGTAGAGAAAATATTATCTGTATAGAGCAGGAAGAAATTAAGACCATGCTCAATGCAGAACAGGAGAAAAGTGATGAGTCTAATACATTGTAAAGCAACAGTATATGGGAAGCAATTGTATGAGTGCAACTTGAGTTCAAAGCCTCACATTTTGATGGACACTCCATGACAACACAGCCTGTGATAATACGGATTGTTGTAATACCTTGATAATGTGGTTCGTTGAAATAACAAAATAACAAGAGAGAATTCATAATGGCCTTGTGGCCACTATAAACCTCCCGATAAAGAGTATTAACACTCTGGCAGCAAAAGGCAGATGTGCACCAGCTCCAGTGGGGTTCTAACAAGTCCCTCATCAGGAAAAATATAAGTTAGGAAACCTTGAAAACCCACTGAACTGTGTCCATGATCAATTTAAAAAATTGGGTGCAGTGAGAGGGATCCAAATGTTGGGTCACATTAAAGATTGGATGCATTTAAGAGTATCCAAATGTTAGGTCCCTAGGACAATGGGATTTCTGGTCCTTGGTACTGTTGTCACATTTTGCACGGGGTGCAATGTCTTCAATAAAGTAATGTAACAATGCTGCTCCTCTTTTTCCTCTTTCTCCATCTTCCTTCCTTCTTCTCTCCCTTTCCTTTTCTTTCCCGCATTCTTTTTCTTTCCCCCCTTTCTTGGAGTCCCCAGTTGATTTTTCAACTTTCCAGCAAGTTACCCTGAAAATGGCTAAGTGCTGGTGCGAAGTGCGCACTTCGCCCAGTTTTGGTGCGAAGTCTGACTTCGCCCCACTTTCTGGGCGCACCTTGCACTGGCAGACTGACAGGTCAACAAAGAAGAGCGGTGAAGTACCGGAGCAGGTTCGTAAGGCGGCAGGCACCAGTGTCCACCTGTGCGCAGTCCGACTTCTCAGCAGAGGCGGACTGCGCCCTTGACGAGTGTGCGGTAGGGGAACAAACCCGGAGTTTGACCAAGACGTGAAGGTTTTCCCAACTGCACTGTTTTCTGCCCACGCATCCCAAGGAGTCCAGATCCCAAGCAAAGATGGATAGCCTGCCCTCTAAGGCAGGCATGTGTCAGTTGCATAACCCATCATCCAACAAGTGTCCGACTTTGGGATTTGAACCAGGACTGCCGACCAAAAGGGATAAGCGTGGGCTGCCTGCACTGCTTGCACTAATGGCCTCATTCAAAGCTTATCTGAGGTTTCACCTGCTCCAGCTACCAGTGAACCTACCGACTTGAAGTTTTGCCCAACACTTTGCCACGTAGCAGTCCAGCTTCCAGGATGACCATGCTGCGGTGCAGCACTCGTCCGACAAAAGGTCAGCATTTGCAACTCTTTCGCCGCTTCTGTCAGCTTATGTTTGACTGGGACTCTGTGCCCATTAATGTAACGAGTGGGACTCGGGCTATAAAAGCCCATCTTGAATTCATTGTAAAGTGTGGAAGGGGAATGTTTGTTAGGGAACTACTGTGCTTACTGTAACCATGCTTCTGCATATAAATACAATTTGTATGCCTGGTTCTGTTCTACCGCTTTTATTTCTTATGCTTATGCTTTACGCGATTCTGTGTCATGGCTTGTTGATTCACTTCGGCATTTGATGGTCAGGCGCCTTTAGCATTATTTCTGTACTTTTTCGTATAATAGATGTGGTAGCAGTTCCATCAGTTATGTGTGACGTTGTTGGCCCGTATCTGGTGATTGATGCGATCCCCTGCTGTTAGTTCCTTGTAGGGAATGTTTGCTAGGGAGCCATTGAAGTCGTGCGGTTAAACTCTCTACCTAACACATATACCTGGCTCTGATATATCTAGGTTTACTGTCTACCCCGTCGGTGTACGTATCCGGTGATTGATGCGATCCCCTGTTGTTAGTTCCTTGTAGGGAATGTTTGCTAGGGAGCCATTGAAGTCGTGCATACACTCGCTTGTGTATCGACGGTATGCCTAGGTTTTGCGGTTCCTTGCCATACTTTGTGTTTGTATGCGGTAAGTAGCGGTGATTGGTGTGTTCCCGTACTGTTAGTTCCCCCCACCAACCTTTGGACATATTTGTAATCTCTTTCTGTACGTTTATCTCTTTCTGTACATTTAATTCTTTCCCGTTCCCCTTAGCTTAATTCAGAAATCCTCCCAAAAGGAGCCGGGCTTCTCCGGAGATTGGCTCGGAAGGCATCTCTTCCTTCCGGCCTTTCATGCTGGTGGGCGAATCTGGGCGCATCAACCCGAAATCCTTTCCTCATGGCAGATTCGTAACCAACAGGTACTTCGCTTTGATGTTGTTTGTTTCATTGTTATATGTACATGTAGCAGGTGTGTAAGGCTGGTGAATTGTTTTGAACCAAAATTAATTTTTCATGCTTGCTTAAGTCGAACTAGATGTCTTGAAGTGATTTTTAAAGCACATATGGTATGAAAAAGGAGAAGCCTGTTGTTGTTTTGTGGACTTCATGAAAGCTTTTGACACAGTGCCCAGAAATAAACTATGGAGTAGAATGGAAGACTTAGGCATACCAAAAAAGTATAGAGCAGCAGTTTATAGACTCTATAAGGAGATCAGAACGCAGGCAGGCCTTTCAGAATGCTTTAGAAGTGACATAGGGGTTAAACAAAGACGTTTGATATCCCCTACCTTGGTTTATATATTAACAAATTAGAAAAATGACTAAATCTGAGAGGAGGCGACAGTGTTGATTTAGGAAAATATGTGGTGAGGCTTTTTTTGTATGCAGATAATCTCATTCTAATTGCAAGGTCAGCAAAGGGTTTGAGAGAGCACTTAAAGGCCTTAGAGCACTTTTGCAAGGAGGTAGGCATGCAAATGAATACCAACAAAACCAAGATCATAATCTTCTCCAATCAAAAGAAAAAAAATCAGTTAAATTTTTATTTTGAAGGTCTTCTGGAAGAAGTAAGAGAGTACAAATATCCTGGGATGGATTTCAATAATAAGCGCAGTTAAGGGAGGATGGAAAGCACTTTTTACATTACAAAATAGAAGTAGAAAGGTTGAATTATGGAACCGAAAGACCATATGGATTTTATTTGGGATACTAGTAGTACCAGTGATGCTATATGGATGTGAAGTATGGGCTTCGCAGCACACCAGACTTAAAATAGAGGCAAATACAGAGGATTTAGAAACATATGATTACAAACAAATTCAAAATATAAGCGCCAATTCCATATGAGATTCTTTTAGCAGAAACAAGTACCTTTCCTATAGAGCCAACTGCTATGGTTTGTCTTCTAGGATATCTGAAAAAAAAAAGAACAGATGGATGTAAACAGATGGCCAAAAGCTGTAATAGGTGGTTTGAACAAAAGAAAGAAAACATAGATGAAGCAAAACAACAAGTGGATGAACAAATGGAATATCAACTTGGATGAATGCCCAAATAATAACAAAGACAAAGATCTCTGTTAAGAAAACAATTCAGGGCAGCTATGTGGGAAAAGAAGTTAGAAAAAAGAGAAAACCTTATCTTGCTGAATTTAATCCTACATACAATAACCACCAAAAGGCCTATATAGGGGCAAACATCAATTGGAGAGCAAAGATGTTCATGACCCAATTAAGCACCAGGTCAGATGAGAAAGAGACGGATGGAAAAGATTAAAAGAGAGATAGGAGAAAAGGATATGTATCAAAGGAATTTGAGACAGATGAGCATATATATATATATATATATATATTGATTATATGGGATGGAATTGGGCCTTAAGGTAACAATTTGCTAATTATGCATGTATCACTTTGCAAGATTCAAACTGGGTTTCTTCCTTGAAAATTGACATATATAACCGTTGAGTTAATGTCATTTGATGAGACAGAGAAACATTTTATTTTAAAAACACTGTTAGAATTATTTAAAGAGGAGAAAGTAAAGAAAGCACGAGAAGTTATCATCAAAATCAGTAGCAAAAAATTAGAATTGCAAAAAGAAAAATGTTTGAATAAGATTGGAGAAGTTATCATCAAAATCAGTAGCAAAAAATCAACATTGCAGAAAGAAAAATGATTAAATAAGATTTTGAGGTTGGTGGCCATGGTTTCTTCTTTAAGTTCCTGTCCCATAAGCTATTATTGGCCTCGTAGAAGTTGAAAGCTGAATATTAGATGAAATTGTCACTGTAACTGTGGTGAATATAAACAAAATTTTCCTTTTCCTTATTTTTAAAAAAAAATGCAAAGTAGCTGTTCCGAACCATCTCGCTGTCCGTCAACAAGTAAGACTGGTGGACTTTGGGTGATTTCTCTGAAGCCGACCAATAAACTTGAGAATCTTATTAAAGCATAAACTGGCATTTGAGCCCTCATGCTCACAAGTTAGGTCACAAAATTTACCAGGTTATAAGAGTTCGTTTCCATTTTTGTTAACAAAGCCAGTTAAATAAATTTCAGAACATAAACTAGCGGGATCCAGCCCAAAGCACAATTGTAGCTTTCCGTGTCAGAAAATTTCTTGAACCACATAGAACCAAAAACAAATTTAAAATTGAAGGTTTAATCCCTATGTAATTTTTCTACTATAGAGCTAGTCTGTACCTGGCGAGCATGTTCTCCAACCCATTCCACATCAATCATCAAAGAAGATGAATCTGCCAATGATTTCCCTTTAGAAGCTTTCTTCTTGTCTGTTCTCACAGTCCTGTTGGAGTCTGCATTTTCAGATATCAAAGATGCGGGATCGACCCCGTCATTTGGGGGCGTGGGAATAAGCGCAAACACAGAGTCACGATTGGATTTTCCTCCTCCCAGCTTCCCAATCGCGATACCCACCTTCAAAGTTCACCCCCAAAAGACAAACAACGTTCAACAAATCAAGAAAATTATCGGGAGAATATTTAACGTGATTCAGGCAGTCATTTATATTGAGCTTCCGACGCAAACTACGATGCAGATTAAAAACAAGACGAAGAGAAAGAGAAACGAAGAGGTAAAAGAGATGTTCTTACTTGAACAGGAATTGCTGATCCAGCAAGCTGGGTCTCTATGGAATTCAACTGGGTTTCATCTCCTACAACTGTTCTCACCATTATTTCTTTCTTGTTTGTCTGTATGATCGATTTTCAAAATGAGATAATTTTGCTTTTGATTGTTCAAATTTATTGACTCTCTTTGGAAGTGCCGCGACGCCGTTTGCTGTGAATATCGATCTTGAGTGTTTTAAACTTGTACCAAGGGGCACTGCATCGACTGCTTAATTAATTAAAATCTTTCTTTTCTTTTATTTTTTTATACATATGATCAGGGTCAAATCACATTGGTAGCATTAAATCATAAACCTATCACAATAACCTTATACATATGACCAGGTCAAATCATATCGGTAGCGATATATTATGGAGCTATCACTATAACTCACCCTTACTTCCCGGAGTAAGGGAGGCCCTGATGGGGTTAGTGCCTCCATCAAGCTGAACTACTACTTGTCTTAGAGTGGATATGCCCGCCAGGTTTAAACCTAAATCTCCTCCGAATAAGTGTCCAACATCTTACAATCCACTTAACCCTCCACATTCATTAAAATCTTTAATTCATACCAATAAATGATATGTACTGTTTCTGTTTTTGCTTTCTAAAAATTAATTGCTTATTGTGACATTGTTTTTGTTTGGATTAATATCACGATAGGTAGAGGGAGAGGCATCGTCATTTGATTATTCTTTTATCTTTGGACGGTTCATCTTTGTTGATTTTACATTTATTTAATGGGTTAAGGATTATAAAAGTTTTTAAGTAACCAAAAAAATTTAAAATATATATATAAATTTATAGTAAATTGGGGTTATTTCGTATTTACTTAATGGGTTAGGTTTTTTTTCATATATTAAAGAACTTGATAACTTAGACATTATCGTGATATGATCCGAGTTCAATTCCCACGGCGGATATGTATATGTATAAGAAGTATTTACTCAATAAAAAAAAAAACTTGATAACTAGTCACAATTTTCAGTGACCACTTTTTATATACTAGTATATAAGATGGAGTAGATATTCTTACCCCACAAATCAAAGAGATTTTCAATGAGGTTATACAAAATGGCTTCCTTATAAGAAGTATTTACTCAATAAAAAAAACTTGATAACTAGTCACAATTTTCATTGACCACTTTTTATATACTAGTATATAAGATGGAGGTAGATATTCTTGCCCCACAAATCAAAGAGATTTTCAATGAGGTCATACAAAATGGCTTTTCTACATAATGGACAACTAGCTTGATTATTTTTTTGTTTAAAAGTGGAGATGTAAATAATCTCTCAAACTATCGAACCATCATGATCAACCCTCTCTTTGCAAAGTTGTTTGCGAGTATGATAGAGTGTAGGATCAGCAGATGCCCAAGCATTCAACTATTGATCACTGCATCACGATTAGACACATAGTGGAAAAAATATGGAACAAAAAAGAGGAGGCTTTATGTTGTTTTGTAGACTTCAAAAAAGCATTTGACACAATGCCAAAGGAAAAAATTATGGAGCAGAATGGAAGAGCTAGAGGTTCCAACTCACTACAGGATAGCAGTTCACAGATTATATGAGCATGTAAAGGCTAGAATCAGAACACAAGAAGGGTTATCTGAATGTTTTAGGAGTGACATAGGCGTCAAATAAGGTTGCCCTCTATCTTTGACATTATTTGGGTTGTACATTGACAAGTTAGAAGAATGGATAAACAAATTTGGGGGAGAGGGTGTGCACTTAGCCAAATATGTGGTAAACTCCTCATGTATGCATATGATGTAATTATTGTGGCCGAAACAGCTAAAGATCTAGAAGTTCACCTTCGGGCTATAAAACTCTTTTGTAAGGAAAGGATGCAAGTGAACACGAGCAAAACAAAAATCATGATTTTTTTAGCAAAAAATAAGAAGCAACATCTCGAAATTCAGTTTATAGGAGAACCTCTTGAGGTAGTGGTAGAATACAAATACCTAGGCATAACAAGCTCAATTGGAATACATGTAGGATGAAAATAACTCTGAGTGTTTGGAGAGTGTTATATGCACTTCAAAATCAGTGTAGGAATGTCGAGTTGTGGGACTAGAAGACCACCAAGGTCTTAGTTGGCTTACTTGTCACATTGATTGTGTTGTTTGGCTGCAAGGTGTGGGTCAGTGGCACAACAAATACAAAATGGAGGTAAATAAAAAGGATTCAAAAATGTCTAATTACAAATTTTCTTAAAATTAAGGCCACAATCCCTTATGAAATTATTCTAGTTGAAACTAGAATGTTTCCTTTAGAGGCAATTGTTATGACCAAGTTATGTTACTTGAAAAAAACAGAATACATGAAAAACAATAAATGGCTTAGGGTAATTAGGGATGAAAAGTTGCATAGGCGAAAGAACACATAGATGAAACAAAATTAGAAAGGTTGGGAAATCAACATAAATGAATGCCCAAATTTCAATAAATACATAAAAACTATGTGAACAAAAAGTTTAGAAGTGGAATGTGGAAAAATGCAAGCAAGAAAATACAATACTATATTGCAAAGTTTAACCCAACGTATGACCACAAGGAAAAAGCATATATAGGCATTGAAATAAAGTGGAGAGAAAAATCCACATTGCTCAGATAAGGACTAGCTCTCATACGTTTAGATGTGAAACAGGGAGATGGACAACGCCCAAGGAACAATGAAAATAAAGGATATGTACTCTATGCAACACAACGCCCAAGGAACAATGAAAATAAAGGAAATGTACTCTATGCAACACAGGGGCAATAGAGATAGAGGAACATTTCATCTATGAATGCCCAAGTTTTTTGAACATCTGTAGCAAATACAAAGAAACACTTGGAAAAGGGTCTATGATAGAGTTATTTGAAGACAGTAAAATAAAAAAATTTGGGGAGTTGCTAACCCAAATCAACAGGAGAAGGAACAACCTTCTCAAGGATATTAATGATCATATGATTTGAATAATTATGCTTCCATATTTTGGGGTCCCATAGACCATGTTTGGGTCTGGCAAACGTAATTAAAATCTTTCATTTCATTTCATTATTTTGTCATAAATTTGAATATTGTTTCTTACTGCCACTATAACCTCTAGTTACGTCAGATGAACTTTTTAACGTAGTCGGTAGTGTCAAGTAAACTGTTTAACATAGTTGACGGTGTTAGCACAACACACCCTCTAGTTCTATAAGGCTTGAGGGATTTGAACTATGGCCTCCACCCTTATAAGGGAATGATTTGACCAATAGGTTGTTCCCTAAGGATTATAGTAGTTTCCCTAAGCAACAAAAAAATATATCTACAAAGTTTCATAGCTACTACTATGTAGTAGCAAATCTTATATTTAAAATTTTATATATTATTAAAGGACTTTATTGTTTAGTTTTTTTTACATTTTGGAGAAGGAGATTTAGGTATAGACTTGAATCTTAGCATTAGGAGGTAATAATGTAATAATACGATATATCCATAAAAATGACATATAAGCTCATCTCAATCCTATATAATTTATTTTTATTTTTTACTTGATAAAAAGAGGTTGTACTCGGGTCCCCCACCCTTAAAAAATTACATCTCTCTTCTTTAGAGCTTGAGAACTTACAAATAGATACACTTCTTATCTCAATTGAGATGCTATAGTTAGAAACCTACATCATTTTACATAAAATGTTTGAATTTTTTATTTTCATTTTCTAGATCTTTTCAAATTTCTGTATGAATACAATTACTCCAGAATTTAGCATCTTTCTTGACATTTTCCTATAGCAGCCTTCACAATACCAAAACTTCACCTCTAATATCTATGTCTTGCATCTTAGTAGAGTAATATTTCCATAACATCGCACTAACATAGTCCGCTTTACCAAATTTGGATTAGTAGTTTCCTTCCTGAAACACAAGTACACCCACAAAAATTATAATAAATAGTCTAAATGAACACGCATTATTGTTACAAAATAAAATAGATATTACCAATGGAAAACATTAAAGTAAATCTTAATCATTAAATTATTTAGGTAATCAACAATTTTTGTCAGCTTCAACTAAACTTTCTACTTCCTCTAACCATGGAAATGAGATGTTAACTTCACGATCCTCAACCAAAACCCCTCTATTGGTTAGCTTATCTACACATTTGTTTCCTTCCCTTAATATATGTGTAAACTTGATTTCTTCGAACTCTTTAGCAAGATATTGAATTTCCACAATTATCTCTTGTATGTTCCATGGAGCCTTTGCTTTCCTCAAAATTGCATTTATTACTATGAGAGAATCACCTTCCATCCAAACTCTATTCCATTTCATTTGTTTACATATTTTTAACCCTCCTAAAACTTCCCAAGCTTCAGCTTCATTATTTGTCTTAAATCCACAATTTAAAGCATAATGAGACAAAATCTCTCTTATATTATTTCTAATTATTCCTCCTCCTGTTGGTCTTGGGTTTCCTTTAGATGCTCCATCAAAACTCAACTTAACCCACTCCACATCTGGTGGTTTCCACTTTATATTATTTACCTTATTTTTTCTTCTCTTGTACCCAATATCATAATTCCATTTAATGACTTTACTCCATCTATCAAGACTCTCTACTTCCAAATTAGAGATTGGGTGAGTTGATAGGGTTGGTTTAGACTCCTCTATGGCTAAACATATCTTATTTTTCATTACCTCTAAACTACTTTCCTTTCCTTTAAAAAATCTTTTATTCCTTTCTAGCCATATAGTCCAAAGTATCGTATCTTTTGATATATCCCATATTGTCTGTAAAGCCTCACTTTTATAAGTGCTATGTCATTGCTTTAACCAATCTTCAATTTTTCTATTCATCACCATGCATTTACCAAACATATTAAGAATCCATTACCATAGATTCCAAACAATTGAGCAATATCCTAAGAGATGATCAATACTCTCCTCCTCCTTATTACAGAAAATACATTTAGAGGGGCCATGAAAATCCCTTTTCATAAGGTTATCCTATGATAAGATTCTTCTATGACCTACTAGCCAAACAAAAATTTGACTTTAGGAATGCTTGGGCTATCCTAAATATCTCTCAAAATTCTAGTGATATTATTATTATGTTGGTGTTGAACATTATATCCACTTCTTGTTGTGTATTCTCCTGAGCTATTCAACTCCCAAATCAATTTATCCTTGGCACCCCTCGAAATAATTACAGTTGTTATATTTCTACTCAATTTCCTCCTAGAATCAATGTCTTGTATACTTGTAAAAAAATCTTCTTTCCATTTGTATCTTCCTTCTTGATCCTTGTACAAAATGTTTGAAACCTTATCATCGTATTTGTCTTGAAGCAATCTCATCCAAGGTTTCAAAACTAGATCTAATTGAGTGGTGTTTTATCACACCAAGTATCCATCCAAATAGAAATTTTTTCTTATTCCCACCACCCATCTTAAACCTTTAATCATAAGATTAATAGATTTTTTTAAACCATTCCAAAGAGCAGAACCATTTGGAAGAGAGAAAGCAATAACTATAAAACTTGGGTCATTGGGATCAACATACTTAGAAGAATTCTTGCCCATTGTCTTTGACTCTCTTTGTACAATATCCAGATAACTTTTCCCCTAAGAGCTAAGTTTGCATCTGTAAGAGCTCTTAAACCAAGACCTCCCCTAGTTTTGTCATCACACAACTTGCTCCATTTCACCAAAGAAAATTTCCTTTTATCATGTAAACCTGACCATAAAAATGATTGCATAATAAATATTAAACTTTTTTAAACTGATTTTGGCATAGAATACAAAGACATATAATACGTTGGAATGGCTTGTAAGATTGACTTAATTAACTGCACTCTTCCTACTAATGATAACCATCTACATTTCCAATCTGGAAGTTTATTTTGAACTTTATTAATAACTAGATTCCATAAATCTATCCTCATTTTCCCCTCAAATAAAGGCATCCCTAGATAAGTTGTTGGTAAATTTTCCTCCTCCATTTGAAGCAACCTATAAATTCTTTCTTTGATATTAGCAGGAGTGTTAAGAAAGTAAATTTTGGATTTAGTCCTATTAATTTTTTGCCCTGAAGCTCTTTCATACTCTTTTAAAAAGTTATTTAAAGCTCTGACCTCATTTATCCTTGCCCTTCCAAAAAGGGTTGTATCATCTACAAACTATTGATGGGTTATGTTATTGATGTTATTACTACCTTAAGTCCACTTATAAACCCATCTTTGTAAGAACTCTTTAAGTTCCTACTCAAATCTTCTACCTTAATAATGAACAAATAAGGAGATAGAGGATCTCCTTGTATAAGGCCTCTCTTCGTTTTAAAAGAATATGTCACTAATCCATTGGCCACCACTGAATAAGAAACTGTAGAGACACAAGCTTTAATCCATCTATCCCATTTCTTCCCAAAACCAAACTTATATAAAACTACAAAAAGAAACTTCCAGTTAACCCTATCATAGGCTTTACTCATATCAAGTATTAAGATCATAGTTTTCTCTTTTCTTGAAGCTGCTAAATGTATAACTTCATGAGCTACTATGATCCCATCCAAAATTTGTCTCCCTTTCACAAAAACTCCTCGCTCTTCTAAATAATTTTGTCTAATAATGGCCTTAATATATTTGCCATGGTCAAGGGTTGAAGTTTCCTTTATACTCAAATGTGTACCTTGTGGTTCTAAGTTCTTATGTGTGTGCATATCTCAAAAGAAGTAATATGAGCTGGTTTCAATCCTATAAAGGGTGAAGTAGTTTTTAATGTTCGTGAGGCTATAGGTCATATGAAACGATCTTTGTTGTACCCAATATATGGTTATTTGACCATACTTTAGTTACTGAAACATGATGTACAACCCTACCCCCTAGGATATGAACCTTGAACCTCTACTCAAAGTTCTAAAGTCTCCACCATTAAGCTACTTAGATTTGAAAAAAAATAACTTAAATGATGATACACTTGAGTTCCCATGTGGGTACTTAACATCTTAAAAAAAACACTTAACATCTTTTAAAAAAGGTTTGATATATTTTAAAATGTTGGTATTAATTTCATATAACTTACTATCAAATGGCTTTGGTTCACTCGATTATATTTCTCAACTTTCAAGGAGAAGGCTCAAATTTGAATCTTGTCAAATGATACATGCATAATTGTTAAACTATTGTAATACCAATAAGTGGTCACGTCAAATACAAGTTGAACCTTATTTCAATCCCATATAATCAATTTTATTTAGAATCATATAACATATTAAAAAAAGGTTTGAGTGGTTGTGCTTGGTATAAAGAGGTCAAAGGTTCAAGTCTCTCTATACTCAACAATAATCCTCGTAATCTTAGGTCCCTGTGTATATGAACGACATTTAAAAAATAAGTTTTGAGATATTATATGTGTACATGTCTAACATTTGAAAAAACAAAAAAAAAATGTTGAATTATATGTTTGAATGTAAGGACTAATACCATGTAACCTACTAAAAAATAAGGTTTATATGGAAGTTCTCTCTATACTTAATAGTATGTTTGAATTATATGTTCAAGTTCTCTATATACTAAATAGTATCCCTCGTGGTCCTAAGTTTCCATGTGCGTATATAATATTTTAATAAAAAAATCAAGATTATATGTCAAAAAGTTGGGATTAATATTATAATAACGATATGAATTACCTTTGTAGCTACAAGCTTACAATAGTGGTAAGGGATTTGGCCTCTCTTTTAGAGGTTCAAGGTTCAAACCATACTCAATATGAGGAGACTAGGATCCCTCATAAAAACTTGTGTAAACTTGTTGAAAAAACAATATGAATTACCTTAAGCATACCTCTATCTTGCCAAGCTACGTTATAAGCTTAAAACAACCAATACATCCTTAAGTTCATCAATTCAAAAATCATCTTTAATATCCATATGCACATGTAATAAACATGATAATTGCACATATTAATCATTGAATGGATATAATCTCATGTCATCGTATGCTTTAGGCATGTCTTAGTTTTTTTAAGTAAAGTTATAGTCAAATTTGAAATCTCCTTAAGTTCATTAGTTCAAAAGTCAACTCTTAATGTTCTTAAGTAATGATAAAACTTTTTCTAGAATAACTCTAAATGGAGATGTTTTAGTAAGACTTATATAAGGGTATAAAATACCCATCTCATTGTAATTATTTTCAAACTCTAAAATGAAAGTTACAAATTTTTCCATCTATATTTTCCAAAAATTAGGTAAAATATTTTGAGTTGACCATACACTATAATTTCACTCTTTAAGGTGAATAACTATGGACTTATGGTCCATATTACATAATCTAACCCCTAACACTATAGTAGATCCATGAATTGATGTCATTAGTGCATGGAGCTTAAAAAATCATGTGATTTGAAAAATTGGTTTGAAAGCTTTTGTATACAAATGTTATGACCTCTAAAAATTTTTCCCTAATGGATCCCCAAAAACTAAAAATTAGAAGCTCAAACCTTAGGGTTGGAAGGACCAATATTCACTTACTAATTAGCAAATTTTGATTCAATGATGTGATTCAATCACTTCTCATCACTTCAACTCCTCTAGTTCACCTAGTCATTGATGCTTGTAGCATTTTGATTCACTGAATGGATATATAGGAAAGACATTGTTTGATGTTGTGGTATGAGGGCCACATTGACCACCATGTTAATCAAAGGTTTGGTATACTCTAAATAAGCCAAAACTTACCTCCATGACGTATGAAATTGACCCATATTATTTCTAATCACCTTGGCATAGACATGGTGACAAGACTCTCATTAAGAAAGGGAATATAAGACACCAATCTTATATTTGACATTTGTATCATCCTTAATAAAAAAAATTATGTGGACTTACCCCTATGACCTTGGGGTTATGAATGCATTACAAGAGAGGCTAGTAGGCCATAGGCTTTTACTGTAAATCATCCACCAATGATGCTATAGCCAACACTACATGGACTTCCATGTGATAGCAAAAAGGTCATGTTGGGACTCGAAACTAGAACTTATGCCTTTTAACTCTCCTAAAAATACCTTGTTGGCTATTGTGCCATATTTTCAACTAGAAAAGTAGGGCTTTGTGGAGCTACTTGCTTTTTATCAATCATCTAAATGCACAAAATCATGTCACATGGAGAATCAAACCTACAACCCTTCAATTCCAAAGTACATGAACTCCATTATGAAATCATTATGTTGCCCCTTTAATGTAGAGAGCCGATGTAGCGTATGGAGGGCCTGGCGAACGCACACAAAGCAAATGACATTGGTTGCAAGGCACATAAATGTGAAATGCTTTTGGTGCTAATATTTCCATATTCAAATTTAAAATGAATTCTTCCCTCTATTTTTCCTTTAGATTGGGAGGAGGAGAACAAACAATAGTCAAATCTAGATTAAAAAGTTAGATGGAAAGTGAACAAAACTTTGATCACAATAGAGTAAAAGGAAAATTTGGTGAATTTTTTTTAGAATTACTAGAAAAATTGAAAGAGAATAGATCCATCCTATG
Source organism: Wollemia nobilis (assembly GCA_028583015.1). Lineage (NCBI taxonomy): Eukaryota > Viridiplantae > Streptophyta > Pinopsida > Araucariales > Araucariaceae > Wollemia > Wollemia nobilis. The sequence continues at coordinate 1,369,268 of JAQPPZ010001344.1, forward strand.
ATTAGAAGAAGGATTGGAGGCTTTGAAGGTACTTCCTATATGATCAAGAAATGTTGCTCCACACCCACTCTCATACCATATTGGAATTCATAGTATTTTTTAGAAATAAATTGAAGCACGACATTTACTCAAATCTTATACAAAATAAAAAGAAAGATGAAAGATATTTGGGAGGAACTCAAAGGCACCATAAATAATCACTATATCCATAGATAATATTACACAATACTTTGATAATTAAATGAGGAGTGTGAGGGGTATTTATATAAATACCAAAACCTAAATTACATTATAAAGTTTAACCTATACAGACATTTTTTTTGCTAGAGAACAAGGGGTTGTACTCGGTTCCTCCATCCTTGAAAAATTACAACTCTCTTCTTTAGAGCTTGAGAGATACAAACAAATTCAATTCTTATTTCAATTGAGATACTATAGCTAGAAACCTACACCATTTTACATAATGTGTCTGAATTTTTAATTTTCATTTTTTGGATCTTTTTCAAATTTTTATGTGAATACATATATTCCAGGATTCAACATCCTTCTTGACATCTTCCTACAATAGCCTTCATAATATAAAAATATCACCTCTACGATCTATGCATTGCACCTTAGTAGAGTAATATTTCTAAAACATGTCACCATCTTAGTCTACTTCACCAATTCTGGATTGCTAGTTTCCTTCGTGAAGCACGAGTGCAACCACAAATATTGTGATAAATAGTTTGTATGAAAACACATTAATGTTATAATTTAAAGTATAAATTGCCAATGGGAAACATTAAAGTAAATCTTAATCATTATTTGATTTAGGCAATCAACATTTTCTTGTCAACTTTAGCTAAACATACTACTTCCTCTAACCATGGAAAAGAAAATTTAACTTCACAATCCTCAATTAAAACCCCTTTATTGGCTAGCCTATCTGCACGTTTATTTTCTTCCCCTAACATATGTGTAAACCTGATTTCTTCAAACTCTATACCAAGGTCTTGAATTTCCATAATTATCTCTTGTATGTTCCATGGAGCCTTTGCTTTCCTCAAAATTACATTTATTACTATGAGCGAATCACCTTCGATCCATACTGTGTTCCATTTCATTTGTTTGCATATTTTTAACTCTTCCAAAGCCACACGAGATTTAGCTTTATAATTTATCTTCAATCCACTATTGAAAGCATAATAAAAAAAAATCTCTCATCTATTATTTTTAATTATTCCTCCTCCTCCTGTCGGTCCTAGGTTTCCTTTAGATGCTCCATCAAGATTTAGTTTGACCAACTCCACATATGGTGATTTCTACTTTACATTTTGTGTGTTCTTTTGTTTCTCTTGTACTCAACATCATAATTCCATTTGATGACTTGACTCCATCTATCACAACTCTTTACTTCTAGATTAGGGATTAGGTGAGTTGATAGGGTTGGTTTAGACTCCTTTATGGTTAAACAAATCTTCCTTTTCATTACCTCTAAACTACTTTCCTTTCATTTAAATATTATTCTATTCCTTTCTAGCCATATAGTCTAAAGTATTGTATCTTTTGATATATCCCAAATTGTCTATAAAGCCTCACTTTTAAAAGTGCTTTACCATTGCTTTAACCATTCTTCAATTTTACCATTCATCACCATGCATTTACCAAACATATTAAGAATCCATTGCCATAGTTTCTATACTATTAAGTAGTGTCCCAAGAGATGGTCTATACTCTCCTCATTTTTACAAATAACACTTTGTGAGGGGTCATGAAAACTCCTTTTCATAAGGTTATCTAGGATAAAATTATTCTATGACCTACTAGTGACTTTAGGAATACTTGGGATATCCCAAATATCTCTCTATATTATTGCAACATTCCTATTTTGTTGATGCTTTACATTATATTCACTTCTTGTTGTGTATTCTTCTAAGCTATTCAACTTCCAAATCAACTTATCCTTGGCTCCCTTAAAATCATTATTATTGTTAACTTTCTACTCAACTACCTCCTAGCATCAATGTTTTGTATACTTGTAAAAAAAATTATTTCCATTTGTATCTTCCTCCCTAATCCTTATACAAAATGTTTGAAACCCTATCACTATATTTATCTTGAAGTAATCTCATCCATGGTTTCAAAATTGGATCAAGATTGATTGGTTTTATATCAAACCAAGTATCCACCCAAATAGAATTTTTTTCTCCAATTCCCACCACCCATCTTAAATATTTAATCACTAGATCAAATCATATTTTTAAACTATTGCATAGTGTTGAACCATTTGGTAGAGAGAATGCAGTAAATATTAAGCTTGGGTCATTGGGCTCAACATACTTAGAAGAATTCTTTCCCATTGTCTTTGAATCTCTTTGTACAATCTTCAAATTACTTTTCCCCTAAGATCTAAGTTTGCATCCATAAGAACTCTTAAACCGAGACCTCCTCTAGTTTTATCATCACACACCTTGCTCTATTTCACCAAAGGAAATTTAATTTTATCATATAATTCTGACCACATAAATAATCACATAATATAGATTAAATTTTTTTCAATCGATTTTGGCATGATATAGAAGGACATACACTATGTTATAATGGCATGTGAGATTGATTTAATTAGTTGCACTCTTCTTGCTAATGATATTTATATACCTTTCCATGCTGGCAGTTTATTCTAAACTTTACTTATAATTGGATTCCATAATTCTATCTTCATTATCCCCTCAAATAAGGGTATCCCTAGATAACTTGTTGGTAATTTTGCCTCCTCCATTTGAAGTAACTTGCATATCCCTACTTTGATTTTAGCTAGGGTGTTTAGGAAGTAAAATTTAGATTTTGTCCTATTAACTTTTTTCCCTGATGCTCTTTTGTATTCCTTTAATAAGTTATTCAAAGCTCTAGCCTCATTTATCCTTGCCCTCCCAAAAAGGATTGTATCATCTAAAACTATTGATGGGTGATTTTATTGATGATTTTAATAGCCTTAAGTCCACTTATAAGCCCATATTTGTTAGCCTTCTTCAAGTTCCTACCCAAAACCTTTGTCATAATAATGAACAAATATGGTGATAGAGGATCTCCCTATCTAAGACCTCTCTTGGCTTTAAATGATTATGTTACTAACCCATTTACCAACACTGAATATGCAACTGTAGAGACACAAGCTTTAATCCATATAACCCATTTGTTCCCAAATCTAAACTTTTCTAATGTTGCAAAAATAAAATCCCATTTAACCCTATCATAGGCTTTACTCATATCAAGTTTTAAGATCATTGCTTTATCTTTTCTTGAAGTTGTTGAATGCATAACTTCATGAGCTACAATGAACCGGTCCAGAATATGTCTTCCTTTCACAAATCCTCCTTGCTTTTCTAAAATAATTTTATCTTAAAATGGTCTTAACCGATTCACCATCATTTTGGAGATAATCTTATATGCCATATTACATAGGCTTGTGGGTTTAAATGAATCAAACAATTCCACATCCTTATTTATTGGAATCAAGGTAAGATGTGTTGCATTTATTTTATAAGGTATATATTGGCTTACCCTAGACTGCTCCATTGCTACCAATAAAGAATACTTCACTATATCCTAATTATGTTTATAGAATGATACGAAGAGTCTATCCAGGCCTGAGGATTTATCCTTATTAAAAGAGAAAAGATCTAAGTGAATTTATTCCAAAGTAATAGGCTCCATTAGTTTCCTATTGTCTTCACATGTTATAATTGATGGTACTTCTTGTAGAAGTTTAACATTAAGAACTTCAAACTCCTTTGATCCTATAATATTATGATGAAAAGACCTCGCCTCCTTTCTTATTTCATTATGGTCTTTTGTATTTTTATCTCCTTATTTTAACCAAGTCTATCTCAATTTTAATCTCCAAAACTTCTCTTCCTATTCAAAATATAATGATATTCACTAAGCAACTTCCTTTCCTCCAAGCTTGGATTATTATGATCACCTTTTTGGAATTTTGAAAGTTTATCTTTTAATTCTTTTCTTCTAAAAAATATTTTTAAAAGTGTTCTTGTTCCATTATTTTAATCCATATCGTTGATTTAATTTGTTTTGGAAGTGTATACAACCCACGTTTATATTATCATATCAAAAAATTGAGGATGGTCTTCCCACAGTTGCTCATATTTAAAATATGATAATTTTTGAATTCAATTCTTACCATTTTAACTCTTATTGGCCAATGATTTGAACCAATCCTTTTCAAGGTATTAATTTAGCACAAGTCCCTTCATCTAGCCAATAATATGAGAGTATGCATCTTTCTAATTTTTTTTTCTATTAGGTTATGACCTCTCATGTTATTGGTCTATGTATAGTTGTCTTCTTCAAACTCAACCTCCCATAGATTATTATTTTGAATAAAAGCTAAAAAATCTCTCATACTTTGGGTTATTTTCCTAATTCTCCAATAATTTTTCAGCCATCTTGGTTATGGCATTAAAATATCCTATGATCAAAAATCAGGTTTCTTGACCTTTACTTCTCATAAAGGATTCAATCCTACTCCAAACTTCTAATATGCTTGATTGAGTTGTAGGTCCATAGACATTGATAAAGATGAAACAAATATCTACAAAGTAGCATGTGACTAAAGAGGCTATCCAATGCCTAGTTTTATGAATGGTTACATAGGAGGTTCTAATAGGATTCCAACAAGTTAAAATTCCTCTTGTTGCTCCTTAAAAATACATAGCATCCCATTCACATCTCACTCATACGTCTTTCATGGTTTTGGAAACTTCTTTTATCATTTTAGTTTCTTGGATACAAAGAATATTATTCTTATTACTTAAACAAAGTTCCTTGATACACCTATGCTTTAAGGGGGAATTAGCACCCCTTATATTACATGAGATGATAATCATGTCTCATTCGGGGTTGCTGGCCCTGCTTGCAAATTAACAATATCATTTTGTTGTTTGTAAAGAGAAGTTCAACCAACTTAGTTTGTGTTCCTTTCTTTATATTTGCTCTTGCTTTTATGGATCTTGCTTGATAATTTAAGGGTTTTCCTCTTTTTGCCTTGTCAATATCAGGAGTAGGTCTTATTATTCTATTCCTCAATATTCTTTTACAACTTTCTTTTCATCAAATTTATCCTCTCTTGGCTCTACTACAAAAGTTTTTGACTTTTCTAGATCATTTTAGTATTTCCTTATTAATGGTAGAGGTATTAACATCTAACATTGCATTATTATTTACCAAAATTTTTCTCCTAAGGTTCATCAAGAATGTTCGACCCTAAATAGAGATCATATTGAAAAAAAAAATTCCTTGTTAATACATTGAACCTGTTGTACTGTGTCATATAAGCTTTGATCTACTTTTTCTTCATAGACTAAAGTCTCAAAAGAGTTGGTATTTATTCCAATATCCTTCATTATTGGTCTCTATTTTTTATTTTCTTTCATTTGTCTAGTTCTATATTTTAGAAGTTGAAAGCCATCCTCATCCATATCCATTTGTAAGTTTATCTTGTAGTTTTCTACATATGATTATGTTGGACTCTTCTTAGGGCATGATTTCTCAATATGCCCCACCTCATGACATATTCTACATCTAAAAGATATATTTTTATAATCTATGGTTTGGATCCACATATTATCCCCATACTTAAGAATAATTGATTCTAGTAAAGCTTTACTTATATAAATCATAACCAATATCTGAGCATAAATAGCCGAGAATCCATCTGTTGTAGTTTTTGAAATCTCGAGGAATTATACTAGAGTGTTGCCTATTGCCTTGAAGGCATCTATTTCCAAAATTCAATGGATAAAATCACTCTTGGAGACGTATAACTCCTATCAATATATTTTATAAGGTTGATGCCCCTAGTCAATACCCATTAAATTTACCAAAAATCACCTTATCTTTGAGCAAAAAGGATTGGTCTTCCATGGTGCGTTCACTAACCTCTACTCCTAGAGATGATTCTAAGGATTTAGCTATAAATTGGTCCATCATAAGGAAATTAAAACTCAAAATTTATTGAAATTTACCAAAATATCCTATAGCAAATATAATTTTTTATAAATATTTATAATAAATTGCATTCAAAATTTCAAAGATAAAGAAAGGAAAGAGAAACTTAGCTAAAAATACTATGTCTAGATAGAATGTCTTGCCTCACTAAAAATCTAACCCTCATTTATCCTATCATCTAGTGTAAATCTAGATGCAAGAGGTCAAAACAAGAACATCCAATCACATACATTGCAATAAATGAAAATAAAGTGACAAACCCAAAATCACACAAAACTACAATACATGGAAATAAACCGACAAATGCTTTATTTTCTCATTCTTAGATTTCTCATATTTTACAATGCGATACCAAGGGTACATATATCACAAAAGAAACTCTAAAAAAAAAGCCTAAATCTTAAAGCCCTAAAGATAAAAATTTATTATTTTTGGGTAATTTGCATTTTTAGCCAAAACAACCTTTTTTAAGAAAAATAAAAAAGCTCGGATAGCCCTCTAAATTAATACACATCATCGTATCACCCATATTAAGCATCCTAGAAAATATCAACACCTAACCATGCCTAAATAAGGAGTTATTAAATTCTAAAGTTTTACGTGCGACTTAAAAGAAACACTAAAATCCATTTTCGGGGCACTAGATGAAGGAATTAGGGCCCAAAAAATATTGAAAAGGCCTAAAAATGGCAATATAGGTCCCTTTGTGACCTAGCCACGATATTTTCCTCCTCATTACCTAGCTCTTCGTAAAATATCAAACTGATCCAACGTTCGGATCAAAAGTTATGCCCTCCGGAAGGTAGCTACTCCATCACCATCATTTGAATTCTAGCTAAGAGATATTTACAAATTTATTTTTTGGTGACTTTAAAAATCATCACCACCCTTGTTCTAAATGGTTGACTTCATAGGATCGCATCTCTCTCAATATTGCTTGGATTCCTCATATGATCACTCAATTTAAAGCTCTTCAAATTTGCATAAGTTGGTCTAATATCAGTTGAATCAAATAACCCTTTGTGAGGATATGGCTCCTAAAAGATGAGATATTTAAAAAAATGCTCTAATATTTTGTGGATATCAATTAGGATGAGTGAGATTTTATTTTTTAATAAAATATTAACCTAAGCAGACATAACAAGAGGACTTTATGTTAATTACAAGTCAAAAATATGGTTTAACCATAGCAAGGTTAGCCATGACCCATAGGGATTACATAATAAAATATTACAAAATAATTAATACATTCTACAATCAAATACCCTTAGGCCTATCCATTACATCACATAATGTCAACTCCTGGTCATGAATGAGATTATAATTTTAACATTTATACCCTATGAGACCATTCATTTGGATATCAAGGGTAATTCTAATTCTTTCCTTTAGTGTAATATTTATGTATCGATGGACATCCTTCATATAATGTCATTCTTCTTATCTTTCTATGTAATGTGTTGATTCCATTCATTTCTAGAAACTAAACATAAACTTAACGTGGTATTAGAGTGGGTTTGATTCTCCATTAATTGATCCAAAGTATTTTGCTATAGGAAATCCATGATAGTTTCATAGTTATATCAAATCCATAGCTTATTTCTACCTATAGGTTCCTTTATCTCCCTTAGTTTTAACCCACTTATTTGATTAATTTCTAAAATGGATTGTTATAGAAATGCCTTAGAAAGTGGATTAATTTATTTGAGGTCATTGAAGAACCTCACTTGTTTTTTACAAAAAAATTAGAAGATTATGTACTCTTTACCTTTTTAATACTGGTTTAATATAGATTAGGGAGCTAAATACATAGGTCTTGAATCAAATAATACGAATCTAATTCTTTAGTACCCCCATTTGCCAAAAAATCTTAGGTATATTTTAGTGCATAACAAAGACCTCTACGCCACTTGATAAACTTGTTATGGTTCAACAAGTTTTTGGCTACATTGGCATGTGATAATGGATTGATTGATATGTCTCAAAAAGGGTTTATAGTGTAAACCTTAGTAGATATGGACAAACCATTGTTTTCTTTAGATTATTTGGAAAAAAATCTGTTGGAAATTTTAAGTCCCTAAGTTAAAGTTGTCATTGATGTCACGAGATGAAATCATCATTAATACCAAAGATTTTAGCAAGAAATAAAGGGGATAAAAATGGTTATTTGATATCCAGGAAGAAGGCCAAATATCAAATGAAATAGTGCAAAAGACATAAGTTAAAAATGAGTTATAATATTTATTTTATAAATTATTTAAATTCAGTGTGAATTTAAATTTTATAAATACATATTAAAGGTACTTTATCAAAGGATATAATATTATAATATGAGTTATTATAATATTAAGTAAGGTGGTGAAAAAGAGCCCAAACTAAAACATTAATAATAATATTTTACTACACCCAAATATGGGTGTTAGAATTTAAATATTCGAAGCATGTTACAAAGGTTTATCCTCGCCGACGTCATGTGGGTTAATTGCATTTTGAAGCGCCAACATTCTAAAGCAAAGGAGGAAGATTAATATTTAAACCTATGCCCAAAGGGCATTAAGATTATCCTTGCTTGATTGAAAATATAGCATACAAATTAATTAATGCAGAGCTCGTGAAATGGATGTATGAATTTTAAGTTTGAATTACCAACAAAAGAAACAAAAGGGACAACATCAAATAGTTGGAAGCCAACTAGGCACCTTGGCCTAGTGGCAAGAGGGTTGCGGCTTACGTTTTGTGTGCAAGAAGGCCAATGTTCGAGTCTCGAAAAAAGTTCTTGGTAGTTTTGTTGAAAGCGCTAATCGTGAGGTGCACGTTTTGCAAAATTAGGGGATAAAGTTTTTCTCGATTGAAAATATAGCATACAAATTAATTAATGCAGAGCTCGTGAAACGAAAGTGCAAATTTTAAGTTTGAATTTTCATCAAAAGAAATCAAGGGGACAACATCAAATAGTTGGAAGCCAACTAGACACCTTGGCCTAGTGGCAAGAGGGTTACGACTTACATTTTGTGTGCAAGGAGGCCAGCGTTCGAGTCTCGACGGAAGCGCTTGGCAGGTGTGTTGAAAGCGCCAATCGCGAGGCGCACGTTTTGTAAAACAAAATGGGGATAAAGTTTTTGAAGCACGTGGTGCCTCACCTATCTCCAACGAGCATGTAGCTCGTGTGGTTGTTGGCACCGCAATTGAGACATTAGAATGGGTTGCGTTGAAAGTTCGATTCCCTCTAAGGCAAAGGTAATATTTTTGACTTTAATCTTAATTAAATGCCTAAGTTGGAGGTATAAGGTTGTTTAGTGGTTGAGTTTGGAAAGGTTGCTTTGTGATAAAGTTGTGGTAGTTGAGAATTACCTTTGGGAGTTATAAGTAGAATTCTATTTTTATTTTTAAGTCTTAAAATTGCTATTGTGGAATATTAGAATATTAAGATTTTGTGGGTAGTATGTTATTTTGAATTAAGGGTTTTTGTGAGTATTGTGAGGATATTGATTATTATTTAAGTTGGAGTGATAAGGTGTAATTTTGATATTATATTTGTGATATGTTTTGTTGAAGAAAATTATCCTCTAACCCTTATTGAGATTGGTAAAGAAGTAATTGTGAGTGTGGCAGATTTGTGAGACCAACTACTTGTCAAACAAAAGGTATGGGCAAATTTCTTCTTGGTTTAGTTGATTCATTGGTTTTCTAAAAATAAGCTTGGAGTGAAAAAGACTTGATTAGGGTTTCCTTTTCGAGAGTGTTTGAGTTAATGCTTCAAGGTTTTTCTAGAAATTGAGAGTTGTGATTAAAACATTGTTTGATGAGCATGGTTGTTGAAGTGAGTTGTTATGCGAAAAAACTTGACCTAGGGTTTGAAAAGATCATGAGTATCATTGTTATGTGAGATTTGTTGTTGAGCATTGTTGAAAATATTTTGGGTTGGATGATACATGCTTGGACCAGGGTTTGTGAGCAAGACTTGTTTCTTGAAGTGATTGGTTGAGTAGAGTTGATTGGGCCTAGTCAAGTGGATGTATGAAGTGATTGTTAAAGTTCCATAAAACAAACTGTTATATATTCTGATTTGAGTTGAGATTGAGTTTTGAGAATAGAACATATTGAGTCTCTAACAATTCTCTTTATGCTTCTATGAGATTGATTTGAGTTGAGAAAATGATTGAGCATTGAGTAAAGAACATATTGAGTCTCTAACAATTATCTTTATGTTTCTATGAGATTTGGACAAGTTCTGTGTGAGCTTGTTGAGCAGATTTGGACAAGTTCTGTGTGAGCTTGTTGAGCAGATTTGGACATGTTCTATGTGGACCTGTTGAGCAGATTTGGAAAGGTTCTGTGTGGACCTATTGAGCAGATTTGGATAGGTTCTGTGTGGACCTGTTGAGCAGATTTTAGCAGGTTCTATGTGGAACTGTTGAGCATATTTGGACATATATTTGAGTAGGTTCTGAGTGGACCTATTGAGCAGATTTGTGCTAAACTGACTGGACTGTGTTTAGTGCAAGAGTTGAGCAAATTTGTGCTAAGATCGAATGGACTGTGTTTAGTGCAGATTTGAGTGAGCTTATTGAGTAAACTTGTGCTAGACCGACTGGACTATGTTTAGTGCAAGAGATTGAGCAGAGTTGTGCTATATCGACTAAACTATGTTTAGTACAAAATTGATATAGAGCTTTGGAGGTGACAGAGCAGAGAGGACAGAGTCTCCAGTGGATAGAGATCCATTAGCCAGGGCAATGAGGACATGTCTTCTGAGTGGGGACAAGAGTTTTTAGTGGAGAGAGATCCACAAGGCAGTGCAGTGGAGGCAATAGTCTTCTAAAGGATCACCAACCAAAGTAGAGGAGAAAGAGTTCTCCTATGGATAGAGATCCACAAACCAGATTTAAGGAATCAACATATCCTTTGGACAGAGGTCCATAAACATTGTAATTGGGAAGGATTCCCAAGAGATCATTTGAGAAATATTTAGAAGAAATATTTTCTCTATGGAAGTAGCCATATTTGGGTGAACCATGTTAAATCTATGTCTCTATTGTGTATGGTGTTTTGTGCATTGCTTTTATTACTACTATTGATACTGTTATCTATACACCGCATAATATTGATTTGAAAAGAAAAGTAAAAATTGCTCTTATACTGTTCACCCCTCCTCTCAGTATAAGCTTGTGTTCTTCAATTGATATCAAAGCGGGTTCCTTTAAAAGAGTTTGATAGCTTGAAGGAAAATCGGTCAAGAACACAATGGATCAAAAGGATCAAAGGGATGGGTCCATCAATAATACAGTACTTGTCTTTGATGGAAGTGACTTCTTGTATTGGTGTATGCTGATGAGGTTTCATTTGATGACACTTGGCAATGAAGTTTGGGATGCAGTGGAACTTGGATATGATTCAATAGTCAATCCTCCTATAGACAAGGAAGGTAAGCTTCTAATGCATGCAAATTCAAGAGCTATGAATGCAATTATAAAAGGGTTGCGTAGATTAGAATCTATGAAGGTTATGGATTGTAAAACAATAAATGAAATGTGGAAACTACTACATAACATATATGAAGGAGATAAAGGTTTCAGGAAAGCTAAGATCATAAATCTCAAAGGAGAATTTGAAAATCTAAGAATGCGAGATGATAAAAACATTCATGACTATCTTAGTAAGATTCATGAACTTGTACATGAGATGAGAGGTCTTGGAATGAAGGTTGATGAATCCTATGCTTGTGATAAGATCTTGAGAACTCTTCCAAAAAGGTACAATGAAAAGGTCTCTACTATAGAAACATAAATTGATAGTGACAGTCTGACAAAAAATTCTTTACTTGGCATGCTTACAACTTTTGAGATAAGAACAAAAGATCATATCCCTCCAAAAGAGGCTGATTTCAAAGCAAACAAGAATATAAAGGGTAAGAAGTTATAATCAAGTAATTAGTCATCCAATGATGAATAAGAAAATTATGGTAGAAGAGATAAAGGTTCCAGAAGACCCATAGATCTAAGATCTGTTAAGTGTTTAAATTGTGGAAAGTATGGACATTTTGCAACATATTGTAAATAGTCAAAAAAAAGTAATGATGTGGACAAAGGTAAAAAAATAGAGGATTATTCAGCAGAGAATGATTATGATCTCAAGGGGGAACTTATAAATGCCCTTGAAATGGTAAAGAAGGTAAGAAAGTAACATTCTAAACTTGAAATTCAGTTTTAAGAATGTGATGAAGAGAGAATATTGTTCATAGAGGATTTAGAAAAATCAAAGGGTAAGGGCAAAAAGGTTTAAAGATAAGTTAGAAGCAAATATATTGGAATGTGAGAAGTTAGCACAAGAAGTGGCACTACTAAAAGAATATTTAGAGGACTATAATATCAAGATGAAAGGATTCAAGAATAGCTCAAATGTTATGGATAAGATAGTCAAGGTACAAAGAAGGTCAACAAACAAAACAGGTCTTGGTTTTGAACAAACTCAAAAGAAACTGGAAGGAGAGTAAACTTCAAGTTATGAAGAGGAAACTTCAGATGAAGATACTTTAGAAGAAGATAGTGTAAAAGAAAGTCAAATATTAGAGGAATAATTGGACAATAGAGAGTTCAACAAAGATAGGAATAATGCACAGAGAAGATACAGATGGAACAACAATGAGAACGAGAGACCAATGAGGTCAAAATAGGGAAGCTTCAATGGAAGATGTTTTTTATGTCATAGGTTTGGGCACATGGCTTCACAATGCAGGACACATGAAAGACAGGAATATGGGAATGGACAGCTTTTCCATGGGTATTGCTACTCATGTAATCAGTTTGATCACAAGGCAATGAATTATAGGGTTCATGAAAGAAGAAGATATGAATTCATTAGGAAAAATCCTAAGACATCTGCACCTACAAGGAATAATAACATTAAGTGTTATAAGTGCAATAATGATGGTCATACAACAAAGTGGTGTAGAGCAGACATTCCATAAACATGTATGAACAAGAATAGGAACATGAACATGAACATGAACATGAACATGAACAGGAACAAGAATAGGAACAAGAAGCTAGATGTGAACAATAACAGGAACATGAACAAGAATGATGACAGGAACATGGATGATGACTTGGATAAAAATAGTCAGAGGATTCAAGAAACTCATAAAAGAAGGGAAAAGAATAAAGGTAAAGAACAGTGCTTTCGAGGAGTAGAAATACTCCCACCCCAGAATTAACCACCTCATAAGGAGGTAGGGGAGGGGCTAAGCTAAGAGGTTCATTCTTAGCCTCGAGCCCCAAAGGTGACTCTTTGCCATTGATGTCAAAGGGAGAGAGATTTGTGTATTGGGGAGAGATTTGATATGGGGAGAGATTTGATATTTGAGAGAGCATTGAGCCAGGGGGAGCAATGTCCCAGGGGGAGCTGAAGAAAAAGAAAGGTCAGGTTTCAATAAAAAGGATATGGGTTTCCATCAATGACAAACGGGATATTGTTGGACATTTTGAGTCATAAAGTTAAATTTGTCATTGATGTCACCATATGAAGTCATCATTAATACAAAATATTTTAGTAGGAAATAAAGGGGATAAAATTGATTATTTGATATCCTTATTAAAAGAGAAAAGAGCTAAATGAACTTCTTCTAGAGTAAGAGGCTCCATCAGTTTCTTATTGTCTTCATTTGTTATAACTGAAGGAACATCTTGAAGAAGTTTATCATTAAGAACTTTGGTCTCCTCTGAACCTAGAATATTATGAAAAAATACTTAGCCTCTTTTCTAATTTCACTTTGATATTCAATCCAAACCCCTTCTATTGATTTAATTCTACCAATTCTAGAAGAAGATCTTTGTACTATAGCCATCCTATGAAACAACTTTGTACTTTTATCTCCTTCTTTTAACCAAGTCTGTCTTGATTTTAATCTTCATAATTTCTCTTCCTTACTCAAAATATTATGATATTCACTAAGCAACCCCATTTCCTCTGAGCTTATATTATTTTCATCATCTTTTTGGAATTTTGAGAGTTTATATTTTAGTTCTTCTTTCTTCTAAAAAATATTTCCAAAGGTGTTCTTGTTCCATTCTTTTAATCTAGATGTCATAGCTTTAATTTGGATTGGAAGAGCATACAACCCACCATTACCTAAATAATTCCATGTTTGAGCTATCATATCAACAAATTGAGGATGGTCTTCCCACATCTACTCATATTTAAAATATGTTTTTTTTTGAATTCACTAACCACCATTTTAACTCTTATTGGCCAATGATATGAACCAATCCTTGTTAAGGTATTAATTTTAGCACAAGTTCCTTCATCTAGCCAATGATCTGATAGAATGCATCTATCTAATTTTTCTTCTATTAGGTTTTGGCCTCTCCTATTGTTGGTCCAAGTATAGTTGTCTTCTTCAAACTCAACTTACCAAATATTGTTGTTTTGAATAAAAGCTGAGAAATCTTTCATACTTTGGGTCAATTTCCTAATTCTCCCAAACTTTTCATTCAGCTTGGTAATGACATTAAAATCTCCAATGATCATGAAATGGGTTTCTTGGTCTTTACTTCTCATAAAGGCCTTAATCCCACTCTAAACTTCTAATCTACCTGACTGAGTTGTAGGACCATACACATTTATAAGGATGAAGCGAATATTAGCAAAGTAGCAAGTGACTAAAGAGGCTATTCAATGCCTAGTTCTATGAATGGTTACACAAGAGGTTATAGAAGGATTCCAACAAGTTAGAATTCCCCCTGTTGCTCCTTCAGAATTCATAGCATCCCATTCACATATTGTCCAAATTGCTTTCATAGTTTTTGAAACTTCTTTTGTCATTTTAGTTTCTTGGATACAGAGAATACTAGGTTTATTTCTTAAACATAGGTCCCTAATACACCTATGCTTTGAGGAGGCATTAGCACCCCTTATATTCCATGATATGATAATCATGTCTCATTAGGGGCTTTTGGCCCCTCTTGCGTATTAATAATATCATTTTGTTGTTTGGTAAAGAGAAGTTCAACCGACTTAGTTTGTGTTCCTTTCTCTATGTTAGCTCTTGCTTCCCTAGATCTTGCTTGATAATTTGAGGATTTTCCTCTTTTTGCCTTGCCTATATCAGGAGTAGTCCTTATGATTATATTCCTCAATATTCTTTCACCATTTTGTTTTTCAATATATTTATCCTCTCCCAAATCTATTATAGAAGCTTTTAACTTATCCTACTCATTTTTTTGGTATTTTATTATTAATGGCAGAGGTATTACCTTCTAAAATTGCATTCTCTTTACCAATTATTCCCTCTTGAATGGTGCATGGTACTTCAAGAGAGTCCTCAAAATTTGATGAAACACATTCCTTGGGTTCATCAGGAATGTTCTTCCTTAAATTAGGATCATATTGAATAAATGGTTCCTTGCTAATATGTTGAAATTGTTGTCCTATGTCCTCTAAGTTTTGATCTACTTTTTCTTCATAGGCTAAAGCCTCAAAAGAATTGGAAATTTTCTAGTATCCTTTATTATTGGTATCAATTGTTCTTTTTCTTTTATTTTCCTAGATCTATTTTTTGGAAGTTGAAAACCATCTTTATCCATAACCATTTATAAAATTCTCTTATGATTTTCTACAAATGATTTTGCTAGGCTCTTCTTAGGGCATGATCTCTCAAAATGTCCCACCTCATGACATCTTCTACATCTAAAAGATATATTTTCATAATCTATAGTTTGGATCCACATTTTATCCCATACTAAAGAATGATTGATTCTGGTTAAGATTTACTTATATCAATCATGACCAATATTCAAGCATAAATAGCCAAAAATCCATCTTTTGTTGTATCTGAAATCTCAAGGAATTCTCTTAGAGTGTTGCCTATTGCCTTGAAGGTATCTATTTTCCAAAATTCAATGGGTAATCCAAACATCCTAACCCATACTGGTACTAGGGATAAATTTACATTTTTAGGTGAAAAGCCTTCATACCAGTGAGTAAGGAAGAGCCCTACTCTTCCCATAAACCAAGGACCATTTTTTAGAATTCTTTCTCTTTCTTCCATAGAAAAAAAAATGGGTAGGAAAAAACCTTTGGGAAGAAATGATAGAATCACTCCTGGAGACTTCCAACTCTTATCAATCCATTTTCTCAAGGTCAAAGCCCCTAGCCAATACCCATTAAATTTACCAAAAATCGCCCTATCTTGGAGCAATGAGGATCTCTCTGAGATGCGCTCACTAACCTCTACCACTAGGGATGATTCTAAGGATTTAAATATAAATTGATCCATTGAAAGGAAACTAAAACTCAAAATCTAATGAAATTTATCACAAAGTTCTAAAACAAATATAATATTTGATAAAAACTTTATAAAATTTTCATGCACAATTTCTAAGATAAAGAAAGGGAAAAAAAACTTAGCTAAAAAATTCTTTGTCCAGATAGAATGTCTTACCTCACTAAAGTCCTAACCCTTCATTGCTTTTCCCATCGTTCAAAACCTAGTTGGTGAATAATTGCAATTTTGTTTTTTGCGACTTGAAAAATTGTCACTGTCCTTGTTTCAGATGGTTGACTTCACATGGTTGTATCTCCCTCAATATAGCTCGATTTTTTGCATATAACCACTCATTTTAAAGCTATTAAAATTATGCACAAGTTTATCAAAGAATCATCTGAATCGGATAACTCCCTGTGAAGATATAACTCTTAAAATATGAGATGTTTTCAAGAAAAAACCCTAATCCTTCACACTTTACAATTTTATTTTTTGTGATTTGAAAAATCGTCACTGCCCTTGTTTCGAATTGTTGACTTCACAAGGTTGAATCTCCCTCAATATTTCTCGGATGTTTGCATATGACCACTCATTTTAAAGCTATTCAAAGTCTGCACAAACTGGTCCAAGAATCAACCAAGTCAGATAACTCTTAGCAAAGATATGGCTCCTAAAAGATTAGATATTTTTCAGGAAAAAACCTATATAATTTATTATTGTCAAGTTATTTTAATACCATTATATAATAGTAATAATACCATGTAATATGACTTAAATTCTATATAAATTTTTTAATAAAAAATTTTGAGTGACAATACTTAGTACAAAGAGGTTAAGGATTGAAGTTTTCTTTATACTTGATAGTGTCCCTTGTGTTCTTAAGTTTCAATGCACATAAAGTGGTCAAGGGTTGAAGTTTCCTTTACACTCAAATGTGTCCCTTGTGGTTCTAAGTTCTTATGTGTGTGCATATCTCAAAAGAAGTAATATGAGCTAGTTTCAATCCTATAAAGGGTGAAGTAGTTTTTAATGTTCGTGAGGCTATAGGTCATATGAAACAATCTTTGTTGTACCCAATATATGGTTATTTGACCATACTTTAGTTATTGAAACATGATGTACAACCCTACCCCCTAGGATATGAACCTTGAACCTCTACTCAAAGTTCTAAAGTCTCCACCATTAAGCTACTTAGATTTGAAAAAAAAAAACTTAAATGATGATACACTTGAGTTCCCATGTGGGTACTTAACATCTTAAAAAAAACACTTAACATCTTTTAAAAAAGGTTTGATATATTTTACAATGTTGGTATTAATTTCATATAACTTATTATCAAATGGCTTTGGTTCACTCGATTATATTTCTCAACTTTCAAGGAGAAGGCTCAAATTTGAATCTTGTCAAATGATACATGCATAATTGTTAAACTATTGTAATACCAATAAGTGGTCATGTCGAATACAAGTTGAACATTATTTCAATCCCATATAATCAATTTTATTTAGAATCATATAACATATTA
Organism: Wollemia nobilis; assembly: GCA_028583015.1. Classification (NCBI taxonomy): domain Eukaryota; kingdom Viridiplantae; phylum Streptophyta; class Pinopsida; order Araucariales; family Araucariaceae; genus Wollemia; species Wollemia nobilis. The sequence continues at coordinate 1,387,060 of JAQPPZ010001344.1, forward strand.
AAAAAAGGTTTGAGTGGTTGTGCTTGGTATAAAGAGGTCAAAGGTTCAAGTCTCTCTATACTCAACAATAATCCTCGTAATCTTAGGTCCCTATGTATATGAACGACATTTAAAAAATAAGTTTTGAGACATTATATGTGTACATGTCTAACATTTGAAACTTCTCCATTCATAATTCATAGCTTTCATAGTTTTTGAAACTTCTCCATTTGAAACTGCTCCTTCAAAATTCATAGCATCCCATTCATATCTTCTCCAAATTGCTTTCATAGTTTTTGAAACTTCTTTTGTCATTTTAGTTTCCTGGATACAAAGAATACTAGGTTTATTACTTAAACATAGGTCCCTAATACACCTATGTTTTGAGGAGGCATTAACACCCCTTATATTCCATGATATGATAATCATGTCTCATTAGGGGCTTTTGGCCCTCTTGCGTATTACCAATATCATTTTGTTGTTTGGTAAAGAGAAGTTCAACCGAATTAGTTTGTGTTCCTTTCTCTATGTTAGCTCTTGCTTCCCTAGATATGCTTGATAATTTGAGGGTTTTCCTCTTTTTGCCTTGCCTATATCAGGAGTAGGCCTTATTATTATATTCCTAAATATTCTTTCACCATTTTGTTTTTCAATATATTTATCCTCTCCCAACTCTATTATAGAAGCTTTTAACTTATCCTGCTCATTTTTTTGGTATTTTCTTATTAATGGTAGAGGTATTACCTTCTAAAATTAAATTCTCTTTACCAATTATTCCCTCTTGAATAGTGCATGGTACTTCAAGAGAGTCCTCCAAATTTGGTGAAACACATTCCTTGGGTTCATCGGAAATGTTCTTCCTTAAATGAGGATCATATTTAATAGATGGTTCCTTGCTAATATGTTGAAATTGTTGTCCTATGTCCTCTAAGTTTTGATCTACTTTTACTTCATAGGCTAAAGCCTCAAAAGAATTGGAAATTTTCTAGTATCCTTTATTATTGGTATCAATTGTTCTTTTTCTTTTATTTTTCTAGATCTATTTTTTGGAAGTTGAAAACCATCTTTATCCATAACCATTTGTAAAATTCTCTTACGATTTTCTATAAATGATTCTGCTAGGCTCTTCTTAGGGCATGATCTCTCAATATGTCCCACCTCATGACATATTCTACATCTAAAAGATATGTTTTCATAATCCATAGTTTGGGTCCACATTTTATCCCCATACTTAAGAATGATTAATTCTAGTAAAGATTTACTTATATTAATCATGACCAATATTCAAGCATAAATAGCCAAAAATCCATCTTTTGTTGTATCTGAAATCTCAAGGAATTCTCTTAGAGTGTTGCCTATCGCCTTGAAGGTATCTATTTTTTAAAATTTAATGGGTAATACAAACATCCTAACCCAGACTAGTACTATGGATAAATTTACATTTTCAGGTGAAAAACCTTCATACCAGCGAGTAAGGAAGAGCCCCGCTCTTCCCATAAACCAAGGACCCCTTTTTAGAATTATTTCTCTTTCTTCCCTAGAACAAAAAATGGGTAGGAAAAAACCTTTGGGAAGAAATGATAGAATCACTCCTGGAGACTTCCAACTCTTATCAATCCATTTTCTCAAGGCCGAAGCCCCTAGCCAATACCCATTAAATTTACCAAAAACTGCCCTATCTTAGAGAAATGAGGATCTCTCTGAGATGCGCTCACTAACCTCTACCACTAGGGATGATTCTAAGGATTTAACTATAAATTGATCCAATGAAAGGAAACTAAAACTCAAAATCTAATGAAATTTATCACAAAGTTCTAAAACAAATATAATATTTTATAAAAACTTTATAAAATTTACATGCACAATTTCTAAGATAAAGAAGGGAAAAAAGAACTTAGCTAAAAAATTATTTGTCTAGATAGAATGTCTTGCCTCACTAAAGTCCTAACCCTTCATTGCTTTTCCCATCGTCCGAAACCTAGTTGGTAAATAATTACAATTTCGTTTTGTGCGACTTGAAAAATCGTCACTATCCTTGTTTCATATGGTTGACTTCACATGGTTGTATCTCCCTCAATATTGCTCGGTTTTTTGCATATAACCACTCATTTTAAAGCTATTAAAATTATGCATAAGTTTATCCAAGAATCATCTGAATCAGATAACTCCCTGCGAAGATATAACTCTTAAAATATGAGATGTTTTTTCAGGAAAAAACCCTAATCCTTCACACTTTGCAATTTCATTTTTCGTGATTTGAAAAATCATCACTACCCTTGTTTCAAATGGTTGAGTTCACAAGGTCGAATCTCCCTCAATATTGCTCAGATTTTTGCATATGATCACCCATTTTAAAGCTATTCAAATTTTGCACAAATTGGTCCAAGAATCAACTAAGTCGGATAACTCTTAGCGAAGATATGGCTCCTAAAAGATGAGATATTTTTCAAGAAAAAACCTATATAATTTATTGATATTCTCACAATGACACTGAGAGGGGGGGGGTGAATCAGTGTAACTACTTAAAAACTTAAATCTGCAACTTTTAAAACTAATGATGCAAGCTTGAAACTAGATAATGCAAGTATCACACAAGAGCATCACACAACACAGAATTTTACGAGGTTCACCGATGTGGCTACTCCTCAAAGAATGACTGTTTGGACTTCAATCCAAATCCAGTCTTTGCAAGGATTCAATATTTACAATTGTTTACCAAAGACCCACCGGAAGGAGCACCAACCCCCGATTTATCTCGCTGCAACAGATAGGAGCACCAACCCCTTTATCCAAGCACCAACTTGGATTTCTATTTTGCAAGATAAATGGACATAAAAATGCCTTCTCTTTTGCAAGACCCTTACTGGTCTATAGCACATACAAAAATCTCACGGAAGCATAGAGAGAATTGTTAGAGACTCAATATCTTCTGATCTAATCTAAAACCTTTCTCTTGAATATTCAATGGAATTGCAGGTTTTTATCCAAGGCTGTTTTCTTACAACACCCTTACTTACTGAGACCTTTTAAATGCACAATAAAAACACAGTCGTAGTAACCTTGTCACTATGCCAACTCGATCCTTTTATGCTTGATTTCTTCGAACGGCTCGATTTCAAACGGTTCAACTTTCCCTCCAACTTTTCATGCATTCTCGGCTGTAATCGACAGTGTCAAACCCTTCTCTCGACCCGTTCCGCCATTTAGCCGCTTTCTTCTCGACATTCTCGACGTTCGACAACCTTTTTCTCTCGCATACCGATATTCTGACAAACTTCTTCTCTGATATCCGACAACCTTCTGCGTCTTTCGATGCTCGTTATCTTCTATCCTCTTTAAAATTCTTTGTTATCCTCTTTACCTACTTCATCACCCCCGTAACAACCGTTCTACATTAATGTTTAGTTTCGTAGCTTCCCTATGTAATCGCCACCTTTCCCAGTCATGCCGTATCACGGCCCTGCAATCCGTTCTTTTCTTAAATGCACTGTCTTGAAACTCTCACTTGTAACTCCAGTTAACTGCAGATCTTGATATTCTGGTTAACTTTTCGTAACTGGCGCCTTTTGACACCTGTCACAATGCATGTGTCTTTGAATTTTTCCCGCCAAAACATTACCTGTCGCGATATCGCGACGTTTTCCGCTTTGCTGACGTCATCCTCAACTTTGTCGCGATATCGCGACATTTTGGCTTCCTGAGGCTTCTCTGCAACTTGTCGCGATATCGCGACATTTTTGGTATTGCTGACGTCATCCTCTAAGATGTCACGAAATCGTGACGTTTCTGGCTTCATGAGGCTTCTCTGGAAACATGTCACGAAATCGTGACATTTTCTGTCTTGCTGACGTCATCCGCTAAGGTGTCACGAAATCGCGACGCTTCCGGCTTGCAACGGCTTTTCCAGCAACTTGTCGCGATATCGCGACATTTTTAGACTTGCTGACGTCATCTTCAAAGATGTCACGAAATCGTGACGTTTTCGGCTTGCAATGGCTCTTCGTTCACCCTGTCGCGAAATCGCGACACATTTTGGTTTTGCTGACGTCATCTTCATAGATGTCACGAAATCGTGACGTTTCGGCTTGCAACGGCTTTTCGTTCACCCTATCACGAAATCGCGACGCTTCTGGCATCCGTACAATTTTTACTCCATGCAGCCGCGAAAAACCTTACATGTAGCGAAATCGCTACATCATTGTTGCCTTAGAATTTTTTCTTTTCTGCTTGCTATTGAAACTCCAACGTGTAGCGATATCGCTACACCTTTCCAACATGTGTTTCTAACCTGTAGCGAAATCGCTACACCTTCGCATTATGCACTTTCAGTTGCTTTACCGTACGAAATTGCTACACCAATTTACCTTGCACTTTCAACTTGTAGCGAAATCGCTACATCTTTCTTCACTTTGACCATGTAGCGAAATCGCTACATCTTTGCCTTGCACTTTGACCATGTAGCGAAATCGCTACATCTTTTTGCCTTGCACTTTGACCATGTAGCGAAATCGCTCATCTTTTCTTTCACTTTCATGTAGAAATCGCTACGCTTTTCTTACTTGGTGCTTTTTCTTTGCTTATGCTAGCGAAACTCAGACATGTAGCGAAATCGCTACAACTTCTTCATCAACTTTCTCTCTCCTCCGATGTGTCGCGAAATCGTGACATTTTTCATCCTTGGTGCCTTTGCTTCAAACTTGTCGCGAAATCGTGACAGTTTCTCGATTTGGTTTCTTTCCTTCCAGCATGTCGCGAAATCGTGACATTTTTCCTTGCACATTCTCTCTCCTCCGATATGTCGCGAAATCGTGACATTTTTCAATGCACTTTCTCTCTCCTCAGCCATGTCGCGAAATCGCGACAATCTTACTTGCATCTTCTCCTCACATGTCAAATCGGACAATTTTGTTTTCTCGTAAATCGCGACAATCTTACTTGCATCTTCTCTCTCCTCAGACATGTCGCGAAATCGCGACATTTTGGCGTGCTTTTTCTCTCTCCTCGGATATGTCGCGAAATCGTGACATTTTCTTATGGACTTTCTCTCTCCTCCGTATGTCGCGAAATCGCGACAGAACCATGTCGCGATATCGCGACAAACATGTCGCGATATCGCGACGCTTTTCTTCCTTGTCTTTTTCTCGCAAATTTTTGGATCCGGGTCCCCTCTCGTTTTTCTTGAGATTTTTTGCACTTGATCCGACCGACCTCTCGAACCGCTTCAACCGCATCACTCGTCTCGTGTTGACAACAATTACAATCCTTTTGCACCGCTTTTGCTGCACCTTGCTCAACAATCTCCCCCTTTGGAATTGTTGGCAACACTTTGTAGCCTTGCTCAAATTCTTCTCCCCCTTTGCCAATAATGCCAAAGGGCTGCCGCAGACTCCCCCTGAGTCTATGCACAACATTCTCGTGCATAAATAACTTGAATGCTCCCCCCGAGAATGTATTTCCCATAGCTAGTCGGTGCTTGGGAAGTGTGACTACTCCCAACTTTTTCTGAAGGTATTCAAATACTTCCTTTGGTAAAGGTTTGGTGAATATGTCTCGCTACTTGCTCTATAGTGGGAACAAACTCCAATCTAACCTCTCCTTCTGCAACCTTATCCTTCAAGAAGTGATACCGGATTGCAATATGCTTGGTGCGGGAATGCATGACCGGATTCTTTGAAATGTTGATTGCACTAGTGTTGTCACATTTGACTGAAATGGGCTCATTGAAGTGAATACCTAGATCTTTCAATGTTTGTCTCATCCATAGTATTTGTGTACAGCATGTAGTAGCTGCAATGTATTCGGCCTCGACTGTGGATAAAGAGACCGATTCTTGCTTCTTACCGTGCCATGCAACCAATTTGTTTCCAAGAAAGAATGCTCCTCCACTTGTACTTTTTCTGTCATCAATGCATCCTGCCCAATCAGCATCATAGTATGCAAAGAGAGTGAAGTCTTTTCCTTTTGGATACCACAGCCCATACTCCATAGTACCTTTGAGATACCTAAAAATCCTTTTCACCGCTGTCACATGAGTCTCTTTTGGGCTAGCCTGAAATCTTGCAACCATGCAAACAGCTTGTAAGATATCCGGTCTAGTGGTCATCAAATACAGCAGGCTCCCAATCATTGATCTGTACATTGTTTGATCAACTTCTGGATATTTATCATCCTTGCTCAACTTGCATCTTGTTGTCATGGGGGTTCTTACCGACTTACTATCTTCCATAGTGAACTTTTTCAGCATTTCTTTCACATATTTAATTTGAGAAATAAAGATCCCCTTTTCAGCTTGATTAACTTGTAATCCAAGGAAATATGAAAGTTCACCTATCATAGACATTTCAAACTCTTTCTGCATTTTGTTTGCTATGTCTTTGCATGATTCATCATTGCTACTCCCAAAAATTATATCATCTACATAAACAACTAGAACAATGAAATTGCCATTTTCAGTTTTCACATATAAATTGCTATCCACCATACCTTTCTTGAATCCTTGCTTAGTGAGATAGTTGTCCAACCTTGCATACCAAGCTCTAGGTGCTTGTTTCAAGCCATACAATGCTTTCTTCAGCTTGCAAACAAAGTCAGGATTATCACAAAGTTGAAAACCATCAGGCTGTTCAATATATACTTCTTCTTCAAGATTTCCATTCGTAAATGCTGATTTTACATCCATCTGATAAACCTTGAAGTTCTTATGAACAACTAAAGCCAAAAATAGTCTTATTGCTTCAAGTCTGGCCACGGGTGCAAAAGTTTCTTCAAAATCAATCCCCTCAACTTGGGCATATCCCTTACAGTCTAATCTTGCTTTATTCCTTACCACCTGTCCATCTTCATTCAGCTTTGTTTCTAAATATCCATTTAGTACCAATTATGTTTTTATTTTCGTGCCTTGGTACTAATTCCCGTGTTTTGTTTTTCTCAATTTGATCTAGTTCTTCATTTATCGCTTCCATCCAAACTTTCATCCGTGCTTGCTTCAATAATATTCTTGGGCTCAATACTCGGATAACAGAGAATAGTTATTTACTACTCTTCTTCTTGTCCGAATGCCAACCGTAGGGTCCCCAATAATCCGCTCTTTGGGATGATTTTTCTCGCCAACCGCCCGTTCTCGTATTTTCTATTTTCATCTCTTTCTAAGTCCTCTCGAATCTGATTTCGTCTCTCTTCTTTTTCTTGATCTTCATCTTCTTCAATAAATTCTTCATAGGTTGGGTAGTTTTCATTATTGCTGATTTCTTGTTTCCTCGCCTTCATCAACCTTCACATCCGCACTCTCCACTATTTTCTTAAGTCTTTTGTTGTAGCATGTATAGGCTTTGCTTTTAGTTGAGTACCCAAGGAATATTCCTTCATCACTCCGTCTTCAAACTTGCCAAGATTGCTTTCAGCTTCTTTTAATGTAACACTTGCTGCCGAACACTTTGAAGTACTTTGTCGTAGCCTTTTTGCCAAACCACAGCTCATATGGTGTTTTGTTTTCATGCGGCCTCAACATACATCTATTCTCGAATGTAGACTGCAAGTATGAACCGCCTCTTTCCGTAATCTGTCAGCAATTTTGCTCTCTCTTAACATGGTTCTTGCCATTTCCTGCATCGCTCTGCTTCTTTCTTTCAACTACTCCATTCTCGTTGAGGTGTTCTTGCCGCCGAGAACCTGTCTTCTTATTCCATGTTTTTCACAGAATTCAGCAAACTCATTTGAAATAAACTCTCCTCCTCTATCGATCTCAAACATTTAATTCTTTTTCCGGATTGATTTTCAACAAGATTTTTGAAGGTTTTAAACATCTCAAAGGCTTCCGACTTCGCTTCGTAAAGAGTACCCATGTCATTCTGGAAAAATCATCAATACACAAGCATAAAATATTTGTATCCATTTATGCTTTCTCGTCCTCATGGGACCACACAAATCAGTGTGAATCGGCTCTAGTGGCTTGCTTGTGAAGTACTCTTTTGCTTTGAAGGTAGATCTCGGTTTGCTTCCCATTTTGGCATGACTCACAAATGCTGTTTGATGGTTTGCCAACAGTGGGTATGTCTCTTACTGCCTTTTTCGAGCTAATTTTTACCATATTATCAAAGCTTATGTGACCGAGTCTTTTATGCCACAACCAGTTTTCTTCTTCCCCGTCCAACCAAGCAAGCTCCCTCCGAAGTCTCCGAGAGAGTATACAAATTTCCAGAAGTTCTCATTCAAGTGGCTATTAACTTTCCATTTGTTGTCTTTCTTACTTCACAAACCCTCCTTCTTGAAAATTACTTCATGACCTCTCGTCACAAATCCGACTTACACTCAGCAGGTTATGTTTCAGCTCCTACCACAAAAAGAACTTCCTTAGAGTTGATTTTACCGTCACTTAACTTAACCGATCCTTTACCCACTATCTTTGCTCCATCATTGTTTCCGAATTTCACGTAACCACCTTCGTATGTCTCAGCCTTATCAAACTTCTGTTTGTCTCCCGTCATGTGATCGGAGCATCCACCGTCTAGAATCCAGGGAGCAGATTTATTCTCTGCTTTGAGAGCTGTTTGAACGATCGGGGATTCTTTGTCTTTCTTCGGTTGTCCCTTTTCTTTCCACCGAGTTTTGACAAGCAGATCCGGTTACTTTCTTCACCTTCTCCCTTTCATTGTGTCGTGACAGCTTTTTCGAGAAATTTTCTGTTCTCGTGTTGATCCAGCTTGATCGAAACTTTCTTCCCCGGTATTTATTTCCTGCAAAAGAGCTACGACAATTCCTTGCAATATGGCCGAAGTTATGGCAGTTATAACATTCTACAAAGATAATCTATCGTAGGTGAAAAATTATTTCTGCTAGTGAAATTTCTTTGTTCTATATTATATCTACAACTAGAAATTTTATGACCATATGCATTGCACTTAAAACAATAACCATAAAAGGAACGAGTGTACCCGGGAAATGGATGTTGCCATGTGGAGGTAGGAGCCATGGGTCTTCTTCTTCTTTGATGAGAGACTTTGGTGAATCCATCATTTGCAACACTCCTTTCGAGCTTGGATTTGTTGTTTTCTTTTGCATGATACGGTTTATCTTGATCAACTCTAATCTTGTCTTTATTATTTACCGGATCTACTCATTATGACCTTTGAGTCCTTTGAGGTTTATCCTTCATCAAAGCCCAAGCCAAACTTGATACCAGTGGGCCTTTGATTATTCAACATTTTGTTCAGCTTTCGTAACTCGTCTTCAAATTTTTGATGACAAACTTCGCTTTCGATTCATTTCTTCTAGTCATAGACCTTTAATCCAACTATTTCCTCTTCCAGCTTTATTGCTCTCATTTATTTTCACTGGTCACCTGAGCTTCAACATCTTCGGACCTTTTCTTGTATTCTTCAGCTTTGTACTTTCAAACTTATTATTACATTGTCGGCCTCCTCAAATTTTCTTGTAATCTTTTTATTTCTTTTCCTTTCTCGCACTTAACTCTTCAAGAGCAAGCAATTAACTCACCTTCCAGATCTATCTCAACCTCATCTTCTAATTTTTCTTCACACTCCCGTGTTTCCTCGCTTGTTTGTTCTTCAAAAGCCATGAATAGGGCTTCACCAGCTTTCTTCTTCTCGATTCCTCACCGGAACCTGTCTTCGTAAGAATCGATATTCTGGGAAATGAAACTCTTCTTCTTGAAGCTTCTTTTTCTAAACTACGGTTTCTTTTTCCAGACATTTCTTTCTGGATATGTTCCTTCATCATTTTTATTTTTCTCCTTCATTGGGCATTTTGCTGCAAAGTGCCCGATGCCTCCACAGTTAAAACATTTGAACGACAACTTACCTCTGGTACTTTTCTTTTCCCTTTACTAATTTCCTAACAAAATTTGCTTCATTTTCATCTCGCAGATTCTTCTTCCTCTCGACTCTTGTTTAGATTTTACATTTTTCTCGTGCTTGGAAGGTCGCTTCTCCGTCGTAGGGCTTAGTTTGTCCAATCCTCATTTCATAAGTCGTTAGAGAACCATGCATTTCATCCATACTAAAAAAATTTAAATCTTTTGCTTCTTCTATGGCGTAAACCTTTGCATCAAACCTTTTGTTGAGAGTTCTCAGCACCTTCTTCACAACAACAACATCTTCCATTTCTTCCCCAAGTCCTCTTATTGCATTGATGATTCCGTTTACTCTCAAAATGTAAGCTTCTATGTTCTCATCATCGGTCATCTTTAATGCTTCGAACCGGGCACGATGTGTTTGCAGCTTAGCTTCCTTGATTTTTCTGTCTCCTTCATGAATGCTTTGCGCTTTGTCCCATATGTCTTTAGCAGATTTGCAGCTCATGATGCGTATCAACTCACCGTCGACCAATCCACACATAATAGCATTCTTGGCTTTCGAGTTGTTTTCAAACTTTTTCTTTTCAGCCGCATCTCGTTGGAGGAACAAGTGGGAGTGGTGTATCCATTTTCAACAGATTCCCAAATGTCATAACCTAATGCACAGAGATAGGTCTCGCATTCCGAGCCTCCGTAAAGAATAGTTTGTTCCATCGAACAGAGGAGCTTTGTTAGAAGAAAAACCTTCACCACCGGCCATTGTATATCTCCCAACAACACCTTAGCTGATTAAGCTTGTGCAGGTGCCTGGCTCTGATACCAATTGATATTCTCACAATGACACTGAGAGGGGGGGGTGAATCAGTGTAACTACTTAAAAACTTAAATCTGCAACTTTTAAAACTAATGATGCAAGCTTGAAACTAGATAATGCAAGTATCACACAAGAGCATCACACAACACAAAATTTTACGAGGTTCACCGATGTGGCTACTCCTCAAAGAATGACTGTTTGGACTTCAATCCAAATCCAGTCTTTGCAAGGATTCAATATTTACAATTGTTTACCAAAGACCCACCGGAAGGAGCACCAACCCCCGATTTATCTCGCCGCAACGGATAGGAGCACCAACCCCTTTATCCAAGCACCAACTTGGATTTCTATTTTGCAAGATAAATGGACATAAAAATGCCTTCTCTTTTGCAAGACCCTTACCGGTCTATAGCACATACAAAAATCTCACATAAGCATAGAGAGAATTGTTAGAGACTCAATATCTTCTCGTTCTAATATAAAACCTTTCTCTTGAATATTCAATGGAATTGCAGGTTTTTATCCAAGGCTGTTTTCTTACAAAGCACCCTTACTTACTGAGACCTTTTAAATGCACAATAAAAACACAGTCGCAATAACCTTGTCACTATGCCAACTCGATCCTTTTATGCTTGATTTCTTCGAACGGCTCGATTTCGAACGGTTCAACTTTCCCTCCAACTTTTCATGCATCTTCGGCTGTAATCGACAGTGTCAAACCTTTCTCTCGACACGATCCGCCATTTAGCCGCTTTCTTTCTCGACATTCCGACGTTTCGACAACCTTCTTCTCTCGCATCGACCGCATATTCTCGATAATCCTTCTCTCGCATATATCGACAACCCTTCTACGTGTTTCGATGCTCGTTATCTCTCAAACCTCTCTTTAAAATTCTTTGTTATCGCTTCTTTACGCACTTATAGCATCACGACCCTGCAACACCGTTCTACATTTAATGTTTAGTTCCGTAGCTTCCCTATGTAACTGCCACCTTTCCCAGTCATGCTGTATCACGGCCCTGCAACAGCCGTTCTTTTCTTAAATGCACTGTCTTGAAACTCTCACTTGTAACTCCAGTTTAACTACATGATATTCAGTTAACTTTTCATAACTGGCACCTTTTGACACCTGTCACAATGCATGTATCTTTGACTTTTTCCCGCCAAAACATTACCTGTCGCGATATCGCGACGTTTTCCGCTTTGCTGACGTCATCCTCAACTTTGTCGCGATATCGCGACACTGTCGGCTTCCTGAGGCTTCTCTGGCAACTTGTCGCGATATCGCGACATTTTTGGTATTGCTGACGTCATCCTCTAAGATGTCACGAAATCGCGACGTTTCTGGCTTCATGAGGCTTCTTCCGGAAACATGTCACGAAATCGTGACATTTTCTTGTCTTGCTGACGTCATCCGCTAAGGTGTCACGAAATCGCGACGCTTCAGGCTTGCAACGGCTTTTCCAGCAACTTGTCGCGATATCGTGACATTTTTTGACTTGCTGACGTCATCTTCAAAGATGTCATGAAATCGCGACGTTTTCGGCTTGCAATGGCTCTTCGTTCATCCTGTCACGAAATCGCGACACATTTTGGTTTTGCTGACGTCATCTTCATAGATGTCGTGAAATCGCGACGTTTCCAGCTTGCAATGGCTCTTCGTTCACCCTGTCACGAAATCGCGACGCTTCTGGCATCTGTACAATTTTTACTCCATGCAGCCGCGAAAAACCTTACATGTAGCGAAATCGCTACATCATTGTTGCCTTAGCATTTTTTCTTTCTCGCTTGCTATTGAAACTCCAACGTGTAGCGATATCGCTACACCTTTCCAACATGTGTTTCTAACCCGTAGCGAAATCGCTACACCTTAGCAATTTCGTAGAAATCTACACCTCACTATGCACTTTCCGTAGGAAATCGCTACACCTCTATGCACTTTCAACCTGTAGCGAAATCGCTACACCTTTTACCTTGCACTTTCAACTTGTAGCGAAATCGCTACATCTTTACCTTGCACTTTGAACATGTAGCGAAATCGCTACATCTTTCTCTTGCACTTTGACCATGTAGCGAAATCGCTACATCTTTCTGCCTTGCACTTTGACCATGTAGCGAAATCGCTACATCTTTCTGCCTTGCACTTTGACCATGTAGCGAAATCGCTACGCTTTTCTTACTTGGTGCTTTTTCTTTGCTTATGCTGGCGAAACTCAGACATGTAACGAAATCGCTACAACTTCTTCATCAACTTTCTCTCTCCTCCGATGTGTCGCGAAATCGTGACATTTTTCATCCTTGGTGCCTTTGCTTCAAACTTGTCACGAAATCGCGATAGTTTCTCGATTTGGTTTCTTTCCTTCCAAAGATGTCGCGAAATCGTGACATTTTTCCTTGCACATTCTCTCTCCTCCGATATGTCGCGAAATCGTGACATTTTTCAATGCACTTTCTCTCTCCTCAGACATGTCGCGAAATCGCGACAATCTTACTTGCATCTTCTCTCCTCAGACATGTCGCGAAATCGCGACAATCTTACTTGCATCTTCTCTCTCCTCGTACATGTCGCGAAATCGTGACATTTTGGCGTGCTTTTTCTCTCTCCTCGGATATGTCGCGAAATCGTGACATTTTCTTATGGACTTTCTCTCTCCTCCGTATGTCGCGAAATCGCGACAGAACCATGTCGCGATATCGCGACAGAAACATGTCGCGATATCGCGACGCTTTTCTTCCTTGTCTTTTTCTCGCAAATTTCTGGATCTCGGGTCCCCTCTGTTTTTCTTGAGATTTTCTCGCACTTGATCCGACCGACCTCTCGAATCGCTTCAACCGCATCACTCGTCTCGTGTTGACAACAATTACAATCCTTTTGCACTGCTTTTGCTGCACCTTGCTCAACATTTATTATTGTCAAGTTATTTTTTTTTGACAAGTAGCAATATATTTACAATGGGTTTTTTAAAGAAGGATCCCAAAACCTTAGTTACATAGAAATCCAAGGTTGAAATTAAGATTAAAAATCAGGGCTACACCCTTGGGCAACGATCCGGGGCCCGGGGCCCTGGTGCCTACAAAAATCAGGCCAACTAAGAAACAAAACAACAAAATTTGGCCTGTGGCCACCAAAACAACGAAAAGCCAAAAAATGACAAACGCCAATATTGCAAAATCTGCACGTCGTCACTCCGGGAGGCCTTGCAACCGGGCCTGGCCTGGATGGGGCCTACCCTGTCAGATCAGCTCCACTCCCTATCAGGGCCATCGTCTAGCCTGTGTCAGAGTTTGGCCAGGGCATTGGCCGCTGAGGAAGCCGCTTTGGCAGACGCGGTTAGGGAGCCAATCATAGTGTTAAGAAGGGCCCTGATTGCCAAGTTTTGCAGCTTGTTGTCGAAGTTAGAGCTAACTTTGGTGGGCTTTAGGGCCTCCACCTTGGCCTTCTTGGTGCTACTAGCAGCTCTGCTACTGCCTGGGGGCAGGCCTTTAGGATTGGAACCAGGAGGTGGGGCCTCGCCTGGGCCCTGGGTCAAATTTTTGCACTTTTAGGTGGGCCTGTGCCGCTTCGGGGAAGGGGAGCCTTTGAGGGAGGGGGTCTCCTTGGATTTAGAAGCTGCATGAGAAGCACAGAGGGAGTGAGTCATTTCAGGGGGGGACAGTGGACAGGGGAGGGATGTAGTGAAGCTGTGACTGGTTAGCTAGGGCATGCCTATACAGGACAACCATGAGGCCTTGGTGGGAGGGTCGAGAGTGGCTCCTTCAAGCTCGATCGATGGAAAGACTCAGGGAGTACATAAGGAACCAAGGAGTACTGACCAACGTGGCTCCACGAAGGTAAGGTGGAAAATTTATAGCCCTTGGATCGGATCGTCGCAGGTGATGTACTGCATCATCGAGATGATGGCCTCGTCGAAGGGGGCCGGGAGGTTGGTGCAGAAAATATTGGCCTTATCCCACTGCTACTCTGGGAAGCGGGACAACTCCTCCTCCCAATTGTGCTTATCCCGTCTAACGACTCTGCCTTTCTCCTCATGATGCAGGCCTGTAACCTCTGTCAGAAACTCTTTGGTCACTTTGAAGTGGAGACCTTTCACTTTGACCTCACCATCATTCTAGGTATCCAAAAAAATTTGGGTAATATCTTCGATGGCCCCTCTTTGTCAAGTTATTTTAATACCATTATATAATAGTAATAATACCATGTAATATGACTTCAATTCTATATAATTTTTTTAATAAAAAAGTTTGAGTGACAATACTTAGTACAAAGAGGTTAAGGATTGAAGTTTTTTTTATACTCGATAGTGTCCCTTGTGTTCTTAAGTTTCAATGCACATAAAGTGGTCAAGGGTTGAAGTTTCCTTTACACTCAAATGTGTCCCTTGTGGTTCTAAGTTCTTATGTGTGTGCATATCTCAAAAGAAGTAATATGAGCTAGTTTCAATCCTATAAAGGGTGAAGTAGTTTTTAATGTTCATGAGGCTATAGGTCATATGAAATGATCTTTGTTGTACCCAATAAATGGTTATTTGACCATACTTTAGTTATTGAAACATGATGTACAACCCTACCCCCTAGGATATGAACCTTGAACCTCTACTCAAAGTTCTAAAGTCTCCACAATTAAGCTACTTAGATTTGAAAAAAAAACTTAAATGATGACACACTTGAGTCCCCAAGTGGGTACTTAACATCTTAAGAAAAAACACTTAACATCTTTTAAAAAAGGTTTGATAAATGTTAAAATGTTGGTATTAATTTCATATAACTTACTATCAAATGGCTTTGGTTCACTCGATTATATTTCTCAACTTTCAAGGAGAAGGCTCAAATTTAAATTTTGTCAAATGATACATGCATAATTGTTAAACTATTGTAATACCAATAAGTGGTCATGTCGAATACAAGTTGAACCTTATTTCAATCCCATATAATCAATTTTATTTAGAATCATATAACATATTAAAAAAAGGTTTGAGTGGTTGTGCTTGGTATAAAGAGGTCAAAGGTTCAAGTCTCTCTATACTCGACAATAATCCTCGTAATCTTAGGTCCCTGTGTATATGAACGACATTTAAAAAAATAAGGTTTGAGAGATTATATGTGTACATGTCTAAAATTTGAAAAACCAAAAAAAAATGTTTGAATTATATGTTTGAATGTAAGGACTAATACCATGTAACCTACTAAAAAATAAGGTTTATATGGAAGTTCTCTCTATACTTAATAGTATGTTTTAATTATATGTTCAATTTCTCTATATACTAAATAGTATCCTTCGTGGTCCTAAGTTTCCATGTGCGTATATAATATTTTAATAAAAAAATCAAGATTATATGTCAAAAAGTTGGGATTGATATTATAATAACGATATGAATTACCTTTGTAGCTACAAGATTACAATAGTGGTAAGGGCTTTGGCCTCTCTTTGAGAGGTTCAAGGTTCAAACCACACTCAATATGAGGAGACCACGATCCCTCATAAAAACTTGTGTAAACTTGTTGAAAAAACAATATGAATTACCTTAAGCATACCTCTATCTTGCCAAGCTACGTTATAAGCTTAAAAAAACCAATACATCCTTAAGTTCATCAATTCAAAAATCATCTTTAATATCCATATGCATATGTAATAAACATGATAATTGCACATATTAATCATTGAATGGATATAATCTCATGTCATCTTATGCTTTAGGCATGTCTTAGTTTTTTTAAGTAAAGTTATAGTCAAATTTGAAATCTCCTTAAGTTCATTAGTTCAAAAGTCAACTCTTAATGTTCTTAAGTAATGTTAAAACTTTTTATAGAATAACTCTAAATGGAGATGTTTTAGTAAGACTTATATAAGGGTATAAAATACCCATCTCATTGTAATTATTTTCAAACTCTAAAATGAAAGTTACAAATTTTTCCATCTATATTTTCCAAAAATTAGGTAAAATATTTTGAGTTGACCATACACTATAATTTCACCCTTTAAGGTGAATAACTATGGACTTATGGTCCATATTACATAAGCTAACCCCTAACACTATAGTAGATCCATGAATTGATGCCATTAGTGCATAGAGCTTAAAAAATCATGTGATTTGAAAAATGGTTTGAAAGCTTTTGTATACAAATGTTATAACCTCTAAAAATTTTGCCCTAATGGATCCCCAAAAACTAAAAATTAGAAGCTCAAACCTTAGGGTTGGAAGGACCAATCTCCACTTACTAATTAGCAAATTTTGATTCAATTATGCGATTCAATCACTTCTCATCACTTCAACTCCTCTAGTTCACCTAGTCATTGATGCTTGTAGCATTTTGATTCACTGAATGGATATATATAGGAAAGACATTGTTTTATGTTGTGGTATGAGGGCCACATTGACCACCATGTTAATCGAAGGTTTGGTATACTTTGAATAAGCCAAAAATTGCCTCCATGACGTATGAAATTGACCCGTCTTATTTCTAATCACCTTGGCATAGACATGGTGACAAGACTCTCATTAAGAAAGGGAATATAAGACACCAATCTTATCTTTGACCTTTGTATCATCCCTAATAATTTTTTTTATGCATACTTACCCCTATGACCTTGGGGTTATGAATGCATTACAAGGGGTTGCCTTCTTAATAGACCATAGGCTTTTACTATAAATCATCCACAAATGATGCTATAGCCAACACTACATGGACCTCCATATGATAGCAAAAAGGTCATGTTGGGACTCGAACGTAGAACTTATGCCTTTTAAATCTCCTAAAAATACCCTGTTGGATATTGTGCCATGTTGTCAACTAGAAAAGTAGGGCTTTGTGGATCTACTTGCTCTCTATTAATCATCTAAATGCACAAACTCAGGTCACATGGAGAATCAAACCTACAACCCTTCAATTCCAAAGTACATGAACTCCATTATGAAATCATTATGTTGCCCCTTTGATGTAGAGATCCAATGTAGCCTATGGAGGGCCTGTCGAATGTACACAAAGCAAATGACATTGGTTGCAAGGCACATAATTGTGAAATGTTGTTGGTGCTAATATTTCCATATTAAATTTTTTTCTTAATTCTTCCCTCTATTTTTCCTTTATATTGGGAGGAGGAGAACAAACAATAGTCAAATCTAGATAAAAAAGTTAGATGGAAAGTGAACAAAACTTTGATCACAATGGAGTAAAAGGAAAATCTGGTGAATTTTTTTTAGAATTACTAGAAAAATCGAAAGAGAATAAATCCATCCTATGATTAGAAGAAGTATTGGAGGCTTTGAAGGTACTTCCTATATGATCAAGAATTGTCGCTCCACACCCACTCTGATACCAAATTGGAATTCATAATATTTTCTAGAAATAAATAGAAGCACGACATTTACTCAAATCTTATACAAAATAAAAAGAAAGATGAAAGATATTTTGGAGGAACTCAAAGGCACCATAAATAATCACTATATCCATAGATAATATTACACAATAATTTGATAATTAAATGAGGAGTGTGAGGGGTATTTATATCAATACCAAAACCTAAATTACATCATAAAGTTTAACCTATGCAGGCATTTTTTTTGCTAGAGAACAAGGGGTTGTACTCGGTTCCTCCACCCTTGACAAATAACAACTCTCTTCTTTAGAGCTTCAGAGATACAAACAAATTCAATTCTTATTTCAATTGAGATACTATAGCTAGAAACCTACACCATTTTACATAATGTGTTTGAATTTTTAATTTTCATTTTTTGGATCTTTTTCAAATTTTTATGTGAATACATATATTCCAGAATTCAACATCCTTCTTGAAATTTTCCTACAATAGCCTTCATAATATAAAAATATCACCTCTACGATCTATGCATTGCACCTTAGTAGAGTAATATTTCTAAAACATGTCACCATATTAGTCTACTTCACCAGATCTGGATTGCTAGTTTCCTTCGTGAAGCACAAGTGCAACCACAAAAATTGTGATAAATAGTTTGTATGAAAACACATTAATGTTATAATTTAAACTATAAATTACCGATGGGAAACATTAAAGTAAATATTAATCATTATTTGATTTAGGCAATCAACATTTTCTTGTCAACTTCAACTAAACATACTACTTCCTCTAACCATGGAAAATAAAATTTAAATTCACAATCCTCAATTAAAACCCCTTTATTGGCTAGCCTATCTGCACGTTTATTTCCTTCCCCTAACATATGTGTAAACCTGATTTCTTCAAAATCTATACCAAGGTCTTGAATTTCCATAATTATCTCTTGTATGTTCCATGGAGCCTTTGCTTTCCTCAAAATTACATTTATTACTATGAGTGAATCACCTTCCATCCATACTATGTTCCATTTCATTTGTTTGCATATTTTTAACCCTTCCAAAGCCACCCAAGATTTAGCTTCATTATTTATCTTCAATCCACTATTGAAAGCATAATAAAAAAAAAATCTCGTCTATTATTTTTAATTATTCCTCCTCCTCCTGTCAGTCCTAGGTTTCCTTTAGATGCTCCATCAAGATTTAGTTTGACCAACTCCACATATGGTGATTTCTACTTTATATTTTGTGTGTTCTTTTGTTTCTCTTGTACTCAACATCATAATTCCTTTTGATGACTTGACTCCATCTATCACAACTCTTTACTTCTAGATTAGGGATTAGGTGAGTTGATAGGGTTGGTTTAGACTCCTTTATGGTTAAACAAATCTTCCTTTTCATTACCTCTAAACTACTTTTCTTTCCTTTAAATATTCTTCTATTTCTTTCTAGCCATATAGTCTAAAGTATTGTATCTTTTGATATATCCCAAATTGTCTATAAAGCCTCACTTTTAAAAGTGCTTTGCCATTGCTTTAACCATTATTCAATTTTACCATTCATCACCATGCATTTACCAAACATATTAAGAATCCATTGCCATAGTTTCTATACTGTTAAGTAGTGTCCCAAGAGATGGTCTATACTCTCCTCATTTTTACAAATAATACTTTGTGAGGGGTCATGAAAACTCCTTTTCATAAGGTTATCTAGGATAAAATTATTCTATGACCTACTAGCTAAAAAAACATTTTGACTCTAGGAATACTTGGGATATCCCAAATATCTCTCTATATTATTAAAATATTCCTATTTTGTTGATGCTTTACATTATATCCACTTCGTGTTGTGTATTATTCTAAGCTATTCGACATCCAAATCAACTTATCCTTGGCTCCCTTAAAATCATTATTGTTGTTAAATTTCTACTCAACTACCTCCTAGCATCAATGTTTTGTATACTTGTGAAAAAAATTATTTCCATTTGTATCTTCCTCCCTAATCCTTATACAAAATGTTTGAAACCCTATCACTATATTTATCTTGAAGTAATCTCATACATGGTTTCAAAATTGGATCAATATTGATTGGTTTTCTATCAAACCAAGTATCCACCCAAATAGAAAATTTTTCTCCAATTCCCACCACCCATTTTAAATATTTAATCACTAGATCAATTCATATTTTTAAACTATTGCTTAGTGTTGAACCATTTGGTAGAGAGAATGCAGTAAATATTAAGCTTGGGTCATTGGGCTCAACATACTTAGAAGAATTATTTCCCATTGTCTTTGACTCTCTTTGTACAATCTTCAAATTACTTTTCCCCTAAGAGCTAAGTTTACATCCATAAGAACTCTTAAACCGAGACCTCCTCTAGTTTTATCATCACACACCTTGCTCCATTTCACCAAAGGAAATTTAATTTTATCATATAATCCTGACAACAAAAATGATCGTATAATATAGATTAAACTTTTTTCAGTCGATTTTGGCATGATATACAAGGACATACACTATGTTATAATGGCATGTGAGATTTATTTATTTAGTTGCACTCTTCTTGCTAATGATATCTATCTACCTTTCCATTCTGGCAGTTTATTCTAAACTTTACTTATAATTGGATTCCATAATTTTGCCTCCTCCATTTGAAGTAAGTTGCATATCCCTACTTTGATTTTAGCTAAGGTGTTTATGAAGTAAAATTTAGATTTTGTCCTATTAACTTTTTTCCTTGATGCTCTTTTGTATTTCTTTAATAAGTTATTCAAAGCTCTAGCATCATTTATCCTTGCCCTCCCAAAAAGGATTGTATCATATAAAACTATTTATGGGTGATGTTATTGATGATATTAATAGCCTTAAGTCCACTTATAAGCCCATATTTGTTAGCCTTCTTCAAGTTCCTACCCAAAACCTTTGCCATAATAATGAACAAATATGGTGATAGAGGATCTCCCTGTCTAAGACCTCTCTTGGCTTTAAATGATTATGTTACTAAAGTAAAGGAGGAAGATTAATATTTAAACCTATGCCCAAAGGGCATTAAGATTATATTTGCTCGATTGAAAAGATAGCATACGAATTAATTAATGCAGATCTCGTGAAACGAATGTGCAAATTTTAAGTTTGAATTGTCATCGAAAGAAATAAAAGGGACAAAAACAAATAGTTGGAAGCCAACTAGTCACCTTAGCCTAGTGGCAAGAGGGTTACGACTTACATTTTGTGTGCAAGGAGGCCAATGTTCGAGTCTTGATGGAAGCACTTGGCAGGTGTGTTGAAAGCACCAATCGTGAGGCACAGGTTTTACGAAACAAAAAGAGGATAAATTTTTTGAAGCACATGGTGCCTCACCTATCTCCAACAAGTGTGTAGCTCGTGTGGTTGTTGGCACCGCGGTTGAGACGTTAGAGTGGGCTGCATTGAAAGTTCGATTCCCTCTAAGGCAAAGGTAATATTTTTTATTTTAATCTTAATTAAATGCCTAAGTTGGAGGTATAAGGTTGTTTAGTGGTTGAGTTTGGAAAGGTTGCTTTGTGATAAAATTTTGGTAGTTGAGAATTACCTTTAGGAGTTATAAGGAGAATTCTTTTTTTATTTTGAAGTCTTAAAATTGCTATTGTGGAATATTAGAATATTAAGACTTTGTGGGTAGTATGTTATTTTAAATTAAGGGTTTTTGTGACTATTGTGAGGATATTGATTATTATTTAAGTTGGAGTGATAAGGTGTAATTTTGATATTATATTTGTGATATGTTTTGTTGAAGAAAATTATCCTCTAACCCTTATTGAGATTGGAAAATAAGTAATTGTGAGTGTGGCAGATTTGTGAGACCAACTACTTGTCAAACAAAAGGTATGGGCAAATTCCTTCTTGGTTGAGTTGATTGATTGGTTTTCTGAAAATAATATTAGAGTGAAAAGGACTTGATTAGGGTTTCCTTTTTGAGAGTGTTTGAGTTGCTTCAAGGTTTTCTAAAATTGAGAGTTGTGATTAAAACATTATTTGATGAGCATGCTTGTTGAAGTGAGTTATGCGAAAACTTGAACTAGGGTTTGAAAAGATCACGAGTATCATTGTTATGTGAGATTTGTTATTGAGCATTATTGGAAACATTTTGAGTTGGATGATACATGCTTGGACCAGGGTTTGTGAGCAAGACTTATTTCTTGAAGTGATTGGTTGAGTAGAGTTGATTGAGCCTAGTGAAGTGGATGTATGAAGTGATTGTTAAAGTTCCATAAAATAAAATATTCTATATTCTGATTTGAGTTGACATTGAGTTTTGAGAATAGAACATATTGAGTATCTAAAAATTCTCTTTATGCTTCTATGAGATTGAGTTGAAGAAGTGATTGAGTTTTGAGTATAGAACATATTGAGTCTCTAACAATTCTCTTTATGCTTCTATGAGATTGATTTGAGTTGAGAAAATAATTGAGCATTGAGTAAAGAACATATTGAGTCTTTAACAATTCTCTTTATGTTTCTATGATATTTGGATAAGTTCTGTGTGAGCTTGTTGAGTAGATTTGGACAAGTTCTATGTGAGCTTGTTGAGCAGATTTGGACAAGTTCTGTGTGGACCTGTTGAGCAGATTTGGACAGGTTATGTGTGGACCTATTGAGCAGATTTGGATAGGTTCTGTGTGGAACTGTTGAGAAGATTTGAGCAGGTTCTGTGTGGACATGTTGAGCAAATTTGGATAGATATTTGAGTATTTTATGAGTGGACCTATTGAGCAGATTTGTGCTAGACTGATTGGACTGTGTTTAGTGCAGATTTGAGTGGACTTGTGCTAGACCGACTGTACTGTGTTTAGTGCAAGAGTTGAGAAAATTTGTGCTAGACCGAATGGACTGTGTTTAGTGCAGATTTGAGTGAGATTATTGAGCAGACTTGTGCTAGACCGACTAGACTATGTTTAGTGCAAGAGATTTAGAAGAGTTGTGTTAGACCGACTAAACTATGTTTAGTATAAAATTGAGATAGAGCTTTGGAGGTGACAGAGTAGAGAGGACAGAGTCTCCAGCGGATAGAGATCCATCATCCAGGGTAGTGAGGACATGTCTTCTGAGTGGGGACAAGAGTTTCAGTGGAGAGAGATCCACAAGCCAGTGTAGTGGAGGTAATAGTCTTCTAGAGGATCACCAACCAGAGTAGAGGAGAAAGAGTTCTCCTATGGATAGAGATCCACAAACTAAATTTAGGGGATCAACATCTCCTTTGGACAGAGGTCCATAAACATTGTAATTGGGAAGGATTCCCAAGAGATCATTTGAGAAATATTTTCTTCGTGGAAGTAGCCATCTTTGGGTGAACCACGTTAAATCTGTGTCTCTATTGTGTATGGTGTTTTGTGCATTTATTTGATTACTACTATTGATACTGCTATCTATACAATACATAATTTTTATTTGAAAAGAAAAGTAAAAAGTGCTCTTATATTGTTCACCCCTCCTCTCAGTATAAGCTTGTGTTCTTCAATTGGTATTAGAGCGGGTTCCTTCAGAAGAGTTTGATAGCTTGAAGGAAAAGTGGTCAAGAACACAATGGATCAAAATGATCAAAGGGACGGATCCATCAATAATACAGTACTCGTCTTTGATGGAAGTGACTTCTTGTATTGGTGTATGTTGATGAGGTTTCATTTGATGGCACTTAGCAATGAAGTTTGGGATGCAATGGAACTTGGATATGATTCAATAATCAATCCTCCTATAGACAAGGAAGGTAAGCTTCTAATGCATGCAAATTCAAGAGCTATGAATGCAATTATAAAAGGGTTGCATAGATTAGAATCTATGAAGGTTATGGATTGTAAAACAACAAATGAAATGTGGAAACTACTGCATAACATATATGAAGGAGATAAAGGTGTCAGGAAAGCTAAGATCATAAATCTCAAAGGAGAATTTTAAAATCTAAGAATGTGGGATGATAAAAACATTCATGACTATCTCAGGAAGATTGATGAACTTGTACATGAGATGAGAGGTATTGGAATGAAATTTTATGAATTCAATGCTTGTGATAAGATCTTGAAAACTCTTCCAAAAAGGTACAATGAAAAGGTCTCTGCTATAGAAACATAAATTGATAGTGACAGTCTGACAAGAAATTCTTTACTTGGCATGCTTACAACTTTTGAGATAAGAACAAAAGATCCCATCCCTCTGAAAGAGGATGCTTTCAAAGCAAACAAGAAGATAAAGGGTAAGAAGTCATAATCAAACAATGAGTCATCCAATGATGAAGAAGCAAATTATGGTAGAAGAGATAAAGGTTCCAGAAGATCCATAGATCTAAGATCTGTTAAGTTTTTAAATTGTGGAAAGTATGGACATTTTGCAACAGATTGTAAATAGTCAAAAAAAAAGTAATGATGTGGACAAAGGCAAAGAAATAGAGGATTATTCAGTAGAGAACGATTATGATCTCAAGGGGGAACTTATATATGCCCTTGACATGGTAAAGAAAGTAAGAAAGCAATACTCTAAACTTGAAATTGAGTTTCAAGAATGTGATGAAGAGAGAAGATTTTTCATAGAGGATTTAGAAAAATCAAAGGGTAAGGCAAAAATGTTCAAAGATAAGTTAGAAGCAAATATCTTGGAATGTCAGAAGTTAGCACAAGAAGGGGCACTACTAAAAGAATATTTAGAGGACTCTAAGATCAAGATGAAAGGATTCAAGAATAGCTCAAATATTATGGATAAGATAGTCAAGGTACAAATAAGGTCAACAAACAAAGCAGGTCTTGGTTTTGAACAAACTCAAAAGAAATAGGAAGAAGAGTAAACTTCAAGTTCTGAAGAGGAAACTTTAGATGAAGATACTTCAGAAGAAGACAATGTAAAAGAAATTCAAACATAAGAGGAAGAATTGGACAATAGAGAGTTGAACAAAGATAGGAATAATACACAGAGAATATACAAATGGAACAACAATGAGAACATGAGACCAATGAGGTCAAAATAGGGAAGCTTCAATGTAAGATGTTTTTCATGTCATAGGTTTGGGCACATGGCTTCATAATGTAGGACACATGAAAGACAGGAATATGGAAATGGACAGTTTTTCCATGGGTATTGCTACTCATGTAATCATTTTGATCACAAGGTAATGAATTATAGGGTTCATGAAAGAAGAGGATATGACTTCACTAGGAAAAATCCTAAGACATTTGCACCTACAAGGAATAATAACATTAAGTGTTATAAGTGCAATAATGATGGTCACACAACAAAGTGGTGTAGAGCAGACATTCCAAAAATAGGTATGAACAGGAACATGAACATGAACATGAACAGGAACAAGAACAAGAACAGGAATAAGAATCTAGATGTGAACAAGAATAGGAACAGGAACAGGAATGATGACAGGAACATGGATGATGACTTGGATAAAAATAGTCGGAGGATTCAAGAAACTCATAAAAGAAGGGAAAATAATAAAGGTAAAGAATAGTGCTTTCGGGGAGTAGAAATACTCCCACCCTAGAATTAACCACCTCATAAGGAGGTGGGGGAGGGGCTAAGCTAAAAGGCTCATTCTTAGCCCCGAGCCCCAAAGGTGACTCTTTGCCATTGATGTCAAAGGGAGAGAAATTTGTGTATTGGGGAGAGATTTGATATGGGGAGAGATTTAAATTTTAAAGAGCATTGAGCCAGGGGGAGTAATGTCCTAGGGGGAGCTGAAGAAAAATAAAGGTCAGGTTTTAGTACAAAGGATATGGGTTACCATCAATGACAAAGGGGAGATTATTGGACATTTTGAGTCGCAAAGTTAAAGTTGTCATTGATGTCACCAGATAAAGTCATCATTAATACCAAATATTTCAGCAGGAAATAAAGGAGATAAAATTGGTTATTTGATATCCAAGAATAAGGCCAAAGATCAAGTGAAACAATGCAAAATACAGAAGTTAAAAAGGAGTTATAATATTTATTTTATAAATTATTTAAATTTAGTGTGAATTTAAATTTTATAAATAAATATTAAAGGTACTTTATCAAAGGATATAATATTATAATATGAGTTATTATAATATAAAGTAATGTGGTAAAAAAGAGCCCAAAGTAAAATATTGATAATAATATTTTACTACACCCAAAGATGGGTGTTAGAATTTAAATATTCGAAGCATGTTACAAAGGTTTATCCTTGCCGACGTCATGTGAGTTAATTGCATTTTGAAGCACTGACATTCTAAAGCAAAGGAGGAAGATTAATATTTAAACCTATGCCTAAAGGGCATTAAGATTATCCTTGCTTGATTGAAAAGATAGCATACAAATTAATTAATGCAGAGCTCGTGAAATGGATGTACGAATTTTAAGTTTGAATTGCCAGAAAAAGAAACAAAAGGGACAACATCAAATAGTTGGAAGCCAACTAGGCACCTTGGCCTAGTGGCAAGAAGGTTGTGACTTACGTTTTGTGTGCAAGGAGGCCAATGTTCGAGTCTCAACAAAAGCGCTTGGCGGGTTTGTTGAAAGCGCTAATCGTGAGGTGCACGTTTTGCAAAATAATGAGGGGATAAAGTTTTTGAAGCACATTGTGCTTCACATATCTCCAAAGAGCGTGTAGCTCATGTGGTTGTTGGCACTGCAGTTGAGACGTTAGAGTGGACTGCATTGAAAGTTCGATTCCCTCCAACGCAAAGGTAATATTTTTAATGTTAATTTTAATTAAATGTCTAAGTTGAAGGTATAAGGTTGTTTAGTGGTTGAGTTTGAAAATGTTGCTTTGTGAAAAAGTTGTGGTAGTTGAGAATTACCTTTAGGAGTTATAAGGAGAATTCTATTTTTATTTTTAAGTCTTAAAAATTGCTATTGTGGAATATTAGAAGATTAAAATTAATGGGTAGTATGTTATTTTGAATTAAGGGTTTTTGTGACTATTGTGAGGATATTGATTATTATTTAAGTTGGAGTGATAAGGTGTAATTTTGATATTATATTTGTTATATGTTTTGTTGAAGAAAAGTATCCTCTAACCCTTATTGAGATTGACAAAGAAGTAATTGTGAGTTTGGCAGATTTGTGAGACCAACTACTTGTAAAACAAAAGGTATGGGCACATTCCTTCTTGGTTGAGTTGATTGATTGGTTTTATAAAAATAAGTTTGGAGTGAAAAGGACTTGATTAGGGTTTAATTTTTGAGAGTGTTTGAGTTAATGCTTCAAGGTTTTTTGAAATTGAGATTTGTGATTAAAATATTGTTTGATGAGCATGGTTGTTGAAGTGAGTTGTTATACAAAGAACTTGAACTAGGATTTGAAAAGATCATGAGTATCATTGTTATGTGAGATTTGTTGTTGAGCATTATTGGAAATATTTTGTGTTGGATGATACATGCTTAGACTAGGGTTTGTGAGCAAGACTTGTTTCTTGAAGTGATTGGTTGAGTAGAGTTGATTGAGCCTAGTCAAGTGGATGTATGAAGTGATTGTTAAAGTTCCATAAAATAAAATATTCTATATTTTGAATTGAGTTGAGATTGAATTTTGAAAATAGAACATATTGAGTCTCTAACAATTCTCTTTATGTTTCTATGAAATTGAGTTGAACAAGTGATTGAGTTTTGAGAATAAAACATATTGAGTCTCTAACAATTCTCTTTATGCTTCTATGAGATTGAATTGAGTTGAGAAAATGATTGAGCATTGAGTAAATAACATATTGAGTATATAAAAATTCTATTTATGTTTCTATGAGATTTGGACAAGTTATGTGCGAGCTTGTTGAGCAGATTTGGACAAGTTCTGTGTGAGCTTGTTGAGTAGATTTGGATAGGTTTACGTGTGCACCTGTTGAACAAATTTGGATAGGTTCTGTGTGGACCTATTGAGCAAATTTGGATAGGTTCTATGTGGACCTGTTGAGCAGATTTGAGTAGGTTCTATGTGGACCTATTGAGTAGATTTGGATAGGTTTTGAGTGGACCTATTGAGCAGATTTGAGTAGGTTATGAGTGGACCTATTGAGCAGATTTGTGCTAGATCGACTGGACTGTGTTTAGTGCAGATTTGAGTGGACTTGTGCTAGACCTACTGGAATATGTTTAGTGCAAGAGTTAAGTAGATTTGTGCTCAACCGAATGGACTGTGTTTAGTGTAGAATTGAGTGAGCTTATTGAGAAGAATTGTGCTAGACCGACTGGATTGTGTTTAGTACAAAATTGAGATAGAGCTTTGGAGGTGATAGAGCAAAGAGGACAAAGTCTCTAGTGGATAGAGATCCATCATCTAGGGCAGTTAGGACAAGTCTTCTGAGTGGGGACAAGAGTCTTCAATGGAGAGAGATCCATAAGCCAGTGCAGTGGAGGCAGTAGTCTTCTAGGGGATCACCAACCAAAGTAGAGGACAAAGAGTTCTCCTCTGGATAGAGATCCACAAACCATATTTAGGGGATCAACATCTCCTTTGGATAGAGGTCCATAAACATTGTAATTAGGAAGGATTCCCAAGAGATCATTTGAGAAATATTTAGAAGAAATATTTTCTCTATGGAAGTAGCCATATTTGGGTGAACCACGTTAAATCTATGTCTCTATTGTGTATGGTGTTTTGTGCATTGCTTTGATTACTGCTATTGATACTGTTATCTATACACTACATAATATTGATTTGAAAAGAAAAGTAAAAAGTGCTCTTATATTGTTCACCCCCCTCTCAGTATAAGCTTGTGTTATTCAAAATCAAGGGATTTTTGAGTTGAAATTTTTTCATGATCTTTCCTCTAGGTACCTTACATTTACATCAAGAAAGACAATATTTTATATCCATTTTTTTATTATTTTAATTCAAATAGACAAATATTCTAAGGATTATTCTTTGTTATGGTGGTAATATCTATGATGTATAGGGTTTAGTGTGCTCAAGACATTGATGGGTCATATGGAAAAGTTTTTAAAAGGAATAAGAGATCATTATCAAGGGTCATATCCCAACAATAACTTTGCTTTGGTGATTGACATGAGACATGTGTTTGATCCTTTGGGAAAGTCTAAGTGTTTTGGTATAGATGTGGTCATCATGGCATCTAGTAGGATCAATAGGACTAATTAGGATTGCAAGACTTTTACTATCAATTATCATATTCATATAAGCTTTTGCACCACATACTTATCAATGCATTTGCTTGATTGGTTGTCCTCTAGAGATTAAGATGTTAGGCCATTGATCATGGGTTCAAAGCTTAGGCTATTTATTTTTTTAAGATGACACAATGACAAGCTATGGAAAGCAGTGTCCAACTTTAATCCCTTTTGAATAAGAATGTCTAGAACCTTATCACTAACATCTCACCCTTGGGATCAATGACTAGGAGGAAATATATGAAGAGTTGGCATCTTGAGCATTGTTAATTTAAATTCCTCTTTGTCCTTTTTGATTGGATTAGTAATGTTGAGGTATGTTTTGCAAGCAACATTGAACATTTGGTAATTATGACACTTTAGTGGATGTGAAAGAATTGCTTATAAAAATAATATGCACCAATCCAAAGAAGACACATCAATAAACCTACCCAAATATCATTCTTTTCAATAAATATATTAGTTTACAACTGGCTTATTTTGGCCTATACAAACAATGACCCATGGAAGCAAATGACTAGCTAGAGGTATAATTAAATTTTTAGTATGTTTCAAAGGTCTTGATATTTTTTTTGGAGCAAATTTTTGGAGGTCATAACTTTTGCATACAAAATCATTTTCACCATTGTTTAAAATCATATAGTTTTTGAGCTCTTTATTGTGGTAGTATTACATTTGATTATAAAGGATTAAATTAATTCTATATATCCTATATTATTTGACATTTCACATGCATATATCATTTTGCATTTAACTTATTGGACTTCCACTTCTTTTGAGGAATATATTACAGATTTAGGGGAAACTAGACATATAAGAAAGCACTACCACCTCCTAAATGCACAACATAATGGAGAAATAATTGTTATTGGTGATGATTCTTCTTTGAAGGTTGTAGGTAGAGTTGGTGTAATTATTGACACCTCGTCATTTATGCAGTCTTTAATGTAACAAGTGTTGGTCATATTCTTCTCTTTATTTATTGCATGACCAACTAATAAAAATGTGGATTTTTGGCCAAATAGATGGGTGATAAAGGACATGGATGATGAATTTCAGATAGTTACCTCATGATATTATGATGAAGTAGAACAAACTAGTTAAGTGAACCTCTTCCACACTCTCTTTATCTTCCTCTTAAAAACAAGGATCTGTGGCTATGGTTGATAATGCATATGAACTCAGTAAATATTGTCACCATAGACTTGAGTACATTAATCATGGATACTTGTAAGACATGCTTTACCTACAAATTGCTAAAAATATTTCCTCTGTAGCACCTATTGAATTGGGAAATTATATTAACTTTTAAATGAATTTTGCATCCCAATCCGAGTTTGAATAAGGTTGGATGAAATTTACAATTGATTCCACCAAAATCCAAATTTAGGCTGGCTCCCTATAGTCCTTGTATAAAATCTCAACTTTCATATAAATAAAGTGCAAAAAAAATGCATGAAATGTAAATGTAGAAAATAAAATCATCTTACGATTTTAAAGTATGAGAAATTGAAAGTAAATACAAATTTTGCACCATAACAAGGATATTGTGTAATCAACCAACACATTAGAAGACAAATAATATTAATATTAACCCATTTTGTTGAGTTACTTAAGGTAAAAAATAATTACTCCTAGTAAAGTAAAGATTTGGGGGTAACTTTTAGCAAAATGTTGCACCTCCAAAATTTCATGCCTTTAGTCACACCTCTAAGAGGCTTATAAGGCTTCCAAAATGACTTAGTGTTCCACTACATGCTAAAAATTCAATTTTCAAAAGATTTGTTTAAGGATCTATTCCATATTATACCTCTATGACTATTAGAGCAATTCACTCAATTTCGACAAGTGAATTGCTCATATTTTACAAGCACATTGATAGAGTTTGCTAACTAAATTGCTCCTTTGAGCTAATTGGTATATTTAGTGAGCAAATCAAATTTAGATCCAATCAACTAAATTTAACAATTGAATTAGTCTCAATCCATAGTCTAATTTTGGAAAATTTAGGATGTTTTTTGTTGCTTGATCTCATCTATCGCATTTTTCTCTAAAATTTGCAAAGGTAGTGCCAAGGTATTACATTTATGGTGACTTCATGGGATGCCAATATTGAGTGGTGTAAGATCCTAGATCTTACATTTATATTTGGGCACAAAGTCTACAAAAGTATGACCTATGTTACAAAATTATCAATCTTATAATTTCTTTAGCTAGCCTTTATCGATAGCAGCCCTAACAACTTTTGTCACTCCATATTGTTTGGTAATTATACTACTCCAAGGTCTTTTAACACCCCCATTAGGTCTTCAAATGGATTTTATAATAGTTATTTCTTCTTGGAAGCTAGGTCCTTCAACTTGACATGAATTGGCTTTAGCCTTTCATATGTTTCAATTGCATTCTCTTAGTCAGATTGTTATTTCTCTTTCTCAATCATAGAACTAATGATATCATCTTCTAGGAGGTGCTTACTTTTATTGAAAATATTATACATTTCAATAATAACCATCCATTGGATATCATTTTATATGGTATGTTATCCTTATATGTCTAGAGCCTTTGAACATCTAGAATTTTCTCAGCTTTTTGATGAATTCTTTATGATATATCCCATGCTCTTGTGCCTATGCTATGGTCATCAATATAAGGAGTTTTGAACCTCCTAATATTCCTCACTTACTAGATAGTTATCATTTTAGATGCTTTATGGATTTTTCCACCTATTCCAAGTTTTTTTCTATGAAAGAGGTCAATCAAAAGTATTCATGCACATTCTCCATCTCCTCATTGATTTGGTATTAAAAAGTTTTAAGCCAACTTTAGATTTGTATCTATTATTTTAGGTCTTGAGGCAATCAACTTCATGATCTATTGGTCTTTTCTAAGCTCTATTGGAATAAAATTCATTCCTCTGTTAGCTATTGGATGAGTTCCTTATAGGCAACAAATCCACCTCCTAGAAGAAGAAGTGATCTCTAGATTTGCACAGTTTTATTTAGTTTTGCTCAATTTTGATTAAAATGTACAAGTGTGAAAATGCACAAGTAGGAGAAAAACGTACAAGGTTGCAAATGTACAAAATAAAATATAAATAAAATTAGGTGAAACATACATTTGGAGTGAATTTGATAAAAATTAAATTAGACCTTAGTAAACCTTGTAAAATATTATTTTGGAGTTAGTTTGAGAAGGCAGTTGTAAATATTGCGATGCTTGAAAAACCATATTGGAACAGTATGGGCATGTATTATATGGCCCCCATTAATTTTTGGTTGTTATGTTCATTGATGTTCAATTGATAGTTCATTCATACTCATATGTAGTTCATTGTTGGTTATTGATTGTTGGTTCATTTATTTGATTGTTGAGTAGAATTACAGTTTATTGTTGAGATTGTAATGAAGGATGGAAGATATGTACAATGATACTGATAATCTGAATATGACAATGATTTTCCTCATTTCCTTGTCTTTGTGAATTTCATTGTACATTTTATATGTAGGTTGATTAGATAATGTTTACCACTTATTTTGCTATGAGAATGTATGAAATTGTCTTGTAAATGATCCTAGTTACCCACAAACTTGGTGTGAAGGATGGGATTGATTATCTGGAGAGTTACAACCATACTTTAACATCTACATGCAACTGTATGATCTTTGTAATCGTCCATGTTGAACCTAACTTATTGCTAAAGACTTAGGGTTTGCATGTTGTGGAGAACTGGAGCAATTGAGGCATAAAAACTTCCCAAAATCTATCTTGGAAGGATTGGTGATGCAAGGTGATAGATATGGATATTGGTTGTAGCAAGGGTTTGTACAAACCATACAAGCATAGTGCCAAATCATATAGACTGTTCGATTACCCGATTTGGTACTAAAAGCTGCAACCCAAATTTGCCAAATAAGAAAATATTATTAGTTTGAGGAAATAGATTACAAAACCGATCTATTTCAATTGCAAAACCTATTCAAGTGAGTTTGCTGAGTACCAAATCATACCAGGTGTAGTGATGTACAATTTGGTGATTGTACAAGCTATTTGGGCAAGTTAACCTAGCATATTATGAGGACCATATAGGTTGTACGACTTGTGAAAATTGGGTTTTGACATCCTGTTGATCATTTCCATAGATTATAAACTACATCTCCATCAGGAATACTACAATTATACCTCTATATTTGGTGTCATTGCCTTATTAAACTTTGGTATTTTTGTTAAAACAAGTTAAAAATTATTGTAGTCAAGAAGATCGTACAAGTGACAAGTTTTGAGTACACAAAATTGGAGGTGAATGAGACACACCAGTATAAAAAGGCATAGGAGATAGGATCAAGGAGATAAAATCCTAGTTAGGAGGAGCATGAGAATTTCTTAAATGGGGAACGTGAACAATGTTGAACACAATACACATGAACCAATAATAGAGCAAGTATGGACATATGATAAAGCAAACATTGAGAGGTTGAAGATATCGTTGATCGATACGAAGATAAAGGAACAAGAAGCACCTAGAGTTGAAGTGAACATTGATGTAATTCAAGGCATTAATGAGGAAGCTATGCGAGTTCGAGGGGGGTAGATGGTAACACCTGAGAAAGTGACATATAGGTTGCAAAGGAGTGCGGTGGATAGGAGTCAGGCACTAGAGCAACATCACATGAGGTCTCAGGAGGAAGAACCAAGGCCACAACCTACACACTAGTGAAGGAGATCACAGAGTGAAGACACATAGGAGGTTGGTAGATGATTTTTTGGTGAATATAAGATTCCTTGCATACACGGTTTTGATGAGGACCAACAAAGTGAATCACCTATAAGGTGGAATCAGTTAAGGATTCTAGGTGATACTTCATCAAGTGAAGAAGAAACACCATTAATGACCCATGTAGGTAATCATGTAGGAAAATAAATATGCCCATATTTTATTAGGAAAGGCAAGGAAGAACCGATAAGACATATCAAAACATGTATAACCATTTGGAGAGCAAATGGTGTAGACCAACCAAATGAATGGTTGTGTTTATTTCCTGCTACATTATGAGGACTAGCCATAAAATGGTATTTAAAAAGATAAAATACACTAAAATTTTAGGCTTGGAATACAATGAAAGATAAATTCATTAAGGATTTTTTTCCCCTTGAAGGATGATGAAGATATCATAACTGAAATTTATGCCAATAAATAGAAAACTAATGAGGATGTGAAGTCGTACAATTGTTGATTGAAGCAACTAGTGGATAAGATGCAAATGCCTTTGGCAGATGATCTAGTAAATGATGGTTTGTATATGGGTTACTACCCAGATACAAGAAGAATATGAAGGCAGTGCCATAAACTACATATGAATAAGCCTTAGACAATGCAAAGACTTTTGAAAGTGAGTGTTGGTCATCAAATCCGCACAGGAAAGGACTTTCGGTGGGTTTGCGCGCCCTGGACCTGCGACCAACATTGAAAGGCCGAGAGGAAGAGATGCCCCTCGTGCCAATATCCGGAGAAAGGCCGGCTCCTATACTAATCTACTTTTGGGGTTTGAGATAAGAGTGCAGGAAAGAAATAAAAGGAGTTCGGGTTAGAGAAAGAAATAAAAAAGGATAAGGGTTAGAGATTGATGATTTAAGGTGGGGAAGAACAGGAAGCACGATCACTCACTAATAACTCAAATAGCAGCAAAAAACACCAAGAATAGATGAAAGAAACGAAGTGCCAAACTTCCTATGTATCCTCTGGACGGGTTCGCAGGGTTCTCCTCTCTCTCTCGCTGGAATTCAGAGTTCAGAGTAACAACGATTAAGAAGAGGGAATAACAGAAACCTCGATCCACCAGGCAACATAAAAGAAAACGACAAAGCGTTTTTCCTCTCCTATGTATCCTTCAGGGCGAATTTTAGGGTACAGTTCCCAATCGCACATCGGATTCAGGATTCAGAGTCTCAGTATACGAGTGCAAACAGACAAAAGAATTAAGCACAGAAGGCAGCATAAAAGAGAGAAATAGAGCATAAAAATCTTTAGTATTAGACGCAGGACATTGAGTTACAGTAGCTTTCTAGCAGAAAGTTCCCCCCCTTTTTACATTGCAAAGCTTGGGTTTTTATAGAGGACCCGGCCCTCTGAATCATTATTACAAAATCGGCGGAGTACACCCTCGGGCCTTGAGAAATCGGCTCCTCGTTGCTGCTGCGGATGACTTCTCAAATCGGCTACCAAAATTGGTAATGGTGACCGAGTCAACTAGGGAAAGATGCATTAAATGAGCCACCTAGGTGTCCTCGAATTGCAGGTGCGGTGCTCGAGTGGCGGCCATGCTTGTCGGGCTCTCCTTCTCGGACTGACACTTCGCATCCAATTGCCAAAAATGAGCAACGGGCTTATCGGGCAAGAAAATATGCATTTATGAGGCCTTCTGACTGCCTCGGGAAAAATGCCCAACTCGGGAAGCGTTCCTGGAAAGCGCCTCGCTGATTTTCGCTTCGCAAAATTACTTCGGGGGCGTGGAGTGCCGAAGCCGATCTCTTTCTATCCTTCGCTGCTTCGCTGGCAAAACTGCTTCGGCGATAGGTCGGGACAAACGCTTCGGGCCGATCTTCTTTTGAAAAGGCGGTTCGGGGGAGTTTCGGTCGAAACACTTTCTCGACCTCTACTGCTTCGGGTGAAAACTGGCCGAAGTGGATTTTAGAAATACTTCGGGCCCGAAGTAATTTCCTTGCCTTAGCTGATTCGGCCTATCTTTTCTTCCTCGACGAAGTTGTTTGAATGTCGCTTCGCAAAACTTTCGCTCGAAGCGGCTATCAAAAATGTTTCGGGTGCAAAGCGTTATCTTTGTATCTTCGGCAAACTTCTCACCCGAAGTAATGATTTGAAGCGCTTCGGGCCCGAAGTTCTTTTCTTTTCATTTTGTCCACCAGGGGGCGATAGGGAAAACCAAAATTGCTATAACTTATAAATAAAAGAAAACTTTCAAGAAAACAAATATTGTACAAAGTTTCAATTTTTCTGCCCCTTGGTGGAATGTGACAATATTGTCAACATTCTTGGCGGCTCGCGGGGCAACGAGCTTGTCTCGGTGGTAGAACCCTCAGCTTTCATCCATTGGGCCAGAGTCACCTCCAGATCCTTCTCCTTGTTCCTTTTTTGGGGATGCTTCCATAGCTTGTCCTTCTTCCTCCTCTTCTCCTGCTTCTGCTTCTTCCTCTCCTGTTGCCATTGCTTCTGCTACGTCTTCGGCCGTTGGCAATGGGGCCAGGCGGACGCGGATGTTTCTTAGGGTTCGGCGAATCTGAGACCAGACCCTTTTCGTGAACAGCTCCTGATCTCTCAGAGATTTGACCAAGGCGCGAAACCTATCGATCTGCCCGATTTCTGCATGTTGGGACCTGGTATACAGATCGTTTAGGGAAGCGACGATTCTATAGTATTTTAGTATGTAATCAGCAACCTGTTTCTCTGTTATAGGTTCGGCCCACTCGTCTATCTCCGAGACGTTGTCTTCAAACTGCTGCCACTTCGGCATGGTTTCTTCCTTGGCTAAGGGCTTTCCATCATCATCCGTGAAGCTCGGGAAGCCTAAGGCGACGAGGTCCTCGAAGTAGCCCATTGACGCGCGCCTCTCACTTTCGAATGCGTCCAGTAGGATTTTTGCCTTTTGAGCCTTCTTGGCTATGGAGAAAAAGGCACGAACTGTGTCCTGGGCCGTTGACCAATCCCTTGTTGTCCGACTCATTGCTGCGAGCTTCAAATCTTGATACCCTGCATCTTGGACCTTCAGGGCCAGCTTGAGTCGGGCTCTGACATTTCGAATGACTTCTTCGACGATTGGTCCTCCTTCGACGGTAGCACTCTGGGCTTCTACGGTGTAAGCTAAAACCGAAAGGGCACTGACAGTCCGAGACCTAAAATTCTTGAGCAGACATGAGCGAATCTCTTTGATTTTGCTCCTGTCAAATAGCCCTAGGCCCTCCTTCTCGTGCAGCTGGATCTGAGCTTGCAAGATCCTACTTTCAAGCTCCTTGACCCTCAAATCATTTTTGATCTGCCTTTGCGCCTGATTCTCAGTTGTGCATTCCAGCTGTGCTATCTGCAGCTTTAGGGCGTATGTTTCTTTTCGCATCAGTTTGCACTGCCCCTCGGCCTCTGCCAATTTGGAGCGAGTCCTTGCTAGCTCCTCCTCCAGCTTGATGTTGGCACTCTCAGCTTCGAACCTGCGCTTGTTGGCAATGTTGGCATGCGCCTTGAAGGTCTCGATTCCGATGTGCATAGAGGCGGATTCCTTGTCCACGTTCAGATGCTCCAGGTCCTTTTCTTTATCTTGATATTCATAGTCCGCTGGAGTCATTTCATCCAGGGGCTTCTGGACTTTGGGTATCTTCTTCACTTTATGCACCTTTCCCGCCTCGAAGTCGAAGACGGCACATTTCTCAACTTGAGCGAGCGAACGCCCTCTCTTCTTTCTTGCCTCTTTCAACATTCTCTTTGTGTTCTGTCGGGCTTGGAGGAGTTTTTTGGCCAAGGGGGACTCCCGTATTGAGGACAGCTCGGAGTCGAACATGGCTGGGTCTATAGCCGAGGGGTTGAACAAATATAGGGAGCTGAAAGGGATAGCTTCACCCGAAGGTTCGGCAACAGGGGTGACAGGGGCTTCGGCGAGTGGGAGCACGTTATGTACAACAGAGGAATGGGCCTCGGGGTTCGGCACTGGACTATTAGCTTCACCCTGGTTGACGACTGGAGGATTGGCGGTGTGGCTGGGCGAAGTAACTTGGACGGGTTTGTCCTGGCCGGAAGACTCGGGGAAAGTAGTTAGGGAGACGGCGTGAGAAGGTGACTGATTTCGTGGAGGCAAGGGGGATGGGTGAGAGCTTTCGGCCAGGATCGGGGTAGACTTACGAGCAACCAGAGCGTAAGGCAAAGAAAATGTACCTGCGTGCCCTCCTGGCAGTGCGGCCATGGTGACCTCCTGGGCGATTGGTCTTTGTTCCTCCTGGGCCTCGGTACCCTCGGCTTCAATGACTTTCGTGAGTTCCTCCACGTCAATGACATCTATGTTTGGAATCGTTTCGGCACTTGGTGGAGTTTCTCCATTGTTTGCTTCGACCGAGCCCGATACAGATCTTTCAGTAGGAGCGCTTGGAGCGTCTGTACGTGGTCGCTTTGGGAAGTTTGGGGGTGCCTGTGTAGGTTCCCGCTCCTTTCTTTTCCTCCTCTCGAGGGGTTGCTCTGATTCCTCTATCGTTGTCTCCAGATCTTCGGATGGACTCTGTAGTAAAGCTTTAGGCGCGACCCTGACTGCTCTTTCCTTGGGGACATTATCAGTCTTCCTGGGGCCTTCATCTGAACTTGGAGTGGCCGATGGAATGAAATCGACGAAGGACAAGGGTTTCCAAGACCCGATATTGGTCTGATACACAATTGCGAATTCCCTGTCCATTGTTAGAAGCCCGTAAGAATTCATCTTTCGACGATGGACTCTCATAATCCACCATTCTCTCAACTGCTCCTCGTCCCAGTCCTTCAACTCCTCTTTTAAATCATCCTTTGCTTTTCTCTAGAAAGTGGAGTCGGGAGTTGGGAATGGGTACTGGTCTGGGTCGAATTCGACCTCCATAGGATAGAAGTCATGCCAAGGAGGCAACGTCCTCATCTCCTCTAAGTGCCACTCCAGGTCCGTACCATTGGGGTTGTTTCTCTGCTCCAGAACTTCGGGGCGAGGATAGACATGGAAGTTTTTGCTTTTCAAATGATCTCTCATCACCCCCAACGGGTCGTAGAGCCACCTCTGTGGTATTTGGAGCAGACCAAAATCAGCGAGTTTCTCCTCCAGGTATATGTTCTGTTTTAAGGCAAAGACTTCGATCACTCCCATCTTGAAGGGGAAGTCGCAGGTGTGTGCCCACTTTCGCCCGTGGCCGTAGGTTTCGTCGGTCGCGTCACTTTGCCGAGCAACTTCCAGGGCAAATTGGTATTTCGAAGGGAAAAAAGGCAGCAAGAAGGGCTTCCCTGTGAAGCCGAAAAGGCGGATCACAAGCCCTTGCGTCAATTGAAACACATCCCCTTTTCTCTCCAGTACCACTTTATTTCTAAGGCCAAGAGGCACCCGAGGGCTAGACCCTATCAGAATGTGCATCGCAGGTCCCAAAAACTGCTGATTGAAAGGGTAATAGGACTCCGACCTCAGTAAGAGTCGGGTCCATTGATATACAGGCAAGGGGATTCCATCCTTGTCAACTGGTGAAACATCACAATGGGGGAGGGCTTTATGTACATGAAAGAAGAAGAGCCAAACCAAGAAGGAACAGGGTTGGAAGTACGGCTCCTTGCTAGCATCCTTCATGGATGACAACCGCATATGCAAATTTTGGGCCACCCATTCTGCCTAGTCGAAGAAAACTGGGTTGGTGTTCGGTCGCGAAGCGTCGGGAGCGTAGAACTCTCCTCTGGAAATGCATTCGGCTAGCGACACCTGCCATGGGCATACCGAAGTATCGCTTGACAAGCCCCCTACCCATGCAATGATAGAGAATATGTCTGTGTTCTTAAAGGCCTCCAGGGGCAGGGGCATCTGGGGTCGCTTACCGGAAGGAAGTCCGCTTTTGAGGCTTTCACGCAAAAAACTCAGAATGAAGGGATTAGCGGTGAACTTATCCGTTTGTTCGCTCAGGCTGACCTTGCGAATGGTATAGCCTTTTGGTGGCCTTTGCTGCGGTGCGAATGCCGCCTGCACATCCTCCGACAGAATGGAAAACAATTTTTTACCCGAGGCATCCAACACCTGCCTGGTTTGCGGTTGATAGTTCTGAGCAATGGCGTATATGAGTTCGGGCAGTGATGTGTAGGAAGGACCAGATACCAGTATATGTGGGAATAATATGCCATGGCCCTCTTGTTCTCTGCTGAGAGCCTGCTTTTCATGAAATCGATAGTATACCGAAGCTCGGCCATAGTTTTTGAGAGCTCTGGGTCTCTGATTTTTGCCCACTTATCGACAGGTGGTTCTATACTGGGCTCATCATCGGACTCTTCCCTTCCTTCCATCACATGTTTTCCTGTGCGTGGGGGAGGATTGACCCTTCTGGGTGTCTGTTTCTTTTCTTCCATGGCTCTCGCCTTCTCTGGAGTCGTCGCTTCTGGTTCCTTTCCCTTCCGTGTGGGGTTCCTCCGTCGTTCACTTCCCATTGTGAATGATTGCAGCAGAGTAACTTGTAGTATAGAAGAGTTCAGCACCGCAAAACAAAGGACTGGGTAATCACGGTGAACAATGGAGTTCTTGATGCAGAAGCTCTCCGAGGTGACAGAATGCAGACTCGACCCTCACACTTGCAAATGGTTTTGTTCTTAACGGGCATCTACGTTTTATAGCTTCGGAGGGCAACCTCCGGCATTTATGGCAACCACCGTAATTACTTTGTGGGCCAGGCCCGAAAGTATCGCTGCGGCATCTGATTGGCCATACGACGGGGTCGTACGCGGGGCCATGCAATTCGGTAGTTTGATTTTGTATCGAGAGCGCGGATCGCTGCCACCTGGAACCCTGGCGTGGCATTTCGGTTAACGAACTGTCTTGGGAGGAGTGCCATTTCTTTCGCATTGATTTCATCTACTTTGGTCCCCTTTTGAGGCTGCTATAGGCACGTTCCCCGAGGTACACCCTAAACACGTCCGCCTCGCATGCGCGGTTCGGTGATGTAGGGTTGGCGAAGAAAATACTTCGCCGCGAAGTGCTTCTTCGGGCTGATTTTCTTCGTTTCGGGTCCGAAGTTCTCCTTTGCCACATTGTCGCTTTGGATTATGAACACCGTCGACCGAAATCCATTTCATCGAGGAGGGCCTCGCCAAGAACTGCTTCGGACAACGCCTTCGGCACATTGCTTTTAGCGAAGCATTTTCCATGTCTTTGATTCGCATGTGGTTCGGTTCTTCGAGGATGAACTGCTTCGCGACGAACTTCCTTTTGTTGGCTACTTCGGACCGAAACCCCCCGAAGGCGATTCCGATCATGCTTTGTGAAGCCGAAGCCAGGAATCTAGCTTTTGCGGTTGAAGTGGCACTTGCTCTTCGTGATATTTTGAACAGAGTATATACAAAGCATTGAAATCCTATATACAAAATACATGCAAGAGATATATATATATAAATATATATATATATATTTTTTTTTTTGGAGTACATATCTTAGT
The DNA here is from genome assembly GCA_028583015.1 of Wollemia nobilis. Classification (NCBI taxonomy): domain Eukaryota; kingdom Viridiplantae; phylum Streptophyta; class Pinopsida; order Araucariales; family Araucariaceae; genus Wollemia; species Wollemia nobilis. The sequence goes on from JAQPPZ010001344.1 coordinate 1,428,269, forward strand.
GATTGAAGGCCTTCAGGTGAAGACCATTGACTGAGATTGGTAAAACTTGGCCATTCGCATCCTTGAGGATGAAGGAATTGGCCGAATTCACTTTTACTATTTCAAACGGTCCGTCCCAGAATGCATCCATTTTGTCATGATTCCCGAGCTTGGCCTTCCATGAATCCCACCTCCATACCAGGTCTCCTGCTTTGAATGTGCGATCGGATGATTTCCTTTTGAACCATTCTCGGGTGACCTCAGCATGCCGTGCGAAGTTTTGGTAGGCCCTTTCACGTTCCTCTTCTAGTTGTAGTAGTTGGACCAGGCGCTCCTCCATCGGGTTGGCTTCATCTTCTTCTAGCAACTGTAATGCAGGGATCTCGAGGTGAGTGGGCAGGATGGCCTCCTTACCGTAGACCAGAGCATAAGGCGAAGTCTTAATTGACCTCTTAACAGAAACCCGATCGGCCCACAAGGCCCGATCCAGAAGGAGGTGCCAAGTTCTTTTGTTTTGATCGATCAGCTTTCTCAATATCCTCAACAGGGTTTTGTTAGTGGATTCTACCAATCCATTCCCCTGAGGGTAATAATTGGAAGATACCTTGTGATATATCCCATACTTGTATAGGAACTCATTGATTTTTGTGCCTGTGAAGCCAGGACCATTATCTATAATAATTGCTTCGGGGATGCCGAAGCGGGTAATCAATCCTTCCAGGAAGGCGACCACAGTATCTTGATCGGCATGTTTTGTGGGAACTGCCTCGGCCCACCTGGTGAAGTAATCCGTCACAGTCAGAATGAATTTGTGCCCAGCGGAGGAGTTTGGCGATATGGCTCCTACGAAATCTAGTCCCCATTGCTGAAAGGGGGCCTCCACTTGTATCGGTCGGAGTGGCATCGAAGCATTTCTGCTTCGATCGGCGAATTTTTGGCATTGCTCGCACCTTCGACAAACGGAGAAGGCATCGACAAAGAGGGTGGGCCAATAGTAACCCGCCTTGATTATTTTTAGCGTCGTCGCCCTTCCAGCAAAGTGTCCTCCAGATAATCCTGAATGAAATTCGCCCAGGATTCTCCTCTTGTCATCATCTTTTATGCATCTGAGGAGGACGCCGTCAATGTTCCTAAAAAATAGGCCTTCTGGGCGCATAGCGTATCGGGCGGACCGCATCCTAAAATGTCTCCGCTGCGAAGTATTCAAATGCGAGGGGCATCTACCGATGTTGAAATATTCCACTATCTCGCTAACCCAATCTCTCTCGGCCTCTTCCTGATTAGCGAGGCATTCTCCTGTTGGCAAGTCCTCCGACTGACAGTCTGTTATTTCGGCCGTTGCGTTCTTCGCCAGCTCTTGACATAGTGCGCGGCCGTGAACCAGCTTGGTGGGCTTGATCTCAATATCGAACTCTTGGATTTTGCTTACCCAACCAGCTCTCTTGCTTCCCAGTTCCCCTTGAATAATGAAACTACGCACGTCGGGGTGAATGACGAAGACTGTGGTTCGACTCTGAGAGATGAACTGTTTGAATTTTTTGAGAGACTTCATTACTGCATGCACTTGACGCTCGATGAAATTGTACTTTTCTTCATGGGGATTGATTATCTGGCTAAGGAACGCGATGGGACGTTCCTCTCCATCTTCCCCCTTTTGCGTTAAAACCGCGGCATAGCTTTCAGGTTCTCCTATTGCATACAGGATAAAATCTCGGCTGTAGTCGGGGTTGATCAAGACTGGTGCCTAAACAATTCGGGCCTTGATTTCTTTGAATGCTTTCCTCCTCTCTTCTATCCGGACAAATTTTGCGCCCTTCTTTAAAAGCTCAGACATCGGCTTAACGACCCGGGCGAAGTCTGGGACAAACTTCCTTACGAAGTTAATCTGACCAAAGAAAGATTGAAGGCCCTTTTTATCTGCTGGGATTGGGAGCTTCATCAGAGCTTCGGCTCTGTCAGGATCCACGGTGAGACCCTTTTCTAAAATTGCATGTCCCAGCAGCTTTCCTTCGCTGACTGCGAAGATAGACTTTTTTGGATTGATTGAGATGCCAAATTCTCGGCATTTTTCAAAAATTTGTTGAAGATGTTCTGGGTGGTTTTCTCTCTTTCGGGAGAAGACGGTCATGTCATCCAAATAGATAACGATAACCTTGTTCAGAAGCTCGCCAAAAGCTAGGTCCATTGCCCTCTGGAAAGTAGCTCCCGCATTCGAGAGGCCAAAAGGCATTCGCTGGTAGGCGAATGTGCCCCACTTGGTTGTGAACGCGGTCTTATGCTGATCTTCGTCCCTGACCCAGATCTGATTATATCCGGAGAAACCATCAAGCAGGGAGAATCGTTGAGCTCCAGCCATCGAATGCAAGATCTGATCGATCTGTGGGAGAGGATAGTGGTCCTTGAGGGAAGCATGATTCAGGTTGCGGAAGTCCACGCATAACCGGATGTCTCCATTCTTTTTTTGACAGGGACCAAGTTCGCTACCCAGGAAGAATGCTTGATGGGATAAATGATCTTTGCTTCGAGCATCTTTAGCAGTTCGGCCCTCATCAGGACCTCGATCTTTGGATTGACCGGCCTTTGCTTCTGTCGAAAAGGTTTGGCCCCTTCTTGTAATTCGATTGTATGTTGGATTAGTTGCCGATCATATCCCTTGAGATCGTGATAAGACCAAGCCACGATATCTGGGTACTTCTTACACAAACATCGGATCCGTTCCTTTTCTTTCGAGGTACAATCGGTCCCGACCTTTATTACTTTCCCAGGTTCCAGTTCTAAATCTTGATATTGTTGTGCGCTGATCTGGATCCTGTGAGAGAGCGATCGATCATTTTGATCGAAAAGGCTTTCAAGCATGATCAATCCCTTGGGAACGTGGTTGTTCTTCAACTGGACCAATCCTTCATATTCTTCCTCATCCGGGCTTCGGTCCTCGACCGTAGCGGCTTCTTGGATCATGAAATTGATGATCTGCTCGTCGTTGTCAAAAACTTGCCAGTGTAAATCTCTGTCGGGGACAGAGGGTCTATAGATCATCCTTACGGCCTTCGGCTTATGCACCATATCATCCACTGGAGAATATCGGGCTGCGATGGATGCTAAGACATCTGCATGTCGATTCTTTTCTCGTGGAACAGACTGTAAATTGAGGGATTCAAACTGGTCAAACAGGTCCTATACCCTATTGCGGTATGATTTAAGATAGTGCTTCTTTGAAGAGCATCTGTTGGTAACCTGGTTGCAAACTAGTTCGGAATCGTCGAAGATTTGAAGATGCCTTATGCCTAACTTGTCGGCTTTCTTGAGTCCCAAGCACAAGGCTTCATACTCTGCTGCATTGTTGGTGCAGCTCCATGTCAATCGGTAGCAATATTCCTTTTGCTCACCGGACGGCGAAATCAGAAGGATTCCTGCCCCGACGTCGTTTTTGCATCGGGCACCGTCGAAGAACAATTTCCATAGTCCTTCTTGAGCAAAAACTTTTCCTTCCCTTTTAGCTGGTTTCTCGGACTTGGCGATGGTGTAGCACCCCACCTCAGTTTCTATCATGGCATTGAAATCTGCCAATGAAAATTCATCTTCACAACACAACTGTGTGAGGGATTCCTGGACCAAATCCACGTGCTCTAGTTCCTCCGCGATCGTATGCACAGGGCCACTGCTTTCTTCTTCGGACATCTTCTCAACCAGGAACGTAGAAGGCTTTTCATTATAGATCTTCACCTTCTTCCCTTTGAAGGGGATCTCCAGATGAGTGTAGTCCATGGACAGATATCCGCCCAGCTTTGCCGTGAATTCTCTTGACAAGCACATGCTGAAGTAAGGCTCAAGGTCCACGACTACCACCTCTTGTATGACTATGATTTGAGGTGTCTTATGTAGCCGAATAGGAATATCTTTGATGACACCTACAGTCTTCATTGGGGTACCGTCCAACCTGGAGGACTCCGTGACTGCTTCGTGTGTACTCCATGCCTATTTCTTCGCATACCGCCTTCGGCATTACTGTCGTCGTAGCTCCAGAATCTATCATACGGTTATGCACGATATACCCTTCCATTTGTAAGGATAAGTAGAACGGTGGTGGTCTATTTTTCCCCATGATGGACGCGGATAGGGTCTGCACCAGGGCGGGTGGCTCTGCCTTCCTTGTATTGATCCTCTTCAATGACTCTTGCAACAGGTCCACTTGTCCAGGGAGTTGCAGAGCATCATACAGACTGATCTTGGCTGGGATCCTCTTCAACTCTTCTACAATGTTGTAGGCTGGGGAGCTATGCACCTCAGGTTCCTTTCTTGGTTCGTACTTGGTGCGATATTGCTCTGTTGCTTCGACCCTTTGTCGCTTGGTGAGCGAGGGAAACTTGAGCTTCTCCTTAGCCTGTTCTTTGGTCTCCACCTGAGGTGGTTCGGCAGTGGCCTTTTGGGCCTTTTCCTTGACCGAAGCTGGCGGAGGAGCTTCGCTCGGGGCCGAAGAGGATGGTTGTCCTTTTTCAAATCGAGCGTGTACCTTCAAAGGAGCCATCTGAGTAGCATCCACCTCTATCGACCTTTTACCTCCCCTGGTAAGGACTGCGATTGGCTCTTCCTCGTCGATTGACAAGTTCTGATCCAATTGTCTGATGACATTGACTTGACCGCCTTGACTACTGCTTGTTAGCATCTGCACGTAGTGTTGATGCAACATGCATGTATTTTCCTCGTGAGGATCATTACACGTAGAGCACCAGTATACATGATCGGAAGTGCTTGGGACTTCTTCTATCGCAGCATTTCTTGTCGAAGCTTTCCCTTGATGGACCGCTTGATCTTTGGTAAGTGTGGGCATGGGATAAGACCTTCTTGGTAGAAACTCTTGTTGCGCTTGCTTCTTCTTGACAACGGTCATGTCGTTGGACAAGGTCTGCACCGTGGCATTTAACGATTGCATTTCTTGCAATATCTTGGCTTGCATATCATCGGCCTTGGGAACTGATGGTAAAGAAGCCATGGTCGGTATCGGAGGTAGGGCGGGATGTTGAAGGGGTGCTGGCAACATCGGAAATGTTGGGGTGATAGTGGGGGGCATGGTTGAAAACATGGGGAAATGTATCTGTGGAGCCGTGATCTATGACACAACAGGATTCGGGTTCCAAGATGAGATCGGATATGCAGGGATTGCAGAAATCTATGGAGCGACTGCGCTCGCGTACTGGGCTTGAAGGAACTCGGGGAGTATGGGCATTGGCATTCTCTGAGGGAGTTTGCCTACGGCTATGAGGTCCGTTTCTGCTTTCTTGGCTAACCCATACAACTCTGGAAAGGTATTGACATTGGAGTACCTTATCATAAGGCCGATATCAGGATTGAAGGCCCGAAGGAAGTAGTACGTCGTGGCTTCATCAGCTGGGCGAAGTCCAACTGGGACTCTTTGCCAGGTTCGGGCGAACCTAACATTGAAGTCTGCAATTTCTTCTTGCGGATGTCTTTGGATCGAAGTGAATTGCTGTAGAAGAGAAGTTGGATCGGCGGACTCGTTGAAACCTTGCATCAACTGCCCGGCCAACTGGTCCCATCCCGTAATAGTGCCGGGTGGCAGAGATCTGTACTAATAGAGGAGCTTTCCTCTAAGGGAGAGAACCAGGAGCTTCACCATCACTCGCTCTTCTGTGATATCGTGGATTGCCGCCAGGGAAATGATGTCCTGGATATGCTCCAGAGTAGTCTTTCCGGTTCCGTCGAACGTCGGGAGCTTTTTGATTGCAGCAAGTGGAACTTGCCCTTGGCCCGCAAGATTCAACGGTGACGAAGAATTCCATGCTGGAAATAATCTGGGCGGCGGTTGCTGCTGCATTTGTTGTTGTTGTTGTTGTTGTTGTTGTGCCATATTTGTGCCTGGGTTCTATGGAACAGAAGTCCCCGAAGTCCCTCTTGGGTTGCTTGTCGAAAGGCCAAAGGGAACGGAGGCACTAGGATGCTTCGGTGAGTTGGGAGGATTCGGAGGAAAACTAGTTGCTGTGCTATCGAAAGTTAGGCCTTGCTCGTCAATAGCAGCCTCTTGCGAGGATGTCCCACGTAAGAGATATTCGGGGGTAACTAACCTAGAGCGTTCCCGCAGGCGTCAATATCAAGCTCAAAGAAATTGGTTTCCTCGCCTCTATTCCTAACTCTCCATCTTGTTTGCATGAAGGCACGGGCTTTAGTACTGGTCTTTACGACTTGAAGATTCTCGGGTAAAACAAAGTCGCCAGATGCTAAGAGTCTCTTAGTAATGAGAGCATCGATTCTCACTACTACTCAGGGGATGAGACTGACCAGGTCTCACCGAAAACTTGTTAGAACTACTGGCTCCGGTGAAGACGGGCTAGGGATTTTCTCAAATATGGGACCTTGAGTCCCACCGGGCGTGCCAAAAATTGTTGGTCATCAAATCCGCATAGGAAAGGACTTTCGGTGGGTTTGCGTGCCCTGGACCTGCGACCAACATTGAAAGGCCGAGAGGAAGAGATGCCCCTCGTGCCAATCTTTGGAGAAAGGCCGGCTCCTATACTAATCTACTTTTGGGGTTTGAGATAAGAGTGCAGGAAAGAAATAAAAGGAGTTCGGGTTAGAGAAAGAAATAAAAAAGGATAAGGGTTAGAGATTGATGATTTAAGGTGGGGAAGAACAGGAAGCACGATCACTCACTAATAACTCAAATAGCAGCAAAAAACACCAAGAACAGACGAAAGAAACGAAGTGCCGAACTTCCTATGTATCCTCTGGACGGGTTCGCAGGGTTCTCCTCTCTCTCTCGCTGGAATTCAGAGTTCAGAGTAACAACGATTAAGAAGAGGGAATAACAGAAACCTCGATCCACCAGGCAACATAAAAGAAAATGACAAAGCGTTTTTCCTCTCCTATGTATCCTTCAGGGCGAATTTTAGGGTACAGTTCCCAATCGCACACCGGATTCAGGATTCAGAGTCTCAATATACGAGTGCAAACAGACAAAAGAATTAAGCACAGAAGGCAACATAAAAGAGAGAAATAGAGCATAAAAATCTTTAGTATTAGACGCAGGACATTGAGTTACAACAGCTTTCTAGCAGAAAGTTCCCCCCCCTTTTACATTGCAAAGCTTGGGTTTTTATAGAGGACCCGACCCTCTGAATCATTATTACAAAATCGGCGGAGTACGCCCTCGGGCCCTGAGAAATCGGCTCCTCGCTGCTGCTGCGGATGACTTCTCAAATCGGCTACCAAAACTGGTAATGGTGACCGAGTCAACCGGGGAAAGATGCATTAAATGAGCCACCTGGGTGTCCTCGGATTGCAGGTGCGGTGTTCGAGTGGCGGCCATGCTTGTCTGGGCTCTCCTTCTCGGACCGACACTTCGCATCCAATTGCCTAAAAATGAGCGAAGCGGGCTTATCGGGCAAGAAAATATGCATTTATGAGGCTTCTCTGACTGCCTCAGGAAAAATGCCCAACTCGGGAAGCGTTCCTAGAAAGCGCCTCGCTGATTTTTGCTTCGCAAAATTACTTCGGGGGCGTGGAGTGCCGAAGCCGATCTCTTTCTATCCTTCGCTGCTTCGCTGGCAAAACTGCTTTGGCGATAGGTCGGGACAAACGCTTCGGGCCGATCTTCTTTTGAAAAGGCGGTTCGGGGGAGTTTCGACCGAAACACTTTCTCGACCTCTACTGCTTCGGGTGAAAACTGGCCGAAGTGGATTTTAGAAATACTTCGGGCCCGAAGTAATTTCCTTGCCTTAGTTGATTCGGCCTATCTTTTCTTCCTCGACGAAGTTGTTTGAATGCTGCTTCGCAAAACTTTCGCCCGAAGCGGCTGTCAAAAATGTTTCGGGTGCGAAGCGTTATCTTTGTATCTTCGGCAAACTTCTCGCCCGAAGTAATGATTTGAAGCGCTTCGGGCCCGAAGTTCTTTTCTTTTCATTTTGTCCACCAGGGGGCGATAGGGAAAACCAAAATTGCTATAACTTATAAATAAAAGAAAACTTTCAAGAAAACAAATATTGTACAAAGTTTCAATTTTTCTGCCCCTTGGTGGAATGTGACAATATTGTCAACAAGTGAGGCCAAACAAAAAATCGCAGGGATTATAACAAATGTTAGATACGATGATTTAGAGAGTGAGGAAGATGTTACAATCCAATAGACGGTACAATCATTCTGAAGGATATTTGACAAATTGTTTAAAGAGGTGAAAGGGAAAGTCAAGCAAGATTAGAAAGACATTTGGTGTACATATTGCAAGTATGAAGGTCACACGAATATGGCTTATCCTCGTAATTATTATTAGCACATTTGCAATGTGCTTGGACATGAAGTGATACAATATTCATTTAAAGCAAAGGTGTGTCCATAGGTTCTCTCTATCCAAGAATAGGAGGAGAAACTAAAACCTCAAGTAAGTGGCCAACAAGCCACTAGTGGCAATTATAGGAATAATCATAGGGGGGTAGATAGTATCAAGGCAATTGACAAGGAGGACAGAGTCACTTGCAGTATAATTTAGATGGGATACCAATCATACAATGTTGCAATTGCTAGGAGTGGGGGCATTTTACAAAGAACTGTATGGCACCCTAGAAGCAGGAGATATAACAAATAAACACTACACACATGTGTATATGGTATGGTCCAGGGAACCACAAGGAAGCTAATTATCCAAAGCAGACAAGTCCTAGTAACCTGTAGAACGTGAATTTTTTGGACATAGAGTTACCTCCAGTTAGTGAGAAGACCGAATAAGTACTAGTCATAACAAGGAATCAGGCTAGGAAAGACAAGTATCTGAAACCAATAAAAGAAAATAAGTGATGTCAAGTGGCAAAGAAGGTGCTTGACGAAGAAGCAAAGAAGGCAAAATAATTAAGAATATAGGATGAAAAAGAGTTAAAGAAACCATTAGAAGACACAGTGGTTGTGCAAAATTTGGCAGCATAAGTATTAAATAGCACAAGTATTAAATACAATCATTGAAATTAATATGGCAAGCTTGTTAGAAGCCATCACATCATTGCATAAAGAGATGTCCGAAGATTTGAAAAATGATAAGGTGATGGAGGTAGAAAGACAACCAATTAAAGAAGAGGAACAAAAGAATTATTTTATGCACCCAACCATATTGATGATTGATGTCGAGAAGAAACTTGCATTAGTCCACATCAAAATCTGAGGGCACAAATTGATGCAAGTCATAGTAGATGGAGGATCTAGCATTAATGTGCTACCTGAGAAGACTTGGAAAGAACTTGGTACTTCATCCTTATGGGAACCTAGCTTTCAGTTATATGGTGTCGACCAGTATGGAATAGAGACAAAGGGTGTCTTAACTGCACAAGTTAAAATAGCTGACCAAGATTTTATCTTGGATTTCATTGTGATTACAATGCAAAAGCTGATATACAATGCCTTATTGGGGAGAGGATGGCTAAGAATAGCCAAGGTTAATCACAACTGGGAAAATGATCAAATCACCTTTAAGAAAGGACAACATAAATATATGATCAACTTGAATAACTAGAGGATCAATGAGGATATAGCCATGACTGATGAGTCAGGTAGTTCTTCTAGTGACGAGGGTTATGAACCCAATGAAGAAGGGATGCTATACCTAGAAGACTATAGCAAAGATGAAACTTGATCTGATATTGAACTAATCCATTTGTATATAGAGGAGTATGAGGTTTTTTAGTCAACCTACCTTTGTATTAACACAGAGGAGACCATAAAAAAATAAGATGAGATGAAGGTCAGCTCAAAACCTAAGAAAGAGGAAGTGGAGAAATGGTCATTCCCTAGGAGCTTTACAGAATACATGGTAGGATATGCTGAAATTGATGTGAGACTAGTGAATCTAAGAATATGGAAAATGTAGTGATGAAACATACATACATTAAGTATGAAGGACCTCATATGGTGGGTGTAAACCTAGGAACAGAAGGAGAGCTTAGGATGATCCATTGTGGCGATGACTGGGACCCAATACTAAAAGAAACAACTTTTAAGATATTCTTGGAGTACAAGGATATCTTTGCATGGACGTATAAGGACCTAAAGGGGTACCACCTGAGCTATGTGTCCACAAGAATATGCTAATACTTGGGGTATAGCCAGTGAGAAGAAGACTGTATAGGATGAATCCTAAGTATGTCACATTGGTAAATGCATAAATTAAAAAGATGTTAGAGGTAGACATCATTTTTAGAGTCACTACTAGTGAATGGGTTTCACCTATTGTGGTCACCCTGAATAGGGAGGTTGATAAAATCTAAATATACATAGAATTCAGGAGTCTGAATGCAGTAACGATTAAAAATCCCTTCCCTATTCTCTTTACAGACTCAATTCTAGAAGACGTCGTAGGATATGAAATGTATACATTCTTGGATGGGTTTTCAAGGTATAACCAAATAAGCATCATCAAAGAGGATAAGTTGAAGACCATATTTATCATGGAGAATGAAATCTATGCATATAATCAAATGCTATTTGGGCTATGTAACACCCCTACCACATTTTAGCCTATTATTCTGTACATCTTTAATCAACTAGCCACACGAAATTTCAAGGTATTCCTGGATGATTGGTCCACATACAAGAATATCAAAGATCATTTACCTGGTCTTAGTGAGTGCATGAGTAGGTGTAGGAATGCACAAATCTACCTAAATCTAGCAAAGTTTTTTTTGATGGTTCCGTACGGGAAACTGTTGGGACATATAGTGTGCAACGAAGGATTGAATATCGATCCTAATAAAACTTGTGTTATACTACACATGGATGAGCCATATGATGTGAGCTCTTTAAAAACCTTCCTTGTATCTATGGGATACTATCAAAGGTTTATCAAAAATTATGCGCACGTGTCCTACCCACTAGATTCTCTAGCCAAGAAGAATATTCCCTTTAGATGGACGAAGGAGCACCAAGGAGCCTTTGAGGAGTTAAAGGCTAAGCTGGTCAGTAGTCCCATTTTGGTGTTCTTGAATTGGGATAAAGAGTTCCATGTCCATATTGATACCTCAAACTTTGCAGTCGGATGTGCATTAGCACATGAAGGATAGTTTAGGCTGGATCAACCTATATTTTTTGCAAGCTGTCTATTATCAAGGGTGAAAAGAAACTATAGTACAATGGAGCAAGAAGCTCTAGGTATGGTATATGTAGTACAAAATTTTAGGCATTACCTATTGGTGAACCCTTTTTCCTTCTATGTAGATCATCAGACTTTGTTGTACTTAATAAATAAGCAAGTTATCTAAGGATGAGTCAACAAGTGGCTCATCACTCTACAAGAATTCATATTTTGAGTAGTGGTGTGACCTAGTAAGAAGCATGTGATTACAAACCAGTTGTCTCAAATATGATTAGGAGAACCTATAAGAATAGAGATTCCATATGAATTCCCTAATGCTTAGTTGTTCACAATCAACGTTGTGCCATCATGGTACAAGTTGATTGGGCAATACCTATCCATGGGGGAGTTTCCACAAGAGTTGACGATAGCAAAGAAGAAGAAAGTAGTTCTAAAATCAGCACCTTTTTAGTTAATAGTAGGATTGCTATACAAATTGGGTATCGATGGTATCCTAAGAAGATGTGTAATGGAAAAGGAAATTAAAGTAACATTGAAAGAAACTTATGAAGGATTGGTAGGAGAACATATGCGACCTGATGCCACTACTCAAAAAGTGCTCCTAGTAGGATTATGGTGGCCCACGGTGTATAATGATGCAAAAGAATACATAAGAGCATGTGACACTTGCCAGAGAGCAAGACAGCCAGTACGTATAAACTTCATGCCATTACATCCATCACAACCCCAGGAGTTATTTAAAATATGAGAGTTGGAATTTGTGGGATTGCTAAGAACTACTCATAGGGGAAAGTATCAGTATATCATGGTAGCCACTGAATAACTAATGAAATGGGTTGAGGCATGGGCACTACCAGATAACTCAACAAAAAGTACATCACGATTCTTGTAAAAACAAGTAATTACAAGATTTGACATCCCACTACAAAGAACGAGTGATCGCAGAGGTCACTTTGTGAATGAGATCATTAAAATGTTGATGATTGAATTTAGGATTTGACACTCCTTGTGTAATCCATATTACCCAAGAGCTAATGGACAGGCGAAAATGACTAACAAGGTATTAGTGTCAACATTATATAAAACTTATATAATATAGGGAGCATATTGGGAGGAAAGGTTACCATCTGTTCTTTGGGTATATCGAACAACCTTTAAGCCAACGATAGACCATACACCATTTTAGCTAATGTATGGTCAAGAGGTAGTAGTGCCAGTAAAATTATTGGTACCAAGCTTACGAATAGTTGTGGAGCATCACTTAGGTGACCAAGAGAGTATGGAAGAATGACTAACGACACTGATCATGTTGGATGAGAGAAAATTTATGGCACAATGGGCAATTGAAGTGGCCTAGAAAAGAAGCAAGTTATGGCATGACAAGCATCTTAGGAAATTAGAACTCAAGTTGGGTGACTTAGTTCTAAATTTTAATGGGATAGAAGTACAAAATACTATAAATAGTTCAAAGTTAAAGCCATACAAAGTATAGTGTATGTTTATCACTGCAAAAGAAGTTGAACAAAGACAACAAGTCCAGTCCGACAACCAACAACACAGAATTCAAGGCCCACCAAGGGAGGACCTTGATATGGACTCACATGCCTATTCATAGAAGGGGAGGAGATAGGACCAATTATCAAACAAGAAGATTTACTACCTTGACCCAGTGAGAGAAGGAGTAAACGAGTACATGTAAGGTTTACAGATGGGACTGGAAGGCTTGAGGAAGAATATGAAAGAGGAATTATACAAGGGAAAGAAGGAATCCAGAGGATCAAGGGATGGTGTATCTATAGTTGGAGTATAGGAAATTATCCCAACCATAAAAATATTGAAGAAGAATGAGATTAATGGTCCGATATGCGGACAAGATGAATAACTTTGATATGGAAGCTCTAGAAGATATAGGAGGTGACACTATGGAGGAAGAGCTCATAAAATTCTCTCCATTAGCTTAGATAGGACTATTGCAACAAAGAATGTGATACCATATCCAATAGTTTCAAGAGGAGTATGAAACATTGCAAGGTCACACTGCAAGACTTCAAGAACAAACTATCTAAGACTTAGATGATATGATACAAATTATGAAGGAGCAAAGAGCAGTGAGGTCACAGGAAGTAGAAGTCAAGGGGAAAGAACATGAGATGACACCACAAGTTAGTAGTGCATGCAATTATGGTGCAAGTATGATTAGGGGAGAAAAATTACAAAGAACACCTCATGGAATATCTAACGACCTGTCAATAGAAAAAGAACATGAGGATATATCTTGGCAAGACATTGAGGAAGACATTACACCACCTAGACCACAAGGCAATATACATAAGGATTCAAGTGAATCTAGTTATGGAGATATGCCTTGGATAGTAAGAGAAATTTTTTTGACATTGGTGATGAGGACTTATTAGAACTACCAACAGGTTAGGTGCGGTCTGACCCTGAGACCTACGCAATCGCCTATCGACAATTGAGGCAACAAAGGATAGAAGTACGAAGACTACAAAGATTAATGACCTTGCCAATAAATTGGTTGGAAAAAAGATATGGCGATCACAATGATTCAAGTTCTGAGTCCAATTTCTTGAAACCATATAGGGAGACTCTGGAAAATATATCTCCATAATAATGTTGGAAGCAAAGGCGATGGACACACCTACTATTACGTGTAGATCATAGAATGACAACACTACAAAAGTTGTCACCTAGAACACAAAGAAATGAAGGTCACTTGGATAATATTGAATTCATGGATATAAATCCTGACAGGAACCAACAAGAACCCCCAAGAAAATAACAAGGCCATAGAGGGGGAGTACGCCCACTAAATACGGGGAGGGGTAGAGGAGATATTCCACCTAGAGGAGGTAGATGTTGAGGAAGGATTCAACCCCCTACTCCTAGATGGCCGAACGATACACCATTGGCCTATTTGAATTGGACCAGGAACCTATAAGGCATCCCCTGGTTGAGAGGGATTATACCCAACCTAAGAGGAAGACAACCATGGGGACGACTTCCACCGAACTGACCCTGACCAAGAAGAGGGGAAATCAAAAGAGGATGGATCCAGGAAATGAAAGTCCTAGGAAATATTCACAAAGGTCCTATACCAAGAGGATAAGGTTGAGGAAGATCTATGCAAGTAAGAGTCCTTACCGATAGAGGACGAGTACATTTCATTGATGAAAGGAATCCAAGACTATAAAGAACTCGCTCACCAAGTTTGAAAGTTGATTTGATACAAGGAGATAGATATAGGAGTCACTCAAATGATGTTAGACCAATAAGAGCAACCTTACCTTGTGATCAATCCACTGAGAGATGAGAAGTATTACCTCGAGGGAGTCCTACAAATTGTAATTGCATGATTCTTAAATGTACACATGACAATAAAAGATAAGGAGATCGAATAGAGGGTCAGTTGGCACCTAATAACATGATTAACCATAGTGTGGAAGTGGGCAACCCAAGTGACGACTTGATAGATGGAATCATGCAAGTGAATGTCACTATACAATTCCTTCTATGGTAAGCATCAAAATAGTTATTGAAAAAAATAGGAAATTATCTTAATTGTGAAAATTCTTCGAAATGCAATTAAGATGGAAGGGGTTGAAAACCGAAAATGACGGTCCCTTTTTAAAAAAAAGAGAGAAAAGAGAAAAAATAAATTATATTAATTGTGAAAATTCTTTGGGATGCAATTAAGACAAAGGATGGTTGAAAATCAGTAAAATACAGTCCCCCCTAGGAAAAAAATAAAAAAATAAAAAGAAAAAGAAAAAGAAAAGAAAAAGAACAAGAAATAAAAGAGGCAAGAAAAGGACAAAATAGGGAAAATGATAAAATCACATTGCACCAGAATACGAGTTTTCAATTATAAATGCAGAGGAGCTAAGGTGGCATAATTTAAGCATTGAGATGTTAGGGTTTATAAAATTATATAAAGCAAGCGCCATGCAACAATTTCCTTTCTCGCTCGTAGATTGTACAAGGCAACACTAGAATTTTGGAGAATTGAAGGCAAAAAGGGTGCAACTGAAGAAATTTCCACATGGGAAATTGAAATACACTAAGTTACTCCATTATTTCATGACCCATTTTAATTGTGCACCACAAGGATTTTTGTTTTCAGAGAAGCAAACCGTTGGAGGAAAAATCTACTAAAATTAGGGTTTTTACTTCGAAAAAAGTAGTTTTTTTAGAAATCGAGTTGTAGGTGGAGAAAATATATTGTACAAGTGAGGGTTTAAGGAAAGAAAGCACCCAAGTGAACCCTTAGTGCATAAAAAGTGGAGCTAGGGTTTGATTTTCTAGAAATAGGGAAGAATGAGATTGTAGGAAGACAAAATAGCAAACCCTAGCATAGTAAATCAACCATAAAAGCATGGAAACATTTTTCTAAGTCTGCATGTGTGAAAAGGAGGAAAATATAGCCGTAAAATGCTACCATATTGCCAAGAAAATCCATTTCAAGGAGGATTGCATCAAGTAAAGGGAAAAATTGCATGAACCCCATCGAAATTGCACCAAAAGGAGAGATTGGAGGTTTTCGGTAAATGGGTTTCATAGAAATCGTACCAATTGGAGAAAAATGAGGGTTTTGATCAAGTGATATTTTTTATGGTTGTATGTATGATTTGGAAGTGAGCTTGTACAATTGGGAAGTAAATTGAACAATTTTTAGGCTCTCGTAGACCTGATTTATGCAATTTTGAACAAATTGTATAGAATTTTCCATAGTAGTATGGACCTTGGTGAGGTTGTATGAAAGGGAGGTGCCCATGTATGATTTGACAATAGTTGGTATGATTTTGGAGTGATCTTGTATGATTTGAAGCACCAATTGTGTGATTTGTTGCAAGTGTACAGAAACCTATGGAAGGTGATCGTACAATATGTGGAATATGTTTACAAGAGAATGGAGTATGATTGGGGAACATAATTATGGGAACATATACAGTAGTCACTTATAGTGAAGAGGAAAATATTCTCCATGACCTTTCATGCCATTGCACTTTTATTGGATGCCATATAGGGAATGGAAATTCATTTCCCAAGTAGGACCCAACCGTAGGAAATAACATCTGGGCAGCCTACCATACTGCAATGGGTAAAGACTGTACCTCTACCAAAGGCCAATCTAGATAAATAAAGGCTAAGAAGAGTACAAAGCAACCAAAACCCCTGATGCAAGACAAGTATGAGATTGCATTTGATGAGGATGTCCATCCATAGAGAAAGAGAAGAAGACAGTTGAAACTGACCTTGGAACAATAGGCCCAAGCCCACAAGTTGTGAGAGCAATATAGCTCTTTTGAAGAGGAAGAGAGAGTAGAGTAGCAATCTAGCCCTATATGAATTTATACATGATGACAAAGGAAGAAACATGTGAAGTTCATATAAAAAGTACAACCGAAACTAGCACTAGAGGAAAGGTACTGTGGTTTGGAGGGATTAGACTTGCTGAATTTTAAGATACCAGGTATGGAAGGAATGGGAAGAACAATGGGATCCCCAAAATTACTCCAGAACTCTAATTTTGAACTTCTAGATTCATCCAGATATTTGACTAGAACGACAGTAGTACCACTAGTTTTAAAAGCAAAAACCGTGCTGGAGGTTCCATTGGAATAACCCAAAGAGAAAGAAAATAAAAATTGCGATGAGAGGTGGTCACATTCAGTGGGAGTAGATAAATGCATAGGTACCATAGGAAGAGCCCACTCCTGACCAAAAATTTACAACTCAAAAGGGAGTGCACCTGAACCCACAAGAGGAAGGGGTGACAAAAGTGCAACAAGAGGACTTGCCTAAGTCGTAGGAGGAAGTCTAAGTACCAATGGAAGAGCAAAAATCTCAAAAGAAATTATTAATGTTTTGGAGACACAATCATCAAAAAAATAAGAGATGAGTAAGGTGGTAGCACATAGTCCGCTACCAAAAGAAAAAGTAACCAGCATGACTAAGGAAGTCAAAGGAAGTTCTCATCCTCAGGTAGAAGAAGAGGAAGGACAGATCCCACCACAAGAGAATATCGAGGAGCTTTGTACATGATTTTTGGTGGAAGTACCTCGCTTTAATAATGTAGAGGATGGGGATGAAAATAATGATGAGTATGTGGAACACTTCTTATGATAGGCCAGTGAAATATTAACTAGTTCCAGGTTACAATTTTGCATTGGTGGCATTGGGTAGTTAAAGAAGTGGAGGGAGCAAACCTTCACAAAATTAGAAAAGATTGTGGAATGGGTGTGAAATGAGGATTGTACAAGGTAGGTAGCACACATCCATTCACAAAATCCATGGTTATTCCCTGGGGGAGACGTAACAATTATATTTAGAAAATAAGATTTATCGAAGGGAGTGAAGACCAACTATCACACAATTCCACATATGTATCTGGATAGGAAATACTGTAAGACTTGTCCATTGAATATAGTGGATACAAAATTTTTAAGAGTACCTCCATAATTGGCTTTCACTCCAAGGAAATTTAATTTTCTAACTTACTAGATCGAGTGGCTTGGTTTGGGACTTGAGAAGATTTATCAAGCAAAAGAAGCACAACGAGAGGAAGTAGAAGCTAATCGATAGGAGATGATTGCGATGGAGGAAACTTTTACCCCCCAACAAGACAATGGCTGAGGAAAGAATGAAGAAGGTAGAAACAGAGTTGGAAAGCATGAAGTAGGCATACGAGGATAAGCTATGCTCACAAGAGGTAAAAAATAACTTGTGATCCAACAAGAAGAGCACACAAAGCAGTTGGAGGTCCAACTGGCAGCACAAAATGAATAGTTGGTCAACTAGGTAAATCAATTGAAAATAGCAGAGGAACAACTGTAGGAAAAGGATCGTAAGATCAAAGAGATGGCCAAGGATTCCAAGTGCTATAATAAAATTATTATGGATCATAAGGCCCGACTGGCGGTTAAGGATGAGAATATGGTGGCTTGTGAAGCCGATATTCATCAGAACCTGCAGGTTATTATCAAGAAGAATGAGAATTTAGCCATAGCATCCAAAACAAAAGCTTGATTGAAAAAAAAATATGCAAGGGATAATCCAAGCATGAAAAGGAGCTAAGAGCATTACTATCTATTGCAGAAGAGAAAGCTAATGAGTACGAGTTGAAATCCCTAGAATTTAGCCAATATGCAGCTCGCTTGAAGGAGTAGCGTGTTGCCTTGTATTATCAGCTTGTAGAATATCAGAAGGGTGCATCGACAAAAACAAATAAGACTAATACGGTGAGGACATCATCTAATTTAAAGGGGAGGACAAATGTGGGTAGCAAATCCACCTCCTAGAAGAAGTGATCTTTGGATTTGCACAGTTTTGTTTAGTTTTGCTCAATTTTGATTAAAATGTACAAGTAGGAGCAAAACATACAAGGTTGCAAATGTATGAAATGAAATGTAAATGAAATTAGGTGAAACGTACATTTGGAGTGAATTTGATAAAAATCAAATTAGACCTTAGTAAACCTTGTAAAATATTATTTTGGAGTTAGTTTGGGAAGGCAGTTGTAAATATTGCGATGCTTTAGAAACCACTTTGGAATGGTCTGGGCATGCATTATATAGCCCCCATTAATTTTTTGGTTGTTCTATTCATTTATGTTTGATTGATAGTTCATTCATGTTTATTCATGTTCGTTCATACTCGTACGTAGTTCATTGTTGGTTATTGATTGAGGGTTCATTTATGTGATTGTTGAGCAGAATTATTGTTCATTGTTAGGATTATAATGAAGTATGGAAGATATATACAAGGATATTGATAATATGAATATGATAGTAATTTTCCTCATTTCCTTATCTTTGTGAATTCCATTGTATGTTTTGTATGTTGCAAGTTGATTAGATAATGTTTACTACTTATTTTGCTATGAGAATGTATGGAATTATCTTGTGAATGATCTTGGTTACCTACAGACTTGGTGTGAAGGATGGGATTGATTATCTAGAGAGTTAAAACCATAATTTAATGTTTCCAAGCAGTTGTACGATCTCTGAAATCATCCATGTTGAACCCAACTTATTGCTAAAGACTTAGGGTTTGCATGTTGTGGAGAACTAGAGCAATTGAGGCATAGAAATATCCCAAAATATATATTGAAAGTATTGGTGATACAAGGTTATAGATCTGGATATTAGTTGCAGAAAGTATTTGTACAAATCATATGAGCACGGTGCCAAATCGTACAATCTGTTTGATTACCCGATTTGGTACTAAAAGCTACAACCCAAATCTACCAAATAAGGAAATATTGTTAGTTTGAGGAAATCAATTACAAAACTAACCAATTTCTCTTGCAAAACCTATTCCAATGAGTTGACTAAGTAGTAAATCATACCAAGTGTAGTGTTGTATGATTTGTATTATACAACTATATGATTTGATGACCGTACAAGTTGTTTTGGTAAGTTAACCTAGCATACAATGAGGATCGTATAGGCTGTACGACTTGTGCAAATTGGGTTTTGACATCCTATTGATAATTTCCATAGCTTCTAAACTACCTCCCCATTTTAAATACTACACTTCTATCTCTACATTCCTTAGCTTTGACAAGTCAATTTTCAAGGTCCTTAAATTTATTCCTCAATTGATCCTTTTTAGAAATTCCTTCTTTAACCCCTCATTCTCATTCTAAATTTGATTTATTTATGTATTTAGTTTTTCTAATTATTCCTCCAATTCCCTATTTTAACTTGATTTACTTCATCCTCAACTTCTTGTTCACCATATTTCGATGCCATGCCAAGTGTAATTTGGTTAGCCAACTAGACCATTTGGTATGGATCTGTCTTATCTAGATCTAATTGGGACACCCTAGCATTTAATTCAAAAAGAGCTTAAGCTACCTTGGTGGGATTAGGTTTAGTTGCCTTGATAAAGTACACTTTGTCCCCCTTTCTTAAAAGTTATGAATGGAGGATTATAGAAGCCTTATATGTATTTCCATTGAGTTGTTTGTATTATTATTTTTCTCTCTTCTCCTTAGTGGAAAAAACATCTAATACCTTGACATCAATTTATCCATCCTTGCATGCATAGCTTAGCCCAAACCCTTTAGTCACACCTATTTACTAAGGATATTATGTAGAATCAACACCTTGGGCAGGTGTAGAGGGAAACATTGCTTGTAAGAGAAGTTGCCATGCTTGTGATGGTGGATGAATGGAGGTGGATGCTATAACAATAAAGGAAAATTAAGTGATAAAAATGAGAAATAGAGTGGAAGTGGCATGGGTGATATGTGAAGCTATTTGCACCAAAGTGGTAGAGAGGGATGACATGGTGCATGGGAATAGTGGATATAAGGAAATGTATTGGACTAGTGGAGATAAAAATGATGAGATGGAAGTGATCCCCACCATGATCATAACTATTAGAGGTAGGTTGCCTCTTGGAGAAATATGAGGTGGGGTTCCCCCTGGAGAAATATGTGCCACATTGGTGGATAGGGAGATAAGTGCAAAAAAGACTGTGAAGTGAAAATAGAGAAATAAGGGATAGAGATAGAAAATAAAGAAAAAAATTAAGAAGATAGGAAAATTAGAGGGGGAGTGATGGAAGGTAATAAGAAATAGGCGTGAATGTAGTTGTGGTGACTAGATTGGTTGTTTCTAAATTAGAATGGGATCCTCCTTAAGGGATTTTCCTCTCCTCAACTTAAGTTGTCTATCTTTTTTGTTGTTATTTTTCTATTGCAAACACTTCCCTAAACATAGAGCCATACTTTTTAAACCCATTTTATCCCTTTGTTCTCATCTATCTAACTATTAAACTTACCACTACTAGAATTGTCAATATAGCTGAAATGGTGACTGTTAATGTCACTTGCTTCTTAGGCTTCTCTTTGTGGGGGTTTGAGGTTTCTAATATCATTATCATTATGTTCTTGGCCATATTTATACATTTGGATGTATTTTGTTCTATATAGAAGAGAATTTTCCATCAAACAAACCTTCTCTTATGGATTTAGTAATCATGTTCATTTTATACCTCATATTTTGCCATACAAGGATCATTTGATCAATATTTTGAGCTTCTAGAGTGCCCCTAACTATTGATGATTTATCTTGATGTCATGGTTGAAGTCATTTTTTTACTTTCCATAAAAGGTATGCCACTCTAGGGGATTAAAATACTATCTCTAAATTTCATTTTCATACCCTCTATTGCTCCCTAGGGTAGCAAGGGTTATATATTTGTCTAGGTTGGCTTGCTATTGTATGTTGTACCTATGTTGAAAAAAGATATCCAACTTCTTCTCCCTAAGGGTCTTCTCAAAAGTTCCTTTTGGGTCATAGGAATAACAAACTCTAATTTATTCAAGACCCATTTCTCTCAATTTTGTCGTTGCTACTGAGTGTAACCCACATAGCTTTGGAGTGATGCTCATGATTTGCTACTTGAGTTGGTAGAATGTGGTTTTATTCTACCCCTTGAATTACTTCAGTCCATGTAGTTGAGTTGTTGCACATATTATAGAATTATCATATAGTTTGGTACTTGTGCAAGCAACTTGAAGGGCATGGTTGAGAAGCCATAGATGTGGATAAAAGAATTGACTCTCCCAAAGTAGAAATATTCTTTTGGACATTTCCCTTATTAGTAACTTCCATTCCTCATTAGTTAGTTTTAGCACTTTTCCTATGCATTTATCCATTATGACTTGATAGAAATTATTATAGAAGTGGTAGGATGCCTTTATCACTTCTCAATAGGGTACATCCATGCACGCCATAATGCTTAGGGGTTGTCCATATTCCCTTATCTAATCTAGTTGGAGTATGGTAAACCAACTTTTCTTTTGTTAAAGAATCAACCAAGCCAAGTAGGAAGTATAGTTGAACTTCCTCTTTTCCCTAAATTTCTTAAGTTGTTTGTCCATTTAATTAGATATGTAATTGACATAGTTAGTCATTTGGGAGTGTTCTAGATAGTTATGAATGACATGTAGTAGGGATATACACCCATAAAACTGGTGGTTACCCTTATCCCATAAGAAAATGGCTATACTTGACATTACCATCTAGATGTTTTTTATGGACTAGATCAAATCCAATAAGATTCCAAAGTTGGCTGCTAGGTTGGCCTTTTCTAGGCAGGGATTCAAGAAGTTCCACTAATAAACATCATATTACCTATAGTAAAAGTATTTGTGGGCTTTGGGACTATAGGAGATACACATGGTTTGGTCATTAACAACCTTTAGCATATTTTTTATCACTCATTACCTTATATAGAATGCATCTTCCATCCATTGGGGTAGCCTAAAACTCCTTGTTGGATCATATTTCTCTGCTATCACTTCCATTAGTTCTAGGTAACTCCAAACTTGAGGTACCAGATTCATGGCTAACCTTAAAGTCAAAATCTAGATTATGCTCTATGAATTAGTTTAAAGTCCTAGTTATACCTTCTAAGGGCATCTTTTCTCACTTGCCTTGTGGAATGGGTACAAATCCCCTCCTCCACCCTCTGACATGGGTTATCAAAGTATTGTTTTGGTCTTTTGGGAGATTAGAAGCCCTACGTCTTTCTCTTCCTTCTCTTATTTTTTAGATCTACCTTTATAATTGTTTGACCTTTACTAGTGTGATTGAGATAGGTGACAAGATGGAGAGGGGTAGAGTGGTAGCTATGAAAGTTAGTGACATGGCTTGCACCTTCAACAATGAAGAATTAGTGGATGCAAATAAGGTGTCAATGACACAAAAGTGATAGAAAATTATGCAGAGTGGTAAAATTTGGGTAAATAAGGTAAATATTGTTATTTTAGTGGTGGGAGTTATTCACTCACTAATTTGGAGTGATTGATTCATAAAAAAAGAGCAATTTACTCAAAAAATTAGTGATTTGTTGAGAGAGATGAAGCGGTTCACTTGGTGAACGGGAGTGATTTAAACAATGAGTTTAAGTGATTTGCTAATTAATTTTAAGTGATTCACTAATGTTTGGAGATAGACAAAACTTAAATATTTTTCTTATGGGGGTTTATGCAAGTGGTTTGCTCGATATCAATATTTAGAGAGTTGCTATGGAGTTATGACCTATTTGGCCTTCTATATGCAATTTTATTTGCATGTAAGGGGATCAAAGTGGGATCTTAAGAGCACACAATGTTCAAGTAAGGCCCCTTTATCTCCCTAGGGCTTTTTAAGGCCTAGGCAACAGGCACCCTACTTTAGCCTTGGCATGAGAGGCAGTGCAATTAGGCCATCAAGGGCTAATTGGCTCTACTTTGTGATTGGCTTAGGAAATTAACTGAGGTAGGTACACCACTCACTTATAGTGAGCAATTCATTCCTTCTCTAATGTGTCGGTCCCCAATACACCTAACAAAATGCTATTTTAGAAATATAAGGACAATTTTTATAAAAAATAGGAAGTGTATTGGAGGAAAAGGTGGAAAGAAAAAGAGAGTAAAAGTAAGAGGGGGGAAGATACTTGTAGAATTAATAGTCGATACTTCATACATACATATTATTTTGGTTAGAATTATTTTTTCTATATAGAGTAGAGGTGATACCCATTTATTGGAATAGGTACCATTACTCCCCCTATGGAGGAAAATCTTAGGTGTTTGGTCTTATAAATTTAGTAATTCTATGGTCCTACTTTACAATGAATTAAACTTTTGGTGTTCTCCTAGTTTTACCTTATACTTATCCCATTTAAGCACAAGGTCTCCTTATATTCTACATTTGTAACTCTATCAAACCATCTCTTAATAAATTTTTGATGTTGCGCAGTCCTTTTGAAGGCCTTTTATTTCTTTTCTTTAGGGCTAACAATGCATTTAATCTTTGCTTATATGGGTTCAATGTTGGTGTCTTTAAATTTGAGCTACTAGGATATTTGGAGTGAAGGGAGCTTGAGGTTATTTTTTTTGGCATATACAAGAGGAATCGATAACTCATTACATTTTTTATCGATTTTTTGTGGGTTCAAATATTGCTCCTTGCAGCTCCTATAACCTCTAGTTGCACTGAGTAAGCTTTTTAATGTAGCCAACAGTGTTGATGCAACATGCCCTTCAATTCTATGAGGAGCTTGAGATTAACTAGTAACACTACCTCCTTTCCAATACTATCTTGTAAGGATATGACTTGGTGGATGCTTTTGACATTAAATTATCTACTCATAATACCTTATGCAATTTTGTATTCCAGACTCTCCATGACTCTAAAATGGTCATTTTCAATATTATTATGATGAATTTTTTAGTTGATTAGGCTAAGCTATTATCCTAAGGATAATAATTGGATATATTTTTAGCAAAAATATATACTTAGGGGAAAATTTGATCCCTTTAACCCCTTGAAATAGATGGCATTAATTGTAATAATGGTGATAGACATTTCAAACATGGTGATTATATATTCAAGTAATTGAACTACTATCTATTGGTTAGCAACCTTTGATGGGACTAGTTCTACCAATATGGTAAAGTAATCTATATCAATAAAGATCTATTCATGGCATGCACTTGATATCAGACTGATTTTACTTATGAAGTCAAGGCCCCATTGTTAGAATGGTTTAGTCATGATGATGGGTTTCAAAGGCATTAGAGCTCTTATTTTTTTCTCCCTTGAACATGTAACACAATTTGCAATCCTTGACCCATTGGTAGTAATCAATGAAAATACTAGAACAATAGTATCCAAATCTTAAGATCATATGGGTTATCATGGGTATAGAGAAGAACCCTCCTACATCATAATAGTTCTTTATTAGAACTCCTTTTCTATCTTATTTGACATAATGGAGTAGAATACCACCATATTTCTTTCTAAACAAGACATTGTTCAACCAATGGTAGTGTGTCTCCTTGTGTTTAAACCTGGATCTCTCTTTGGCTGATAATCCTTTAGGGACCTATCCTATAGCCATGTATTTGCACACATCTCTAATTGATCCAATTCCTTCATTGATATCTATCTCTTCAACTATAATGACCTAGTCTTTGGAGACTATCCTTTCTAGCCTTTTGTATAATGATTTTTCCCTAGTTAGCTTAGTTTGTTTGATCCCAATATCAAATTCTCGAATTATATTGATCCACCCAAACCTATTTTTTTCAATATCATTGTGTAATACAATAGAGTGGACATCAAGGTATACTATAAAGTAATGGTCTTAATATTTTTAAAGGGATTAGATCATAAAGGATATGGTATGCTATTCATCCTAATTATTCTTTTGGGTTAGGATATCTGCAATGCTCTCGTTCGTACCAAATACATATAGCCTAAAATATTTGTAAAAGTCTAAATTAATTAGAATAAGTGCTCTCATGATGGCATCCTTGAACTATTGAAAGGATTTTTTTCCTTCTTTTGTCTAACACAAGGAGACATCCCTTTTTAAAATATTCATTATGGGTCTAACCATTTGAGAAAAAATAATAATAAAATTAGCAACAAATTAGATTTGTCCTAGGAATGACCTAATCAGTTTGATTGATGTGGGAAATGTTTGGTCTTGTATGGCTTTGATTTAATTGTGGTCTATGGATAAACCTTAATTTCATACTACATGACCTAGAAATTTCCCTTCCTAAACCATGAAAATAGACTTCTTAGGGTTTAGAGAAATACCAAATTCCCTACACCTCTAGAAGACTAACTTGAGATGGCCAATATATTTACTCTTGATATCGAACAATACTATTAAGTCATCAAGGTATATGATAAGTCTCAACTAGAATCCCTACAAAAGCTATGTCCATTGCTCTCTAGAAATTTTCCCCTACATTAGATAAAGTGAATGACATCCATTGATACACAAGAGGTTCCTGATTTAGTGGTGAGTGTTCTTTTACATTGGTCTTTGTATTTAACCCAAATATGATTGTATCCTAAGAAGCCATCTAGGAGTGACAATATTTATGATCTAACCACCTTCTATAATATTCGATCAATGGCAGTCAATAGGTAGTTATCCTTTAAAGAAGCTCCGTTCAAATTCTTGAAGTTGACGCAAAGCCTTATGTCCCCATTTTTCTTATGTATTGGGACCAAATTGGAAATCAACATAGAGTGTTTTATTAGCAATACAATCTAATATTACAAAAGCTTCAATGTTTTCTTATTCATTATTACTTCTCTCTTTGTATTTATTGATCTCTATTTCTATCTAAAAGGCTTGGCATTAGGCTTCAATTTGATAGTATGCTCTATGATATTGTGGTCATAGATTTTAATATCTTTGTATAACCATGCAATAATATCTTTGTATTTACTATAGATCTCTTTGAAAATATCCTCTCTTTTTTAGTGTGATCTTTCCCAACTAGTATACTCTTTCCTTCAACTACTTCAACTAGGTGGTATGAAGAAGATTTTACCCTTTTTCTTGTTCTATAATTAGGGTTAAATAGATTCTCGAGGGTAATAAGACCTTTGGGCATTTGGTTTAACTTTAGTTATATGACTCCATCCTTGCTATCATCATCATATTCATTATTTTCTTTGATCTATTGATCCTCTCTAATTAGGAGTTCTATGATTTGTTCATCATTGTTGAAAACATACTAGTGGTTAGAGCTATCTAGAATTTTTGGTCTAAAATCAACCTCTAATTATTTTAGCTTATCTAACATACCATTGTTGGGGTTGTTAGAATATAATGTGCACTATGCCTTCTATCTTGACACTTGTCAGTTTCCATTTACACTTGTCATATTTTTCATATAGGCTTATAACTATATATTGTAATTCTTTGTATCAATATGATATCTCATATTTTCCATTCCCAATAGGGGTCAAATCGGGCTACCATGCTTGTTAACTCATCTTCCTAGACATTTAGCTATTTGGGTATCATTTTTATCTTATATGAATAACAAAATTTGAGCTAATCCAGACTCGATGCTTGTAAGATTTTAGGTGCTTGTTCTTCATGGCACATTGGGATTTGACCTAATTTATAATGAGTTTGGAGATTCCATAGATTCTTAGGTCCTTAATTTCCATATTTTTTGCTTTTCTTGAGCCATTAAAAAGAGCTTTGTATTA
Organism: Wollemia nobilis; assembly: GCA_028583015.1. Classification (NCBI taxonomy): domain Eukaryota; kingdom Viridiplantae; phylum Streptophyta; class Pinopsida; order Araucariales; family Araucariaceae; genus Wollemia; species Wollemia nobilis. The sequence goes on from JAQPPZ010001344.1 coordinate 1,455,380, forward strand.
TACCATATTATTTGTATAGTTGAATAATAACTTATAGGTATAGTGAGTCTATGCTCCTCATGGATTGGTGAATTGTACCCTAGCACCTACTTAATTCCTAGTTTTGGCACCATCAAAGTACATACTCCATATTTTATCATCTCCTTGACTTGTTAGGGTGGGATAATATGAAGGAGTTTATGTGATAAAGTAGTTTTCTAACTTTTATTTATGCTAAACCTATGAGTATCCATTATCTTTTAGTACATCAATTATCATGTCTATCTCTAGATATTGTTTACCTTCATGATATTCATCATCCTCTATAAAATATGGTAGCTCATTATAATTCAATATACTTTTGTCCTCTAGCTTGTGTAGGAGGTAATTGTAGGGTGGTTCATTTTCAATCCTGATTATTTTTCCATCTTTGGATACCTTCATATGAGTTTAGTCCATTGATAGGTAACCATCCATTGATAGCTTACATGTCCACTCTCTAGACATCAGCATGCCAAAGGATGAGGGTAGATCCATGAATATTACTTTCTATACTAATACAAATTCTAGATATTTGGCTATAGTCATGATAAGTTCTTTAAGAACCCCAACTGCATTAACTGTTGTGCCATCCATCTAGATCAAGTATCTAGTTATCTTAGTAAAAGAGAGACCCATTTATTTGTAGATAAATTTAAGTATAATTATGACTAATACACTTAAATCAACTATGCAAATTCTAAGAATATAATTTTAAATCTGAGTGTCACATATAACAAATATGGGTTTAGCATTTTTGGTTTTGGAGGATTTTTTCTTTTTGATGCACTGACCTAGATGTCTAATGGATGTTCTACCATCAAGATTTATTGCTCTACTATGCTAGTTAGAGTATATTATGATTTCTTACCCACAAAGTAACTTTGCTCTTACTCTATTGGAGATTATTATAGTTCCCATTGTCCTAATAAGGCTAATGCTTCTAACATGATGAACTTGTCAGCATTATTTTCATCTCCTGTGTGATATTGAATTTGAATCTAGTAGAGGAACCTTCTTTTCTACCTATAAATTTTACATATTGCTTGTAGGTTGTAGTTTTCCCTTCGCTCATGAGAGGGGTAATTTACTCACCTTTTGAATTTATTTCAAAGTGGATCTTCTTCTTTATCACATCCCCTTTTGGTGAGCTTATTGGTCGCTTCTCTATCTCCATTATTTATTAGAGGTTCCTTTCTCTTCTCTACCCTCCTATCTTTATCGCTTTATATTATTTATGTCCCCTTTTGAGGTGTACTTGTCACTTCATTTTTCATGTTCGACTTATTCTTCTATTTATATTATTATACTATGATAGGACCTTTATCTTTTAAGTGTAAAGGTAACCTTTCCCTTCTAAGGACTATTATGATTTTGCTATTTTTGGCTTGCTTATTAACCGATCTCTTAACCCTAGTTTCAACTCCTTGCTGATTGGTGAACATGACATTATTTTAAAAGCTAATTATTTATCTATTTCCATAAGGCTAAAATTTACAAGTATCACATTGCTGGAATTGGGCAAGGTATGTACTTATTCTATATATTGGGATTGTTGGTACATAGCCAAATTCAATATGAGATCCACTTGAACTATGATGGAAGCTTATTGAACAACCTGAAATTAATGCCTAGATTATATATTTTGGGATGTCTAATGGTACCCATGTATTTACTATAATCATACCTATCATTACAAGGAAGATACCATATTGGTTCAACCTATGTGTTGGATTTAACCATGTGATTGTGAGTTTGATTTACCCCTTGATTAGTACCTTATTGAGGTAACTAATATTTTGTTAGGTATGAAATTTGTTTAGTCTACCAATTATGTAATTGTTACCAGTATTTCTTTGTAATATTATTATGATTTACCAAATTTTTTATCACCTACAACAATTTGTGCATTACAAAATTGTTGGACTTATTGCCTATATTGTAAGGAGTAGGGAATGCTAGATATTGTGGATGAGAGGCTATAATTTGATGATGTGTTTTGGATAGGATAGATGATGATGTATGGTGATGTGGAAATATTTATGGGATCATTTTTTTGAGAACATAATATTGATAAAAAATTGGGCATGGGATTTACTATAGGTGTACTATAAAAAATTTGGGCTACATAAGCCATTGGTGGAGCAGGGGGTATCTTCTATAGTCAAATAGTATCCTCTCATCTAGTCCTTTATTTAAATTCTATAATGAGTATGTTATGGTTAGAATTATAATACATCAAGGCTAAGTTAGGTTGTAAACCTTTGATATAAGACAATAATGCTTGTTCTTCATTTGGTCTAACTTTTTGTGAATTTAAGTTTAGGGTCCTCAAGAATCTAGTATTGAAATCATGTGTATTTCTTGAGGGTGCCTTTGTATTATATTGAAATAAAATAAAATCAAGCAACAATTTCCCATACTACCAAACACACACATAAATGGTTATACTATTGATGCCAAACTAGTAACCAAATTATCTAGCAATCCTCTATACTATAAAGCAACTTTATCATGAATGGAATAAATTATTAAGCATACCATTATGTCCTCCTGAATATGGTGGATTTTAATAAGCATTGAAAATTTTCTAAGGTGATACAATACCACTTTGTTCTTATTGCCATTAGAGGTAGGTAATTATTTCATAGTTGTTGGGGGAATCAAATAATAGACCACTAGGTTTACTGGTCCTTGGTAGGTCCAATAAAAAAATAGTTTTGCAATCTAGGGAGTGCTCCTATATTATTTTGCTAAGGAGGAGGTTGACTATACTATTGTTGAGAAGGAGAGTACATCATGTAGCCAGGGGTAGATATAGATGGTATGGAGGATATGAATATGAAGGATAATAAGGTGGAGGCTATTAGGATGGCCGATTTTGATAATCCCACTATTGATTAGGAGGTGTTTGGATATTTTAGTGTGGAGGAGGATATTTTATCCCTATCTACAAAATATATTGGATTTAAGGAGATGTATATTACACATTTTTTTGTGCTTGACTAGATGGAGGTAACATAAATCCCTAAGGGTTTCCTTGGGACACCTAAAACCCCATTGGCCTAGTCATCCCTTGTGTATTTTGAGAAAATTTTAGATTCAAGCCTAACGATCCTATTAGAGTTGATGATTGACCTAGAGGGATGTTGAAAGTATTCAATAAAATGGATATAGGTGGGCTCTATGTTGGGGGAGTACTTGTAGGATGTATGTTTTGTATACCAAAATTAAGGATTAATGTGAGTTATAATAAGTACCAAATTAGACCAAGTATAGTTTTATAGAGTTGATTAACAACTCATTTGTAGATTAAGTAACCAGTTTCAAGTGATGTGGGGCTTTAGATAATTGGGTTGACCTTGATGTTTTTACCATTTTCCTTTGATAGAGTAGGATTAGATACTAAAATTTCTTCAAACTTGTCTTCTTGATGTACCCATGTAGTGGTTCATTCATTCCTTCTGCCCTTAAAATTTCTTTCATGATATACAAAAATGTCTACTATTTGATGATATTTTTCAATTTTTGAGAATTTTATTGTGTATTCATAGGTTTATGAATACATATCTACATGGACAAAATTTTGGATTCAGAAATAAAATTAAAATTAAAATTTTCCCATCAAGTAATTTGCTTGTAAAGTTTATATGATTTGCACACAATTTTAAAAGGTTCTCCAAACCTTATTACAAAAAGTGGAACCAGAAGAGCTCAAGGTAAATCCCAAGAGACTATAAAAAGAAGGACTACCAAACCAAAATAACAAATTGCCTAAACATAATAGCTATCCAGATAAACCACTGCCAAACTAGATCACCCAATCCTGTAAGGGAAAGCATAACAGGACCATAATACATAATAGATAGGACTCAAAGAACTACCATTGAAGATCCAACTATGCTTTAGGATGTGATTTTCCTATATTCTCTATATCCTTTTTGAGGGTTCTTGGTTCATAACGTTGTTGTTGGGTCATACCTTGGAGTTCCTCAATAAAAGAGATAACCACCTATAGAGATCCAATCAAAGCCTGGTGCTTATCCTCGAGCTTGGTTAGGGAGGATATTAAATTAGAAGACTCAAGTCCTAATAAGGGGAATTTTCTTTGACATCAATTGAATCCTTTGACATCTTGATTTTCTTCATCACTGCAAAGCACTCTTTCAAGTAAAATATTTCCATTATGATGAGTGGGAATTCAACCTTCATTGATTTCATGGAGAGACACTTAGAGCATCTCGTGCACCCACCCCTGATACCTCTAGGTAAGACCAAAATACCTCCCAAATTTTTGAATTTTTCTTTGACTAAGATCATGGGACTTTTGAGGTCTCCAGACTCAGACTCCAAGGAGTCACTTGAGGAAGAGTTATAAGAGACCGAGGGCAGATAAAAAATAGGAGGAATATTTTGGTACTCAATTTGCATCAAATCCTCCTCCATCACCACTCCTTTGCTTTTGGACACGTGCTTAAAAATCATTAAGATTAAGCCTTGGTGGATAGGGTTCGACCCCTTCCCACCCCTTACATCAGTCAAAGTTTTTGCCAGGGAATGAAAGAGAAAATATGGAATATTCATGAGGTGTTTATGTATCAAATGGTTCAGAAACATGAAGTGGAAATTATGCAACACCTCCCTATTAGAATCCAAACTGAAAAATTCCATGACCACAACGATGACATGGTTCTAGGGAGGTTTGAGTGATGTTGCATTGTATTAATTTTACAATTTTAGGAGATATTCATCTTCATCAAGAAAGAAGCCTAATTCCCTAATGAGGTAGTGCTTCTTCTTGTTATGACACACACCATCAACTAGGAGCATCATCACATACCCCACCAAAGCTACAAAAATTTTAAACTCCAAACCACTAGCTTGAACCCATCCTTTCCTCCATGAGTGTACCATATGTATGACCAACCCTCTATGGTGTCTATGGAAGGCCTGAATGCAATCCAATAGGCCATATTTATGAAGGATCTTTATAACCTCATCATCCACCTCCAGGAATTCACCTCCAATGATAACCTCTGACCATTTTGAAGCAAAAGTTGACCCATTTTCCACAACCAAAAACAAAAAAAATTAGAATCAAATCCTCCACATATTCGGTAGATAACGTTGAAAACTAAATCCTTGAGTGAAACTAACAAGTAAAATATCCTTTCAGTTCCTGATAGGTACTTTCAACAAGACTTTGAAACTCATGCCAGAAAGCATAATGCCATTGACATAGAGGATGGCCACAAGGAGGAGGCATGCTTCCAAACATACCAAGTTGACAAGACCTGCAATAGATCCAACCATTCATATTGGAAATATTGAGCTTACCTTCTCCTCCCACTTTCCAAAAAAATTGAAGTATGTTGTTAAACAAAAGTACCATGGGTTAAAGAGATAGTTTCTTTTCCAAACGAAGGAATCAAAGCTGTAACTAAGTTGAATTAAAAAAATCACCCTTGAAATCCAGGGATAAAATGACTAAATCCATGCATAGACATTATGAATAGTAGCAACTCAAATTCTCAAGAATCAAGTGAAAGTACGGTTACTAATGTGGTCTATTACCTCATAAAGGAGATTACCAATAAATATCCTCCTATTCCATATGTTATTGACATACCAATCCCTAAAATTGGCAGAGTTTCTCCTATGCTGACGCAACCGATGATGTGGACTACCACCTTGTTGCTATGTAATTTGCTAGACCTCCTACTTTTCAAAATTTACCAACCAAAAAAATCCTTGATTCTAGGGTAGATCCTCTAGCACTGGGGGTTACTTGTTCTATGGCCAATCATCCACGTGCCATCGCGATGCCAAATACTCCACATGGTCCTATCAAACCTAACTGCTTCCTTATGTTCCATAGTACAATAGTTTTTCCTAGAGAAAGTGAATCTAAATATCCAATGTGTAAACTCATATTTGAATTTGAATTTACTCGAGATTGCCTAATGCTCACAAGATTACGACCACCATATCTAAACCACCAACCATCATTACTCAACAATGAATCTAGGAGATAAATAATTTACTCCAATAACCAACCTCAAAAGGCTTTGAGGATAATTTGTATGCCAAAAAGATAGCCCTTGAAGAGTTAGACCAATATTTACCATTAAGTCCACCAACTTATTTCCTTCTCTAAATATGTGTTGGATCAGGAATTTGTCTCTAGATTGCTAAATATTTGTGGCTTTAGAAATCAAGTTTAAAATATTCCAACTCAAGGTTTTATAAAGTTTAATTAAATTAATAATGTTCAAAGAATCACCTTCTACAATAATCTTCTTGAGTCCCATAGATTCAATTAATAGCAATCCTTGGAGTAATGCTCTAGCCCCCACAAAATGGGAGGTTTCGGAAGATAGGAACTCAACATATGCCAAAATAAATTCCTCTCTTTAATTTTTGACCACTCTATTGGATCTAGCTAAACTTGGATTTCCTTTTGAGGCTCCATCAAAGTTTAGCTTAACCCAACCAATTGATGGTGGAGACCACTACACCAGGTTTCTCTAATTCAGGGAAGGAGGTCAAAAAGACTTGAGTTGTGAGGAAAGTTGAGGATACGTTCCAAATTCACTTTAGATAAAGTACCTCCTCATAGGTCATGAATACAAGAGGATACATTTTCAATAGCACTCACCAGTACCCTAAAGAAGACTATCTTAGGGTCTCTCTTGGTGTTCTTGAAAGCCCTTTGGTTTCCCTCCCACTAGATACCCAAAAAGAGATGGTGTAGAAAGAATTTCCATAGCCAAATGAGTCTATGAGATTTAAAATGGGGCACCCACTACGTGCATACATCGATCAAAGAATTAGAGGAAATCCAATAAACCCCTAAAGAGTGTAGCAGTATTCCCTAGACATCAGCAGAGTAAGGACACTGGAGGAAGAGATGCATTGAAGTTTCATCATAATATGATATGCTCACAATTTTGGGGTGATTCATATATGTGATATAATTTTACAAAATTCTATAAAAAAAGTGATTTACCTGAAAATGTAAACAATTTGCTTTCTATATTCAAGCGATTCACTAGCAAATTTTGACTTAGAAACATTTTATAGAAAAATATATCCAAGTGGATTACTCGGAATAAATAAAATTTAAAATAGAATGAATTACCTTCCCATGAGGAAGGGGGAAGAAACTTATCTTTCTTGGCAAATCACTTTTTAGACTCATAGTAGATCACTCTTAGAAGAGTTCGGAAAAATTAAGAGAATCGATATAACTAAAGCCTTAGGTTCATATTATCACTCAAGATATCTTGACCTCTTGAGGTGTTGTGAATGTTGGCTAGGGGATAGAAGAGCAAGTGTAAACTCATCTACATATCCTTGGGAGCATTACTTCGAGGATTCCCTTATTGTCCATAGTTTCTTAGCATATATAGAATACAAAGAGGTGAGTCTAGAATATAGCAAGAGATATCACAAAGCACCTAGGATTATATGCTTTAGAGAGTTGTGTCATGTTTTATAGTTTGAAAATCCTACTGCTATACAAGGATAATCATTTATTACTCAATTGATTCATCTTTTAAAGCAAGATTTCACATTTTAAGAATAGCATTACATGATCCTTGAAAATTTAGAACCAATTAATGACATACATAGACTATTTAGAGAGGATTAAATGATTGTAATACACTCAAACTTACTATAAAAATTGGGAGCTTTAAACATTTATGAGTAGACCTAGATATTCGAAAGGAAGGTTCATCAAAGTCTACAAAGAGAAGACAAGAAGAGAACTCTAGTAAAAAAGCTTGACATTACTGGATTAAAAGAGATTGAGATTGTAGCAACTCAGGATTATCCAAAAGATCAAATTGAACTTCCATTAACTCTACTAGATCAAGATCTTAAAATATTCTATTGCCAGAACCTGACTTTGATAGATCCTTCCACTATCTTTTCTAAATCTATACCAGGTCCAATATTAGAATTCCTTCAATCAGTCATGGATGACCATATTAGTGAACATGGGGAAGTATGTTGAAACCAAATGGGGAATAGGTAAAGGAATAGTGATCATAGAGAAGTAGAAGGAAACCAAAGGAGAAGTAGGCAAAGAATTTTTTTTGCCTTTCCCATTCCTTCTCCAGAAGATAGGATAGTGAGAGAACCAAAGCATAATTCTTTCTATTTTATCAACCTTCTATGGCAAACCACATGAGGACCCTTATGCTTTTATTTTTAATTTAAAGTGGTATGCCAAGTCTATTTCTACACCACTGATGAATAGAAGTTATGATTATTTTCCTCTACACTTAAGGATGCAACTTAAATATGGTTCATGGGTCTAGGTGAAAGTGTTTGTAGATGATGGGATGGAGAGAATGGATTTAAGGGCATATTCCTTGAAAGATATCAAGATTACTGTAGAGTTAGGGATAATAAGGTTGAATTATTTTGTATGAACCAATGAGAGGAAGAATCCCTTGAAGACTATCTTGAAAGATTTTAGTTTGTGGGATCCAGAGTCAATATTGAGCTTGATGAAGAAATCTTAAAGGAACTCTTCCTGAAAGGATTAAAAGAATATGTCCTTGAAAAAATAAATATTATGGCTAAGGGATATATTCATCAGATGGTACTTAGAGAGATTGTGAATATTTGCAAGAATAATCATCTGTAGGAGGATTGATAAGAGCAAAATTGGTAACATATTAAAAAGTTTGAAGACTGATTTGTTGAGTACATTAAATACATATCTTGACCTCATGGAAAAAAAAACCAAAAGAGCAATATATTGAGAAGATATATTGTCATAGATGTAGGAAAAATATAATCTAAGGGAATGTCCTCTTAATATCACAAATATCTCAAATTTTTTTGCTAATTGTAAAATTTGTGACAAGAATCATAGTACTGAAAATTGTAAGTATATTTCAGCTGTCAAATCTGCTATAAAAGAACCTGAATTTGAGGAAGTAAGGATATTTATTTTTTAGCCCAAAGAAGATGTGGCCCATTAAATGGTCCATCTAATTGGTCAAATTCTAGTTATTCCAACCAAAAAAGACCTAACCATTGGTCACATGCATCAAATTGGACAAATTAGAACCCATCTAATTACCCAAAAAATTAAGAATGGAATATACCTCCATGGGCTCAATTTAAGTCTGAATCATATGGGAGTCCACCTCCATGGACTCAAGGAATGTTAGGTCAAAATATGCCTAGTTGGAACATGAATGACCAATATAATCAAGGAGGATCTAGCTGGTCTGAAGGACCACCCCAAAAATAAAACTTTCAAAATAAATTTAGAGGACAAGCCCCTCAAAACAAACTTCAAAATAGACTCCTCCCACCTCCAAATAATGTGAAATATCCTCCCAAGCAACCATTATTACCAACTCAATCAATACCCAATCCTAATAATAACAAAATGGGTCAGCAAGTCTATGAATGAAACATGTTTAATATTTGTGGTACCTTGCTAATAGATTCATTTAGGGTCTGGAAAGGTGTTGGATAATAATAATATGACTTTTATAGAAATTGAGGAATCTACCCAAAACTTGTTTGAAAAGGGAGACAAAAAATAAAAACCTGAATATGAGATAGAAACTTTATTAGAGAAAGTGCTACTAAAACAAAAGGAAATTCAAATCCCTCAAAGGAAAGAACCCTCCAAACTAGCTTTCAATTTCCTTCAAGAAATATAAAATGTTACCATTAAAATTCCTCTTTTACAAGATATCAAGGATATTCTCATTTACTCCAAATTAATAAAGAGTATGTGCGCAACAAATTTAGGGAGAAATAAGAAAAATGAATCTCAAACCATCCAAGATCTGCATATTTTAGTGGTAACCTTCCTCTAGTCATTATATCAGATAATTTAGGGGCTGCCATCAATGTCATGAATAGCGAAACAATAAAATATTTAGGGGTATATACATTACAACCAACCTCTATAGTGCTTCAACTTGCAGACAGATATAAAAGCAAAAGGGAAGTTAGAGAACATTATAGTTTTTGTAAGTTCATAGGAGCATCCTGTAGACTTTATAGTCCTACAACCAAAGAAGAAATTGGATATACCTTAATTATAGGATACCCATGGCTGACAACAACCAATGCCTACATCAGTTTTAGGTTTTGAAATATGACTATTTTCAACGATAAGCACACTAAAGATCTTAAATTTTTTCCTAAGTCAACATTGGATGAATATTTTTCAAAACAACTTTGGTATGATTTTCTTGATGATTTGGATGATATTAATACTATATCAGTTAATGTATTAAGTGAACATTTACAACAAGAGATTGAAGGACCACTATCACTACTATTAGATGGTTAAGAGGAAGGCGAATATCAAAACACTAGTTGTCCACTTGAATCTATCATGTCTCATGACAAAGCAAGTACCAGTCAATATCATCAATTAGTATCCTATAGCTATAAATTAAATGTTCTTAAACATGAAATAATGGGAATAGATGTAAATACTAAGAACTGCAAACATGTAGACATTACACTTGGAAAATCTTTAAACAATAATAATGCACTCATAAGAATACAAGAGTCACAATTGGTAGACGTACTTAGAAAACATCAAACCACATTTGCATGGAACTATGAGGATATGGAAGGAATTCACCCACATATTTGTACCCACCGTATATTCATCCAAGAAGGTTGCCACCCAGTGAGACTACCTCTAAGAAGGCTAAATCCAACCATGAAATATTGTTCAAGAAGAGATTATTAAGCTACTAAATGCAGGATTTATATATCCAATTTCTAATAGTCAATGGGTGTCACCACTTGTGATAGTTCCCAAAAAGAATAGAAAATGAAGAATTTGTGTAGACTATAGGGAATTAAACAAGGTGAAAAAGAAGGATTATTTTCCTTTACCTTTCATCAATCAAGTCCTTGATACCTTGGCTAGAAATAAGTACATTTGGTTCTTGGATGGTTTTAGTAGGTACAATCAGGTATCAATAGCAGAAGACAATCAAGAAAAGATAACTTTCACATGTCATGTAGGCACCTATACTTACAAAGTTCTACCCTTTGGACTAAGAAATGCATCTACCACTTTTCAAAGAGTGGTTTTGGCTATTTTGCTAATTTAATCAATGAAGGTATAGAAGTCTATATGGATGAATTTATAGTTTATGGTAACACATTTGAAGAAAATATGTTGAGCTTACAAAAAGTTCTTGTTAGATGCCAAGAAAAAAATCTCTCCTTGATCCATGAAAAATATTTCATGATGATGAGAGGAGGAATTGTCTTAGGATATTATATATCTGAGGAAGGTGTTAAAGTACATCTTGGAAATATCCAAGTTATTAAATCTCTCCAACCTCCAAAGACACAAACTGAGGTAAGGAGCTTTTTAGGACATGTAGGATATTATCATAGATTTATTAAGGAATTCAGTGAAGTTACCTCTCCTATGCTTAAGATCTTAATAAAGGAAAGTGAATTTAATTGGATAGAGGAATGTTAAAAAACCTTTGAAGCTATAAAATAAAAATTGACTACCTCTCCCATTTTAAGGGGGGCAAATTGGGAATTACCATTCCATATACATTGTGATGCTTCAAGTTATACAATAGAAGCAGTACTATAATAAATTGAGAACAAAATACCTTACGCCATCTATTATGTGAGCAAAAAATTGCATGGGGCAGAACTCAACTATACAATTACTAAAAATAATTCTTAGCTATAGTTCGTACCATTAATAAATTCAAACATTAAATAGTAGGTATAAAGTATTTGTTCACACTGGTCACTCTGCCATTAAATATTAAATGAACAAAGCTATATTAGAAGGAAGAGTGGTTAGATGACTTCTCTTATTGCAAGAATTTAATGTCACAATTGTAGATAAAGTAGGTAAAGATAATATTATTGTAGATAATTTGTCTCGTATGCATATATTTGATGATGATGAATTAATTCCTGATAATTTTCTAGATGAACATTTGTTTGCTCTTTCTATTTTCACTCCTTGGTATGTTGATATTGTAAATTATTTAGTAACAGGAAAAATACCACAAAGTTTCACACGATATGAGCATAGAAAGTTAATACATCAAAGTATCCTTTATATGTGAATCAATAGGATATTGTTTAAGTCTTGCCCTGACCATGTGATTAGGAGTGTAGCACCCTAAATTTGGCATAGTAAACCTTAGTAAATAATTAAAATTACTTTAGTAATAATTCAAATTCAAATTTCAACCCCGAACCGCCTGCTACCCGTGTCCTCATTTTTTGCACCAATTTTAGAGTTTGTTTTGACCGTTGGACGATATCATCGCCAATCAGACGATATCACCTCAGATCGGATGAATTCATCTGGAGCAGAACGTCCAGACGATTTTGTCCCAAAATTGATTTTTCATAATTAGCCTCTGTTTCAACGACGTCTCTAATCTGGGTAGAAGCGTGTCTGCGCCGTTAGAGACCCTCCCCATTGGAGATCTCCCAAATTGGGATGATCCCCAACCTCCTAACCTCCCTCCTAAGCCTATTTAAACCTTAGGACCCCCCTTGACATCCCCCTGGCTGAAATTTCCTATAACACGAGTTCTACATGCATTAGACCATCTTAAATCACCATTTGCCTTCGTATTTTTCCAAGTTTTTTTGTAGGAACTTCATTGTTTTTTAGCCGGAGCAAGCTCAGATCGTCGCAGACGATCTTGTACAATTCGAGACGATTTCATCTTCTCTAGACGATTTCGACTACAACCAACATTGGGGGCAATCAGTGCCTAGAGTTTGCACTTTTCCTATACCTTTCTGCTATTTTATTCTGCATCTAGTTAGTTTTATTATTATTTCCTGTTATTCTGCATCTTAGAGTTCACTCATATAGCTTAAATACATAATAAAATCATGATTAGCTATTAAAGCATGATTATTTACTTGCATTTCTATTTGCAATTATCATCTTAACATCTTTATCGCCATTTTACACCATTTCCCTCTGTCATCATAGCTGCATTTTCTGTATTCTATGTCTATTTCTTTGATTGTAGGTATCTGATGAATTTTCTAGATCTCAGACGATCCTATCAGATCAGAGATCATCCTGTCAAATTCCAGATGATCTAGACTGCTTCAAAAATTAGAACCTCCATCAGACATCCGGATTAGGCATGGTTTTTCTCATCTAGTTTGTTCTCTGTATTTTCTATTCAAATCTATTTTTTGTATTCATTTAAACCTGCATTTCATATAGAACAACTTAGATTCATTTGGCCAAACCTAGGATTTGAATGTTTAAAGGTAAAACTGAACACATTAAACACATTCCCAACCTAGGCGTGGAGACTGCCACTAAACGTTTCCTGGTGAACCCCACCATCCGTTGAAAAATCACCTTAATACCCATCCCCCGAGAGGCGGGACCTTCAAAGGGCCTCTTAGTCCGAGGTACCGTCCCATCCTTCTCGCATCCCCATTCCGGGCGTGGATCCTTTAGCCTGAAGGTAAGGGTGCGAAAAATTTGGAGCGATACATTTTGGTGAACCCGACGTGAAACAAAAACATTTTGAAAACAAAAACAAAAAAACATAGATGAATTTAAAATCATTAGAAAACTACTAAGTTGCATATCATGTTTAGATGGTAGCTCCTAAGAAAAGACTAGCAATTACTATAAATGTTGAAAACCAATTAGCAACCATAGAAATTAATTCTGTGCTTAGTGTGCCTGAAACAGATAGAAACCAACTTTTATGGGATGAACTTAATAGGAGACTAGGTATCATTTCATCTAGAGCAACTGAACTTAAACAAATCAAGAGGTTTGTCCTAGATAGAATCCTGGATCCCGATCAACTCATTTTTTTATCATGAACTTCAGAGAGCTTGCCATAGGTGGTTAGCTTATAGGAGAGCCCTTGTGTCTTCAGAGTTGTTCACCTTTGAGGAATTCCTCGAGAATGTAGCCATAGTGCACCAATTCCTAGGTCGTATAGAGGACCAAGAAGCTGATCTTGCAGATAGGAAAAGGTGGAGGAGAGTTCCTAGAGCTGTGTTATATCGAGAGTATTGCCACGAACTTTATTTCTACCAACCAGAATCTGAGACAGATAATATCACTATAGCACTTTTTGTCAAATTCTTGAAAGAAAATTTTCAATTTGAAGAAGAACATTTCATGACTTCTGAAGAACTTGAGCCCGTTAATGATATTTATAAATTGTTTATAGAAAACTAGATCATTGCTTTCATTATTATTATTTCTTGCATTTAGTGTGCTATTTGTTATCTTTATAATATTGTTACAAAAAAAAAAACAAGAAAAACCAAAAACATAACAAAACCAAAACATTTTATTTTAAATCCTATAGTAGGTATATAATTAAAATATATACCTCTTAAGCTTGTTGCATATATATATAAATATATATATTTGCTGAAATCTAAATTTAAGCACAATGCCTAGACTTAGGAATGGTAAACAAACTGAAGAAGAAGAAGAAGAAGATTGGTTAGGAAAGAAAACAAAAAACCCAAATGCCCTTCCTGAGGATTCAATTCAAGAAGGAGAAACTCTAGAACAGCCAGAAGATGAGCTTGTTGTAGATGAACAAGAAGAAAATGTTAGAGAGGAAGGATCCTCATCCCCTAGAATGGCTCTAGATGGAACTATTGCTTTTGATAACTTAGATCATTTCTGGAAATTTTTCAATAATAACATTGGTGCTCTTAATATGGCAGTTCATATTGATAGAGGACAAATTAGTGACACTCAAGTAGCCATGGAAGATATGTTTAACATACACACCAATCCCTTGTCCTTTGTTGATCAAGAAAGTGATAAAGCTGGACCATCCAATAGAGATATGGTCACTATGATTCAGAACATACAACAACAACAGGTTACCCAACCCCCTAAGGAACCTATTATTGAGCCTAAAATCATCCCCACACAAAAGAGACCTTCATTCACTGCTTTATTTCGCCAAACTATTGATCAATATGCTTCAAATTGACAAAAACCTAAAATGAAGCCAAACACCAATTTTCAACAATCTGGGATACAACATAATACAACTTCAAAACTTCTTCATAACACCCTTCCTACCAAAAATTTACACAATAGCAATATAGCATCTAATCTTCATGTCCCTCCATCATATGCTCACAAATCCCATATTAATGCCCTACCGAACCAATATGGTGGGCAAACCAGTAATTTGGAAGACATGGTGAAACAGTTAGCTTCCCGCATGGACCAGATAGATCCCTACCGTCCCTCATACAATTATCGAGAGATATGAAGTCAGCATTTGGATCCCATAGTTGTAGCACAGCCATACCCTAAACACTTTCCCATGCCCGTCCCGCCTATATATAAAGGAACTGAAGATCCCATAGAGCATCTTCGCATGTTTAGGATAGCATGTCATGATATATCACATGATGACTTGTTATTACTAAAAATGTTCCCAAAAAGTTTAGGAGGAATGGCATTAGAGTGGTACTATCAATTGCCCACTCATTCTTTGAGGAATTTTGAAGAAACAACTGAATATTTTGTCCATCAATTTAGTGCCTACATCAAGAGACACATGACCATTAAAGATTTATACAACTTAAAACAAGACAAAGATGAATGTTTTGCTGATTTCTTAGCTAGATGGAGGCAGTTGACAGGAAAACTGCACTTTGTGCTACCTTATAGGGAAATGTTGGACATTTTTATTAATAATTTGCAAGAACAAATATCCTATGAGTTATCAATCGCTACCTTAACTACCTTCGATCAAGCTATAGACTTAGCTCGAAGGGTGGAAGATGCTCTCATTAGGAGAGGTCAGCTTAGGAAGAAAGATGATGAGAAAACATCCAAAAATTAGTATAAAAATAAACAAGTTGTAGGTGACGGAGTCACTGATAGCAGAAATGTTGCTAATATCAATACAATGAAGACAATAGAAAAATTTATATTAAAACCTCCTGATAAACCTCCTCGAGAATTTACTAGACTAAATCAACCATTATCAACTATTCTACCCCAATTACTCGAAAGAGGTTTGATTCAATTACTAGCTATCTGGGAACCTGATCCAACTATACCCGGATACAGAGCTGATTTACATTGTGATTTACATAGAGGACCTGGACATGCAAAAAACTCTTGTAAAAAATTAAAACATAAAATAAAAGATCTGATTGATAATAATGAAATGGAGGTGCAAGCCTTTCAACCTAAAAAAAATCTTCCTAATAATGCTCAAAAGAACATTCCCCAAAATTAGAATCAAAATGCTAATCAATCATTAGATATATTTCAACATCCTTTACCAAAACATGGTAAAGAGGTGGCTAATCAAATCGAACATCATAATGTCCCCCCTCCTACCCGATATGTAGGGACTATTAGCGGACAATTATCTGTTCAGGATCCTCAAATATTTGGCACAACTTTCTCCATGGTCACGACCAAGACCCCTATATAATACTCAAACATCGGATCCTAGTGATGTAGAATCGGATACTGAAAGTGAAATAGACATCACCTCAAACCAATCGAATAGTTCTGAAAATGAATCAGATCCTATTCAACCTATCACAGATGCTATGGTTCCGGAAGAACCATTTCCTAGAAGAGTTACTCCTTGAATCTCTTCTAATCAGTTCCTTCCTAATGAACAAGCCATAAACTCTCAACCAAGACCAATTCAACGTCTTCAATATAACATTGTAGGTACCATTAGAGCCGTTACCAGACAACAGGCTCAAAAATCTCAACAGGATCAAACTCAAAATGATGGATCAGCTCCATTTATTTTGAAAAATCCCACTAAAGGGAATCATATGTCTAATGTTCAACCTAAGCCTCCTTACAATATTAATGAACAATTATCCAATACTACAGCCAGAATTTCCCTTTTGGACTTGTTAAGATCTTCTCCTACCCATAGAGATGAGTTAATGCTTACATTAAGCCAAATGATGGTACCTCAAAATATTCAACCTGAAGCCATGTCCAATACTATCATCACTCGAGAAGTTGATTGTATTGACTTTCAAGATAAAGATATCCCACAACATAGTTTACATAAGGATAACCCCTTATATATTACTGCCCTAATTGGAGATGTAGCTGTTAAACGAGTCTTGATTGATAATGGTTCATCTTTAAATATATGCACTTTTGACTTCTACCAAAGATTTGGGTTTAGGAGTGACGAAATGAAAAGAACGGATATGATTATCAAAGCCTTCAATGACGAGACACAAGAAATGTGTGGAGTCATTACTATACCCTTGCAAGTTGGTCCTAGAACCCTAGATATGATCGTGTTTATTGTACATTGCCCTACATCATACAATATACTTTTGGGTCGCCCTTGGATCAACGTGATGCGAGCGGTTCCCTCTACTCTACATCAGTGTGTTAAATTTGAATTTAAAAACCAGTTGGTCACTATTCATGGTGATCCTAGACCCTTTGATATGTGTGCTTTGGCAAAACCCGTTGGAGTGCAATTTTGCCCTGCCATGTCATCCACACATCCTAGTTCTTATCATCCATCCAAACGTGTGAAACACACACCCATAACATCATCTACCCCATCAACTACACCTATACATTTAACTCAACCATCTTCTAAACAAACCACACTAGAACCTCAAAAAGATCTTAAATCCACAACCAATCCTTCATGTTCCATCCCTATAATTTCAAAACCTATAGACCCATTTATTAACACCTCCACATTATCTACATCTATCATACCTTCCACATCTAAAGATATAGGGAATGATCCTTCTACATCTTATGCTCTTTCTGATGAACTCTTACCTGATTTATCTAAAATTCTTATATAAAAAAAAACAAATGCTTCTATGCAAGATTCCATTATCTTAAGTAATTTGCCGCCATCTCCTCGTACTTTGGGCCTCCCACAACCTATGGGAAGTACTTACCAAGTCGGGAGTTGTGCTTTTATTTATAAAGGATATGATTGGGGAAGAATACCCCGAAACATCAAGACACATTGTGATGGATATGCTAGGTGCTATTTTGCTAATGAATATATTAAAGCTAAACCCATAATGCTTAAAATGGGCTATAAAGGGAAAGGCTTGGGACCTTTCCAAGATGGTATGAAAGAACCCTTTGAGGTAGAGCCATGGCCCACCCGATGTGGTGTGGGCCTATTTCCTAGTAAGGGTCAACCCTTCCCTTTTGAAGATGATGATCAACTCATATGTTATCAAGATTATTTGGATAGGCGTGATGATTTGCCTCTAAAAAATCAGCCATTTACATGTAATATGCTATCCATAGCTTACCCTAAAATGATTGCCGAATCCGATGATGAGTTGGAAGGAGATATTTTCCATGATGTCTCCGTTGAAGAGTTGTTACACAATGGTTTTTATTTTGATGGTTCTATACCTACTATAGCCTAGCTTGAGGCCACGACTCCTCAAGATGAATTATCCAAGTTAACCTTAAAAGAATTACAAGAATTGGGCATTTCACCTGCCCCACCTAATTTTGAAAGAGATCTACACATGGAAGTAGAAAACGTCATTAAAGTTAACATTGGAACTGAGGATAATCCTCACATCATCAGTATTGGATCAAAATTAAGTCAAGAAAAACAAGAGCAATACATTGCATTCCTTAAAGAATATGAAGATGTCTTCACTTGGACATATGAAGATATGCCAGGTTTAGACCCTTCTATAGTCATGCATCACCTAGTAGTCCATCCGGATGCTAAACCTGTTAAACAAAAACTTAGAAAAATGCATCCCAAAGTGGCCCTACTAGTCCAAGGGGAGTTAGAAAAACTCCTGAATGTTGTTTTTATACAGACTATTGATTATGTTGAATGGATCTCGAATGTAGTTCCAGTCACCAAGAAAGAAGCTACCAAAGTTAGGGTTTGCACAGACTTTAGAGATATTAACGCCGCATGCCCTAAAGATGATTTTCCTCTTCCAAACATGGATCAAATCATTGAATTTACTACTGGGAGTGGAATGATGTCCCTAATGGATGGATTTTTTGGTTATAATCAGATCAGGATAGCTCCTGAAGATCAGGCTAAAATAGCCTTTATTACCCCTTGGGGTACCTTTTGTTGGAAAGTGATGCCATTTGGTTTAAAGAATGTAGGCGCAACATATCAACGAGCCATGACTTATATCTTTCATGATATGAATCATGATATCCTACATGATTATGTAGATGATATTATAGCTCGCTCCATTAATGAAGATGATCATTTAGATGATTTGAGAAAAGTATTTAATCGGTTAAGAGAATATCTTATTCGATTAAATCCAACCAAATGCATATTCGGAGTTAAGTCCGATAAACTATTAGGGGTTTTAGTTTCTTTACGTGGTATCGAAATCGACCCTCTCAAGATTGCGGCTATCATTGATATGCCCGCACCTACCAATATATCTGAGTTACGAAGTTTACAAGGTAAGCTTCAAGCCATCCGTCGCTTCATCGATAAGCTGGCGGACAAAATCGATCCCTTTCTTAAGCTCCTTAAGAAGGATGTCCCTTTTAATTGGGACGACGAATGTAAGGAAGCTTTTGAACTTCTCAAACAATACCTCCTTAACCCACCTGTGCTTTCACCGCCTAGACCTGATCGCCCATTTCTCCTATATATTTTAGCTTTAGATTTTGCTTTAGGAGCTATGTTAGCTCAGCTTGATGATGAGAAGAGAGAGCGTGCTAATTATTACATTAGCAGAACCCTCATCAGTTATGAAACCCGCTACACAACATTAGAAAAACTATGTCTAGTAGTCATATTTTCTACGTAGAAATTATGCCATTATATGCTCAGTCAAAAAACATATGTCATTGCTAAATATGATCCCTTGCGGTATCTCATGAGTCGACCTTATTTATCGGGTCGTACAACAAAGTGGGTTCTTGCTCTAAGCGAGTTTGAACTCACGTTCATAGGATAGAAGTCTTTTAAGGGTCAAATCATAGCAGATCAATTAGCTGCTACACCCTTAGAGTCTACCCATCCCCTCATCATTGAGTTTCCTTGATGAACAATGGTCCTTATACTTTGATGGAGCCCGATGCATGAGTGGGGTTGGTGCGGGTATTATTTTAATATCTCCACAAAAACATCTTATTCCTCTATCCTTCAAATTAACATTTGCTTGCACCAATAATACTGTCGAATATGAAGCTCTAATCCTTGGATTACGAGCTTCCTTGGCACTAAAAATTAAACATCTGCTAGTTTTTGGTGATTCTCAACTTGTTATAAACCAAATTAATGAATTTTATCAGACCAAAGATGATAAATTACGCCCATATAAAGCATATGTTTTACAATTAATATCTCTATTTGATCAAGTTACCTTGGAAGCTATTCCTCGAACTAGCAATCATGCGACTGACGCTATGGCCACAACTGCATCTCTTCTGCCCTTGGAGTTAGATGACGAATATGCCACCATCATTATTCGTCGACTCTAGGAATCCGCTTCAAATAAGTCATGCTTAGAACCTTTGGATGTGTTTCTAATCAATGAAACTACTCCTGAACCTTGGTATGCAAATATATTTGATTTTCTTCAAAATGGGACTTTCCCTGCCAGTTCTAATAGAAACCAGCGTCGGTTATTACGTAGACGAGCAAGTCGATTTGTAATAATTGGCAATACTTTATATAGGAGATCTTTTGAAGGTATCCTATTGAGATGTTTGAATCTAGAAGAATCCAAATCAGCTTTGAGTGAAGCCCATGATGGATCTTGTGGAGGACACTTCAGTGGTAGTGTCATTGCTAAAAAGCTCCTTAGGATAGGATACTTTTGGCCTACCATGGAGAATGATGCACATGATTATGTGCGCCATTGCGACAAGTGCCAGAAACATGCCGACCTTGTCCATGCCCCCGCACAAGAACTACAAGCTATTTCATCTCCTTGGCCCTTTTCAAAATGGGGCTTAGACATTATTGGCAAAATTAATCCTATGTCATCTGATGGACACAAATTCATCATAACCGCCACCGAGTATTTCACGAAGTGGGTTGAAGCTATGCCTTTAGCTTCCCGCACCGGAACACAAGTCTCTAAATTTATTTTTAATCAAATCATTTGTAGGTTCGGAATTCCCGCAAATCTCATATTAGAAAATGGAACTTGTTTCAAAAATAAATATGTTAAGAAATTATGCCAAAAATATAAGATTCAACATCGTTGGTCCACTCCCTATTATCCTCAGGGTAATGGCCAAGCAGAAGCATCTAACAAAACCTTAATCAAAATCCTTAAATGATTGGTCAATAAATCTGGCCGTGACTGACACATTCAATTATATCTTGCTTTTTAGGCATATCGCACTAGTGTTCATACTCCCACTAGAACTTCACCTTTTGTTTTGGTTTATGGCGTTGAAGCTATTTTTCCCTTTGAATTAGAAGTTCCTTCTTTGGCTCTACTACTTCAAGATACCGAAGTAGGAGATGAATATCGAGTTGGCAGACTCTGTCAACTGGAACTCCTAGATGAAAAGCGCATCAATGCTTTGGAGCATCTTCGTGCCTACCAAAACAAGCTTAAAAGATCATATGCTAAGAAAGTTCGTCATCGATCCTTTGAGATCGACGACCTTGTTTTAAAAGAAAATAAAAAAATACTAATGCAACTAAAGACCTTAAAGGTAAATTTGAGCCCAACTGGCTTGGACCATATATTATCACTGCTAAATTTGAATCGGGAGCATACAAATTAGCTACCTTAGATGGTAAAGATTTAAAAGAACCTATGAATATTATGCATCTTAAGCGATATTACGCATAAAATTTGGTCATTTCATCATTTGTATATATTTTGCATGTTGTCTCATTTTAAAAAAATATAAAACTATTTAAACAAAAACAAAAAAAAATAAAAGTAAAAACAACAATATTATAGACTCTTTCGAAACCAAAAAAATAAAGAAGAAAGAGAGAGTCAAAATTATCAAACTCCTCAAAAGTATTTGTTGTATATATTTCTTCTTAAAGTATTGCAGTTATATTTTCAAATTATTTTGGATAAATTAGCATTTATTTGGAATCCCTCACTTTTGCAAACACAAAAAATAAATATCTTGATTTTATCTGGCATGATTACTAATCTCTCTTATATCAAAGTCCACAAAATTCAATTAAATAAAGTTTGAGCATAGAGAATTGATCTTGTTATTTACTTAAACCAAGCATATCTTTTCACAATAAAATGATTATATTTGTAATGTCCATGCTATGCTACATAGTAGAAGTGGTTTCTTGAGCGAAAAGTTTCCCCGCTATCCTATCATGCACATGGTCTAGAATATTTGAGAATTGGCAAAAGGACAAGCTCACCCCTACCCGGAATAAAAATCCCTTGCTCTACAGCTAATCCGAGCAAGTATCCCTAGCATAGGAAGAAAAGAAAAGTTCAAAAGAAAAAGAGAAAAAGAGAAAAAGAAAAAGGTTATTTCAGCATTATCTCAAATATCAAGCCAAAATATAAAAGTACAAACAAAAAGAAAAGAAAAGAAAAGAGCAAAGAAAACAAGCAAAAGAAATAAAATCCTTTTCCCTACCCATTAAAAAGAAAAGAAGGGTTGATGAGCTTGAATCCCTGGAATTCTCAAATTATTCGAAAACTGTGAGGTAAGCCCCATAACAGGTGGTTTGTGCCCAACCCGCTTGGCCTTGGGTAACTCCTAGCGTGGTGATATGTCCGTCACATTAGCGACCTTCTTTTGTACAGACCTATGTCCGCTTATGGATTAGCTAGCTTTTGATAACCCGACTTACATAGTAGTCTCGGTACGGTTATATGCATCTAAATCATGGTTAATGAACACTTATTTGGTTAATTCAAATCACTTGTATCAAATTATCTTGCTCAAAACTGGTAAATGAACAATGCAATTGCACACACATTTGTATTTGAGAGATTTTGTGTATCATTATGATAAATCAAGATCGAAAATGAACTCACATACGCACATGGGATTCCTTATAAATCTAACTTTTGTCTTTAAGATACTTTGAAATATTTTTGCAAATTGTTTGGAATAATTTCATTTTCTTATTTGAGAACAGTTGTTTAGTATAAAGACAACTACATGCATTATCAAAAAAATCAAAATCATTTTCAAAAACATGCAATAAAGTTACATTTATATATAACTTTTTGACTTTCGCGATGATGGTATAGTTCCAAAACCAAAATTGGAATTTTATGCCTAGCGCAAGTCCTCATCTTCATATTTTTTGTTTATTTTCAAAAATTAAAAATCAACCATGCAATAAAACTATTATATCAATTTCTTCTTTGGATTTCACGATGATGGTATAAGTCTATACCTAAATATTCTATGCCTAGCGCAAACCATTGTACTAATTTTATTTCCCATTTATTTAAAATCATCAAAACATATGACTTAAATCATTATGTTACACAATTATGTTTTAAAACAACGCACATTGTTACTATTTCATGTCATTATGTCAAACTTCAATTTTGCAATGATGGTATAATTCCTAGGGAATTATTCAAAAATTTTATCACACTTAGGAATTTATGCCTAGCAAAAATCATTTTAAAATATTTCATGCATAATATTTTCATGGAAATCTGAAAACAAATCACCATCATCATCATCATTTGCATCATCACAACAAAGTCTTAAGACATTCTCTTAAGCACTCTTTTACTTTTAACAATATTTCTATACTGGGATTAGCTTGACGACCGAGTGAGCGACGACTCCATGAAATGGTCTATAATAGTGACAATGTCCTTTGAAATTATTGTTAAAAGTCCCTTTTTATTTTTTATCAAATCATCCCACAAACAACCAATTTGTTTACATCGGATTATTTCATTTAAATTTTAAAAGCATGACATTCAAACCATAATATTTCCAAACGACATAATTACATGAATCATCAAATCAATCACACCAAAACATTAAAGCATCATACAAACACATAAGACAAGTCATATGATCAAAAATATCTCATCTATATATATACCAACAATATATACATCATCTCAAAACTGGATCGGTATGCCACAATCTGTACCTCGGCATACTCAATCCTCTATCAAAAATAATAAACACTATGTATCAATCTATGCAGTGTAGTCTGTAGCGGCTAGCCTCGAGAACCCCTCGAGCTCTCAACCTCATCTCCTCTCCCACCCTGATGTGAAGGAGGTGGCCCCATCACAGTCCGTGTGGTACGCTATGAGTCCTAGTCATCGATCGGGATGAAGTCCTCGATGACCCAACCCTGATTAGATCTACAATACCGGTTGGTAGTTGTACCCTCTGACCCTCTGGCACCAGCTAGAAGTATATACCCTGATAGAAGGCGGTCTGAGCAACCTACCGTGCCAAATCCCGAGTGCTCGCTCCTCCGCTTCGTGCTCTGAGGCGTGCGACCTCATCTTTGAGCCGTGTGGCCTCATCTCGATGTCATGTAGCCTCATCCTGTAAAGTCTGCACCTGAGCTTGGAGAAGGATAGTCTCTACCCGGAGAGTAGCCATCTCGCTACTCTCTCCTACCTTGACACCCTTGCCCTTATCGGGCGATGGTGGCCTCTCTCTCCGTGGAGAAGGGGGTCTCTCCTCCCTCCTCTCCTGCTGTCGTGGCCTCTGCTGAGCTTGTGGCCTCCTCTGCTCTCTCCCGCTACAAACCTATGCCGCCTCAATGGTCGCCTGGCATCGCCTCCCCATTCGATGCACAACTGCATGAATCAGACCCTGAGCCCTCATCATCCGAGGAGGGCGGATGCCTACGTACCAGGCATCATAGCCGTCCACAACCCCTGCGTCGTCCCCATCCACTGGCTAAATGGGGGCATCATCCACGTCCTCACTCTAGAAGCGCTGCATATCTGGAGCCCCGCTGACTGTAGTGTTATCCTAGACAATCCGAGAAAACTCGTAGTCCCTGAGAGATGGGATCCCCTGTTGTAGACCGAACTACCTCAAAACTCGGTCATAGCGGTGGAGCTCCACCTCTCCCCTCTCCATCCTCAGCCAATAGGTTCGCCTAATGCGAGCCAGCTCTTGTCCATCCTCGGCCCACCCTGGATGATCTCTCCAAGGCCTCCAGGTGATCTGGTCGGAGACAAGGTCATCAAGTAGTCTCCGGGACATTGGCAGATCTATCCGTCACTGTGACCCTCTTTGGAGCCACCAGTAGAAAGCTCGGGGCCTCTCCCCGTCAATCCCTATCAGTGGGAGCCCTACCGACCTCCGCACCATGATGTGCTCCCAGCACCAAACCTGTAGTAGTGATGTCATGACCAGACATCGGCCGCCCTTGTATACGACCCCATGCAAGATCCTATACAATCGACATAGTACAAAGCTCCCCCAAGCAAACCTATACCCGTGGTCTCTCATGTCGTAGACCACATCTGTCAATAGCCATGGTACTCTGCATCCACTTTGATGGCATAGCAGCACACCACCTACCACCCCACCCAAAACTTGTGTCAGTCTAGATGCCCCAGGCATCTGGCATAGCGACTCGATGTTCACTCCGCCCTTCTCCAGGGTGAAGCTCGGATCTTCGCACAGTCGCATCATCGCATGGCCCTGATTGGCCATGGGAGTTATTAGCCATCCTTGTATGGGGATCCTCAAAATCCTCCATACATCCTCCAATGTGGGAGTCATCTCCCCTGTCGATAACCGAAAATAAGAAGAACCCGGATACCACCTCTCGCTAGGGCTATCAATAGCCCCATATCTGTAGAAACTTGTGGCATATCCGCCACATGCTGCAAGCCGACTTGAGCCAACTGATCTCGCTCTGCCTGAGATAGAGTGGCCAAGTCATCCCTCAGCCCGCCGTATTTCCATTCTCTACTCTTTAGTAATCCTCTCTGCAACATAAACAACAAAACAATAAAAATCATTAATAAAACAATGATTAAAAATGCAAGTAAAACAAGTTCAATTTCATAAAAATGATGATATCATCCACTATTGGATGATATCGTCCAAAATTTGAGAAAATTCATCTCCGATTTCGCAAGAGGGAATCATCCCTTATTGGACGAAATCGTCTCCATATCGTTGATTTCGCCCTTGGACGAAATCGACGATATCGAGACGATTTCGGTGAAATTGAGACGATTTCGTCTCGACAATGTTGACGGCCCAAAAACGGCCGCGATGCTCAAAAATCATTCAAAATTAATCTAAAAAGCATGAAATTCAAAATTAAAGCATTCTAAATTAAGTTTGGACCCTTACCCGTAGCCCGCGTCGGACCTCTGTCGATCTGTGCGCTATCTCGACCATCTTGTCTACAGAGCTCTAGAAACCAGGAAAATGAACAATAACAATGAATTAGGGTTTTTCCCTATTTTTCTTAATTTTATTCAAAAACAATTAACAACATTTTAAAATTTTTTGCTTTTTCGTGTTTTTACCTCAAACGTTCGATTTGGGTAAAAACACGGAGGGGGCACCATAGTAAGTTGTCGTACGATTCGACCTAGAATCGTCGCCTAAAAATGGGAATAAATTTTTGCTTTCTCGTAGATCGAGAAGAACTCATTTTTAATGCATTTTCTTCAAAAAATTCGCTAAAGAGGGGGCAAAATGTAGCACCCTAAAATTGGCGCAGTAAACCTTAGCAAATAATTAAAATTACTTTAGTAATAATTCAAATTCAAATTTCAACCCCGAACCGCCTGCTACCCATTTCCTCATTTTCCATGCCATTTTTAGAGTTTGTTTTGACCGTTGGACGATATCGTCGTCGATCAGACGATATCGCCTCAGATCGGACGAATTCGTCTAGAGCAGAACGTCCAGACGATTTCGTCCCAAAACTAATTTTTCATAATTAGCCTCTATTTCAACGACGTCTCTAATCTGGGCAGAAGCGTGTCTGCGTCGTTAGAGACCCTCCCCATTGGAGATCTCCCAAATTGGGATGATCCCCAACCTCCTAACCTCCCTCCTAAGCCTATTTAAACCTTAGGACCCCCCTTGACATCCCCTCGGCTGAAATTTCCCGTAACTCGAGTTCTACATGCATTAGACCATCTTAAATCACCATTTGCCTTCGTATTTTTCCAAGTTTGTTTGCAGGAACTTCATTGTTTTTCAGCTGGAGCAAGCTCAGATCGTCGCAGACGATCTTGTACAATTCGAGACGATTTCGACTACAGCCGACATTGGGGGCAATCAGTGCCCAAAGTTTACACTTTTCCTATACCTTTCTACTATTTTATTCTGCATCTAGTTAGTTTTATTATTTCCTCCTATTATTCTACATCTTGGAGTTCACCCATGTAGCTTAAATACATAATAAAATCATGATTAGCTATTAAAGCATGATAATTTACTTGCATTTCTATTTGGGATTATCATATTAACATCATTATTGCCATTTCACATCATTTCCCTCTATCATCATAGCTGCATTTTCTGTATTCTATGTCTATTTCTCTGATTGCAGGTCTTTGACGAATTCGTCTGACGAATTCGCCAGATCTCAGATGATCCTGTCAGATCGGAGATGATCCTGTCAAATTCCAGACGATCTAGACTGCTTCAAAAATCAGAACCTCCATTAGACATTCGAATCAGGTATGGTTTTTCTCATCTAGTTTATTCTCTGTATTTTCTATTTAAATCTATTTTTTGTATTCATTTAAACCTGCATTTCATATAGAAAAACTTAGATTCATTTGGCCAAACCTAGGATTTGAATGATTAAAGATAAAATTGAACACATCAAACACATTCCCAACCTAGGCGTGGAGAATGCCACTAAACGTTTCCTGGTGAACCCCACCATCCGTCAAAAAATCACCTTAATACCCCTCCCCCGAGAGGTGGGACCTTCAAAGGGCCTCTCAGTCCGAGGTACTGTCCCATCCTTCTCGCATCCCCCTTCCGGGCACGGATCCTTTAGCCTGAAGGTAAGGGTGCAAAAAATTTGGAGCGATACATTTTGGTGAACCCAACGTGAAACTAAAACCTTTTGAAAACAAAAAAAAAAAAACATAGATGCATTTAAAATCATTAGAAAACTACTAAGTTGCATATCATGTTTAGATGGTAGCTCCTAAGAAAAGACTAGCAGTTACTATAAATGTTGAAAACCAATTAGCAGCCATAGAAATTAATTCTGTGCTTAGTGTGCCTGAAACAGATAGAAACCAACTTTTGTGGGATGAACTTAATAGGAGACTAGATCTCATTTCATCTAGAGCAAATGAACTTAAACAAATCAAGAGGTTTGTCCTAGATAGAATCCTGGATCCTCATCAACTCATTTTTTATCATGAACTTCAGAGAGCTTGCCATAGGTGGTTAGCAGATAGAAGAGCCCTTGTGTCTTCTGAGTTGTATACCTTTGAGGAATTCCTCGAGAATGCAGCCATAGTGCACCAATTCCTAGGTCGTATAGAGGACCAAGAAGCTGATCTTGCAGATAGAAAAAGGTGGAATAGAGTTCCTAGAGCTGTGTTATATCGAGAGTATTGCCACGAACTTTATTTCTACCAACCAGAATCTAAGACAGATAATATCACTATAGCACTTTTTGTCAAATTCTTGAAAGAAAATTTTCAATTTGAAGAAGAACATTTCATGACTCCCGAAGAACTTGAGCCCATTAATGATATTTATAAATTGTTTATAGAAAACTAGATCATTGCTTTCATTATTATTATTTCTTGCATTTAGTGTGTTGTTTGTTATCTTTATAATATTGTTAATAGAAAAAAACAAGAAAAACCAAAAACATAACAAAACCAAAACATTTTATTTTAAATACTATAGTAGGTATATAATTAAAATATATACCTCCTAATCTTGTTGTATATATATATATATATATATATAAATATATATCTATATTTTCTCAAATCTAAGTTTAAGCACAATGACTAGACTTAGGAATGGTAAACAAACTGAAGAAGAAGAAGAAGAAGATTGGTTAGGAAAGAAAACAAAAAAACCAAATGCCCTTCCTGAGGATCCAATTCCAGAAGGAGAAACTCTAGAACAGCTAGAAGATGAGCTTGTTGTAGATGAACAAGAAGAAAATGTTAGAGAGGAAGGATCCTCATCCCCTAGAATGGCTCCAGACGGAACTATTGCTTTTGATAACTTAGATCATTTCTGGAAATTTTTCAATAATAATATTGGTGCTCTTAATATGGCAGTTCATATTGATAGAGGACAAATTAGTGACACTCAAGCAGCCATGGAAGATATGTTTAACATACACACTAATCCCTTGTCCTTTTTTGATCAAGAAAGTGATAAAGCTAGACCATCCAATAGAGATATGGTCACTATGATTCAGAACATGCAAAAACAACAGGTTACCCAACCCCCTAAGGAACCTGTTATTGAGCCTAAAATCATTCCCACACAAAAGAGACCTTCATTCACTGCTTTATTTCACCAAACTATTGATCAATATGCTTCAAATCGACAAAAACCTAAAATGAAGCCAAACACCAATTTTCAACAATCGGGGATACAACATAATACAACTTCAAAACTTCTTCATAACACCCTTCCTACCAACAATTTACACAATAGCAATATAGCATCTAATCTTCATGTCCCTCCATCATATGCTCACAAATCCCATATTAATGCCCTACCGAACCAATATGGTGGGCAAACCAAGTAATCTGGAAGCCATGGTGAAACAATTAGCTTCCCGCATGGACCAGATAGATCCCTACCGTCCCTCGTACAATTATCGAGAGATGTGTAGTCAGCCTTTGGATCCCATAGTTGTAGCACAACCATACCCTAAACACTTTCCCATGCCCGTCCTGCCTATATATAAAGGAACCGAAGATCCCATAGAGCATCTTCGCATGTTTAGGATAGCATGTCATGATATATCACATGATGACTTGCTATTACTAAAAATGTTCCCGAAAAGTTTAGGAGGAATGGCATTAGAGTGGTACTATCAATTGCCCACTCATTCTTTGAGAAATTTTGAAGAAACAACTGAATCTTTTGTTCATCAATTTAGTGCCTACATCGAGAGACACGTGACCATTAAATATTTATACAACTTAAAACAAGACAAAGATGAATGTTTTGCTGATTTCTTAGCTAGATGGAGGCAGTTGACAAGAAAACTACACTTTGTGCTACCTTATAGGGAAATGTTGGACATTTTTATTAATAATTTGCAAGAACAACTATCCTATGAATTATCAATTGCTACCTTAACTACCTTCGATCAAGCTATAGACTTAGCTCGAAGGGTGGAAGATGCTCTCATTAGAAGAGGTCAGCTCAAAAAGAAAGATGATGAGAAAACATCCAGAAATCAGTATAAAAATAAACAAGTTGTGGGTGACGGAGTCACTGATAGCAGAAATGTTGCTAATATTAATACAATGAAGACAATAGAAAAATTTATATTAAAACCTCCTGATAAACCTCCTCGAGAATTTACTAGACTAAATCAACCATTATCAACTATTCTACCCCAATTACTCGAAAGAGGTTTGATTCAATTACCAGCTATCCGGGAACCTGATCCAACTATACCCGGATACAGAGCTGATTTACATTATGATTTTCATAGAGGACCTGGACATGCTACAAACTCTTGTAAAAAATTAAAACATAAAATACAAGATCTGATTGATAATAATGAAATGGAGGTGCAAGCCTTTCAACCTAAACAAAATCCTCCTAATAATGCTCAAAAGAACATTCCCCAAAATCAAAATCAAAATGCTAATCAATCATTAGATATATTTCAACATCCTTTACCAAAACATGGTAAAGAGGTGGCTAATCAAATCGAACATCATAATGTCCCCCCTCCTACCCGATATGTAGGGACTATTAGCGGACAATTATCTATTCAGGATCCTCAAATATTTGGCACAACTTTCTCCATGGTCACGACCAGACCCCTATATAATACTCAAACATCGGATCTTAGTGATGTAGAATAGGATACTGAAAGTGAAATAGACATCACATCAAACCAATCGAATAGTTCTGAAAATGAATCAGATCCTATTCAACCTATCACAGATGCTATGGTTCTGGAAGAACCATTTCCTAGAAGAGTTACTCCTCGAACCTCTTCTAATTCCTTCCTAATGAACAAGCCATAAACGCTCAATCAAGACCAGTTCAACGTCTTCAATATAACATTGTAGGTACCATCGAAGCCGTTACCAGAAAACAGGATCAAAACTCTCAATAGGATCAAACTCAGAATGATGGATCAGCTCCATTTATTTTGAAAAATCCCAATAAAGGGAATCATATGTCTAATGTTCAACCTAAGCCTCCTTACAATATTAATGAACAATTATCCAATACTACAGCCAGAATTTCCCTTTTGGACTTGTTAAGATCTTCTCCTACCCATAGAGATGAATTAATGCTTACATTAAGCCAAATGATGGTACCTCAAAATATTCAACCTCGAAGCCATGTCCAATACTATCATCACTCTAGAAGTCGATTGTATTGACTTTCGAGATAAAGATATCCCACAACATAGTTTACATAAGGATAACCCCTTATATATTACTACCCTAATTGGAGATGTAGCTGTTAAATGAGTCTTGATTGATAATGGTTCATCTTTAAATATATGCACTTTTGACTTCTACCAAATATTTGGGTTTAGGAGTGACAAAATGAAAAGAACGGATATGATTATCAAAGCCTTCAATGACGAGACACAAGAAACGTGTGGAGTCATTACTATACCCTTGCAAGTTGGTCCTAGAACCCTAGATACGACCGTGTTTATTGTACATTGCCCTACATCGTACAATATACTTTTGGGTCACCCTTGGATCAATGCGATGTGAGCGGTTCCCTCTACTCTACATCAATGTGTTAAATTTGAATTTAAAAACCAGTTGGTCACTATTCATGGTGATCCTAGACCCTTTGATATGTGTGCTTTTGCAGAACCTGTTGGAGTGCAATTTTGCCCTCGCCCTGTCATCCACACATCCTAGTTCTTATCATCCATCCAAATGTGTGAAACACACACCCATAATATCATCTACTCTTTCAACTACACCTATACATTTAACTCAACAATATTCTAAACAAACCACACTAGAACCTCAAAAAGATCTTAAATCCACAACCAATCCTTCATGTTCCATCCCTATAATTTCAAAACCTATAGACCCATTTATTAACACCTCCACATTATCTACATCTATCATATCTTCCACATCTAAAGATATAGGGAATGATCCTTCTACATCTTATGCTCTTTCTGATGAACTCTTACCTGATTTATCTAAAATTATTATATAAAAAAAAACAAATGCTTCTATGCAAGATTCCATTATCTTAAGTAATTTACCACCATCTCCTCGTACTTTGGGCCTCCCACAACCTATGGGAATTACTTACCAAGTCGAGAGTTGTGCTTTTATTTATAAGGGATATGATTGGGGCAGAATACCCCGACACATCAAGACACATTGTGATGGATATGCTAGGTGCTATTTTGCTAATGAATATATTAAAGCTAAACCCATAATGCTTAAATTGGTCTATAAAGGGAAAGGCTAGGGACCTTTCCAAAATGGTATGAAAGAACCCTTCGAGGTAGAACCATGGCCCGCCCGATGTGGTGTGGGCCTATTTCCTAGTAAGGGTCAACCCTTCCCTTTTGAAGATGATGATCAACTCATATGTTATCAAGATTATTTAGATGGGCATGATGATTTGCCTCTAAAAAATCAGCCATTTACATGTAATATACTATCCATAGCTTACCTTGAAATGATTACTGAATCCGACGATCAGTTGGAAGGAGATATTTTCCATGATGTTTCCATTGAAGAGTTGTTACACAATGGTTTTTATTTTGATGGTTCTATACATACTATAGCCCAACTTGAGGCCACGACTCCTCAAGATGAATTATCCAAGTTAACCTTAAAATAATTACAAGAATTGGGTGTTTCACCCGCCCCACCTAATTTTGAAAGAGATCTACACATGGAAGTAGAAAATGTCATTAAGGTTAACATTGGAACTGGAGAAGAATATCGAGCTAGCAGACTCAGTCAGTTGGAACTCCTAGATGAAAAACGCATCAATGCTTTGGAGCATCTTCGTGCCTACCAAAACAAGCTTAAAAGATCAAATGCTAAGAAAGTTCGTCATCGATCCTTTGAGATCGGCGACCTTGTTTTAAAAGAAAATAAAAAAATACTAATGCAACTAAAGACCTAAAGGTAAATTTGAGCCCAAATGGCTTGGACCATATATTATCACTGCTAAATGTGAATCGAGAGCATAAAAATTAGCTACCTTAGATGGTAAAAATTTAAAAGAACCTATGAATATTATACATATTAAGTGATATTACGCATAAAATTTGGTCATTTCATCATTTGTATATATTTTGCATGTTGTCTCATTTTAAAAATATATATATATATATAACTGTTTACATAAAAACAAACAAAAATAAAAGTAAAAACAACAATATTATAGACTCTTTCGAAACCAAAAAAATAATGAAGAAAGAGAGAGTCAAAATTATCAAACTCCTCAAAAGTATTTGTTGTATATATTTCTTCTTAAAGTATTGTAGTTAAATTTTCAAGTTATTTTGGATAAATTAGCATTTATTTGGAATCCCTCACTTTTGCAAACACAAAAAAATAAATATTTTGATTTTATCTGGCATGATTACTAATCTCTCTTATATCAAAGTCCACAAAATTTAATTAAATAAAGTTTGAGCACAGAGAATTGATCTTGTTATTTACTTAAACCAAACATATCTTTTCACAATAAAATGATTATATTTGTAATGTCCATGCTATGCTACCTAGTAGAAGTGGTTTCTTGAGCGAAAAGTTTCCCCTGCTAGCCTATTATGCACATGGTCTAAAATCTTTGAGAATTGGCAAAAGGACAAGCTCACCTCTACCCGAAATAAAAATATCTTGCTCTACAGCTAATCTGAGCAAGTATCCCTAGCATAGGAAGAAAAGAAAAGTTCAAAAGAAAAAGAGAAAAAGAAAAAGGTTATTTCAGCATTATCTCAAATATCAAGCCAAAATACAAAAGTACAAACAAAAAAAAGAAGAGTAAAGAAAACAAGCAAAAGCAAAAGCAATAAAATCCCTTTCCCTACCCATTGAAAAGAAAAGAAGGGTTGATGAGCTTGAATCCCTGGAATTCTCAAATTATTCTAAAACTGTGAGGTAAGCCCCATAACAGGTGGTTTGTGCCCAACCCGCTTGGCCTTGGGTAACTCCTAGCATGGTGATATGTCTGTCACATTAGCGACCTTTTGTATAGACCTATGTCTGCTTATGGATTAGCTATCTCTTGATAACTCGACTTACATAGTAGTTTGGTACGGTTATATGCATCTAAATCATAGTTTTTTTTTTGAAAAAATGAAAAAAACTTGTATTAAAACAAATAACAGTTACAAGTGGGAGAAAAAACATCCCAGCTGAAAGCAGAGAAGCCAGAAAACAACATGTCGCAAAAACGCGACATGTCGCGAAAACGCGACATGTCACAAAATCGTGACATGTCACAAAATCGTGACACCAAACCTAACCACGGCCACGCCATGGCAACAAGTCGTGAAATCGCGACATGTCGCGAAATCGCGACAGACAGAGGCCGAGGCCGCAAAGCACAAAAGGTGTCACGAAATCGCAAAGGCACAACACCAAAGCACCCAGTCACCAAAAGCGTCGTGAAATCACGACGAGAAAGCCAGAAGGTGCATGATCACCAGAAGTGTCGCGATATCACGACGAGTTCTCCCCTTGGTGCCAAAATTGCAAAAGTGTCGTGAAATCACGATAAATTTTCCTCATGGTGCCGGTTGTCAAAAAGTGTCACGATTTCACGACGATATTTCCCCTGGGTGGCCCTTCAGCCAAAGTGTTGCGAAATCGCGACGTGTTCTCCCCATGGCGCCATTTCCTCAAATGTGTCATGATATCGCGATGATTTTCCTCCATGAAGCTTGTTCTCCAAAACTGTCATGAAATCGTGACGAGTTTTCCCCTTAGCACCCTTTCCTCAAAAATGTCACGAAATCGCGACGAGTTATCTCCTTGGTGCCCGATCTTCAGAAGTGTCACGATATCGCGATGACTTTTCCTCTTGGTGCCATTGCTGCAAAAATGTCATGAAATCGCGACGATTTTCCCCCCGGGAGCCCAATCTGCAGAAGTGTCGTGAAATCGCGATGATTTTTCCCTTGGGAAGCTATTGACCAAAAATGTCGCGATATCGCGACGATTTTTCCACTTAGCGCACTTTTTCCAAAAGTGTCACGATATCGTGACAGCTTCCAACCAATGGCTGTGATGACGAAACAGGTCACAAAATTGTGACAACTTCCCACCAAAGGCCGCGATGGCGCAACAGGTCACGAAATCGCGATAGCTTCCCTCCAAAGGCCATGACAGCGAAATAGGTAGCGAAATCGCGATAGCTTTCCAGCAAAGGCCACGACGGTGCAACATGTCACGAAATCGCGACAGCTTTCCAGAAAAGGCTGCGACGGTGCAACAGGTAGCAAAATCGCTACACCTTCTCATCAAAGACTGTGACAATGCAGCAAGTAGCGAAATTGCTACAACTTCTCTCCAAAGGCCATGACAGTGCAACATGTCGCAAAATCGTGAAAACTTACCAGCAAAGTCTGCGATGGCGCAATAGGTCATGAAATCGCGACAAAAACCATCCTTAGTAGTTTTTTTACTCATTGTCGCAGAGATCGTTCCAGACCTTGCTGAATCACTTCATCTATCATAGGCATGTCACTATGCAGCTGCACCCCTAACTCTTTCTCAGCACCCATCTTTTCAAGGAAGTCGGCCACCTTATTCAAATTTTGACTCACATAAACAGGGATCACGTCATCTAACTCCCTCCATAAGTCCTTGATTTGGGAGATCAAAATCCATAGCCTCCAAGATTTCGAGGAGAAGTTTCGCATGCAATCAAGAGCGCCAACCAGGACTTGAGAATCGAATTCGAGAATTATCCTCCTTTAACCCTACTTAACAGCCTAGATAGAAGTGGATTTGATAGCAATGACTTCGGCTTCATTGTTTGTGGCTCTGCCCAAGCCCTACAGTTCCTAGTAAAGCACCAAACCAGCATGATCCCGACAGACAAAACCAATACCCGCACTGCCCGGATTGCCTTTTGTAGCTCCATCAGTATTGATTTTGATCCAACCTTCTAGGGGAGGTTTCCAGCTAACTCTGTCTTGTCTCTCTTGCCCCTCAACCCCCTCTTCAAGATGCCCAAGACCAACCTGATTTTCCTCTTCAGCATTGATGGCAACAGTTTCTGTGACTTTGCTCCAGATGACCTGCCAAACGCCATCTATCGAGGAGAAAGTTTCTCTAAAGATCCGGGCATTTCTCTCCATCCAAACTTGCCACCAAATGAAAAGGAATCCGAGGTCCCAGCCAATACGAAGAGCTGTAGATTTAAATCTGCCCCTTTTCCATTTTTCCCAAATATTAGCACGATTTAGATCACCATTAGCCTGAAGTTTATAGTGAGAGAACCAACGCTTCCAAATCTGGTGCATAAAAGGGCACTCGAACATCAGGTGATCAGCTATTTCGTCATGCTTATGGCACAAAGCACATTGAGAAGGACTGATGATTCCTCTACTTCTGAGATTGTCAAAGGTGAGAATTCCATTGTGCATAAGCTGCCAGGCAAAGAAATTTACTTTCGGCCAGCCCTTGGAATGCCAAATCCTTCTCCAATCCTGAATTAGAAATGAGTGCAGGGGAGGCTCAGGGAGGAACTTTTCGTAACCGTCCTTTACTGAATAAACCCCAAGGCTCCCATAGCCCCAAGCTAATTCATCCTCCTCATCCCTCCCTGTGAGGAACCTTTCTGTCAAGATTTTGTTCAAGATGGGTGCCAGCTCCGGAGGGATAGTAATTGGCCACTCCTCCCACCTTTTAAACTTTTAAAATTTATACTCCCCCAATTGGCTGGTGTTAAAATAGCTTTCAATTTGAATCCAGCTCTGGGCTTCTATGGCAGACTTGATTGGTTGTAATTCAGGAAACGTAGCAATGATGGGTGGAAACTGGTCCCAAGAATCGGTCCAAAAACGTGCCTTATCCCCTCTCCCCACTTTCCAAAATAATTGGTCTTTGATAACCTGAGATCCAAGCTTGAGAGTCTGCCACACTAAGGATCCAGTACCATCCAGGGGGAAGCGGCCCACCTCATTGGGGTGGACATGACCCAAATATTTACTGGATAGGATTCTGCTGAATAGGGAGGTTGGCAGGGAAATCCACCTCCAATACAGTTTTCCAGCCAAGGCTTTGTTATT
Source organism: Wollemia nobilis (assembly GCA_028583015.1). Classification (NCBI taxonomy): domain Eukaryota; kingdom Viridiplantae; phylum Streptophyta; class Pinopsida; order Araucariales; family Araucariaceae; genus Wollemia; species Wollemia nobilis. The sequence continues at coordinate 1,492,786 of JAQPPZ010001344.1, forward strand.
AATCTTGGAGCTTCTTAGGCCTAGCCCTCCTTTATCCTTAGGCTGGGTTACTTTATCCCACCCAACCAAAGCCCATTTTTTCTCCCCTTTTGCACCTTCCCATAAAAATCTTCTTGCCATTTTGTCCAGCTCTTTCCAGATGGAATGGGGGGTAGCTAGGATAGAGAATTTATAGATTGGCATAGCCTGAATAACTGAATGCAAGAAGGTTAATCTACCCCCATAGCTTAACCATTTATGGGACCAGTGATTCATTCTATCTTTGATACCTTCCAATAGATCCTTCCAGATATCAATTTTTAATTTTTTGAAATGCAGGGGAACGCCCAAGTAAACTATTGGAAGAGAAGTCCTTGAGAATCCCAGGATCTCAATAACTCTATCCTGCAGCCTTTGATCAAGATTGAAAAAGACCACTTTGGACTTCCTGTCATTAAGGGCCTGGTTTGAAGCCCTAAGGTAGACATTAAGAGTATCTCTGATTCCTCTAGCTTCCCTGATACTGGCCACCCCAACCAATCCAGTATCGTCCACAAACTGCAAGTGAGTCAAAGTATCCTCCCCTACCTTGATACCTGTTAGCAGGCCTTGTTACCTTCTCCTCAAGAAAATTCTACCTAATCCTTCAGCAAAAATGAGGAAAAGATAGGGAGAGCAAGGGTCTCCTTGGCGAAGACCATGAGTGGCTCCAAAAGGATGCGAGGGAAGACCCTTGATAAGTACAAAATAAGAGGGCGTAGAAACATAGCTCATGACCCAATCAATCCAGTCCTGGGAGAAGCCAAAGGCTGCCATCATTTTAGACAAGAATCTCCACTCCACCCGGTCATAAGCCTTGGACATATCCAGTTTAAATAACATTCCTTTATTACCCAATTTTTGCATTGTATGGATAGCCTCCTGAGCAAGAACCACTCCATCCAAGATTTGTCTTCCCTCAATGAAACCCCCTTGTTCTGAAGAAATGATGTTATGAAGGAGGGGTTTAAGCCGCTCAGCCATTATCTTAGTGATTATTTTGAAGATCACGTTGCATAAAGCAATAGGTCTAAAATCAGAGATATGAGTCCCCTCCCCTTTTGGAATTAAAGAGATGAAGGTGTGATTAATTGCCCTGAGCATTCTTTTATTGGTTCTGGATTCCTCTATGACAGCCAAAACATCCTCCTCCAAAGTGTCCCAAAAGGCTTGGAAAAACTCAATAGGAAAGCCATCTGGACCAGGAGATTTGCCAGTATTCATACCAAAGACCACATTTTTCAATTCATCTCTCTCAATGGGTCTAAGCAGGGCCTGATTTTCTTCTTCAGAGATAATATAAGGAATGACATTAAGAACTTCGTTTTGAGCCTCAGCATCTTGCTCCATGCTTTCCTTAAAAAGTTTAGAAAAGTAATCAATTGAGTGGTAGTGCATACCAGGAAGAGTATCGAAGGAATGTCCATTATCATCTTTAAAAGCTTCCATGTTGTTCATCTGTCTCCTAGCACAAGCTGACCGATGAAAAATTTGGTATTTCTATCCCCTTCTAATAACCAAGTATTTCTTGCCCTCTGTTTCCAGTATATATCCTCTTGGTTATCAATGGCCTCAACCGCTTTGCACAAGGCATCATCCTCAGATTTGAGTTGCTCAGTAATTTTTCCTTCCCTAAAGAGTTTCTGAACCTCCTCCCATCTGGCTACTAAGGGGGCCCTTTGGAACTGGAAATCTGACTTATTTTCTTTCCTCCATTGTTTCAGTTGAAGTTTGACAAAGTGAAGCTGTTTATGAAATTTGAACATTGCTGTCCCAAAAGGTGGATGGCCTTCTTCCCACCATTGTGGAATTTTCTATCGAAGGTCCTCCTTTTGTAACCAAAAGTTCTCAAATTTAAAATGCCTGTAATGCTGCCCTATCAAAGTCCCTCCCTCCAGCAAAATGGGAAAGTGATCTGAAACAGGGCCCTCCAAAATCTGGAACCTAGTATTCCACTTTACAAAAGCCTCCTCCGAGACCAAAAAATGATCTAACTTGACCTTCCTGCTATGTGGCTCCTTCCTCTTATTAGTCCAAGTGAAGTAGGTTCTAGGGCCTTGAACATCCACTAATTGAAAGGCCTGGACTTGGGCAATCAAAAGCCGATCCCCTGGATCCAAAAAAGGGGTGCCACCTTCCTGGTCACGAGCAGATAATTTTGCATTAAAATCCCCTGTAATAATCCAGTCTAAGTATTCCCTGGAGGACCTCATGTTGTGAACAACTTTCCATTGGAGCCTCTGGCCATCAAGGTCTTGGGCCCCATAAAAATTAGTGATTAAGACATGTTCTACTGTGAAATTATTCCTAAAATGAGATGTGAGAACACCCCTCCAAGCTATATGTTCTAATGCAGTCCAATATAGAGGGTTCCAGAGAGTAACAATCCCCCCTGAAGCACCTTGGGCAGCCACATCCATATGACCAGCGCCCCGCCAGATTCTATTAACTGTTTTAATCATAAGATCTAAAGACATTTTTGTCTCCTGAATAAGCAAAAAGTCTGTCTTACATTTTCCTAAGAGTCTTTGAACAGTAGATTGATGGGTTCTACTGTTTAAACCCCTAACATTCCAAGATTGAATAATCATTGAAAACCTTGAGAGCAGTAAGAATCAATAGTCCTCACCGATCCTCCATTGATCAGCTTATCACCTTGAGCTGCAATCAGGTCCTTATTTGACTTTTTGCCCGCTCCTTGAGTTTTGCTGTTTTTGGATCTCTTTTCTACCTGAGATATACCCAGGGCTGGAATTTCTCTATTTTTCTTTGCAATACCCATGCTAACATCTTTAATTACTGGCGACGCTTGGGAGTGCACTATCAGTGCCCCTGCATTTTCTGGCGGTAAGACCTCAGTGGAATCAAGCACCTATTCTAAGACAGAAGGAGATGAAGGAGTAACATGAGTTTGTGAGTTATGGGCCTCCATATTCCCATCCACACCTTCCATATCCTGGTACTCCTGGTCCACTAATGTCTTAAAAATTTCATATCTGTTGGCTGGCTTGGATTGTAATTGCTCCTTACCATTTTTCTTCTGCTTTCTCCTTCTTTTGGCCTGTTCAAAGCCATATTTATGACCCTCATTACCTTGAGGAGTATTGGATGTTTCTTTGGTAGAAAAAGACTTACCCTCTTTGGGGCGATTTGGCATACCATGCTGGGCTTCTGTTTTGGTGTTCAAAAGATTTGGGCAAAATCGGGCCAAATGCCCATGTTTATGGCAGACTCTACACCTGAAAGGCAGAGCCTCATAGTATAACTATTGGATCTAGGATACTCCTGCCAATTCCAGTTCCACCACTATTGGTAGAGGCTAGTTAATATCCATTTCCACACAGATTCTAGCATAGACACCAGAGTTACCTTCTATGGTGTCCTTGGAGACGCCCAGGTATCTACCTAGGGAGTTACCGATCATTTCTAGGACCTACTCCCCCCAAAAATCCATTGGAAGAGCGTACAGTCGAATCTAGACCAAGACAGCTGTGGGTTCGATGCGAGGATCGAAACCCACTCTCCAAGGTTGAACAAATAACCCTGTCGGATCGTGGTTTCTCTTCTTTGACTCAAACGCTCTGTTTCTATCAGCTAAAGAAGAAAATCTAACAATGAAATACCCGTTGCTAATAAACCACAGGGAGTACTCACCATGGGGCTCCTAGTTCTGTCTGACCCAAGTGTGCAAGAAATTCAGGGTAGGTCGGATACCCATGAATTTGCAAATCAAATCATGATTGGCTTTGTATAGGATTGTGTCTTCGACCAGCTTTGGTTCAATTACAATCTTAGGTCTTGAGGTGGATTGTGGGAGACATCCGTTGACACGATGCGCTGCAAAACCCTTGCCAGCATTCTTGAGCATCATATTCAGAGTATTTCTCTGAGCTTCGTCATTAGAAGACAAAGGATTGTCTTTGAGCATTTCAACGTAAGAGCTCTTTCTCCCAGAGAGAGGGTCTGGAGGAGACCCCATTGGGCCCTCCTGAAGCTGCAAGCGATCCTTTAGATCCGCAAAAACAAAACAAAACAGGAAACCACCTGATGTCCTAGATTATCCTACGCTCCACAAACCCAAGAACATCGCCTATCGCTTGCACAGAGAGTTTCCTGCCAAAACGCGAAATCGCCAGAGCTCAAAATTATCAGGTGGTTAATTCAAATCACTTGTATCAAATTATCTTGTATCAAAACTGGTAAATGAACAGTGCAATTGCACACACATTTGTATTTGAGAGATTTTGTGTATCATTATGATAAATCAAGATCGGCAATGAACTCACATATGCACATAGGATTCCTTATAAATCTAAATTTTGTCTTTAAGATACTTTCAAATATTTTTGCAAATTGTTTGGAATAATTTCATTTTCTTATTTTGAGAACAGTTGTTTAGTATAAAGAAAACTACATGCATTATCAAAAAAATCAAAATCATTTTCAAAAACATGCAATAAAGTTACATTTTTATATAATTTTTTGACTTTCGTGATGATGGTATAGTTCCAAAACCAAAATTGAAATTTTATGCCTAGCGCAAGTCCTCATATTTATATTTTCTGTTTATTTTCAAAAATTAAAAATCAACCATGCAATAAAACTATTATTTTCTTCTTTGGATTTCACGATGATGGTATAAGTTTATACCTAAATATTCTATGCCTAGCGCAAACCATTGTACTAATTTTATTTTCCATTTATTTAAAATCATCAAAACATATGACTTAAATCATTATGTTACACAATTATGCTTTAAAACAACGCACATTGTTACTATTTCATGTCATTATGTCAAACTTCAATTTTGCAATAATGGTATAATTCCTAGGGAATTGGTCAAAAATTTCATCACACTTAGGAATTTATGCCTAGAAAAAATCATTTTAAAATATTTCATACATAATATTTTTATGGAAATCTGAAAGCAAATCATCATCATCATCATTTGCATCATCACAACAAAGTCTTAAGACAGTCTCTTAAGCACTCTTTTACTTTTAACAATATTTCTATACTGGGATTAGCTTGACGACCGAGTGAGCGGCGACTCCATGAAATGGTCTATAATAGCGACAATGTCCTTTGAAATTATTGTTAAAAGTCCCTTTTTTATTTTTTATCCAATTATCCCACAAACAACCAATTTGTTTACATCAGATTATTTTATTTAAATTTTAAACAACATGATATCAAATTATAATATTTCAAAACAACATAATTACATAAATCATCAAATCAACCACACCAAAACATTAAAGCATCACAAACACATAAGACAAGTCATATGATCAAAAATATCTCATCTATATATATACCAACAATATCTACATCATCTCAAAACTGGATCAGTATGCCACAATATGTACCTCGGCATACTCAATCCTCTATCAAAAATAATAAACACTATGTATCAATATATGTAGTGTAGTCTATAGTGGCTAGCCTCGAGAACCCCTCGAGCTCTCAGCCTCATCTCCTCCCCTGCCCTGAGGTGGACGAGGTGGCCCCATCGTAGTATGTGTGGTACTGCAAGTCTTAGTCGTCGATCGGGATGAAGTCCTCGATGACCCAACCCTGATCGGATTTGCAATATCGACTGGTAGTTGTACCCTCTAACCCTCTGGCACCAGCTGGAAGTATATACCCTAATGAAGGCGATCTGAGCAACCGACTGTGCCAGCTCTTGAGTGCTCGCTCCTTCACTCCATGCTCTGAGGCGTGCAACCTCATATCTAAGCTGTGTGGCCTCAGCTCGATGTCGTGCAGCCTCATTCTGTAAAGTTTGCACCTGTGCTTGGAGATGGATAGTCTTCACCCAAAGAGTAGCCATCTCGCTACTCTCTCCTACCTCAACACCCTTACCATTATCGGGCGATGGTGGCCTCTCTCTCCATGGAGAAGGGGGTCTCTCCTCCCTCCTCTCTCATTTTCGTAGCCTCTACTAAGCCTATGGCCTCCTTTGCTCTCTCTCATCGGTACCCTATGCTGCATTAATGGCTGCCTGGTGCCGCCTACCCATTCGATGCACAACTACATGAATTGGACCCTGAGCCCTCGTCATTCAAGGAGGGTGGATGCCTACGTACCAGACATTATAGCCATCAGCAACCCCTACGTCATCCCCATCCACTAGCTGAATGGGGGCATCGTTCGCATCCTCACTCCAAAAGCGTTGCATATCTGGAGCCCCGCTAACTGTAGTGTTATCCTGGACGGTCTAGGAAAACTCGTAGTCTTTGAGAGATGGGATCCCATGTTGTAGATCGAACTACCTCAAAACTTGGTCATAGCAGTGGAGCTCCACCTCTCTCCTCTCCATCCTCAGCCAATAGGTTCGCCTAATGTGAGCCAACTCCTGTCCATCCTCGGCCCACCCTGGATGATCTCTCCAAGGCCTCCAAGTGATCTAGTCGGAGACAAGGTCGTCAAGTAGTCTCCGGGACAGTGGCATATGTATATGCTACTGTGACCCTCTCTAAAGCCACCAGTAGAAAACTCAGGGCCTCTCCTCATTAATCCTTATCAATGGAAGCCCTATCGGCCTCCGCACCACGATGTGCTCCCAGCACCAAACCTATAGTAGTGATGTCATGACCAAACATCGACAACCCTTGTATACGACCCCATGCAGGATCCTATACAATCAGCATAGTACAAAGCTCCCCAAGCAAACCTGTACCTATGGTCTCTCATATTGTAGACCACATTTGTCAGTAGCCATGGTACTCTGCATCCACTCTGATGGCATAGCAGCAGACCACCTACCACCCTAGCCAAAACCTGTGTTAGTCTAGATGCCCCAAGCATCTGGCATAGCGACTCGATGTTCACTCCGCCCTTCTCCAGGGCAAAGCTCGGATCTCCGCACAATCACATCATCATGTGGCCTTGATTGGTCGTGGGAGTTATTAGTCATCCTTGTATGGGGATCCTCAAAATCCTCCATACATCCTCTAATGTGGGAGTCATATCCCCTGTCGATAACTAAAAACAAGAAGAACCTGGATACCACCTCTCTACTAGGGCTATCAATAGCCCCATATCTGTAGAAACCTGTGGCATATCTGCCACATGCTGCAAGCCGACTTGAGCCAACTGATCTTGCTCTGCCTGAGATAGAGCAGCCAAGTCATCCCTCAACCCACCGTATTTCCATTCTCTGCTCTTTAATAATCCTCTCTGCAACATAAACAACAAAAAAATAAAAATCATTAATAAAACAATGATTAAAAATGCAAGTAAAACAAGTTCAATTTCATACAAATGATGATATCGTCCACTATTGGACGATATCGTCTAATTTGAGCAAATTCGTCTCCGATTTTGCAAGAGGGAATCGTCCCTTATTGGACGAAATAGTCCCCATATCACCGATTTTTCCCTTGGACGAAATCGGTGATATCGGGACAATTTCGGCAAAATTGAGACGATTTCGTCCTGACGACGTCGACGGCCCAAAAACGGTTGTGATGCTCAAAAATCATTCAAAATTAATCTAAAAAGCATGAAATTCTAAATTAAAGCATTCTAAATTAAGTTTGGACCCTTACCTGTAGCCCATGCCGAACCTCTGTCGATCTGTGCACTGTCTTGACTATCTTGTCTGCAGAGCTCTAGAAACCAGGAAAGTGAACAGTAACAATGAATTAGGGTTTTTCCCTATTTTTCTTAATTTTATTCAAAAAACTTAACAACATTTTAAATTTTTTTGCTTTTTCGTGTTTTTACCTCAAACGTTCGATTTGGGTAAAAACACGGAGGGGGCACCATAGTAAGCTGTTGTACGATTCAACCTAGAATCGTCGCCTATAAATGGGAATAATTTTTTGCTTTCTTGTAGATCGAGAAAAATTCATCTTTAACGCATTTTCTTTGAAAAATTTGCTAAAGAGGGGGCAAAATGTAGCACCCTAAATTTGGTGCAGTAAACCTTAGTAAATAATTAAAATTACTTTAGTAATAATTCAAATTCAAATTTCAACCCCGAACTGCCTGTTAAACCGCTTTCCCTATTTTTCACACCATTTTTAGAGTTTGTTTTGACCGTTGGACGATATCATCGCCGATCAAACGATATCGCCTCAGATTGAACGAATTCATTTGGAGTAGAACTTCTAGACGATTTCATCCTAAAACTAATTTTTTATAATTAGCCTCTGTTTCAACGTCGTCTTTAATCTGGGCAGAAGCGTGTCTACGTCGTTAGAGACCCTCCCCATTGGAGATCTCCTAAATTGGGATGATCCCCAACCTCCTAACCTCCTTCCTAAGCCTATTTAAACCTTAGGACCCCCCTTGACACCCCCTTGGCTGAAATTTCTTGTAACACGAGTTTTACATGCATTAGACCATCTTAAATCACCATTTGCCTTCGTATTTTTTCAAGTTTGTTTATAGGAACTTCATTTTTTTTCAGCCAGAGCAAGCTCAGATCGTCGTAGACGATCTTGTACAATTCAAGATGATTTCCACTGTAGTCGATATTTTTGGCAATTAGTGCCTAGAGTTTGCACTTTTCCTATACCTTTCTGCTATTTTATTCTGCATCTAGTTAGTTTTATTATTATTTCCTGTTATTCTGCATCTTGGAGTTCACCCATGTAGCTTAAATACATAATAAAATCATGATTAGCTATTAAAGCATGATTATTTACTTGCATTTCTATTTGCAATTATCATCTTAACATATTTATCGCCATTTTACACCATTTCCCTTTGTCATCATAGCTGCATTTTCTATATTCTATTTCTATTTCTCTGATTGTAGGTCTCTGACGAATTCGTCTGACGAATTCGCCAGATCTCAGATGATCCTGTTAGATCGGAGACGATCCTGTCAAATTCTAGACGATCTGGACTGCTTCAAAAATTAGAACCTCCATCAGACATCCGGATCAGGCATGGTTTTTCTCATCTAGCTTGTTCTCTGTATTTTCTGTTTAAATCTATTTTTTGTATTCATTTAAACCTGCATTTCATATAGAACAACTTAGATTCATTTGGCCAAACCTAGGATTTTAATGTTTAAAGGTAAAACTGAACACATCAAACACATTTCCAACCTAGGCGTGGAGACTGCAACTAAAATTTTCTTGGTGAACCCCACCATCCGTCAAAAAATCACCTTAATACCCCTCCCTCGAGAGGTGGGACCTTCAAAGGGCCTCTCAGTCCGAGGTACCATCCCATCCTTCTCGCATCCCCCTTTCGGGCGCGGATCCTTTAGCCTAAAGGTAAGGGTGCAAAAAATTTGGAGTGATACATTTTGGTGAGAATGGATATGATTATCAAAGCCTTCAATGACGAGACACAAGAAACGTGTGGAGTCATTACTATACCCTTGCAAGTTTGTCCTAGAACCCTAGATACGACCGTGTTTATTGTACATTGCCCTGCATCATACAATATACTTTTGGGTCACCCTTGGATCAATGCGATGCGAGCGGTTCCCTCCACTCTACATCAGTGTGTTAAATTTGAATTTAAAAACTAGTTGGTCACTATTCATGGTGATCCTAGACCCTTTGATATGTGTGCTTTGGAAAAACCTGTTGGAGTGCAATTTTGCCCTGCCCTGTCATCCACACATCCTAGTTCTTATCATCCGTCCAAACATGTGAAACACACACCCATAACATCATCTACCCCATCAACTACACCTATACATTTAACTCAACCATCTTCTAAACAAACCACACTAGAACCTCAAAAAGATCTTAAATTCACAACCAATCCTTCATGTTCCATCTTTATAATTTCAAAACCTATAGACCCATTTATTAACACCTCCACATTATCTACATCTATCATATCTTCCACATCTAAAGATATAGGGAATGATCCTTCTACATCTTATGCTCTTTCTAATGAACTCTTACCTGATTTATCTAAAATTCTTATATAAAAAAAATAAATGCTTCTATGCAAGATTCCATTATCTTAAGTAATTTGCCACCATCTCCTCGTACTTTGGGCCTCCCACAACCTATGGGAAGTACTTACCAAGTCGAGAGTTGTGATTTTATTTATAAAGGATATGATTGGGGCAGAATACCCCGACACATCAAGACACATTGTGATGGATATGCTAGGTGCTATTTTGCTAATGAATATATTAAAGCTAAACCCATAATGCTTAAATTGGTCTATAAAGGGAAAGACTTGGGACCTTTCCAACCCTTCGAGGTAGAACCATGGCCCGCCCAATGTGGTGTGGGCCTATTTCCTAGTAAGGGTCAACCCTTCCCTTTTGAAGATGATGATCAACTCATATGTTATCAAGATTATTTAGATGGGCATGATGATTTGCCTCTAAAAAATCAGCCATTTACATGTAATATGCTATCCATAGCTTACCCTGAAATGATTGCTGAATTCGATGATGAGTTGGAAGGAGATATTTTCCATGATGTCTTCATTGAAGAGTTGTTACACAATGGTTTTTATTTTGATGGTTCTATACCTACTATAGCCTAGCTTGAGGCCATGACTCCTCAAGATGAATTATCCAAGTTAACCTTAAAAGAATTACAAGAATTGGGCGTTTCACTTGCCCCACCTAATTTTGAAAGAGATCTACACATGGAAGTAGAAAACGTCATTAAGGTTAACATTGGAATTGGAGATGAATATCGAGTTGGTAGACTCAGTCAGTTGGAACTCCTAGATGAAAAGTGCATCAATGCTTTTGAGCATCTTCGTGCCTACCAAAACAAGATTAAAATATCATATGCTAAGAAAGTTCGTCATCGATCCTTTGTGATCGACGACCTTGTTTTAAAAGAAAACAAAAAAATACTAATGCAACTAAAGACCTTAAAGGTAAATTTGATCCCAACTGCTTGGACCATATATTATCACTGCTAAATTTGAATCGGAAGCATACAAATTAGCTACCTTAGATGGTAAAGATTTAAAAGAACCTATGAATATTATGCATCTTAAGCGATATTACGCATAAAATTTGGTCATTTCATCATTTGTATATATTTTGCATGTTGTCTCATTTTAAAAAATATTTAAAACTGTTTAAACAAAAACAAACAAAAATAAAAGTAAAAACAGTAATATTATACTCTTTCGAAACCAAAAAAATAAAGAAGAAAGAGAGAGTCAAAATTATCAAACTCCTCAAAAGTATTTGTTGTATATATTTTTTCTTAAAGTATTGCAGTTATATTTTCAAGTTATTTTGGATAAATTAGCATTTATTTGGAATCCCTCACTTTTGAAAGCACAAAAAAATAAATATCTTGATTTTATCTGGCATGATTACTAATCTTTCTTATATCAAAGTCCACAAAATTCAATTAAATAAAGTTTGAGCACAGAGAATTGATCTTGTTATTTACTTAAACCAAGCATATATTTTCATAATAAAATGATTATATTTGTAATGTCCATGCTATGCTACATAGTAGAAGTGGTTTCTTGAGCGAAAAGTTTCCCCTGCTATCCTATCATGCACATGGTCTAGAATATTTGAGAATTGGCAAAAGGACAAGCTCACCCCTACCCGGAATAAAAATCCCTTGCTCTACAGCTAATCCGAGCAAGTATCCCTAGCATAGGAAGAAAAGAAAAGTTCAAAAGAAAAAGAGAAAAAGAAAAAGGTTATTTCAGCATTATCTCAAATATCAAGCCAAAATACAAAAGTACAAAAAAAAAGAAAGAAAAGAGCAAAGAAAATAAGCAAAAACAAAAGCAATAAAATCCCTTTCCCTACCCATTGAAAAGAAAAGAAGGGTTGATGAGATTGAATCCCTAGAATTCTTAAATTATTCAAAAACTGTGAGGTAAGCCCCATAACAGGTGGTTTGTGCCCAACCCACTTGGCCTTGGGTAACTCCTAGCGTGGTGATATGTCTGTCACATTAGCGACCTTCTTTTGTACGGACCTATGTCTCGCTTATGGATTAGCTAGCTCTTGATAACCCGACTTACATAGTAGTCTGGTACGATTATATGCATCTAAATCATAGTTAATGAACACTTATTTGGTTAATTCAAATCACTTGTATCAAATTATCTTGCTCAAAACTGGTAAATGAACAGTGCAATTGCACACACATTTGTATTTGAGAGATTTTGTGTATCATTATGATAAATCAAGATCGACAATGAACTCACATACGCACATGGGATTCCTTATAAATATAACTTTTGTCTTTAAGATACTTTGAAATATTTTTGCAATTTTTTTGGAATAATTTCATTTTCTTATTTTGAGAACAGTTGTTTAGTATAAAGACAACTACATGCATTATCAAAAAAATCAAAATCATTTTCAAAAACATGCAATAAAGTTACATTTATATATAACTTTTTGACTTTCATGACGATGTTATAGTTCCAAAACCAAAATTAAAATTTTATGCCTAGCGCAAGTCCTCATATTTATATTTTCTATTTATTTTCAAAAATTAAAAATCAACCATGTAATAAAACTATTATTTTCTTCTTTGGATTTCGCGATGATGGTATAAGTTTATACCTAAATATTCTATGCCTAGCGCAAACCATTGTATTAATTTTATTTCCCATTTATTTAAAATCATCAAAAGATATGACTTAAATCATTATGTTACACAATTATGCTTTAAAACAACGCACATTGTTACTATTTCATGTCATTATGTCAAACTTCAATTTTGCAATAATGGTATAATTCCTAGGGAATTGTTCAAAAATTTCATCACACTTAGGAATTTATGCTTAGCAAAAATCATTTTAAAATATTTCATGCATAATATTTTCATGGAAATCTGAAAGCAAATCATCATCATCATCATCATTTGCATCATCACAACAAAGTCTTAAGACAGTCTCTTAAACACTCTTTTACTTTTAACAATATTTCTATACTGGGATTAGCTTGACGACCGAGTGAGCGGCGACTCCATGAAATGGTCTATAATAGTGACAATGTCCTTTGAAATTATTGTTAAAAGTCCATTTTTTATTTATTTATTTTTATTTTTATCCAATTATCTCACAAACAACCAATTTTTTTACATCAGATTATTTCATTTAAATTTTAAAAACATGACATTCAAACCATAATATTTCTAAACGACATAATTACATAAATCATCAAATCAATCACACCAAAACATTAAAGCATCACAAACACATAAGACAAGTCATATGATCAAAAATATCTCATATATATATATACCAACAAATATCTATATCATCTCAAAACTGGATCAGACGATATCACCTCAAATCAGACGAATTCGTCTGGAGCAGAACGTCCAGACGATTTCGTCCCAAAACTAATTTTTCATAATTAACCTCTGTTTCAACGATGTATCTAATTTGGGCAGAAGCATGTCTGTGCTGTTAGAGACCCTCCCCATTGGAGATCTCCCAAGTTGAGATGATCCCCAACCTCCTAACCTCCTTCCTAAGCCTATTTAAACCTTAGAACCCCCCTTGACATCCCCTTGGCTGAAATTTCCTATAACATGAGTTCTACATGCATTAGACCATATTTTTTTTTGGTAAGTAGTGTTTGTATTTACAGCGGGTTTTAACAAGGATCCCAAAACCTAATTACATAAGCAATGGGCCTAGGGCATCAATCTCTTGAAACTGAACACCAAAATAGAAATCCCGCCCAGCGGTAACAGTAAGCATGAAACAATCCCTCTCAACGGGAAACAAACAAATAGGAAAGAAAGTAGTTTTGGAGATCCCACCCAGTGGGGAGTAGCCAAAAACCACCATCGAGAAGATCCCGCCCAACAGGAAGCAAAGAAAAACCATTACAATAAAATCTCGCCTCGCGGGAAGCAGTCAAAACCACCACAAACAGTCTTGCCTAGCGGGAAGCAACAGGGAAATCCCGCCATCCGAGAAACCAACAGAAAAGAAAGGATCCCGCCTCGTAGGAAAACCGACGGATTTGGCGGATCCCGCCCTGTGGAGAAACCAGCCGCCCACCGGGAAAACATTTCGTTCAACGAGAGCCATCCTGTAGGAAGCCGACAGCCAGCACAGAGAGGATCCAACCCATCAGGAAGTGACCAAAGAGTTGTACCACAAGGAACCCGCCCCGGGAAAACAGAAGAGGATCCCAGCAGCAGGGACCAAGAATCCCGTCCAAGCATAGGGCCCACCGAGGATTCACAAGAAAAAGGGGGAAGCTATCCAAACCCTAAACTGTCACCTCCATCGCACCGAGAAACGCAGGGGACCAGATCCACGTGAATAACCTGCAAAAAACCCCAGGGGGAAGCCTGAGGGAAAAAGGGAAGGGATCCCTAACCAAATAGGGAAAAATGAGGTATGCATTAGACCATCTTAAATCACCATTTGCCTTCGTATTTTTCCAAGTTTGTTGCAGAAACTTCATTGTTTTTCTGTCGGAGCAAGCTCAGATCATCGTAGACGATCTTGTACAATTCGAAACGATTTCGTCTTCTCTAGACGATTTTGACTGCAGCCTACATTGGGGGCAATCAGTGCCCAGAGTTTACGCTTTTCCTATACCTTTATGCTATTTTATTCTGCATCTAGTTAGTTTTATTATTATTTCCTATTATTCTGCATCTTAGAGTTCACCCATGTAGCTTAAATACATAATAAAATCATGATTAGCTATTAAAGCATGATAATTTACTTGCATTTCTATTTGCAATTATCATCTTAACATCTTTATCACCATTTTACATCATTTCCCTATGTCATCATAGCTGCATTTTCTGTATTTTGTGTCTATTTCTCTGATTGCAGGTCTTTGATGAATTCGTCTGACGAATTTGCCAGATCTCAGATGATCCTGTCAGATCGGAGACGATCCTGTCAAATTTCAGACGATCTTGAATGCTTCAAAAATCAAAACCTCCATCAAACATCTGGATCAGGCATGGCCTTTCTCATCTAGCATATTATCTGTGTTTTATGTTTAATTCTATTTTTTGTATTCATTTAAACTTGCATTTCATATAGAACAACTTAGATTCATTTGGCCAAACCTAGGACTTGGATGATTAAAGCTAAAACTGAACATATTGAACTCATTCCCAACCTAGGCATGGAAACTGTCACTAAACGTTTCTTGGTGAACCCCACCATCCATTGAAAAATCACCTTAATACCCCTCCCCCGAGAGGCGGGACCTTCAAAGGGCCTCTTAGTCTGAGGTACCATCCCATACTTCTCGCATCCCCCTTTCGAGCGTGGATCCTTTAGCCTGAAGGTAAGGGTGTGAAAAATGTATCGCTCCAAATTTTTCGCACCCTTATCGTCAGGCTAAAGGATCCATGCCCGGAAGGGGGATGTGAGAAGGATAGGACGGTACCTCGGACTGAGAGGCCCTTTGAAGGTCCCGCCTCTCGGGGGAGGGGTATTAAGGTGATTTTTCGACGGATGGTGGGGTTCACCAGGAAACGTGGAGTGGCAGTTTCCACGCCTAGGTTGGGAATGAGTTCAATATGTTCAGTTTTAGCTTTAATCATCCAAGTCCTAGGTTTGGCCAAATGAATCTAAGTTGACCTATTATAAAATGCAGATTTAAATGAATACAGAAAATAGAATTAAACATAAAACACAAAAAATATGCTAAATTAGAAAAAAACCATACCTGATCCGGATGTCTGATGGAGGTTCTAATTTTTGAAGCAGTCAAGATCGTCTAGAATTTGACAGGATCATCTCTGATCTGACAGGATCGTTTGAGATTTGAAGAATTCATTAGACAAATTCGTCAGAGTCCTGCAATCAAAGAAATGGACATAGACTACAGAAAATGTAGCTATACTGACAAAGGAAAATGATGTGAAATGACAAAATAATGTTAATAAGATAATCTCGACTAGAAATGCAAGTAAATTATCATGCTTTAATAGCTAATCATGATGTTATTATGTACTTAAGCTATATAGGTGAACTCTAAGATGCAGGCTAACAAGAAATAATAATAAAACTAACTAGATGCAGAATAAAATAGCAGAAAGGTATAGAAAAAGCACAAACTTTGGGCACTGATTGCCCCCAATGTAGACTACAGTCGAAATCATCTAGACAAGACGAAATCATCTCTAATTTTGATGTGATCGTCCGAGATTGTACAAGATCGTCTGCGATGATCTGAGCTTGCTCCGACTAAAGAATGACAAAGTTCCTGTAAGAAAATTTGAAAAGCACAAATGCAGATGATAATCCAAGGTATTATAATGCATGCAAAAATCAAATTATAGGGAAATTCAGCCAGGGGGATGTCAAGGGGGGTCCTAAGGTTTAAATAGGCTTAGGAAGGAGGTTAGGAGGTTGGGGATCATCCCAATTTGGGAGATCTCCAATGGGGAGGGTCTCTAACGGTGCAGACACGCTTCTACCCAGATTAGAGATGCCATTGAAACAGAGGCTAATTATGAAAATCAGTTTTGGGAGGAAATGGTCTGGACGTTCTGCTCTAGACGAATTCGTTCGATCTGAGACGAATTCGTCCGATCTGAGGTGATATCGTCTGATCAGCGATGATATCATCCAACAGTAAAAAAAACTCTAAAAATGGCACGAAAAATGGGAAAAGCGGTTTAACAGGCGGTTCGGGGTTGAAATTTGAATTTGAATTATTACTAAAGTAATTTTAATTATTTACTAAGGTTTACTGCGCCAATTTTAAGGTGCTACATTTTGCCCCCTCTTTAGAGAATTTTACAAAGAAAATGCGTTAAAGATGAGTTCTTCTCGATCTACGAGGAAGCAAAAATTTATTCCCATTTTTAGGCGACGATTCTAGGTCGAATCGTACGACAACTTACTATGGTGCCCCCTCCGTGTTTTTACCCAAATCGAACATTTGAGGTAAAAACGCAAAAAAACAAATTTTTTTAAAATGTTGTTAAGTGTTTTGAATAAAATTAAGAAAAGTAGGGAAAAACCCTAATTCATTGTTACTGTTCACTTTCCTGGTTTCTAGAGCTCTGCAGACAAGATGGTCGAGACAGCGCATAGATCGACAGAGGTCCGGTGCGGGCTACGGGT
The DNA here is from genome assembly GCA_028583015.1 of Wollemia nobilis. Lineage (NCBI taxonomy): Eukaryota > Viridiplantae > Streptophyta > Pinopsida > Araucariales > Araucariaceae > Wollemia > Wollemia nobilis. The sequence continues at coordinate 1,509,802 of JAQPPZ010001344.1, forward strand.
AAGGGTCCAAAATTAATTTAGAATGCTTTAATTTTGAATTTCATGCTTTTTAGATTAATTTTGAATGATTTTTGAGCATCGCGGCCATTTTTGGGCCGTCGACATCGTCGGGATGAAATCGTCTCAATTTCGCCGAAATCGTCTCGATATCGTCGATTTCATCCAAGGGCAAAATCGGTGATATGGAGACGATTTCGTCTAATAAGGGATGATTCCCTCTTGTGAAATCGAAGACAAATTTGCTCAAATTGAACAATATCATCCAATAGTGGACGATATCATCATTTGTATGAAATTGAACTTGTTTTACTTGCATTTTTAATCATTGTGTTATTAATGATTTTTATTGTTTTGTTGTTTATGTTGCAGGGAGGATTACTAAAGAGTAGAGAATGGAAATACGATGGGCTGAGGGATGACTTGGTCGCTCTATCTCAAGTAGAGCGAGATCAGTTGGCTCAAGTCGGCTTGTAGCATGTGGCAGATATGCCATAGGTTTCTACAGATATGGGGCTATTGACAGCCCTAGCAGAGAGGTGGTATCCGGGTTCTTCTTGTTTCTAGTTATCGACAAGGGAGATGACTCCCACTTTGGAGGATGTATGGAGGATTTTGAGGATCCCCATACAAGGATAGCTAATAACTTCCATGGCCAATCAGGGCCACATGATGATGCAACTGTGCAGAGATCTAAGATTCACCCTGGAGAAGGGCAGAGTGAACATCAAGTCGCTACGACAAATGCCTGGGGCATCTAGACTGACACAGGTTTTGGCTAGGGTGGTAGGTGGTCTATTGTTATGCCATCAGAGTGGATGCAGAGTACCATGGCTACTGACAAATGTGGTCTACGACATGAGAGACTATGGGTATACGTTTGCTTGGGGGAGCTTTGTACTATGCCGATTGTATATGATCTTGCATGGGGTCGTATACAAGGGTGGCCGATGTCTGGTAATGACATCACTACTGTAGGTTTGGTGCTGGGAGTACATCATGGTATGAAGGCCGGTAGGGCTTCCACTAATAGGTATTTATGGGGAGAGGCCTCGAGATTTCTACTGGTGGCTCCGAAGAGGGTCACAGCGGTGGATAGATCTGCCAATGTCCTAGAGACTACTTGATGACCTTGTCTCGACCAGATCACCTGGAGGCCTTGGAGAGATCATCCAGGGTGGGTCGAGGATAGACAAGAGTTGGCTCACGTTAGGCAAACTTGTTGGCTGAGGATGGAGAGGGGAGAGGTGGAGCTCCATTGCTATGACCGAGTTTTGAGGTAGTTCGATCTACTGTAGGGGATCCCATCTCTCAGGGACTATGATTTTTCCTAGACCGTCCGAGATAACACTACAGTTAGTGGGGCTCCAGATATGCAGTGCTTCTGGAGTGAGGACATGAACGATGCCCCAATTTAGCCAATGGATGGGGATGATGCAGGGGTTGTTGATGGCTACGATGCTTGGTAAGTAGGCATTCACCCTCCTCGGATGACGAGGGCTCAGGGTCTGATTCATGCAGTTGTGCATCGAATGGGGAGGCGATGCTAGGCGACCATTAAGGTGACACAGGGTCATGCTAAGAGAGAGTAGATGAGGCCACAGGATTAGCAGAGGTCGCAACAACGAGAGAGGAGGGAGGAGAGACCCCCTTCTCCAACGAGAGAGAGGCCACCATCACCCGATAAGGGCAAGGGTGTCGAGGTAGGAGAGAGTAGCGAGATGGCTACTCTCCGGGTAGAGACTGTCTGTCTCCAAGCATAGGTGTAGACTTTATAGGATGAGGCTACACGACACCAAGCTGAGGCCACATAGCTCAGAGATGAGGTCGCACGCCTCAGAGCACAGAGCGGAGGAGCGAGCACTCGGGAGCTAGCGCGGTCGATTGCTTAGACCACATTCTATCAGGGTATATACTTTCAACTTATGCCAGAGGGTCAGAGGGTACAACTACCAACCGGTATTGCAAATTTGATCAGGGTTGGGTCATCGAGGACTTCATCTCGATCAATGACTAGGACTTGCAGTACCACACATACTACGATGGGGCCACCTTGTCCACCTCAGGGCGGGGGAGGAGATGAGGCTAAGAGCTCGAGGGGTTCTTGAGACTAGCCGCTACAGACTGCACTGCACAGATTGATACATAGTGTTTATTATTTTTGATAGAGGATTGAGTATGTCGAGGTACAGATTATGGCATACCGATCCAGTTTTGAGATGATGTAGATATTATTGGTATATATATAGATGAGATATTTTTGATCATATGACTTGTCTTATGTGTTTGTGATGCTTTAATGTTTTGGTGTGATTGATTTGATGATTTATGTAATTATGTCGTTTGGAAATATTATGGTTTGAATGTCATGCTTGTAAAATTTAAATGAAATAATCTGATGTAAACAAATTGGTTGTTGTGGGATAATTGGATAAAATATAAAAAAGAGACTTTTAACAATAATTTCAAAGGACATTGTCGCTATTATAGACCATTTCATGGAGTCGTCGCTCACTCGGTCGTCAAGCTAATCCCAGTATAGAAATATTGTTAAAAGTAAAAGAGTGCTTAAGAGACTGTCTTAAGACTTTGTTGTGATGATGCAAATGATGATGATGATGATGATTTGCTTTCAGATTTCCATGAAAATATTATGCATGAAATATTTTGAAATGATTTTTGCTAGGCATAAATTCCTAATTGTGATGAAATTTTTGAACAGTTCCTTAGGAATTATACCATCATTGCAAAATTGAAGTTTGACATAATGACATGAAATAGTAACAATGTGCGTTGTTTTAAAACATAATTGTGTAACATAATGATTTAAGTCATATGTTTTGATGATTTTAAATAGATGGGAAATAAAATTAGTACAATGGTTTGCGCTAGGCATAGAATATTTAGGTATAGACTTATACCATCATCGTGAAATCCAAAGAAGAAATTGATATAATAGTTTTATTGCATGGTTGATTTTTAATTTTTGAAAATAAACAAAAAATATAAAGATGAGGACTTGCGCTAGGCATAAAATTCCAATTTTGGTTTTGGAACTATACCATCATTGCGAAAGTCAAAAAGTTATATATAAATGTAACTTTATTGCATGTTTTTGAAAATGATTTTGATTTTTTTTGATAATGCATGTAGTTGTCTTTATACTAAACAACTATTCTCAAATAAGAAAATGAAATTATTCCAAACAATTTGCAAAAATATTTGAAAGTATCTTAAAGACAAAAGTTAGATTTATAAGGAATCCCATGTGCGTATGTGAGTTCATTGCCGATCTTGATTTATCATAATGATACACAAAATCTCTCAAATACAAATGTGTGTGCAATTGCATTGTTCATTTACCAGTTTTGAGCAAGATAATTTGATACAAGTGATTTGAATTAACCAAATAAGTGTTCATTAACTATGATTTAGATGCATATAACCGTACCAAACTACTATGTAAGTCGGGTTATCAAGAGCTAGCTAATCCATAAGCAGACATAGGTCTGTACAAAAGAAGGTCGCTAATGTGACAGACATATCACCACGTTAGGAGTTACCCAAGGCCAAGTGGGTTGGGCACAAACCACCTGTTATGGGGCTTACCTTATAGTTTTTGAATAATTTGAGAATTCCAGGGATTCAAGCTCATCAACCCTTCTTTTCTTTTCAATGGGTAGGGAAAGGGATTTTATTGCTTTTGCTTTTGCTTGTTTTCTTTGCTTTTTTTTTTTTTTTTGTTTGTACTTTTGTATTTTGGCTTGATATTTGAGATAATGTTGAAATAACCTTTTTCTTTTTCTCTTTTTCTTTTTCTCTTTTATTTTCTTCCTATGCTAGGGATACTTGCTCGGATTAGCTTTAGAGCAAGGGATTTTTATTTCGGGTAGGGGTGAGATTGTCCTTTTGCCAATTCTCAAAAATTCTAGACCATGTGCATGATAGGATAGCAGGGGAAACTTTTCGCTCAAGAAACCACTTCTACTATGTAGCATAGCATGGAAATTACAAATATAATCATTTTATTATGAAAAAATATGCTTGGTTTAAGTAAATAACAAGATCAATTCTCTGTGCTCAAACTTTATTTAATTGAATTTTGTGGACTTTGATATAAGAGAGATTAGTAATCATGCCAGATAAAATCAAGATATTTATTTTTGTGTTTGCAAAAGTGAGGGATTCCAAATAAATGCTAATTTATCCAAAATAACTTGAAAATATAACTGCAATACTTTAAGAAGAAATATATACAACAAATACTTTTGAGGAGTTTGATAATCTTGACTCTCTCTTTCTTCTTTATTTTTTTGGTTTCGAAAGAGTCTATAATATTGTTGTTTTTACTTTTATTTTTGTTTGTTTTTGTTTAAACAGTTATATATATATTTTAAAATGAGACAACATGCAAAATATATACAAATGATGAAATGACTAAAGTTTATGCGTAATATCGCTTAAGATGCATAATATTCATAGGTTATTTTAAATATTTACCATCTAAGGTAGCTAATTTGTATGCTCCCGATTCAAATTTAGCAGTGATAATATATGGTCCAAGCCAGTTGGGCTCAAATTTACCTTTAAGGTCTTTAGTTGCATTAGTATTTTTTTGATTTTCTTTTAAAACAAGGTCGTCGACCTCAAAGGATTAATGACAAACTTTCTTAGCATATGATCTTTTAAGCTTGTTTTGGTAGGCACGAAGATGCTCCAAAGCATTGAGGTGCTTTTCATATAGGATTTCCAGCTGACTGAGTCTGCCAGCTCGATATTCATCCCCTACTTTGGTATCTTGAAGTAGTAGATCCAAAGAAGGAACTTCTAATTCAAAGGGAAAAACAACTTTAGCACCATAAACCAAGACAAAAGGTGAAGTTCCAGTGGGAGTACGAACACTAGTGCGATATGCCCATAAAGCAGGATATAATTGAATGTTCCAGTCGCGGCCAGATTTATTGACCAATTTTTTGAGAATTTTGATTAAGGTTTTGTTGGATGCTTCTGCTTGGCCATTACCCTAAGGATAATAGGGAGTGGACCAACAATGTTGAATCTTATATTTTTGACATAATTTCTTAACATCTTTATTTTTAAAACAAGTTTCATTGTCTGAGATGAGATTTGCAGGAATTCCAAATCTACAAATGATTTGATTAAAAATAAATTTAGAGACTTGTGTTCCAGTGCAGGAAGATAAAGGCATAGCTTCAACCCACTTCATGAAATACTCAGTGGTGGTTATGATGAATTTGTGTCCATCAGATGACACGGGATTAATTTTGCCAATAATGTCTAAGCCCCATTTTGAAAAGGGCCATGGAGATGAAATAGCCTGCAGTTCTTGTGCAGGGGCATGGACAAGGTCAGCATGTTTTTGGCACTTGTCGCAATGGCGCACATAATCATGTGCATCAGTTTCCATGGTAGGCCAAAAGTAGCCTATCCTAAGGAGATTTTTAGCAATAACACTACCACTGAAGTGTCCTCCACAAGATCCATCATGGGCTTCACTCAAAGCTGATTTGGATTCTTCTAGATTCAAACATCACAAAAGAATACCTTCAAAAGATCTCTTATATAAAGTATTGCCAATTATTACAAATCGACTTGCTCGTCTACGTAATAACCGACGCTGGTTTCTATTAGAATTGGTAGGGAAAGTCCCATTGTGAAAAAAATCAAATATATCCGTATACCAAGGTTCAGGAGTAGTTTCATTGAGTAGAAATACATCCAAAGGTTCTAAGCATGACTTATTTGAAGCGGGTTCCTAGAGTCGACGAATAATGATGGTGGCATATTTGTCATCTAACTCCAAGGGTAGAAGAGATGCAGCTGCGGCCATAGCGTCAGCCTCACGGTTGCTAGTTCGAGGAATAGCTTCCAAGGTAACTTGATCAAATAGAGTATATTAATTGTAAAACATATGCTTTATATGGGCGTAATTTATCATCTTTGGTTTGATAAACTTCATTAATTTGGTTTATAACAAGTTGAGAATCACCAAAAACTAGCAGATGTTTAATTTTTAGCGCCAAGGCAGCTCGTAATCCAAGGATTAGAGCTTCATATTTGAAAATATTATTGGTGCAAGCAAATGTTAATTTGAAGGATAAAGGAATAAGATGTTTTTGCGGAGATATTAAAATAATACCCGCACCAACCCCACTCATGCATTGAGCTCCATCAAAGTATAAGGACCATTGTTCAACATGGTCTGCCTCTAATTGAAGGCATTCATCAGGAAACTCAATGATGAGGGGATGGGTAGACTCTAAGGGTGCAGCAGCTAATTGATCTGCTATGATTTGAACCTTAACATACTTCTGTCCTATGAACGTGAGTTCAAACTCGCTTAGAGCAAGAACCCACTTTGCTAGACGACCTGATAAATAAGGTCGACTCATGAGATACCGCAAGGGATCATATTTAGCAATGACATATGTTTTTTGATTGAGCATATAATGGCATAATTTTTGCATAGAAAATATGACTGCTAGACATAGTTTTTCTAATGTTGTGTAGCGAGTTTCATAACTAATGAGGGTTCTACTAATGTAATAATTAGCACGTTCTTTCTTCTCATCATCCAGCTGAGCTAACATAGCTCCTAAAGTAGAATCAGAAGCAAAAATGTACAAGATAAAAGGACGATCAGATCTAGGTGGTGAAAGCACAGGTGGGTTAAGGAGGTATTTTTTGAGAAGTTCAAAAGCTTCCTTACATCTGTCGTCCCAATTAAAAGGGACATCCTTCTTAAGGAGCTTAAGAAAGGGACCGTTTTTGTCTGCCAGCTTATCGATGAAGCAACGGATAGCTTGAAGCTTACCTTGTAAACTTCGTAACTTAGATATATTGGTAGGCACGGGCATATCAGTGATAGCCGCAATATTGAGAGGATCGATTTCGATACCACGTAAAGAAACTAAAACCCCTAATAATTTACTAGACTTGACTCCTAATATACATTTGGCTGGATTTAATCGAATAAGATATTCTCTTAACCAATTAAATACTTTTCTCAAATCACCTAAATGATCATCTTCATTAATGGAGCGAGCTATAATATCATCTACATAATCAGGTAGGATATCATGCATCATATCATGAAAGATATAAGTCATGGCTCGTTGATATGTTGCGCCTGCATTCTTTAAACCAAATGGCATCACTTTCCAACAAAAGGTACCCCAAGGGGTAATAAAGGCTGTTTTAGCCTGATCTTCAGGAGCTATCATGATCTGATTATAGCCAAAAAATCCATCCATTAGGGACATCATTCCACTCCCAGCAGTAAATTCAATGATTTGATCCATGTTTGGAAGAGGAAAATCATCTTTAGGGCATGCATTGTTAATATCTCTAAAGTCTGTGCAAACCCTAACTTTGGTAGCTTCTTTCTTGGTGACTGGAACTACATTCGAGATCCATTCAAAATAATCAATAGCCTGTATAAAAACAACATTAAGGAGTTTTTCTAACTCCCCTTTGACTAGTAGGGCCACTTTGGGATGCATTTTTCTAAGTTTTTGTTTAACAGGTTTAGCATCCGAATGGACTACTAGGTGATGCATGACTACAAAAGGGTCTAAACCTGGCATATCTTCATATGTCCAAGTGAAGACATCTTCATAGTCTTTAAGAAATGCAATGTATTGATCTTGTTTTTCTTGACTTAATTCTGATCCAATATTGATTATGTGGGGATTATCCTCAATTCCAATGTTAATTTTAATGACATTTTCTACTTCCATGTGTAGATCTCTTTCAAAATTAGGTGGGGCGGGTGAAACACCCAATTCTTGTAATTATTTTAAGGTTAACTTGGATAATTCATCTTGAGGAGTCGTGGCCTCAAGCTAGGCTATAGTAGGTATAGAACCATCAAAATAAAAACCATTGTGTAACAACTCTTCAACGGAGACATCATGGAAAATATCTCCTTCCAACTCATCGTCGGATTCAACAATCATTTCAGGGTAAGCTATGGATAGCATATTACATGTAAATGACTGATTTTTTAGAGGAAAATCATCATGCCCATCTAAATAATCTTGATAACATATGAGTTGATCATCATCTTCAAAAGGGAAGGGTTGACCCTTACTAGGAAATAGGCCCACACCACATCGGGTGGGCCATGGTTCTACCTCGAAGGGTTATTTCATACCATTTTGGAAAGGTCCCAAGCCTTTCCCTTTATAGCCTAATTTAAGCATAATGGGTTTAGCTTTAATATATTCATTAGCAAAATAGCACCTAGCATATCCATCACAATGTGTCTTGATGTGTCAGGGTATTCTGCCCCAACCATATCCTTTATAAATAAAAGCACAACTCCCGACTTGGTAAGTACTTCCCATAGCTTGTGGGAGGCCCAAAGTACGAGGAGATGGTGGTAAATTACTTAAGATAATGGAATCTTGCATAGAAGCATTTGTTTTTTCTGATATAAGAATTTTAGATAAATCAGGTAAGAGTTCATCAGAAAGAGCATAAGATGTAGAAGGATCATTCCCTATATCTTTAGATGTGGGAGATATGATAGATGTAGATAATGTGGAGGTGTTAATAAATGGGTCTATAGGTTTTGAAATTATAGGGATGGAACATGAAGGATTGGTTGTGAATTTAAGATCTTTTTGAGGTTCTAGTGTGGTTTGTTTAGAAGATGGTTGAGTTAAATGTATAGGTGTAGTTGATGGGGTAGATGATGTTATGGGTGTGTGTTTCACATGTTTGGATGAGATGATAAGAACTAGGATGTGTGGATGACAAGGCAGGGCAAAATTGCACTCCAACGGGTTTTGCAAAAGCACACATATCAAAGGGTCTAGGATCACCATGAATAGTGACCAACTGGTTTTTAAATTCAAATTTAACACACTGATGTAAAGTGGAAGGAACTGCTTGCATCACATTGATCCAAGGGTGACCCAAAAGTATATTGTACGATGCAAGGCAATGTACAATAAACACGATTGTATCTAGGGTTCTAGGACCAACTTGCAAGGGTATAGTAATGACTCCACACGTTTCTTGTGTCTCGTCATTGAAGGCTTTGATAATCATATCCGTTATTTTCATTTCATCACTCCTAAAGCCAAATCTTTGGTAGAAGTCAAAAGTGCATATGTTTAAAGATGAACCATTATCAATCAAGACTCGTTTAACGACTACATCTCCAATTAGGACAATAATATATAAGGGGTTATCCTTATGTAAACTATGTTGTGGGATATCTCTATATCGAAAGTCAATACAATCGACTTCTCGAGTGATGATAGTATTGGACATGGCTTCAGGTTGAATATTTTGAGGTACCATCATTTGGATTAATGTGAGCATTAACTCATCCCTATGGGTAGGAGAAGATCTTAACAAGTCCAAAAGGGAAATTATGGTTGTAGTATTGGATAATTGTTCATTAATATTGTAAGGAGGCTTAGGTTGAACATTAGACATATGATTCCATTTATTGGGATTTTTCAAAACAAATGGAGCTGATCCATCATTCTGAGTTTGATCCTATTGAGAGTTTTGAGCCTGTTGTCTAGTAACGACTCCGATGGTACCTACAATGTTATATTGAAGACACTGAACTGGTCTTGGTTGAGCGTTTATGGCTTGTTCATTAGGAAGGAACTGATTAGAAGAGGGTCGAGTAGTAACTCTTCTAGGAAATGGTTCTTTCGAAACCATAGCATCTGTGATAGGTTGAATAGGATCTGATTCATTTTTAGAACTATTCGATTGGTTTGAGGTGATGTCTATTTCACTTTCAGTATCCGATTCTACATCACTAGGATCTGGAGTTTGAATATTATGTAGGGGCCTGGTCGTGACCATAGATAAAGTTGTGCCAAATATTTGAGGATCCTGAACAGATAATTATCCGCTAATAGTCCCTACATATCGGGTAGGAGGGGGGACATTATGATGCTCAATTTGATTGGCCACATCTTTACCATGTTTTGGTAAAGGATGTTCAAATATATCTAATGATTGATTAGCATTTTGATTTTGATTTTGGGGAATGTTCTTTTGAGCATTATTAGGAGGATTTTGTTTAGGTTGAAAGGCTTGCACCTCCATTTCATTATTATCAATCAGATATTGTATTTTATGTTTTAATCTTTTACAAGAGTTTGTAGCATGTCCAGGTCCTCTATGAAAATAACAATGTAAATAAGCTCTGTATCCGGGTATATTTGGATCAGGTTCCCGGATAAATGGTAATTGAATCAAACCTCGCGCTAGTAATTGAGGAAGAATGGTTGATAAAGGTTGATTCAATCTAGTAAATTCTCGAGGTGGTTTATCAGGAGGTTTTAATATAAACTTCTACGTTGTTTTCATAGTATTAAAATTAGCAATGTTTCTACTATCAGTGACTCCGTCACCCACAACTTGTTTATTTTTATACTAATTTTTGGATGTTTTCTCATCATCTTTCTTCCTAAGATGGCCTCTTCTAATGAGAGCATCTTCCACCCTCTGAGCTAAGTCTATAGCTTGATCGAAGGTGGTCAAGGTAGCAGTTGATAAGTCATAGGATATTTGTTCTTGCAAATTATTAATAAAAATATCCAACATTTCCCTATAAGGTAGCACAAAATGTAGTTTTCCTATCAACTGCCTCCATCTAGCTAAGAAATCAGCAAAACATTCATCTTTGTCTTGTTTTAAGTTGTATAAATCTTTAATGGTCATATGTCTCTCGATGTAGGCACTAAATTGATGGACAAAAGATTCAGTTGTTTCTTCAAAATTCCTCAAAGAATGAGTGGGCAATTGATAGTACCACTCTAATGCCATTCCTCCTAAAATTTTCGAGAACATTTTTAGTAATAACAAGTCATCATGTGATATATCATGACATGCTATCCTAAACATGCGAAGATGCTCTATGGGATCTTCAGTTACTTTATATATAGGCAGGACAAGCATGGGAAAGTGTTTAGGGTATGGCTGTGCTACAACTATGGGATCCAAAGGTTGACTACATATCTCTCGATAATTGTACGAGGGATGGTAGGGATCTATCTGGTCCATGCGGGAAGCTAACTGTTTCACCATGGCTTCTAGATTACTGGTTTGCCCACCATATTGGTTCGATAGGGCATTAATATGGGATTTGTGAGCATATTATGGAGGGACATGAATATTAGATGCTATATTGCTATTGTGTAAATTGTTGGTAGGAAGGGTGTTATGAAGAAGTTTTGAAGTTGTATTATGTTGTATTCTCGATTTTTGAAAATTGGTGTTTGGATTCATTTTAGGTTTTTGTTAGTTTGAAGCATATTGATCAATAGTTTGGCGAAATAAAGCAGTGAATGAAGGTCTCTTTTGTGTGGGAATGATTTTAGGCTCAATAATAGGTTCCTTAGGGGGTTGGGTAACCTGTTGTTTTTGCATGTTCTGAATCATAGTTACCATATCTCTATTGGATGGTCCAGCTTTATCACTTTCTTGATCAAAAAAGGACAAGGGATTAGTGTGTATGTTAAACATATCTTCCATGGCTGCTTGAGTGTCACTAATTTGTCCTCTATCAATACGAACTGCCATATTAAGAGCACCAATATTATTATTGAAAAATTTCCAGAAATGATCTAAGTTATCAAAAGCAATAGTTTCAGTCTGGAGCCATTCTAGGGGATGAGGATCCTTCCTCTCTAACATTTTCTTCTTGTTCATCTACAACAAGCTCACCTTCTGGCTGTTCTAGAGTTTCTTCTTCTGGAATTGGATCCTCAGGAAGGGCATTTGATTTTTTTGTTTTCTTTCCTAACCAATCTTCTTCTTCTTCTTTTTCTTCAGTTTGTTTACCATTCCTAAGTCTAGTCATTGTGCTTAAACTTAGATTTGAGCAAATATATATATATATATATACAACAAGCTTAGGAGGTATATATTTTAATTACATACCTACTATAGTATTTAAAATAAAATGTTTTGGTTTTGTTATGTTTTTGGTTTTTCTTGTTTTTATAACAATATTATAAAGATAACAAACAACACACTAAATGCAAGAAATAATAATAATGAAAGCAATGATCTAGTTTTCTATAAAAAATTTATAAATATCATTAACGGGCTCAAGTTCTTCAGGAGTCATGAAATGTTCCTCTTCAAATTGGAAATTTTCTTTCAAGAATTTGACAAAAAGTGCTATAGTGATATTATCTGTCTTAGATTCTGGTTGGTAGAAATAAAGTTCGTGGCAATATTATTGATATAACACAGCTCTAGGAACTCTCCTCCATCTTTCTCTATCCATAAGAATGACCTCTTGATCTTCTACACGACCTAGGAATTGGTGTATAACAGTTGCGTTCTCGAGGTATTCCTCGAAGGTGAACAATTCTGAAGACACAAGAGCTCTCCTATAAGCTAACCACCTATGGCAAGCTCTCTGAAGTTCATGATAAAAAATGAGTTGATCGGGATCCAAGATTCTATCTAGGAAAAACCTCTTGATTTGCCTAAGTTCAGTTGCTTTAGATGAAATGAGATCTAATATCTTATTAAGTTCGTCCCATAAAAGTTGGTTTCTATCTGTTTCAGGCACACTAAGCATAGAATTAATTTCTATGGCTACTAATTGGTTTTCAACATTTATAGTAACTGCTAGTCTTTTCTTAGGAGCTACCATCTAAACATGATATGCAACTTAGTAGTTTTATAATGATTTTAAATGCATCTATGTTTTTTTGTTTTTGTTTTCAAAAGGTTTTAGTTTCATGTCGGGTTCACCAAAATGTATCGCTCAAAATTTTTCACACCCTTACCTTCAGGCTAAAGGATCCACACCTGGAAGGGGGATACAAGAAGGATGGGACGGTACCTCAGACTGAGAGGCCCTTTGAAGGTCCCTCCTATTGGGGGAGGGGTATTAAGGTGATTTTTCGATGGATGGTGGGGTTCACCAGGAAACGTTTAGTGGCAGTCTCCATGCCTAGGTTGGGAATGTGTTTGATGTGTTCAGTTTTACCTTTAAACATTCAAATCCTAGGTTTTGCCAAATTAATCTAAGTTGTTCTATATGAAATGCAAGTTTAAATGAATACATAAAACATATTTAAATAGAAAATACATAGAAAAAACTAGATGAGAAAAACCAATCTGGATGTCTGATGGAGGTTCTGATTTTTGAAGTAGTCCAGATCATCTGGAATTTGACAGGATCATCTCCGATTTAACAAGATCATCTGAGATCTGGTGAATTTGTCAGACGAATTCGTTAGAGACCTGCAATCAGAGAAATAGACACAAAATACAAAAAATGCAGCTATGATGACAGAGGGAAATGGTGTAAAATGGTGATAAAGATGTTAAGATGATAATTGCAAATAGAAATGCAAGTAAAATAAGTTCAATTTCATACAAATGATGATATTGTCCACTATTGGACGATATCATCCAATTTGAGCAAATTCATGTTCGATTTTGCAAAAGGGAATCGTCCCTTATTGGACGAAATTGTCCCCATATCGTCAATTTTGCCCTTGGATGAAATCGGCGATATCGAGACGATTTCGACGAAATTGAGATGATTTCATCTCGACAATGTCGATGGCCCAAAAATGGTTGTGATGCTCAAAAATCATTCAAAATTAATCTAAAAAGCATGAAATTCAAAATTAAAGCATTCTAAATCAAGTTTGGACCCTTACCCGTAGCCCACACCGGACCTCTGTCAATCTGTGCGCTGTCTCGACCATCTTGTTTGCAGAGCTCTAGAAACCAGGAAAGTGAACAATAACAATGAATTAGGGTTTTTCCCTATTTTTCTTAATTTTATTCAAAAAACTTAACAACATTTTAAAATTTTTTTCTTTTCCACATTTTTACCTCAAACGTTCGATTTGGGTAAAAACACAGAGGGGGCACCATAGTAAGCTGTCGTACAATTCGACCTAGAATCGTCGCCTAAAAATGGAAATAAATTTTTGCTTTCTTGTAGATCAAGAAGAACTCATCTTTAACGCATGTTCTTCAAAAAATTAACTAAAGAGGGGGCAAAATGTAGCACCCTAAATTTGGTGCAGTAAACCTTAGTAAATAATTAAAATTACTTTAGTAATAATTCAAATTCAAATTTCAACCCCGAACCGCCTGCTACCCATTTCCTCATTTTCCATGCCATTTTTAGAGTTTGTTTTGACCGTTGGACGATATCGTCGTCGATCAGACGATATCACCTCAGATCGGACAAATTCTTCTAGAGCAGAACATCTAGATGATTTCATCCCAAAACTAATTTTTCATAATTAGCCTCTATTTCAACGACATCTCTAATCTGGGTAGAAGCGTGTCTACGTCGTTAGAGACCCTCCCCGTTGGAGATCTCCCAAATTGGGATGATCCCCAACCTCCTAACCTCCTTCCTAAGCCTATTTAAACCTTAGGACCCCCCTTGACATCCCCTTGGCTGAAATTTCCTATAACACGAGTTCTACATGCATTAGACCATCTTAAATCACCATTTGCCTTCATATTTTTCCAAGTTTGTTTGCAGGAACTTCATTTTTTTTCAGCCGAAGCAAGCTCAAATTGTCACAGACGATCTTGTACAATTCGAGATGATTTCGTCTTCTCTAGACGATTTCGACTACAGTCGACATTGGGGGAAATCAGTGCCTAAAGTTTGCACTTTTCCTATACCTTTTTTCTATTTTATTCTGCATCTAGTTAGTTTTATTATTATTTCCTATTATTCTGCATCTTGGAGTTCACCCATGTAGCTTAAATACATAATAAAATCATGATTAGCTATTCAAGCATGATAATTTACTTGCATTTCTATTTGCAATTATCATCTTAACATATTTATCGCCATTTTACACCATTTCTCTCTGTCATCATAGCTACATTTTCTGTATTCTATTTCTATTTATCTGATTGCAGGTCTGACGAATTCGTCTGACGAATTCGCCAGATCTCAGACGATCCTGTCAGATCGGAGATGATCCTGTCAAATTCCAGACAATCTTGACTACTTCAAAAATCAAAACCTCCATCAGACATTCGGATCAGTCATGGCCTTTCTCATCTAGCATATTCTCTATTTTTTATGTTTAATTCTATTTTCTGTATTCATTTAAATCTACATTTTATAATAGGTCAAATTAGATTCAGTTGGCCAAACCTAGGACTTGGATGATTAAAGCTAAAACTGAACACATTGAACTCATTCCCAACCTAGGCATGGAAACTACCACTAAACGTTTCCTGGTGAACCCCACCATCCATCGAAAAATCACTTTAATACCCCTCCCTCGAGATGCGGGACCTTCAAAGGGCCTCTCAGTCCGAGGTATTGTCCCATCCTTCTCGCATCCCCCTTTCGAGCGTGGATCTTTTAGCCTGAAGGTAAGGGTGCAAAAAATTTGGAGCGATACATTTTGGTGAACCCGACGTGAAACTAAAACCTTTTGAAAACAAAAACAAAAAAGCATAGATGCATTTAAAATCATTAGAAAACTACTAAGTTGCATATCATGTTTAGATGGTAGCTCCTAAGAAAAGACTAGCAGTTACTATAAATGTTGAAAACCAATTAGCAGCCATAGAAATTAATTCTGTGCTTAGTGTGCCTGAAATAGATAGAAACCAACTTTTGTGGGACGAACTTAATAAGAGATTAGATCTCATTTCATCTAGAGCAACTGAACTTAGGCAAATCAAGAGGTTTGTCCTAGATAGAATCCTGGATCCCGATCAACTCATTTTTTATCATGAACTTCAAAGAGCTTGCCATAGGTGGTTAGCTTATAGGAGAGCTCTTGTGTCTTTAGAATTGTTCACCTTTGAGGAATACCTCAAGAACGTAGCTGTTATACACCAATTCCTAGGTCATGTAGAAGATCAAGAGGTCATTCTTACAGATAGGGAAATGTGGAGGAGAGTTCCTAGAGCTGTGTTATATTGAGAATATTGCCACAAACTTTATTTCTACCAACCAGAATCTGAGACAGATAATATCACTATAGCACTTTTTGTCAAATTCTTGAAAGAAAATTTCCAATTTGAAGAGGAACATTTCATGACTCCTAAAGAACTTGAGCCCGTTAATGATATTTATAAATTGTTTATAGAAAACTAGATCATTGCTTTCATTATTATTATTTCTTGCATTTAGTGTGCTATTTGTTATCTTTATAATATTGTTATAAAAACAAGAAAAACCAAAAAACATAACAAAACCAAAACATTTTATTTTAAATACTATAGTAGGTATATAATTAAAATATATACCTCTTAAGCTTGTGCTGAAATCTAAATTTAAGCACAATGCCTAGACTTAGGAATGGTAAACAAACTGAAGAAGAAGAAGAAGAAGATTGGCTAGGAAACAAAACAAAAAATCCAAATGCCCTTCCTGAGGATTCAATTCCAGAAGGAGAAACTCTAGAATAGCCAGAAGATGAGCTGGTTGTAGATGAACAAGAAGAAAATGTTAAAGAGGAAGGATCCTCATCCCCTAGAATGGCTCCAAACGGAACTATTGCTTTTGATAACTTAGATCATTTTTGGAAATTTTTCAATAATAATATTGGTGCTCTTAATATGGCAGTTCATATTGATAGAGGACAAATTAGTGACACTCAAGCAGCCATGGAAGATATGTTTAACATACACACTAATACCTTGTCCTTTGTTGATCAAGAAAGTGATAAAGTTGGACCATCCAATAGAGATATGGTCACTATGATTCAGAACATGCAAAAAAAAAAGGTTACCCAACCCCCTAAGGAACTTGTTATTGAGCCTAAAATCATCCCCACACAAAAGAGACCTTCATTCATTGCTTTATTTCGCCAAACTATAGATCAATATGTTTCAAATCGACAAAAACCTAAAATGAAGCCAAACACCAATTTTCAACAATCTGGGATACAACATAATACAACTTCAAAAATTCTTCATAACACCCTTCCTACCAACAATTTACACAATAGCAATATAGCATCTAATCTTCATGTCCCTCCATCATATGCTCACAAATCCCATATTCATGTCCTACCGAACCAATATGGTGGGCAAACCAATAATCTGGAAGCCATGGTGAAACAGTTAGCTTCCCGCATGGACCAGATAGATCCCTACCGTCCCTCGTACAATTATTGAGAGATGTGTAGTCAGCCTTTGGATCCCATAGTTGTAGCATAGCCATACCCTAAACACTTTCCCATGCTCGTCCTGCCTATATATAAAGGAACTGAAGATCCCATAGAGCATCTTCGCATGTTTAGGATAACATGTCATGATATATCACATGATGACTTGTTATTACTAAAATTTTTCCCAAAAAGTTTAGGAGGAATGTCATTAGAGTGGTACTATCAATTGCCCACTCATTCTTTGAGGAATTTTGAAGAAATAGCTGAATCTTTTGTCCATCAATTTAGTGCCTACATCGAGAGACACGTGACCATTAAAGATTTATACAACTTAAAACAAGACAAAGATGAATGTTTTGCTAATTTCTTAGCTAGATGGAGGCAGTTGATAGGAAAACTACACTTTGTGCTACCTTATAGGGAAATGTTGGACATTTTTATTAATAATTTGCAAGAACAAATATCCTATGAGTTATCAACTGCTACCTTGACCACCTTCGATCAAGCTATAGACTTAGCTCTAAGGGTGGAAGATGCTCTCATTAGAAGAGGCCAGCTTAGGAAGAAAGATGATGAGAAAACATCCAAAAATCAGTATAAAAATAAACAAGTTGTGGGTGACGGAGTCATTGATAGTAGAAACATTGCTAATGTTAATACTACGAAAACAATGGAGAACTTTATATTAAAACCTCCTGATAAACCACCCCGAGAATTTACTAGATTGAATCAACCTTTATCAACCATTCTTCCTCAATTACTATCGCAAGGTTTGATTCAATTACCAGCTATTCGGGAACCTGATCCAACTATACCCGTATACAGAGTTGATTTACATTGTGATTTTCATAGAGGAACTGGACATGCTACAAACTCTTGCAAAAGATTAAAACATAAAATACAAGACTTGATTGATAATAATTAAATGGAGGTGCAAGCCTTCCAACCTAAACAAAATCCTCCTAATATCGCTCCAAATTTTTCGCACCCTTACCTTCAGGCTAAAGGATCCACGCCCAGAAGGGGGATGCAAGAAGGATGGGACAGTACCTCAGACTAAGAGGCCCTTTGAAGGTCCTGCCTCTCGGGGGAGGGGGTATTAAGGTGATTTTTTGACGGATGGTGGGGTTCACCAGGAAACGTTTAGTGGCAGTCTCCACGCCTAGGTTGCGAATGTGTTTGATGTGTTCAGTTTTACCTTTAAACATTCAAATCCTAGGTTTGGCCAAATTAATCTAAGTTGTTCTATATGAAATACAGGTTTAAATGAATATAGAAAACAAATTTAAACAAAAAATACAGAGAACAAACTAGATGAGAAAAACCATGCCTGATCCGGATGTTTGATGGAGGTTCTAATTTTTGAAGCAGTCTAGATCGTCTGGAATTTTATAGGATCATCTTCGATCTGACAGGATCGTCTGAGATCTGGCGAATTCATCAGACGAATTCGTCAGAGACCTGCAATCAGAGAAATAGACACAGAATACAAAAAATGCAGCTATGATGATAGAGGGAAATTGTGTAAAATGGCGATAAAGATGTTAATATGATAATTGCAAATAGAAATGCAAGTAAATAATCATGCTTTAATAGCTAATCATGATTTTATTATGTATTTAAGCTACATGGGTGAACTCCAAGATGTAGAATAATAGGAAATTATAATAAAACTAACTAGATGCAGAATAAAATAGCAGAAAGGTATAGGAAAAGCGCAAACTCTGGGCACTGATTGCCCTTAATGTCGGCTGCAGTCAAAATCGTCTAGAGAAGATGAAATCGTCTCGAATTGTACAAGATCATCTACGACGATCTGAGCTTGCTCCAGCTAAAAAACAATGAAGTTCCTGCAAACAAACTTGGAAAAATATGAAGGCAAATGGTGATTTAAGATGGTCTAATGCATGTAGAACTCGTGTTACAAGAAATTTCAGCCAGGGGGATGTCAAGGGGGGTCCTAAGGTTTAAATAGGCTTAGGAAGGAGGTTAGGAGGTTGGGGATCATCCCAATTTGGGAGATCTCCAACGGGGAGGGTCTCTAACGACGTAGACACTCTTCTGCCCAGATTAGAGACGTCGTTGAAATAGATGCTAACTATGAAAAATTAGTTTTGGGACGAAATTGTCTAGACATTCTGCTCCAAACGAATTCGTTCGATCTGAGGCAATATCGTCTGATCGGCAACGATATCGTCCAACGATCAAAACAAACTCTAAAAATGGCACAGAAAATAGGGAAAGTGGTTTAATAGGCGGTTCGGGGTTGAAATTTGAATTTGAATTATTACTAAAGTAATTTTAATTATTTACTAAGGTTTACTGCGCCAATTTTAGGGTGCTACAAGGAGATATGTGCAAGAAGATAATGTATATGACATCATTCAAGCCACACATGAAGAACCTTATGGAGGATATTATGTTGCTCAAAGAAAAATTAGTAAAATACTTTAAAATAATTATTTTTGACCTACTATGTATAGGGATACCCATAGGTTTGTTGATTGATGTGATGCTTTTCAAATGACTAGTAAACCTATACCTACAATGGAGATGCCTTTGGTACCACAAATAATATTCAAAGCATTCAAGAAATGAGGAATTTATTTTGTTGGGCCAATAGATACTCCAAGTAAATGCAATAAAAATATACTTGTATGCACAAATTATGTCACCAATTAGGTCAAAGTAAAAGCCTTTCCATGAGAACAAGCTAATCCAGTAGTTGATTTTATTCATACACATATCATGCAATACTTTGGAGCACCTAGAGAATTGGTCTCAGACCATGGATCTTAATTTCTCTCCAATGTAACAGAGTATTTTTTTAAAGTATATAAGATCAAACATAGGAAGATATCACCATATCATCCTCAAGCTAATGGATAGGTAGAGGTTACAAATAGAGAACTTGAAAATATTTTAACAAAAATTTTAGCTGTCAATAGGATTGATTGGACAAAAAGATTAAAAGAAGTTACATAGGCTTATAACACAACTTGGAAAACCACCACATGACTATGACTTGATAAAATAGTCTATGAGAAGTAAGCTATCATGCTTATTGAATTTGAAATAGGGACTCTTCACATAATAGTACAACTTGATATAGATTTGGATCAAGCACAAAAAACTAGGTTGGAACAATTAAATATTCTAGATGAAAGAAGATTAGAGGTATTACACAGGACAAAACTAATGCAAGTTTAAAGAAAAAATAGCATGATAAAAATACTGTACCATGAACATTTCAACCAGGAGATTGGACCTTGCTATTTGACTCCCGATTCCAAGATTTTCAAGGAAAGCTAAGGACGCAATGTCTTGGACCCTATGAGTTCGAAGAAATATTTGGGAATGGCATACTTAAACTTAAGCCCATTTATGGTTCAACATGAATATTATTAGTTAATGGACATAGTCTTAAGCTCTATAGGAAGCCATTATCTAAAGAAGAATTTATAAACCACCTTAGACAACAAGTTGATTTGAAGTGCATTTCTAAAATGCAATCAACTATTATTAAATAAGAACTTCTCTTTCTACCTAAAGCAACAAAACACTATTTACTAAATAAATTATTGCTCTATAATATAATATATACTAAGAAAATAAGTGCAATCATTAAAAATAATGTAGTCTAATCAATTCTCTTGTTTGGATGTATAAGTACCACTAAATAAGATGGATGGAATTTTTTTTTACACTACTTGACCAATGAAAGAAGATTATCATAGAACAATAATATTTATTAAAAATGAACTAGAAGATCACTCTATGTTCCTTAACATATGATTCCTTTATTTTATGATGGAATTTTATCATATAATATTTTAATCATCTTATCATTCATCACTTTTCAATCACAGTATCAAGTTTTAGGGAAGAAATCAGACGCAGTGCAGGAAGGCATATTCTTACCTCACGGAAAGGATGTTATATAGTCATGATGATATCACAAATTAATAAATCAAGGTTGTAAAAATTCCTTGTTTCTTATAGCCCATAAATGATAAAAGGGAGAAAAACTATAGTAAGGATAGGATTACATTTCCATCCAGATGGTTCTATAGTCCAATCCTCCAAATCCTTAACTCTTCTTACTTAAAGGGGTAGAGTAGTAAATATAGGGTGAAAATTCCCATAAGGACTTTGATAGAGTGGTTGGGAATCAGATTCCCCAAAGCTCTACACCTCTAAAACTTAAAATTATATCTATATGTATGTGAGAAAAAATGGGTAGTAAAATGGTGAAACAAAGATAATACCTGAATGACTATCTTACTTTCTTCTTGCAAAGAAGGTTTTGAGTGTGTCCAACCCTTGATAAGACCTATTTCTAAGAATCAAAGTATTGTTGATTGACATTGGTTTAAGCTCATTATTATCTTTTTCATAAAGGGCTCCACAATGATACCAAAGGAAGTAGAACAAAGAAATTGATATCTCTAAGACATTAGAAATATTTGTTATGAAATCCATGGAATCTTTTATTAAAGGTCAAGGAAGACATCAATGTTTTTGCTGAGAATCTTTGCTATTGGGAACAAACAGTCCCATTCTAAGAAGATTTATTATCCTACAATCTTGTTTAATGGCTTAGCTTAAATAAATAATTGATATATATATATATATATATATATATATATATATATATATATATATATATATATATATATATATATATATATATATATATTCTTAAAAACTTATAGATAATAAGAAAAAATATAAAAATTAATAAAAATAAAAACAAATATTTTTTATTATAATTAAGATTTTCTATAAATCCCTATAAATAAAAATTTCTCTCCTTATCTTGTTTTGGCTATATAGCCAAAAAATTAGTTTGGGGGAGGAGCAAAGGAATATAATATAGTTTGGGGGAAGAAAAAAAAGAGAGAAAATGGAAGTAGTTAAAACATCCCTATAAATATGTTTATGTAGGTTATTTTCGTAGTTAATTTCTATATTCGGTTTCCATAATTAATTTATGTAGTTAGTTTCTGTAGTTTATTTCTATAGTTTGTTTTTGTAGGACATTTTTGTAGTTTGTTTTCATAGTGGATTTTCGTAGGTGCATTGTCACATAAACATTCTTCTAAATGTATGACTATAGTAGATTCGTGCCATGAATAAAACCACATATCATTGTGTATCAAAGCTCTGCAGAAGGTCATTTTTGATTCATATTATCAAAGCTTTTGCACGAGAAATTTAATATGATGTGTAAAGCATATGAATTGTGTACCATGTGAACCTTGGTGTGAAAGTCACAAGTTGAAGATCCTACCTCAAAGACTAAGCATAGGAGATATGGATGCTTGCTATTATTCTTTATGGACGGGTTAGAAAATCTAAAGTTTTAGCATATGTTATTTAAGAGGGTGCCAGTGCAAAACCATGGATGCTTGTTGATTGCCTTCATTATTACAAGTTGATATCATGATCGCGACTGACAAAAATGGAGGGACATAATCTAAAAATCATAGACTATTGTCACGTGTGATGTAAAATCCAAATATGGATCCTCAAACTTGCTGCCTTGATAGAATGATAAGACACTGATGTTATAAGCTTGGACACATGTCATTCAAGAAATTTTTGATCTATCATCATGGGTAATAGATTTAAACACAATTAACCCCTTCACATGAGCAAATAGCTAAGTCAATTCATGTACAGTATTTGGACTTGCTACCTTGGGTAAGGCATGAAAACATTAGGTAATGATTTTAAGTAGTTCATGGAGTTGTTGCATGTGGAAAAATGCTATAGTTTGATAAGGTATGAAGGCAACACATGGTGGTTTCAAGCGAGTCATGTGATTATTTGTATAGGAAAGAAGGATTCGTTTGATGAAAGGAGCATGCCCAGATTTGGATAATCACAACGTTGACTAAAAATTGGCCAAAAGAGTGACGATAGACGAATATGCACACATGGATGACATCGATGCAAACCACAAAATAAGCCCATAAAATAAAATTAAGGAGGAAAGTAAAGTCGAAAGTTTTGAATATAAATTTGATTATTGGCCAAAACACCCTAAGTTTGATTATCCAAATTTAAAATTAAAAGTTATTTTACCCTAAGTTTTATGTCCCAATGAACATCATCGTGATAGCATCAAATTTAGACAACTTATCGTCGTGTAGGGTGATAGGATGTTAGCATGACATGGTAGTAAACGATGCACATTTCTAAGGAGAGGACAACCATCTTATGGGATAAATCGATCACCAACACTTTTCCATGCAGAAAAATGAGTGAAAACATCGTGAATCAAGCATCGATACCGTTGATCAAAATCATGATCGATGACCATGTTTATTCAATCACAATGCATTGGGAGAGATATATATTAAAAAAAACCCTAATTTTATGCAAAGATAAAAATTATCTTCTTTGTAATATGATTAGAGAAAAACTTTAGCAGTTCGATGATCAAACCTCAAGGAATTTAGTTGTAAACACACCAAAGGCATTGTGTAGAGGATAAAATTGAGTGGTGGTGGTTTTTATAGGGGACATGACAAAAATTGTAGATGAACGCTGACCAGAAGGAAGCGTAGGAACTTACAAATCGGTCGAAAGTTTAATGTAAGAGCTAATGCTTAAATTTATCTTTTACAAATTTGCAAAAGGGAATATAATAGGAATTCTTGAAATACAATGAAATATTTACAAAGAGAATCATTTTCTTAAAAAATTCTAAATAAAAAAGAGAATATTTTGATATTTTTAAAGAAATTTTTTAGAATAAAATATAAACCTTTGAATTTTAAATTTTTCTTCTATATGCATTAGATTTTTTGCAGGATAGTGATGCATGTACATGTATATTTAATTATTTCTCTACAGGATAATATTCACAACCATTTAAGTGCAAAATTTGTAAATCCAAGTTGAAAAAAAAAATCGTTCCAAACTCCTTACCCATCAGCCTACTAAAAACCCTTGCATTACCATGATGAAATCCACCTTCCAGAAAAGGAATGAACCATCCTCTATAGCAACCCAAATGCCTAGTGATTTCATGAGAAAGCTCTTTCAGAAAGTAATATGGTGGGAGGCCTTGATGTGGTTTCAAGGCCACAAATAGGGTGTGGCCAAGCAGTTTATTTTAAACTATGACCCCACATTCATGGTCACCCATGTGAGTGGTGTCGAAATTGAAATTACCCCTAGTTTGATATTAGAAATCTTAAACCTCCATGAAGTTTGCCAAAGATACTTTAAATCAAGTGACAAAGGAGTCACCCAACTGGTTGATAAACTAGGAGAAAAGTAATATGTGATTTGAGACCATCAGGGGTGGATTAAAGGAGTAGCGAATTCCTCCTTCCTACCAAAGTGAAAAGAAGTTGTCACTTTGATCATGAAAATTTTCACCATGGAATAAATATTACCGGTCTATGGGGGTTATCACCTCAAATTGCTCCTTAACCTTAAATTCCCTGACCAAGAAGATTATGTTATTAATTTTTAGTATTTCCTCTACAGGCCTTTAGAGCTATGGTCGATATGGTTCAAGCAAAGAATCTTATGGCTGAAACTAATATACACCTAATATCCCACCATGGCCTCATTAAGTTACTGGTTTTGCACAAAATCCTTGATACTGAAGTTACTTGGAATAAAATTGTAGAGAAAATCAACCTGTCTGTGTAATTGTTTGAGTCAAGTAAATCTAAGTCCAATGAGAATACCGCATCTAAATAAAGCTTTGATCTAACATCCAGGAGAAAGAAGAATATCCTATGCATAAATAGACCACACAAACCAAAACTACCAAGCCTTCCAAAAATCCCTCACTTGCATAAAAAGGAAAAGATTTGAGGAATACAACCCCAAAAAGTACAAGGAGGAATATCTAGTCTGTGGTTGATCCTAATACCTTAGTCTGGGTTTGCTAAAACCTTAGCTCAGATTCGTACTAAAAAAAAATCATTTCAGTTTTGACTAGACAATTTTTGCAAGGAGTTCATAGAGCATGCAATGTTGGTGGAGAAGGTCATATCCATCTAGAATGACATTCTGAGATAGATAGCTACGAAATTCAAAAGCAAGGTGGTCAAACTAGTTAAGCAAGATTCTCAACCATTAATATCCAATGCTTCCCCAAATAAAAGTTCAATGGGAGGGAAACATATTAGATAGTTAATTAATTATAGTAAGCACTTTGCCTTGGACAAGATATTCAGTGAGGATAGTTCACCTACATTAATCAAATTTTAGATTTTAGAGGTATCCCACTCCTCAAACATGTGGCATGCAACATGAGGGCACAAGCGTAGAGATAGATTGATACAAGTTCATAAGGTAATCAACATAATCATCAAGTTCATAGGATAGTTGTCCCCATCAGCAAAAAAGACAAAACAAGGATCCCAACGTGGCACAGTGGATGCAAAGGATAGATAGGAAGAGGTAACATACTTGAAAATCATGGCTACCAAGAAACTACCAAGTCTTGGTAAAACTAGAGCGCAGATCCAAAAAATAAAGCAAGAAAACCTGAGGGTAGAAGATCAACCTATTCCAACCTAGGTTTCATCTTGGATTAAGGCTAGAAACACTTGATTTTTAATATGTTATCATAAAAACTATGGACTCATATTCATTTTTTATCTGTATATGGTATGGTTTTATGATTTTTGTAATATTTGATTTTATGCATGAGGACATGCATCCCTTCAGTTAGGGAGAAAATGATGAGCATTGAAGTATGACTGTGATATGTAGTATTATTTCTACATTCTGGTTACAAATCTCCATGTTGTGAATATATTTTGTCAAAAAAACATGCATGTTTTATACAACTTTTTAATAAATATAATCTATGAAATATTTTGTTATATGCTTATAATTTTATATAAATTGTGTGAAATGCTATGTTTTAAACAAATCTAAGGAAGAGGTGGTTTGCAAGGAAGCTTTAGGTGATTTTTGGTCGAATTACACTACAAAAGGTTACGGTTGAAGTCATTGTTGGACATTTGAGGTAATTTGACGCATTTTATGTTGTCATTGATGTCACATGGATCACATTTGGTTTTGGTGGCCAAAATATTTCATAAATAAGTATTTATGATATTTTGGAAAGCATGACTATTTACAGGGTTTTTATGAAAACCAAGGCAGGCAAAATAAAAGGTTTTATTTAAAACCATGGTGGGCTTATGTGGAAAGGGATTTTCTTAAAAGCCAAGGTGGAATTTTGTTTCATTGAAAAAGGACCTCTGGTGATGAAGATATTAATGTTTATAGTTTAAGTTTAAATTAATGGAGGGCTGACCTATGTGCAATTAATGGATGTTGGCAATATATATATATATATATATATATATATATATATATATATATATATATATATATATATATATATGTAAAGGTTTCAATTTATTTTAGAAATGGGGAATATTATATATTGTTAGAAAGCTTATTTCAAGGGATATTTGACTAACTTATTTAGAAGGAGAAATTAGGTGTGTGTAAAGAGACATTTCTGATTTTGCAAAGGGGTTCCAAAAGTGAAGTTTGCCTTGTTCTTTTTCAAGAGGATTAATTCTTTCATGAGGTGACAAGGTATGCAATATTGTGATTTATTTTATTTTATGGTATAAGTGGTTTTGGGAGTGAAAAGCTTATGAAATGTTTTGATTTATTTTATTTTATGGTATAAGTGGTTTTAGGAGAGATAAGGAAGTTGAGTTGGAAACATTTGAGTTGGTTGATACATACTTGGACTAGGATTGTGTGAGAGAGAGTTGTCCCTTATGATGATTGGTTGAGTTGAGTTGATTGAGCCTAGTCAAGTGATTTGTGAAGTGATTGTTCAAGTTCTATAAAATAAACTATTCCATCATTCTATGTTGATTTGAGATTAAGGTTAGAACATATTGAGTCTTTGTATGGTTCTATAAGACTTGAATTGAGTTGAGGTTGATTTGAGTTGAGAGTGATATTAGAACATATTGAGTCTCTAACAATTCTCTTTATGCTTCTATGAGATTGACTTGAGTTGAGTTGAGATTGATTTTAGTTGAGTTGAGTTAAGATTGATTTGAGTTGAGAGTGAGATTAGAACATATTGAGTCTCTAACAATTCTATTTATGATTATATGAAGTTAATTTGAGTTGAGATTGCCATTCATTGTTGAGTTAATTTTGAGTACTACTTGAGCATGATTGATTGAGCCTTTGAGAAGGCCTTTGGGACAGATTTGGGCAAGTTCTTGGTGAGATTGCTAGATCAGAATTTGGCAAGTTCTTTGTGAGCTTGCTAGAGCAGATTTAGGCAAGTTCTTGGTGAGCTTGCTAGAGCATATTTGGGCAAGTTCTTGGTGAGCTTCCTAGAGCAGATTTGGGCAAGTTCTTGGTGAGCTTGCTAGAATAGAATTGGGCAAGTTCTTTGTGAACTTGTTAGAGCAGAATTGGGCAAGTTATTGATGATCTTGCTTGAGTAGATTTGAAAATTTTTGTGTGAGCTTGTTAAGTAGGTTTTGTGTGAGCCTATTGTGTAGGTTCTATGTGAGCCTATTGAGCAGGTTCTTAGTAAGCCTATTGACAGAGCTTTGGAGGTGACAAAGTACAGAGGACAGAGTCTCAGTGGATAGATATCCAGTATCCAGTACAGTTGAATACAAATCTAAGTGAGGAGTATTCAAGTGGAGAGAGGTCCACCAGTTAGTGTAGTAGAGAGAAAGAGTCTTCTAGAATATCACATAGCCAGATCAGAAGGGGAAAGGGTTCTCCTGTGGAAGAGATCCATGAACTTGAGATTAGGGGATTAGCATCTCCTTTGGAAAGAGATACATAAACATTGTAATTGGAAGTGATTCCCAAAGAGATTGATTGAGAAAGTTTTAGTAAAATATTTTCTCCGTAGAGTAGCTCACATTGGGTGAACCACATAAATTGTGGTGTCTCTATTGTGTATGGTTTCTATGCATTGATTTGATTACTACTATTGATACTGCTATCTTTACACAACATAATATTGAATTGAAAGAAAAAGTAAAAAGTGGTCTTATACTATTCACCCCCCTCTCAGTATAAGCTTGTGTTCTTCAATTGGTATCAGATTGGGTTCCTTCAAAAAGGCTAACAAGTTGAGGAAAAATTCTACAAGAACATAGATGACTTCACAGAATGAATTATCTACAAATAAGGTTTCATTTTTTTATGGTAACAATTATACTTTCTAGAGCATGAGGATTAAGAACTACTTGATATCACAAGGATATGAGGTATGGCAGATGGTTGAAAAAGAGTATAAGGTTGAAGGTGATCCCGAGGAAGATAAGACTACCAGGAAATTGGTTGAGATAAATGCAAGAGCAATGAATTATATTTTGAGTGGGCTATGTGAGACATATTTTGCAAAGGTCATGGTATGTACTTCAACTAATGAGATGTGGACCAAGCTAAGGAATACTTATGAAGGAGATTCCAAGGTAAAGTTTGCAAAGAAATCTTACTACATTGTAGAACCAAGTGATAATTCAGATTATAGTGATAAAGATCAGTTAGATGAAGAAGAATGTACATTCTTTGGAATAAGTGAAGAAAATCAAGAACACCTATTCCTAGGTATTGAAGTTAAATAAGAGGATGTGCCTATTGAAGAAGTACATGAAGATCTTGCCATAGACATTGAGCAATCAGATAGGTACAAGAAAGGTCTAAGGATACTAAAATGCTTCATATGTGAAGATTTTGGGGATATAGATGATGATTGCACATACTAAAATAATAACAACAAGGAAAGTATATTTGAAAAATAAAGCAGCAGTTCTAGTGATAATTTCAGTAGTAGTGAAAACAAAGAAGTCTCATTTTTGGTAATAGAAAATGAAGAAGGTATGGTTTTCAGGGATATTGCTTCTCATGTAATAGGATTGGTCATAAATATTTTCAGTTCAAAGGAAATGAGCAACATGGTTTTGGTTTTAGAGCTACATAATTTAGAAGTCATGGTAATAATGGTCATGAAAACAGAGCTTCACAATACAGGGTTCAGGAAAGGAATGGATATGGAAATTACTTCAAGAAAGAATTTAGGACATGGGCACCATCCAAAGGCTACAATATCAAGTGTTTTAATTACAATAACTTTGGGCATATTGCAATATGGTGTAGGACTCAATTCCAAACAGGTTCAAGGCAAGAAGGTCAAATAGGTTCAAGACAAGAAGATCAAGTAATTCATCCAGACAAGGATATCAAAAAAACATGGAAGGAAGTTGATAGAGGAAAGAAACAATGTAAGATGGGAGTAAAGGTACTCCCACCCCAAAATTAATCACCTCAAGAGAGAATGTGGTGAGGGGGCTATGCCTAAGAGTCATATATTTTAGCCCCATAGGTGTCCCTTTTGCCATTGATATCAAAGGGGAAGAGATTTGAGTACGGGGAGAGCATTGAGTTAGGGGAAGCAACATCCAAAGAGAGGATTGAGTTAGGGGGAGAAACCTCCATAGAGAGTATTGAGTTAGGGGAGCAGCTTTGATTCTCAGAGATGGTTTTTGTAGTGATTGTGGTGTTTGCATTAGAGGTGTTGCCATCAAAGACAAAGGGGGAGATTGTTGGATATTTGAGGTAATTTTATGCATTTTATGTTGCCATTGATGTCACATGGATCATTGATATCACATGGATCATATTTGGTTTTGGTGGCCAAAATATTTCATAAATAAGCATTTATGATTTTTTTGAAAGCATGGTTATTTACAGGGTTTTTATGAAAACCAAGGTAGGCAAAATAAAAGGTTTTACTTAAAACCATGGTGGGCTTATGTGGAAAGGGATTTTCTTAAAAGCTAAGGTGGAATTTTGTTTCATTGAAAAAGGACCTCCGGTGATGAAGATATTAATGTTTAAAGTTTAAGTTTAAATTAATGGAGGGCCGACCTATGTGCAATTAATGGAGGTTGGCATATATATATATATATATATATATATATATATATATATATGTAAAGGTTTCAATTTATTTTGGAAATGGGGCATATTATATATTGTCGAAAAGATTATTTCGAGGGCTATTTGACTAACTTATTTATAAGGAGAAATAAGGTGTGTGTAAAGAGATATTTCTGATTTTGCAAAGGGGTTCCAAAAGTGAAGTTTGCCTTGTTCTTTTTCAAGAGGATTAATTCTTTCATGAGGTGACAAGGTATGCAATATTGTGATTTATTTTATTTTATGGTATAAGTGGTTTTGGGAGTGAAAAGCTTATGCAATGTTTTGATTTATTTTATTTTATGGTACAAGTGGTTTTAGGAGAGATAAGGAAGTTGTGCAATTAAAGGCCTTGGTGATGATTATTGAAAAGTGGAGTAATGTTGATTATTTTGTGATCTACTAACCATTGTGAAGATTGGCAAAAGAATTTTGTGATTGTGGCAGATTTACAAAGAGGTTTTTTCATCTTCAAAAGGGTATGGACACATTCTCCTTTTGATTGTTTATGATGGTTGATTTCTGAAATATCATTGGAGGGAAAAGGATTGTTTGTGGTTTCCTTTTCGGAAGTGGTTGGTTGAATGCTTCAAGGTTTTTTTGATTTGAGAGTTGAGTTTAAACCTTGTTTTATAAGCATAGTTGTTGAATCCCATTGGTTGTGAAAGAACTTGAGTTAGAAAAGAACATGAGTATCATTGTTATGTGAGATTTGTGGTTGAGCATTGTTGGAAACATTTGAGTTGGTTGATACATACTTGGACTAGGATTGTGTGAGAGAGATTTGTCCCTTGTGATGATTGGTTGAGTTGAGTTGATTGAGCCTAGTCAAGTGATGTGTGAAGTGATTATTCAAGTTCTATAAAACAAACTATTCCATCATTCTATGTTGAGTTGAGATTGAGGTTAGAACATATTGAGTCTCTAAAAATTCTCTATATGGTTCTATAAGACTTGAATTGAGTTGAGGTTGATTTGAGTTGAGAGTAATATTAGAACATATTGAGTCTCTAAAAATTCTCTTTATGCTTCTATGAGATTGACTTGAGTTGAGTTGATATTGATTTGAGTTGAGTTGAGTTGAGATTGATTTGAGTTGAGTTGAGATTGATTTGAGTTGAGTTGAGATTAGAACATATTTAGTCTCTAACAATTCTCTTTATTCTTCTATGAAGTTAATTTGAGTTGAGATTGCCATTCATTGTTGAGTTAATTTTGAGTACTACTTGAGCATGATTGATTGAGC
The DNA here is from genome assembly GCA_028583015.1 of Wollemia nobilis. NCBI lineage: Eukaryota > Viridiplantae > Streptophyta > Pinopsida > Araucariales > Araucariaceae > Wollemia > Wollemia nobilis. The sequence goes on from JAQPPZ010001344.1 coordinate 1,541,152, forward strand.
CTTTGATAAGGCCTTTGGGACAAATTTGGGCAAGTTCTTGGTGAGCTTGCTAGAGAAGAATTGGGCAAGTTATTTGTGAGTTTGCTAGAGCAGATTTAGGCAAGTTCTTGGTGAGCTTGCTAGATCATATTTGGGCAAGTTCTTGGTGAGCTTGCTAGAATATAATTGGGCAAGTTATTTGTGAGCTTGCTAGAGCAGAATTGGGCAAGTTCTTGGTGAGCTTGCTTGAGTAGATTTGACAAGTTCTATGTGAGCTTGTTAAGTAGGTTCTATGTGAGCCTATTGTGCAAGTTCTATGTGAGCCTATTGAGCAAGTTATTAGTGAGCATATTGACAGAGCTTTGGAGGTGACAGAGTACAGAGGACAGAGTCTTAGTGGATAGATATCCAGCAACCAACACAGTTGAAGACAAATATGAGTGAGGAGTCTTCAAGTGGAGAGAGGTCCACCAGTTAGTGTAGTAGAGATATAGAGTCTTCTAGAAGATCACATAGCCAGAGCAGAAGGGAAAAGAGTTCTCCTATGGAAGAGATCCATGAAATTGAGATTAGGGGATTAACATCTCCTTTGGACAGAGATCCATAAACATTGTAATTGGGAGTGATTACCAAAGAGATTGATTGAGAAAGTTTTAGTAAAATATTTTCTCCGTGGAGTAGCCCACATTGGGTGAACCACATAAATTGTGGTGTCTCTATTATGTATGGTTTCTGTGCATTGCTTTGATTACTACTATTGATACTGCTATCTTTACACAACATAATATTGAATTGAAAGAAAAAGTAAAAAGTGGTCTTATACTATTCACCCCCCTCTCAATATAAGCTTGTGTTCTTCAATTGGTATCAGATCGGGTTCCTTCGGAAAGGCTAACAACTTGAGGACAAATTTTATAAGAACATATATGGCTTCACAGAATGAATTATATACAAATAAGGTTCCATTGTTTGATGGTAACAATTATGCTTTCCAGAGCATGAGGATTAAGAACTACTTGATATCACAAGGATATGAGGTATGGCAGATGGTTGAAAAAGAGTAAGGTTGAAGGTGATCCTGAGGAAGATAATACTACCAAGAAATTGGTTGAGATAAATGCAAGAGCAATGAATTGTATTTTGAGTGGGCTATGTGAGACATATTTTGCAAAGGTCATGATATGTACTTCAGCTAATGAGATGTAGACCAAGATGTGGAATACTTATGAAGGAGATTCCAAGGTAAAGTTGGCAAAAAAATCTTACTACATTGTAGAAGCAAGTGATAATTCATATTATAGTGATAAATATCAGTTAGATGAAGAAGAATGCAAATTATTTGGAATAAGTGAAGAAAAACAAGAACACCTATTCCTAGGTATTGAAGTTAAAGAAGAGGACGTGCCTATTGAAGAAAGACATGAAGAGCTTGCCATAGACATTGAGCAATCAGATAGGTACAATAAAGGTCTAAGGATACTAAAATGCTTCATATGTGGAGATTTTGGGCATATAGATGATGATTGCACATACTAAAACAATAACAACAAGGAAAGCATATTTGAAAAATAAAGCAGCAGTTCTAGTGATAATTCCAGCAGTAGTGAAAACAAAGAAGGCTCATTTTTGGTAATAGAAAAGGAAGAGGATGAGCCAAGTAAACAAAAATCAGAAATCAAAAGGCTAAACGAAGAATATAGGAATATTGAAAATAAGATTCGAACAGATATCAAAATAAAAGAAGAACTATCTAAAACAATCAGTAATCTTAGAGAAGATATTTTCAAGGATATTGTTTTTCTTGTAATGGATTTGGACACAGGGATATACATTGCAGGATCCATGGATCAAAGAAGTTTTATTTTGCTAGAAGAAACTTCAAAGGAAGAAGGTACGATTTTTAGGTACATTGCTTCTCATGTAACATGATTGGCCATAAATATTTTCAGTGCAAAGGAAATGAACAACATGGTTTTGGTTTTAGAGCTACACAATTTAGAAGTCATGGTAATAATGATCATGAAAATAAAGCTTTACAATACATGGTTCAGGAAAGGAATGGATATGGAAATTAATTCAAGAAAGAATTCAGGACATGGGCACCATCCAAAGGCTACAATATCAAGTGTTTTAATTACAATAACTTTGGGCATATTGCAATATGGTGTAGGACTCAATTCCAAACAAGTTCAAGGCAAGAAGGTCAAACAGGTTCAAGACTAGAAGATCAAGTAAGTCATCAAGAGAAGGATATCAGAAAAACATAGAAGGAAGTTGATAGAGGAAAGAATCAATGTAATATGGGAGTAAAGGTACTCCCATCCCAAAATTAATCACCTCAAGAGAGAAGGTGGTGAGGGGGCTATGCTTAAGAGTCATATATTTTAGCCCCATAGGTGTCCCTTTTGCCATTGATATCAAAGGGGGAGAGATTTGAGTAAGGGAGAGAGCATTGAGTTAGGGGAAGTAGCCTCCAAAGAGAGCATTGAGTTAGGGGGAGCAGCCTCCAAAGAGAGTATTGAGTTAGGGGGAGCAACCTCTGTTAGGATCCTATCCTACCATTAATTAATAATAATAATAATAATATATTTTATCCTAAAGTTTATAATAATAAAATAATATAATAATTAATTATATTAATTATTATATTATTATAAGATTAGGGTTAGGAAGCATTGCAACCTTTCACCTATAACCCTAGAGTGGGTATAAAACATTATACAACTCTATCATTCGAAATATCCATGAAATATTATATAAAACATTTATTAAAACATTGAAGGGACTTCCCGACAATCCAAAAGTGATTCTTTTAGTTTTAGGTTATTTATTTATTTATTTATCAATTTATGTGCTAGGAACCCTAGGTTCCTACCATCTGGTATCAGAGCCTTATGGATCCAACCATATTGGTCAAGGAAATAAAAAATGACATTGCAAAAATTAGAAGAATGATTGAACAAAAACAAAATAAACAAATGGAACATTTTGATCGTATTATACAATATTTAATGGAAATGCAAGAGGAGGAGACCATAGCCATGGAATCCAAGGTAAAGGAGGAGCCCATAGCCATGGAATCCTAGGTGGAGGAGGATCCCATAGTCATTGAATCTCAGGTGGTATCCATTGCATCTTCCGAGAAGAAAGAAATAAATCAAAACCCTAGAAAAAAATTTCCTTCCCAAAAGCCGAAAGCCAAAGATTTTCAAAGGGTATATAATACATTGTCGGAAGGAGAAAAATTAGAAAACCCTAAAAAGGTTAATCTAAGCACAAATGTTTTAGTGGGCAATGCCCTACTAGATAGGTATGCTAAATATGGGAAAATAGCGGATACATACCATAAATTTAACAATATGGCATACAGAAATATTATATCCCGTAATGTAATAATTTCATGTTCTGTTAAATACGGTGATAAGAAGAGCGTAAAATATGTATTTGACAAAATAAAGAAATTGAACATATCTTCATGGAATGAGATGATTACACAGTATATCCAACATGGTGATGACAGTGAGACCTTGAATATCTTCCAAACATTGCAACTGGTAGATGTCAAACCTGACAGTATTTTTGAGAGGCCACCTCCTTGGCCTCCTCCTTGGCTCATCAATCTCCTTCTCCTCTTTTGGTCAAAATTTGCCGACAATAATTCTTAATTTTTTTCCACTACCTGCTAAGGCTTCGAGTGACTATCGTTGCCCTAGAATATGTTTTCTCCGTATGATTTTTCTATTAAATAATAATCAAACAAAGTGGAAAATTAAACATTTAGTGAACTCTATAAAATCCTTTCATGTCCAATATCATCACTATGTTGCTCGGACATTCCATCAAACAAAGTGAAATTTTAACATTTCATCTCTGCTTGCCAAAAAATAAGAGGTTTTCAAAAATAAAAATCAAAATAAATAAATTAATTAAAAAAAAAATGGGTTTCAAATCAACCATGTCGGCTTAATAGAAATTTACAAACATCTCCAATGAGCTCTTATTTTTTTGCTTAGATGGTTACTCCATGTAAAATGTGGAATCAACCGGTGCAGTTTTTGGAACTGTATAAAAATGAAGGTAGCCTGATCTCGAAAAGATATTGCTCTAATTTTAATTTGTATAAGCTCCGCTAAAGTTTCTCTTCGTAGCGAGGCCACTAACATCGTTATATTGAGGGAATGCGATGAAATACAATTCATGATGTCATGCATATTTCATACAAAACAAATGCTTTGTATTTTAGGTTTTAGAGCATGCTTCCCACACAACAGACAATATTATATCCTCAACACTCCATAATACTTAGGCGGATCCCATAGCGAATAGCTCCAGATGTACCCCAGATGTGCTGGAAAAGCTTGTTGTGGTGGCACAAAGGATAGGGCGTTCGAGCGGGTCACTGCTTAACCTCTGCAAGTGCTTGCAGTTTTCGTTACTCCTTTCAATCACACCTGTTGCAAAAAATCTAGAAGCAAACATTGACAAAGAAATATTTTAGATCAATCCATAAAGGGATGTCAATAGTGGCACAGATGTTGCTGTAAACGTTATTAATCTGAACAAGCAATCCAAAAAGAGCTTCAAAGCTAAGTGGCAAAGACTTTACATATACCCAACTTCAAGTATTGAACAGTGAGGATATATAGAAAACAATGGGAGTCTAACCAATCTACAACATATCAACCTTCCTTATTGCAAGAATTTTTTTTGCTTGTTGTGGCTATAATATATTTCATACGTAGCCATCAACAGGCCCAGAAGATCAAAGCCATAGCACTTCATTTTTCCCATATTTACATTGTTTTTGCGGTACATAATCAGTCATCTTAATGATTTCTGAGCTTCTCTTGCCAATTTCTTGGTTCTAATATTATTGCAGTAGGCAGGACCCTTCAAAAAAAAACAAAAGCACTATAAGGAAACATAATTTGTCTCGAATGTGCTTAAGAAGAAAGGTAGAGGCGCAACTTGGAGCCTGGAAGGTAGAACATCCCAAAAGTTTTTTCGGCAAGAATGGCGTGTTCAGCCTGCATATCAAACACATTTTTCCTTGCTCAAAACTAGTGCCAAAAGCCATTCGAGCAATGGTATCTGCTGTCAGACATCGAAATTCCTACAAAATTGGATACAGACCTTCAAGCTTTCAAAATGGAAAGCCGGGTTGAGAAGCCTTCTAGGATGAGCCCATTCCTCTCCTTCAATCGAGGTAAGGCCATAATCGCCACCTAACCACCTCATTTTGAATTTTTAGCACGAGCTTTCTAAGTGCCCAGATTTGTTGGAAAGAATCTGCTTGATCATTTCGGTTCCCATGGATTTGATGTGTCTAAGTACGCCATGAACAAGCAGGCCTCATTCGGATCCCTGGTGGTCCATTTACTAGAGTTTCATATGCAGAAAGAAGGAAATGTTGTTCCATAATTAACTTTAGTTAAAATTTTAGATATTGAGGTCCAAAAGTATTTAAAGAAAAACTGAACGGTGAGCTTGCAGACCCAAAGTTGATCTTTGCTAAAGGAAAACAAATCTCCCAAGTAAATTAAAATCAATGAAAAATATAGACAGAACAATAAAACTCAAATCTAAAGCTGAAGGAAAGATTTTTTTTTTCTATTAGATTTGTTTATGGCTAAGATATATTGGCCCGATATGACCAAATGGTAAAATCAATTTATCAATCAATTTTGTGGAAGAGACAATAATACTGAAACACGAAATTATTTTTCTCTTCTACCAAGTAAAATCAATAAGTGAGCTGAAAATTGGTGTCACGGGGATCTGTCCAATCATGTGTGAATTCTAAGTTATAAACATGGCAGTTCAATCAATTCAAGGACAAGGCCACTAATGCCTATAATAAAGGAGCCTCTTATAAAAATGACCTTCGAAAGCCAGATTATTTCAGCAAAGTCCTCTATATTTTTGACATTGGCCAAAATGATATTACTGCTGAGTATTTTATCAATGTGATTGTTGACCAAGTGAAAGCCTCCATTCCTTGATGTTATCAGCCAGTTTTCCACTAATGTCAATAATATATATTTTGGAGGAGGAATGTCTTTCTTAATACACACTACAACTCCAAGCTTTGAGGACAAATCTTGTTTTAAGGAGGATGGAATGTTAGGATCCTATCCTACCATTAATTAATAATAATAATAATATATTTTATCCTAAAGTTTATAATAATAAAATAATATAATAATTAATTATATTAATTATTATATTATTATAATATTAGGGTTAGGAAGCATTGCAACCTTTCACCTATAACCCTAGAGTGGGTATAAAACACTATACAACTCTATCATTCGAAATATCCATGAAATATTATATAAAACATTTATTAAAACATTGAAGGGACTTCCCGACAATCCAAAAGCGATTCTTTTAGTTTTAGGTTATTTATTTATTTATTTATCAATTTATATGCTAGGAACCCTAGGTTCCTACCACCTCCATAGAGAGTATTGAGTTAGGGGGAGCATCTTTGATTCTCAAAGATGGTTTTTGCAATGATTGTGGTGTTTGCATTAGAGGTGTTTCCATCAATGACAAAGGGGGAGATTGTTGGACATTTGAGGTAATTTGAGGCATTTTATGTTTTCATTGATGTCACATGGATCATTGATATCACATGGATCACATTTGGTTTTGGTGGCCAAAATATTTCATAAATAAGCATTTATGATATTTTGGAAAGCATGGCTATTTACAGGGTTTTTATGAAAACCAAGGCAAGAAAAATAAAAGGTTTTATTTAAAACCATGGTGGGATTATGTGGAAAGGTATTTTCTTAAAAGCCAAGGTGGAATTTTGTTTCATTGAAAAATAACCTCCGGTGACGAAGATATTAATGTTTAAAGTTTAAGTTTAAATTAATGGAGGGCCGACCTATGTGCAATTAATGGAGGTTGGCATATATATATATATATATATATATATATATATATATATATATATATATATATATATATATATATATATATATATGTGTGTGTGTGTGTGTGTGTGTAAAGGTTTCAATTTATTTAGGAAATGGGGCATATTATATATCGTCGGAAAGCTTATTTTGAGGGATATTTGACTAACTTATTTAGAAGGAGAAATAAGGTGTGTGTAAAGAGATATTTCTGATTTTGCAAAAGGGTTCCAAAAGTAAAATTTGCCTTGTTCTTTTTCAAGAGGATTAATTCTTTCATGAGGTGAAAAGGTATGCAATATTGTGATTTATTTTATTTTATGGTATAAGTGGTTTTGGGAGTGAAAAGCTTATGCAATGTTTTGATTTATTTTATTTTATGGTACAAGTGGTTTTAGGAGAGATAATAAAGTTGTGCAATTAAAGGCCTTGGTGATGATTATTGAAAAGTGGAGTAATGTTGATTATTTTGTGATCTACTAACCCTTGTGAAGATTGGCAAAAAAAATTTGTGATTGTGGCAGATTTACAAAGAGGTTTTTTCATCTTCAAAAGGGTATGGACACATTCTCCTTTTGATTGTTTATGATGGTTGATTTCTGAAATATCATTGGAGGGAAAATGATTGTTTGTGGTTTCCTTTTCGGAAGTGGTTGGTTGAATGCTTCAAGGTTTTTCTAATTTGAGAGTTGAGTTTAAACCTTGTTTTATAAGCATAGTTGTTGAAGCCCATTGGTTGTAAAAGAACTTGAGTTAGAAAAGAACATGAGTATCATTGTTATGTGAGATTTGTGGTTGAGCATTGTTGGAAAAATTTGAGTTGGTTGATACATACTTGGAATAGGATTGTGTGAGAGAGAGTTATCCCTTGTGATGATTGGTTGAGTTGAGTTTATTGAGCCTAGTCAAGTGATGTGTGAAGTGATTGTTCAAGTTCTATAAAATAAACTATTCCATCATTCTATGTTGAGTTGAGATTGAGGTTAGAACATATTGAGTCTCTAACAATTCTCTATATGGTTCTATAAGACTTGAATTGAGTTGAGGTTGATTTGAGTTGAGAGTGAGATTAGAACATATTGAGTCTCTAACAATTCTCTTTATGCTTCTATGAGATTGATTTGAGTTGAGTTGAGATTTATTTGAGTTGAGTTGAGTTGAGATTGATTTGAGTTGAGAGTGAGATTAGAACATATTGAGTCTCTAAAAATTCTCTTTATGCTTCTATGAAGTTAATTTGAGTTGAGATTAACATTCATTGTTGAGTTAATTTTGAGTACTACTTGAGCATGACTAATTGAGCTTTTGAGAAGGCCTTTGGGACAAATTTGGGCAAGTTCTTGGTGAGCTTGCTAGAGAAGAATTGGGCAAGTTATTTGTGAGCTTGCTAGAGCATATTTAGGCAAATTCTTGGTGAGCTTGCTAGAGCATATTTGGGCAAGTTCTTGGTGAGCTTTCTAGAACAGAATTGGGTAAGTTATTTGTGAGCTTGCTAGAGCAGAATTGGGCAAGTTCTTGGTGAGCTTGCTTGAGCAGATTTGACAAGTTCTATGTGAGCTTGTTAAGCAGGTTCTATGTGAGCCTATTGTGCAAGTTCTATGTGAGCCTATTGAGCAGGTTCTTAGTGAGCCTATTGACAAAGATTTGGAGGTGATAGAGTATAGAGGACACAGTCTCAATGGATAGAGATCCAGTAGCTAGCACAATTGAAGACATATCTGAGTGAGGAGTCTTCAAGTGGAGAGAGGTCCACCAGTTAGTGCAGTAGAGAGATATAGTCTTATAGAAGATCACATAGCTAGAGCATAAGGGGAAAGAGTTCTCCTGTGGAAGAGATCCACAAACTTGAGATTAGGGGATTAGCATCTCCTTTGGAAAGAGATCCATAAACATTGTAATTGGGAGTGATTTCCAAAGAGATTGATTGAGAATTTTTTAGTAAAATATTTTCTCCGTGGAGTAGCCGACATTGGGTGAACCACGTAAATTATGGTGTCTCTATTATGTATGGTTTCTGTGCATTACTTTGATTACTGCTATTGATACTACTATATTTACACAACATAATATTGAATTGAAAGAAAACGTAAAAAGTGGTCTTATACTGTTCACCCCCCCTCTCAGTATAAGCTTGTGTTCTTCAGTCATCTATGAAAGATGACTATTAAAACCATCTATGACAAGATGCTATTGACATGGTCTACAAAAACCCATTGATTGTGTAAACCTACTTTATGCAATGGAAGCACCACGTAGGATGATAGCTCGAGCAGTACAACGTGTATTGTTGGCATAAGCATAGTTTTTATCTTATTATTGGTCATAAAGAATTTGTTGTATAAATTGTTATATGGTTTCGATTGTGAATTGTAATGAATTTGTCCTTTCCTAAAGAAAAGGATAAATCTATTCAAATAAGTCCAAGTTAGTTATTATATTATTCAAATTATAGAATATTTGGTTATGTAATTTTAAGCATCCAATATGAAACCGTTCGATATGTAATGAAAATATGTTGGAAATTTCTATTGTAAGGTAAAATGTAAAAACTATATATTACAATGTCAAGGCCTTGAAAAAGGTCCTTTCCAACTAGTGCATATGTCTAGTCTACAACAAGGAGAAAACTATATTGTTACATTGTACGAATAGAGATTGGAATAAAGTAATAAATTAGTAGCATCACATTCTTCTATGATTATGGTAACAATGTTCCATATTTTCTCCATGTTTTGCTCATTACTTTCCATTTCTTTTTCCTGCACACATGAATTAAGTAGTATTAATTTAGATTAATGAATATAAATTGTTGAAGTAAAGTAGAGTAGAAATAGGAGAAGAGATTAATATTGACCTCGAGGAGGCAGGGTCCACTCCGAAGAAGGTCAGTCCCTTGCTCTCTTCCTCATAAAATATAGTAGATTTAGTTAGAACATAGAATAAGTCTTACAATATAAATTAAATTGCATATAGAAATACAAAATATAATGAAATAGATAATGCATTATTAAATTGTAAAGTGGATCCACACCAAAATTTAGATTAATTCATAATTGCATTCCTTAATTTAAGCATAATTTTAGTATTTTATTTATTGCAATTTTATTTTTATGCTAGAAACTAAGAAAAGAAAATAAAAGTCAATGGTTAGAATTGTGGATATCTATACGGGATAACTATTCCTTAAATATAATTGCTTGGCACTAGAAGTGTGAGATATTACAACTTGACACTTGCCAAATCTATTGCTTGGTCAAAAGTTGTGATAGTTGTTGTTTCCAATGCATAAGATATTTGTTCATGTAAATTCACAATAAATATTTCAAGCATGTATCAAGGAGGTAAGGTATATCTCAAGCATCTAACTAGACTCCTCCAACAAGACAAATTCTGAAAAACTTTTTTTTTGCCTTGTTTTAACATATACACATATTTCATAGTCACATTCTTTTCAACATAAACCCTAGATTGTTGAACAAACAATTTTGCTCTATTTTAAGTTTCACAAAGAATGATTAGGCAGTTGCTAGTAGTATTATAATGCCACACCACCAAGGCTCTTAGGGAACATCTTAAGTAATAACATATCATCATATATGATATCATGGCATGTTATTCTAAATATTCTTAAATGTTCAATTGGATCTTCCATCCCCTTATAGATAGGTAAAATCGGTACTAGAAAACACCTAGGGGAGGGCCTAGAGGTAACAAAAAGATATTGGGGTTGATTACACATTTATCTATAATTGTAGGTGATACTAGGAGGCCACATCATATCCACTCGAGAAACAAATTATTTCACCACATTAGTTAAAATTTGCATTTCAGGATTATTATGCAATACCCCTAGGTTCCCTAGGGGAGGGGTATGTTGAAAGAGAACTTGGCTTACATTGGAGGCATTGATGATGTTATGTTATGGGTTATGATATGTGGTATCTTATTGTGGAGGGTAACTAGAATTTGGTGGAACAAAAACATGAATGCTACTAAGAACATGGAGGAAATTGAACATAATCTTGATATGCACTACTAGTCGAAGGGACTTGTAGAACCCTTCTAATATTGGTGGTTATAGTAGTAGCATATATTTTCTGATGTGACAGATTGCCATGATGTGAAGATTCAAAATAAAGGGTTATCATGAACATTTTTAGGAGAAATTTCTAGAGGAGTCTCATCCCTTTTGAGTTGAGCTTCCTATTCCATAACTTCAAACAAAACCTCCTTATGGTGTTTCATGAAATTATAAACATGATCAAATGATATAAAAATGAAGCCACCATTAGGTCCCTCAAAGGGATCATAATTAGTGTTATTTTCCACATGTTCTTGCTCTTCTACATTAAGGTTGGGATTCTCCCTATCAATAAGATCATATTCTTGAAGAATTTTATTAGATTCCAGACACCTTCGTTGACTCCTAAGGAATGGAGGCATTAGGATAAGGGAAAGGATAGAGGAGAAAACTAAGGAAATACACACAAGAATATTCTCAAGATGTTTTTAATTTCTTAATTATTTTATGTTCTAAAAAAATAAAATTAGTGGTCTTTATTAAAATTTTAAGAGAAAATCAAAGGAAGACCACTAAGACATGTGTTCACGTTAGGTTCACTAAATACGTAGATGGGGAAAACTGTGCATTGCATACAATTCTCGGTTGGATCCACTAGGATCCGAGGTGACTGTGGTGGTCATTATATTTTCTACACTCGATGGAAAAATAAAAGGGTTCACAAAGAATAGTTTTAGGACTCACTCCAATTTTGGTGTGGAATTGTTTAATGTGTTTAATAAAACAATCACCTATGTCTAGCCTCTATAAACTAAGTTATGCAAATGAAAGAGCAATGTAAATCATACAAGATGCAAGAAAACAATGTCTAATCCTAGTATGATTCTTTGATTCAATGATGTCTAGCCCTAAATTGTAATAAATTAAATTATTTTTCTTTTGAGCAAGGGCACAAGTGAAATGCATAGACAAGACTAAACCCTAGATGCACACTATATGCTCTTATTCTTTCAAATGCCTAAAATATGATCAAATGATTTTCCTTTTATTTATATCTTAGGTTTGAACAAAAATGAATAAAGCAATCAACAAACAACCTAGAGATCTACTAGGGTAATTACTTGAACTGGTGTTTGATCCAAGCTTTATCTTGTGTCTAGAAATATCCCACAACTTTAACCTACAAAAATAACTTTACAAAACCCTAGAAAATATGATCAATGTTAAGGGGCCTACTTAGGCTGCTATGCATTAGAGCTTTGGAGCACAACAATCAAGCCCCCTAGGTCCTTTTAATTGACCTTTAGAAATCAAGAGTGAATGTTGACCTTTTTCTTTTGGAAATGGACAAATAGAATGCAATGAAATAGAACAATGCAAAAAATAGAATGTAAACAATAATATTATATCCTAAATGCAATATGTAAACACAAACCTAGGGTTTGGGAGTGAATCTTACCCCCAGATTTTATGTAGCCAAAATCCTACCTGATATAGGACATCTATGATCTTAGATCTACCAAAATTATGCCCTCTAAGTATTGGGTGTGATTTCATGATAGGTTAAAGAAAATAACATATCGATGCAAAATGAGCAAAAATTACAATGCAATTAACAGTTTAGGAATGACAAAATGCATAACATAACTTGGTGGTAGTGAAAGGGGTAAACAAAGGGATGAATACCTCCACAAGATGGTTGAATCATCCTCAAGGCTCCAAAACTTGTCCACCAAGGGTAGAAAACCAACAATGCAACATAATAACACCAAAAGAAACTTGATAAAGAGCTTACAATATTTATCTTAACTTGCAAGTAGAAGACTAGTTATTGCTTGTGGATCTTAGATTCTTGCTTCTAGAGAAAAGAAGATAAAAAACCCTCTATTTATAAGGTATTTGAAATACAAATGGTTGGAAAAACCCTAAATGAGGAACAACCTTAAAGAAGTGAACTCGAAAGTTGGGTTTTCTAAGAGAAAATCCTAACTTGCCAAAATCGTGCCCCATAAGGATCAACAACAATTTCGGTAAAACTAGGAAAAAATAAGGGAAGAGGGGAGAAGAGAGGTTTAAACTTGTATTTGGGCAAGTTGAAGGGTTTCTCTAAGGTTCTAGGGAAAATGACTCACTTGGGTGGGTCAATTTTTTATGTCTACATATTGCCCCTTCTTTGATGCATTTATGGCCTAATAAATGTGTCAAAGAGATGTAGACACCTATAGGTGAAGAACAAAAAATAGAAAAGTAGTTGGTTTAGAAGAAAGAGGTTGTTGTAAAATGGTGTCATTCCAAACACTTTCATATTTTTACATGCAAATCGAGGCATTAGGGACATTAATGCCTCTTAGGCCAGGGTTCCCCCTCGAGTTTCAGAAGGAATGTAAAATTCTTGATGAAACTTGAAATGGCAGACATAGAAGAATGTTAGATTTTGATGCTATATATTTAAGGAATTACAACCACAAGGTTTAAAATAAGAATGCAATATTAAATATATGAAAAAGGTAATATACTAAGCATGTAAATATCATGAGAAACTTCTACAACTACTCATAAATAAGCCATTAATAAAATCTCACAAAAATAGCATATTGCTATAAAATGGAGGTCTCAAACTCTCCATATTTCATACATGCTCTACATTGTATCTATCATATCAACTACTGCTACTCTACCTTGTGCACACCGAAATTGTATCTCTCTCTCTCTCTCATATGTCCATACTAAAGCATATATATAATAAGAGGTGACTCTTGATATTCCATTTTCCTATGACTCTTCACCTTCCTATTCTATGGACTCATGTGCACATGGACAACATACACATTTACATCATCAAGTGATTTCCACATTCTAACACTTGTGTATTTATTACATTGTATTAAGTAAATACTCAAACTCTAATCTAATGCACACTCTTAATCTAAATAAGTACCCATGGTGGTATATTAGCATATACCAAATAATGTAATATATTCCAACACCCCCCTATATTACATTATTTGGATTGAATACTTTAGTCCTCAATATGCTTCTTCATCTTTCTTCAATTTACTTTGCACTGTATTCCTCCTTTGTCAAGTTCCTTCTTTATCTTCATAATTAGAGTCAGTCTTTATGCTTTCATGAAATATCATGCTATCATCAAATTCTTGCAAAAATATTTTCTCTTTGCCTTTGTCCTTCTTATCACGAGTCTTATTTAGTATACAATCTTTTGAGCAATCACTTAAAGCATCATGATAAGATATTGAGTTAGAAGAACTTGAAGTATCAATACTGCATGAAGAATAAAATATCTTCTCTAAGAAGGATTAATCTATTTTTGTTTTCTCTTTAAGCAATTTAATCAATTCCTTTTGCTCCATATTTCTTCTTTGTAATATTTGAATGTAAGTAATGCCATACATAATATGATGTAAATTTATAAAGGAATTAGAATATCATCTTTTCCATTATCGATTGCTTCAATTATTTAGAATGTAGATAATATTCTAGAGTTTTAAATTTTTATTCTAAGGCTTCACTATAGATCAATTTGGAAGTAAGATTTGAGTTTCCTTTAGTATTTGTAAGTAAATTCTTGATTTCTATTTTTATGACATTTTTCCTTTCCTTTCTAATGATGTTTTCCATATCATTATTCATTGTATTCTTTAAAGTAGACATCCTTCTTGTTCCCTAGTTTTGATAGAATAAGGTCACCTGCAAACCTTATATCTCCCTATCCTTTAACATTTAAATTCTAATTTGAATTTGAGTATAATTCTAACTTTCAATTTTTCAAATATTGTAGTATACCTTGTTTTCTTAATATTTGAAGAATGATCAAACAATAGTCAAATATCTAGGTAGAATTCCTTTTAGCTCCCTAGTATTTTGAATGTGAAAGATCAAATTTGATAAGATCTTTCCAATTCTCAAGTTTTGTAGAATACCTTGTATCTACCAAATGTTTTGAATGTAATATGTTTTGGATAAAGTACTTAGCTTTCTCTTGAGTTGAATTACTTTTGTCTCCTTGATATTCAACTTCTATTCTTCACCTTATTTCTCCCTATTTATGAATAGAAAGCTAAAGATATTTTTGATGCACTTTCAAGTTTGATAAGGTTTTTAAGTTGGATTTATTATGTCTCATTAATTTGAGCAAGAGACTAATACCAAATGTAACTTCCAACTTTTCAAAAAAATCTATGTTTGTATTCCTTTCAATTTTCAATAATATAGTTTCTAAAATACAAAAAAATAAATTGGTATTGAACTCCTTATAAATCCCTAATTGGAAATTTAGAAAACTAATGAATTTACAATTTCAATGTGGAAATTCTTATTTCTCCAAGTTAAACTATTTGCAAATATTTCTATGCAATTTGAATTTCAAATAAGATAAAGTAATTTCAAATGCTTTCAATTAAATTCTACTTGCTTCAAAGATCTTCTACACCATTCAATAAATCTTCTAAGGTTTAAATTCAGTAATGCATTACCTTATTGCTCCATTTATCCAAATAACCTTGTGTAAAAGAATAATTAATCTTTAACTCAATACTATACCTTATACCTCCTTTAATTTTTGTAAAGATTATAAATTAATTTAAATATTCCATACCTTATTTTAATATAGCACTTCAAACTTCAACTTGCTTCATGTAACTCTGCAACCTGTGCTTTATCTGCGCTCTCCTTTGATTGCACCTCATTCAATGCTACTTTATGCTCACTAAATTTGGTCTTTGTGAGGTTTGAATATCCTTTTTTCGTTCTTTCTAGCTTCTCCAAGGTTCTCAAATATGATTCCAATACGCTCTCTCTGCTGTACTTAGGCTAATTTCAGCCCATACATTAATATGTGCCCTTTAGACATTGCACCTTCCTCCAATCATGAATGGTGTTATGAGTTCCAAGTGCCAAGTGGCACCAAAAGCCTTTGCATTTATTTGAACGTTTCTTGTGGTGCTCTACTCAAATGTATCTTACTTAAATCTTTCCAGGAGGATTACATTTCATGGGTTTGAATGCATTATTGTTGCCTAAGTGTTGTAAGTAGAACGTTCCTCTCCTCCAATGAAAATGTAACATCCTCCACATGGAAAATGACTTATTTAATGCTTGACTTTGAATGTATTATTGTTGCCTAAGTGTTGTAAGTGGAATGTTCCTCTCCTCCAATGAAAATGTAACATCATCCACATGGCAAATGACTTATTTAATGCTTAAATTTCCTTATCATGCATCTTATTCACCCTAATTTTGGTTCTCTTGTTGCTTGGCCTTCAAGTATTTCAAACTCCTTTGTGTTGTTTAGTTTTCCAATGTCTGCCCAAGTTGTTCTTCTTCTCCAATGATATCCTTTAGTGGTGGTTAGATCTTAGTGATTATTTTCACCTTTATAGTTATAGTTTCAACATCTTTTGTAACGGTGCTTGCTCTCAGATTTTGTGGCTCTTCGGTTTCTGGTGCTCAAGCTTTTCAACGTCTCATCTTCCCTAAGTAATGCAACATATTATAATGCTTTTATTCCTTTTATTTTACATTAATGTCTTTGTCTAATGCTTGTGGATTTTCTTACTACAATGACTTCTTCTTTCCATGATGGCTTAAATTTACTATGGTGGCTCCTCCTTTGGTATGGTGGTTCTCTATGCCTTTGATGACTTATCTTCACAAAAAGTGTGTACTTCTTAGTCCACATTTTTGGTGTCTTTAGACGCCTCAAATATGCATTTCCTTTATTCTCTATTGAGTCTCTTCCATTTTACTCAATAGGACTTAGATAAATCTGCATTTCAATTAGAAAAACAATATATTCTATTTCTATTTATCACTCCTTTCCAAGTAATTTTCTAACTTCTATCTTTGTTGTGTTTTTGAATATTTCAAAATAATAATGTCTCCTCCCTTGGTTTGGATATACTCAACTTAAAATAGATTTTTCTCCTTAAATAATTCTTTATACGGTATTTTTAAAAACCTTAAAATGAACTAGTTTTAATACTTAAAAAATAAACTTTTATAGCACCACTTTTACACACCTTTTGGCCTTCTTTTGGAGCTAGTATTTTTGGTGATTTGGTTCACCTATTTGCTGCCCCGATTTTGTGAAATTTGTAGCTCCAATTCCTTTTGCTTTGCTTTCCTAAAATTTTCAATCTTGTAACTCTCCTTTCTAATCAAATGTTGCCTTAAATTATTCAATTTTGCAGCTCTAATTGCTGCCCAAATTTTTTGCCTTTTTACCTTTAATTCACTGCTTGAAAATATGATTATTGTGGCTCCAATTATCCTCCAAACTTGTTATCTTGGACTCTGAAATTTTCAGCTCTTAGTGCTACCCAAAATTATGCCCTTTTGATGTCCTAAAATATATACCTTTTTAGCTTCTAACACAGCCAATTACTCCTTTGATTTTTTTTCCTAAACTCTCTCAAATATGCTAGGAAACTCCTCTAATTCGTAGCTCTAAAACTCCTCCAATTTGCTGCTCAATATTGCTTTCCAAAAACCTTTAGGTTGCTCTCCAAAAATCCTTTAATTTATAGCTTTCAATGCTGCCTAAATATCAGCTTCTATGCTGTCCAATAATCTCTTCTAAATTCTCCAAATTATTGCCTTCTTTTGCTGTCAATCCTTCATTCAATTTTCTGTTCAAGGGCTCTTCAAAATCTGCCCAAATCTTCTAAAATTTGCAGCTCGATGTCACCTTGAATTTGCTGTCTTGTGACTCTTCAACTTCTGCTGCAAAAACATCAATCTTCTCCTTTGTAAACCAGCCTTCAAATCCTTTGTGGCTATCCTCAAAATCTCAAATATGGTGGCCTCTTCTAGCTTATTTCTCCTTCAATTTTCCTTGTTGAATTTTGATTTAAAATCAGGCCAATTTACTAGCCTTCTCCTCAAGAATTCAAATGTATTGAGGTCTTTAAAAAACTCTTCCAAAATTTAGCAAACTTCTTGCCAAATCCTTCTTCCTTTTGGGCTTGTTTTGGGATGGTGACAATTATCCCAAATTATTCTTTTTTAAAATCTAATCCTTGCAATCTTCTACCTTGAGATTTCTTCAAATCTCCTCCAATGGCCACCTCTTCAACTTCCTTCGGGCTTCTGTAGCCTTCTTCTTCTTTCTCTCTCCAAATTTCTTGAGATATTTTTCTTGGGTATTCAAATTCTACAACTTCAAATATTCAATAGGACTTTTCCTAGTCCTTCTCTATCTTCAATCTTCAATATTCTAGCTTCCAAATTTAGAAGTTCATCAATGGGACCTCTTTCTTGGATCTCCTTCTAGAGCTGCTTTCTTTTTTTCTCAATCTACAATATTCAATCTTCAATATTCTATGGGGATCTCTTGATCTCTAATATTCAATAGGGATCCTTTCTCCTCTTCCTCTCTTCTCAATATTCAATCTTCAATTCCAATTCTAGAATGAGACATTTTTCCTTAGGCCTTCTTCAATATTTGACTTGTTGCTACAAGTATTGGATTAATTCCAAAGAAGATATTCTTCCTATCTCTTGTAGGAATCTTCCAAAATTTCTTTGAATCAATTCTTCTTTGCAAAAAAATATTAGATGATAACAATGTAAATTCTTCAAATCTAAAAATAATAAACTTCACTAGTTGATTTGTCAAACTAGTGGAATCAATGTTGAGTCCTAGTCTTCACAAGTTTTTCTGCAACTCTATGGAAATACTAGCCAAAAATAAATTTCAAAAATTCTAAAAATGAGATCTTCCTATCTCCTCTCAATCTCTCTTGTGGATCTCCCTATATCCTATCAATCTACCTTGTGCTATGATACCATTGTTAGCTTTTGATGCTATATATTTAAGGAAATGTAACCACAAGGTATAAAATAATCATGCAATAATTTTATAAAAAAAGTAATATACTAAGCATGTAAATATCATGATAAAATTCTACAACTACTCATAAATAATCCATTAATGAAATATCACAAAAATAGTATATTGCTATAAAATGGAGGTCTCAAACTCTCCATATTTCATACATGCTCTACATTGTATCTATCATATCAACTACTACTACTCTATCTTGTGCACACCAAAATTTTGTCTCTCTCTCTCATATGTCCATATTAAAGAATATATAATGAGAGGTGACTCTTGACCTTTCATATTCCTATGAATCTTCACCTTCCTATTCTAAGAACTCATGTGCACATGGAAAACATGCACATTTACATAATCAAGTACTTTGCACATTCTAACGCTTGTGCATTTAATACATTATATTAAGTAAATAATCAAAATCTAATCAAATGCAATCCTAATCTAAAGATGTACCCATGGTGGTACATTATCATATTTTAAATAATGCAATATATTCCAACAAATAAGAGAGAGTGAAAATAGAGAAATAAAAGGATAGAAAGAGAGATGAAAAAGAAGAATAAAAGGAAAAAATGGTGAAAACTCCAATTCATTTTTACCAAGCAAAGAAGAAAAAAAGGGATCTGGATAAAAGGGAGAAAATGGTGCTACCCATACACCATTCAATTATTGCAAGGGGTGAGGTTGATGTAGTAGAGGAGCGAGCATGGGTAAGGGCTAAAATCCTCCCTCTAGATTAGGTTAGATTAGATTTTAGTTCTTATTTTAGCATTTTTTTCATTTTTCTCCTATATCACTATGTGTGACCCCAACACAATTTTAGGATCTGACCACGATCTCAACTAGTTTATTGTGGTGACCAAAATCACATCCCAATATTGTGGAACATGATTTTGTGAAAACATGCCCTACGAGTAAGGGGCATGATTTTGATGAAAGGAGAAGAAGGAAAAAATCACACTTGAAACCAAAAGATAAGAAAAAACAAGAGAAAACACTCCTCTAGGAAAAATTGCACCCCATAAATATGGATCGTGGTATTGACATAGAGAAAAATCATGACCCATGTGGACAAGACATGATTTTGGGAAGAAGGAAAAAAAGAAGAGAAGAAAGAAAAAGAAGGAAAAAGGAAGGTCAAAAAAGGAGAAGGGGACTTGAAATATGGTGTTTGAGTTAGCGTAGACCGTACTTAGATTAGTGTGACCAAACAACATAGATCAAGCAAAAGAAAAGAATGGAGCAAAAACATGTAGGGATGTATGCTTGCAAATGATCGAGATGGAGGTTACCCCTTGTGTGTGGACATGAAGAGAACTTGTAAGGGTGTGATGCTCACAAGAGATATTCAAGCATGGAGCAATACCTGCTATGGGTGTAGTGCTCACTAAGATGGCTAGAGAGAAAGAGATACCCACTAGGATGTATGCTCGTAAATGATTGATATGGAGGTTACCCCACATATTTAGCTATAAAGTTATCCCATAAGGGGTGTTTTGTGTGTGAATGATGTATCAAAGTAAAAAATATCCAATAGGAGTGTGGTGTATGCTAGAAGGTCTATGAACAAAGCAAAATAAGAAAAAACAAGAGATGAATGTGTGCATCCATATTGGAGTTTCAATAGTTAAGTAGTATGTGTAAGATAGTCAGTGGTCGGATGAACATCACAAGTGATATTCATGTAGTATATATCCTATCCCACAAGGACCCTTTAGTCATAGAAAATCAAGAAGGAAGAAGTGTTAAAAAAAATGTGTAGATTGAAGAAGAATGTATATCCTTATCTTGATAAAAGAAATAAAGGAAAATATGCAAAGGATAAGGATGTACAGAAGAAGAACTATATCCCTTGACTTGGAGAGAAATTGATGATCATTTTAAAACTTGCAAGGTCAAGGGATATAAAATAAGAAGAATAAGAGAAGAAAAATATGGGGAAATGCAATGATGAAGATGTACAAAATGGGACCTAGGTTAGGGATTCTCTAGGCATTAGAGTACTAGAGTGAGTGTAATGCATGTGAGCTATGATGTAACTAGGTGTCATCACTTGCCATTGTAATGATATCCCAAAAAATCTATATGATCAAGCAATCATGCAAGTATAAACAATAAACAATGTGATTGTATGACAAGCAAAATGCAAGTGGAACAGAATGTTAGGTAAAACATGCAATATATGATGGGAAATCATGCAGTATGAATCAAGAAAACTGAATGTAATATGTGAACTATAATAGAAGAAAATGTAAGGTCATGCATAGTATTATTTATTTATTTATTTATTTTTTTGTTTAGTTATGTGTACTAGTGCTTTAAGTTCTTAAAGTCGACACAAATTCTAATTGTGCCACCTATCTTAACAAGTAAGATGATAGTGCAAGAAAATGATCCATCAAAGAAAGTGCTATTATGGATGGTACCTTCATGATTCTCATCACAAATAGGATCATCCATAGCATATTCTCTAGGATTCACTATACATAAGTCATTGCAAACTTTGACTATGACATCCTTCTTGATGAAAGTGGAAGATATCCCCAACATCACAAGGACTATATGATATAGAGGAATAGGGTCCCCTTAATAATGAGAAGAATCGGCATGCACAACATAAGGGATAGACCCATCAAATGAGGAGCTACTTCAAAGAATATCCTTATGATTTATATCACAAGGGGTACCCCCTTTAGCATACTCCTTTGGGGATACATCTAGCTTCAGATGCACCAAGGTTGCCATATTGTAAAATAAGATATCTGATGGATAAAGAAAACCCTCATCACTCCACTCCAAATATTTATGATCTAAATATTTAGCATAAGCAATAAGGTGATCATCATTATCAAATGGTAAAGGTTAGTTTTTATTGGGTATGTGACCTATGCCACATTGTCCAAGCCAAATCTCAACATCCAAAGGCTCTTGAATGCCTCTTTGTTGGGACCCCAAACCTTTACCTATATATTCCATGCTAGAGAGGATATGTTTAGGGAGTGGGTAATCTTTGGAAAAGTAATAATGGGTAAAATAATGCTCTACAAGATAGAAGTTGCTACTACAAATATTTTATTTGAAGGTTGTACTTGTGAATATAAATGTACATATGTCAATATATACAACTTCACCCTTGTTACGAGGTAAACCCATAGTCCTTGGGGAGGGTGGTAGCTTGGAAATATCCAAAAGAGGCTCTTGAAGAAATAGATTAACTTGATTCTATGATGAAGCATTGATTATTGGTTCCTCACTCACCTTAATATTTTCAATTTTCTTAGTTATGTGAGATGAAGAAATATATGGGCATAAATTGAGATCAGATTGAGCTCGCTCCACCATCTAAAAATACTCAAATGGGTGAGGATCACCCAAAATGGATATGAGTTGATTCTTAGATTTTAACATTAGATATTAATGAAGAGTGAAAGGGATGACCTTAATTGCATGAATACAAGGGTGTTCAAGAAGGAGATTAAAATATGCAGGGTAAAACGCCACATAAAACAAGGTATCTAAGGTCTTAGGTCTAACCCTAATGGGAAGATATACAATGTCGTAATCTTCTTGGGACTCATTTTTGAAAGCATTAATTATGACGCCAGATTTGGTTAAGTCTTCCTCTTTTAATATAAACTTTTGGAAGAATTGACAAGTGCATAAATTAAGAAAAGAACCATTGTCAATAAATATTCGATAAAAAAACATTTCCCCAATAAATATAGTGATGTAGAGAGAGGAATCCCCTCATAATTCTAAGGAAGACTTATCATTATTAAAAATGTGATGTGATGTATCCCAAGAGAACCTACAACATTAACCACAACACTAGGAGAAATGTTTAAAGGAACAAATTATTGTCTTAGGAGCTCCAACAGGGCTTCCCTATGAATAGGAGAAGTTTGTAAGAGCTCTAAGAGGGAGATCTTAGCTAGGGTACTAGCTAACTATTATTGAATATTGAAGGAGACTTTAGGTTGAGGTTTCAACACTAAAGGTGGGGTTTCTACCCTTGTGCTCCTCTTCTGGATATTCTTCAAAACTAAGGGAGGTTTTGAAGGTGGGTTGGATGAAGAATTCGTATCCTATTGAGATCATTGAGTTCGTTGAATCCATGCTTGTTTCCTTATGGTTATTGATATCATACCAATCATATTATCATAGGGAGGTGACATATTATGATATAACACTTGATTAGTTTCTTGCTGACCATGCTTAGGAAGGGGGTCTTGGAATATTCTCATATCTTGATTAGTTATGGGTGTTTGTTGAGTAGGAGGTTGATTGTTTGTTGAAGGATTGGGTTGATAACCTTATATAACAAGGCATACTTTATTAATTAGGTCTTCAACCACATGTTTTAACCTCTTAAAAGAGTTTATCATATGCCCCTCTACTTTATAATACTCACAGTGTTGACCAAATTTATACCAATTAGTTGTGGTATCAGGTTGCCTTATAGGTGGTAACTCAATCATGTTAGCTTCCAAAAGCTTCTTTAGGACCATAGTCATAGGTATGTTGAGTCTTGTGAAATTCCTTTGTGGGGTTTTTGAGGTTGGCTAAGCACCATATTTTATAGGGTGTTAAAAACATTGTTAAAAGGTCTGCCATCTGTCATCCCATCACCAACCAAATTATTGTTCTTATACTTTGTTTTAGTAGTCCTATCTTCTTTTATTTTAAGCTAACCTCATTTGATAAGGGCTTGCTCTCCCCTTCTTCCCAGATCTATTGCTTAGTCAAAAGCTATGATAGTTGTTGCTTCCAATGCATAAGATAGTTTTTCTTGTAAATTCCCAATAAATATTTTAAGCATGTCTCAAGGAGGTAAGATATATCTCAAGTTTCAAACTAGACTCCTCCAATGAGATAGAAATTATAAAAAACTTTCATCTTTGCCTTGTTTTGACATATAGACATATTTCATAGTCACATTCGTTTCAACGTAAGACCCAAATTGTTGAATAAATAATTATGTTGTCTCTTCAAAGTTCCTCAAAGATGATAATACCATTCTAATGCCACACCACCAAGGCTCTTAGGGAATATATTAAGTAACAACATATCATCATAAATGATATCATGGCATGTTGTTTTAAACATTCTTAAATGTTTGATTGGTAAATTCTTAGGACAGGGTCTAAAGTCAACAATAGGATCTAGCATTTGATTGCACATTTATTTATAATTATAGGTAACTAAGAGGTTGAATCATATCCACTATAAAAACCAATTATTTCACCACATTAGTTAAACTATGCATTTTAGGATTATTGTTGTGCACTACCCCTAGGTTCCCTAGGGGAGGGGTATAGGTAGGCTGTTGAAAGGGAACTTGGCCTACGTTGAAGGCATTAATGATGTTACGATATGGGTTATGATATGTGGTATCTTGTTGTGGAGGGTAACTAGCATTTGGTGGAATGGAAGCATGAATGATATTGAGAACGAGGAGGAAATTAAATATAATATTGATATGCACTACTGGTCATAGGGACTTGTAGAACCCTTCCAACATTGGTGGTTATAGTAGTAGCATATGTTTGCTGATGTGGTGGATTTCCATGATGTGAAAATTCAAAGAAAGGGTTATCAATAATATTTCTAGGAGAAATGGCTAGAGGAGGAGTCTCATCCCTTTCAAGTCGAGCTTAATATTCCATAGATTTGAACAAAAACTTCTTATGGTGTTTCATGAAACCCTAAACATGATCAAATGATGTAAAAATGATGCCACCATTAGGCCCCTCAAAGGGATCATAAATAGTGTTTATTTCCACATGTTATTTCTCTTCTACATCAAGGTTGGGATTCTCCCTATCAATCTAATCATCTTCACGAGGAATTTGATCAGATTCTAGATGAATTCATTGAATCCTAAGTAATGGAGCCATTAGGAGAAGGGAAAGGATAGAGGATAAAACTAAGGAAAGACACACAAGAAGATTCTCAAGATGTTTTTATTTTCTTAAATGTTTTCTATTCTAAACAAACAAAATTAGTGGTCTTTATTAAATTTTCAAGAGAAAGGAAAAGGAAGAGGCTTCCTATCTTGGCCACTAAAATGTGTGTTCATGTCAAGTTCACCAAATATGTAGAGGAGGAAAACCATGCACTGTGTATGATTCTTGGTTGGATTCACTGGGAGTCAAGGTGATCATAGTCGTCATTATATTCTCTAAACTCAGTTGTTTCATGATAGGTCAACCCTGGTAGTGAAAGGGGTAGACAAAAGGATGAATACCTCCATAAGATGGTTGACTCCTCCTTAAGGCTCCAAAACTTGTCCACCAAGGGAATAAAATAAACAATACAATAAAATAACACCAGAATAAACTTGCCAAAAAGCTTGTGACATTTCTCTTAACTTGCCACATAGAATACTAGTTATTGCTTGCGGATCTTAGATTATTTCTTCTAGGGAAAAGGATATGAGAAACATAAATTGGTGAGAAAACCCTAAGGGAGGACCAACCTTAAAGAATTTAGCTTGAAAGTTGGGTTTTCTAAGAGGAAACCTTGACTTGCCAAAATCATGCCCCATAAGGGCAGACCGCGATTTTGGAAAAAACTAGGAAAAAAAGGAGAATATTGGATAAGAGAGGTCTAAAATTGAATTTGGGTAAGCTAGAGGGCCTCTCTAAGGTTCTAGGGAAAATGGCTCACTTGGGTGGGTCAATTTTTTGTGTCTACACTGCTATATCTAGAAACATGTTATTGTTCAAGCATAATTAATATATTATAGAGAGAGTGCTATGTCTTGGGTTGGATTTATAATTACTTGTAGGATCCAAGTAAAGAAAAAATCCAATAATAGGAGGAGTTGTGAAGATTCAATAAACAGGTAGATATGAATCCTAAGAGTTGTAATAATGCAATAGCTAGGAACTAATGTATTTGGAAGGAGTTGAATTATTGCAATAGCCTGATTCTTGTGAATTATTGCACCTTGAACATTGAGGATTGGATGCACCACAACAAGGAGTTATGGGATCAATCACAAGATAATAATGGTGATTCCTTGAACATGTAGGTTTGAGTAATCATGTTCATTGCTAGTTTGGTGGTAATGACCTTAGTTAGCCTATAGAGGTGTGGTAACTAAGCACCAAGGCTTTACGCCTGATTAACCTACCTAGATGGACTTAGGTTAAGGTTAGGGAATAGACATTCCCATTTAAGTGTTATGGGTCTTAAGGTATAATTCCTATGTCATGGTCATGTTTTCCTATACCATTTATGGTATAGGAAAGGTGGAGGGACCACTTCGACATCCTTCTAAATGATGAGGTTTAACAAGGTGAATCCAAAAAAACTATGGGAGGTTGGATACTCTTGTCCACTAAGTGTTGTCTAAAACGACATTGAACTCAAATGTTGTGAAGACTTGAATGTCGAAAAGAAAATATTAGGACTTCTAAGAATCATGCATATCTAAAAAAAAAATGTCTCTTTGGGTTGAGTTGGTGTATTGTTACACCACATACACTATTGCATCCTATTTTGAGACATATTTCAAATTTTTGAATGAACCATAAGGGTTTGACTATGCAAACCAAGAAGTCTATTATTCTTGTCCTATTTGGTAGGCCCCAAAATATTGTCTATCCTTTTAGTATATCTATTTTTATAGGTTAAGGCTCTGGGTCTTGATGGTTTCCCCCTCTCTTTGTCTAGAAGTATTGGCATATTGTGGGGAAGGATATTGTCGATGCCCTTCGGGAGGTCCAAACCACCAATCATATTCAATTTAAAGTGAATTCTACTTTTTTTTAACTCTTATCCCCAAGTTTGTTGGTTAAAAGGACTTTGGTGCCTTTAGACCCATCAACTTATGTAATAGTATTTATAAAATTTTGACAAAGGTCTTTGTTAATAGATTAAAACCTTTTCTTCTAGCCTTGATTAATTTATCCCAAAGTGGATTCGTGCTAGGGAGACAAATCTGGATAGTATCATAGATGTCTATGAAAATAATTTATTTAGCTGATAAAAGTGGTAGAGCTGGTCTCTTCCTCAAATTAGACATGAACAAGGCTTATGATAGGGTTTCATGGGAGTTTTTGTTAAAGGTTTTGGGAAAATTTAGTTTTTTCTAAAGTTGGATAAAACTTGTCCATGCTTGTATCTCTTCTGCCAAGTTTTTGGTCTTAATAAATAGGTCCCCAACAGGTTATTTTTCAATTTTGAGAGACAATTTCCAAGGGGACCCCTTGTCCTGTTACATTTATATCTTAGTGGTAGAAGCTCTGGGTAGGGCTATCAAGTTAGAACCCTTTGTGAAAGATATAAAACCCACTTTACTGGTGGATCCTATTTCTCATAAGCAATTTGCAGATGATGTTATACTCTCCCTCCTTACTTCAGTTTCCCAAGTAAGGGTGTTAAAAGGAATCTTGGAGGTATTTGAAATTGCAACTAGGCAAAAGATAAATTATATAAAAAGCAAAATATTCTTTTTGAATACCCCCTTAGCAAGGCAAAGGATAATTGCTTGCATCTTGGGTTATGAGGTGGCTGCCCTTCCATCTATTTACCTTGGGATACCTTTTTTTAAAGGTAGGATCCAAAATTTGCTTTGGGAACCTTTGGTGGAAAGATTGCAGAGGAAGTTGGTTGGGTGGAAAGGATCCCTCCTCAGTCAAACTGGAAAGGCTAACTTTGTAAAGTCTACTCTTCAAAGAATTCCAACCTTATTATTATCTATATTTAGAATTTCTAACAATATATTATCAAATATCGAACATATTAAAAAGTCATTTCTTTGGTCTGATTCTAATAAGAAGAAAAAAATTTATTTAGTTGGTTGGGAGCAAGTCTGTAGACCTAAAAAGGATGGTGTCTTAGGTATTTGTAACATTAAGCAGATGAATAAGGCTCTAGTTGTAAAATAGGGATGAAATTTGGCAAATCAAACTGAAACTAGCTGGGTCAACATTGTGTTGGATAAATACTTGAGACAAAATATTTTTTACTAGTGATCCTCTATCGACTTTTGGTTCAGCTTTTTTATTGAGTTTTCAAAAGTCAAGGGTGCTAGTCTCCAAAGATTGTAGGTGGAGGTTGGATGATGGACTCAAGATTTATTTTGAAAATATATTTGGCTAATGGACCAACCCCTTGTGTATATTCCAAATCAATGTTAGCTTTTGATGCAACATGTAATGGGAGATAGCAAACACAAGATGCAGAATATATGAAATAAAGTAAATTTGTGAGATGACTGAAAATATACTATAAATAGAAATTATAGAGATGTTTATAAAAGTAGTTGTGGAGAAAATGAAAACTCCATGAATATAGCTACAACTCAAGAATGGACATTGTGCATATTACACCCTATCACAATACATCAAACTGCTACATCATACCACTCTGGTCTACATTACTTCCTACTACTATCTATATCTATATATTGATCAATGTCTATGGCCATTTATATAGGAAATAGGTTCCTTGGCCAACACTCTACCTAGATGTGCAAGGGACAACTTGCACATGTACAACTTACACTTTGACACTTGTGCATTTATTACATTAAATGTAGTAACTAGATAACTTCCTCCTAAAGAAATCTAATGTCCTAATTATGTACCAAGAAATGCACATTTACATAATACAAATGATGTAATAGTCTATTTCTAACACCCTCCTGTATTACATTATTTGAACATTTAATACTTTAGTCTTCAATGTGGATCTTCTTCCAGCTGATGATCTCTGACTTGTTTAGGCTCATCATCCTTATCTTCTATCCAACCACTTTTATTGTTCTCTTTGCGAGTGTCTTCATTTGGTTATGAATACTGATGATTAAGTAGAGCATGTTGTACTTGTCCTTTTATCTTCTTGAGTTCGGTGTCCCTTGATGTTAGGCATTTTGGTGAACAATTATTCTCATGATTTTGCATGTCATGAGTGGATCTGAATAGGTTCTCCTCATTTATTTTACACCTATGTAAGCCCTATTTTTTTTTCTCTTCATAAGTATCAACTTTGATATCATTGTTAGTATATCCATATAACATAAGTTCATGAAGATAAAAATTTAGTTTATGTAGTAATATTCTCTCATAGCCCTATCTAAATTTGAAATGATAGGAAAAATATGAGTGATTTATTCCATCACAATATTTGCAATAATGGAAACTCCAACAAGTTGATTTTTCATGACCATATTGATTGCAATAGGTGCACAATAGAGATGATATAATAGCTTTGAATTCTATTTTAAGAACATCATATTTTTCTATTTCCTTAATAAGATCTTCTAACCATACATGCACAATTGAAGCTATTCCATATTTTCCTTTTTGAATAAAAACTTGTTGATCAAAGGAAGTGGCATGACCATTTCATTTGAGTGCTTGAGGAGAGTTTGGTGCTAATGAAAATTTGTCTCCCTTCTTGCAATGTAATAATGTTATGTTCTTTAGTGAAATGCTTGGTCTTCCTCTTTGACAAGTGTACTCAATGTACCAAATGCACCAAGCTATTCATGTAACTCCTCCTTGAAGATGAGCACTCTCTTGAATCAAGTGTTAGGGTTTCCTTTTAGTGACAAGTGTCACTTTCTTATTTGCATGGAAATTAACCCTATTTCTAGTTCAAACGAATCCTTTGATATCTTTTTAGCTTCACAAATCTCCTCCTTTGCTTTCGTTCATCTGCATAGTCTTCTGCAAGGATATGGAGCAACAATATGGAGGCCTTGAGCATTGATTTCAGTGAATGTATATGGAGTAAGTAGTACCCCAAAGGGTGCTTCAACTTTATTTTTATTTATATTTGATTTTCATCCTCTCTATGTAGATGCTCTTGCTCTTTAATGATGTTGTGCTTCCATGCTCTTTTACGTGTATCTTGTAGGTTCGATGCTCTAGAATATGAGGAGTATGAGCTCTTCATATGGCTTTTGAGATAGGCTTGGATGACTGCTAGCATACAACTACTTATGGATGGTTTTTCTAGCAAGAGTAGTGCCTTTGAGGTACGTTTGAATCTGTCTTCTCTCCCTGTATAACCAGATTAGAAATATCGCACTATCATGTAAAATAATTTTAACACAATATGACCTTGTTGCACTTTCTTTTGTACTCCTCTTTGTTGATCATAATTTTTGGATTTTGAGGCAAAATATTGAGTGCAATATAGGGGTTTTGAGGTTTTATTTAGATTAGACACCTTCCCCTATTTGCTTGGATATTTTTATAAATGAATCCAAGCATATAACCATATGATAGAAGCTATTTTTCTACACTATTTTCTTGTGCTTTGAACTTGAGACTCACAAAGTCTTGTTCAATACTTCTTTTGATGCTCTTATGACGATTACTTTATTCTCCAATGCTTTGGAGGATTGAGCTGATTTTGTAGCTTCCTTAGACCACTTCAAATTTGCAGATATTAGTGCATTAATAGTGTCTTTAGACACTTTGACAAATTCTATTTTTGTGCCCTTCTAATGAACACAAATAATAATATTTGAGAGCAATATAATAGTGAAAAATGAATCTAATAATATTGCACTAAAAATTTCACCTTATCACTCCAATCAACTCTCAAAAGTAATGCACTTAAATAATTTATTGCAACTAATCAAGAATAATCTGAAATGAATCTTCAAGAATTATTCTAATATTTCTTTATAAGCAAGATAGTAGGAGCTAGTCCTCATTTTCTTTTCAAAGTAGATGATAGGTAGTTGATATATAGTTTAAGATTCTAAAATCTAATCAACCCCTAAAGTACAAATGAACCTTAAAGAATCATTTCTTTTTGCACATTTGACGACTCTTAATTCAACTCTCATTTTTGCAACTTTACTCCAATCAGGGTGCTTAAACAAATCTGAAAAGTAATCCACTTAATGAATTTACTTGCACCAATAGTTGCTTATATTTTTCTAAAATCCCTTTTTTCCACTTCTGTAGAGGATGTAGATATTGGTGTCTAAGATCACCAAGTTATTGTCTTGAGTAAGATCCTGCAACTTCCTATAGACTGTCTTGAATAACTTCGTCTTCACAAAAATATGGTCTCCAACTCTCTTTCATGAGCCTAGGATTTTAGTGGCTTGTTCTCCTATTGTATTCTACTCCTTTTTGCTATAGATTAGAAGAGATATTTAATTATGAAGTGGTGCCTTATTGCTGTGAGAGGTAATCTCAAAATATATTGGATTTGGTAGGCTTCTTCTATCTAAATATTCCTTCAAGCTTCTTGTCGAATTCTGACTTCAAGCAAGATATTCTTCTCAATATTATGAATATCTTGAGGTCTTATAATATTTGGCACTCCTTACCAAATTATTTCTTGTGGGCTTGTTTTTGGATGGTGACAATTATCCCAAATCTTTCACTATTTCCAATAGTGAATTTATCAAATGAGTTCTCCTTGGAACTCTTTTGATGATTTCTTTAGTAAGGCTATCCAAGCCTTAAACTGGATGCTCATAGAGGCCTTTAAAAGGCCTTGCAGCTTCTTATTGCCTTCTTTGAGATCTTATATTCAACCTTCTATTCCTGGAAGTGTTGGGGGTGAGTTCTTCTTTTGGATATCTGATTATGCTACCTTTGTATTTGAGCAAGGCTATTCTAGTCCTTCTTCATCAATGATATATTCTCCTGATCTCTTTTGCTTCAGGTGCTGGATTGATTCTAAAGAAGATAATCTTCCTAACCTTTTTGTAGAAAGCTTTCCCAACTCATTGAATCTACCTGTTCCTACAACAAAGTATTAGTACTAAAATTTGCTTCTAAATTAGATAAGCTCTCCTGGAGTCTTCTTCAAGATCAAGGCTTTTGTGGCCTTTTATTCAAGACCAAGGCTTATGTGGATTTTTATTCAAATATTTTCTGGCCTTTCCCCCTAGATAAAGGATTTTGTGGCCTTTTATTCTAGATCAAGCTTTCTATGGACTTTTCTTTTGGATCAAGGCTTCTATGGCCTTTTCTTCTTGTGAAGTTTCCAATATATCAATGGAGATCTCCTGTCTCCAAACTTCATTAAATTCTACTATAGAAGTCTCTTCTATAGTGTTCTTCTCCTACAACTATGCTATTAAGGCACTCTGACATTTAGGAAATTAAGTTGAAATATATTAGCTTTCTATTGTAGGAGGTGCCCCATCTATCTGAGTATTAAGTCCCTACAATAAAAGAACCTTCAGGTTAGTTTCTCCAGATCTCTTAGATGGGTTTCACTAATTGATTCATTAAACTAGTGGATCAAGTGCCGAGTCCTAGTCTTCACAAGTTTTTACTTGAAACTTTGTGGAAAAACTCTAGCCATATGCAATCTCAATATTCCAAAATTTGAGATTTCATTTAGTCCCCACTTGTGGCTCTCCTTAGTTATACCACCAAGACTCTTCTAAGTATTTTGACAATGACTAGTCCAATGGCGTTTCAGGTTCTCAAAAAACTCAGGGTCAATAATAATGGTGGTTTTCCTATTGACCTACCATGGCTTTGATACCACTGTTATATTTTGATGCAATATGTAATGGGAGATAGCAAACACAAGATGCAAAATAA
Organism: Wollemia nobilis; assembly: GCA_028583015.1. Taxonomy (NCBI): domain Eukaryota; kingdom Viridiplantae; phylum Streptophyta; class Pinopsida; order Araucariales; family Araucariaceae; genus Wollemia; species Wollemia nobilis. Next base: position 1,573,474 of record JAQPPZ010001344.1, read on the forward strand.
TATGAAATAAAGTAAATCTACAAGATGACTGAAAATATACTATAAATAGAAATTATGGAGATGTTTACAAAATTAGTTGTGAAGTAAATGAACACTCCATGAATATAGCTATACATTAAGAATAGGAATTGAGCATATTACACCCCATCACAATACATCACACTGCTACACAATACCACTCTGGTCTACACTAGTTCCTACTGCTATATATATTTATATATTGCTCTATGTCTATGGCTCTTTATATAGAAAATAGGTTCCTTGGCCAACACTCTACCTAGATGTGCAAGGGACAACTTGCACATATATAGCTTACACTTTGACACTTGTGCATTTATTACATTTCATGTAGTAACTAGATAACTTCCCCCTAAAGTGATCTAATATCCTAAGTACATACCAAGAAAGGTATATTTACATAATCCAAATGATGTAATAGTCAATTCCTAACAATCTGGCATATCTGGAGCCTAGGACTAGATTAGTCTTTGGGTCTAAGTTCATTGACTTTATCAAGGTGTTTAATGGGTTGAAAGTTTGGCAAACATTAGACCAGTCTATTCTCAACAATGCTAAACTTGAAGCTTGGATTCTAATTGCTAATAAGTTGAATTTTTAGATCATTAAACAGATGATATCTTCTGGGGAAGGGAAAATAACATATCCTTTTCAATCAAGTCTACCTACAATATGTTCACTATTAGGACTCCTTTGTGCATCCCACCTTTCAAAGTATGGCTTAAGGATATAATGCCAAAGATGAATATCGTTTTTGGTTGGAAACTTAGAATAATATTTTGACCATTGAAAATATTTTAAAAAAAGGTTGGTCAATGCTGAATAGATGTTACCTCTATGGTGCTAATGAGGAATAGAAAAACCATCTATTCTTTCAATGCTTTTTCTCTATGGAAGTTATAACTTTGATTTTATTTTTTTAGGATTTAATTTGATGGTATCGAGTTCACTTGTTGATGTTTGCACTCAATGGTCATATCATTTTTACTCTCCAAGGCTAAAATATTTTTGGAATTTTTGTTTACCACATATTTTTTAGTGGGTGTGGAAGGAGAGGAATAGTAGAATTTTAAAAAAATTCAAAAGAGATCTTGTCTCTGTTTGTGCTAGAGCCTTGGTCTCTACCCTAGAAAATGTGTCCTATTTGGCTTTGGAGGAGGGTAGTTTTAAGGAGGCTAAGCTCAAAAGGAAAATTAACTTTAAAGAGACTAATAGGATTGTTGGTCTTCCTGGTCCTAATCCTTGGGCCATTGTGATGTGGGAACCTCCTTCTCTAGGTTGGGTTAAACTAAACTTTGATGGAGCTTCAAAGGGTAATCATAATAATATTGGTGTTGGTGGGGTGCTTAGGGATGACGAAGGTGGGTTTTCTCTAGTGTATGCCAAATTATTAGATATCCATACTTGCCATGTTGTGGAGGCTAGAGATCTTTACCAAGATATCCTACTTGTTGAGAATATGGGGTACCAAAAAGCTTGTATTGAAGGAGACTCAATATTATAAACTTGGTCAAAGGTGATTCAGTCCCCGGTTGGAATATTGAGGTTGTGATTATAGAATCTAGGTGAATTATTTAGGCTAGAGAGGATAGGGAGATAAAGCATATATTTAGAGAAGGAAATTACCACACTGACTTTATGGTAAACCTGGGTAAAGTCTCAATGGTCTATTTATTTGGAGATATAATTTTCTTGAAGGCCTTCTAAAATTGAATTTAGCGATGCATGCTTCTTAATGCTCTATAAGATTTTATAGTTTATGAAGAAATGTTTTGTGCACAACCATGTGGGAGTATTTGTTGGGTTGGGGGATCACCAGTGTTGTTCTAATTTTGTTTCTTATATCAAGTTGTAGTTGATTCACTTAGTGATGGGTGGTCAATGGTAGTGCTTTATAGTCGTTCTTGTCCCTATATTATTGGTATTATGCCAAGTTTTGTAGGGCTTCTCCTATTGTAAAATGTTTGGGGACCCTTTAAAAACCCCTTCTATATCTAATAAAAAAAATTAGTGGTTAGAAATCTTCAAGGAGCAAATTTGATAGGTAGTGGATTCATCTTCAAGAAACAAATTTGCTTTAGCAACCAAATCAGGTACTTTTGATCCCTACACTCTTATTTCCTTTCAAATAAGATATTTTTCTTATTGTTTTCCATACTATAGTTTTTGTATTATGTTTAGCATACTAAAATGAAGAAAATCAATGAATTTTTAGTTAGTTTTGAATTTATTTTATCTTAAGAAATGTAAAAGAGGAAATGAAGGAAGCCAAATAAAATTTAAGTTTGATTTTTTTTATCTTGTACTGTTAACTTAGGCATTGAAAAAAAATTGCATGTAGTTGTGCACTATAATATCTCTTGTCTATGCAATATCTTGGACCCTTGCTCAAAAGGAAAAATAGCACTATCACATCATATTTTTGGGCATATTTTGATTTTTTGAAAGAACCATGGGGGCCTGACTATACAAACCATGAAGTTTGTTGTTCTAATTCTATTTGGAAAGCTCAAAAATATTAATTGTCCTTTTAGTATGTCTATTTTTATAAGTTAAGCAAATTCACTGGTTGGACATCTTTAAGCCAATTTGATAGGCAATGGATTCATCTTTAGGTAGCAGATTTTCTTCAGTAGCCAAATCAGGTACATCTAACCCCCGCACTCCACTTTCCTTTCAAATAGTATAAGTCTCTTATTGTTTGCCATACTATATTAGTTTTATATTATATTTAGCATACTAAAAGGAAGAAAATCAATGAATGTTTAGTTACTTTTAATTTATTTTGTCTTAAGAAACATAAAAAAGGAAAAGGAGGAAGCCAAATAAAATTTAAATTAAATTTGTTATCTCATACTGTTAACTTAAGCATTGAAATAAAATTGCATGTAGTTGTGCACTAGGCTATTTCTTATCTGTGCATTCTCTTGGATCCTTGCTAAAAAAAAATGGTTACCTTCTTGCAAGTAGGTGCAGTATTCATGGCTAGCTCTTATTTTCATTACACTTGTTTGGTGCATTTAGTTAGGATTAATTATTTATTATAATTAGGATAAATCCTTTAGAAGCCTTGCACTTAAGTGTTTCTTATTGAACACCTAAAACTTAGTTTAAGGTTTCTTAGTGAACCCCTCATATACCTCATTACCATATTTGAGGTGAGATGCAAGATTAGTCTCAGATCCCTGATTATAACTCACACTAATCTAGTATAGTCTAAGCTAAATACTAAAAATAAATGCATGAAGGTAAGGGTGTGAGAGAGTGCAAGAGATTAAAGTAAATTGCATGAATTGAATACAACCATAGTTATAGTAAGAAGGATGTACAATCAACGAACACTAGAAGAAATTAAATAAATTCAATGTACTCCTAAACATATGAAATGTTAGCTTTTGATATGTAATGAAGGAAATGAAACCACAAATGATAAAATATGAAGGCTATGTTATATCTATGATAATGACTCTCTAAAAAGTAAATAAATAACATGGAAAGAGTCTGTAATCACTCATACAATAGCCATTCAAGTAAACTCACAAAAATTTGAAACTTGATACAATATCTCTATTTCTCTACTAGTGCATGCCATGGATAATGCATGCTTCGTACCTATTACAATGCTAAGTCACACATATTTATACTAGTATGTGACTATTCACTTTCCTACCCTAAGGACACATGTGCATTCTACATGATAGACACTTGTACACATGCACAACTAACTAAGGACACTTGTTACTCCTATTCTAAAGACTCATGTACATGTGGACTACATGCACATTTACATTATTGCACATTCTAACACTTGTGCATTTATTGCTTCTTCCCCAAGTAACTACTTAACCTAAGATAAACTCCTATTCTACTAATATACCCAAGGTGACATGTAGCAAATAATGTAATATATTTTCTAACACCCCCTTGTATTACATTATTTGGTTACTAAAGATTTTAGTCTTCAATATGGATCTTTGTATTTTTCTTTATTCTTCGAGTGGCCTTGGATTTGATCTTCTGCTTGAGCTTCATCTTATTTTTGACTTTGTATTCTGACTTTGGTATTGTCACTATTTTCCTTCTAATTTTGTTGTTAAATAAGTTCATACCTTTCCTGTGTCCATCCCTATAATTTGAGAAGTATACTTGAGAAAACTCACTAATGAAGTTTCTTGTCATGGTATATATCCAATCAAAGAAATGATTTTCTTTGTACCAACAATATCTTTGTGAATGATTGGTTCCTCCACAAATCTTACAACTATGGAGATTCCAACATCTCTCTATCTTGTGCTCATATCTACTACAATGACTACACCTATTTTTTATAGCCAAATCCCTTTGACCATTATGTCCATCATAGCAACTATTCCTATTAATATTTGTTACTAATTTGATATCACTATGTTCTGCTACAAACTCAATCCCTTGCTTATTGTTGTTGATCTGACTTGTATATTCAAGATCTTCATACTTTGATCTGATTTTTGATGCTATTGGTTCTAGAATTCCCTATTCATATTTTCTTGATCTTGTATCTTCATATATTATCATTTTTAACAAAAACCATTACTATGACGAGTACAATCATTAGAATGATCTTTGTCAACATCATTGTATCTATCATCATCTAAATCTATCTCTTCATCAATTCCACAACATGAAACTTTTCTAAGCAATCATAAACGGTATCTAAATTACTTGTATTGCATATAGAATCAATCTTTGCAATAGGTTCTTCTACCTTAGTCAAGAATTTTAAATCACTAGTATCATAGCATGCATCAATCAACAATGGTTTTTGATTCTATGGTATTGCAACATGAATCTACCATTATAGGTCCTAAGTCATTTGTATCACTAGATGCATATTTCATTTCTATCTTGTTCTTTACCTCTTCAACCTTTTCTTGTTCTCTTATATTAGAAACATTGAGAGTGACAATTCCTTTGTAGATTATTCTCCATAGATTGGTAGGTATAGTAACAAAATCTTCATAGTAATCATTAACATTACTAAGGATATTTTGCATGTATTTTTGAAGTGTAGAATAATCCCCTTTTTTTGTTTCACTAGTAATATCTGCAAGCCTATTGTTCAAAGAATTTGTTTCATAAATATATTTGTCCTTCAAATATTTGATCATGTCCTCTTGTCTTCTATTCTTGTATTTGAGAACATCATTAGAGAGTAATTCCATATACATTACTTTTCCTATATCATTAGGTAAGGTGAACACATCTTTTGAGGTTGTATATGCTTCATCAATTTCTGAATTTAAGTAATCTCCTAGTGCTGAGAAAATTTTATTTTCACTGTCTACACAACTGCTTCCTGAAACTTTGGCACCCTCATCTTTATGCTTTGATAACGCGTCTCAATAAATGTTATCTAGCACAATAAATTTGAATATCCTCTGCATGTCATGCTATGTTTTCACAGACTCATTCGGCGTTCCACAGTGTTATTTGATTTTCCCAAATTTTCTCCTAGGAAGATGCGTAGGTGATAGTTATTCTTGCGGCAGGTTTGTAACGGCTCAAAAAAAAATTTCTTGGACATTCACTCCCTCAAACGGATCATATCTATCTGATGAATGTGCTATTTCTTCAAACTAAGTTTGATGTCTCCTCCAGTGCTTGGAAAGCATTCATTAATGCTTTTGTCATGGCGTGTGCTCTCCTATGTGGATGATGCTTTAGCTTATGAGACTGATGCTAGCTGCGACAATGATCTATCCCTCCCATGCTTGTAATGGTTTAGATGATTGTGATTTTTACTGTAACAAAATAATTATTATCCTTTCAACGTTCCTCTTCACGTGGATCATGCGGTGTTTGTAAGCAATGCAAAAAAACTTAAATTTTTCTTTCTACCTAGTGCTCGATCTACGATGTCATTTGTAAGCTTTGCATTGTGGTGAAACTTCCTCAATGTGCAGTATATTATATTAATGAATTTACTTGATCCCTATTTGATGTAACTTCCTTTTGTTTGACTTGGTTAGTGCGGATGAGTAACGACTCCCTGAAAACTTCTCACTAATGCTTCAAATCGATCCTGTGCTGCTTCTGTCTTGTTGCCTGTGTCTGTTGGTATTCCGGTGTAGGTATGTGTACCTTAACGAAGTGCTTGCCCCTTGTGTTGTCAATCTTCACCTTGCCTTCACAAGACAGTGGATTCTCCTATCTTTGCAAGCTGTGATAATGTAGGGTTTAATATTGCCTTCTTCTCTTCCTTGGCAAATTTATCCTATATCTTCTTAATGTTTGGTTAACTTTCAATAATGATTCCAAGCTTTTAAACCATGTAGATAGAGTGCCTTTTGGATGATTATACTATGCACTCTTGTATATGCAATCTAGCATTTAGAATGAAGTTTTCTTTCCTTTCAATAGATAATAGGATGCTGATATTTTTCTCTCTTGAAATGTATCTAAATCCTATTTCTTATGTGCAGGTTTTATCCTTGTAGAAACTATCTTTTGTACTTCCTTTGAAGACTCAAACTATGAAATCTTCTCATGCAACTTTTAATCCTTGAATTTGGTCCTTAATAAACTTAATAATGAACTGAATGTAATAGTTCAACTAATGAACCTTTTGCATCTAAGTTGCATACCTTTTCAACCTCTATTTGATGATGAAGTTTTTGGTGATTTGGATCACCCAAATGTTGCCCTTGATATTGATGAATTTACAACTTCAAATTGTATTACTTTACTGCTCAAAACTTGTCTATATTGCAACTCTTCCTTGATGTCATCTAATATTGTCTATTTTGCAACTCTTCCTTGTTGTCATCTAATATTCCAACACCGTTTGGAAATCCTTCAAGTTCTACTATAGAAAACATCATATTTCTTCTTCCAAATCAACCTTCAAACCCCTTGGTGTTTGTCCTTAGAACTCTCAAACTCTATAGAAAACATCAAACTTCTTCTTCCAAATCAACCTTCAAACCCCTTGGTGTTTGTCCTTAGAACTCTCAAACTCGATGATCTCTTCTACCTCCTTTCTCCTTCAACCTCCTTATCAAAATTTGAATTTAAATTTTGCCTCTTCAAGAATATGAATGTTTTGAGGTATTCAATAATCTCCTCCAAAATTTTGCAAACTTCTTGCCAAATCCTTCTACATTTTGGGTTTGTTGTCGAATGGCAAAAATTATCCCACATTCTTCACTATAAAAAACTTCTCCATGCTAACAACCTTTTCCCTTGAGTTCTTCTAAAATATTCTCCAATGACCTTCTTCAAATATCCTTCAATAAGGATTTCCTAGCCTTCTCCTTGAGCCTCCAATCAAGCAATCCTAAGGTGATGACATTTGCATGCATTAGCACACAATGATAGGTCCGGTTTACAAAGACACAGTGAAGGGTGTTCCAAAGTGATAGTAGCAATAAAGGTCCCTTGTGGCTCTTCCATTTCCTATCAATCTACTAGTGAGTGACAATAGTAATAAAGATTCCTTGTGGCTCTTCCTATTTTCTATCCATCTACCTAGTGGTTTGATACCACTGTTAGCTTTTGATAAGTATGTAATAAAGGAAATGAAACCACAAATAAGAAAATATGAAGGTTGTATTATATCTATGATAATGGCTCTCTAAAAAGTAAATAAATAACATGGAAATATGAAGGCTATGTTATATCTATGATAATGGCTCACTAAAAAGTAAATAAATAACATGGAAAGAGTTTGTAATCACTCATACAATAGCCATTCAAGTAAACTCATGAAAATTTGAAACTTGATACAATATCTCTATTTCTCTACTAGTGCATGCCATGGATAATGCATGCTTCATACCCATTATAATGCTAAGTCACACCCAAGTGTTGTGGGTGATTTGAAGAGGAGAGGAAAATCCTACAAGGGAGGTCCCAGGTTCGAATCTCTACCCTACCAAAAAGTTGAATTGGCTACCCAAAATCCAATTGATAATGTTGGTGCGATCAGGGTCGAGCGCGACTCCTAGGTGACTTTGACAGTGTAGAATCCCCTGATCGTGGTCTCTTCGACCAAGGTGGCCTCGTAAGGGGTTTTTTTCTTTAAGAAAAAAATGCTAAGTCACACATATTATACTAGTATGTGACTATTCACTTTCCTACCCTAAGAACACATATGCATTCTATATGATAGACACTTGTACACATGTACAACTAACTAAGGATAATTTTTAGTCCTATTCTAAAGACTCACATACATGTAGACTATATGCACATTTACATTATTGCACATTCTAACACTTGTGCATTTATTTCTTCTTTCCCAAGTAATTACTTAACCTAAGGTAAACTGCTATTCTACTAATATACCTAAGGTGACATGTACCAAAAATTTAATATATTTTCTAACATAAAATTGAAATAATAGAAGTAAAGGACTACAAAATGAAAGAGAAATGTCATAATCACTATGTATTCCATAGAGCAATGCCACAAAGGAAAATTAAATGTCATGCATAATCAATGTATTATCTCAAAATTTGAACCAAAGTATAATGTAGTGCCCACAAAGTGTAGATCTAATTTCTTCAATAGGTAAAATATGTTTACAATGGATTACATGACTCCTATTTAAAGAAAATTATTCATCTAGGAGAAACTTAAGGTAATAAATTTGTATTCCTAGTAACTCTAATCACACCTTTTGATCAAATTACATGTTGAGTGAATCATATATTGAGTAAATTATAACTTTGGTATCAAACAAATTTCTATATTTCAAATGTCTAAAAAAGACATTTAGAGTCTTTATTTGTTTAACCCTAATGAGAATTTAAAGTACTAGGTAGACCACTATAGGTTTATATAATTAAAATCGACCTTGATCCTTAGGGACCTTGCCCTCCTAAATATGTTAAATGTTTATTTCCATCAATGGATAAAATAGAGATTTTTTTCATTTATGAGCATGACCAAATATGGTGATCTTGTAGAAAGTTATATGACAAGATATTCTAAACATCACTTAAAATTCTCATTTGATATTTATGACTCAAAGGATGATCAATAAAATATGGATGTCATCACTCCTATTTCTATAGAAGATGCTAGCAAGTTACATCATTTCTTTCATTTAAAGGCTAAGGAATATCTATCTTATTTTATAAAAAAATGATTAGGATTGAATCCATGAATGTAAACATAAGTAAATGAATGAAAATTCTTATTAGCATGATGATAGTTTAGGATATTATAGTCAAACAAAACTAGAAAAAAAATGTGCATTCATGTGCACACATATGTGTTCGTGTGTGTGTGCGTGCACACACAGATACACTCACATACACTATCAATATTAATAAAATTTCATCTAATAAAATGTGATATTATAGTCTAGGATCTCTAAAAGTATCTATTCTAGATGATAATGTTTTTTTCTAAATGTTGATGCATATGCTCAATAGAAAATATTTATGGTTTGCATGCTTATTACATGATTATAAATATAGAATATGCTCATTAAAAAAACTATCTAGCATAAAATAGAAAATAAATATTCTTTATGTTTTTATAGATTATGTAAATTTTAAAAAATTTGATGTAGAATCTCAAGTGGTAGAATTATCAAAATAGTTTCCACAACTAGATAAGTTTTCAATTCAAAATTATTATTTAATGGGTTATGTGGGATTGAAATGGGCCCTACCCATATTACATCATTACTAGATAGTGCTATTACAACTACTTACAATTTTGCGTGTATCACTTGGAAAGTCTCAAACTTGGGTGTCCTCCTTGAAAGTTGAGGAATCTAATTTGTTGAGTTAATGTCATTTAGTTTTCAATTCAAAATTATTATCCAAAAATGGTTTTAAATTTTACATTTATTTGAGCCTTTTAAAATCATTGTTCAAGCCCCTTTTACTCAAGTTTTTGTTGTTCCAATTTCTAATATTTGAATACCACTTATAGGATCATTTCATCTCAAATTGAAAGAGCTAACAATTCTATTTCTTAGATTGTATCCCCTTATGTCTAGAATCTAATAAACACAATTAACAACTCTCAACAACTCAAGTTGATGCTATATATAGAATGAAATTAACAATAATATCTTAAAATGATTGATAAAAAACATATAGGTTTAGGGGTTAGATTATTCTAGCATTCTATTAATATAATTGTTGTTAAGAAAATTCTTGTTAGTGAAAAAAATGTCTTAAAAGAGCATTTTTGTCAGAATTATTTATGTCCAAATACTCTATAGTTTATTATGTTCCACACCTTGAGAAAACAATGTGTGAAAACTTTTGAGATTATTTTATGCTTTGATAAACCTAAAAATAGTTGCATAGTATCTCAATTAACCTCCATGTGAGATGTGGTGGTACTATAAAACAAATATTGACACAACATGATAAGATGAAAATGAAAAAAAGATACAAAAAACCTCTAATAAACACTCCATCAAACTTTAAATCTATATGTTCTACTTCAATATAATGTTCTATACATACATACATATATATAGATAATAGAATATCTTTTTGTTGTTCCATGAGTCTCTTGGTGCTTTACATTCTCTCTATATCTAGTTGAGAATACTTGTTTTCCCTATTTTTTTATTTTTACTTGCAATTCTTATTATATGTTCTAATTTTTATCTTATTATTGTCCTATTTTATTTTTATCTTATTCAGTATTATAATTTTTAAAGTTCCCCTCCTTAAGACTGAATGGGAAGATTTATTTTACATATGAGTGAAATTTTTTTTTTTTTCCACTATCTTTGTAAACATGTTTACATACTAATATTTCAAAATGCAATGTTTCAATCTAACTTTGTTTTCTTAAACTAAGTTTTTTCAATAATATAGTTCAAATCAATGTGCTTTAATTTTATATAAAAAATAGAATGTTTAGCCATTTGAACTGCACTCATGTTGTCACAAAAATGGTAGTTGGTATTTCATGCTTTTCACCAAGGTTCTCTAGGATATACCTCCACCACACTGCTTGTGTGCTTCTTGAAGTAGCTACTATATAACTTGCATCTACTATGAGAGTGCAACTAATGCTTATTTATTCAAATTCCAAGTTACCAATCCATTTTCCAATAAAAGATAAATTTTTGATGTATATTTCCTATCATTAATTTTGCCTCCCCAATTTGAGTCATTGTATCCAACCAACCTAAATTTTATTGGCTAAATTATAATGGATTCCATAATTTAAATTTTCTTTTACACACCTCAAAATTTCTCTTAGCTGCTTTTATATAATCTTTTGATGCTTCACTCATGAATCTTGAAACGAAAGTTACTATATATGTAATATATGGTCTTGCTATTTTCAAGTAAATAAAGTTACCAATCAAATTTCTATAATTTTTCTCATCCACTCTTCTATTGCCATAGTCCTTGCAAATTGTTTCATCTTGTGCAAGTGGGCTAGCAATATTTTTACTATTTCTCATGCAATAATTATTTAACATATCATGTGTATATTTAGATTGGCAAATGAATATCCTATTATGTGTTTTATGTGTATTCATGTCAAGAAAATAATACATCAAGCCCAAATTTCTCATTTAAAATTCTTGCATCATGGATTGCTTGAACTCTCTCTTCAATCTTGATGAACTTCCTATAAAAACAAGATCATAGGCACACAAAAAATAATTAAAATATCATCATCATTTTTTTAGTGTAATTCAAGATTATTTAAACTACTCACAAGTTCACACTTTAAGAAGTGTGCATCAGTAATTGAATACCATACCCTTGGTGTTTGTTTTAGTTCATATAATATTTTTTTTTAACTTATAGATATGCACTTATTTACCTTCTACTTAAAATCACTATGGTTGTTCCACATACATTTCGTCAACCATTTTATTCAATAATTCACTCTTCACATCATGTTTATGTATAGTTCCTCTTTTTTAGGATGCCAATTGTAACAACCCCAAAACTAACCAACCCAAGAGAGAGAAATTTTCTTTTGAACTCAACAAGGTTCATGAGAGTATCTATGAAAACACATATTGACTAGACGTAACCATATTTTTAGTTTATGATACTGTAGATATAACTTGAGTGTACAAGAGAGGCCAAGCTCCCATAATTAACTAGGGTTTACCTTGTATACCTCCACGGTATATAGGACACTCTAAAAATATATCTCTATCTTTATGATATTATCCTCGAATGCAAACTTTTTGACCTTAGCGTTAGGATTATCCCTTCTCAATATTTAGAGAAGGGGATGTCAATTCCTTCTTCCAAGCATACTTCAATCTATGTTTGATCCCTCAAGCATAGTGCCTTAGTTTAGTTTAACTACACCTCCACGGTGGCCCCTTAAACTTGATGCTTGTCTTCCTATCTCCACAATGGATCTTTAAGCAACAATAACTCCACGTAATTGTCTTCTCATGGACACTAGAACTAGGTGTTGCTACCCCACAACAACCCAAGTTATATGGGAGAGTTTTAGATAAGGGTACCTTTATAACCCTTCCCAAAAATACCTAGAAACCCAAATATACCTCTCTCACTCTCTTATTTTTAAGCATTAACACAAAAGCATCTTCTATGAAGAAAGTAATTCTAATCATCTTAAGCTTGTAAATTAAATCTAACTATCCATTAGATTAAAGTAATAGCATGGAAAAAAACCATAAAACCATTTATCAACATGGCACCATATAGTCATCCATTTAAAGGTCTAATATTACAAAAGAATAGTCTTTGCTTCTATTATAATAAAACCTCTTTCACCAAGAGTATTTTTCCAACAGTACTCTAAGAATAAAGGAGTTATCTTAGCATGATACTATATATTCTTCCTTTGGAATATGCGATAGTTGATCAAAATGTGGGGATTAGAATAGCTCATATGTAGGTATGAATGCATTATATATACTACTGCATACACTTACATAGGTGAAATAAGCTCATACTTATTTCCCAAAATATTTTCCACAAATATTTTAAATCACAAACCTTGCAATCCTATGCAAAACAATTCCATAAACAATAAGCCCATACTTATTTCCAAAACACAAAACACATCTATTTCACAAAACCAAAGAAGCCTATACTTCTTTCCAAAATTCAAAACACATCTATTTCATACAACCAAAGAAGCCCATACTTCTTTCCAAAATATTTTCAACAAATAATCAAATCAAGCCATAAGTAGGTCCATAACTAAATCAATCCATCGTTAGTTATAAAACAACCCACTAAGCAAGTCTTGTCAATCTTTTGTAGACTAAAATATTAATCCATCATTTTATTAAATACCCAACTACTCTATATTTTGATTCATTGCAAAACTAAAGATTGAGATAAATTAATCTGTCATTTGATTGGATTCTAAAGATTAAAATGAAATAATCTATCATTAGATTAATGGCCAAACTAATCTATCACTTTATTAATTAGTAAACCAATTGATTAATTTTGAAACTAATCTATCATTTGATTAGTTTATAGACAATTCGATTTATTACCAAACTAATATATGATTAGGTTAATTTTAAAAACCATTGGATTAATTTCCAAACTAATCTATCATTAGGTTAATTTAAAAATCATTAGATTAATCACCAGACTAATCTATTATTTGATTAATTGCAATCTAAGGCTATCATGAATTAATATACCATTAGATTAATTACCAAACTAATCTATCATTTGATTAGATGTAAGACCAAATATTAATTTGTATAAATATTTTAATAGCAAACCATTGCCATAATCTAACATTAGATTGATTATAACTAAATATTATTTTGTATTAACCTTTCATTAGATTAATAACGAAGCATATCTAAAGTTAAAGAGCAATAATCCATCCTTTGGTTATTTGCAATCTAATAAACATTAGATTTAGTACCAAACCAATCTAATATTAGTTTATCGATAAAAACCAACATAATCAATCATTAGATTACTAACCGAACTACTCTAGTATTCATTTGCTTGCAAACTAAAAAATATATAATTAAATTCTAATATTAACCTAAAATTAGTCTCAATCCATGATTGCATATGAAGGTTAGTGAACAACCAAGAAACTAAACCTAAGTCCAAGGTCAACCCTCACAAACCAACCGAGCATACAAAGAGATCCAAGGTGAACTCTATGCAATCCAAACAACAAGCATTAGTCAAAATGTAGACAACGAACATTGAGGTAACCTAGAAGCTAACCCTAAGGCTTATGCATAGGTGCAACCAACCATGAAAGACCTCAAAAGGTATCAAAATAAAATAAATAAGGGAAGGTCTCGAGAGATGCACCATTTACAGGAGCGATGATAAGGCAAGCCATGACTATGCAGGTCTAACAAGTTTCAAACACCAAGCATGGGCACACTAAAGCCAAATCATAAGACAAGAAAAACTAAACTTACAAACCACTAGCTATCCTAGCATTGCATACCATTCTACCATGCATGGAGAACTCATTCTAAGAAAATAGAAGATGTATGTGCAACCGTAGGATACTCAACCATCCACTGGTACATAGGGATAATCAACACTATAGCATAGGAAAGAGGAGAACATGAGAAAATCCATGTATGCAAAGCAAACAACAAAAGCAACACAACCATGCCAACAAAAATTATGTTCTTTACTTAAAATATATTCTACTCAAATTTCAACATTGTCCTCATCTACCCTTACATACCCTCATCTATGATGACTAAAAACCACTTAAATAAAGTCTTCCTCCATCCAACGATGAAAAACCAAGCACCATTCACCATGGGGAGCTCTCATAATGCTCAATATGCTTTCCCTAGCATTCACTTCCATAAAATGTTATCAAAAAGCGCTCAAATAGCGAAGAATGGTGTATGTAAAATCCAACTAAACTTAGGTGCCACCACTACAAGCAATGAGTCTTTAATGCAATACTACCAAGGTTAAATATGTACAACAAAAGGGTCACAACCAAGAAAAAACAATGCTCATAAAAAACCACCACATAGCAACAAGGAGGCAACAAAGAATATAATAAAAAACAAGGCAAATCCACTAAACTAGAAGCAATAATCAATCACCATAAAGGAGGTAACAATCACAACGGTAAGCAAAAACCAAAGTCCAGGCCATAGATCAATCTACTAGATTAATCTAACATTAGAAAAAAATAACATTAATTATTCTATCATAATAATATAGAACTAATATTAGATTATTTAACTTTAATCAATTCACTTGATTAATGTAAATATAACATTTACATAGATTAAATCTTTCATTCCTACCTTAAGAAGCAACCTTTAGATTAAATCCATATAACCTATCCAGAGAAACCATTAGGTGACATGTGCAAGGAAAGGAGACCTAATATTATACACAAGAATAAATATAGTCTCTTGATATTTCATACCATCATTTTATCCCTAAATGAGTGGCTTCTTATTTAAGATAGACATAGGCTATCACCACCTCATGTTAAGGAGACTCGTTGCAAGCAAATTTCCTGGTCCAATGGTACAAACATGAGCATAAACAAACCTTAATGCACCTAAATAAAATGGAACTCATTCATGTTACCCTAAGTTTTTTGATGAACGAGTCATCATCATTTCCCCTTCAGTGTGGTCCCTTATTTTCCTGTGGCTAATTCTCTTGTCCACCCATGAGAGCACCTTATCCTGTAACTAAGTAGTAGGGCATAAAAAATACCATATTCTAATGCAAAATAGACATAATATTAGAAGCATATATCCATCAAAACAATAAAGCTAAGCATTAAATATCATTTTCTAATACATAGTTCAACTTGAATAGCTAGTACTACCAAGATGGGTTGTGACACCAATACTAAGACTATTTTATTGTGCCTTGTCTTACAATAGTTCATATATCTCATAATAATCTATACTAATTTTTTGTGCATACCCCTTTGCCACTAGACTTGCTTTATGTCTTTCAATTGACCCATAGCTATTATAATTGGTATTGAATACCCATTAACTCCAATAACCTCCTTGTTCTTTGGAAGTTCACAAAACTCCCAAAAATTATTCTTTTTAATTACATTTATTTATTCTTTCATGATTTTGGTCCATACCTTACATTAGGTTACTTCTTCAAAAGTTGAGGTCTCCACTTCAATATTGGATAATAGTGCATAGTTTACCATATTATTTTCTTATTTATTTTTCTTTTGTTCTTAGGCTTATGCTTGGCTTCATGTAAATATCCTATCAAAATTCTAATCCAATGTTTGAATAGTTGGATGTGATTATTATGTTCCTTTCAATTTTACACTTGTCTTTTGAGAAATTCTTGTGCATCAACTTGATGTTTGTGACACATGAAGATCTTCAATTATGATTATCTTATTAGTATTTTCTGCTTACTCTCCATCTATTACATCTTAATTAAAAATCATATTTCTAGACACAATGCATTCTCTAGGTTTGGCATCATAACATATATATATCTTGCTTTCTCAAAAATAACCAAAAAAAAAAAATGCTTAAGTTTTTGTATCTAAGTTCTTCCTTTTATTATCTTCAATATGAATATCCAAAAAATTAAACACTCTCAAGTGACTTATCAAATGCTTCTTTTCATACCATGCCTCATGAGGAGTTATATTCTTTACTATAATTATGGGATTTATATTGAGGATGTACATTTTTATTGTAACTACTTCATCCCATAAATGATTTCCAAAACCTTTTACTAGTACCATGCTTATTTCCATATCCATGATGGTACTATTATTTATTTCTACCCTCTATTTTGCTAAGGTTTATAAGCTACTTTCAATTGTCTTCTTATCTCATGAATCATCACAAAATTGATTGAATTTCTTGGAATAATACTCAGCACCATGATCGATCCTTAATGTTTTGATTCTATATATATATAATTTTATTTTATACTATTTATTTTAATCTCTTGAGTACTTCAAAATCATCATCCTTGAAAAACATACCCTAATTTTTATAGTATGATAAATAATTAAAGTGATAAAATAGAATGATTTATCAACACTTTGTGTATGCATTAGACCAAAAATATCTAAATGAATTATTTGTAATAAAAATTATTCTCTCCATGCTATTTCTTTTGGAAATATCTCTCTATAAATTTTCTTATTTTAAAACCTTTACACACTTTACTTCTTTCTTCTACACAAGGTACCTCATGGACCATTCCTCTAGAATTCAAAAAATACAATCTTAGAAGATTTAAGTGATCATACCTTTAATTACATAACCAATTATTGTATTCAATTGTTATTCTAAGATTTAAATATAACATTATTCTCTACCATAACAACCACTACTTAGTTCCTATTTACTTTGTCATACATGATGCACTCTTTATTCTCAAGCAACACTTTGTATTTTTTCTCTACAAGTTGCTCTGCACTCAATAAATTGTCCTTCAAGCCTAGTATGAAGTATATATATTTTTTTTTATTTCCATATTTTGTGTTAATTTGTAAGGTTCCTTTTTATTTAACTTCCAATGCTTTGTTGTCTCTACATTTGATCTTACTCTTGAATTAGGTATCCAAATACACAAACAAATCCTTATTATCGATTATATATTTTGAATAACTAGAATCTAATTACCAAGACTCTTTAGTTAAAATTTATACCATATTAAATGATAAGAAAATATATTTTTGAGCTTTTTCATTCTTCATGTGAAAATTTTACCTTTCTTCCTTCATTGCTTACCTTTATTATACATTCTCTTTCATAGTGGTCATACCTTTTTCAATAATGATATTGAACATATATTTTATAATATTCCTATACTTCTTATAGAATACTAATTTTATTACTTTCCTCTTTGACATTGGTAATTGGAGCTTAAGCTATATTCATTCATGTTTAACACTCTTGCATTGGAGGCAAAAACTTGAACCAAGTTTTCTTATTCACTATTGTTAATTCTCTCTTCATGGGACTTAAATGATCCCACTAATTTATCAAAATATTTCTTCAAATATTTAATTTATTTAATAATCATTGCACTAGTATTCCACTTTGATATCAATGTTATCAAAACCTTTTTTAAAATATATCCTTTTGTTGGTTCTTGATGATAGATACCCATTTTGTGCACAATGGCATGCACCCTTGCACTCCAACATTCTCATTGTCTTTCATTCTTATATTTTCATATTCTATTTTTAATATTTGTAACTTCACTAATCTCATTTTAGTAAATCCTTGATAGTTTATATTCAAATTGTACCAAGATCCTTTGGCAAATTTGACACTTACAATTCTTGAAATGCTTGTATCCAGAGCTGCTTTTATGTAATATAAGCTAAGGAATTTTCTTTGTGGTTATTCAATATTCCTTTTATTTATGGCTCATATGATACTCAAATATATACATTCCTTCTATCAATTTTTAATGACACATCATATTTCCTTGGAAAACAATAAAGTCCTCATATTTATGCATCAATAATCATAATTATTATCCTTTAAATTATAAGATGGATAGTAAATAATTACTATGACACAACAACAATAATGTATGTATTTTTCCTTCATAAACTTGAATTCTATATTTTCTAGTTAAATATAATTAACTACTCAAGCTCTACACTTATCTACTCTCTACTCTCCAAAGCTCTGATACATAGAAAGAAGAAAATGAACATAAAATAAAATTGCACAAAACCATCCAATAGACACTTCATCATTCTTAAAATTGTACATTCTACTTCAATACAATTCCCTAGAGTTATATATACAATAGGACTTCAACATTCTCTAGAAATCTCAATGAGAATATTTCTTTTCCCTTTTTTATTTTTCATTTATAATTCCAATTCTATGATATATTTTTTATCTTATTATTATTCTATTTTGATTTTTATCTTATTATTATTCTATTTTGATTTTTATCTTATTCTTGTCTTATTTTATTTTTTGTCTCATTCAATATCATATTCGAAAACGCTCCATCATCCTTTCTAGATCTATATCTCATAGAAATATAAATTTCTCATTCCTTTAAGGCTAAAAATGGTTGAATTCTATTCCAAGCTCATTTTTGTTTTTCACATGGTGTTTGATCCAATCAAATGTTTTAACTAAATTAAAAGGTAAGGATAAAATTGACCTAATTAATGTCAAATTATTTCAAAGCTTGATTCTTATCTCATGTTTTCCTTATAACAAAGCCAATTTAGAATTACTCTATGCCAAAATGGATCACTTCTTGCACCAATATAATAGATCTAGATTTTTTAAATAGCCAAAGTTTAAATTTGGATATTATAAAATGGTTAGACTATATACACAAAATTATGGTTGATAAAGAAATAAGGATACTTCCTCTTCTTATTAATCATTTTGAACAAGAAAATACTATAAATATAAAAATAATTATTGATGTTAATATTGGAACTTCTAAACAACCAAAAGTTGTCAAGATTAGGACATCTCTTTCTAGTGAGAAATAAAGAATATATGCTAAGGTACTTAAAGAGTATAAGGTCATTTTTCACTTTAGTTTATACATATATGTTTAACATGGACATTGATATTGTTGTTTATTATATTGTATATAATTAAGATGTCAAGCATATCTAGAAGAAGAAATAATGATAATGTCCTTTAATTTAAGACCTATGAAAAATTAAAATTCAAAAATTTTTAGATGTCAACTTTATTAGAACCATCTATTATTAAAGTTAGGTATCTAGAATAATTTCAATCAAGAAAAGAGAAAAGGATATGATATAAAATTGTTATGTTTTTATAAATATCAATTTTGCTTATCCTAATTATAAATTTTTATTATTATTTATCAATACCATCATTGACTACAAAAAAATGTATGAAATGTTGTCCTTAATGAATGGCTATTATGGGTATGATTAAATAAGGATAGCCCTTGAAGATCAAATAAAAATCATATTCTCTACTCATTGGGGTTATTTTTATTATGTGGTTATACTTTGGCCTAGAGAATATTGGAGCTACTAATCAAAGGTTCATCACTTTTGTGTATTATAGAATTTTATGTTGATGAAATCATAGGAAAAAATATGAATATAGAACAAATCATCCTAAATAATTTTTATGATAGAATTTAATTCTATATGGTTAGTGTAGTATGAAGTACTACCTTTGAGACCATAAGTAGAATGACAATAGTCACTATACAATAGGACCACCATTCCCCAAGATAAGTAGATGGGAGTTGATAATTTTGTTAGATCATAACACAATAAAAATGGTTAAATCTTATGCCAGAGTAGTGATTTATTGAACTATAGTAATCACTACTCAAATTTGTAGATATTTATAATTAATTGGTATTACATATAGCCTACCCAAGTGAATCTAATTTGATAACAAAATTTTTACTATCTTTTATAATTTGTACTAATGAAGTCTTTTCACCTTGTGTGAAGGGTGAACTCTTGCTATTGATAGGGGCCTAGGGCCCATTGTAAATCATCTTTTGGGAATTTAATAAAATGCTAGAGTTACACTCTCTTAGTGTATCTTTTATCTTTAGATTAGTGGAAAATTGTGTGTAGTGTTCATACAAGATTGTGTCTCATTTTGTTAGACCTCTCTTTATATGCATGTGTGAGTGGTTTTACCCTATATCTAGTTATTAGCCTATTCTTAAAATTTGGGCTTGCATCTAAGATGGGTGCAAATCATTTTTTAAAATTCTTGAATTTTGTAACTGATCAAAGCACTATCCTCCTATGGTCATTGGTCATATTTTAATTTTAATACCTTGTATTCTTACCTTCCAATGTTTACTTTTTATATTTAATTTCATATTTAGCTTATATTAGATTAGATAAATGTAGGATAGTGATGAGATAACTTGAATAAATAGGTCAATAGAATTAAAACCCCTCTTTTTCAAGATTTCTACCATTAAGCATGTGTATTGGCATGATTTTATTGATAATCCCACTTTACAATGTCAAAAGTTTAAAAATGGTACATCTATTGGGACAAATATAACTCATCCTGTATTAAAATAACCTAATTAGACATCTACCATGCATGCACAATTTAAAAATGGCATGCATAGTGGGAAAAATCTGATCCATGAAGAAACATTCACTAAGAAACGTCCTACATGTGACCAAAACTAGAGAATATGATAAATTGCATCCTATGACAACAACTTGGTTGATCTTATATTTGCTCTATTTCACATTAAATTTCACTAGATCTTTACAAGGGTTTATTATAAATATCCCAATCTACTAATATTTGTATTTCACTCAATAGATCACACCTTCTAGTATAAATCTAATTTTTTTGTCACCTAGATCTAAAGGGTTCAAAATAGTATTTGATGAATTGAACAAATGATGACTCCTCTATTGAAAAGATCCTAGAGATAAAATTTGATAAACTTGATTTGTGATAATTTTCTAAATCACATCAATGATTTTTCATTCAAATATCTCTGACTACCACTTGGAATAACCATTTGCAAAGCTTAGTCCAGATCTTGGTGATTCATTATATAAGACAATGATTTGTTGCGTCTAACATTGACAATAAAATTTGTGATATCTTTTTCATGCATCCATTGGCCACTTTGAATATAACTCATGCAATCAAATATTCATTACACCTTTGACAATTTGTTGAGGTATGCTACTAATAAAATGATGATGTCATCTATCTTAGCTTGTTAAAGCAAAGTGCTATTTTTGTAGATTTGTTATACCAACAAGTTATTCATTAAAAATACTAATGTTATGAATATAGGATCTATAAATAGGGATAAAGTAAAATAACAAAAGCAAGTTGATTGAATTGTGTACAAGCACAAAATAAATAAAGAAAATAAACCATCTCACATGGTGAGGAACCAAGACTTGGAAGAGGAACATTAAGATTAGGTTAAACAAGATTCTATGCCTATTTTATTTGTCCCAAAAATTTTATTTACATCTGTAGAATAAATACCTCTACCTAATCACCCACTTGTGGAAAAGCAATACTTATCATTTAGCCAATAATGTTTTGGGGCTTCCATTCCTCCTAGAATTGTAAATATTGTTGATAAATTTATATCTAATATGAGCTAGATTTACCAAAATACACCCAGATCAAATGAGTAACCCACCACTCACTTCTTATGTGTCAAAATCCCTATGGAATGTTGCTTCCTCAACCTCAATCACATCCACTACAAAATATTCAACCCTGATGATAAACCAAATCACACAAGTTTGGTCCTATAGTCAACCAAAAATTAATTCTTTATAGGTTGTTTTCCAAAATATAATATGTGTGGGATAAAAACAAATGGTCCTATTCAATCCCATAATTACCCCTTCTACAACATCGACTTAATATCTTGTGGAACCATCTAATCTCTTTTTCATATCCCAACCCACTGGGGATCCCAAGGTTTTTCTAATTTATCCTATTAGAAATTCTTATAGAAATTGTAAAATCCAAACCTATACATTGGTAGATAAAACTTACTTAATCCACTACCTAACATTTGCATGGCTCAATAGTTATTGAATACAAACCCATAGATGGAGCCCAAAAACTACCTTGGTTCTCAAGAGGCATACTCTCTCAAAATATTTTACCTCATCTTGGAGACCAATAGATGAATAAAGAAATTCCTAGGGGTATGAACTATCAAATACCTCTAAATCATCTTCCCAAGAACCAAAATATACTCAATCAAGATGCACCAAAACCTTCTCTAAAAATAAGATAGAATCAATAGTAGGATTTTTAGAAACAATAGATGGTCCCTTATGTGCAATAAAACAAAGGATACACTACCCTAAATAAATAAGTATATGGTATTTTACTATAGAACTATCAAGCCTAGGACCCTCCTAGGTCACAACAACAATTACAATATTGAACCTATTAAAAACCCTTAAACTTGACAGACTATTCTCCTATTCCTACTTCTTCCATGAAGACCTTACACACTTTTAATGGAAATGGAAACAAAACTATCTTGTATCACCTAAATGAATTATCCACTCTAAAGTAAATACACAAGATCCATGAATAAGATATTACATTCTAATTACTCATTTATTTTTTAAGGGAAAAAGTGTTGAGCAAGGTGCAACAACAGTATTGTCATTGTTGTCAACACAGTCAGATAGATTTGTTGATGCAGTGGACAGGAAGTTCAAAAGTTATTCAGATGCAGAAGACAGGAGTTCAAAGGTTACTCAGAGTATGTACAGTGATTTTCCAAGAAGACCGAAGTGGCCCATATGCAAAATATCAAAGAAAATACACATAAAAAAAGTGTCTCGATATCATGACATATACAGTAGGCAAGAAAAACTATCGCAATTTCGTGACATGTTGGAAGAGAGAGAAAAAGTAGGAAAAATTGTCGCGATTTTGCGACATGTTGGAAGAGAGAGAAAAAATAGGAAAAACTGTCACGATTTCATGACATGTTGGAAGAAGAAAATGCAAGTGAAAAAAATGTCGCGATTTCGCTACATGTTGGAAGAGAAAGAGGAAGCAAGAAAAATTGTCGCGATTTTGCGACATGTTGGAAGAGAAAAAGGCAAGTGGAAAAACTGTCATGATTTGGAAACATGTTGGAAGAAAAAGAGAAAGCAGGAAGAAGTGTCGCAATTTCATGACAAGTTTGAAGAAAGAGAACAAGTAAGAAAAGTTTCATGATTTCGTGACATGTCGCATTTTCGCGACTCAAACAGGAGAGAGAAAGTATGTTGAAAAAGTGTCACGATTTCGCGACATGTCGTATTTTCATGACAAAAGAAAGAGAGGAAGCGTACAAAAACAGAACTATCATGATTTCATGATAAAAGCAGAAAGCAAGACTTCAAAGGTAGAAGTGTCATGATTTTGCGACAATAGCAAAGAAGTGAAGTACGAAAGCAGAAGTGTCATGATTTCATGACAAAAGCAGAGAAGAAGACTTCGAAGGTAGAAGTGTCACGATTTCATGACAAAAGCAGAGAAGAAGACTTCAAAGGCAAAAGTGTCACAATTTTATGACAAAAGCAAAGAAGTGAAGTACAGAAGCAAAAGTGTCACGATTTTGCGACAAAAGCAGAGAAGAAGACTTCGAAGGCAAAAGTGTCATGATTTCATGACAATAGCAAAGAAGTGAAGTACAGAAGTAGAAGTGTCACGATTTCATGACAAAAGTAGAGAATAAGAATTCAAAGGTAGAAGTGTCACGATTTCATGACAAAAGTAGAGAAGAAGACTTCGAAGGCATAAGTGTCATGATTTCACAACAAAGGCAAAGAAGTGAAGTATGGAAGCAAAAGTGTCACGATTTCATGACAAAAGTAGAGAAGAAGACTTCAAAGGTAGAAGTGTCATGATTTTATGACAAAAGCAGAAAGCAAGACTTCGAAGCAGAAGTGTCACGATTTCGCGACATGTCACATTTTTGTGACTCAAAAAGAACAGGAAGGTAGAAAAGCAAAAGTGTCACGATATCGCGACATGTCGCATTTTGCGACTAAAGAAGGGTAGGTAGGCAGAATAACAAAAGTGTCATGATATCGTGCAATGTCGCATTTTTGTGACAAAGGAATAGAGAAAGTGTACGACGGTGAAAGTGTCGCGATATCGTGACATGTTGTATTTTCGTGGGCTAAAGCTAAGAGAAAGAGCAAGGAGAAAAAGTCGCGATATCACGACATATTGCATTTTTGCGGTCCAAAGCAAGGAGAAAGAGAGAGAAATAAAAAGTTTCGCGATATCGTGACATGTTGTATTTTTGTAGTTGAGTTGAAGCCGACGAAGACCGATGACATCCAAATAAAATTAGGGTTTACAGTTGTTGTGAAAGCTGACTAAAATTAGGGTTTACAGCCAACTAAGATTAGGGTTTTCATCACAATAATTCTGTTATAAAAGGAGGGCTGTTTGGAGAATTGAAAAATGTTAAAGAGTGCGATGTTCAATCATAGTGCGCAGAGAGCAATTCGTATCGAAAGATGCTAAGTGCAAAATTTGCAAAGAGAGTAGAGCGCACAAAAGGGAGAAGATGATCGTGAAGTTCGATTGTAGCAAAGCAGAGTGTGTGAAGTGATTGCGTAGAGAAAGCAAAGGTATCTTACTATCAATCTTCTAGTTTCAAAATTAAATTCCAAGTTGGTGCTTGGCATAAGGGATTGGTGCTAGTAAATCAGGGGTTGGTGCTCCTTTCTGTTGGTGCAGATAAATCAGGGGTTGGTGCTCCTTCTAGTGGCTGCTGGTAAATTGTTTATAAAGTTGTTTCTTTACAAAGGCTGAATTTGGATGGTAGTCCAAGCAGTCAATTTTTGAGGAGGAGCCACACTGGTGAACCTCGTTAAATCTTATGTTGTGTGATGTTATCTTGTGATACTTGCTTTATCTGGTTCTAAGGTTTCATTATTTCTATTTTAAGAGATATGAATTTAAGTTTAAAGAGCCACACTGATTCACCCCCCCTCTCAGTGTCATTGTAAGACTAACAATTGGTATCAGAGCAAGGTTCTTGTACAAGCTTAACCAGCTAGGGTGATCTTGGAAGTAACACAATGGTAGGTGGTGAAGGTTTCTCATCAAAAAAAGCACCATTGTTTGATGGATCTAATTACGCGTTCTAGAGAATCAAGATGTAGACATATCTCTGTGCTTTGGGTTTCGACATCTGGGATTCAGTAGTTAGTGGATACACAATAGCCCTCACTCCTCCAAAAGAGGCTGATGAAAAGAAACTGTTTGAAAATAACTCAAAAGCAAAAAAAGCTCTCATGTGTGAATTAGCAGACAATGAACTAGTAAATATCATAAGCTGTAATACGACAAAAGAGATATGGGACAAACTGAGTATTCATGAAGGAGATGATAAGATCAAGGAGGCCAAGTTATAGACACATCGAGATCAGTTCAAAGCATTGAAAATGAATGACGATGAAAACATTGAGGCATATATGCTAAGAGTTAATGGAATCATTAATGCGATTAGAGGACTCGATGAAGATATTGAAGACTTTGCCGTCGTGAAAAAGATACTAAGATCTCTTCCTCAAAGGTTTGATTCTAAAGTCTCAACAATAGAAGAAGCTAAAAATCTAAATTATTTTAGTATAGATGAGATGTATGGATATTTGACTGCATATGAGATGAGGATAGGAAGATCTAAACCCATAGACAGAGAAGCGGCTTTTAAATCCCTTAAAAATAAAAACGTAAAACAAGAGTCCGAGGAAGAAGAGACATCAGATGAAATGGAAGCAAAATTTGTTAGAAAACTAAAAAAGGAAAAACAAAAATACAGAGGGAAGCTACCGTTTAAATATTTCAACTGTTGAGGCGTTGGGAATTTTGCGACTAAGTGTCCACTTAAAGAAAAGAACAAAAATGATGAAGGATCGCACCAAGAAAGAAGTGACTGGACGAAAAAATGAATTTTAGAAAAGGTAACTTCAAAAAGAAAAGTTTCATCTCCAGGAATTCCAGTTCATTAGAAGACAACTCCAATGAGGATTCTAAAGAGGAAACAGGTGAAGATCTTTTCATGGCATTTGAAGAAGTAAAATCAGAAAAGGAAGGAGTGAACTCTGAAGTATGTGGTGAAAACCTTGAGGATGAGGTAGATCTAGAAGGTGAGTTGATCTCTGCACTTGAAGAGTGGAATATAGAAAGGAAAAAGAATAAGAAAATGTCAAGAAAGCTTGAGGATGCAAATGAAATCATAACCAGTTTGAAAGTTCAGATAGAAGAATCCAAGAAAATCTTCGAAGATCTCGAAATATAAATAACCATGAAAATAGATTATTGCAGCAAGCTAGAAGAAGAGATTGTTGATTTAGGTGAATAAGAAAAATAGTTGTTACCACAAACGTGAAGAAAGTTCTATGAAGCTGGATAAGATCATAAATGAATAAAGGCCTACTGACATCAAATTTGGTCTCATCGAAGGAGAATCATCAAATGGATCAAAGACCAAAAATGTAAAATCCATGAAGAATGAAGATAAGAAACAGGTTGATGGAAAAACATCTCATGCAAAAGAAAGCAATAATGTGAGGCACGAAAGGAGAACTGACAATGATGGATTCACCAATGTCACACATCAAAGAAGAAGAAGACCTATGGCTCCTACGGCAACATGGCAAAGACCATCACCTAGGTTCAATTATCCCTTTTTTGGTTTCTGTTTTAAATGCAATGGCTATGGACATAAAATATTAGACTACAAATATAATGTAAGACCAAGGAATTTCACCAGTAGAAATGTTTTTTCTCCTCTGATGAATTATATAGTAGAATGTTATAACT
Organism: Wollemia nobilis; assembly: GCA_028583015.1. Classification (NCBI taxonomy): domain Eukaryota; kingdom Viridiplantae; phylum Streptophyta; class Pinopsida; order Araucariales; family Araucariaceae; genus Wollemia; species Wollemia nobilis. The sequence goes on from JAQPPZ010001344.1 coordinate 1,600,742, forward strand.
GTCATAATTTTGGGCACATTGCAAGAAACTGTAGAAGTACATTTGCATCAAATCAATTTTAGGGAAGAAAATTTCAACCAAATAGGATGAGATAAAATAGAAAACTTCCCAAAAAACATGCACAAGCTACTGATAAGGGAAAGGCAAAACAAGAGCCCAAAACTACTATCAAAATGGAGTGGAAAGGAAAAGAGCGACTTAAGGAAGAAAAGGAATCCTTAATCGTACAAACAACATTTAAAGCATAGAATAAATATGTACCATGGATACTTGATAGTGGATGCTACAGTCATATGACAGGTGACAAACACAAATTTGAGAAGTTACAGAAATATGAAGGTGGTTCAGTAAAGTTTGGAAATAATGATGGAGCTAAGATAGTTGGCAAAGGTTCAGTTAAAATTAGTGACAAAAAAATTAAGTCAGAATAAGTCTTGTTTGTGGATGGTTTGAAACATAACTTGTTGAGCGTAATTCAGATTTGTGATAAAGGTCATGAAGTAGTTTTTATGAAGCAGGGTTGTGAATTCAGAAAAACAAACAGTGGAAAATTGATAGCAACTGGATCAAGGACATCTGGTAACCTGTACACGCTCTCAAAGACTTCAAAATGAGCTTGTTTTATTGGACAAGAAGAAGAAAATTGGTTGTGGCACAAGAGACTCTGTCATATCAGTTTTGATAATCTAGTAAAAATCAGCTCAAAAATGGTAGTGAGAGATATTCCCACCATCAGCAAACCTGCAAACAACATTTGTGCTTCATGCCAAAATGGGAAGCAAACTATAGTCACATTCAAAACAAAAGAATACTACACAAGCAAACCTTTGGAACTCATACACACTAATTTATGTGGACCCATGAGAACACAAAGCATAAATGGTGACAAATATTTTATGTTGTGCATTGATGACTATTCCAGAATGACATGGATATTTTTCTTAAAGCATAAATCAGAAGCTCTTGATATGTTCAAGATTTTCAAAAACCATTTTGAGAATGAAACAGGAAAGAGGATCAAATGTTTAAGATCAGATAGAGGAGGAGAATTCATTTCAGAGGATTTTATAGAGTACTATGAAAAATACGATATTAGGAGATAGTTTTCAGCAGCCAGGACACCTCAACAGAATGGAGTGGTAGAAAGAAAGAACAAGACAATGCAAGAAATGGCACGGACTATGTTTGCTAAAAGCAGAGTAGCAAACAAATTATGGAAAGAAGTAGTCCATATTGCGGTGTATATCCAAAATAGGTACATGCTAAGAACACATGAAAGCAAAACTCCTTATGAGTTGTGGTTCGATAAAAGGGCAACAACAAAATACCTTAGAATCTTTAGCAGCAAGTGCTACATCAAAATAACTGAAGATAATCTTGGTAAGTTTGAATATAGAGCAGATGAAGGTATTTTTGTTGGTTATTCATCAAAGAGCAAAGCCTACAAATGCTACCACAAGAGGCTAAAGAAAACTGTGGATAGTGTCAATGTTAAATTTGATGAAGGTAGAGAACGAGTAATTAGCTATGAAATGAACTACCCAATATATGAAGAGGTTATTGAAGGAGATGAGGAAAACAAAATCGAAAAGATACAAAAAATTGACTCAGATGATTTAAGTTGTGATTCAGAAGTGGAATAAAATAAGAAATTCAAAATAGGCAGCTGGCAGAAAAATCATCCTAGAGAGTAAATAATTGGAGACCCCAAAGTTGGTGTTCAGACAAGAAGAAGAGTAGTAAGTAACTACTCTCTATTATCTAGCATTGAGCCCAAAAATGTTGCTGACACAAGCAAAGATGAAAGTTGGATGAAGGCAATAAATGAAGAATTAGATCAGATCGAGAAAAACAAAACTTGGGAGTTAGTACCTAGACTTGCAAATAAAAATATAATCGGGACTAAATGGATTTTTCGAAACAAATTGAATGAAGACGGATAGGTAGTCAGAAATAAAGCAAGATTGGTATGTAAGGTTTATGCACAAGTTGAAGGCATTGACTTTGAGGAAACTTTTGCACCAGTAGCTAGACTAGAGGTAATCAGAATGTTTATGGCTTTAGCAGTCTACAAGAATTTCAAAGTTTATCAAATGGATGTGAAATTAGCGTTTTTGAATGGGAAAATTGAAGAAGAGGATTATATTGAGCAATTAGATGGTTTCCAACTTGGTGATAATCCCAACTTTGTTTGCAAGTTGAAGAAAGCATTATATGGCTTAAAACAGGCACCCCGAGCATGGTATGCAAGGCTAGACAACTATCTCACCCAACAAAGGTTTAAGAAAGGTATGGTGGATAGTAATATGTATGTCAAAATAGAAAATGGGCATCTTATTGTTCTTGTTGTATACATAGATGATATCATATTTGGCAGCAACAAAGATGAGTCATGTAAAGATTTAGCAAATAAGATGCAGAAAGAATTTGAAATGTCAATGATTGGTGAACTTTCGTATTTCCTCGAGTTGCAAGTTAATCAAAATAAGAAGGGCATATTTATTTCTCAAGTTAAATATGTGAAAGATATGTTAAAAAAGTTCACAATGGAGGATCGTAAGCCAGTTAGCACTCCCATGATGACAGGTTGCAAGTTAAGCAAGGATGACAAATCTCCACCTGTTGATCAAACCATGTACATATCTATGATTGGAAGCTTACTGTACCGACGGCTACCAGACCAGATATTTTGCAGGCAGTATGCATAGTAGCACGATTTTAGGCTAATCCCAAGGAGACTCATGTGACAGTAGTGAAAAGGATTCTTCGATACCTCAAGGGTACTATGGAATATGGGTTATGGTATCCAAAAGGTAAAGACTTCACCCTTTTTTCGTATTCAGATGCAGATTGGGCAGGATGTGTCGATGACAGAAAGAGTACCAGTGGAGGTGCATTCTATCTTAGAGATAGGTTGGTTGCATGGCATAATAAGAAACAAGAGTCTGTTTCCTTATCAACAACAGAGGCAAAATATATTGCAACAACCACATGTTGTACGCAGGTATTATGGATGAAACAAACCTTGAAGGATCTTGGTATTAGCTTCAATGAGCCAATATCAGTTAAGTGTGATAACACCAGTGCCATTAACATCTCCAAGAATACGGTTATGCATTCATGCACAAAAAACATTGCTATAAGGTATCATTTTTTGAAGGAGAAAGTTTCGGAAGGTAAGGTTAAGTTGGATTTTGTTCCAACTACAAAGCAAGTAGCAGATATCTTCACAAAACCATTGCCCAAGGAAGTTTTTGAGTACCTTCACAATAAATTGGGAGTGGTCACACTTCCCAAGAATTGACTAGCTACATGGGTCACATTCTCAGGGGGAACATTTAAGTATTTGATCATCTTTATGCTCATGTTCATGAGTTTTGCTAAGTGTGATAAATTATGCCTGAGAATGTTGTGCATGGACTCAGGGGGAGTCTGCAATAGCCCTTTGGTATTATTGTCAAAGGGGGAGAAGAGTTACAGGAAATTGCACGTGTTGCCAATAATTCCAAAGGGGGAGATTGTTGAGCAAGGTGCAGCAACAATATTGTCATTGTTGTCAACACAATCAGATAGATCTATTGATGCAGTGGATAGGAAGTTCAAAAGCTATTCAAATGCAGAAGACAGGAGTTCAAAGGTTACTCAGAGTATGTACATTGATTTTCTAAGAAGACCGAAGTGTCCCATATGCAAAAGATCAAAGAAAAATACAAGAAAAGTGTCGCGATATCGTGACATATACAGTAGGCAAGAAAAACTGTCACGATTTCATGACATGTTGGAAGAGAGAGAAAAAGCAGAAAAAATTGTCACAATTTCGTGACATGTTGGAAGAGAGAGAAAAAGCAGGAAAAACTGTCGCGATTTCGTGACATGTTGGAAGAAGAAAAGGCAAGTGGAAAAATTTTCGCGATTTCGTGACATGTTGGAAGAGAAAGAGGAAGTAGGAAAAACTATTGCAATTTCGTGACATGTTGGAAGAGAAAAAGGCAAGTGGAAAAACTGTCGTGATTTTGCGACATGTTGGAAGAAAAAGAGAAAGCAGGAAGAAGTGTCGTGATTTCCCGACAAGTTCGAAGAAAGAGAACAAGTAAGAAAAGTGTCACGATTTTGTGACATGTCGCATTTTCATGACTCAAACAGGAGAGAAAGTATGTTGAAAAAGTGTCATGATTTTGCAACATGTCGCATTTTCACGACAAAATAAAGAGAGGAAGCGTATGGAAGCAGAACTATCACGATTTCACGACAAAAGCAGAAAGCAAGACTTCGAAGGCAGAAGTGTTGCGATTTCACGATAATAGCAAAGAAGTGAAGTACGAAAGCAGAAGTGTCATGATTTTGTGACAAAAGTAGAGAAGAAGACTTCGAAGGCAGAAGTGTCGCGATTTCATGACAAAAGCAAAGAAGTGAAGTACAAAAGCAAAAGTGTCACGATTTCATGACAAAAGCAGAGAAGAAGACTTCGAAGGTAGAAGTGTCACAATTTCACGATAATAGCAAAGAAGTGAAGTACGAAAGCAAAAGTGTCATGATTTTGTGACAAAAGCAGACAAGAAGACTTCGAAGGCAGAAGTGTCACAATTTCACGACAAAAGCAGAGAAGAAGACTTCGAAGGCAGAAGTGTCACGATTTTACAACAAAAGCAAAGAAGTGAAGTATGAAAGCAAAAGTGTCGTGATTTCACGTCAAAAGCAAAGAAGAAGACTTCGAAGGTAGAAGTGTTGCGATTTCGTGACAAAAGCAGAAAGCAAGACTTAGAAAGCAGAAGCATCATGATTTCGTGACATGTCGCATTTTTGCGACTCAAAAAGGACAGGAAGGCAGAGAAGCAAAAGTGTCGTGATATCGTGACATGTTGCATTTTCGCAACTCAAGAAGGGCAGGCAGGCAAAATAACAAAAGTGTCATGATATCGCGCAATGTTGCATTTTCATGACAAAAGAATAGAGAAAGCGTACGGAGGCGAAAGTGTCACGATATCGTGACATGTTGTATTTTCGCGGGCCAAAGCTAAGAGAAAGAGCAAGGAGAAAAAATGTCGTGATATCATGACATGTTGCATTTTCACGGTCCAAAGCAAGGAGAAAGAGAGAGAAAGAAAAAGTGTCGCGATATCACGACATGTATTTTTGCGATTGAGTTGAAGCCGACGAAGACCGATGACAGCCGACTAAAATTAGGGTTTACAGTTGTGAAAGTCGACTAAAATTAGGGTTTATAGTCGACTAAGATTAGGATTTTTATCACAACAATTCTATTATAAAAGGAGGGCTATTTGGAGATTTGAAAAATGTTGAAGAGTGTGATGTTCGGTCATAGTGTGCAGAGAGCAAGTTGTATCAAAATATGCTAAGTGCAAAATTCACAAAGAGAGCAGAGTGCGCAAAAGGGAGAAGATGATCATGAAGTTCGACTGTAGCAAAGCAGAGTGTGCGAATTGATTGCGCAGAGAAAGCATAGTGCGTAGAGAAAGCAAAGGTATCTTACTATCAATCTTCTAGTTTTAGAATTGAAGTCCAAGTCGATGCTTGGCATAAGTGGTTGGTGCTCCTTCCAATTGGTGCTAGTAAATCAGGGGTTGGTGCTCCTTTCTGTTGGTGTAGATAAATCAGGGGTTGGTGCTCCTTCCAGTGGGTGCTAGTAAATTGTTTGTAAAGTTGTTTCTTTGCAAGGGTTGGATTTATATGGTAGTCCAAGCAGTCAATTTTTGAGGAGTAGCCACATTGGTGAACCTCGTTAAATCTTGTGTTGTGTGATGTTCTCTTGTGATACTTGCTTTATCTAGTTCTAAGGTTTCATTATTTCTATTTTAAGAGCTGTGAATTTAAGTTTAAAAGGCCACACCGATTCACCTCCCCCTCTCAGTGTCATTGTAAGACTAACAAAAAGTTGTTATCCAGTATCAAAGCACCCCTAACAATTCTATAACATCTTGGGCCTTGATAGTCAAATGATTCATGAAGTTTGGTGACCCTAAAAATGGATATTTAGTCATTTTTCAACTTAATGCAATGCAAAGGCATCCCCAAGAGAGTATCCATGATTATAATACAAGTTTTATGCAAATATTATACCTTATGCTTTTAAATATCATACAATCAAATGAAAAAGCTATACCATACTACATCAAAAGGTCTATAATCCAATTTGTCCCTCATTATATTCAATGCTAACCCTCATGCATTATTAGGATCCTTTGAGGAAGAATATTCAATCCATACATGTGTTTATCAAGATAAAAATATTTCCACAAACTTCACCCATGGCTTTTGTTTCTTATATAAACCCCACTACCAATCCATTTGTATCAAAAGCTCAACCCACCATTAGTATAGTTTTCATTATATAAGTCATACTGAGTGCCTTTGCCCACTTAAATTTCCCATACATAGTCATGCATCTTAGTAATAATTCATAATTCATCATCCATAATTACCTTTTATCCATAGCCACCAAATTGACCTACCTTACCTCAAAATATCAATGAATCTAAGATCCTTTTGGAGAATTAAAAGTTTAAGATAAAAGAACATTCAGTGTGATGAAGGATATGGTTAACCAAAAATAAAATAAGTGATAATGGCAGTCAAAAAAAGGGTAGTAGATGTAGCAAGATTGGTAGCCTAGAAGAAATACCTATATCACTAAGGATCAAGTGCCCAGATAAAATATTAGTCAAGAAAGTGGAACGAACAAAGTAGAAAATAATGTGGTCAACAATAAGCTTACATAAACACCTTCCGGTGCCTAGTTTGCAATGTTGGATATAACCCTTTGGTTTGCATAGTGACATTAATAAATGCTCAAATGTTGATATGCAATCAAAAATGCCAAGCATAATGAGAGAGAGTGCCAAACCAAATGGTATACCTACCTCCTCCTCCCGAATATAAATTTAATATAAATATAGAAATAATAGATTCTATGAAAATAATCTAGTAATAGATTTCCAATTTTCCCAACTTGGAAAACATTGACCTTACAAAATTTGATGTTGATAAGGAAGGTATGATTCTAGAGGAATAAAAAAAATTAATTAACTACTGATAGGGATCATGACAAGAGGAAAAAGAAAATTAGTTGAAGAGCAGTTAGGACCATCAATTAATCTAGTTGAACCACCTAAACTATCTGATATTAATATAGGTATAATCCTCCTTAGGAGGAGAATACCTCCTCTCTATATTGAGGATAAGATCCCTATTGTTTTTTATAGGAAGGTATATTTTGATGAGTCCCGAACAAACTAATCCACTCTACTACGCAAAAATTAGAGGTGAGGACCTTATTATAAGGTAGTCAGTGTGATCCTAACATAAATTAGGAACAAAAGGAATGATCCTAGTGTAAATTCATAGACAATGGGAGACAAGAACAATGAACCTTAGGTAAATTCATAGTTTGGTGGAAGTAAAAAGATCATTCTTGAAAATCAAGAATGATGAAATAGGACTAAAAAGTATGTAAAATACACTTTGTTAACTAGTGAAAAAATATTGGTAAATAATAGACCATTCAAAAAATTATCTCAAGAATCAAACTCAATATTGTTGAGGAGCTCAAGAATACCTCAACCAAGGTGATCATATTAGAGGCAGTAGCCTTATACAAACAATGAGATTTATTTCAATAAGCACTAAAATAGAAAAATTAGAGCTATGTAAAAAAGGTAATCCTACTATCAGTAATCAACACAACCATGCAACAAAACCTAACGGTACAAGACCCCAAGGAAAAATAGGTAAATTCTACAAATTTACTCAACAACTTGAATCTAAAATTAATAAAGCCACCCCCATTCAATTGTTGGATTTTAAGCCTTACTACCACAATATCATAGGTACCTTAATAAATAAGCCATAATATCCCCATGAGTGTGGTCTACCAACAAGGATACCACTTGCATTATCGGTGATGTGACCCGGGTTCAATCCCCATGGTGGATGTGTATAAGAAGTATTAATAAAAAAAAAATCCATAATATTAAAGGTAAAAATATCAATAATAAAGAGTAGAATTATATATATGAGAAATTTAATATATATATTAAGGACAATATAATAATGAAATAACATTCACTTATAATATCAAATATGAATGTAATGGCCAAAATCATTCGTGTACAAGCATAAAGGAAACTTACATTATTAATTGTTCAAAATTTGTATACAAACTTTATTATCAATTGTTTCTCTTTTTCTTGTTGTATATGTTCGTGTTATAATGTATGGAGATTTTTCTCCATAATATAGACATAGTTATGTGACTCTTCACATATTTGACTATTGCTCTCTATATGATAGCTCCCATGACCTTGGGCTTATCATCTTTCCACTTGTATACTAGACTCTTCACTCTCTTCTTACATGCATACTCAACTCTATGATACTTGCACACTCCTACATGACTATTACTCATTGATATGCACTTCTAATACAAGACACTTGTGCATACTCAATTTACATATCTTCACACTTATATACATCATGCTTGTACACGTTCTCTCAAAACACACTTTCACTCTAACTTACATGACACATATCCTACACATTATACTCTTACATGACACTAGTGCATTTCTTGCACATTGACACTTACATAAAAGGGAAATATAAATCACTCATATAAACGATAGATACAAATCCTAATATATTACACATTTACATTTGCACCATGCATGTACCAAATAATGTAATATTACTCAACACACCCTGATTACATTATTTTGTTATTTAAGACTTTAGTATTCCTATTTATTCTTCAATCTTCAAGTGACCTTGCATTGATCCTGATCTCCTACTTGAGATTCATTACGTTCATCTTCTTGCTTGAGTTTTGCTTTGAGTTATCCATATTTATTATTTAGTTCTTTAGACTTTGTATCTTCTTTAACTGGTTCATGAATTGCTTGAGCTTCTTCTTTGGTTTCAACTTCATGTGCTTTTGATTCATGTGCATGAATAGCTTGAACTTTTTCTTTGTCTTTGACCTCTAGATCATGTGCTTCATTTGATCTAGTTTTCTTATAATCTTGATATTGTCTTGTATCTTTTGAACATTCACTTAAAACATCATAATAATTTATTGAATTTGAAGTGCTTGGAATATCAATATTACATGAAGAATGAAACACTATTTTTTAAGATGATTCACATGATTTATTTGAATCATCATCAATAACTAATTTTATTTTTAGAGTTTTAATCAATTCTTTTTTCTTTTGATTTTCATCTTTATGAAGTTCAAGTGAAAGCAATGTCATATACATTATACTACCTATATCAATAGGTATTATAATATCATCATTAGAATTATCAATTGCTTCAACAAGTTTTTTTGTAAATAGTATTCAAATGTCTCAAAAATTTCATTCATAGCCACTCTGTAGATGAATTGTATTGCCATATCTAGCTTACCCTTAGATTTTTCAATCAATTTTCCAATGCCATATTTTATAACTTCTAATATTTTCTTTTTGATTATGGAATCCATATTTCCTTCCATAATGATCAAAGTTTGCAATTCAATTCCTTTGAAATTGTAAACCTTATATCTCCTAATTAAAAATCACTCAAATAAAAAAATTACAAATTTTATATTCTCTAAACCTTTCATGTAGAAATCCCTTTAACTTCTTATTGAATTTAAATTGCAAAATTTAAAATTTAAAATTTCCAAAATTTTAATTTTTTTTTAAATTTGAAATAAATTAAAAATCTCTAACTCTAAAAAATCTTAAAACCTTTTAACTCCACAAATCAATTATTCACACCTTTCAACAACTAAAAACATTATAAAGCTTAAATCTTCAAATATTTAAACCCTCAAATTCTAAAACATTTTAACTCCCCAAAACTTAAATCTTCAAGGTTTTAAAAGAAATATTAAAATTTTAAACCTTAAAAATTAAAAGCCTTGTAGCAATCCTTATAACTCCATAAGTTTTAAAAATTAAATTAAAATCTTTAATGTGGATGTTAAAAAAATAATAACCTTATAAATTCACATTATAACTTTAAATTGTCTTTCCCTCTAAAATATTTTAATAATGCACTAATGTAGTAACATAGAATATTACTTGCAGAGGTCAACATATTAGCATTGAGTTGATTATGTTGACTAGTGTGCTAGGTGTTTCAATTTTAGAATGCAAGACTAGCATTCATTTCTCCAACTCTAACACTTGGAATTCCTTCTTCTCCTTCATTTTTTTCTTAAGATGCACTTGCACATTTTTGTTCTAAAGGATTTTGCATGTCTTGATTCTAGAAGTTATTGTTTGTCTTGCTTCCACTATGAATAGTCCTTATGTCTAGATCCAAAAATACCTAAGACTAGAACTATGAATAGTGGTTATGTCTAACTCCTAAATATACATATGAGTAGGGTTATGAGCAATGCTTATATCCAACTCCAAAATGCCTATGAGTAGTGCTTATGCCCTACTCCAAGATAACTATGAGTAGTGCTATAAGTAGTGCTTATGTCCTACTCCAATATGCCTATAAGTAGTGTTGTGGGTAGCACTTACATTTGGCTCCAATATGCCTATATGTAGTGTTGTGAGTGGAACTTATGTTTGGCTCCAAGATGGTGTTTCTCAGGTCCTCCTAGTGATGGTACTCAAGGTTAGTGCTATTATTTTTCTGGTGATGGTGCTTATAAATAGCATTACGATTCTCTTGATGATTGTGCTCTATAATAGAACTTAGGTTCTCTTGATAATGACAATTTAGAATAGTGCTTATATTATCCCAGTGAAGGTTCTTCCGAATAACACTCTAGTTCTCCTAGTTATGGTGCTTCAAAAGAGCACTAAGCTTATCCCAATTATGATGATTCAAAATAGCACTCAGGTTCTCCTAGTTATGGTTCTTTTGAATAGCACCCAGGTTCTCTTGGTTATAGTGTTTTCGAATAACACTTAGGTTATTTTAATTATACTACTTTTGAATAGCAGTTAGGTTCTTCCTCTAGTTGGTGGTCTCTAGAATAATATCTATTTAGATTCTCTACTCACCTTTTAATGATAGTGCTTTATTGATAGCACTAACCATTCTTATTTTTTTGATGATAGTGCTCCTTGATAGTACTTATTTCCTCTAATAGTTTGATATTTTGTATGTCTACTTTTTTATTCCTCCAAGAAATTTGATCCTAAGACCAAAACTAAAATATTTGTGTAATTTTTAGTTAGCCTTTATTTTTTTGATTTGCATCTTTATTTTTTTGATTTGTATCTATGGCTCTATTCTTCTAGAGGATTCTACTATTTCTCAATAATTTCTTTATCTCGGTATACTAATTCCTTATCTATGTATACTATTGCTCAATATTTTGGAAGCTTAAATATTTTTAAATCCTTGGAATTTATGATGCAATCTCTAAAATAAAGAAGCTTAGATGCTTCTCTATATTTGGAAGGTATAAGGCTTCTATATCTCTAGAAGCTATCTCCAATATCTGGTCTTCAATGGCTAGAATATCCAATGTCTAAAATTTTCAATGTCTTAGGTCGCACGTAAGAACAAAAATATGAGTCTCCTCTTTTCTAGAGAATCCAATATCAATATCAGGGTATTTATCAATATCCCTATACATCCAACTATCTTCTAATTTGGCTCTCTCAATCTATGTCCAACTTTCTGTTGAGTTAGATTCTAATAAATCTTCAATAGTGATTCTCCTCTTCTTTAGAGAATCTAAAATATTATCAGGGTGACTTTGAATGTCTTTGAACTTCCAAATTTTTTCTAAATTGGTTCTTAATCAATCTTAGTTGAGTCATAGTCTTCACTAGTTTTCCTCCAACCAAGTGGAAATACCCTAGCATCCAAATCAGGGTGACTTGATCTTGTCCCCTCAATATCTACTCATTCAAACCTTTAAAAATAGAGTCCACGTCTTCACTAACTTCAAAGTCGACAGACTCTAATATAACTCTATCAATAATGGACATAGTTAAATAATGGTGGCTAGTAAAGTAACTCTATGAAAAATGGATAAAGTTAAGTGGTAGCTCGGATACCATTGTTGGCTTTTAATCCTTACTACCATAAAATATTATAGGTCCCTTACTAAATAAGACACAATATTAAAGGTTAAAATATTAATAATGAAGAATAGAGTTATATATATGAGCAACCTAATATGTATATCAAGTCCAACATAATAATGGAATAACATTCATTTACAATATCAAATATGAATGTCAATAGCCAAAATCATTCATGTACAAGCATGAAGAAAACTTACAATATTAATTGTTCAAAATATTTATACAAGCTTTATTATCAATTGTTTCTCCTTTTCACTGTGTATAGGTTCATGTTACATTGTATGGAGCTTTATCTCCATAATATAGACATAGTTATGTGAATTTTCACATAATTGAATATTGCTCTCTATATGACAACTTCCATGACCTTTGGCTTATCATCTTGCCACTAGTAGACTAGACTATTCACTCTCTTCTTACATGCATACTTTGACTCTATGACACTTGCACACTCCTGCATGACTCTTACTCTTCTACATGCACTCCTAATACAAGACACTTGTGCACATACTCATTTTACATATTTGGATACTTACATACATGACACTTGTACATATTCTCTCAATAAACACTTGCACTCTAACTTACATGACACTTATGTATTTCCTACACATTAACACTTACATAAAAGAGAAATATAAATCACTCATCTAAACTATAGATACAAACCCTAATCTATCACATATTTGAAGAACACAAGCTTATACTAAGAGGGGGGGTGAACAATATAAGACCTCTTTTTACTTTCTCTATTTAAATTCAACTTCGTAAAGCAATGAACCAATAGCAATATCAAAGCAATGCATAAAGCAAGACACAATGAGACACCAATTTTAACGTGGTTCACCCAACATGGGCTATATCCACCAAAATTTTCTCTAAAAATATTTCTCAAAGTTCTTTGGGAATCCTTCCCAATTACAATGTTTATGAGCCTCAACACAAAGGATAAACCTTCCCCTAATCAAGTATTATGAGCCTCTACTCAAAGGAGAATCCTTCCCCTCCTCATGAATTTATGAGACTCCTACCCAAAGGAGAATCCTTCCCCTCCTCACGAATTTATGAGCCTCCTACCCAAAGGAGAATCCTCCCCCTCAACACGAATTAATGAGCCTCTTGCCCAAAGGAGAATCCTTCCCATCCTCATGAATTTATGAGCCTCTTGTCCAAAGGAGAATCCTTCCCCTCAGCTCTAGAAATGATACTTCAGAAGATCACCTGCCTCTTATTCTGCTAGCATGTGGAACTCCTTTTCACAGAATACCTCATGTCCTCAATGCTCAGCCTTAAGAGACCTCTGTCCTCATTGATCACCTCCACAGCAACTCAACAACTCATCAACATCTACTAAAAACAGTCAATCGATCTAGCACAAGTCTTCCTCACTCTATCAGATCTATCCCAAGATCAACTCATAAAGCTTGAACAAATCAATCTCTGCTACACACAAGCCTTCTCAAAGACTTGTCAAAACTATCCTCAGGTTCTTCTCAAAGAACCACTTCAACTCTGTCCTCAAGTCCTTTTCTAGGACCTGTCCAAATTAGCTCACAAGTCCTCCCTAGAACTTGTCCAAATCAGCTCACAAGTCCTCACTAGAACCTGTCCAAATCATCTCACAAGTCCTCACTAGAAACTATCTAAATCAGCTCACAAGTCCTCACTAGAACCTGTCCAAATCAGTTCACAAGTTCATCAAGAAAAACTTGCTTAGAATGAACCCACAAAGAGAATTGTTAGAGACCCAATGTGATTCATCAACCTCATAGAAGCATAAAGAGAATTGTTAGAGACTCAATATGTTCTATACTTAACTCCCAATCTCAATCTCAAATCTCATAGAAACATAAAGAGAATTGTTAGAGACTCAATATGTTCTATACTTAACTCCTAATCTCAATCTCAATCTCAAAAGAATAAGATAGATGTAGTATGATTTTCTCAAGAACATGAAACACAACCCAACAATTGCCAACCATGCAATATCTCATATAACAATGATACTCATGTTCTTTTCACAACCAATATCTTTTCTCAACCAATTAGGGCTTCAACAACAATGCTTATAGACAAGGTTTAACCAACATCATTCAACTCAACATTAACCTTGAAGCATTCAACCATTCACTACATGAAAAGGAAACTAGTAGACATCCTTTTCCCTCCAAAGATATTTGAACAAAACAACCACCAACATAAATCACCAATGCAAAGAATAACTTGCTCAAATCAATCTCAATGGAGTAAGCCCAAATCATGTATCAAGTAAAGCATTAACTTGATCAAAACAACCTCTATGGAAGCAACTCAACCATCAATCTCAAAACAGCCAACTAAGGGTTTCACCAACTCAAAGCAAGTAGTAAGACTTACTAACATAAAACCTAGTGCAAAAATGCTTCCTCTTCCTCAACCAAAATTATGCATTCACCCAAAAAACTCATCAATTATTTTAATGCATAAACAATCTTCAATATCCAAAAAATGGAATTTACACCAACAAGAATACCTAGAGACAACCTTTTCACTCCAAACTCAATTTCATAAAATACACCATCAACAACATACATGGAGGAACTTTGCCCATACCTTTGTTTGAAGAAGAAGAGAATAGTTCTTCAACCTGTTACCAAAACCACCCTCAACTTTGCCACCAAGTTAGGGTTAGATCATAAAAGTAACCACAAAAATATTTATTCCATAAAACACCTTATGACTCCAATCCTTAGAAGTCAACTACCAAAAATATAAAGCATAAAAACAATATATCCTTTTACACCTTATTTCTCCAAACCTGTAAAGCTTCTCCTTGTACTCTTCAATTTCCTCTTTCAAGGAAGCCACTTTCTGTTCCAACTCTCTACACTCAAGAACCTTAGACTCTAACTTATCCTTAAGTTTCTGTGTCTTAGTTATAGAGAAGTCAAGAATTTCTATAAGCTCATCTCTCTCAATACAACATTCATCCAATTTATCATTGAGTCTAGCATTCTTCTTTCTTTCCTTTTTCAAAGCACTAAGAGCACTAACAAGTTCAGCTTCAAGATCTACTTCACCATCCTCTATAACTTCCTCTATTTGTTTGCCTTTTGAAACATCAATGACTTTTTCAGATTTCTTATCACTAGAGGTGCTACCCTTTTCTAAAGCCACACAAAGATCTTCCTCACAATTTTTTGAAGCATCCTTATACATAGTATAACTAGAAATCAATCCATCATTTGTGCAATCATCCTCAAGATGTCCAAAATTTCCACATCTAAAAAATTTCATAAGGACAAATCTATGTTTCTTTTCTTCTTCTTTTTTTGTTAGGAACAACATCTCATTTCCAACATCACTTGAAGAACTTTCACTATCACTACTAGAACACTTACTTGCCTTGTCTAGGTAGAAATTTTTCTTGTGTTTGTGAGAGTACCTCTTTCCTTGATTGCTTTGCTCATATTTATTCTTCCTTTGATGCCAGTGCCTTTTAGAATCCTTGCTCTTATAATCCTGTTTATCTTCATCACTTTCATCCTTGGCAGCAGTACAGTTAGTAGCATAATGACCAAACTTTCCACAATTGAAACACTTGACATATTTCATACCTTTGTGCTTTCTTGAGAACTTTCCCTTCTTGTTGTAATATACCTCTTCATCACTAGAAGACTCATCACTATCTTGAAGCTCTTTACTCTTGGATTTCTTGGTAGCCTTGAAAGCTGCCTCCTTATTAACATCAACCTTCACTTGAGTTCTCAACTCAAATGCTGCAAGTATACTATGAAGCTCATCCTTTTTCAACTTATCCAAATCCTTAGCTTCCTCAATAGCAAAAATATTTTCACTAAATCTATTTGGAAGAGACCTCAAAATATTATCACAAATATCATTTTCAGCAAGCTCAAGACCTAGTTCCTTCATAGAGTTAACAATCTCATCCATACGAAGCATATAGTCACTAATATTTTCTTCATCATTCATCTTGAGTTGTTCAAAAATACCTTTGAAGTGTCTCAACTTGGCATTTCAGACATTTGCATCACCTATATGAACCACCTTCAACTGTTTCCACATTTCACTAGCTATCTTGCAGTGAATCACCTTGGTAAGATCTGCCTTCTGTAGACCCTTCAGGATTGCATTCATTGCCTTTGAATTGCTATGATGTAGGAGCCTCTCTTCCTTAGTAGAAGGACCATGCTTAGGAATGGTATACTCATCCTCAATCACTTCCCAAACTTCATTTCCAAGAGCCATAAGATGAACTTTCATCCTAGCACTCCAAAGCCCAAAATCTGCCCCATCAAGAATAGGTGTTGCATTAACACTTGTAGATTCCATTGTGTTCTTTACAATATTTTCCTTCAAGCTATTTAAAATTTTCAAAGGAACCCGCTCTATTACCAATTGAAGAACACAAGCTTATACTGAGAGGGGGGGTGAATAGTATAAGACCTTTTTTTACTTTCTCTATTTAACTTCAACTTCGAAAAGCAATGAACTAATAGCAATATCAAAGCAATACATAAAGCAACACACAATGAGACACCAATTTTAACATGGTTCACCCAACATGGGCTACATCCACAAAAAATTTCTCTAAAAAGCTTTCTCAAAGTTCTTTGGGAATCCTTCCCAATTACAATGTTTATGAGCCTCAGCCCAAAGGAGAAACCTTCCCCTACTCAAGTATTTATGAGCCTCCGCCCAAATGAGAATCCTTCCCCTCCTCATGAATTTATGAGCCTCCTGCCCAAAGGAGAATTCTTCCCCTCCTCACGAATTTATGAGCCTCCTGCCCAAAGGAGAATCCTTCCCCTTAGCATGAATTTATGAGCCTCCTACCCAAAGGAGAATTATTCCCCTCCTCATGAATTTATGAGCCTCCTGCCCAAAGGAGAATCCTTCCCCTCAACTCTAGAAATGATACTTCAGAATATCACCTACCTCTTATTCTACTAGCACGTGGAACTCCTTTCCACAGAAGACCTCCTGTCCTCAATGCTCAGCCTCAAGAGACCTCTCTCCTCACTGATCACCTCCACAACAACTCATCAACCTGTACTAAACATAGTCAGTCGGTCCAGCACAAGTCTTCCTCACTCTGTAAGATCTGTCCCAAGCTCAACTCATAAAGCTTGAACAAATCAATCTCTGCTACACACAAGCCTTCTCAAAGACTTGTCAAAACTATCCTTAGGTTCTTTTCAAAGAACCACTTCAACTCTATCCTCTGCTAGGACCTATCCAAATTAGCTCACAAGTCCTCCCTAGAACTTGTCCAAATCAGCTCACAAGTCCTCACTAGAACCTGTCCAAATCAGCTCACAAGTCCTCACTAGAACCTATCCAAATCAGCTCACAAGTCCTCACTAGAACCTGTCCAAATCAGCTCACAAGTTCATCAAGAAAAACTTGCTTAGCATGAACCCACAAAGAGAATTTTTAGAGACCCAATGTGATTCATCAACCTCATAGAAGCATAAAGATAATTGTTAGAGACTCAATATGTTCTATACTTAACTTCCAATATCAATCTCAAATCTCATAGAAACATAAAGAGAATTGTTAGAGACTCAATATGTTCTATACTTAACTCCTAATCTCAATCTCAATATCAAGAGAATAAGATAGATGTAGTATGCTTTTCTCAAGAAAATGAAACACAACCCAACAATTGCCAACCATGCAATATCTCATATAACAATGATACTTATGTTCTTTCCACAACCAATATCTTTTCTCAACCAATTAGGGCTTTAACAACAATGCTTATAGACAAGGTTTAACCAACATCATTCAACTCAACATTAACCTTGAAGCATTCAACCATTCACTACATGAAAAGGAAACTAGTAGACATCCTTTTCCCTCCAAAGATATTTGAACAAAATAGCCACCAACATAAATCACCAATGCAAAGAATAACTTGCTCAAATCAATCTCAATGGAGTAAGCCCAAATCATGTATCAAGTAAAGCATTAACTTGATTAAAACAACCTCTATGGAAGCAACTCAACCATCAATATCAAAACAACCAACTAAGGGTTTCACCAACTCAAAGCAAGTAGCAAGACTTACTAACATAAACCCTAGTGCAAAAATGCTTCCTCTTCCTCAACCAGAATTATGCATTCACCCAAAAAACTCATCAATGATTTTAATGCATAAACAATCTTCAATATCCAAAAAATGGAATTTACACCAACAAGAATACCTAGAGACAACCTTTTCACTCCAAACTCAATTTCAGAAAATACACCATCAACAACATACATGGAGGAACTTTGCCCATACCTTTGTTTGAAGAAGAAGAGAATAGTTCTTCAACCTGTTACCAACACCACCCTCAACTTTGCCACCAAGTTAGGGTTAGATCATAAAAGTAACCACAAAAATATTTATTCCATAAAACACCTTATGACTCCAATCCTTAGAAGTCAACTACCAAAAATATAAAGCATACAAACAATATATCCTTTTACACCTTATTTCTCCAAATTAATTAAACCATGCTCAAGGAATAATAGCTTCTAAGCAAATCTCACTCAACAATCAAGCCAAAAATCTCAACCACACACTATCAACCTTATATCTCCAAAGAATCATTTAACCTTAAAAATAATTTTAAATAAATCTGCCCAACCACTTCTTCTTTAACAAAATGCAGATTTTATTTAAAAAACCTTACCAAAAAAATGCTTTCAAAAATCGTGAGTCAAAAGTGCCTTCGAAAAAATCGGAGCGCAAAAACTCTTCTCACACTCCACGGCGGGAGTAGAACGCTTGACCTCCCTTCAAGCGCCTTCACAGAACAGTCATTGCCACTAAGCCAACGATGCTAGCTTGAAGGCTAGCAAGAGTCTCCTTCTCCTTAACCCTTTGGCGGTAGATAAACGTGACGAAAAAATGATAGTCATAGCTTTTACTTCCCAACCTTTGCGTAATTTCAATTTCCTTGACACATTTGCTTTGGACTATAGGTTATGGCTTATATATCCAAACTTCCATGCTATGCACGACGTCGGTGAGAGGATTAATTTGAACTTTTTGAATTAATATTATTTTGGCACCTTAGAAACAACTTTAGGGTTTATGAAACCCTTTTGATTATTTAAAAAATAATCAAAGGTCTTTTAGACCTTAGACCTTAGGTGGAGAACCCATTAAATTATAAAAATGATTTAATCACTAAATCAAATAAATAATTAATTAAAAAACCTTAAAAAGGTTTTATTAATTAAGTTATTTAATTAATAAGTGTCTCCACCTTTGAATTAAGCCGAGAGTGGTTTTGAGAAAAACCCTTAATGCATCCACCTGGTTTTAATAAAAACCCTTAAACCCGCCATGGTTTTGATAAAAACTTTTTCATCTGCCACATGGAATCTCTCTGAAATCTTCTAGAAAATATTATTTGGAATCTTCAACCTTTGAATCCAATAAATCCTCTTGACATTAATGCTAGTTCCTTTTGACATCAATGACAACTCATAGATAGGAAGCTAGGATCTCAAACCCAAAATTACCAACAATATTTACATTTGTACAATGAAGGTACCATAGGGGTATATTAGCATGTAGAAAATAATGTAATATTCCTCAACATCAATATCACACTAAATATTAAGAATTACATTTTGAGGTGTTGCATTGATGAATCAGTAGAAATAGTAACTATGATACCCAAAGTCATGCAAATAAATGAAGCTTTCATATATCATGATGGCTAGTAGGCCTACCTAGGTGGATGGCACATAACTGAATTCCATGGGTATGCTAAAATATCTTGTGATGACAATTACAAGGCACCTTAGGTTAATGGTTTTCTAAGAAGTGATCATAGTTGAATTGCTTCCTACTTTGGAATAGATAAATAAAATACCAAAAATTGGTTACCTTGTGATGCATTATACTCACATGAAAGTTCCTAAAGAAGAGAAGTTTATCAAAATAGAGAATGATCCTTTGAGAAATTATGTCTTACATAAGTTGGATGATAACAAGACAATCAATTTGAATTAACTCCTTGAATTCTTGGAATATGAAGCATTCAAAGGGGACACAAATTTTTAATTAAGACATGATCATTGGAATATTGCAAGATGAGGATGATCAATAGGAAGAAGAATTGTGTGAAGAAATATATATATGTTGAGCAAGGTGCAACAACAGTATTGTCATTGTTGTCAACACAGTCAGACAGATCGGTTGATGCAGTGGACAAGAGTTCAGTGATGCAGTGGACAGGAGTTCAGAGGTTACTCAGAGTATGTGCAGTGTTGTTAAATGCTTATGAGGATGTTTTTGATGTTTGGGTGAAGTTGCTACAGGTTGTCTAAGAAGACCGAAGTGGCCCATATGCTAAAAATCAAAAGAAAATCACAAGGAAGAAAATTGTCGCGATATCGCGACATGTTGAGCAAGAAAGAAAAACTGTCGCGATATCGCGACATGTTGAGCAAGAAAGAAAAACTGTCGCGATATCGTGACATGTTGAGAAGAAAGAAAAACTATCGCGATATAAAATGAGCAAGAAAACTCCGATTTCTGACATGTTCGGAGAGAAAGCGCAAGCAAGCAAACTATCATGATTTCATGACATGTTCGGAGAGAAAGCGCAAGAAACAAGGAAAAAAGAAAATGATTTCAGACATGTTCGGAGAAATCATCGATTTCATGACATGTTCGGAGAGAAAGCGCAAGCAAGCAAAACTGTCACGATTTCATGACATGTTGGAAGAAATAAAGGCAAGTGGAAAAACGGTCATGATTTCGTGACATGTTGGAAGAAAAAGAGAAAGCAGGAAGAAGTGTCATGATTTCATGACAAGTTCGAAGGAAAAAGAACAAGTAAGAAAAGTGTCACGATTTCGTGACATATTGCAAGAGAGATAGTACGAAAGAAAAAGTGTCACGATTTCACGACATGTTGGAAGAGAAAAAGACAAGTAGAAAAAGTGTCACGATTTCGTGACATATTGCAAGAGAGATTGTACGAAAGAAAAAGTGTCACGATTTCATGACATATTGCAAGAGAGAGAGTCCGAAAGAAAAAGTGTCACGATTTCGTGACATATTGCAGAAAGAGAGTCCAAAATAAAAAGTGTCGTGATATCGTGACATGTCGGGGGTTTTTGTGACTCGAAGGCAAGAGAAAGAGCTAAGGAGAAAAAGTGTCGTGATATCGTGACATGTCGAGTTTTCGCGACCCGAAGGCAAAAGAAAGAGCAAAGGAGAGAAAGTGTCGCGATATCGCGACATGTCGCATTTTCATGACTCAATGAGGAGAGAGAAAGCAAGAAGGCAGAAGTGTCGTGATTTCGCGACATGCTGGGTTTTCACTGATACAAGCCAAAGAAAGAGGCAAGGAGGCGAAAGTGTCACGATTTCACGACATGCTATGTTTTCACTGATGCAAGCCAAAGAAAGAGGCAAGGAGGCGAAAGTGTCACGATTTCGTGACATGCTGAGTTTTCATGGGTACAAGCCAAGAAGAGAAGCAAGGAGGCGAAAGTGTCGCGATATCGTGACATGTTGTAGTTTCACGGTCCAAAGCAAGGAGAAAGAGAGAGAGAACAAAAGTGTCATGATATCGCGACATGTATTTTTGGGACCAAAGCAAGGAGAAAGAGAGAGTAAGCAAAAGTGTCGCGATATCGCGACATGTTGCTTTTTCGCGGTTGAGTTGAAGCCGACGAAGACCTATGACAATCGACTAAAATTAGGGTTTGCAATCGACTAAGATTAGGGTTTGCAGCCGACTAAGATCAGGGTTTACAACCGACTAAGATTAGGGTTTTTGATCATGAAAATGTTGTTATAAAAGGAAGGTTGTTTGAAGAATTATAAAAGTTGATGAATGCGTCGTCGAATGCGTGTCGAAGTGTGAAATGTGGCCGTAAGAGCATAGAAAGCGTAGAAGCGACGAGATGATGGTGAAGTGCGCAAAGTGAGCGAAGAAGTCATGTCGAATTGTCCTAAGTGCATCTGTGATTGCGTAGAGAAAGCAGAAGGAGCAGAGTGCGCAAAAGGGAGAAGACGATCGTGAAGTTGGACTACAGCAAAGCAGAGTGTGCGAAGTGTTTGCATGGAAAGAGCAGAGTGCGCAGAGAATGCAAAGGTGGAGAAGACCAGTTAGGGTCATGCAAAAGCAAAGGTATTTTATCATCAAACTTATAGATTCAAAATTGAAGTCCAGGTTGCAGCTTGGCATCAGGGGTTGGTGCTCCTTCCAATAGGTGCTGGTAAATCAGGGGTTGGTGCTCCTTCCAGTAGGTGCTGGTAAATCAGGGGTTGGTGCTCCTTTCTATTGGTACAGATAAATCAGGGGTTGGTGCTCCTTCCAGTGGAAGCTGGTAAACTGTTTGTAAAGTTGGTGCTTTGCAAAGGCTAGATTTGGATGGTAGTCCAAGCAGTCATTCTTGAGGAGTAGCCAAATTGGTGAACCTCGTTAAAATCTTATGTTGTGTGATATGTTCTTTTGTGATGCTTGCTTTATCTGGTTTTAAGGTTTCATTATTTTAGTTTTAAGTGCTCTAAAGTTAAGCTTAAAGTACCACACTGATTCACCCCCCCTCTCAGTGCCATTGTAAGACTAACAATTGGTATCAGAGCCAAGTTCCCTTCTAAGGCTAAATCAGTCAGGGTTGATCTTGGATTAGTACGCAATGGGTAAGAAGAATAGATCCTCCTCCAAAAGGGCATCTCAGTTAGTTTCAGTTCCTGTGGAAGAGAAAATTGAACCAAAAAATGGTGAAGGCTTCTCATCAAACAAAGCACCTTTGTTTGATGAAACTAATTACACGGTCTGGAGAATCAGGATGCAGACATATCTTTGTGCTTTGGGATACGACATCTGGGATTCAATAGACAGTGAAAACACAATACCCATCACTCCTCCAACCGATGCTGCTGGTAAGAATCTATTTGAGAATGACTCAAAAGCAAAGGATGCTATCAGGTGCGGATTAGTAGACAGTGAACTGGTAAAGATCATGAGTTGTAAAACAACAAAAGAAATATGGAACAAACTGAAGAGTATTCATGAAGGAGACGATGAGATCAAGGAGGCTAAGTTACAAACACATCAAGCTCAGTTCGAAGCCTTAAAGTTGAATGACGATGAGAACATAAAAGCATATATGCTGAGAGTTAATGAAGTCCTAGAGGATGATTCTGAAAAGGAAACAGGTGGAGGTCTTTTCTTAACACTTGAAGAAGAAACAGAAAAAGAACAGGGATGTGATGAAGAAGAAATTGATGCAGAAATAAATTTGAAAGAGGAATTAATTGCAGCTATGGATGAATTGAAGATAGAAAGAAAAAGGAATAAGGAAATCTCAAGAAATCTTGAGGATGCAAATGAAATAATAACCAGTTTGAAAGTACGGGTAGAAGAATTCAAAAGGATTGAAGAAACTCTCAGGTCACAGTTCAATGAGAAAGAGATTGGTTGCTGCAAACAAGAGGAAGAGATTGTTTTATTGAAGAAACAACTAGAAGAGGCCAATACAAATCTCAAATTCGAGAAAAGCACAGAGTTGCTAGACAAAATGATAAGCCAACAAAGAAGCTCCATGGATAGGCGTGGTCTTGGATATGAAGCTGAACAACCTTCATCTTCCAACTCTGTAGAGAAGAAGAAGTTCACTGTTGAAGGATCAAAGCAAGAAAAGCTTGAAGCTGAATTTTCAAAAGGAAGAAAATATCAAAGGAGATCTACAACAAAGCAACCACAACAAAAGAGGTTCTATCACTCTCACTCTATTCATAATAATAAGACTTTTAATGGCTATTGTTTCAGATGCAACCAGTATGGTCACAAGGCAATTTATTGTGGATTGAATAATAAATCAAAGAGTTATGCTGGTAGAAATACTTCTATGTTTCTGAGTGAACAATATGTACAATGTTTTCAATGTAATGGTCATGGGCACATAGCAAGGTTTTGTCCAAGCATTTTTGTATCTAATCTAAGGCAAAATAGTAGATTTCATCAGACGCAAAGAATGCAACACGGACAGGGAATAAATCAAGTACATAAAAAGGGAAATAATCATTCATCAAGGATGCACAAGAGACAACCACACAAGAGAAATGTTCGAGTTCACAAAAAGGTGCAAAACAGGGATGCAATTGAAAAATCCAAGCCCGAGTTCAAGAAAGTTTGGAGAAAGATAGAAGAAAGGAAATCATGTC
Source organism: Wollemia nobilis (assembly GCA_028583015.1). Taxonomy (NCBI): domain Eukaryota; kingdom Viridiplantae; phylum Streptophyta; class Pinopsida; order Araucariales; family Araucariaceae; genus Wollemia; species Wollemia nobilis. The sequence goes on from JAQPPZ010001344.1 coordinate 1,624,997, forward strand.
TCCTTGGACTGAAGGAGACTACTCCGATATTGCACTAAGCAACTCCAGGTAGCACATCCTCAGGGGAGCAATCTTGAAGTTTCATTTTAATGCTCCTATGTATTTGTTTGATTACCCGAGGATGAAAGGCAAGTAGTCGGGGAAGTTGTTGTATAGTTGTCAAAGTGTGTTTTCAGTTCATGTAGTTTGTGGAAGTGCCGTGAAGGGTGGTGATTAAATTGAGAGTTGTCATTATTGGTAGTATTGCTATATGTCATTGTTGTACTGGTGATGGTTCTTACTACCACTGTCCAAAGCTAAGGATTATAACAGTTCAGATAATTTGGTTAGTGAAAGAATGTTGCCCTAGCCGCATATATGTGTTTCGATAAAAGCAGTGTGTATTTGAACTACACATTGACGTGAAGATTGTTAGATCTATTATGACGTTGTGGTGAAAAATATTGAAGTCTGATCATTGACTCATGTTTAGCCCATCAAGATGAGCAACTTTGCTTTGTGAATCATACCTATCCGAGGTCCAGAAGTATGAGTAAGGTGCACTATAGTTGGCCATGAAGTGTTTAACAAAATATTGTCTCCTGATTCGAACAGTTGAAAGTAAGGTGTGACCAGCGGTGACTGTAGAAAACATAGACCAAGTTGAAAATATAAAAAAGGGATTTGGTTGTGTTGTGGTATAGTGTTTGATGCCTGCACAGAGTTGGCAGTAATTTTGCAGTGTTGGTACAGTGTTGGACATAAGCTGGTACAAGTGTGAGTCACTTGTCAATTTTGTTGATAGATGTGAAATCAACATTTTTGAATGGGAAGCTTGAAGAAGAGGTTTATATTAAACATCTAGATGGTTTCCAGCTTGGTGATGATCCCAACTTGGTTTGTAAGTTGAAGATATATGGCTTGAAACAGGCACCCCGAGCATGATATGCAAGGCTAGACAACTATCTCACTCAACAAAGGTTTAAGAAAGGGTGCAGGTTGAGCAAGAATGACAAATATCCACCTGTTGATCAAATCATGTACAGATCTATGATTGGAAGCTTACTATACCTGATAGCTATCAGACCAGTTATTTTGCAGGCAGTATGCATGGTAGCACGATTTCAGGCTAATTCCAAGGAGACTCATGTGACAACATTATGGTGGGTGATTTTTGAAATATCATTGAAGGGAAAATGATTGTTTGTAGTTTCCTTTTTCGAAAGTGGTTGGTTGAATGCATCAAGGTTTTCTGAATTGAGAGTTGTGTTTAAACCTTGTGCTATAAGCATAGTGGTTTAAGCCCATTGGTTGTGAAAGAACTTGAGTTAGAAAAGAACATGAGTATCATTGTTATGTGATATTTGTGGTTGAGCATTGTTGGAATTATTTGAGTTGGTTGATACATACTTGGACTAGGGTTATGTGAGAGAGAGTTGTCCCTTGTGATGATTGGTTGAGTTGATTTGTTTGATCCTAGTCAAGTTATGTGTGAAGTGATTTTTAAAGTTCTATGAAGTGGATTTGATTTGAGATCGCCATTCATTGTTGAGTTCATTTTGAGTACTACTTGAGCATGATTGATTGAGCCTTTGAGAAGGCCTTTGGGAAATATTTGAGGACAATGCTGGGACAGATTTCTAGAGCAGATTTGGGCAAGTTCTTGGTGAGATTGCTAGAGAAGATTCGGACAAGTTCTTAGTGAGCTTGGTAGAGCAGACTTGGACAGGTTTTTATATGAGCTTGTTATTCAGCATTGGACAAGTTCTATGTGAGTTTGTTAAGCAGGTTCTGTGTGAGCCTATTTGAGCAGGTTCTTAGTGAGCCTATTGACTGAGCTTTGGAGGTGACAGAGTACAGAGGACAGAGTCTCAATGGATAGAAATCTAGCAGCCAACACAGTTGAAGATAGATCTGAGTGAGGATTCTTCAAGTGAAGAAGAGGTCCACCAGTCAGTGCAGCAGAGAGACAGAGTCATCTATAATATCACAAGGGTACTATGGAGTATGGGTTATGGTATCCAAAAGATGCAGATTGGGCAGGATGTGTAGATGAAAGAAAGAGTACCAATGGAGGTGCATTCTATCTTGGAGACAGATTGGTCACGTAGAACAGTAAGAAACAAGAGTCAGTTTCCTTATCCATAGTAGAGGCAGAATATATTGTAGTGACAACGTGTTGTACGCAGGAGAAAGTTGTAGAAAGTGAGGTTAAGTTGGATTTTTATTCCAACAACAGATTGTGGAGTAGTCACGTTTCCCAAGAATTGACTAGCTACAGGGATCACATTCTCAGGGGGAGCATTTATATATTTGATTATCTTTTTGCTCATATTTGTAATTTTTTGCTAACTGTCATAACGTGTGCCCGAGAATGTTGTGCATGGACTCAGGGGGAGTCTGCAGTAGCCCTTTGGTATTATTGTCAAAGGGGGAGAAGAATTACAGGAAATTGCATGTGTGTTGCCAACAATTCCAAAGGGGGAGATTGTTGAGCAAGGTGCAACAACAGTATTGTCATTGTTGTCAACACAGTCAGACAGATCGGTTGATGCAGTGGACAAGAGTTCAGTGATGCAGTGGACAGGAGTTCAGAGGTTACTCAGAGTATGTGCAGTGTTGTTAAATGCTTATGAGGATGTTTTTGATGTTTGGGTGAAGTTGCTACAGGTTGTCTAAGAAGATCGAAGTGGCCCATATGCTAAAAATCAAAAGAAAATCACAAGGAAGAAAACTGTCATGATATCGCGACATGTTGAGCAAGAAAGAAAAATTGTCGCGATATCGCGACATGTTGAGCAAGAAAGAAAAACTGTCATGATATCATGACATGTTGAGAAGAAAGAAAAACTATCACGATATCGTGACATGTTGAGAAGAAAGAAAAACTATCATGATTTCATGACATGTTCGGAGAGAAAGCGCAAGCAAGCAAAACTATCACGATTTCATGACATGTTCGGAGAGAAAGCGCAAGCAAGCAAAACTGTCATGATTTCATGACATGTTCGGAGAGAAAGCGCAAGCAAGCAAAACTGTCACGATTTCATGACATGTTCGGAGAGAAAGCGCAAGCAAGAAAAACTATCGTGATTTTATGACATGTTCGAAGAGAAAGCGCAAGCAAGCAAAACTGTCACGATTTCATGACATGTTGGAAGAAATAAAGGCAAGTGGAAAAACGGTCACGATTTCATGACATGTTGGAAGAAAAAGAGAAAGCAGGAAGAAGTGTCACGATTTCACGACAAGTTCGAAGGAAAAAGAACAAGTAAGAAAAGTGTCACGATTTCATGACATATTGCAAGAGAGATAGTACGGAAGAAAAAGTGTCATGATTTCGTGACATGTTGGAAGAGAAAAAGACAAGTAGAAAAAGTGTCACGATTTCGTGACATATTGCAAGAGAGATAGTACGGAAGAAAAAGTGTCATGATTTCATGACATATTGCAGGAGAGAGATTTCGAAAGAAAAAGTGTCACGATTTCATGACATATTGCAAGAGAGAGAGTCCGAAAGAAAAAGTGTCATGATATCGTGACATATTTTATGAAAGGCAAGAGAAAGAGCTAAGGAGAAAAAGTGTCACGATATCATGACATGTCGGATTTTCATGACCCGAAGGCAAGAGAAAGAGCAAAGGAGAAAAAGTGTCACGATATCGTGACATGTCGATTTTCATGACCCGAAGGCAAGAGAAAGAGCAAAGGAGAAAAAGTGTCACGATATCGTGACATGTCAGTTTTCATGACCTGAAGGCAAAAGAAAAAGCAAAGGAGAGAAAGTGTCATGATATCATGACATGTCACATTTTCATGACTCAATGAGGAGAGAGAAAGCAAGAAGGCAAAAGTGTCACGATTTCATGACATGCTATGTTTTCGCTGATACAAGCCAAAGAAAGAGGCAAGGAGGCGAAAGTGTCACGATTTCACGACATGCTATGTTTTCGCTGATGCAAGCCAAAGAAAGAGGCAAGGAGGCGAAAGTGTCATGATTTCGTGACATGCTGAGTTTTCATGGGTACAAGCCAAGAAGAGAAGCAAGGAGGCGAAAGTGTCATGATATCATGACATGTAGTTTTATGGTCCAAAGCAAGGAGAAAGAGAGAGAGAACAAAAGTGTCATGATATCGTGACATGTTGTATTTTTGGGACCAAAGCAAGGAGAAAGAGAGAGTAAGCAAAAGTGTCATGATATCGCGACATGTTGCTTTTTCACGGTTGAGTTGAAGCCGATGAAGACCTATGACAATCGACTAAAATTAGGGTTTGCAGCCAACTAAGATCAGGGTTTATAGCTGACTAAGATTAGGGTTTTTGATCATGAAAATGTTGTTATAAAAGGAAGGTTGTTTGAAGAATTAAAAATGTTGATGAATGCGTCGTCGAATGCATGTCGAAGTGTGAAATGTGGCCGTAAGAGCACAGAAAGCGTAGAAGCGGCGAGATGATGGCGAAGTGCGCAAAGTGAGCGAAGAAGTCATGTCGAATTGTCCTAAGTGCATCTGTGATTGCGCAGAGAAAGTAGAAGGAGCAGAGTGCGCAAAAGGGAGAAGACGATCGTGAAGTTGGACTGCAGTGAAGCAGAGTGTGCGAAGTGTTTGCGTAGAAAGAGCAGAGTGCGCAGAGAACGCAAAGGTGGAGAAGACCAGTTAGGGTCATGCAAAAGCAAAGGTATTTTATCATCAAACTTATAGATTCAAAATTGAAGTCCAGGTTGCAGCTTGGCATCAGGGGTTGGTGCTCCTTCCAAGTAGGTGCTTGGTAAATCAGGGGTTGGTGCTCCTTTCTATTGGTACAGATAAATCAGGGGTTGGTGCTCCTTCCAGTGGAAGTCTGGTAAACTGTTTGTAAAGTTGGTGCTTTGCAAAGGCTGGATTTGGATGGTAGTCCAAGCAGTCATTCTTGAGGAGTAGCCAAATTGGTGAACCTCGTTAAAATCTTGTGTTGTGTGATATGTTCTTTTGTGATGCTTGCTTTATCTGGTTTTAAGGTTTCATTATTTCAGTTTTAAGTGCTCTAAATTTAAGCTTAAAGTACCACACTGATTCACCCCCCCTCTCAGTGCCATTGTAAGACTAACAATATAGAGAACTACTTAGTTTTAGAGCAGCCTACTTTTGTTCTAAAATATGCCTAAGGAAAGGATTGTGTTCCTGTAGACCTTGACCAAATTTTAATGGCCTAAAAACTTTGAGTTTTCAAAGTCAATCTCTGGAGAAGGCTAGTTCCTCAGAGTTACTATACTACTACTAATCATCATGGTGGGAAAAAAGGCATCTAAAAGAATGAAATATAGCCAAAGCTAGAACTTTTGGTGGTGCAAATTAAGCCACATCAAAACACATGTATAGCCAAAATACCTTGAGAAAATAGTGAACTACCTAACAAACCAACTAGTTTTTACCCACCTTAGAACATTCATTCATCTACTACATAGCTATCAGACTACAAATTCGAGAACCAAAGAATGAGCATGAATAAAAATATAGATAGTTAAATTAATTCCACAAACATTCATTCAACCAACCTAAATTAGAAAGAAGCAATATTCTACATATACATGCTCTAAAATAAAGTTGGACCAGAGGTTAAACAAAAATTCCTTTGTATTTCTTAGAAAATAGTGTACTTTATACATGCAAATTGTAAAGTCTTAAGAGCTTACCCTTTTGAATGCCTTGCATTTTGGTATATATAGTTTTTATAATAAATTTTTTTACAGAATGTCATGATAGTTGATCATGGAAAGCTATAATTTTAGGGGAGTGGCTAGGTTCTATATCCCATCTATCACCCTACACTTTGCGATGGAAGGCTACTATCAGGCATGAGTGGGTCTCATTGGATGCATTTAAACCCTTGATTAGTATGACTCTTCTAATAATTATGTTCATTCACAATCTCCATTTACATGCACCTATAGGTAGAGGATCGTTAACCTGTGCTAGCCAATTATTGAGATTGACTACTCTCATAGGGCTGCATTTCCAACCATTTCTTGTTGGACAAGTGTCATATTCCCTTTTATCATTCATTTAGTGCATATCCTCATCGTTGGACCCATGGCTTCCCTTTCCTTCATAGAATCCTATCATTTTGGTGATGGATGAAACTTCTAGCTTTGGAAAATATTTGGGATTCGTTTGGCATCTAATAGTGACCCAAAAGTCTACCAAATGTACCTTTACCTCTTTGTGATGGGATTTTAAGATTTATGTTAAAATTTTGATTCTTATTGGTTTTTGGGACTTCTTAGAGACCTTAAGCCTTGGTAGGCTTTTGGGGTTCCTCTAGAGTCCAATGGGTGCCCATATTTCTTCCAAGTCTTACACTTAGGTGAATTTCAATTTGTTTGTGCGACAGGATTTTGGGACTCGTCTAGGACCTGCCAACAGGTTATTTTATGCCACATGTATTCATGATAGAATTTTGGAATCTATCTAGAATTATTAATACGTTGTTTGTCCACCAAGCCTAAAAATTAGTCATTTTACATTTTTCTGATGGTAGACTTTTGGGATATCCTCGGGTCTAACATTGATCTAATTTTTCATTAGGCACTTTAAACCAAATTTTCTCTTTCCACTATTCTTCATCAGGCACCTTCATCATTCCCTTATGGTGGGACTTTGGAACTCATAAAAAATCAGGTATCTACCCATTATTCTACCAAGGATCTTTGTGGTGGGAATTTTGGGCCTTGTTCGATATCCTGTGAGGTCCCAGTTCTTCGACAAGCCTAGTACTTAGCTAATTCCTTTGTAGCCCTTAATCATCTCATTTTCTTAGGTACAAAAGTGGGAATATTTGCTACTTCTCAAATTTTGGTTCCCATGCATGATCTATCATGAACTATATTTTTTTCTATCCATCATCTTGTTTATCAAAAATGGACAAGTGGATGAATGCATCAAACTTTCACCCACAATTCTTGGTGACTCATTGGGAATTTTCACTTTGTGGAAAAAGGAACCCAAATGGTCATATTTTGACTAAAGCACTTTTTAATGAGGAAGAAATAGAATAGGGGGATAGAAAATAAGTTGGAGGAAAATATAGTTGATAACTATCACAAGACAAGGGAGGGTTGCAGGCGATGGGGTGGAAGCTAAACATCCCAAAAGGTGGAAAAAATTAAAAAACAAAGGTGAGGTAAAAAAGGATGGGGGTGATAAAAATATGGAAGGACAAATAAATACATGAAAGATAAGCAACAAACAATGCCATTGATCGAACGAGTTAGTAGCAACAAGCACAAGGGGAAGAAGAAAGAACATGAAAGATAAGATAAAAAATAAACAAAAGGAAAGGCAATTTTGGGGCTATCCCATTGAAATATCAAGATGAATTACCCAATCCATGGGATATTCCCATAACTTGCACTTCCATAAACATAATTTGTTGATGCCAGTTGTTTCTTCCAAGGCAGATAGATTTCCATAGGCATTAGCTACCTTCAGACCCTCTCTTCTTCCTCACATAGTATAGCAGGAACTCATGTTGCCCATCATAATCCACAATGATAATGCTCATTTATGCTCTTATATTCATATTTCTTTGTCAATTCCCTACTATTACGTATGAAGTGCTACATATAGAGCTATTCTCCTAGTTGACAATGGGATGGGCACTTTTCTTGAAATATTTGGTTTGATGTGAATCATCAACTAATACCTTTAATGGATAAATCTAGATTTTTTCTTTTCGGTGCCTTTTTATATCATGATTTCATGTCCTCATTTGGAATGAAGTGTTGTCCTACTTACATGGGTCTTTGCAGTTCTACGTTATGTGATTGTATATCTTTAGATATTATAGCTTTAGTACTTGCTCTGCTCTTATCCATTGGGATGCGAAGTCACAACAATAAAAGCAAAAACACAAAATATAACCAAAAACAAAAATAGCAAAGGAATACAATGAGGGGATGGGGAGAAAGTGCTCCTACAAAAATAATGACACTTGGAATTCCTTTTACATTGCTTATTTCATAAATCTTGGCATTTTGGTCAGCTCACAATAAAATACTAGAATGATTCTCCTTATGACCCTTGTACAAGATGATGTCATCTATTGAGTGGCTATGTGTCAATCGCGTTTGTTTATTTACTTTTTTGCTATTTACATAAAATTACAGTGTGCTTAACACACCTGAGCCCAAAAATTTCTAGTAGATTATTGTAGACACCTAAAAGTTGGATGTGCTCAACCATAGATATCTATAGATCTACATAAACACTTGTAAGCCTGCATAGGCATTCATAGGCCATTGTAGGCCATTGTAGGCCATTGTGGGCCATTTTAGGCCATCATAGGCCATCATAGTCCATCATAGACCATCGTGGGCCATCGTGGGCCATCATAGGCCATCATAGGCCATCCTAGGCCATCCTAGGCCATAGTAGTGTTAGGATCTCATCCTAACCCTGAATGTAATAACTTCCTTGATGTAATAATTCCTAGTGAACGTGGGTAGTACCCATGATTAATATTTTGCAATGTTCTAAGTTTTAGCTTAGGTAGTGCCTATGACAAATGGCACCCTTTTTATGTAACACATGGTAGATAGGTGGCATTGTGCATGTAATTCGTGTGGCATTGTGCATGTAATTCGAGTGGCATTGTGCATGTAATTCAAAGTGGCACTATGCATGTAATTCGGGTGGCATTATGCATGTAATCCAGGTGGCATTTTGCATGTAAGCCAACCTTGGAAGGAAACTCCTTAAATACCCGAAAAGGCACCAATGTAACCATATTTTGCAAATTAATGAAGTATTGAAGGAGGTTGCCCCCTTGAAGAGGCCCGCGATTCTGTCTTATTGTGAGATTGTTCTTTATGCAAATTTTTGTTATATTAATGTGATGTTTATGTGAGTTTATTTCTAAGAAATTGTGTGAGAGTGTGTTATTTGAGTTTATTTTATAGCAGGATCTTAACAAGTAGGCCATCATAGGCCATCGTAGGCCATCATAGGCCATCGTAGGCCATCATAGGCCATCGTAGGCCATCATAGTTATTTGTAGGTGCAAAACCCTACAAAACTATACAAAATGCATCCAAAACACCTCCTATTCATAGGAGGGCTACCTACAAGCCCCTTAAGGCCACCTAAGCCCTTTCCTATGCCTAATTAAGGCCCCCATGGGACCATTCCCTACTAAAAACCCTAATTAGGCTAATTAGGATTCTAATTTGCAAGTGACTTTCACTTAAAGTGCACTTTATCATTAAATTGGGTTTAATTAGGGTTAAGAGTCAAATTAGCCCTAAACATGTCCTCACACATGTGTGCACCCCAAATTAGTTAGGATATTTCCTAGGAAACCCTAACTCAACCCTCACCTAACCTAGGGATTAGCTAACTCTAGTTAACCCTAACCCTAGCTCACACATGTGTGAGGATAGGATATTTCCCTTAGGGCATGTAAGAGGATGACTAAGCTTGCCACCTCACAAACCCTAACCTAACCATGCTAGGACTTGACTCTAGGGTCTAGTACACCTAACTACCCCCTAACCTTGGTTTTCCCTATAAATAGTGGACCCATTCCCTCATTTATCTCTCTCTCACTTTCAATTAACATACCCAGACTCTACCAAAATTATGTTAGAATCCCTTCTAACCATTTTACATCCGACAAAATAGTAACAAACATCACCTACAACCTATTCGAATAGAAACTTTGTAGCAATAGTCAACAGCTTAGTTCATAGCCCAACCTATGAACCTAAGATCCAATTCGCATGCCGCCATGCGAACCAGCCCTACAATATATTTACAACATCAAATCAGGTATATATCAGTTTTAAATAGTTTTTATAGCATTTCCATCAATTTTCATCATGTTTTTCTTCATATTTGAGTCGATTTGTCTTCATAACTATGGGGCTTGACCAAGGTAAGCCCCCAAACACACTAACTCCCTTTTGTAGGCCCAAAGTAGGTACAAAAGGATAGAATCAAACATCACTACCGGTGGCACATGCACACAGAAGCCCACCTTCACTGAGGGCACTAGAAGACACTAGCAAATATTCTCAAATTCATGTGGAAAAAGGGATAAAAACCTTCTCAAGAGGAAGCTCATTTTGTAACCCTAATTTTAGATTAATAAAATAGCATTTAGCACAAATTGGTGTATTTCATGTGTTACATTCTAGCACGCCTGATGGGACCCCCACGAAGGTTGTTTTAGACTAGTTTTTCTAGCTGATCTAACTCAATTTTATAGTTTTATTTTGTTATTCCAAGTACTGTGAATGCAAAACAGAGCCTAAAAAAGCCCTGAAATACATCTCAGGCCCTCAGATTTAGAGTTTCAAGCCTCAAAACTTAGTTCGCACCTCGACATGCGAACCAACAGTCCAGTTCGCACCCCGACATATGAACTCCACCAAACTATCTCAGAGCAACCTAAAATTCTAGAGGTCTACAACAGAGGCAGCAAGAAGCCCATATGACACCACAAGAGTCAGGTATTCCTCTTGGGGCCTTACTATTTCATCATTTCTTTGAAAAGATATTTTCCTCTCAAATACATCAATTCATTTTGGAAGATTTCCTTTTCAAAAGCACATTAAATTAGGGTTTTCAATCATTTTAAAACCAGTTTAGTTAAATCATTTCGAATTTATTTTTGTCCTTTAGATTAAGGTTACATTCCTTTTTCAATTCATTAGGGTACATTATCATTTATTTCACATCTTTGAAAGCACTTTCAAGTTATCCTTTTATGCACTAGATAGGATTTTCAATCCCTTTTCGAATCACACTTAGCATAGGACTTTCAAATTTCTTTCATGTCATTTACATATCTTTTCAAAAGGCATTTAATATAGAATTTTCAAATTTCTTTTCAAATCCCTAGGTAAATTGCACTTTCTCTTTTCAAGCATTTAAATTAGGGTTTCAATTTCTTTACGTCACTTAGATTTAGAAATTTCCCATTTCTTTCCAAATCCCCTAGGTAAATTGCACTTTCCCTTTTCAAGCATTTAAATTAGGGTTTCAATTTCTTTACATCACTTAGATTTAGAAATTTCCCATTTCTTTCCAAATCCCTTAGGTAAATTGCACTTTCCCTTTTCAAGCATTTAAATTAGGGTTTCAATTTATTTCTAATGCACTTAGATAGATTGTCAAATTCCTTTTTCATGCACTTTAGCTTGCTTGTTTCTATACTTTCTAGAGTAAATTTATTTTTCCAAAAGAGCACTTAGACCTAGTTTCATTTTGAAAATGCATCTAGGGTTAGTTTCATTTTGAAAAGGCATCTAGTTAGTTGTTTTTGCTTTCACCTCAATGGTAGCAAATACACCATCACACACCCATATGGCATACATAGTGGTGATATTGGACTTCATCCCCAATCCATCGCTCAAGACTGGTGACGTTGGAATTCATCTCCTTCCACCAGCTCGCCCCCTAGACACCATAGTAGCCCCCAAGAGTGGTTTTCTAGACTTCATCACCAAAAAATCCCCTACTCTTGAGACTGGTTTTCAGAATTCATCACCAAAAGGGACCTTCAGAGTAGGATAGGATTAGATGCCTTTGTTCACAAGGCTCACATAATTAGTGAATAGGTAACTATCATTCTTGACTAAGCTCACTCGAGAGTGAAGCGACCACCTAGTTAGGCCAGTAGCAGGTCTTAGATAGTGCCACCTCTTCTCGTGAGAGGTTTCTAGACTCATTAGTGCATTTTGAGTTCCCCCCATTTGGTTATCATTTTACTACACCTTTCCATTCAGGTCACCACTTGCCTATTGAGACATCATTCTATTCTATGCACCCTTGGGTGTTGTAGGAGGTTTCTATTGATGACACTCCTATTCTTTCTAGAGTTTCACCCCACTTCCTATGATATTTTCTAGAAGCAAGAATCAACATCATAACACACAAAAATAAACAAACATTTATTTTTCTATATTTAGCACTGATTCCAGTTACGCTTTGTTTGCATGCTCACAAAACTAGTTTTAGCACATTCACCTATTAGAAGCCACTCTACTAGTTATCTATAACCTGTCACTTTTAATTTTCTATCAAATTCACTATCTAGGTCCAATTCACATAGCACCATGTAAACCAGATTTTTGTAGTCCCAATTCACATAGCAGCATGTGAACTCTATTCTAAGACACAAAAACTTCCTAAATTTCATAAGATTACCCAAAAACTTACACATAACACACCCACAACTTCAGATTTCTATTTCTAGATAATTTGAGCACCTAATTGCACTACACAACACCATGCCTATCACTACCCATAGTCGAGCATACGAGCAAGTGCATCTTGAGGAGGAGGCTTCTCGTACCACCTCCAATCAGTCTACTCCTCCCCCTCCCTTCACAAGGGAAGCTTCCACGCTCACACCTGATCTCCTTATAGGTTCTGAGTCACTTCACACATGCACTATATCTCATGGTGAGACTTCTATTTCTAGCAACATGCTTGCCACCTCATCTGGTGAAGATCATCCACTTCTTCCCCACTCACCTCCACCTAATCCTCCTTCCACATTTTGTGACCACATCATTTACACTACTCTAAGAAACCCACCTCCCTTCTTCACTATCGATGAGGAAACTCCACCTACCTCACCGACCTTTGCGCATCCTTTCTTTCAAAATCTATCTCACTCCCTTTTTGAGAATGACTCTTCCTTACTCAATCATCCTCACCCCGAGGGTGCATCCTCTACCATAGGGATGATCTCAAATCCATCATCTTCCACCCCAAGCACTCAAGTGCCCTCATCACAATTCCCTCTACAACAAGCTTCATTGCAACAATAATATACCCCACCTACATCATCACATCAGTATGCTTCCCAAGCATCACAACCACCACCTTCCCAATAGTCCTTTTTCCCATCTTTCGATACCACATCACAACCACCCTCTCAATCACAACAATTCCAATATCAACAACACCAAAAAATCCCATCTCCACAATCCTTTGTGGACACGTTCACCATACCTTCCTCTCAAACCTCTATATTTGAGGCCTACACTCCTCCTTCATCATTACCACCACCTACATTCCCCTCTTTCAGAATGTATGGTATGCCATCTTCTATTCCTCCTCCACCTTCAACCACTTCCATCTTTCAACTCCCTCCACCTCCACCATTTTAGGCTCTACCTTCCATCCCCTTTTCTACCTATGATCCACGCTACCCATCTTATCCTTCTAATCTCCCATAGTATTCTTCTCAACTCGACTTCACTCTTCACTCATCTAGTTAGGTGTAAGTACCATATTTTGGTACATCATCTCATCCACCACTTGTGCCATCTATCCCAACACCATTACCTCCACCACAATCTATAGCACCTACCTTTTTCATGATACCTCCTTCATGGTCATCATCCCCCACTATGCAACCATTACAATAGACCCCTGTGCAACAACCACAGACTCTACAACCATAATATCTCCACCCTCAATAGATATCTGCTCCTTAGTAGCATATCCCATCTACTTTAACATCTTACACCTTTCAACAACCAAATCCATAGGGACACCTACAGTACATTCCTACTTCACAATGGGAAGAACAACAGCTCCAATATCCTCCTCACTCTCAATATATGACTACTTCATCATAGTTCATCACACCTCCATCACCTAAACTTCAACTCTTGCAAGAGGAAGTTAAGATGCTAAATCTTTGCACAACTGGTTATGGGCCCCAAAAACCCACATACAATGAGCTATGCAATGAACCCGTCCACCCATCAGTTCCTATCCCTCCTTACCCATATCGCTTCGAAATTCCTAAATTTAACAAGTACAAAGGTAAAGAGGACCCTCGAGAACACATCAACAACTACCACTTTGCATGTTATCAGCTCCATAATAGTGATCCCCTCATGTTGTGTACCTTCACCCTCTCCCTTGGGGGACAAGCTCTTGATTGGTACAACATGCTCCCACACCATAGCCTATTCACCTTTGAATAGTTGGCCAATTCATTCCTTGAACATTTCTCAATCAATATAAAAAAGAAGACAAACTTCTTTGATATCTACACCTTGCATCAGGTGATGATGAACCCATTACAAATTTTATTTCTCGATGGAGATCGATCATCCATGACCTAGCTCATAGCCTTCCATCTATCGAACTAGTCACACTCTTTACCAAGAGTTATCATAAACACATCTCCACACCTCTGCAACTTCATCAAAGTCACACATTTGATGAGGCCATTGCTCAAGCCAAGGTCATCAAGGACATCAAAGTCCAATCTGGCAAGATCAAGCTCAGGTAGAAACCATCTTACAACTCAAATTTTTACTTCAATCAAAATGCACCAAATCAACCCTACTCAAAACCACCACAAACCAACCAAGTGGCAGTAGCTTCTACAACTTCTCCATCAATATCATGACCTCCTCCACCATAGCAACAATTATTCCAAACTAGTGCATCCCTTCCATATAAACCACAACAAGCTCATAGTATTTGACCTCAACTTCAGCAACGTAATTTGACTCCACTCTCTAAGCCCTTGCCAACTCTATTTTAGATATTATATGATGTAAGTCATATCACCTTACCTAAAATTCAACCTATTGATCCAAATCAACCCAAGCCTTGAGGGTATATCGAATAGGCCTTCTATACATACCATCAATAACATGACCATGATATAGAATCTTATCACTCCTTCCATAACCTTGTCCAGGACCTCATCAATCGAGGTACCATTCAAGTTTCAAATCCCCTCACACCACAAAACTAGAATTTGGGTATCTATCAAAACCCACTACCTGAACATAGGGGGACCAATCCCCAAGGAGCCTAGTCTAATTTACAAGGACAATCTAGATAGGTTAACAATATTCAATGTGATCCCCCTCACGTGGTATGGTCAACATGATTAACCTCACCACTCATACCCAACATTACCCAACAACCCCCCCCCCCCCCCCCCCCCCCCCTTTTCATGACCATGAGATTACCAAACTCATGGGCGAGGGAGCTGATCCTCCCCTCCATATCTAGGCAACTATCAATGACATCACCTACAAGTATGTCCTCATTGATACAAGTTCTTCCATTAGCATCATCTCCACTACTGCTCTTCATCACCTACATATTCCACCTACCCACTTTGCCATGCCATCACTCGACCTTCGCACCTTTGATGGTTCTATGCGACCCATAGTAGGTTCTATCATCCTACCTATCCACGTAGGCATTAGGACCATCTCCATTTTATTCCATATTATTCAAGGTGAGATGCAATACAATATCTTACTTGGATGACCATGGATCAGAGACATGCAATGTATTCCTTCCACCTTGCATCACTATCTCAAGTATGTGTATGATGGACTCATCCATTGTGTTCCAGTTGATGGTGACCCATTCAAGTTTTGCAACATCACTGACCTCCCACTAGGACCTTCATCATCTTCTACATAGGTCCTCCCTATTCCTTCACATCATCAGGCAGAGACCTCTACATCTTCTCCCACAACTGTTTCACCTCTGCATAGCTCATCAGGGACACCCACACGTCCCCTTGCATATTCTTCTCACATACCTTCATCCTCCTCTATGGATCCCCATCCTCCATCTATACCTTTCTCACCACCTTCATCATGGCCTCCTCCTCCCTCCCATCCTTCTTCCATGAATCCACCTCCCATGTCTATACCTTTTTTACCACCATATTTGTGGCCTCCCACTTCATCTCATCCATCTTCCTCCATAGAGCCTCCTCTTCTCCCTAATCCTCAAACACCCCCACTTCCCTTTCATCCTTGACCTTGATCTTTCACATCTTCTCATAGCCCAACACCTAGGCCTGCTTCCCCCACCTCCAGTTTCCACACATGGGTCATCCAATCCCTTCCACTAATCGAATGTCATGATTGGGAGCAACGAGCCTCTCACCTCGATGACCAATTATTTCATCTCTCTACCACTACTATCTATGATTCCCAACTCTCATCTTCATCCTCTAATTCAGACTCACCACCTCATTCACCACCTCGTACGTCACCCCAAGTCTCCATTTTTATGATGAACTCTGGCCCAAGTGAATACAATGTTCATGATGCTCACGTGCATCCTCCTACGATCCAATCTACCCATGATTTTGGTCATCCTTCAGCCTCAGTGCTAACCATTGGTACTATCTTTCCCCTAGGTCCACCAAAAAATTATACCAACTTCATCTACATAGGTTTGGACTCATCGCTCCCAATAGTTGTACCCCTACCACCGCAATCTAGTTTTTATGGTACCTTAGACCACATGTCCAACCCACACTTCACCTTACGCTACCTTCGATATTTCCATTGGCATGGATTTGGACTAGGATGTTATGAGCAAGGCTTACGAATGCCTATCAACCCTCACGTTCAATTACCCATCGATAAATCTAGGCTAGGATATCACCCTACAACCATCCATACGCTCGAAGATGAGATTCAAGATCTCTCCCTGAATCCTCCACCAATTCCTACACACTCATTGGAAGAATATATCGATATTGACATCCTATATGAGAGTCCTTCTCCTTCTTCTACCATCAACATTCCATGCACCTTCTTCCAAGAAACACCATTTTTTGACACTACCGCTACTTACTGCATTGATGAGCTAGTCAATAAATTTGCTACCCTTTCCCTCACAACTCCTTGCTCAGAGCACATTTCTTTACCTCCCCCTCCATCACCTACACATTCATTCATGCATCCACCTCATCGATGATAAACTCATCATTCTATAACTTGATCTTATTCTCCACCCATGGTGCTACACCCACCATTAAATCTACCATATCATTCACACACTCTTGAGTCTTCATATTTAGACTCATCATCTGACACCATCTCCACCACTTCCATTAACATGGTTGACATTGATTTATTCTCCCCACTTTAGTATACCTCTCCTACGGATCACACCGAGGCACCAAATCTAAACTTCATCAATTTCACACACATCTCCCCTACACCTTCTTCACAGGACTTCTTACTATCACCACCCATCCTACGTGCTGCCAATGCACCTTCACCATCCACTCCACCCCACATCCCATGGGTCAATCATATGAATGTATACCTAGATGATGAATTTAATTTACCAGAGGCTATCGATGACCTCCATCTTATTCCTATCCCTACTCAACTTCAAGATGGTTCCCACATGCTTGTAGAGGACACTATCGACATTGACATTGGTGATGATCCCAACAATCCCCATATCATTAAACTTACCACCAGCCTCTCCTTAGAGGAATGCACCTCATTCACATATTTCCTTAAATAATATATCAGATTTTTCACCTGGTCCTACATGGACATGCCTAGACTCGATCCCACATTAGTAGTTCACAACCTCACTCTTGATGGGGATGCCAAACCCATTAAGCAAAAATTGTGATGCATGCATCCTACCATCACTTTAATGGTAAAATCAGAGCTCCAAAATCTCCTCGATGTAGGGTTCATACAACCCATTGATTACCTAGAGTGGGTGTCCAACATGGTCCCGATACCCAAGCCTTCCGATGAAGTTCATGTTTGCACTAATTTTAGAGATTTGAACAAAGCTTATCCCAAGGACAACTTTCCCCTCCCAAACATCGATTCACTAGTCGATTCCATCGTAGGCCATGAAATGATATCCCTCATGGATGGATTTTTTAGTTACAATCAAATCAAGATCAATCCAGTCGATCAACACAAGATATCTTTCACAACCCCTTAGGGGACCTTCTATTATAAGGTCATGCCCTTCGGCCTTAAGAACACTAGGGCAACTTATCAGCATGCCATGACTTACATTTTCCATGACTACATGCATAAAATCATGGAGGACTACATCGATGACCTCATAGCCAAATCAAAGGAATGCTCACAACACCTTACCGATCTTCGTAAGATCTTTGATCACCTTCTTGAACACAATGTGCATCTCAACCCAAAGAAGTGTGTCTTTGATGTCACTTCGGGTAAGATCTTGGGGTTCATTATCTCCCAACAAGGCATTGAAGTAGACCCCAACAAATTCAAAGCCATCATCGAGATACCTCCACCCACAAATATCAAACAACTACATAGTTTACAGGGCAAAATTCAATCCATTCATCATTTCATTGCCCAATTATCTAATAAATGTAAACCATTTAACCACCTTCTACAAAAAGGGGTTACCTTCAAATGGGATACCAACTATCAACAAGCCTTTGAATCCATCAAAGCCTACCTCACATCACCACCAGTTCTATCTCCACCACATCCACAATTATCATTCCTCCTATACATTTTTGCTATAGATTTTATGATTGGAATATTACTAGCTCAGAAGAACACCCTCAATCATGAACAAGCCATCTATTATATCAATCATACTAGTCAGCTATAAAACATGATACACCTACATGGAGAAGCTATACCTCATTGTAGTATTTGCTACACAAAAACTATGGCATTACATGCTTAACCATACCACATTTGTCATTGCTCATGATAATCCATTACGCTATATGATGAACAAGAGTTACCATAACTCTCGCACCACTAAATGGATTATGCTTCTTACCAAATTTAACCTTGAATTCATTTCCTAGAAGTCCATCAAGGGATAGGTCATCGCAGACCAACTAGCTGAGGCTCCATTGCCTAACAACCATCCCCTCCTCATTCAACTTCTTGATGATTCCATATTTCATATCACTAAAGCTGAGGAATATGTCAAACCTGATGTACCAACTAATCTAACACTCTTCTTCGATGGCTCCCATTGCACTCACATTGGGGGTGCTGGAATCATATTTTTCACACCTGATAAAGAACCTCTCCCATTTTCTTTCAAATTAGGGTTTCCTTGCACAAATAACAATACCAAATATGAAGCCCTAATTCTTGGTTTGAAATAGGTACTCTCTATGCACATTAGATGCCTTCAAATCATTGGTGACTCCCTTCTCATCGTAAATCAAGTCAAGGAGATCTAGCAATGTCATTGCCTAATACTCCAACAATATAAACAAATCGCTCAACAACTACTTGCCCAACTTGAGTGGTATGACATCGAGGTCGCTCCTCACTCATCCAACTATTTTTCAACACAATGGCTTCCTTGGGGTCTTTAATACCATAAAACCCCCTCTCTGACATGACACATGTGTCCATTCATACCTTAACATGATCCACTATTTCACCTCCATCCTCCATCGATGATGATGGCATCCATGTCATCCACACTAAACCACATGATCCTTGGTTTTCTCAGATTAAGGATTATATCAAACTAGGCTTCCTACCTTGTGACCTACCACATGCTCACCATCGAGCATTCAAACAAAGGGTAATCCATTACACACTATTAGGGGACATCCTTTACCATCATAGTCATGATGGCATCCTTTTACATTGCCTAGAACCACATGAAGCTCAATGAGTAGTTCAAGAGACCCATGATGGAACTTGTGGTGGCCACTTCAGTGGCATGGCCATCACTAAACGCATTTTATGCATGGGCTACTATTGGCCCAAAATGGAGCATGATTATTGTGAATACATCAAATGATGCATCAAATATCAACAACATGCTAACCTCATACACTTACCTTCACAAGCACTCCAACCCATCCAATCCATGTGGCCCTTCTCACAATGGGGCCTAGACCTTATTGGTCAAATATCACCTACTTCCTCAAGCAATCATAAGTTTATCATCACTACCACCAAATATTTTACAAAGTGGGTCGAAGCTATCCCACTTGTTCAAACAATGAGAGCCAAAATCATGGTATTCATCACTGACCATATCATCTATCACTTTGGAATTCCCTCACAAATCATCTCCGACAATGGCACCCCTTTCAAAAATAAAATTATTCATGCACTATGCACCAAATTTAACATTCACCATAGCTTCTCTACCCCATACTACCCACAGGGTAATGGCTAGGTTGAAGCTACTAACAAAACCATCTATGCTATCCTTCAAAAAATAGTCATAGAATCTCATCATGATTGGCATACTCAAATTCCATTAGCCTTGTGGGCCTACCACACAAGCATCCATACTCCTACTAGGGCAACACCCTTTTCTTTGGTTTATGGCACCAAAGCCATTATACCCCTAGAACTTGAGATACCTTCTCTTCGCATCTCTATGAAGGACTTCATTGATGATGACACCGCTCATCAAGCTAGGTTAGACCAATTAACGCTCTTAGATGAGCATCACATCCATGCCATAGAGCACACACATGTTTATCAAGACCATCTTCATCATGCCTATGATAGTAAGGTACACCAACATAAATTTTAGATCGATGACTTGGTTCTCAAAGAGAACCAACAAATCACTAGTCAACCCCATCAATAATGAGATAAATTCACCCCAAATTGGTTGGGTCCTTACATTATCACACACAAATTTAGTTATGGCACCTATCGATTGGCCAACCTCGAAGGACTTGTAGAGCTCGAACCTATTAACATTATTCACCTTTGCACATTCAATGCCTAGCTAGCCTAGGTACACATCACTAGTGGTTGCACATACTATCATCATTATGTTGTATATATCACCTCACTCACACATTCACACCCCATGTTGCACTACACACACACTTTGCACTTTCTATTACATGATAGAAACACTTTTTTTTATATGTCATTTTTATGCTTTTGGTATCTTTTGTCTTACAGGTTCACGATCCTCAACCATGACACCTTCGTAGAGACACATTGCTTCAGATCTACACTTTCAACATTCCACCACTCCATCATGCAGGACCTTTCGACACTCCCTCTAATACCGATCACCCCAACTGATCTTGCAATGCCACCTAGTCCCATCCATGTTCATCAATCATCCCTTTCATCACATTCAGCTCATGAGACATCACCTCGACCTCACTCACTAGACCCTAGGGATTCCTCCTATTCTCCTCACTCTGATGATAGTCATATTTCCCTCTCCTCCTTTGTAGATAAGGAGGAACATTCCCACCCACCATACCCTCATGCACGGGGCTCATCCCCTCCTCCATTAGTTGATGAGTGAGATCCATATCTACTAGCCTCTTCAACTCGATGACCTCCACTTCACTATTTTCCTCCTAATAAGGGAAATTCACCTACTCGCTTACAATCCTTAGGATTACCTCCACCCCTACCAAGTGGGATGTCACCTTATGACCAATCCCTTCACCAACATATTTCCTAGGCTAACCCTTCACATGCTCACCCATCTCAACCATGTCACTCCATACAACCATCCCACACACCACCCATTCTCTAGACACCCCCATCCCCATTCTATGGTATTCCACTTCAGCCTGCTCCACCACCAACTCACCAATTCCAATCTCCTCCTCCTTCCCCTCATTCATTCTCATATCCACACCCATATCCCAACCCCATTATTACACTAGAATCTCACTCCCCACCAACCTCAATTCCATCACCCCCACATCTCGATATCCAATAGATTCTCTCCCACCTCGACAACCTCGAGTTACACTTGAGTCATTATCGATGTCATTCCCCTCCACATCATTCTACCATGACCCATATTCCCTCACCTTCTTCCATTCCTATCCCTCACTCCCACACACATCCCCCACTAAATTCTAGGACCATGGTCCAACCACTCAGGCCTACCCCACATCCTTTGCACTCATCACCACCCAAGCCATACATTTATCCCACACCTATACTTTCAGAGCTACTCTCTCACATATTTCACCAGTTGATGCATGCAGAACTCCTCGAGTTACCAAAAATCCATCCCATCGACCCCCTTCACCCCAAGCCAAGGAATTACAAGGAAAACCAATTCTACATTTACCATCAACAATCGAGGCATGACATCGACCACTACCACACTTTTGAAAGCCTCATCAATAACATGGTAGATGGCACACTTCCTCCATGATCCACACACACCACACCTCCTAGAGTTTTGAGCACTGCACCTCCTCCCATTCCTCACCCCATGCCTTCACGTGAGTCCTTCACATCGATACCCCATTATTTCTAGTAGTTATCCAACTACACAAATTACCAGAATCTTGGTCGTATCACCATATCACCTAGTCATTCATGACCTGATCTTCACCATTTCACACATTCTTAGATTACCTTCCTATTTCTTTATTTCTCTTCTTTCTCCCCTTCTTGTTATCCTGCATTGTTGTATGGTCACGCTTCGAGCGGCTACATACCTATGCTAGACTTCATTTTTTTCTCTCTTCTTCCTTCTTATTATCTTGCATTGTTGTATGGTCATGCTTCGAGTGGCTACATACCTATGCTAATTCTATATTTTCTTCTTCTTCTTCTCCTCTTCCTCCTTTATTTGTTTCCTTCAGTTCTCTCTATTGCTCTTCCCTCATTTTCACTTTCTCCACCATCTCTCTTAGCTTCCCACTTCCCTCATTCTTGTTGATTGCATACATTTTCTCAGTTGCATTCCTCCCTCACATTTGTTACACCACCCACATGTTGGGGCAACCATTACCACTACTCCCTCTTCTCATCATCTCTTCACACATCTATTTCTTCCAAAATAGCCTCCAATCTCATCTCGTTGAGTTTCATAAATTTCCTCTTGTAGATATTTTCCTTGCATGCTATATCTCTCATATTGCATCCATTGCATATACACATCACTCCTATTTTTACATCTTTATTCATGTTTGTACATTCCCCCTATAGAAATGTGCTCATGATAGGATTAAAAACATGCACTTGTTAGCATCACCACTTGGTTGTCCACTCCTCTTCTCAAGATTACAGATTATATAGTGATTAGCATGATTTTGATCACTCACTAGTTAAGTCAATCAAATATCACCTCTAGTTGACAAGTTCTTACACTTCTTACAACTTTCTTTGGTTGGTTCAACTTCTTTCAGGGACCATTCACACATGTCATATTTTTAAGCAAATTTTGAGTCTAGGGAAGACAACACCTTGCATAGATATCACCATCTAGAGAATGGTTTCCCCTACTCATCCTATCATTTGCATGATCAAAATATGACTTGGGGATAAACAAAGGGACAAGCATAAGAAAAAATCAAAAAATGGGTAGAAAACAAAAGACAACGCCCACATTCCAAAAAAAAAGAGAAGAAAAGAAATGAAAAAGAGTACCACAACAAGAGAATCAAAATAATGAGGGGTAGAAAACAAAAGAAAAATCCTCCAAGAGCACTACTGTTATGCTTGGTCTCCTTTGGTCCTTCGGTTTAAAATAACATCACGGGATGATTTCCATCGCCAGCAATAGGCTCTAAGCACCTACCTACCAGTGGAATAGTCTTACAAGTGGTGACATATCTATCACATTAGCGACCTTATTTTGTATAGATCATTGCATGCTTGTGGATGAGCTAGCTATTTTGGCTATATTTGCAATGGGTTAGTCCTACCTCCCTCAAAATGGATAAATGAACATCACTCTTCGCACACACTGGTCCCTGATAGACTTTGATCCAGTCAGATTAGTTATGAGTTGTAGTCGAACCTTGTTCAGTTTCTCATGAGGTTTGATTGCTATAACTATGATAGTCAAGATTATTGCATAATCCCATATACCATCCTACATCCCTAAGATAACGGAATGGATCACATTGCCACCAGTTCTATTATGATACAAGTGCTTCCTATACGCATTTCATCATTCACATACATGCATCATTGCATCTATTTTACATTCATTCATTTACATTACATCATTCCACATTACATCTAATCTAAAGTGATATCATTCTCCTACATTTTACCACAGGCATACATATACATTCATCATACATTCACCTACCAATATTCTACATTAACACATACACGTAATGAGAAATCACACATTCATTCACATCAAATCATGACACATGAATATAAAGTCACAACAAAAAAACATGTATATATATTATGATCAAAAATACCCTCAAGCTACAAAAATAGAGTCCATCCATCATACATCTCAGCCCTGCTGCTCACTAGGAGTCTCACCACTCCCCTCCTAAGCCACTATCACCTGCTCCACCCCGCGCACCTTCACTACCCCACTCGACTCTAGAATACCTCCACCACCTATGCTACCATAGACACTACTACCCTATCCACATATGGGGTAGCTCCCACTACCTGAGACACCATTGGTACTACCATCCTTAGCTCCCTCGACACTATCGATGGAGCACTCCATCGACTCTACTATGAATGCATATGTATCCATGATCATGATCTCGATCTCGATCATGACCCACCATAATCTAGAATTGCATGCCCAAATAAAATCAAGGTAACCTCACACTGCATCCTCATCGACCCCTCCTCTATATACAACCTTGACACATCCTCATTTTCTCACCATAAATGATCCACCTCCACCCTCAAAGCAGCCATCTCCACCATGACCTACTCTGCTACCCCCACATGATCGACCTCCTCTCATACCTACTATTACCTCTCTATATTAGCACATAGCTCTACCACCTCTACCTCATGCGCTACTCAAACCACATCCATCTCACCCTACACCTACTACATCATAGCAATCTCTACCCTCAATCTCTCCTCAACCACCATCATCTCTACAACTCGATGATGTAGATCCTCCACAATCTTGACATACCTCCCCTACTCCACCTCAAGCTATCCTCATAGCTCCTCACACCTCTCCTCTAACCCTCATCATTCCTCCCTCCATTTCCCTAGATCTAGAGCCCAATATACCTCACTCTCATGTAATCTCCCCTCTAGATCTTGTACCCTCTCCCTCAGTATCACCAACTCCTCCTGAGCATCCATCCTCTCCTGTATATCAAATGGTATGTCCACCATATCTCTAGCATCATCCTCCTCCATCATCACCATATCTCCCTAAGGAGACCCTACTAATACATCAACTACCATACCACCACCCTCCTCCTCCATAGGCACTACATCATCCAAGGGCTGGCCTACATCATTGGCCTATCGATCTGGTGACCTCACAATAGGAATCCCAGACCCATCATCTCGATGTCACCTCTACCATCGAAGAGGCTCCTCTATCTCATCCTTCGATCCTACATCTGGCATAGGTCCACCTCCCCTAATACCTATCCCCTACTATAGGTAATCCTACCACTAGCTGCACCTAGCCATCAATCACTCCAACTCCTAGTTCCCACCTCTATGTGGCCCACCATGCATCATACTCAAGAGTCATCCCTGCATCATCCATATCTAGAATCACCATCGATGGATCCCTCTCAACACCCAAGGGAGGCACTACAGGTCACATCCCCAGATCACCCTACCTCCTCCATATCACAACAAGTGCACCTAGGTCTCCCCTACCACAACCAAACTATTGCATGACCCTACTAAAGGGGAAGAACTCTACCTATCACACATACCACCCTACTACCCATCACCCTTGATGAATCACCCCCAACTACTCAGCATCCTTCTCCCACACTACCCCACCCTTCCAAGGCCTCCACTAAATATGCTTAGGCTCCAAATCACCTAACTATCTCCTCCAAAACAAGTAATCACCCTCATGTCCCCTCTTCATCCCCTTATCCATATTCATACACCACCTCAAGGTGTAAGGTACGAAGTCACCCATCAACTCATGAGCACTATATGGCAACAAGCTACCGCTCTACCACAATATGCTCCCATACCCAAACCTACAGCAATGGGCTCCAACTCAAGCCCATCCACCCTACTCGCACTACATCGTGCAACTCCCTATACACCTATGCCAATAACATAGGTGCCCATACAAACACTACCTCATGCTCTACCATCTCGCATACTACATCCATCATATTCTAGGAGAACTTCACTCCTGAGGTATCTAGTAGAGCATATGTAGATATCATAAGCATCACCATGCAATGATGATCAGACAACATCTTTTGATACCAATAGTACTCATAGTCCACCCCCTTCTCAAATCGTACCTCCCCCACTTTACACCAAATGTGCACTGCAATACCTCCTTCTACGTACCATCTATTGCTACCCTCACTGGAATACCCTCTATCAGTAGTTTGTAAATTCTATATATGTCCTCCAACGTAATGGTCATCTCGCCTATGGGAAAGTGAAAGGTGTTCCTATCTGGATCCCACCTCTCACACAATGCTAAAATATATGCCTTATTGGCATGAATACTCAACACATCCCATACTCCCTTCATCCACACCCTACCCATCCACTCTACATCCTCCTCATCACATGCCTCACCCAGGACAACTCTCAATGATCGCACATGATACCACGACTCAATCTTCTTCACCTATTTTCATTCAAAAACATCACACAAATTTTATTAGTTTCACATACATATAAATTCATTCACCTTATCTCATACAAATATTCATTACATACAACCTTCATCCAACATATCTCATGCATCCAAAAAAACCTAGTTCACATGTCCCCATGAACTCAGTTCACCCCCATAAGTTCACATGCTACCATGCAAACTCTACAAAAATAATATTTTTAGGCACCCATTAGGCCCTTTCATGGCAAAAATCACATTCACATGCACAACCATCACTCTTATGGCACACAAAACAACATGCAACCCACAAACATGCATTCCAAGGTACATAATTCCAACACCCACAAATACACGACACAACATCAAACAAATCACATTTTTGGATACCCATTTTGACCTTTCATAGTGAAAGTTCAAACAGATTTCCAAAATAGTACACATTACACATCACATACCAAAGTCAAACTTCACCAACATACATCTCATGACACGCATCCACATGACTTGCCAAAACATCACAAAATGACAAACAAATTACATTTTTGAACACCCATTTCACCCTTTTATAATGAAAGTTCAAACACATTTCCAAAATAGTACACCAATAATGCGACACAACAAAGTCAACCTTCACACATGCACCACATGTCACAAAGTCAAACAGGTCAATTTAATGGTCAAACAAAAAAATAGGCAACACTTCTGGATACCCATTTGGCCACTTTGATACTTTGTGCACAAATTTCAATCATTCATCACATGCAAACATACATACACACTCAAAACCCATTATCGTACTATTCAAACATTCACGCAATTCAAAATCAAAACCAGTTTGAGTCTCGAGTACTTATCGATGGGGTCCCATGTCGATCGCTCGAGCTCGCATGCCCTCTCACCATCTCTACACTCACTCAAAATTTCACAAGCGCTTCGCTTTACCAAATCTCACTCAATCCTCTCCTCACAACTCTTCACAACACAAATGACTCTCACACGAGTGAGAAGGGGCTTTATACTCCCAAAAACCCTAGTTTGCATGCCACCATGCAAACTTGGTTCGCATGGTGCTATGCGAACCAAACTTCATGACACAATTTTCACTTTTTCTTCACTCTTACAGCTTCTTCTTCCTTTCCCACCACTGTCTATCCCAAATTTTCCACCTCTTATCACCATTTTCTTCTATCAATCGACTCATCACCACATCACCACATTTCATCTGCATCATTGTTGATTCCTCACTTGAGGGGGTATTCATACACAAATCTACTTTGCATGCGATCAAACAATCAAACATCCAAATCATGGATATCACATCTATCTACAAAATTTTTTGCTGAAGATTATCTCAAGATAATAAAAACTCAATCCCAATCAGACATTTGTTAGATCACGAGAGCCATGCACACTATCGAACACATCTTGATTTCATTTTGTATATCGATGCCAACCACATACTGAATGTTACGCTTGATTCATCCATGCCACTCAACTCAAATGATTTGACAAATGTCATCATGCACTCATCAATCAATCAGAAGCAAAAGTTTGAATAGGCAATTGTTCTATTTGTAATTGGACCACCTTGCATTGGTCGCAAAAGCAAAGTAGTCTTAAGTTGCCCTCACAAACAACTAGTACGATATTGCAAAATATTATACTAAATTGGCAAATCACTTGTTTTATCATCATGTTTCATCCACATTCATTCATTCACATTCATCCCCACATTCTTCATCTTCTCAAAACACCTCACCACCTTCTTCCATCATATTTTTGTACTAAACTATGTTTTACACAACATAGTACAAAAAGGGGTAAATGTAGACACCTAAAAGTCACACATGCTCACCCATAGATACTTGTAGACCTACATAGACACTTGTAGGCCTGCATAGGTATTCATAGGCATCATTTTAGGCCATCATAGGCCATCATAGGCCATCATAGGCCATCATAGGCTATCATAGTTGTCCGTAGGCACAAAACCCTACAAAACTATACAAAATGCATCCAAAACACCTCCTATTCATAGGAGGGCTACCTACAAGCCCCTTAAGGCCACCTAAGCCCTTTCCTATGCCTAATTAAGGCCCCCATGGGACCATTCCCTACTAAAAACTCTAATTAGGCTAATTAGGATTCTAATTTGCAAGTGACTTTCACTTAAAGTGCACTTTATCATTAAATTGGGTTTAATTAGGGTTAAGAGTCAAATTAGCCCTAAACATATCCTCACACATGTGTGCACCCCAAATTAGTTAGGATATTTCCTAGGAAATCCTAACTCAACCCTCACCTAACCTAGGGATTAGCTAACTCTAGTTAACCCTAATCCTAGCTCACACATGTGTGAGGATAGGATATTTCCCTTAGGGCATGTAAGAGGATGACTAAGCTTACCACCTCACAAACCCTAACCTAACCATGCTAGGACTTGACTCTAGGGTCTAGTACACCTAACTACCCCCATGACCTTGGTTTTCCCTATAAATAGTGGACCCATTCCCTCATTTATCTCTCTCTCTCACTTTCAATTAACATACCCAGACTCTACCAAAATTGTGTTAGAATCCCTTCTAACCATTTTACATCCGATAAACAATAACAGACATCACCTGCAACCTATTCGGATAGAAACTTTGCAACAATAGTCAATAGCAGCTCAGTTTGCACCCCGGCCTATGAACCTGGGATCTAGTTCACATGCCACCATGCGAACCAGCCCTACAACATATTTACAACATCAAATTAGGTATATATCAGTTCTAAATAGTTTTTATAGCATTTCCATCAATTTTCATCATGTTTTTCTTCATATTTGAGTCGATTTGTCTTCATAACTATGGGGCTTGACCAAGGCAGGCCCCCAAACACACTAACTCCCTTTTGTAGGCCCAAAGTAGGTACAAAAGGATAGAATCAAACATCACTACCGGTGGCACATGCACACAGAAGCCCACCTTCACTGAGGGCACCGAAAGACACTAGCAAATGTTCTCAAATTCATGTGGAAAAAGGGATAAAAACCTTCTCAAGAGGAAGCTCATTTTGTAACCCTAATTTTAGATTAATAAAATAGCATTTAGCACAAATTGGTGATTTTTGTGTGTTACAATTATCCCGTGAATATGTAGTTTTCGAACCATATAGTATGAAATTTGAGATATTCTTGATGTTTTGTTGGGCATGGTCTGTAATTATCATCAATTATTACAAAACTTCACCTAGGTTCTATGTTTTACCTCGAGGTCTCATTATTTTGGTCCTAAGTGATCAATGTAGAACTAATTCTTGTCATGCCAACCTAATCTCTGAATGTTGGCCCTACTAGATATGAATAACAACACTATTTCCCATTGGAACCCATTTTTTTTGTTTTCAATACTCTATTTCCTTTTGTCATTACTTCATTTTGAATTGATATCCAACCCTTATAATTGTAACCCTTTGATTCTCATTAGATTTGAAATTTGACTATTGGGATCTTTCTGAGTATTAGGGTAGTAGGTAAACAACGTGATCTAGGTTGGGATGACCATGCGATTGGTATGCCATCTATGTTTATCCTCTATTTGCATATGGCCTCCTGGATAAGGCTCATATTTTACTCACCATACCCTTGAATGTAGAAAGGGTGCAATCCTTGATTCAAAACTTTGATAACTTTTCCAACCAATGGGATCAGTATTTGATCATGCTCTTGATTTTTACACCCTCTCATATGCTTTAGAAAATCTTGAGATAAACATATGCCAAACAGAGGAGGGACTTCTACCAACTCTATATCTTGGATGATAACCAAATTAGAATGCGTGCATATCAGCATTGGGACCTTGCATAGTGTTCCCACCCTTTTCAATTGTTCTCCCCTAAATTTTAACTCTCTTGCCTCTTGTGTGATCGAATTCAAATCCATACTTTTGTAGATTTCTACTAGCATTATTGAGAACTGGGCCTTTGTATCCACCACATAATTATATAATACATGCTTCTCCAAAGAAAAATTTAGGTAAAAAAAAAAGGGAATGGAATCTTGGAAGATTGACAAAGGATCTCTGGATTAGTGTATGTGTATTATCAACCAATGATGTCCTTCCTAGAGAAATATCGACTAGGTCAATTTCTTTAGGTACCAATAAATCTCCCCTTAATCCTACTATGATAGAGATAACTCTTTTGAATAGGCCATTGAATTGCTCTATTCCTTCTATTCTTTGCTCATTGTTGATGGTCAAAAATTACAACCTCTTATATACCTCTAGTATCCTCTGGTTGAGTGATTAACCATGCAAGGAGGGAACCTGCAACGAAGCTTGATTTCTTGCACTGGTGTTATGTGGAAGTGGGGCTAAGGAGCTGGCATTCACATATCTTCTATACCGAGGTGCTACCAGGACTGTATTTTTTTATTGTCTATATTCTTATAATAAGCCACAGGCGATCACACTCTCTATCAATGGGAAACTCCTTATTTGTTGATAATGGTTGCTATATTCACTATCTTGAGGTTCGTCATGGAGCAAAGGCTTGACTAGAATTAATTATGAATCACCTTCATTTTTTTCATCTTTATTCTACCATGTTTCCTTTACTGAGCTTGTCTTCACCTCTACTATTAGCTGAAGAGGATCGGGATGCTAAAGTTGATGTGCAAGGGTTACTGAAGTTGGTGTGCAGTTAGCCTCTAACTACTTGGATCTTGTCTTTTGTTTTATAAGAGCTATCTTTTCATGTCTATAACTTCTTGAGATAGACTCTAAATCCTCAACCTCATTTCTTGCTCAGTTTGGGGATTAGTGGGAGTATCATTCTCCATTAATTGATACGAGCACTACCAAACCTTCTAAAGAAATGGGGTATGAAATGCACTTGTAAAAGGTTGAAGGGGATATGCAATTTCCCTCAGAGGCATTTTTCTTGCTTGAATTAGCATATTTTCAGCTCGCATGGCCTCCTTGAAAATTTACGAGAATCTCTTTTCTCCAAACTGCTAAATAATAATGCTTATATCAGAATTGAAAGCCTTGATAAAGTACATGTATGCTTGAGTAGGGGATGGCTGGAATTCATGGGGTATCCTTCTCCACATTATTTTGAAATGGACATTGAAGTCAACAATATTTTCATGGTAGGCCCGCTTGATGAATGAGAATTGAGTAAGCAATAGAAAGGGATCCCCATAGTGATCAGATGTGTCAATGAGTATTTTTGCTAGATCATACCATGTGAAAATGCTTCCCCTATCCAAATATCTATACCATAATAATACCTTCCATTTAAGAGAGAGAAAGGAGCCTAATCATCACATCCTCAGATACAATATTATGAATAATGGATAGAGAAGCCACATCCTAACAATGCTTAGATGTAGTCTTTTTTGCACCATCAAATATTGGTAAGGACCTTAGAGTGGCTTTGGGGATGTCGTGTAGGTCCTACATATTGAGGGGGCCTATATCATTCCACTAGGGATATTTTTGCTTAACCATGCATTTCTACAAAGATACTTATCTTTTAAGATCTTTAGGTCCTTCTTTCATATGGGAGTCACCAAATGAGCAAAATTTCACCGTTGATGAGGTCAAGACTACTCATCAAATGTTTAGTCCTCCGAGAGAAGTAAGTTTTAACAAATATTTTGACAGGCAACTGATCATAGGATATGTTAGCGTACTGTTTTGATTACATAGATTAGCTGATTGTTACAACTGCGTAACATATTCAGTTTCCCTGTAACAGATCCGGTGACTATTCCCGGATGTTAGTTTGTAACGCAGTGTTATTTAAACTGCACAGCTTCAATAAACAATGTTGTTCGCTGAATCTAACATGGCATCAGAGCCAGTGGCGTAAGGGTGGAGGCAAAATTTTTTTTTGCAGGGGATTGGCAGCGGAGATTTTTTTAAACGCCAGGGCGAGATTTTTTTTCAGAAATTTGGCAGCGGAGATTTTTTTTTAAACGCCAGGGCGAGATTTTTTTTTAGAAATTTGGCAGCGGAGATTTTTTTTCTGTAAAAAAAAAAAAAAACAGTCCGCGCAGAGCGCAGATTGAACGCGCAGCAGGCCAGTCTGCGCAGAGCGCAGACGTCCTGCGTGCAGACGTCAGCCGGCGCAGACGCCAGCTGGACGTCGTGCAGGAAGGAGAGGGACCCCCCAGGCGTACAGCGACGGAGCGCTGAGCAGGAGGGTCCGCGCATCAATTGACGCGCAGGCGGGGAAGGACCCACCCCCCCTTTCCCCCGCGTTGGTGGAGCGTGCGCTCCCCAATGCCACCTACCCGCCCCCCCCACTCCTCCCCTCCCCTCCCGTGTCGACGGACGCGCGACAAGCGCGCGCGCGCGGGAGGAAGGAGCGCGCGACGGGAATTTTAAAATTCCCGCCCGCGCCACACCGTGGGGTATAAACCCCCCCCCCGCGGCGGATCCGCGCGCGCAGAGGCAACTGCGTCGGGACGCGCAGGGGGACCCCCCCTGGTGGAGTATAGCCAGCGGGCGGCAGAGAAGGGAGGACGCGCTGCAGAGAGCAGGCGTCTAAAAAAAAAAAAAACGAAAGCCCCTCCGGCTGGTGAAAAAAAAAAAAACAAAAAAAAACCCCGTGCCCGGTTGCAGGAGTTTGTTTTTTTCTGAACGCGCGTGGCCGCGATTTGCTGCGGAGGTGGCAGAGGAAGCCACAGAGGGACCAGGCGGACGACAGAGGGTGTTGAAAAGGGAGCTGGCCCATTGATCCTTTCGGATCAGCCCGCTAGCTCACTTGGCAGTGAGCTGTGCGGTAAGGCTCAGGGAGCCTACAGGTCGGGGGTTCAAATCCCGCCGACCCCCCCCAAGGTATATTTTTTTTTAAAGTCATTTTTTAATTATTAATTTTTAATTAAAATTTTTAATTTTAATTTTTTTAATAGTTTTTTAACTTTATAAATTAAAATTTTTTAATTTTAATTTATTTTTTATAAGTTTAAAAACTATATAAATTAAAATTATTTATTTTAATTTTAAATTTATAATAATTATTAAAATGCTTTGTTAAAGAAAGCTTTTTAAGGGGGGATATTTTTTTCAAAAAATCAAAGGGGGATAGTGAGTAATTTTTCGAAAAATAGCAATTTGGCATTGTAAAAGGTGTATTTTCGGCTGTGACCGACACCTTGTGGGTTATTCTTGTGGGCAATTTTTTTTGTTGTATGTTGCATATTTCATTTTTGCACTATAACATTAAAAATTAAAATCAAAACACTCCCTAAGTCCCCGGAATATAAAACCCATCCGTGCAATTTTATTGCACTGCAGCGTTCGGTATTTGTGATACCTCCGCCAGCACTTACAGGTAAAGTTGTCGTGATTTGGCTACTGTATCCGCCGCCTAATATAGCTGCTACAACGACGTCTGAGCTTGTTCTCTATAAATCGTCGGGGAGGAATAAGTACGCCATTTTTGCATTTTTTACTCCATCCACTACCCTTTATCGCACTTGTGTTTAGGCGTAAATCCTGACGAAGTATTCTTCATAGTGTTTAGGGGAAGTTACGCCCCACGCATGAGAAGAATATTCTATGGTAGGTGCCATCAACAAGGCGATTCCCTTTCAGTACCGCTTATGTTCCACGTATCGTATGATCTCTAAAACTCACCTATAGTCTCCCTCACGTAAGGGCGGGTGATTTTTGTTGATCTTTCTAAATACCTATAGTTTCCCTCACGTAAGGGCGGGTATTTTGTATGGTATATTGGCCTAGCAAAAGGTATATCGAAAGGGGGACCAATTTGGTGATATAAGGAACCTTCACTATGGCCGCTGTTGCAAAGTTGATGACTCATCCGCATCAGTTATTGAAAGGTCCAAATTATACACCATGGAAACATAAGATGAAGGCTATTCTCCAAATGGAATATTTGTGGGATATTGTTACTGGAGTAGCAACAAGGCCTTCACCAACAGCAGGATCCACAGGTCCTTCAGCAGATCAGATAGCTTTTGACAAGAAAGACAGTAGAGCAAAGGTGCTCATTTTGTTTGCCTGTTTCGGATGAAGTGCAACCTCATATAGCCGACAAAGCAAGTGGTAAAGAGGCATGGGATGCCCTTAGAACCATCTATGAGGGAAGAATGAATCCACCATTCTTCATCTTCAACAACAACTTCATAACCCGAGTCTGAGGCAGGGTGAAACAGTTGAACTCTTTCTGTGCAGAGTGTCTGAGTTGAAAGAGAAATTGAGTTCTCTCGGGAGATACTGTGGACAAAAAGCTTCTCATTTCACTTGTGATGAGAGCTTTACCTTCTTCATTTGATATGTTGATAACCTCCATCCAGGTGTCTCAACGACAAATTACCTACATCGAGTTGGTCAATCTGCTCCAACAACAGGAGGCACGCCAACTTCACAAGGATGATTCTTCCAATACAACCCTATACACCAACAGGCAGGGTTCTAGGAAGAAAGGTAATGGGAAAAAAGGAGGCAACTTTCAGAAAGGAGGAAATTCTCAACAAGATACGAAAGGAAAAGGCAAACAACCTCAACAGAAGAAGAGGTGGTGCAAGATCTGTGAGAAAGACAACCATGACACCAACAGGTGTTGGCATAAGAACAAGTAGAAAGGCCAAAACAAACCACAAAATAAAAACAAGCAACCCTAGGTGAATGTTGTTGTTGAAGAATCTGACTCAGATTCTGAATGGGCACACAAGGTGCTCATGACTACCACATATTCCACACAGAGGGATCCTATTTGGTATGTCGATTCTGGAGCTAGCAAACATATGACTGGCGACAGATCGTGGTTTGAATCATTTGAGGCCAAAGAGGGCAAACCTGTCACCATTGCTGATGATAAAACCTACAGGGTTCAGGGAGAGGGTACAGTTTTAGTCACTCTTCCTGATGGCAAGTGTCAGATTGACAAAGTCCTCTATGTTTCGGGATTGGCTAACAATTTGTTGTCAGTGACACAAATCCTGGACAAAAATATGGTTGTCAACTTTCATGTTGAGAATGGAAAGAAGTGTTGTACCATTACCAGGAAGGGTAAGCAGATTGCAACAGCTTCATATAAGCACGGCTTATTTGCACTAGATGCTATCTCTACTCCACATGTTGCCATGACTGTCTCTACCAAGGAGGCAACTTCCCTATGGCACAAGAGATATGGGCATCTTAGTTCTGGCTACTTACTTGAGCTCAGCAAGTATGAGATGGTAAAGGGTCTTCCTTCCCTTTCTACCACATTGCCAGTGTGCTCTGACTGCTTGGCAAGAAAGCAGCATAGAGTACCATTTGAGAAGAGCTCTACAAGAGCAAGAAAACCTCTGGAGTTAATTCACACCGATCTATGCGGTCCTTTCACACCCAACAGTGTTGGAGGGAAGAGGTATTTTTAGTTATTCGTAGATGACTACTCACGAAAGATGTGGGTTTTCTTTCTCCAACTGAAATCTGAAGCTTTCGCATTCTTCCAACAGTTCAAGAAATCCGTTGAGAAGGAGTCAGGAGCTTCTATTAAAACTCTTCGCTCAGATCGAGGGGGAGAGTTTACCTCTAATGAATTTTTTGCATTCCTAGATAAGCATGGGATCAAGAGACAGTTAACAACTGCCTATACTCCTCAGCAAAATGGAGTTGCTGAGAGAAGGAACCGTTCTATCATGGAAATGGTTCGTTGTATGCTCATAGGAGCTACTCTTGGGCAACAATATTGGGCAGAAGCTGTCACCACTGCAGTGTATCTATTGAATAGGGCACCCACAAAGGCCCTAAAAGGAATGACTCCACAGGAAGCATGGAGTGGTCGAAAACCCTCCATATCTCATCTACGTATTTTCGGGTGTCAAGCTTTCATGCACATACCGAAAGAGAAAAGGAAGAAGCTAGATGAGAAAACACTGAGATGTATTTTTCTTGGTTATTCTAAGCACTCTAAAGGATATCGGTTGATAGATCCTTTGACCAAGAAAATTCATATCAGCAGAGATGTTGTCTTTGATGAAGCTTTCACATCACAGAGCACATCTAAAGTACACCAAGATATTGTGGAAACTAAGGAAGAGAAGATTCCTTCGTCAACACAGATAGGAGGTCCTTCTACATCTTCTTCAACTCCACCGAAGAAGAATCCTAAATGGTGTACAAATACAATCAGAGACGCAAATTTATCCACTCCTCCCAATTTGAATTTGGATAGACCTCGTACACGCAGTATGGCTCAAAAGGAGAAAGAAGCCAAAGAAACTGGTGAGGTTGATGATCTTTGTCAATATTTTGAGGAACTTTCTGTGACTCCAAGTACAAAAGTAGAGGATATGGATATTGATGATGACAGGGCATTCATGTCTACCATAGATAGTCTTGAACCTGCATCAGTGCAAGATGCTCTCAGTGAGCCTCAGTGGAAGGCCGCTATGGATACAGAGTATGATTCTCTGATGAAAAATAAAACTTGGAAGCTTGTTGATCTGCCACATGGAAAGAAACCTATTGGCTGCAAATGGGTATACAAAGTCAAGTACAAGGCAGATGGAACAATTGATAAGCATAAGGCCCGGCTTGTTGCAAAGGGCTATGCTCAAAAGGAAGGCATCGACTATGAGGAAACTTTTGCACCTACTGCTCGGATGACCACAATTCGGGTTATGTGTGCTATGGCAGCACAATATGGGTGGAAAGTTCACCAGATGGATGTCAAGAGTGCCTTTCTAAATGGTGATCTCCAAGAAGAAGTCTATATGACTCACCCTGAAGGATTTGAAGTGGAAGGCCAAAAGCAGAAGGTTTGCAAATTGGTCAAATCCTTATATGGTCTGAAACAAGCTCCTCGAGCTTGGTATATAAAAATGGACAATCACCTTATGCAGCATGGATTTAAGAGATGTCCGTCAGATGCAAACCTCTATTTCAAGAAATAGGGTTCTGAGATAGTGTTGCTTGTACTCTATGTGGATGATCTGCTCATTACAGGGAGTTCAGAAACTATGATCTCTACTGTCAAAAGAAACTTGTGCAAATATTTTGAGATGACAGATCTCGGACTTCTCCATTACTGTCTTGGTCTGGAATTCAGCCAGAAGGAGCACACCATCAAAGTGTCTCAAAAAAAATATGCCAAGACATTGCTGGATAAATATCGCATGACTGATTGCAAGCCAATGGCAACTCCAATGGAGAATGGACTTCAGTTATCGCGATATGATGACTCACCTCAGGTAGATGGTACTCTCTATCGACAGTTGATTGGGAGTCTCATATATCTGACCAATACTAGGCCAGATCTCGTATTTGTTGTCAACTATCTTTCGAGGTTCATGCAGGAGCCTAAGACCACTCATTGGAAAGTAGCAAAATGTGTTCTTCACTATGTCCGTGGTACTATGGAATATGGCCTAGAATACAAGAGGAACAACAAATTCTTCTTGCAAGGATACACGGACTCCGACTATGCCGGATCATTTGATGATCGCAAGTCAACTTCGAGATACATTTTTCATCTGGGATCCGGTCCTGTCTCTTGGCACAGCAAGAAGCAACAGGTGGTTGCTATTTCATCAACAGAGGCAGAATATCGCGTCGCACGTGAAGCTGTGTGCGAAGTGATATGGTTACGTCGCATTCTGACAAGTATGGGCCATCCATCAAAATCTCCAATACACTTGTTTTGCGACAATCAGGGTGTTCTGAACCTCGTCAAGAATCCAGTCCATCATGAAAGAACAAAGCACATTGACACACAATGTCATTTCATTCGAGATGAAGTTCCAAAGCACCGAATTCAGCTTCAAAGACATTCCCACCGATGCTCAAGTTGCAGACATTTTCACTAAGGCACTTGGACGTGTCAAATTTGAATTGTTTCGCAGCTCACTTTGTATTGCAAAATGATGTAAGGGGATGTTAGTAGTCTAGTATAGCTATTAGTTATTACATTACCCAAATAATGTAATAAAGGGGGATGTTAGCGTACTAATGTATTTTGTCTTGATTACATAGATTAGCTGATTGTTACAACTGCGTAACATATTCAGTTTCCCTGTAACAGATCCGGTGACTATTCCCGGATGTTAGTTTGTAACGCAGTGTTATTTAAACTGCACAGCTTCAATAAACAATGTTGTTCGCTGAATCTAACAGGATATGAATAAAATCTTTACAAATTTTCAAGGTGAATAGGGTACAAATGTAACAAAATAGAGTATCATTGAACTTTGTTCAACAAAGGTGGTGGGACTGACATGTTCCACTGGTTGTGCCAAAAATTTTTGATCTAATATCTACCTAAGGAAATGATTGTGCACCCACAAACCTCAACTAACTTTGAATGGCCTCAAAACTCTAAGTTTTTGGGGTCAATCTCTGGAAAAGGCTAGTTACTTGAAGGTCCTAGCTTACTACTAATCATCATCGTACAAAAAGGGATGCTAAAAGAATGACATATAGTCGAAGCTAGAACTTGAAGTGGTGCAAATTAAGCCACATCAAAACACATGTATAGCCAAAATACCTTGAGAAAATAGTGAATTACCTAACAAACCAACTAATTTTTATCCACATCAGAACATTCATTCATTTACTACATAGCTATCAGACTACAAATTCTAGAACCAGAGATGAACATGAATAAAAATTCAGATAGCAGAATCGATACCATAAACATTCATTCAACGAACCTAAATTAGAAAGAAATAATCATCTACACATACATGCTTTGAAATAAATTTGGAATAGAGGTTAAAAAACCATTCCTTTGTATTTCTTAGAAAATAGTGTACTTTATACATGTAAATTAAAAAAGGCTTAAGAGCTAACCCTTTTGAATGCCTTGCATTTTGGTATATATAGTTTTTACAATAAATTCTATTACAAAAAATTATGATAGCTAATCATGGAAAGCTATAATTTCAGGAGAGTGGTTAGGTTATATATCCCTTCTATCACCCTCTGCTTTATGGTGGAAGGTTGTTGTCAGGCAAGATTGGGCCTCACTGGATGCATTTAAACCCTTTATCGGTCTGACTATTCTAATAATTATGTTGGTTCATAATCTCCATTCACCTGCACCTATAGGTAGAGGGTCATTAACTTGTGTCAGTCGACTGTTGAGGTTGAATACTCCCATAGGGTTTCATTTCCAAACACTACCCATTGGAC
Organism: Wollemia nobilis; assembly: GCA_028583015.1. Classification (NCBI taxonomy): domain Eukaryota; kingdom Viridiplantae; phylum Streptophyta; class Pinopsida; order Araucariales; family Araucariaceae; genus Wollemia; species Wollemia nobilis. The sequence goes on from JAQPPZ010001344.1 coordinate 1,664,415, forward strand.
AAGTGTTAGATTTCCTTTTTCTAGTCATCCAATGCATATTATCATCGTTGGACCCATGACTTCCCTTCCCTTGGTAGAATACTATTTTTTGGTGATGGATAGAACTTCTAGCTTTGGTAGACTTTTGGAATTCATCCAGCATATGATAGTGATCCAAAAGTCTCCTAGATTCACCTTTATTTTTTTGTGACATGCTTTTAGGATCCATGCTAAACTTTCAACATTGATGGGCTTTTGGGACTTCTCAAAGACATTCAACCTTGGTGAGATTTTGGGGTTTCTCTAGAGTCTAATGAGTGCCCATATTTTTGTCAAGTCTTAAACTTAGGTGAATTCTAGTTTACCTATGTGATGGAGTTTCAGAATTTATCTAGGGCCCACCAATAGCTCATTTTTTGCCACATGTATTTGTGATGGACTTTTGGGATCCGTTCAAAATTCTCGATGCCTCATTTGTCCACCAGGCCTAACAGTTAGTCATTTTTCACATTTTTTTGATGGTAAACTTTTGGGATACCAACATCGACCCGATTTTCTATCGAGCATTGTACTTAGCAAAATTTTCCCTTTCTAATATCCTTCGCTAGATGCCTTCATAATTCTCTTATGGCAGGACTTTGGGACTCATTGAAAACTTGGTAGCTACCTATTATTCTACCAAGGCTCTTCGTGGTGGGATTTTGGACCCTGTCCAATATTTGTGAGGTCCCATTTCTATGATAATCTTGGTACTTAGCCAATTCCTTTACAACCCTTAACCCTCATATTTTCTTAGGTGCATAAGTGGGAAGATCTTCCACTTCTTAAATGTTGGTTCCCATGCATCGCCTATCATGAACTGTATTTATTTGTTATCCATCATCTTGTTTATCAAAAAGGAACGAGTGGGTGAATGCATCAAAATTTCACCCACACCTACCAGAGTCATAGTCTTCAACCAAAACTCCCTAGAAATAGAACAATCATTAACCATTTACTTAAATGGGGCTAAAACTAGGAATGGGGTAACAACAAGGGTTCAAATTATTGATCCATAAGATAGAAATATAATCTTTACATGTCAAACCTTATTCAACTACATAAGTAATATGAAATGGTATGAGGATCTCTTCACAAGATTTTAGAAGTCTAAGAAATTATGAGCCAAAAAAAATGACATCTTTGATTTGGTAGTCAACCAAGTCAATTTGACCTATGCTACCAAAACTTGATAGATGAAATCCCACTGCCATAGGGTGTACGACTTGTAGAAAAAAATTTACTCTTACAAAATTATTTCTAGCCCAATAGACTCAAATTATAAGGTAAACAATTTGGCCATGTTGGTTGTACAATTTTATCTAGGTGAAGACTTGTGGAGTAAGTTAAAAGAATAGGAGATGATATTCCAACCAATTTTTACTAGATAATTCAAAAAATAGTAGAATTCCTCATTAGGGAAACTCAATACACTAAAAATAATAATAAACATGATAGTGACATTAAGATGGAATAATCCATCTAAAGACCAACCACTCACCAAAAGGATAATACAATGGAAACCATGTTCAACCCCAAAAACAATGATAGGAAAGCTAGCATAAAATTAAAGCCTTTATAATATTTCCAAGTATAGATGATTGAAGGGAAGAATCTCCTAATAGGGAAGGAGTGCACTAAATAAGATATCCACATCTTCAAGGAACTCTACAATAATACAATGATTTGATCACTTGGAACTACAAGGACCTAAAGACATATGATCGAGGAACAATTGAGCACATTATAGACCTAGAAACATGAGCAATATCTTTCTACCAAAATTAAAGACCTAAAAATTCAAATATTGAATCCATCATAAAAAGGGATCTCTTTAACTTGTTACATGATCAATTTATCTTTATTCTACCTAGTCAGCCAACTTGGTCCCAACAAGGAAGAAAATGGGAATATAATTTTTTTGTTAATTTTAAAAGTTGGAACTGAGCCTCCTTGAAATATCACTACCTACTCCCATCCATTGACCAAATTCTTCAAAATATCATTAGGTCATAGATGATGTCTCTATTTTATGTATTTTCAAGATATAATCAAATCTAGGTGAAGCATGATGATCAACATAAGAATACCTCTGTGACCAAGTGGGGAACATTTGCATACCAACTGATGCCATTTTCTTTATCAAATATTGGCACCAATTTTCAAAGGTTAATGGAAATTTCATTCACAAGTCTAACATGCAAAACTATTCTAATATACTTGGATGACCCAACTATATTATTTAAAGAAAGGGAAAAAATATGTAGAGTATTTAAAGGTCATATTCAAGAGATATGAAGAATTTGGTATATCCTTAAGCCCCAAGAAATCCATCTTATTTATGTAGCAAGAAAAAATCCTAAAATATATGGTATCTAAAGATGGATTGGTTATTGACTTACACTATATAACAACTATTTAGGATTTTCCCCTACTATCATCAGATAGAGGTATCAAATATTTTCTAGGATAGATTTAGTTCATGTCAAAATTCATTGCAAAATTTGTGCAATTGGTTAATCCCATAACTAAGATGTTAAATAAGGATACCTATTTTTGTGGACCAAATATGGAAAAAATGTATTCTAATAGACCAAAGAGACTATCAATGTGCCTCATATTTTAATCAACTTGAATTATGAAAGGAATTCTATTTGTATATCTTTGGGAGTGACGAGAGTGTGGTCATAATGCTGACTCAAAGGAATGATAAAGAAGAACATCTCATGTCCTTTATGAGCTAGGTACTTTGTAACTATTAAGAGAAGTACATTTTCATCGAGAAATAGGTATTCACCATGATGAAGGTATTGAGGAATATTAAATACTACCTGTCCCAAAGTAAGACCATTTTTTTTGTAGTGCATCTAGATATGGGATTAGTTGTACTACAGAAATTATCTAGGTGAAAAGAGAGTAGTATGGATCAACAAGATTCAAGAATTTGACATACAAATTGAGCCTACCATGCCTATTAGATGGAAATCCTAATATAAAAACATAAAAATGACCTACAATGGTGGATAGGTGGTGTTCATTGAATTACTAGGTTAGGGGAATCTACATGGTTGGATGGATGACACTAAAAGGTACCTATTGTTAGGGAAATTACCTAGAGGGATAACTATATAGAAAAATGATAGATTCATATGTAAAACTATGGAATATGTGTGGCTCAACACCACGCTTTTTGGAATAGGATACGATAGAATATTGTTGATATGTGTAGAGGAAGGAAGATTTAAAGATCTCCTAAAGGAGTACCATAATGAAGGAGGTCATTATTTTGCGTAAATGACAACTCACATAGTTCTAAGGGTAGGTTATTATTGGCCAACTATATTTACTAACTACTTCTAGTGGGTGAAGAATTGTAGTGCATGTCACCTCTATAGGGATCAAAGAAAAAAAGCCCCTATTCCTCTAGAACTAATTGTGGTTACAAAACTATTCTAGTTATGGGGATTGGATTTAATTAGCAAAATAAACATGATGTCTAGTATAGGGTATGACTGGTTGTTAACAACTACTAATTACTTTACTAGATGGATGGAGGCTATCCCAGCCAAAGCAACAAACCAATAGACCATCATCCAACTTTTAGAGCATATTATAACTAGGTTTGGAGCACCATCTAAGATTATCACATATAATTCCACCTATTTATGGTGTGAAGTTGCTTTAATGCACACTAAAGTATGGATTCCTTTTGAAAACTTGTTCAAATTATTATCCAAAAAGGAACAACTTAGCAGATTCTAATAATAGGAGAAATGATCTAAATTTTAAATAGGTTAATTTTAAGAGCTTCACACATCAAGCTTAAGAGATCAATATGGACCAATAAGGTCAAGAATTCTATCAAAACTTCTCCATATAAAATTGTATTCATTAAGGAAGGAGTACTAACCATAAAATTTGAACTCCCTTTACTACAAACATCCGAATAATTTAAATTGGAAGATGTTGACGTCTCACCATTATAGGACTACCTCAATGTCTTGGTAAAATTAGAATAACAAAGAGAAAAGTCCTTCCAAAAATTCTTGTGTCATCAACTAAGGATAAAAAGGTGGTTTGATAAGAGGGTAGTAGATATCCAATTCAAGGAAGGTGACCTAATAATGAAATGGATGAATACAAGATGAAGATTTGGTAACACAAAAAATTCAACTCATTCTAGAATAGACCCTATCATATGGTCAAAGTTAAAATACTAATGCCTATCGACTAATCACACTAGAAGGAAAGGAGTTGTCCATCTTAGTTAATGGGTAGCATTTTTGCCTAATGTAATTTCCAATAGAAAAAAAACAATTGTAACATATGTACATAATGTTCCCCCTTCATGTTTTTCCATTTATATTTGTTCCCTTTCTTGATAACAATATATATATTTCCTTCTTTGCAAGGTGAAAGTCTCAAAAGAGACACCTAGTCCCCTTCTTGTTCAAAAATCAATGATAGATGGTGGATTATAAATGATAGAATAAAAAGAACTTTGATTTCTCTAAGTCTACAATATTCCAATCATTGAATGAATTAGTGATTCGCTAATAATTGGAGTAATATCATGCTAACATCACTTATATTCTATCAGGTTGTCACAAACCTTTTAATGATTCATTGTATCTAGTGATTTGTTGTTATCAAAATAAGTTACTTGACTCTACACCTAATATTTTGATCCATTAGTAACCAATGATATTTTTTAGACATGTGATGTCATGTTGATGTAGGCCTCAAAATCATAACACCAAAATAAAGGAATAAATAGAAATATCAATTCATCATTGCTATAGAGGAAGACACAAGGAAAATATGATGTCATGGCTATGTCACCAAGTACTGATGAATCACTCAGTAATCAAGCATCAATTATTTATAACAAGAGCTTTTGAATCTATATATGAAAAGTTAGGATAACAACTATAAATTAAGGGGAGAAAGGAAGTGATTCTTTATTATCTTCTATGTATTCAATTTTCTAGAAAGCTCTATACTCAATTGCAAGACTTGTCTCAAATCTACCATTAAACGATACATAATCATCATCCTAATTGATAAAAAAAATATTATTGTAGATAGTATTTGTTATTGTTAAAGGGACATGTCTCTTCATTGAAGGAGTGGGCTAGAACCTCAACACCATCAATGCTAAACCTAGTAAAAACAGGCAAGAGGGGTCATTACTGCAAGTTGTTAATATTATATATTCATCACCTCTCCAACACCACTATTACCAACTAGTAGGCTAGTTTCTCCTTTTTATTAGTTAGGGATTTTTCTTTCTTTAGTAAATCCCTAGTTTCTAGTGATATTCTAGGTTAGAAGCCTTCCTAGGCTAAGTTATTTAAAAATAATGAATTATCAAAAATCACCCACATCCCATCATAACCCAACATTCCCCTTTCTAAAAAAAATTGTTGAGTCTATTTTATTTGGTTTGTCGTCAACTCCCTGATTTGCCACCTTATATCCCATTTTCAAACACCAGTTTATTTGTTGATATTTCTCCTCTAGAAACTAATTCGTCAATAAAAATAGTAATTTACTAAAATTTGAGAACTATTAACCTAAAAAGATAGTCAAATATGTCTGAGAACTACATAATAGACCAAGGTAAGCCAGTGCCAATAAATAATGATCAACTATAAGGGTTGGGTTTGGAGAAAGAAGGTTGAGTAAGAGAAGAACAATTCATAGTCTATTCAAGCCAACCATCAACCTCAAGTAGGTTAGAAGTTGGACAACCTCCAAAGGCCAATGGGAAAAGAGACATCACTCCTCCACATCCTAAACAAAATAAAAGGAGGAAAGAAAGGGGTAAAATATTTCAAACCATCTATTATGGTGTTGATGACCCAAATGTTAAATTTACCCCTAAAAATTTAAGAAAATAAGCTTAACGAAGTACAATATCAACCAAATGATTCCTGGATAGTTTCTAGACCATGTATTTCATGGTTGGGTCAATTCTTGGTGCCAAGGGTATGGAAAAGCCTAGAGTTAGTACATGTATGTTTCCACAAATTTAACAAGACCACTAGGTCTCCCATCAAGACTAGATACTTCACCAATTCTAATCATACCAACATGTATCAAATACATTATGCAAGTTCTAAAAAACAAGACTAATTTGATACCCTATTCTTTGAAATAAAAAATGGACTTATTTGATCAAAAGATACAATTTCTTGGGATAGATAATTATCATAGAAAATGAACAACTCTAGGGAATCTAAAGGATTTAAACTATAATTGAAGTTGGATTAGGTCAAGGTGGATGCATAAAGAATGCTATAGAAAATCACTTTCCTGACAAGTTCTAAGATGGATCAACTCATGAGAAAAAAACTTAGGAATGTTATATGCCATATTTGAGGTAGCCAAGTATCTATGCCATCTTTGAGGTAGCCAAGTATCCCCAACTACTTGACCATTCTACATTTCTATCAAAAAAAATCAATCAACAATTGGCCCATTTTGAAAATTCTAGGGTATTTAGTTTTTCTTATTACTTTTGTTGGATGTGTCTCATCCTTTGCAGAGGAAGTACTGTACGACAAGCCCTCTTTTTTGGAGATATTCTCGGAGCTATTTTCGGAGGCATTGGTGGGATTCCAGTGATTGGTGGGTATGGGTGGTTTTAGCCCATGGTATTGTGCCCACGGTATTCTAATACCACATTGTGGTTTAGGGTTGTAAGAGTTTCCTTTATATTGATTGTAATGTCCCATTACGGGTAGAGTGTAAAACAATAATAGAAAAGGAGGTGTGGCTCTTGTTTGCTGGAGTAGCCCATATTGGGTGAACCAGGATAAATCTCTTGTGTTCTATGTGCATGTATTTTGTGAGTTGTTATTTTCTTCTGAATTATTTAATTATGCATTATTATTCTGGAATAAGTCTGGGTATAACTCTTCATATGGTATCAGAGCCAAGTTGTTAGCCATAGAGGGACGCCTTTATTGCTAGGGTTTCAGTTCATTTGAAGAGGATCTAGGGTTTCTAGGAGTTATAGAAAACCTATTCCAGAGTGGGAGTTTTATGCAGAAGGAGCTTGAAGTAAAATGATGTTAAATCAATCAAGGATAGAGATTGAGAAATTTGATGGAAAAAATTTTGAGCTATGGAAGTTAAAGATGGAGGATCTGCTCGTGGACAGAGATCAGTGGTCTGTTATCTCTGAAGAAAAACCTACCAGTACATCCGATGAAGATTGGGAAAAGTTGAATCGAAAAGCAAGGAGTCTAATTCGATTGTGCCTTGTAGATTCAGTCTTAATCAATATTTCTGGAGAAGCTACTACAAAGGATCTCTAGGAGAAGTTAGGGGCTCTATATCAATCTAAGTCCCTGGTGAACAAATTATTCCTCCAAAAGAAATTGTATAATCTTAGGATGAATGAAGGGGATTCAGTAGCAGATCATCTTAATGCATTCAATACGGTGGTAAGTCAACTTACATCTATTGAAATTAAGTTGAGTGAGGAGGATAAATGTATTACTTTGCTATGCTCTTTACCAGATTCATGGGATAACCTGGTTGTAGCAATTGGTAGTACAACTTCATCCACTTTGAAGTTTGAAGATGTTGTGGCATCTCTATTATCAGAGGATATGAGGAGAAAAGCCATGGAGGGCACATCAAAGGATGCCCTAACAGTGAGAGGGCGTGCCAAGGAAAAAGATAAAATGAGATCTGGTGATAGATCTAAGTCTAGAGGTAGATCCAAGTCTCGAGGAAGGTTTGAGAGAAAATGTTGGAAATGTGGTAAGCTTGGACACATGAAGAAGGATTGTAGATCAAAGAATGTTGATTCTGGAAAGAGATCTGATGAATCCACTTCCACAGAGATAAATAAATCCACTGATGAAGGAGGGGATGTATATTTGGCATCTTGCTCCACACGTTCAGATAGTAATGATTGGTTGATCGATATTGGTGCCTCTTTTCATATGACTCCTCATAGGGGGTGGTTCAGTGAATATGAAAGATATGATGGAGGGGAGGTACTTTTGGGAGATGATTCACCACTTAGAATCATTGGTCATGGAAGAGTGAAAATATTATTGCAGGATGGTAGGGTTAAAACCCTCCCAGGTGTGATGCATATTCCTGGCCTTGCTAGAAATTTAATTTCTGTAAGAAAAATGGTTGATGCAATAGTGAACATCAGTTTTAGTAAGGATTCATGCAAAATGGTTCGTGGATCTATGGTGTTAGCAAGAGGAGTTCGGATTGGAACCTTGTATAAGCTATTGGGAAGCACTATGACAAATGAGTGCAATAGCTCAACTATTCCTGAGGCTGAATCAGATAAAAGTTCAATGCTCTAGCATCAAAGAATGGGACATATTGGAGAAAAGGGATTGTGTACCCTATACATGAAAGGTATGGTTCAAGGTATCCCTAATTGCTCAATGATTTTTTATTTTTGTGAACATTGTATTTATGGCAAGCAGAATCGTGTGAGTTTCCCATCTGGTGCTGCAAGATCAAAAGGGGTATTAGATCTGATTCACAGTGATATCTTTGGTCCTATTCCTATTCCATCCCTTGGACAATCATGGTACTATGCTTCTTTCATTGATGACTTTTCAAGATATGCATGGATTTATTTTCTTAAAAGTAAAGTTGAAGTGTTTGATAAGTTTAGAGAATTTAAAGCACTTGTTGAAAATCAAACTGGGAAAAATATTAAGGTGTTGAGGTCTGATAATGGAGGAGAGTATTGTTCAAATAAATTTGAGGATTTTTGTAAGCAATGTGGTATTGCAAGACAGAAGACTACTCCATATACACCTCAAAAAAATGGAGTTGTTGAGAGATTGAACAGATCACTGATGGAAAAGGCTAGAAGTATGCTCAGTGGTGCTAGTCTAGCATAGGAATTCTAGGTAGAGGTAGTGAATGTGGCATGTTACTTGTAAAATTGATCTCCTACATCAGCATTATTGGATCAAACTCCATTTGAAGCATGGTTTGGTAAGAAACCCTCTCTTTCACATCTTAGAGTTTTTGGTTGTGATGCATACATGCATATTCCAAAGGAGAAAAGAAGTAAGCTTGATAATAAGGTTGTTAAATGTATCTTTATTGGTTATAAATATGGTGTTAAAGGATATAAACTTTGGAATCCAAAAACTAAAAGTACAGTTTATAGTAGAGATGTGGTGTTTAGAGAAATGAAAAGTGATCACAAGAAGGAAGTAACAGAAGAAGAACCTGAAAAGGTGCAATTTGATCTCATGGAAGAAGAATCCTACTCAATAGAAGAGGATGAACCAGAGGTTCATACACCTGTGGTAAGGAGATCAACATGAGAAAGAAGGCAACCTGAAAGGTATAGTCCATCTGCTTTTCCTTCTTCCTTTGTTTTATCTATTACTGATGAAGATCCTAGAACAGTTAGAGAAGCTATTAATTCTGAAGAGGTAAACCTTTGGGAAGAAGCCATGAATGAGGAAATGATGGCCCTAAAAAAGAACAAGACATGGGATCTAGTAAAATTACCTGGTGGAAGAAAAGCAATAGGTTGCAAATGGATCTTCAAGAAGAAGCAGAATGTTGAAGGTAAAGTGGAGAAATATAAAGCTCGCCTGGTTGCTAAAGGCTATTCTCAGGTAGAGGGAATTGATTATGGTGAAGTATTTTCTCCTGTTGCAAAGCTAACCTCAATAAGATTTATTTTATCTATGGTTGTTGCATTTGATCTTGAAATAGAGCAAATGGATGTAAAAACTGCATTCCTTCATGGAGATTTGGAGGAAGAAATCTATATGAGATAGCCTGAAGGATTCATTGTTGAAGGAAAGGAGGATTTTGTATGTAAGTTAAAGAAATATCTGTACAGACTGAAACAGTCACCTAGAATGTGGTATCAAAAATTTGATACTTATGTTTTAGGACTTGATTTTGTTCGTAGCAATGTTGATCATTGTGTATACTCAAAGCAAATTGGTAATGAACTTGTCATTATAATTTTGTATGTTGATGATATGTTACTAATTGGAAATAGTAAGGAAATGATCAGGGAAGTGAAGTCTCAGTTAGCATCACAGTTTGACATGAAAGATCTTGGCCCTGCAAATTTTATTTTGGGTATGCAAATAAATAGAGATCGTTCAAATAGAAAGTTGTGGCTGAATCAGAAAAAGTATGTTGAGACAGTATTGAAGAGATTCAGTATGCAGGATTGCAAACCAGTGAAGGTACCTATTCCTTTGGGTGAAAAATTATCTGCTGAACAATGTCCAAAAATAGAAGAAGAGGTAGAAGAAATGTCCCATGTTCCTTATGCAAATGTTGTAGGGAGTTTAATGTATGCCATGGTGTGTACTAGACCAGATATTGCCCATGCAGTGGGAGTTTTGAGCAGATATATGTCTAAACCTGGTAAAGAGCATTGGACTACTGTAAAAAGGGTTTTCAGATATTTGTGTGGTACATCTAATTTTTCAATATGTTATGAAGGTATAGGTAAAGAAAACAAATCCTTGGATATAGAAGGTTTTGTTGATGCAGATTGGGCTGGAGATCTTGACAATAGAAGATCTACTAGTGCATATGTATTCAACTTGTTTGGAGGGGCTATTAGTTGGATGAGCAAAAGGTAAACTATTGTTGCTCTTTCAACCACTGAAGCTGAGTACATGGCAGCCACTGATGCAAGTAAGGAAGCAGTATGGCTACAAAGACTATGTGTTGATATTGGGTTCTTTCAAGGAGCTGTGAAGATAAATTGTGATAGCCAAAGTGCTATATTTTTGGTAAAGAACCCTGCTTACCATTCAAGAACAAAGCACATTGATACAAAGTACCACTTTAGTAGGGACATGATTGAACAGAAGAAAGTGTTGTTGGAAAAAGTGGATACCAAGGAAAATGTTGCAGATGCTTTAACCAAGGCAGTTAGCACAGAAAAGTTCATGTTTTGTACAGTTGAAATGGGTCTAGCAAGACCAAGTGTTGGAACTAACATTGATTACAGCCTTTATGCAAAGTATTCAACAAGTGGGAGAATGTTGGATGTGTCTCATCCTTTGTAGAGGAAGTATTGTACGATAGGCCCCTCTTTCGATGGTCCCCCTTTTTTGGAGATATTCTCGAAGCTATTTTCGGAGGCATTGGTGGGATTCCCGTGATTGGTGGGTATGGGTGGTTTTAGCCCATGGTATTGTGCCCATGGTATTCTAATACCACATTGTGGTTTAGGGTTGTAAGAGTTTCCTTTATATTGATTGTAATGTCCCATTACGGGCAGAGTGTAAAACAATAATAGAAAAGGAGGTGTGGCTCTTGTTTGTTGGAGTAGCCCATATTGGGTGAACCAGGATAAATCTCTTGTGTTCTATGTGCATGTATTTTGTGAGTTGTTATTTTCTTTTGAATTATTTAATTCTGCATTATTATTCTGGAATAAGTCTGGGTATAACTCTTCAACTTTGTGTTTCTAATCATACACTAAAGGAAGTAGTAGTTTCCAAACCTTTATACTAGACAAGGTGAAAAATATTTTTCTTGTTCTAGGTATCATAAGACCTCATATAATTTCAATATAGAGGTGTATAAATCTATCATGGACTAGTTACAAGGAGAATAACTTAAAGTATCTCTAGACTATAATTCTTTGGTGTGATAAAAAGGAAAATAAATTGTGCACTTCTACATGGGATCATACTCCTTGTTCATATAATTATATGGATTCTCAAAAGAAGCACTTAAACTCCTAGTGTTCATTTCAAACTATGTCTTTGCACCAGAGGTGGTGTAACAACTAGAAATTATTGACAAAACCTTTAGGAAAGGCCAAAATAAAGCAAGCTTTTTTGACCAAGATTAAAATTATGTGGCCATCAATCCACTAGTAAGGGCTTTTATGAAATATATTTGTTGGAAATCGAATAAGTATGGCTTCATCATAATTAGATATTGATGGACCTATGACCTTAGCATCATATTCATAGGTCTATTTCTCAAGAAGAACCTATAGACCATACACATCCATCGGAATAGGTCCACACTCCATAAAAAAAAGAACTTGAGTAAAGAAGCAAAGAAAAAGTTGGATAAGAAGTAAATGTAGGAAGAATATATCAGTGCTTTTAAGGAACAACCCTTTCCTTAGTTTCACTTCTACATAGAAATCGTAGCCTAAAAAGGTAAGATAATATGACTCAATTATGACCCTAACACTTACATCAATCATCAATTCATAAAAGTGTTTCTGATTTCTAATCACAACTAGATCTTGGAGAAGATGACCACCTACATAAGCATGTGATATGAGATAAAGGATCCTAAACTAAAGTCCAAACCATGACTAATGAAAGGTAATTTTAATGAGTAATTCTTACTAATCTAGGATGATAAACACCCATAGGAGGTGGAGATTAGAATAAATAAAAAACAATAGTAAGCATAATAGTCTCCTATTTAAGTATTGGTTATCCTAGAAAAAATAACTTCTATCGCTAAGAAAGCAAAAAAGGGTGGTAGAAGAAGCCTATGTTAGAGGCCAATTAGAAGAGTTAATACCCCTAAACGTTACCATAAAATGGAGGTAAAAAATGCATGTATAGAGCCTCATTAGAAGCATAAATATAGGGATAACTAGAGGCATTAGATTAGAAATTAAAGAAAAATAAAACATCAACAATAGTACCCTGGAATTTTTGGCCAATGAAGAAATAGCACACATGTAAGCTATAATTTCTAAGGTAAGAAAAGTAACTACAACCATTTTTTTCCATATTTTCTCTTCTATTCCATGTTCTATGGTATTTGCTCTCTCTTCCTCTATTTCTTAGCTCTCCCCTTCCTCTAATTCATTTTCTTCTATCACAACATCACATCCACTAGCCATAAGTACAACCACATCATTTACCACCACTACACACTCCTCTACTTTAACCACCACTACATCTTCCACAACTAGTCTACTTCACCAATATCCATTCAAATTATCACCTCATATATTGCATCCATAATGGATTCATAGACATGGTCAACCTGAACCTCTTTAGTTTTTGCATCATCTTCCACATTCATGTCCACCATAATTAATTGTTGCTTGAACATATGAAAGCGTCATTGATAGACATGCTCTAACATAGCAATATTTGTTGACCATGACACATAGGAGTGAAAAGGCATCCAATCAATAGCAATAACTACTAGATACTTGAGAGCTATCTAAATACCTTTCTATCTTATCTTGACCATGACTCACTTTCCAATGCAAATAGTTTTCACAAACCAACAAGTTAGTATGAACATAGTTGAAGAGTAACTACAAAAATCACAATAGGCTATTAGTCAAATACCATAGGTGACTTAATTTCTAGGGATGAATGCCAATCCTAAGGATGTAGGTTGCAGATAGAGGGAAAAGGATCCTATTTACAAAAGTTGAACTAATTGAACCTAGTCACTCTATTATAGCCTCTTTTAACTATATGACTAGATTATCAATCTTGAATCTAAATAATATGGGATACACTAGACTAATTTATTTTTTCAAACATGCAAACCTAACTATGTTCTATAAATACTTAAGGTTGTATGAAAAGAACCAAATGTATGCTGAGAAAAATAGAGAACTTGTCTTGGCACTAGAATAGAAGGATAAAACTTGCCAAGGGAAGGAGGAGCTAAGAAATTTTAAAGCCAAGTTAGAGGCTACCATAAGGAAAAAATATTAGCAAAAGAAACTAGCTAAATGGATAAAGTATGATTAGATCAAGTGGCAAAAGAAATAGAAGACAATCAACATAAATATTGATGATATCTCCCAATTCAAACAAATAGAAAATGACCTGAGAGAGGAGATTGATTAAATCAAGTCCAATCCCTTAACCATAGATCTTACTAAAGGCCCTTGGGACCAGATCCTGGTTGAAGTCAACCATGTGAGGATATACTTACTATATTTATAGGCATGTGATTCCCTACTTGCTAATACCAAAGTAGACATGGAAAATATGGGATTCCCTACTTGCTAATGCCAAAGCAGGCATGAATACACTCAGTTGGGTGATGAATAAAAATATGTAGTATCTCAAATACATAAATCCTCATTAGTAGATGCTACCATTGATGCCCTAGTAACATAGCATGGATGTAAAACCTTTTGAAAAGTGTAAAAGTAATTCCTAAGTCCTAGGAGAAATTGCCTCAAGAGGAATATGATGACCTAATAGCAACACTATTTTAGCTAGAAAGCATCAAGATTCCTTTAGATGTAGAATGAGTAGCATTGCAAGGACGAATATCCAAGCAAATATCTTCGACATGTGGTCACAATTTTTATTCTTAGCTTCATAGCCTAAGGATTAAGGCAATAGAGGGTTCTTCACCAACTAGGCTTAGCATCCCTACAAGTCATTAAAAATATAGTATGAGGTACTAGCTTTGATATTGCAAGTGGCATAGCAATATGAGCACAATATCTTAGGGCAATAAAATAGGAGTTGACATCTTTTGAGACTATAATATGGTAGAAAAGGCTAAGTCCTATGCCAAAGTAGCAATTCATTGAACTACAATCGTTATTCCTACCATTCGTCAATATTTATAGCAAATCAATGTTACCTACAACTTGCCCAAGTGAATATGATCTAACAATGATATTTTTGTCATCTTGTAATTTGTATCAGTTAAGTATTTCATCCAGAGTGAATAGGATGAATATTTTGCTATAAATAGGGTCCTAGGGTCCATTGTAAATCATATTTTGTCTATTTAAGGAAGTGCTAGAGCTATGTTTTGTAAATACATCTTTCATATTTTTATTAATGGATAATTGTGCATAGCCTTCATATAAGACTATGTCTCATTTTTTTGGATCTTTATTTGTATGCATGTGTGACCGATTTTTCCCTACATTTTCTTGTTAGTTATTTTACACTTTGGACTTGCATCTAATATGGATTTAAATTTTAGTTTTTGAAATTTCTAATTTGGCCGATTGATCAACACATCCTCAATATGGCCATTAGTTGTATTTTACTTTTAATCTCTTGTATCCTTATCTTCCAATGTTTATTTTCTATATTGACTTTCTTGTTTTAGCTTATATTAATTTAGATTGACATAGGATAATGGGGAGTTGACCTAAATTCAAAGGTCTAGGGGGTTAACACCCCCTTTTTCCTAGGACCCTAACAACATAATACACATATGGACATAATCTTACTGAACATCCCACTCTATGACATCAATAGTTAGATTGAATCCCAAAAAAATGTGGCTTTTGTATTACTAATGTAAAGTTATTAGGTTTTATTATTTTATAATGATGCATTGATATTAATATAGAAAATAAAAGCACTGGATGCCATGTTTCCCCCATGATAGTAAAGGAAATTAAAACATTTCTTAGAAACTTGAGGCATACATAAATTCATATTGGAATTGGTTTATAATGCTCATCCTATTAATAACTTGTTAAAGAAATGCATCAATTTAAAATGGGATGAAATTTATGATACATATTTCAATGAGTTTAAGCAGTTCCTTATGCATCCTCCAACACTAAGGCCACTGAATCACAATAACACTTATCTTATACACCTCCAAAACTAATGTATTCTTAGGGGTGGTCCTAGGATAAAATGATAATAATTAAAGAGTATACCATTTACCATATCAATTGAATAATATTTAGGAACTATATATATCTATGGATAAAAATGTGGACATTTAATTTTCATGTGAGAAGCTAAGGTGTCACATGCTCTACCAAATAATATATATCATTATTCAAATAGAATATCTCTATCATTCATTATAAAATTCTTCTATCCCTAGTAACACATGATATGTGAAGTGGGGTCCAACAATGCAAGAAATTGACCTCCATGTTGTGACCCAAAAATCCAATAAAGCTTAGGTGATCATCAATCAACTTATTAAACCTTTATGTGCATCATTACACTATTAGGATATTATGGCTATTTCTTGTGACTCATATGATTTTATCCTATATCCATTATTGATAGTGTCGAGTATTGTTCAATACTTAGATTTCTATACTCATGAAAAAGAAGTTGATTCTTTTACAATCACACAAAGCTATTGATTTCTATTAGTCAAAATATAAATTAAGTGAAAAATATTATTTTCAGAGCAACATATAAGGAAATGGACCTTTATCCTAATATTGAGGCCCTATATTTTGATTTAGTGATAGTCAAACATGGGAAAATGATAAGGATATTCCTTTAAAGACCATATAGGTTTATTCTTCCTAGGGATTTTCACTTAAATTTTGTCTATACTAGCAACATAAGAGTATGAGGGATCTTACATTGGGACTCCTTGTGGCCTAATGCATGAATGTGAAATATTTCAAAGTCCCAAAATATTTATAAATTAAGGTCAATAAAGTAAATAATACTTGTAAATTTAACCACCTAATTCTTATCATCTAGTTATGTAGAATTTATGTAACTATTTCAAGTCAATTATTGTTTGTCACAATTACAAGGTAGGGTCTTGAGCTTCATCAGCTACTAAATTCATGCCTTATCAAAATATCAATCATATTAAGTTTATTATTAAGATTAATGACAAACCAACTATATCCTTAGTGGAGAAAAAAATTTGCATCATTATTTTAGACTCATAAATCCCCTAATATGATCCTTGGTATGAAAATATTTTTAAAATTTTATATAATCAAACCCATCCTATTGTTACTAATACATGACAAAGGGATCAACTTCATCACAGAGTTTTCAAAAATGTTGTTGTAGAAGTTATTTATTATATTATTTTTGGCAAAATCCTCATTTAGACATCTAACTGAGCCTTAGGCACCATAACCCTTGTATGATATCCATTTTAGACGCTATGGAGGTCATTTTAATGGTCATACCACTACTCTCAAGCTCTTATAAGTGGGTTATTTTTTATCATCCTAGAGTATGATGCTAATAAATATGTGGTAAAGTGTGAAAATTTGAAATTCTATAAGTACTAGATCCCTGCTTTAGTGAAGGCTCTTCTGATATAGTCCCCTCAACACTTTTTCACATGGGGCCTTAATCTTGTTGGTCCAATTTCTCTTATGTAATTCCATGGTCAGAAGTCTATATACCTTTGACAAATCAAACTAGTAAGACTATAGCTAATATTTTTACGAATCAAATTGCTTGTTGTTTTACTATTCATCCACTATTTTTTTAACAATAGAGAATATTTTACAAAAGATATGAAAGATCTCATAGATGAATTGCACATTCAAAATTGTTTCTTGAGGCCTTACTATCTTTAATAAAATGATCGAGTCTTCCAATAATCTCAGTCAACATACAAAAAAGGACAATAAAGAGACATAAAAATTGGTACTTAAAGTTATAATTCACATTGTGGGTGTATCCTACTAGTATTCTTACATCCATATTGGTCACTCTATTTTCTCTTTTATACGATACTAAACATATTTTTCTTTCAAAGATTGATATTTCATCTTTGCATATTTCTTTTTAAATTTGTTGGATCATGATAAAAATCATCAATACCATGAGACATGCCTTGTATGACTTAATACTTAGTTGAAAAGTGCCTTCATGATCTCTAGCATAATTAAGTCTATAAAAATCATGTTGCAAAGTAATACAACAAAAGAGTAAAATCACATTTTTGATGTTGGCTATCTTGTTCTAAAACCAGATAACATGCATGAAAATTGAGAAAGAAAATTTATTTTCAAATGGCTTAGGCTTTATAGCATCAAAGTAGTATATGGATTAGGTGTGGTGAAACTTCAAACCACGAATGAATTAGGTATATTAAAAGTAAAAACTACCAAGACAACACTCAATATACTACTTTGATGCTATAAAGCCTAAACCATCAAGTGCTTTTAGTCTTGGTAGATTTTACTTTTGCCTTAAAATTTTACTAAATTTGATTATAACACTTCGTTTTTATTGTTTATTTCTAAAACATGTTATTACCTTTTACTTTGCTATTTTTTTTAATTATTTATCTTTTAGCTTCTAACTTAAATGCATCTTATAATTGTAAATCTATTTTTAAAAGGTGGTGTTTGTGTTTCTTACCGATACACGTATTTCTATTGTTATTGGTTCATCACTATCTTATACTCTTTTTCTTGGTGTTGATTCTTGCACCAATCTCCTCTATTTTGGGGTTTTGGTTGTATTTCTTTTTAGTATATTAGCTTAGTCAATTAAGCCACTAAAGTAATCATTCAATAATATTTTAAAATATTAAAAAAGAAAATAAAGGTGGAATTTTATCCTGGGAAGCTTTAGATTCTTAAAGCTACCTCATTTAATTTTGGAAAGGTAATTATTTATTGCTTACTTTGATTTATATTTTTATTCATCTTTGACTTTTACATTGTGACTTTATCTTTTTATGTCTCTTAAATCTCGATAAAATGGTTAGTTTTTTACTTTTAAAAAATATTAACTCGACTAGAAATATGTTATATCTCCTTCCATAATAAAGGATGGCATGCTTATATTTATACTGTATATTGAAAATGGGAACAATATTCTATATATATGTTGGATCTTACAAATCTTTTTTTATCGTATATGGTTGATTTGCATACCAAGATTCCATTGTGATTGGTAATCATGCTTTTTATTTACTTTTTATTCATCTTTTATTTATTTATATTATTTAATTTTCATAAAAAAACTTCAATATATTATCTTTCACATGGCATCTTAGCAAGGACACCTAGCAACATTTTAAAACTAGCTATAAATTATATAATAAGCAAGCACACATGTGAATTAAGTTTCATTGGAATATCACAAGTATGCTCATTTCAATTATTTATTACATACAACAATGAAAATCAATCACATAGAGACACCACATACACTAAAAAAAACTCAGAACGTGGCTGAGACATAAATGGACGTAAATACCTTCTAAAGCAAGCAAATACTTCGTCATTCTAAAGTCGATAAAATTGTGATTCCCTAATTTAGGTAATAAGTCCTATTCCTCCACCTAACCTCACGAAAAGTTTTTGTATGTGGACCTAACCACGTCTATTATGAATTTTGTTTGTAATCCTTTGACTTTGATGCCTCGTTATTATAGATTTCTATTAGCTTCCATTCCATCATATGATTTATTCACCGACTTTTGCGAGTACACGTGAAGCATGTTATTTAGCATGTTACACAGTTCACGTGAAGCATGTTATTTAGCCTATGTTTTGGATTTATGTAGTCACGGCATTCCCCTACCTAAGAATGTTTAGGTGCTAAGTGGGATCCCTTTTTGAAGGCGGTAGTTGTGTTGTGTTTGTAATAATTACTTCCCTCTAAGCTTAGAAAAAAGATAATGGTATATTCTTTTCTGTTTTACTTAAATGACCCAGTCACGCAGTATATATGTTTTGTTAAAAAGTCCAGGGAAGATTCTAGAGTCAGGAATAATAACTTCTACGACAGACGGTTGTAAATATTTTAAATCTTCGATATTAATCTCATTAAACTTAAGTTTATAAATAATACAAAGTTTAAAACGCAGAACTTTGTATTATTTATTAAGTTTGATATTGTTACAAAATTAACTTTAAAACATTATTTCTATTTTGTGCAAAAAACCTCGTTTAAAATAATTATGGATTGCGTTTCCGTCCAAAAAAATAAAAAAATCTAATTTAAGTTATTTCCTCGTGGAGAAAGTACCGCCTTCCTTAAAACATTGGATTTTATTCTTATTTGTAGAAAGTTCATGCCTGCCTGGCAATATTAATAAAAACGTTTGTCAAAATAATGATTCGTCTATATGTATTAATTAATTATATTACGATTCTTAGTGGTTGAGCATTTCCCACAATAACAAAAGTGAAGCCGACATGCAATGTAATTTAATAGCCAATTTTGTTGTTATTATAATGCAAACAAGGATTATATTAACCTCTATAATTCTTAGAGTCTTTAGCACTTATGTTCCAACTAAAGATATTTAACATCTTATGTTCCAACTAAAAATTAAAAAAATATTTTTTAACAAATATTCAACTACAATTTGAAATGAAAGGAAAGATTTTAATAACGTCTGCGAGACCCAAATATAGTCTATGAGACCTCAAAGATTTTAAAGATTTTAATTTGAAAGGTCTATGCCTATAATCAGTGGTGCCCATCATTAATAGCAGTTGATTATGGAGGTCTTGATGGCTCAAATTTCCCTAGCCTTTTATGGTGATTTGAGGAGAGGCATATATGGATTGGCATGTTGTGGGGATCAGTGGGCCACCTGCATGTGCACACTTCATTAAAAATTCAAGACTATAAATTACAAGAGAAACGACATCCCAACGATGAGAATCGATCGAATCACAACCTGTCAAGACGCGGACTGGTCCAACTCAGCATCCCAACGGTCCATTTCACAGCTGGATTTTACCCCCACAGGGCGGCGGCATTGTCGTTAACTCGCACGCTAAAAGGCTGCAACGGCCTATTGGGTTTGCAGCCATACGCTGAGCGGAGTGCAGTTTTACCAGACTTTTGGTCCGCCTGGGTATATAAGGCATTGGAAATTGGATTCAAGGCAGGAAGGAAGAGAAGACGGTGGCCACTGGCATTTAATCATTGCGAGAGCAGGCAGATTCGTTGTTCCTTCGATGGATCATTGTCAGCAGGCGAAGGGCCAATCGTGGCTCTTGCTCTTCGTGTGTGGAGTTGTGCTACTGCTGCCGGTATTGTGTCAAGGCGCCTGCAACTTTCCTGCCATATTC
This sequence comes from Wollemia nobilis, assembly GCA_028583015.1. Taxonomy (NCBI): domain Eukaryota; kingdom Viridiplantae; phylum Streptophyta; class Pinopsida; order Araucariales; family Araucariaceae; genus Wollemia; species Wollemia nobilis. The sequence continues at coordinate 1,685,185 of JAQPPZ010001344.1, forward strand.
AATTTTGGGGACTCGAGCTCCGACACGGGCACCCTCCACTTCGTCTTTCCTTATAACATCGAGGCGGAGAATTCTCCCTACGGCCGCACCTTTTTTGGGCGCCCTGCTAATCGCTATAGCGACGGCAGAGTGTCCATAGACTTCTTTGGTATGTATGAATGACGTTCTGATTAAATCCAAGTCTGCTGTGGTGAGTCAAGGAGTATTTATTAATCGTTTTGTGGTGCAGCGTCGGCTCTGGGGATGCCGTTTCTGAGCCCTTATTCGCAGCCGGTGGGCACGAATTTCGCGCACGGGGCCAACTTTGCCGCGGCCGGTGCCACGGTGCAGGGCGTCAATTTCATTGTTCCGATTTCTCTAACCGTTCAGGTCAATCAGTTCCAGGTGTTCAAACAGCAGGTCCTGGCCACCATTCAGGAAAACGGTAAATATGGAATTGCAACTCTTGTTTACGTTGTTTATTGCTCTTGATATCTTGTCGCTTTGTTTATATTCTAACTGTTTATATTTTTTCTCACCCAGTTCCTATCAGTCTTCATCGATTGTAAATCTGAAAAGAGTAAATTAACTAAAGTAATGGCACCCAAGATAGGTCACTAGTCAGTAGGTTGCTGCAATCTTTTCTGTGTCATAGGGCAATTTTGCATCCAAGAACTGCCACTTAAATTAATGTCATTTTATTTGCTACATTCTGGCGTGCATTTGATCATAAAAACAGACATTTTCGATATTTATGTTGTCCTATCTACTGAAAATAATAATAATGATGTATATGCCAAAGACACACCAATCTGTAAATTTTTTTTTTTTTTTTTTAAATTTAAACACAGCTCCGCATCCGCCGCCTTTGTCTGAGACTTCGTTCCGCCTCAGCTCCTCTTCAGCGGCTCCTCCTCGGTTTGGCCAGTGGATGCAGTGGTGTGGCACGGCAGACCTACCACGTGTACGTTGACTGTGACCAATTGAACTACCCGTTCAGCGATGACCGCCGGCACAGTGACCTTTCTGGTAACGCAGTCTCGTCGCATACCAGAGGGCGCCGCAATCTATTTCTCAGGCTAAGGGCCCCTCAGACCCAGACTCCACCGAGCTCTAAGAAAAATTGTGTCTTATTGTGCCCACCACATATTGCCTGGGGCCAGTCCTTGATCAATTGCTTTCACTATAAAGACACAGACTGCATTAAATTTATGAAATATAAATATCTTAGATTAATTCGTATAAACCATATGAGCTTTAATTAGCTCTGCTTAGTGTGACAACATAACTGAATAATGTAATAATATATTTTTTCTAGTAGATCTTTGAATTGGGATTAATATAGTATTACCATAGATATCGGTGAGGGCAAGTTATCAAATGTTGTCTAAAAAGCAGCCTAACTCTTTTGTCCGCACCGAGTTTTTCTAAAATGAGTGCGGGGTTCTGGGCAGATGTGTTCTCGGAAATGCCGCAGCACTGCAGCACCGTGTGTCTGCTGACATCATTCAGAATTTCCCCAAATCCACACATCTCTCACAAAAAAATTAAGAGCAAAACATGACCAATTACGCGTTCAATCTGTCTGAACATCATTGTTTGTTGCTGCAGGTGATCAGGGCTATCTTCCTACAGCCGATGTATTCCAAAAAGCAATCTATATGCTCGATATCGGCGGCAACGATTTCAGCTACGGCTACAAGACCCAAAAGCTCACCCCGGCCCAAATCAGTCAGAACCTGCTTCCCAACATAGCCCGGGGCGTTGCAGGCGCCGTCCAGGTAAAAACCATAAAATAGCATGCCATCACCTTGTTTTTTCGTCAGAAAGCTAACTATGGTCAATATTTGAATGGGTCCAGAAGTTGTATAATGCGGGAGCCAGAACGATTCTGGTGAGGGACATAGGGCCTCAGGGGTGCCAGCCCTTCTGGCTCACGTCTTTCAATCATTCCTCCACCGACTTCGACAAGTACGGGTGCTCAACTTCTTACAACACTGCCGTGCGCTACTACAACAACCTGCTCAGGCGCCAACTCGCAGGCCTACGCGCCAAACTGAAGGGAGCCACCATCGTCTACGTCAACACATACGACATCGTCTACGACTTCTTCGCCAACCCCTCCAAATACGGTACTAACTAATCCCCCATGTCACGAGATCGATTCTCAACAGTGCTGGATATCGCCTTGTAAAACTGAGCGCAATCTTTTTGCAGGTTTCAAGGAGACCACGAAAGCGTGCTGTGGAGTGGGAGGAGGGAAATATAATTACATGAGCTCTCTGGAATGTGCAGCCACGGGCACCCTCAACGGCCAAACTGTGAAGGCCGATTCGTGCCCGGACCCGGCTTCGTATATCAACTGGGACGGAGTCCATTGGACCGATGAGGCCAACAGACTTATCATCAAGACAATTCTTGAAGGCAATCACTTTGAGCCCGCGTTTTCCATCGAAAGCCAGTGTGATCTTAAATCGCTTTGATTGCCACTGAATTCAATGCACATTTTTCTGCAATAAAAAGTATTTGCTATGCAGATGTCTTAAGCTGTTCCAATCTCGTACCATAGAGAGCTAATAAAGAGAGCTGTTAAAGTAGGGTAGAATAGCTTTTAAGTCTACTAGGTCATAGGTCCGATATAAGACCTTGACCTCATTTATTTTTCATGTGTTTATCTATTGAATTTGATTTAAGCCTTTAAGGCGGTCCAAAGTTGAGTTGTACTTGTACTGCAGTTAAATATTTTGCTGCGGGTCCAGATAACTCTGTACAAGTGTAACATACGATGATCGAAATTGTAGATGGTAAATCTGTGTGTAATGTTTAATGAGATATTGATGTGGGTAAATCATTGTACCTCCAAGTTAGAACAGGATCCTTTTGCGTTGAACTTTGTAGTAGATACGTCTAATAGAGAATGAAAATGTTTAAGGAAGTGATTGACATTAATAAGTGTCTACATTCATGGATTCTTCGCTTGCATGTGATCCGAATGACTGAATCTCTGAAGTATTTCTCCTTCCGTCACGTGAAATGGAACAAGGAAACATTTGGCACGCTTTTCGAGAGAGAATTGGGATTTGAAAGTTTTACAAACGAGAATCTCGAGCTGTGCTTGATCTCCGAGTCCATTTAATTTACTTTTCCTCACAACTCACAATGTAACGAGTAATAATGCAATGGTTGAATTTTGAACACATCGATTGGAAATGATGGTTCCTGTTTCCTTCTTTTCTGTTTAATCATTTTAATGTTAAAGAATATATCCCTTTACTACATATAAGATCTTATTTTTTAGTTTTATATTTTGGGTCTAACATTCAAAAGGCTGGAGGGGGGACATGTAGTCAACAAAAAGCACGATATAATCAAAATGGTATTTATTTTCAAGGGTTAGTGGATTGTAATATTTTGGACACTTATCAAGAGGAGATCTAGGTTCAAACCTTAGGAGCATGTTCAATAAGGGTAAAGGTAGTAGTTTGACTTGAGTTCGTTGAGTGCGCGTCAATTTGGTGACGATGGTATCAACCCTTAGCCATTATGGGTCTCTTTCACTTCATGCCATGTTTACCGAGGAGAGGTAGGGGTTATAGAGCCAACTTCAATGATTTGACCTATGTTCGGAGAAAAAAACCTCGAGAAAAATGTCCTCATGCCCAGTTGTTAAAGATGAAAGGATGTTACTGATTCTCCTGATATTAAAAAAATAAAAAATCAAAATGGTATCGATATTTTGTATTACACATTATTACAACTAGGATTATGCATAAGGGGTAGGTCTGAAAATGTATTTATAATAATGGGATGAATCATTTTCAAAACCAAGGCGAATATGGTTCAAAGTTATGGAGAGGACATGGTGAATTGATTTTTTTCACAAAAAAATATAAAAAGATGGTGATTTTATCAAAAAAAAAATTAAATGTACCATAAAAGACTACCAACGGAAGCCTACCAACACCATGTTTCGAGACACCTAAAGAGAACCTATCGACACCAGACACGAGATGCTTGAGGAGAGCCTATCGATAACAAAACCATATCCTTCTCTGTTAAACCGTCTGACATCCATAGACTAATAGCCCTTTCATATAAAAATTGTGAACCTGGCTCATCAAAATCCACTCTAACTGAAGACAAAAAAATATATCTGGAGACTCAATACAATCTCTCATCGATTGTGTTACAAGGTAAGTCTTTGAAATTGCAATTTTCCTCTTCTTTGCATAATTTCCAAACGTAATTATTAATTGTGTTATAATCGTTTTGCAGTGCAATCAAATCCATCCAAAAGGGACCTCAATTTTTCGTCTGTTAACCACAACTTCCTTTGCGTGATCATTGAGTTATTCTAGGTGTGTATTATTTTGTAAGGGAGAACAACAAACATTCCTTTCTGGGATTTAGCGTATATTGTGTATTGTCTTGGAAAAAATAGATTTGACTGGTTCTCATATATTTCCAATAGAATCACAAATCAACTTCACCACGCGCGCACAAATATTGTTGCCTCTCCTGTCATTGTTTCTACTACAAATTATTTGATTGTTTTTTATGAAGCATTGTATAATGTAAGCAATGCTCCGATCCCCACCACACTCCACCCAAAATTGAAGTCAAGTGGCTTACCCACTGAAGAGGTGTAGGTAAAATTCTTTTTTTACATTCAAATTTACAATAAATTTATTTTTGTTATATTATAGTGTTTATGTTTTTAATTTTTAAATTTACACTTCAATGCAGAAAAGAGCAACCTCATCTTTGAACAGAAGAGAGGTTACAATTAGATGAATATTCCTAGAGGCTAGTGGAGATTCTAAGACAGTGTCACCACAACCTCCACTTACAAGATTTGCGAAACGCATTAGGTCTTCTGCATCTCCTCTTATTCATGCAACCACTTCTTTGATTACACGTCAAGAGCTCATCGATGTTGAGGAAGTCAGCTAACCCATTATAGGTAATGTTACTCTTTCTACCATTGGGATGTGTAATTTATTTCTTTTTACTTAATTTTAGTTGTCTTTATCTAATGTTTTTTAAATGTATTCAAGGCAACATCCCAAACATACTTCAGAATCGACCCAATCAGAATATGAGGCCAAAATGCCATATAGTATGGGGAATTATAGCTAATTAATCACTAAAGTCCTTAACGATGTCATCAAATATTTTCTAGTTAATTTTATTCTAATTTTTGTAGGGTCAACTCAACCTCATCAAAGATAGTGAATGATGTCACCTCCGTCACGATCACCTCTACATCGACAACAATGCACAAAACCTTCTTAAAAATTGACCAAATCAAGGCAAGAGACTGGATCAACATATGGTTTGTGTAATTAAAGTTATTTTTTCCTATCTTTTTATTACAATATTTTTAAAAATATTTATTCTATTTTTTAATTGGGCCTTAGGTCTAACGTAATGGTTAGTACAACAAAGGATGCCACCACCGCCTCCACAATGACAACAATTGATGAGGGGTCAATAACAAATGCATGGAAATTAATTATTTTTTGCAAGGAGTTCAAGAGGAGGCCATACACAAACCTTTTCAAACATTTCAAATTTTTTAGTGGGAAATATTTCCACTATTATGCGTGAGTTTCCTGAGTTGGTTAATCCTCCTTTGGATCAAGATTATCGTTTACAAGGTTTTCTTGCTAAGAGTTTTAAAGCTTATGATGTGCTTCCAACTGACGCATTGTAAACTGAAGGAAGAGTAACCACTGCTCACAGCTCCTCTTCCCTTCATCAAATTGGTGAACTTGCTCCTCTTACTAAGGATGAAAATGAACTTTTCATAATCTATTTTATTAGTAGATAATGTGGAAGCCACAATAAATGATGGTGTGCTTTCAGATATTGCAGAATTGAGATAGTGGAAGTATCAGACAAAAATTCTAATCAAAGAAATTAATGCCTGATACAAAAAATTTTCAAGAAGAGAGAATATGTTTTCATTGGTTCAACAACCTAAAAAGCTTGATGCTTTATTACATCAAGCAACATCAAGAAATGTAAAGGCCACTAATGTTTACAATGATGAAATTCTAGATATACTTTTGAATAGTGTTGTGGTTGCTCCACAACGTACCCCAAAATTGGGGACCCACCTTTTTTTGCATGTGTTCCAAGAAGACCGAAGTGGCCCATATGCTAAAGCTCAAAGAAAAAGCAAAACACCGCAAGGAGAAGAAGTGTCGCGATATCGCGACATGTTGCATTTTCACGGCCAAACAGGAAAAAGTGTCGCGATATCGCGACATGTTGCGTTTTCGCGGCCAAACGAGAAAAAGTGTCACAATATCGCGACATGTTGCTTTGTCGCGGTTAGAGGAGAAAAAGTGTCACGATATCGCGACATGTTGCATTGTCGCGACCAAAAGAGAAAAAGTGTCACGATATCGCGACATGTTGCTTGGTCACGGTCAGAGGAGAAAAAGTGTCGCGATATCGCGACATGTTGCATTTTCGCGATTCAAAGCAAAGAGAGAGAGAAGAAAGAAAAAGTGTCGCGATATCGCGACATGTTGCATTTTCACGACCAAACGAGAAAAGAAAGAACAAGAAAGAAAAGTGTCGCAATATCGCGACATGTTGCATTTTCGCGACCAAACAAGACAAGAAAGAATAAGAAAGAAAAGTGTCGCGATATCGCGACATGTTGCATCGTCGCGGCCAAAAGAGAAAAAGTGTCACGATATCGCGACATGTTGCGTTTTCGCGACCAAACAGGAAAAAGTGTCGCGATATCGCGACATGTTGCGTTTTCGCGGCCAAAAGAGAAAAAGTGTCGCGATATCGCGACATGTTGCATTTTCGCGGCCAAAAGGGAAAAAGTGTCGCGATATCGCGACATGTTGCATTTTCGCGGCCAAAAGGGAAAAATTATCGCGACATGTTGCACTGTCGCGGCCAAAAGGGAAAAAGTGTCACGATATCGCGACATGTTGCATTTTCGCGGCCAAATGAGAAGAGAAAGAGCTAGAAAGAAAAGTGTCGCGATATCGCGACATGTTACATTTTCACGGCTAAAAGCAACAAAAGAGAGCAAGGAGGCAAAAGTGTCGCGATATCGTGACATGTTCCATTTTTGCCAAGGTAACGAACCTGCATAGTGACGTGGACATAAGGACAAAATCCAATGAATAAGACAAAGCGTTACATGAGGAATCTTTAATGATTTGAAATCATTTAAGATGGTCGTTACACACGAAGGGAAACGAACGCAAGCCCATGTGGAGAAAACGCAGCGAAGGGCCACAAAATGGAAACCAAAGCACACGCATACAGGGGAAGGTGAAACGAACAGTTAGGGAAGGTGAAACGAGCAGCCATCGAAAAACGAAACGAACCGTCATGGAAGGAGAAATAATTTTTTTTCAGAAGTTTAAATACGCCATTCAAAGAGGCCAAAAGGGTTCGAAAACTACTACGAGCAGAGTTGCAGACTTGAAGGCAAGAGGGCCATTCTGGACCTGTTTGAGTCGTTTTTCTTCCATGTACTGGTTTGCGAAAACCAGAAATTTCTGTTATTGTAAAATGACAAATTTTGAATACAGAAATTTCAGAAAGTTGCATCTTATGGACAAGAAAGGAGGAGTCATTTTCTGCATGCTAGATTAAATGTCTATCTTTCCCCTTTTCAGATTTTAGACTTGTAAATGGAGTTTATGCAAGTTTTCTTGGTTGCTTTATGCGAATGTTTAAATCTGAAAAACCTCATTTAAAACCCTAGGAGCCAGCACTTAGCTTATCCGGATTGTGCTTGTTTGACAGGTCCAATAGGTTAGGTTGCATGCATGAAAACCTCATATCTTCGGTTTTGTCGAAATAGGATAGCATCATACTGAATGCGTTTTATTTTCAGTTTTATGCATTTCATTTTCATTTTCTGCATTTTATTTTTTCCAAAAATTTTCACTTATTTTAAATTTTCAGACATTAAAATAAACATTTAAAAATTTTCAAAATCCAAAAAAACAATGAACAATCACTAAAGTTTCATGGTGAAATAAACCAACATTGCCCCTTGTTTACGTTTCTTGCAATCACTAAGGTGTTCCAAGCATTTAAATTGAATATCTTTATTTGAGATTACTAATACACATATGCAAATGCTAATACAGCAAAGACCTTGGAGAAGTTGTTTGTTTAACTTCTTTGCAAGAGGGGATTTGGAACCCAAATCCTAAAGGAGAGTGTACTTTCACAACTGGGTGAAAATACCACTCAACAAATAGGTTGGAGAATCTGAATGTTGAAGCTCAAACTTATTTCAGTAAATGGCCAATTGTTAAGAAAAAAGTTAAAGTGACAAATCCTACCAAAGTGGTTGCAGAGGTAAGTTATATTTTTTTAACACATTTAGACCTTTATTGACTAACATATTTTAAATTTTCTATTGTGCAGTCCAATTTTGAGAATGTGAAGAATTAGGTGGAAAGTATGAAGGTGTTTTTGGCCATGACAAAACATAGTCTACAACATGCTATCGACTTCGAAGAACATAATATGGATTTAGATATTTTGTTCAAGGAACATGAGAAAGAAATACCTTTGAAAGAAGATCCAACTATAGAGGAGAGGGCATTGATAGATAGTTTGAAGACTGGTGAGGCGAACCTAAGGAGAGCTAGCGCCCTATAAGGACAAACTTCTAGAGCAGGGGGATGAGAAAGGTCTACCTCAACCTACATTAGAGGCATCATCTAGGCAAGGGCATGAGGGAAAGTAGTCGGATCCTTCAATTGGGCGAACTCCTAAGTCGGGTCTTGGAATATAATAGTATCAAAGTAGATGCACAATTCACTAGTTTTGTAATGAAAATCTATTCAAAATAAATAAAAAGTTTTTTTCGTGTATATGTGTGATATTTTTGTATGATTGTTTTGTTTTATTATGTAAAGATTTACAATGTTTGCTATTGCAACTATGAAAATAGGTATTGCAATTTAAATTATTCATTTGCTTGTTGTTATTTAAAAAAGTGTTGATTGAATCCCCATGAGTGTGGTCTACCAGCAAGGATGCCACTTGCATTATCGGTGATGTGACCCGGGTTCAATCTCCATGTTGGATGTGTATAAGAAGTATTTACTCAAAAAAAGGTGTTGATTGAATAAGATCTAATTTTTTTTTATATTAAATGTAGTGCTAAAGGATTCTTTCAATTCAACACAAATGTACCATTAAAAAGTTTAAGTTTTACTTTATTATCAATAAACCATCAAATGTTTAAAATACTCAATAAAACAAAACATAGCTATAATATAAAACATATAATTTTGTGAACAAAAAGTATGATATAAAATTAAAAATTCCTTACAAATATGATATATTATTTGAAAAGCACGCACTCAAAGAATTCAAATCAGATTATCACCTTTGCAAACATCCTACACCAAAGTTTGAACCTAATCAAACTACTACCTTTACAAACAGGCTACCCCAAAGTTTGAACCTAAGAATCTTATTAATAAGTGCTTGGCTCACCAAGAAACACTTACCAATCCACTACTTATAAGAAACTTCAATAATTAAATTTGATATTGTTACAAAATTAACTTTAAAACATATAATTTATATATATTTTGTGCAAAAACCTCGTTTAAAATGAAAAAAAAAATCTAATTTAAACTATTTCCTCGTGGAGAAAGTACCAACTTCCTTATAACGTGGGATATTATCATTATTGTAGAATTTTCATGCCTGACAATATTAATGAAAACGATTGTCAAAATAATGGTTCATCTATATATAACGGCTCTTATTTTCGTGGTTGAACATTTCTCCACTATAAACTATAGCGGGAGTGAAGCCGACATACAATGTAATTTAATAGCCAATTTTGTAGTTATCAGTAGACAATGTAAACAAAGATGATATTAACCTTTATAGCTTTTATAATCTTTAGTATTTTAAGTGAAAATAAAGTTAAAAAATAACCTTAACTAAAGTTAAAAAGTAATTAACTAAAAATAAAAAAAATAATCTTTAGTATCTTAAATAAAGGTAAAGTTAAAAAAACTCTAACTTCAAAAAAAAAACATCCTCTGACTTCTAGAGCAGGGAAGTGATTTGAACACTTGTTTTGTTCTATAATCTATGGTGACCATCATTTATAGCAGTTGATTATGCAGGTCCTGATGGCTCAAATTTCCCTAGCCTTTTATGGTGATTTGAGGAGAGGAATATATGGATTGGCATGTTGTGGGGCTCAGTGGGCCACCTGCATGTGCCTAGGCAAGGCAACATTTTGGACGACAGCCTGAATGTGATTCATGGCCTCACTTTATTAAAAAATCAAGACCACAGAGAAAGAGAAAGGACATACATTCAGGCTGAGGATCGATGGATTGGCACAAAGACTACGATGGATGAGGATCGATCGAATCACATACAATAACCTCTTTTTACTCCAACCTGTCAGACGCTGACAGACTGTTCCAAGTGAGCATTCCTCACGGTCCTTTTCACAGCTGAATTTTAGCCCCACAGAACGGCGGCCGTCTGCCAATTTCGCCGGAGAGGCATTGTCATTAACTCGCACGTTAAAGGGCTGCAACGGCCTGTAGGCAGTAGGGTTTTGCAGCCTTACGCTGAGGGGAGTGCAGTTCTACCGGACTTTCGGTCCGCCTGGGTGTATAAGGCATTGGAAATTGGACTCATTACGGGAGGGAAGAGAAGACTGTGGGCACTGGCATTTAACCATTGCGGGGCGCAGGCGGATTCGTTCGTTGTTCCTTTGATGGATCGTTGTCACCGGGCGGAGGGCCGATCGTGGCTCTTGCTCTTCGTGTGTGGCGTTGTGCTACTGCTGCCGGTACTGTGTAAAGGCGCCTGCAACTTTCCTGCCATATTCAATTTTGGGGACTCGAACTCCGACACGGGCACCCTCCACTTCGTCTTTCCTTATAACATCGAGGCGGAGAATCCTCCCTACGGCCGCACCTTCTTTCGGCGCCCCGCTAATCGCTATAGCGACGGCAGAGTGTCAATAGACTTCTTTGGTATGTATGAATGGCGTTCGGATTAAATCAAGTCTACTGTGGCGAGTCAAGGAGTATGTATTAATGATTTTGTGGTACAGCGTCGGCTCTGGGGTTGCCGTTTCTGAGCCCTTATTCGCAGTCGGTGGGCTCGAATTTCGCGCACGGGGCCAACTTTGCTGCGGCCGGTGCCACGGTGCAGGGCGTCAATTTCATTGTTCCGATTTCTCTAACCGTTCAGGTCAATCAATTCCAGGTGTTCAAGCAGCAGGTCCTGGCCACCATTCAGGAACGCGGTAAATATGGGATTGCAACTCTTGTTTACGCTGTTTATTGTTCTTGATATCTTGTTCCATTATTTATATCCTTAACTCTTTATATTGTTTTCCACATGTTCCTATCAGTCTTCATCGATTATATATATGTATGCACCGCTGTTAATACATTTTACAGTGTCATTTTGCTATCCTACCTTCTCAAACTAATAGCTTTGAATTTTTGCTTGTGGGGATAGAAAGAGCACCCAGTAGGGTTAAATTATTTTTATGCAGTCTGACTGTGACTGTGACTTGAACCTAGTATTATTTTGAGCTTACTTTTAAAACCATTTATTCCTTTCTGTTATAAAGCTGATCTCAGTAAATATTGTTAAAATGATTGAACTGGTTTGTAAATCTGAAAAGAGTTAAATAACTACAAGTAAAAGCCCCCTAGATAGATCACTAGTCAGTAGGTTGCTGCAATTTTTTCTTGTTATGTGTTCTTTTCTGTGTCATTGTCAAATATTATTAGACACTGGGCAATAGGGCATCCAAGGACTACCACTTAAATTAATGTCATTTTATTTGCTACGTTCTGGCGTGCGATTATAAAAACAAACATTTTCGATATTTATGTTGTCCCCTGTACTGAAAATAATAACGATGTATATGCCAAAGACACTTCACTCGGCTTTGGCTTTTCCATATAGACGTATTTTCTAATCTAATTATTATGATTTTCGGTTTAAAGCGACTATCGTCAACATTTTTTTCAAAGATGAGCAGAGGATTTTGATCGAGACCATCGTGGGGCTCTTGCCCAAGAACAGCAAGTCTGTTCCTTTTCTCTGCGGACTCCTCAGATCTGTGATTTTTTTTTGTTTGTTTTGTTTTAAAGACAGCTCCGCATCCGCCGCGTTTATCTGAGACTTCATTCCGCCTCAGCTCCTCTCCGGCGGCTCCTCCTCAGTTTGGCCAGTGGATGCAGTGGCGCGGCACGGCAGATCTACCACGTGCACGTTGACTGTGAACTGCTGTGATATTCGCAAATTGCACGCAGACTACAGATTTGCCGATATAAAAAATTTGCGGATTCGCCGGATTTTATTTTTAACTTTTTTACCCTCGGGTTTTTCAACTGTGGGAAATTGAACTACCCCGTTCAGCGATGACCTCCGGCACAGTGACCTTTCTGGTAACGCATTCTCCTCGGAAATACGTCGCATAGTAGGCTGTCTTTCCTGCAGAGGGCGCCGCAATCTATTTAGGCGAAGGGCCCTCAATCATAGACCCGGACTCCACCAAGCTCTAAGAAAGAACTGTACGAAGTCTTCGAAACTCTCTTTTTTTCTGCATCACTCAGAGATATGCTGTCCTCCACATATTGCTTGGGGGCAGTCCTTGATCAATTGCTCTGGTACCACTACTGGTATTAAAAACACAGACTGCATTAAATTAATCAAATATATAGAATTTGTAACAATCATATCTTAGATTAATTCCAATGATTAAAACCAAATGATACTGCCTACCATACCATATGTGAGCTTTAATTAGCTCAGCTCAGTGTTACAACAACATAACCGAATAATGTAATAATATATATCTTCTAATAGATCTTGAATTGGGATTAATATAGTATTACCACAGAATATAGATCTTGAATTGGGATTAATATAGTATTACCACAGATATCGGTGAGGGCAAGTTATCAGTTGTTGTCTTAAAAACAGCATGTCGGCCTGACTCTTTTGCCTGCACCGAGTTTTTCCAAACTGGGTGGGTTGAGGTTCTACCACAGATATGTTATCGGAAATGCCGCAACAGTGCAGCACATGGTGTGGCTGCAGACATCATTCAGAATTTCCCCATCCACACATCTCTCACAAAAAATAAAGAGCAAAACATGACCCATTACGCGTTCAATCTGAATATCATTGTTTGTTGCTGCAGGTGATCAGGGCTATCTTCCCACAGAAAATGTATTCCATAAAGCAATCTATATGCTCGAAATCGGCGGCAACGATATCAGCTACGGCTACAAGACCAAAAAGCTCACCCCGGCCCAGATCAGTCAGAAAATGCTTCCCACCATAGCCAGGGGCGTTGCAGCCGCCGTCCAGGTAAAAACCATAAAATGCCATGCCATCACCTTGTATTCTCGTCAGACAGCTAACTATGGTCAATATTTGAATGTGTCCAGAAGTTGTATAATGCGGGAGCCAGAACGATTCTGGTGAGGGACATAGCGCCTCAGGGGTGCCAGCCCTTCTGGCTCACGGTTTTTTCCCATTCCTCCACCGACTTCGACAGGAACGGGTGCTCAATTTCTTACAACTCTGCCGTGCGCTACTACAACAACCTGCTCAGGCGCCAACTCGCAGCCCTACGCGCCAAACTGAAGGGAGCCACCATCGTCTACGTCAACACATACGACATTGTCTACGACTTCTTCGCCAACCCCTCCAAATACGGTACTAACTAATCCCCCAAGTCACGAGATCGATTCTCAACAGTGCTGGATATCGCCTTGTATAACTGTGAGCAATCTTTTTGCAGGTTTCAAGCAGACCACGAGAGCGTGCTGTGGAGTGGGAGGAGGGAAATATAATTACATGAACTCTCTGGAATGTGCAGCGACGGGCACCCTCAACGGCCGAACTGTGAAGGCCGGTTCGTGCCCGGACCCGGCTTCGTATATCAACTGGGACGGAGTACATTGGACCGATCAGGCTAACAGACTTCTCACCAAGGCAATTCTTGAAGGCAATCACTTTGAACCCGCGTTTTCCATTGCAAGCCTGTGTGATCTTAAACCGCTTTGATCGCCACTGAATTCAATGCAGATTCCTTAAGCTCTTCCAATCTCCTACGGTAGAAAGCTAATAAAGAGAGCTGTTAAAAGTAAGGTAGAATAGTTTTTAAGTCTAGTAGGTCATAAGTTTATCTATCATATAGGACCTTGAGCTCGTTTGTCTATCATATGTTTATCTATTGAATTTGATTTAAACCTTCAAGGCGGTCCAAAGTTGTACTTGTACTGTAGTTAAATGCTGCTGCGGGTCCAGATAACTCTGTACAACTGTAACATACGATGATCGATTTTTAAATCTGTGTGTACCGTTTGATGAGATATTGAAGTGGGTAAATCATTGTACCTCAAGTTGAACTTTGTGGTAGACATCCGAAGGGTCATCGTCTAATAGTGAATGAAAATGTTTAAAGAAGTGATTGCCATTGATAACTTTGTCTGCATTCAATGATTCTTCGCTTGCTTGTGATCCGAATGACTGAATCTCTCAACTATTTCTCCTTCCGTCACGTGAAACGGAACAAGGAAACATTTGGCACGGTTTTTGAGGGAGAATTGGGATTTGAAAGTTTTACAAACGAGAATCTCGAGCTGTGCTTGATCTCCGAGTCCATTTAATTTACTTTTCCTTACAACTCACACTGTAATGTAACGTGTAATGACGCAATAATTAAATTTTGAACACATCGATTGTTAATGATGGTTCTTGTTTCCTTGTTTTCTGTCTAATCATTTTAATGTGAAAGAATATATCTCTTTACTACATATAAGACATTAGTTTTTATTTTTATATTTTGAGTCTGACATTCAAAAGGCCGGAGGAGGAGAAATGTAGGCAACAAAGAGCACGATATAATCAAAATGGTATCGATATTTTATATTACACATTATTACACCTCCTAATTAGTGGGGGTCAAAATTTTATGGAAAAATAATTTAAATTGTATAAAATGTTCGTTAAAAGTGAGTAGGCCGGTAGGCATTGGGCAAGGACAAATAGGATGACGTAGACTATGAAGTGGAAGTTCAATGCATTCATGTCAAAAGAAGGGACTGAAGGAATAAGTACACATGTTCCTATTCTACTTCCTACTTTCAAACGCATCCTATTGTTACTAATACATGCCAAAGGCAAAAACAAAAAATAAGTCACATCGATTTTTCTACTTTGTCCACTTCAAGAATAAAACAAAGCACAATCATAATGCTTTATCACATCAATTTTTTTTACTTTCCCAGCATAACCGCAATAATAAATTACACGACACTGGTTAGGAAAGAAGCTAAAATAATACCCTTAAATCTCACGGACATTACACTGGTTAGGAGAGAAGCTATAACAGAAAAATTTCCCGTAGTACCCCAGGACATTGGGAATGGTCAAAATTTAAATAAGTGTGCGTAATACCCCCAGGTTAAGAGTTCACGATTTTTTTGTGTACATAATACCATAATACTTCCCTTCCCTCTTAATCTCTTATATAATGAGAGGTGATTCTTGACCTTCTAGAACTTCCATCTTTGATTTTTCATCTTCTTATTCTATGAACTCATGTGCACATGATAACATGTACATTTACATTATCAAGTACTTTGCACACTTGTGCATTTATTACATTACATTAAGTAAATATTAAAACTTTAATTTAAAACAAACTCCTAATCTAAGCATGTATCCATGGTGGTACATTAGCATGTATCAAATAATGTAATATATTCCAACACATACTTCTTGTTCTTCCAATTGTATGGTTTCTCAAAAGAAGCATTTAAACTCCTAGTGTTCATTCCAAACTATCTTTGCAATAGAAGTGGTGTGAAAATTAGAACTAATTGACAAAAAATTGGGAAAGGTCAAAAGAAAGCAAGCTTAATCTTGCTTGACCAAGATTATAATTACTTGGTCATCACTCCACTAGTAGGGGTTTTTGTGAAAGACACTGGCTAGAAATTGAAGAAGTACGACTTCGTCGTAATTAGAGATAGATGGGCCTATGACCTTGAAATCAAATTCATAGGCATTTTTCTCAAGAAGAACCTATAGACCCTATACATCTATCACAATAGGTCCACACTCCATAAGAAAATAAACTTGAGCAAAGAAATAGAGAAAAAGTTTCACAAGAAGGATGCTTAGGAAGAACATATTAGTGCCCTTAAGGAACAATCCTTTCCTCGGTTTCACTTCTACCTAAAAATCCTAGCCAAAAAAGGCAAGAGAACCTGTCTCAATTATGACCCTAACACTTACATCAATCATCAAATCATAAAATTGTTAATGTTTCATAATCACAATTGGAGCTTGGAGAAGATGACTGCCTACATAAGGATGCAACATGAGATAAAGAATCCTAAACTGAAGACCAAACCATGACTAATGAAAGGGAATTTTAATGAATTATTATTGCTAATCTAGAATGATAAACACCCACATGAGGTGGAGATGATTATAAATCCAGAATAATAAAAAACATAATAAACTCCCCTCTAGGTTTTGGCTATCCTAGAAACAATATTTGCTATCACGAAGGAGGCAAAAAATGGTGGTAGAAGAAGCCTATGCTAGAGGCTAATTAGAAGAGTTAAGACCCTTTAAAGTTACCACAAAATGGAGGTAAGAAATGCATATGTAGAGTCTCATTAGAAGCATAAGTAAAGGGATAACTAGAGGTATTGGATTAGAAATGGTTAGGTATAGGGATAACTAGAGGTATTGGATTAGAAATGGTAAGGAGAAAACATCATCGACAACAGTGCCTTAGAAATTTTGACCAATGAAGAAATGACACACATGTAAGCTATAATTTCTAAAATGAGAAAAGCAATCACAACCTTTCCATCATTTCCTCTTCTATTATATGTTCTATGGTATTTATTCTCTCTTCCTCCATTTCTTAGCTCTCATCTTCCTCTACTCCTATTTCTTCTATCACACCATCACTTTCATGTCCACCACCATCAATTGTTGCTTGAACATATGAAAGCATCATTGACACATGCTCTAACATAACAAAATATATTGACCATGGGAGTTCACACTAGGAGTGAAAATACACCTAATTAGTATCAACACATACCATATACTTGAGAGCTACAAAATACCTTCCCATATTTTATTGACCATGACTCACTTGCCAAAGTAGATAGTTTTCATAACCCAACAACCTAGTATGGATACAATTGAAGAGTACCTATAAAAAGCGTAATAGACTATTAGTCAAATACCATAGGTGACTTCATTTCTTAGGAGGAAACACCAGTCCTCAGGATGCAGGTCATAGATAGAGGAAAAATGATCTTATTTATAAATTTTGAACTAATTGATCCTAACCACCCTACTATAGCCTCTTATGACTATATGACTAGATTATCCATCTTGAATATGTAAGGTAGGGCACGCTACACTAATTAAATTTTTCAAACATGCAAATGTAACTATGTTCTATAATAATTAAGGTTGGATGGTACGAACAAAATGTATGCTGATAAAAATCAAGAACTCACCTTGTGTAATGAACACCCCGTCCCTCTACTACACTTCTCTATTATTTTGCATGTATTGTTTGTGGTTGATTTGAAAGTAATTGCAAATTGATAACAAACAATAGTTGGAAACAAGAAATTTTTTTATTTTAATTCATGATAACTGAAAATAGATACAATTTTGCATATTTTCCTAACCTGATTACAAACACCAGCAAATCTGATACAAAAAGCAAGTATGAAAATGTCTCATTTGCTACGATTTTCCTTCTTCATTCATCTCAATGGTCCTTCAATGAGTGCAAATTTCAAACTGAGGTTGGCTACTCCACATGCAAGTCTGAACCCAACCAATACTACTTTCAAAAGACTGTTGCTAATTAAATCTGCTAACCATCTAAACTGTATAACCTGCAAATCTGTACGACAACCCTTAGAAATTCAATATTCTTTCAAAATCAACATAGGAATGCTTAAAAAGGGGCGCTTGGCAAAGGCAAATTTAACTGTAAATACCCACAATGAAACCCTCACCAAATTCATAGAATATGAACAAAAAATGGTACGACTGACCTGCTTTTTTCCCTCAAACTTCAACAACTTCAAAATGGATTGAGACCCCATTTATTACCATTGAAATAATGAAACCCAGAAGCTCTGATCTTCAATCTAGTTGATTTAAGTCATAGGAAAAACCTGATCTACCATTGTTATGTTTTGATACCACTAAAATGTACACCCTGATCTAACAAACAAATTGCACACTGGTATGATCTGTTCTATTTCAATTTACTTTCTGATATGTTTTTTTTTTATTTCTGAGGGTTTAATGTCGGTTTTGTTCATGTTTCATATTGAGGGTTTGTAAAGATAAATGGATTGAAAATAGAATATAAAAACACAAGAATTAAATAATACTAATAGAAACTAATTTTTTATTTATTCTGACTTGAAATCAGCAAATTACAAAATTTGTTCGTGGCTCTAGGTGTGCCTTGATGATAAGTTGAAATAGTGAATCACTAATATCTTCATCTTCTAGTGTTCGAATCACGTGTCGTCTGATGCTAACTGCTCCTAGAGGCTAGGTGCACCTTTTTCAACTAATAAACTACAGGTTGAAACCCCCAAAAATTTTGGCATGCTTCCAAATGCACTTATATGGCCTGATATGCAAATCACTAAAACCCTTCAAATTTGTGAAATCTGACTCCTTCCCAGGTGGAATATGGCCAAAATACGAAGATCTAGATGCTCCGTTTCTCAATCTAGAAAACTTTAATTTTTGGCAAACCCTTGTCTGCCTCGTGAATGCTCATATGAACTCTCTAAAGCGAAAGCTCCAATCCCGATAAGCTAGAGGTGATATCTCACACCTGAAACTGACAAATTCCTACTGAGATAACTCCCAATAAGCCCTGTGATCTTCTGATGAAAATCCCTGCGAAAAGCTCCATAAAAAAATAATATCTTCCATATCTCCCAAATGAGGCCCAACTCCAAAATATAAAGGTGCAATTAGGGTTTGGGTGCCCTAATTAGTGTTGCACATACTTTATATATATATATATATATATATATATATATATATATATATATATATATATATATATATATATATATATATTAATATCTTTAATTTATGTCCCTTTACATCATAAAGAGGGCCACGTCCCCCCCCCCCCCCCCTTGGCCTAAGCATACCACTTTAAGTTGTTTTTTAAGTTATAACTTAATGTTATACCATTATATTATAAAGTGACCCCTTTCACGTCCATAAAGTGATTTCATAATATAAAGTCATTAAATAATAAATCATTTTAATGGAATATAACTTCACCCATTAAAATGCTGGACCTCTACTCCTCAAAGCAACAATCCATGACTGGTTTCGGATACCCATTTTGTCGAAGAATAATACTGTGTTGAAGTCATCATCTGAAACCCTAAAAATAGACACTACTAAAAATAGCAAGTCCAGTCAAATGATCTCCAAATAAGCCCAAACGATTGACAAACATGAGCTCTTTGTAAGATGATGAAGATAATAACCTCTCAAGATGGATCCCCAACAACTGACTTAACCTACGGGAGCTCGTGTATAGGCTAATCTTCCTGGTACACTGATTGCCTAGAAGAGGGGACATTACAGTCCGCCCTTCTCAAATATTGCTTGTCCGTAAGCAATGCCCAAACATAACCCAGTCAGTGGTCTGCATCCTAGATGAGACATAGAATACCTGGATCCCATAACAACCTCAAAAAGTACCCACCAAGCTGATGCTGCACCACACTACTCCTCTAATAAGATGGAATTACAGAAGTCCCAACTACAATAGCCTAATGTAATCGCTCTCGAGTTTGTCACCAACATGCCTGACTAAACTTGATTGAAATATCTCATACCACAACATAACCAAGAGATCAAAATCACGTGCCACTACCAAACCAACACTAGGAGCGCCTCCATAACCATCACCTACCTAGCTCAGCTCAACACACATACTCCAAAAGTGACCTAGATGATCCCATGCCACCCAATCAACTGTAGTAGACCAAACACCCTCGGGGAAGATGTCGTCCATCATCAAACTCAACCAAGTTGGGTGTAAACTAATTTGTATGACATCCGAAGAATCATCCACATCCCACTCCTGCAACTCAAAAAGAAACTCAACCTCATAGACTAAACTTGTATGCCCATAAAGTCTGAGCTCTGCCCTAGGTGACATCTTTGGCATGAGTGACTCAATCCAAACCACTCTTGCACTCCCACTGATCATTATAGAACTAAGCCCTTGAGAAAATATTATGCTCAATACAGAAGCATGATACTCAGTGAATCTCATCGGATAATGCCAACCCAAATGGTGATCAATATTTGCTATGCAACTGGTAGGGTTAGAGATGGCAAGGGTAGAACTGTAACTGGCCACCCAAAAAATGTATCAACCATAAGAAACTAAATAATCCATAGTAATAATCTGACTCCTTGAGTCAAATAGGACATCCCATGAGTACCAGTGCTCCCCAAACATCAACAAGTCCACCAATCTCCAAGCTAGGATTAGTACCTCTCTCTAATCCACTTGTATAAGCACAAATGGATAAATGTCATGGTTGTTCAAGGAGTGAACGACAACATACCACTCCAACCCGTAATCAACCCTCACCAAAAACATGGTCCTACCATCATCCTCAAAGCTCATAGATACAAGAATACGATCATGGGTGAGTGAACTCAACTCCAAAGTGACCCTATCACCCTAAAATTGCACCTGACCATAAATGGTCTGAACTTCAACTAGATAGAAGTCAAGAATGCATGCTCGTATAACACATGACCACTCCACCTTAGCCTCTACTGAGTCACCCAATGTCTCCTCTCCCTGCGATGTATCCACAAGTCCAAACTCATAGTCATCATGCTCAATATAAGGGTAGCATGAATCTTTAGGTTCCAAAAAAGAGTCCTCATGGAGTTCCTTAATGCCCTCCACCAACTATTGAATCTATATGCATCTCACCTCTGCTACCTGTCCCCTATCTATGATTGCCTCTAAAGACTGATTCTCAGCTTAGAACAGTGAATAGTGAGCCAAACTGAGATCCAAACATAGTCTATCCACCTCGTCCTCTTTCTCATGGAAAGTGTCCAAGGTGACATCTGCAGCTTTGATAGTTGTATCCCTATCATGTATTACCTGCAAGTACACTGATTTGATTTCCTCTAGTGTACCTTTAATGTGTTTCAAATCAACGAGGGAAACCACCTATTCATATTGGTTCCTAGGGTCCTTATGAATGATGTCCTCAAGCATCCTCTTGGTGTCATTAGTGGTGGACAACACATGCACTTCATCTTTAGCAGACATTGTGAGTTGGTCCTTCCAATTATTATCCAAATTGTCATGGGTATAAATATTATGCTAACTGCTACTACAATTCAGACAAAAATCAAAACTAACCTCATGAATTTTAGCAGCATAAAAATGAACATGAATTTTAGAACTAACCTGCTACAACTTTAATGGAGTCATATTCATCAATGATTAAGGACATGATGTCCTCCATGTCACAACAAACGAACTCGTCATGTTCCTCACCAATAGAAGATATGAAATAATAACACATACGAAAGATATCATTGTCACAACTCAAGTTAATTAGCAGATTACTGGAACGAAGACTGGCCATCAACTCCAAATTCTTTACCTTCTTACTAAATAATGAAATTCTGATATCACTCAATCTTAGAAGCTGTCAACAATCGTATGCATAATTTCTTTCATTTTTGTATCCTCATATGGTGCCTCTAGAGTTGTGATCCATGTGAGTTCACTTAAACAACAAGTAACAATGAGTCTTATCCTGTCATCTAAATGCGTCATCCATTTATCTTGGTTCAAGGTATCAAGTGTAGTAAGTATGACAACCTGCAACTCCACTGAAGGTTGTTGTTCCACCATGGCCAAACATTCCTCTATTTCATTCAAGATGACAATAGCATCATCATCTGACAGTAGTAACTGTTCAATTTTTTTACCTACAAACCATAGTTTCCTGTGCCATTCTTTTTCGACACTAACTAAAGTCATAGTTCAATACCCAAACAAGTTGGCAGTTTTGAACTTGAGCTCTGATACCACTATAATGAACACCCCGTCCCTCTACTACACTTTTTTGTTATTTTGCATGTATTTTTTATGGTCTAATTTTTTTGTGAGTTTGTGTGATTGATATGAAATTAATTGCAAATTGATAACAAACAATAGTTAGAAACAAGAACAAATTTTATTTCAATTCATGATAACTAAAAACAAATACAAATTTGCATATTTTCCTAACCTGATTATGAACAACAGCAAATCTAATACAAAAAGCAAGTTTGAAAATGTCTCATTTACTACAATTTTCCTTCTTCATTCCTCTTAGTGGCCCTTCAATGAGTGCAGATTTCAAACTAAGGTTGGCTGCTCCACATGCAAGTCTGAACCCAACCAAAACTACTTTCAAAATACTGCTGCTAATTAAATCTGCTAACCCTCTAAACTGTACAGCTTGCAAATCTGTACGATAACCCTTAGAAATTCTATATTCCTTCAAAATCAATGTAGGAATGCTAAAAAAGGGGCACTTGGCAAAGGCAGATTTAACTGTACATACCCATAATGAAACCCTCACAAAATCCATAAAATATGAACAAAAAATGGTATGGTTGACCTGCTTTTTTCCCTCAAACTTCAACAACTTCAAAATGGATTGAGACCCATTTAAATTACCATTGAAATAATGAAACCCAAAAGCTCCGATCTTCAATATAGTTGATTTCAGTCATAGGCAAAACCCGATCTGCCATTGTTATGCTTTGATACCACTAAAATGTACACCCTGATCTGATGAACATATTGCACATTGGTCTGATCTGTTCTATTTTAGTTTACTTTTTGATATGATTTTTTCTAATTTTTGAGGGTGTAATCTGGTTTTGTTCGTGTTTCATATTGAGGGTTTATAAAGATAAATGGATTGAAAATAGAATGTAAAAACACAACAATCAAATAATACCGACAGAAACTAATTTTTTATTTATTCTGACCTAAAATCAGCAAATTACAAAATTCGTTCATGGCTTTATGTGTGCCTAGATGATAAGCTGAAACAGTGAATCACTGATATCTTCACCGTCTAGAGTCCGAATCATGTGTCGTTTGATGCTAATTACTCCTTGAGGCTAGGTGCATCTTTTCCAACTGATAAAATGCAGGTTGAAACCCCCAACAATTTTGGTATGCTTCCCAATGCACTTGTATGTCCTGATATACAAATCACTAAAACCCTTTAGATTTATGAAAACTGACTCCTACCCAAGTGGAATATGGTCAAAATATGAAGATCCATATGCTTCGTTACTCGACCCAAAAAACTTCAATTTTTAGCAAACCCTTATCTGCCCCGTGAATGCTCAGATGAACTCTCTGAAGCGAAAGCTCCAATCCTTATCTGCTAGAGGTGATCTCTCACACCTGAAACTGATGAATTCCTGCTGAGATAGCTCCCAACAAGCCCTATGATCTTCTAGTAAAAATCCCTATGAAAAGCTCTATAAAAAAATAATATCTTCCTTATCTCCTAAATGAGGCCCAACTCCAAAATATAAAGGTGCAATTAGGGTTTGGGTGCCCTAATTAGGGTTGCACATACTTATATATTTTTTATTTTTAATATCTTTAATTTATGTCCCTTTACATCATAAAGAGGGCCACATCCCCCCCTTGGCCTAGGCATTACCACTTTAAGTTGTTTTTTAAGTTATAACTTAACGTTATACCATTATATTATAAAGTGGTCCCTTTCACATCCATAAAGTGATTTCATAATATAAAGTCATTAAATAATAAATCACTTTAATGGAATATAACTTCACCCATTAAAATACTGGACCTCTGCTCCTCAAAGCAACAATCCATGAATGGTTTTGGATACCCATTTCATTGAAGAATAATACTGTGTTGAAGTCGTCATCTAAAACCCTAAAAATGGACACTGCTAAAAATAGCAAGTCTAGTCAAATGATCTCCAAATAAGCCCAAACGATCGGTAAACATGAGCTCTCTGTAAGATGATGAATATAATAACCTCTCGATATGGCTCCCCAATAACTGACTTAACCTATGGGAGCTCGTGTATAGGCTAATATCCCCGGTACATTGACTGCCTAGAAGAGGGGACATTACAGTCTGCCCTTCCCAAATATTGCTTGTCCTCAAGCAATGCCCAAACATAACCCAGTCAGTGGTCTGCATCCCAAATGATGCTGCATAAAATACCTGGATCCCATAACAACCTCATAAAGTACCCATGGAGTTGACGTTGCACCACACTGCTCCACATTGCTTCTCTAACAATATGGAATTACAGAAGTTCCAACTGCAATAGCCTGATGTAATCTCTCTCGAGTTTGGCACCAACATGCCTGACTAAACTGGATTGAAATATCTCATACCACAATATAACCAAGAGATCAACATCACGTGCCACTACCAAACAAACACTAGGAGCGCCCCCATAACCATCACCTTCCCATCCTAGCTCAGCACACGTACTCTAGAAGTGACCTAAATGATCCCATGCCACCTAATCAACTACAATAGACCAAACACCCTTGGGGAAGATGTCGTCCATCATCAAACTCAACCAAGTTGGGTGTAAACTAATTTGTATGACATCCGAAGAATCATCCACATCCCACTCCTGTAACTCAACAAGAAACTCAGCCTCATAGACTAAACTGGTATGCCCATAAAGTCTGAGCTCTGCCCTAGGTGACATCTTTGGCACGAGTGACTCAATCCAAACCACTCTAGCACTCCCATTGATCATAATAGAACTGAGCCCTTGAGAAAACATTATGCTCAATACAAAAGCAGGATACTCAGTGAATCTCATCGGATAATGCTAAACCAAATGGTGACCAATCTCTGCTATGCAATTGATAAGGCCAAAGATAGCAAGGGTAGAACTATAATTGGCCATCCAAAAAATGTATCGGCCACAAGAAAATGAATAATCCATAGTGATACTCTAATTCCCTGAGTCAAATAGGACATCCCATGAGTACCAGTGCTCCCAAAACATCAACAAGTCCACCAATCTCCAAGCTAGGATTATTACCTCTCTCCAATCCACTTGTATAAGAAAAAATAGATAAATATCATGGCTGCTCAAGGAGTGAACGACAACATACCACTCCAATCCTCAATCAACCCTCACCCAAAACATGGTCCTACCATCATCCTCAAAGCTCATAGATACAAGCATATGATCTTGGGTAAGTGAGCTCAACTCCAAATTGATCCTATCACCCTAAAACTGCACCCGACCACAAATGGTCTAAACGTCAACTAGATA
Organism: Wollemia nobilis; assembly: GCA_028583015.1. Taxonomy (NCBI): domain Eukaryota; kingdom Viridiplantae; phylum Streptophyta; class Pinopsida; order Araucariales; family Araucariaceae; genus Wollemia; species Wollemia nobilis. Next base: position 1,710,630 of record JAQPPZ010001344.1, read on the forward strand.
GAAGTCAGGAATACATGCTCGTATAAAACATGACCACTCTACCTTAGCCTCTATTGAGCCACCCGCTGTCTCCTCTCCCTACGATGTATCCACAAGGCCAAACTCATAGTCATCATGCTCAATATGAGGGTAGCATGAATCTTTAGGCCCCAACAAGGAGTCCTCATGGAGTTCCTCAATACCCTCCACCAACTGCTGAATCTCTATGCATCTCACCTCAGCTACCTTTCCTCTATCTATGGTATCCTCTGAATACTAATTCTTAGCTTGGAATAGTGAATAATGAGCCAAACTGAGATCCAAACATAGTCTATCCACCTCATCCTCTTTCTCATGGAAAGCGTCCAAGGTGACATCTATAGCTTTGATAGTTGTATCCCTGTCATGTATTACTTGTAAGTACGCTGATTTGATTTCCTCTAGTGTACCTTTGATGTGTTTCAAATCAACGAGGGAAACCACATGTTCATATTGGTTATTATGGGCCTTATGAATGATGTCCTCGAGCATCCTCTTGGTGTCATTAGTGGTGGACAACACATGCAATTCGTCTTCAACAGACACTGTGAGTTGGTTCTTCCAATTAATATCCAAATTATCATGGGTATAAATATTATGCTGATTGCTACTACAATTAAAAAAAAAATCAAAACTAACCTCATGAATTTTAGTAGCATCTTCCAAGCTTTTTCAATCTTCATGTGCTTCCCTGTGTCCATCCTCATCAAACTCATCATTCACATAATCTGAATATGAAATACAATCAACATTAGACCCATCATTCATCAAGTCTTCTTGGCTGTCCTGATGAGGTGAACCATCATGATAATTTGATCTATGATCAAAAACAAACTCAACTATGTTATGATTGGAAAAATCAAGTATAGGCTCATCAAGAAAGGTTGCTATGAAACTTGTAGCATTACCATCATGTGCATTATGCCTGTCTGATATTAACTACAAATCACTTTTCGGATCACCCAAGAATATGTATCTCTCGGGTGCATACATCATAATGGGTTGGGTTTGATAATACAACCCGTGTTCACCTATACTACCATCACCAAGATGTGATGGGTGAATGTCAACTAGTGTTGATCTAGTGTCCTCATGAAGTAAATATCATCATCTGTAAGTGCAGCCCTGTCTACTGGATCAACCTATGAATTTTCCACATCTACCTCATGTGAATTTTTTGATTCTAGCTCTTCTTCTTCCTAACTCTCCTCATTGTCCAGGTAGACTCTCAACTTCTTCTTACACCTTCTTACAATAATGCCAACCAATCTATGTGTTGTAGAAGAATAAACCTTGTCCTGCCTCAAAATGATTAATAACAAGGTTAATAGTGGCTGTAGAATGGAGTCATATTCATCAATGATTAAGGACATGATGTCCTATAACTCACAACAAATGAACTCGCCATGTTCCTCACTAATAGAATATATGAAATAATAACACATACGAAAGATATCACTATCACAACCCAAGTTAATTAGCAGATTACTGGAATGAAGACTAGCCATCAACTCTAAATTCTTTACCTTCTTACCAAACAATGGGCTTTTGATATCACTCAATCTTTGAAAGCTGTCAAAAAATGTATGCATAATTTCCTTCATTTTTGTATCCTCATATGGTGCCTCTGGAGTTGTGATCCATGTGAGTTCACTTAAACAATAAGTAACAGCGAGTCTTATCCTGTCATCTAAATGTGTCGTCCATTTATCCTAGCTCTAGGTATCCAGTGTAGGAAGTATGGCAACCTGCCACTCCACTGAAAGTTGTTTCACCATGGCCAAACATCCCTCTATTTCATTTAGAATGACAATAGCATCATCATCTGACGGTAGTAATTGTTCAAATTTTTTACCTATAAACCATAGTTTCTTGTGCCATTCTTTTCTAACACTGACTAGAGCTATAGTTCAATACCTTAATAGGCTGACAAGGCTGAACTTAAGCTTTGATACCACTGTAATGAACACCTTGTCCCTCTACTACACTTCTTTGTTATTTTGCATGTATTGTTTGTGGTTTGATTTTTTTGTGAGTTTGTGTGGTTGATTTGAAAGTAATTGCAAATTGATAACAAGTAATAGTTGAAAACAAGAACAAATTTTATTTCAATTCATGATAACTGAAAATAGATATAAATTTGCATATTTTCCTAACCTGATTACGAACAAAAGTAAATCTAATACAAAAAGCAAGTTTAGAAATGTCTCATTTGCTATGATTTTTCTTCTTCATTCCTCTCAGTGGCCCTTCAATGAGTGCAAATTTCAAACTGAGGTTGGCTGCTCCACATGCAAGTCTGAACCCAACCAAAACTGCTTTCAAAAGACTACTGCTAATTAAATCTGCTAACCCTTTGAATTGTACAACCTGCAAATTTGTACAATAGCCCTTAGAAATTCAATATTTCTTCAAAATCAACGTAGGAATGCTAAAAAAGGGGAGCTTGGAAAATGCAGATTTAACTAAAAATACCCATAATGAAACCCTCACCAAATCCACAGAGTATGAAAAAAAATGGTACGGTTGGCCTGCTTTTTTTCCTCAAATTTTACAAACTTTAAAATGGATTGAGACCCATTTAAATTACCATTGAAATAATGAAACCCAGAAGCTCTGATTTTCAATCCAGTTGATTTTAGTCATAGAAAAAACTTGATCTGTCATTATTATGCTCTAATACCACTAAAATGTACACCCTGATCTGACGAACAGATTGCACACTAGTCTGATCTATTTTATTTTAGTTTACTTTCTGATCTAATTTTTTTTTTAATTTATGAGGGTTTAATGCTGGTTTTGTTCATGTTTCATATTGAGGGTTTATAAAAATAAATGGATTTAAAATAGAATGTAAAAACACAAAAATCAAATAATACTGACAAAAACTGATTTTTTATTTATTTTAACCTGAAATCAGCAAATTACAAATTTTGTCCGTGGCTTTGGGTGTGCTCGGATGATAAGCTAAAATAGCGAATCACTGATATCTTCATCGTCTGGTGTCCGAATCATGTGTTGTCTGATGCTAACTGCTCTTGGAGGCTAGGTGCACCTTTCCCAACTGATAAACTGTAGGTTAAAATCCTCAATAATTTTGGCATGCTTCCTAATGCACTTGTATGGTCTGATATGCAAATCACTAAAACCCTTCATATTTGTGAAATCTAACTCTTGTCTAGGTGGAATATGCCAAAATACGAAGATCCAGATGCTCCATTTCTTGACCTAGAAAACTTTAATTTTTAGCAAACCCTTGTATGCCCCATGAATGCTCAGATGAAATATCTGAAGTGAAAGCTCCAATATCGATCAGCCAGAGGTGATATCTCACACCTAAAAATGATAAATTCCTACTGAGATAGCTCCCAACAAGTCTTGTGATATTTTGGTGAAAATCCCTATGAAAAGCTCCACAAAAAAATAATATCTTCCATATCTCCCAAATGAGGCCCAACTCCAAAATATAAAGGTGCAATTAGGGTTTGGGTGCCCTAATTAGGGTTGCACATACTTATATATTTTTTATTTTTAATATATTTAATTTATGTCCCTTTACATCATAAAGAGGGCCACGTCCCCCCCCTTGGCCTAGGCATACCACTTTAAGTTGTTTTTTAAGTTATAACTTAACATTATACCATTATATTATAAAGTGACCCCTTTCACATCCATAAAGTGATTTCATAATATAAAGTCATTAAATAATAAATCACTTTAATGGAATATAACTTCACCCATTAAAATATTGGACATATGCTCCTCAAAGCAATAATCTGTGAATGGTTTCGGATACCCATTTCATCGAAGAATAATATTGTTCTGAAGTCGTCATCCAAAACCCTAAAAATGGACACTACTAAAAATAGCAAGTCCAGTTAAATGATTTCCAGATAAGCCCAAATGATCGGTAAACATGAGCTCTATGTAAGCTGATGAATATAATAACTTCCCTAGATGGCTCCACAACAACTGACTTAACCTATGGGAGCTCGTGTATAGGCTAATCTCCCCAGTACACTAACTGCCTAGAAGAGGGGACATTACACCTTGGCACTAGAATAGGATAAGGATAAGACACACCAAGAGAAGGAGTTACGAAAACCAAAATCTAATTTAGAGGCTCCCATAAGGGAAAAATATTAGCAAAAGTAACTAGCTAAATAGCTAAAGTAGGATTAGATCAAGTGGCAAAAGAAGAAGGAGACAATCAACTTGAATATTTATGAAATATCCCAATTTAGACAAAAGGAAAAGGACTTGAGAGAGGAGATTGAGCCAATCAAGTCTAAGACCTCAGCCATAGATCTTTTTAAAGACCTTTGGGACCAAATTTTGGTTGAAGTAAACCATGCAAGGACATACAATATTTACAAGCATGTGATTTCCTACTAGCCAAGGCCAAAGAAGACATGGGAAAGGTGGAGTCAAAGTTGTCATTTAGAGCCAATTATGCACTAGTTCTAAAGCAAACCTATACATTTAGCTCAAAGAAACTATAGTAATTCAAAATTCCTACCAAATAAGTGTTGAAGGTAGAATTGAAGAATATCCCTTATAAAAAGCAACTCTTGACCTATCAATCCTCCTATAGTAGGTTAAAGAATATTATAGAATACTTAACAAGTCATATCATCTAGCTTATCTAGGATGGACTTCCAAGTCCTCTTGTGGACCAAGGCATGATACTATTTAAATATGAATACACTCAATTGGTTGAGGGATAAAACAAGGTAGTATCTCAAATAGATAAATCCTCACTAGTAGATGTTACCATCGATGCCTTGGTATCATAAAATGGATGGAAAACCTTTTGAAAAATGTAGAAGTAATTCCTAAGTCCTAGGAGAAATTGCCTTAAGAGGAATATGATGGCATAGTAGCAACACTATTTTAGCTAGAAATCATCAAGATCCCTTAAGATGTGGAATGGGTAGCATTACAAAGACTACCATCCAAGTAAATGTCTTAGGCATGTGGCCACCATTTTTTATTCTTGAATTTATAGCCTAATGATTAAGACAATCTAGGGGTATTCCCCACTAGACTTAGCATTCCTAAAAATCATCAAAAATATAGTATGAGGTACTACCTTTGATATTGCAAGTGGCATGGCAATAATCACTAGGCAATAGGAGCACAATATCCTAGGACAAGCATATTAGAGTAGACATACTTTAAGGATAGAATGTAGTAGAAATGGCTAAGTCCTATGCCAAAGTAGTGATTCAATGGACTATAATTGTCATTCCCATAATTCATCAATATTTATAGCAAATCAGTGTTACCTACAACTTTCCCAAGTGAATATGATTTGACAATGATATTTGTATTGTCTTGTTGTAATTTTTACCAGTGAACTCTTTTCACCTAGAGTGGATAGGATGAATATTTTGCTATAAATAATGTCCTAGGGTCCATTGTAAATCATATTTTTTTCCATTTAAGGAAGTGTTAAAGATATGTTCTCTAAATGTATCTTTCATCTTTTGATTTATGGAAAATTGTGCATAGCCTTCATATAAAACTATGCCTCATTTTGTTGGATTTCTATTTGTAGGAATGTATAAGCAAATTTTCCCTACATTTACTTGTTAGTCCTTTTTCCACTTTGAATTGTTATCTAGTATGGAGATAGATTTTTGTTTTTGACTTTCCTAATTTGGATGATTGATCAACACATCTTCATTATGTCCATTAGCCATATTTTACTTTTAGCGCATCCTTAACTTCCAATGTTTACTTTCTATATTTACTTTCTTATTTTAGCTTAGCTTAGATTAGATTAGCTCAACATAGGATAATGGGGAGTTGGCCTGAATTCAAAGGTCAAGGTAGTTAACAACCCCCTTTTACTAGGACTTTAAAGTGTGTATATGGGCACAATCCTACTGATCATCCCACTCTGTGACATCAATAGTTATATTGAATCCTAAGAAATATGGATTTTGTATCACCAATGTAAAGTTATTAGATTTTATTATTATATAATGATGCATTGATATCAATATAGAAAAATAAAATCTATGGATGTCATGCCTCCCTCATGATAGTAAAGGAAATTAAATCATTTCTTAGAAACATGGATCAACACATCAATCCACATTGGAATTGGATTATAAAGCTTATCCTATTAATAACTTGTTAAAGAAATACAACAATTTAAGATATGATGAAATTTGTGATACTGATTTCAATGAGTTTAAGTAGTTCCTTATGAATACCCCAACACTAAGGCCATTGAATCACAACAATTTTTATCTTATACACCCCAACAACTAATGTATTCTTAGGGGTGGTCCTAAGAGAAAAATATAATAATAAAAAAGAGTACACCATTTATCATATCAATTGAATAATTTTTAGGAACTATATTATCCCTATGGGTAAAAATATGGACATTTACTTTGCATGTGAGAAGCTAAGGTGTTACATGCTCTACCAAATAATACATATCATCATTCAAATAGAATCTCTCTATCATTCATTAAAAAATTCTTATATCCTCAATAACACATGATATGTGAAATGGATTCTATTAATGAAAGAATTTGACCTCGATTTTGTGACCCAAAAATCCATTAAATATTAGGTGATCATAAATCAACTTATTATGATTCCTAATCCTAGTCATCAACCTTTATGCGCTTCATTATGTGATTAAGATATTATGGCTATTTCTTATGACTCATAATTTTATTCTATATCCATTATTGATAGTCTCTAGTATTTTCAAGACTTAGATTCCAATACTATCATGAAAAAGAAGTTGATCCTTTTACAATCACATAAAACTATTGGTTTCTATTTTCCAAAATCTAAATTATGAAATAACTAATATTGTCAAAGCTATAGTTGAGAAAATCAAAATCGGATCGGAATCGACATGGAAAAAGAATTGGGAAAATTTGAGAATCGACAAAAAATGAAAAGTTTTCATTGAAAAAATGAAGGAAATGCACTTTTCATTGAAAAGGTTTTTTCATGTATATCACAACATCTTGGAAAAAAATTGACAAAAATCAGCCAAGTTGTGCATCGGGAAAAATTGGCTCGAATAGGGATTTTATGTAGATTTTTTCAACTATGGTCAAAGCAACATATAAGGACAAGGACCTTAATCATAATATCTAGGCCCTATATTTTGATGGTGTGATAATGAAACATGGGAGAAGGATAAGGATATTCCTTTAAATGCCATCTAGGTTTATCATTCATATGGATTTTCACTTAAATTATCTATGCTAAGAACATAATAGAGTATGAGAGATTCTCCATTGGGAATCATTGTGGCCGAATGCATGAAAGTGAAAAATATCAAAGTCCCAAAACATTTATAAGTTATGGTCAATCAAGTGAATAGTACTTGTAAATTTAACCACCTAATTCTTATCATCCAGGTATATAGAGATTATGTAACTATTTCATGCCTTATGAGAATATCAATCAGATTAATATTGTTATTAAGATTAATGACAAACCAACTATATCCTTAGTGGAGGAAAAATTCACATCAATATTTTGGACTATCAAATCCCTTAAGATGATCCTTGGCATGGAAATATTTTAAAAAACTTAGATAATCAAACCCATTCTATTGGTACTAATGCATGCCAAAGTGATCAACTTCATCATAGAGCTTTCAAACACGGTGTTGTAGAAGTCATATATTACACAAATCTTGGTAAAATCCTCATTTAGAATCTAACTAAACCTAAGGCACCATAACCCTTGCATGATATTCATCTTAGAGGCTATGGGGATTATTTTAGTGGTCATACCACTCCTCTCAAGCTCTTATAAATGGATTATGTTTTATCATCCTAAAGTATGATGCTAATTAATATGTGGTAAAGTGTGAAAATTAGAAATTCTATAAATACTAGATCCATGCTTTAGTGTAGACTCTTTCTATAAAGTCTCCTCAACACTTTTCCACATGGGGTGTTGATCTTATTGGTTTAATTTCTCTTATGTCATTCTATGGTCAAAATTATATAATCATAAATATAGAATATTGTAGCAAGTGGTTTTAAGCCATACATTTGAAAAATCAAACTACTAAAATTTTAGTTAAATTTTTTATGAGTCAAATTATCTATTTTTTTACTATTTCATCCACTATTTTTTGACAATAATGAATCTTTTATAAAAGATATGAAATATCTCATGTTTGAAATGCACATTCAAAATTGTTTCCTAATGCCTTACTATATTTAATAAAATGACCAAGTGAGTCTTTTAATAATCCCAGTCAACATACAAAAAAGAATAATAAAGAGTCATATAAAGATTGGTACTTAAAATTATATTTGGCATTGTGGGTGTATCCTACTAGTATTCATACATCCAGATGGGCCACTCTATTTTCTCTTTTATATGATACTAAACTTATTTTTCCTTTAGAGGTTGATATTTCATATTTGCATACTCTGTTTAAATTTGTTGGATCATGACAAATATCATAAATACCATGAGGTATGCCTTATCTAACTTACTACTTAGATGAAAAGTGTCTTCATGCTCTTTAGCATAATTAAGTCTATAAAAACAATCTTGTAAAGTAATACAATAAAAGAGTCAAAAATCATACTTTTGGTGTTGGGTATTGTGTTCTAAAACTTGATAACATGCATGAAAAGTGGAAAGGTGATAGGGATTTGTTAATAATTTTTTATTACATAAAAGTAGGGGTTTTAAGAGGATTCCCAAACCTTAATACATATGGAGAGAATAAATATTAAGGAAATAAACCATATCTTTCTCAACATAAAACACAAACAAAAAAGAAAGCATATAATCCTCTAAAATGTATTCCTAGAAAACACATTCCCATAGCAAGGAGTTGAAGACATGTCGAGTAATATAGTACCATAGATAAGGAGACTGACTTTCTACACAATATTGCTAACAAAACTTGAACCACATATTGCAAAAAATTAACAATCTTGAGTTTGCCAACAAATCCCATTATCCGAGTGGAAATGAGAATTCTATTTCTTCGTGGAAGCCACAGACAGAAATGATATTTTCACATGAGGCATGAGTTTCATGTCTATCACTAAATCCAATGAAGGTAGAACCCATTGGAAAATGACTTACAACAAGGCAACACCATATTAGAAAGTCATGGCAAAAAACATGTCCTTGGGATGAGCGAGGGAACTTGCCATCTTTCGAGAGACTAACATCCAATTGTAGCGCCAAGAATATCCCACATCAACCGCCTATCCCCAATCGTTAGCACAAAAATGATTGCGATCAACCTTAACCACCAAGGAAAAATCCCAAACCACGTTGAGCAATCCAGCTCAATGGGTCTGAATCCACACCAAAAGATAAAAGGAGTGGAATAACTCCAATCAAAAACCTAATTACAACACATATGGCTAAAAAAAATTGACCAAACACAACAGGAAATGGGTCTTCCCATCCACTTGACCACTAGGCTAGGTGGGGGATAGCAGAGACCAAACACATTGAGGGTCATTCCCCTCGTTAGCCCCGAAACCCTAAAATCCAAAACTTAGCCTTTATCATCCATAATTAAGTTTTAGAGATTATAAGGAAAATTGATTGTTTAGATAGAGAGGCCTTGCTGAGAAAGACTGATATTTACCATCAGATCTACCGCTTTGTTCCCTTCCTAGAAAATATGTTGAATTAACATTTCTAATTTTGAACCCAAAATTCTATTAGCTTCAGCAATTGTATTAGCTATCTTCCAATAAGGAGGGTTTGAGGACTTAATTAAATTAATGATATTTAGGGAATCCCCTTCCACTAAAATATTTTGGAAACCGAGAGAATTAGCCAGCATGAGACGTTGGACAAAGCTTTGGCTTCCACATAGTGCGAGGTTTGAACTACAAGGAATTTTGTAAAGGCTCCGATCAACTTTCCTTTATCATTCTTGATAACACCTCCCACCACTACAAAAATTAGATTCCCTTTTGAAGCACCATCAAAGTTAAGTTTGACCTAATCGATTGGAGGAGGAGACAACTTGACCTTGTATCTCAAGGATGGTATTGGTGGCTCTAAATACTAAAATTTTAGAGGGAATCCTAACATGTTCTCCACTACTACTTCATCAAACAATCCTCCAATAAGATCCGAGAAATATAAAGATACATTTTTTGTAGAATTCTCGATCGCCCTCAAGAAGATAGACTCCAAATCTTGCTTGGAATTTTTAAAGGCACTTTGATTCCCTTCCCACAAAATGCTCCAAAATAGGTGAGGGAGTAGGAACATCCAAAACTTGACTAGATGAGGAGAACTAAAAGGAGAACACCACTACAAGCACAAATCAATAATAGAAAGTTGAAAAATCCATCGAAGATTCAAAATGCGGAGAACATGTTCCAACACTGCAGTAGAGAAAGGATAATGAAAGAACAGGTGCAAACATGTCTCTTCTGAGGCTTCACAAAGGTAACACTTGTTAGGGAGATACATCCCCTCTTACGAAGGTTCTCAAGAGTGAGATACTTATTTTGGATGACCAACCAATAAAAAATGTTAACTTTAAGAGTTAGATGTTTCAACCAGATATTTCTAGGAAGGTTCCACAAGGCAGGGTTTGAATCCAGGAGAAAAAATGTTGACTTAACCAAGAAACAACCATCATATTCCTGTTGGTCAAAAATATACCTAAGGTATGAAATGATCTATTCATGCACCTTAGACCCAACCAACATTGAAAGGCTAAGAGGAAGAAATGCCTCCCATGCCAATATCTAGATATGGTTTGGTTCCCTTGTTATTCTAACTAGGGGGATTTAGATTAGAGAACAAGAAAGAGATTGGAAATGACTGAAAGGGATGGGAAATATGGCCACAGGCCAGATAAAATAGGGGTGATGAACTAAAATCACGATCACTTGACCGTACGTTGAATCAATAACACTCAATACAAAAAACTAATAGAAATTCAAACCAAATATCTAACATGCATAATCTCCAGGGCTATTCCAACATTCACCCTCTATCGGGAGTCAAATCCAGATATTAGAATAATAACTCACATATAGAGTGGAGAATTTAATAGAAAATAAGAAATAGAATACATACACATGCATGGAAGTCCAGAGTTAGAGCAAAAAATTATCTGTATTGATAGTAGAATTCAAGTTACAACAAGATTTCTAGCAAACGTATCATTTTACAATAAAATAACAGACTTTTATAGAGAAGTTTTTTTGCTTGAAACATTGAATGCACACCTACAAAATATGGCAGTGGTAGCCAAGATAAGATTTGCAAGGAAAATATTTATGAAATAATAGGCGGGCATGGGCTGGAACTGATGACTCACTGGAAATCAGTTGTACCCCTTCAATGCTCTGATAGGTTTAGCTAGTGGCACCATCTCCTTACTTGTTGCAACTGCCTTGGTGAAAGATAGGATTCTTCATCTTCGAAAAGCCAATCCTGAAATCTTCCTAGAGCGAATTCGCTTGGATGGATAAGGATGCACTTGGTTCGAAAGATGAGAAATTCTTGAGCCTTAAAAAAAGGTAGCCAAACTACTTGTTGTCGTGAAAATAGTGCAACAGTTGAAAAGTCAAAGGACAAAGCATAGCTAACTTGTCTCGAACCTTCTCGGTGCTAAAAAATGAAGCACAATTTCTTGGCATTCTGAATATAGCGTTGGTATTGAAAATTTAACAGCCAGAGCACCTAGGAATGGAGCACAGATATCTTACACCCAAAAAGCAGTGTAAGCATTTGGGGCATTGGGAGATGCACCGGTGTTGAAAAGTAAATGACTGAAGCACATCAACTTATTGCGCATTTGCCTTGCACTCAAGAAATGGAGTGCAACACCTCGGTGCATTAGAAACAACGCTAAATTTTGACAATATAAAAGGCATTACGCTCTAATCAGGTGCAAAATTGCTTTGCACCTAGAAAACTGAGTGCAACATCCTTAACTAGGGGAGATGTGCCAAGTTTGAATGGTCAAAGGGCATTGCGCAGTCTCCTAATGCAAAATGGTCTTGCGACCAAAAGGTAAAGTGCACAAGTTTGGCAGGACTTGGTAAATTTTCATTGAAACTAGCATGCACTTTGAAAATTTAATGGGCTTTACGCTATTTTTAGGTGCGCAACTGCCTTGCGCTCAATCCACTAGTGCGAAACAGGTCGGGCCCATACTTGCATTAAAAAGAGGTAGTGTTGGATAGTTTTAGAAGCAACTTTGCTGAATTTAGGTCCCTAGGATAGGATTATGCCTTACTGACAAAGAGCAACCAACCGAGGTGCACCTACATTTTCTTGCTTAGGGGTGAGTGTGCTGTTGCTCAACCAAAACTGCTCTGCACTTTAACCCTACTAGAAACTGATATGTACCTTTAAAAAGGTGAATAATTTGCATGATAGATGAACAAAAAAATTGTGCCAGCACTTGGGTGCAACAAGAAATATTGATAGAAGAAACAGGAAAGAGAAACTGTACACTATACATAGGAGAGACCTTCAAAGAAGGAGAAATTACAATTTTAGAAAAATTTACACTATGTTGCAGAAATACCAACATCTCTGGTGGATCGTAGGGAAATTGAACTCGCCTCAATGTCGACATCCTAGGCCTCATCTGTTGGGCTCAGAGTCATCATCATTGTCCTCCTTTAAGTGCTCATTGCTAACAATAGAATCTTCCTCAAATATCTCCCTTTTTGCCTCTTCTACTTCCTCTCGGGGCTCACGACCCTCTTCTTCTCTTTGACCTACATGCCATTGAGGGGGCTCTGCTTCTTGGAGACACTCATGGATTGACTTGAATGTGGCTTCAACTATAGCCTAAGCTTCATCTTGGAATAGAGCGAGGTCTTGGAGCTCCTTGATCAGATACTCGAAAGCCTCTAGCTATTCTGCATCAGCAAAGTGGATTCTTTGGCTGAGGTCCACCAAATAAGACTCAATCCACTCATATCTTACTATCATTTGGATTACCTGATATTCTATCACATGATCGCTCCAACCGTCTATCTCAAAAGTATCACTCTCAAATGCATCCCACACTAGCTCAAGGTCTTCCTTTGTCAACACAATCTCGTTCTTTCCAGTGAAGCGGGAAAAGCAAACCATTTGAGAGCACTAAAATACATCAGGGAGATGCACCTCTTGTGCTCGAAAGCATCAATCAACTTTCTTGCCGCTCGAGTTCTTTTCTATTTCATGAAGAATGCTCGAAGCATCATCTTAGCAATCACCCATGATCAAGTAAGTGGGGACATAGGGGCAAGATGGAAGTCCATTTTCTCTAGGGCCTGCATCACTATTGCCAAATCCAATCATCGATTGATATATATATCAAAATTTTCAATGATGGGCCCGCCATTAACAACCTTTTGTTTGGTTTCCTAAATGAATGTGAGGACTGCTATTTCCTTGTGGGCTCACACTTTAAAGTTGGACAGGAAGTGGCAACAAATCTCCTTGATACAGTATTTCATGAAGAACTCTGGAGGTGTTGTCCTTTGTGCCAACTAGACCTGCATCTCCTGGATTTGATATTTTAAATCTTACAACTAGCTTTCTATTTCTTCCTATGATTACAGGTGAAGACCATATTTTTTTAACATTTTCCACCTCTTGCTCCAAGTTCAGGATGCACTGCTATAATCGCTCAGTTCTGGTCTGAGCCTCTTCTAGTTGTGCTTTGATGTATGCCAAAGTCTCCTTCAGCTCTGCATTCTTAGACTTAAACTCATTGAAACGAGTCTTATAATTCTCACTATGGAAATAAACGGTGCCCAAATCAACCCTAATGTTACTGATTTTATCGGCTACACTGATGGTTTTCATATCTTCAACTGTACCCCAGAAGGTATAGTATGTCGATGTCATATCCTCCAAGGGTTTTTGCACCTTGGGCACCTTTTCTATTTAGTGGAGCTGCATATTTTTTGGATCAAATATGACCCTTTTTCTATCTTGGTAGGAGTCTATGGTTTCTTCTTTTTTGGCCCTTGAGCCAACATAAGGAGCTCTGCTGCACGAGGCACATACTTTTTGGCATCGGATCCTCCTGAATATCCCCTAGCTCCATCTCTAGTGGTTCCTCTATGCCAAAGAGAGGCACATAGGGGAACAAATCTTGATGTAGAGTGACTTCAGAATGAGACTTAGGGAAAGTCAAGGAGATACTTGTGGTGACCTTGGGGGACACTAGGGTTTGCATAGTGGTGACTAAAGCAGTGGAAACTGAGATTGGGATATCAAGAGGAATTATTTTTGCTATTGCGAAAGTGCACGATGGTGAAAATAGGCTAAAATTAACATCAAAAATAGATCCGACAACAAGGTCTTCAGAAACTTGCAGGGCAGGGGAAAAAGATAAAGGGAATGTGAATGTGTTGGATACAGATGCAAAATTTTTAAAGGTCTAAGAGTTTGGAGGTAAATATAAGGTGGGGAATGACTACAATGGCAGGTGAGGAGCGATCATGGCAGGGACACCGAATGTAAATTAGATAGAAATTGGGGTTTCAATGCTGAGAAGGCAATATGTTAGAGGAATAAAAAGAAGGGGAAAGAGAAAATGCACCTACGGACTCGGCTAATGCCAGAGCTAAAATGGTGAACTACTGCATGATTGGACTCATTTCCATCTCATTTTTTGATGCTTCTACTTCTAGGTCAATGAACACGATCTCTAGTTGTGTCTACTACACTAGTTGTACTATTTGTACTGATACATGGACTCCTACGATGCTTTCCCCCATAACTGCTTATGCGGTAGGAAATATTGTACCAAAAGGGTGAGATATTCTAGTCTGTGGCTTCTTCATGATGTTGGTGTGCAACAGTACTGCAAAAACACTCCTCTTTTTTGAAGTGATCTCTTCTTAAGGTAGCAGATGTTGTACTTCTACTGTGCCTTCCACCTTGCTAGGGATTTGTGTGCTCTTGGGCACAATGTTAGCAAACAGGATAGGCTGATAAGTGTTGAAATTTACATCATACGCCTGGGAGAGCTTCTTGTATATGATGAGCCCTAAATTAGACGTCTCTTTCTTGTTGTGGACCCTCATGACTCACTAGTTGAAAATTTTCTCTTTCGTTCAATCGAGCCACTTGTCTTTCGCCAATTGGAATCGATCATCATTGGGTTCATGTGACTGGTTGGACGAGGGATTATAATCTACCTCCATCATGTAGAAATCATGCCATAGGGGTAACAACATCATTCTTTCCACATGCCACTCCAAATTGAGCCCTGATGGATTGTTGCACTGGACCACAATATTGGGACACAAGCATTTGTGGAAGTTCTTCATTGTAATATTCTCCTTGGAAATCCCATGTGGCTCATACCTCTAATACTACAGAAGCTCGACCAAATGAAAACTGAACAACATCACAACCAGAAAAGCGTTCTACCCATTTTTCGTGATCTTGATGTCATCGAGCTCCAAGAGCCAAGGGCAGGTATGTAGCTTTTTCCTTCCATGCCCATGCGTGTCATCAATGAAATTACACTGTCGAGTGACTTCGAGAGCAAATAAATATTTCATTGTAAAGTAGGGCAGTAGGAAGGGTTTTCCAGTGAACCCATAGATTCTAACAATGAGGCCTTGGTTAAGTTGGAAAATGCCATCGAGGCTCGTCTACACTACTTGATTTCTCATCTGCCATGGCACTCACTCGCATGTATCATAAATAAGTTCTAGGGCTGGGTCGAGGAACATCTTGTTAAAGTTATAATATGACTCGTGTCTTGACAGACTCTGATTCCACCAGTAGACAGGGAGCGTCTTGCCCTCTGTTTTCATGCGGATAATGTCAATGAAAGCAAATTTGCTATGCAAGTGGTAGAAGAAATACCACACCAGGAAAGAGCAGCCCTAGAATACCATTTCTCTTCCACTCTATACATCGATCAGCTGGAAGTGTAATAATCGTGCCACCCACTCTGCCCAATCAAAATATATGGGTCTAATACTGGGCTTCATAGTGACGGGTGTGTAAAACTCACCATGTGATATGCACTCAGCAAAGGAAGCCTGGTATTTATGCACCGTCGCACCATTAGCCATCCTCAAGACCTATGCCAGTATTGAGAATAAACCAGCGTGCTTAAATGCCCTCAAGGGTGCGGGTATGTATGATAATACTTTGGGTAGTGGCTTTTCCCTCAACACTAATCCCATGAATTCATGCATTTGCTCTGAGTTAGTGTACCTCTCAGTCTACTCGGTACAGTTGATTTTCCTGACTATAAAGTCCTTAGGGGTTTTTTCCCCATAAGCAAAAGCTTCTTGGATATCCTCCATAGATATAGAGAACAACTTCTCTTTTTTGTAATTTTGAACCGTTCTAGTCATGGGGTCGTAGAATTTAGCAATGGCGCAAATTAGCTTTGAGCAGTGGCTCACATGTGTGCACATGTACCAATATATATGGGAATAATAAGTGATCACTCGCTTATTTTCAGAAGATACCTTTGAAACTATGAGCTCAATGTTCTTGTGCAACTTCTCCACTCTTGTCCTGATGAGGAACAGTCTTGGATTTTACTTAGCTTGTCTTCAAGCAGGGACAGTGGTGGTTTATCCTTCTTCTCCTTTTTCTTGCCCTCCACCGTTTTCAGAGCTTTCTCCTTCTTCTGGGCCTTCTCTTTATTTGGCTCAACAGTCTTCTTTCCAATTTTGAATTAGAAACTGCTTGAACACTTGAATTAAAAATGATAGGGACAGTGCCTCTCTACTATTTAATGTAGTATTTGATCAGTAATTTTCACTCTGATTTCGATAAATTATGCCACAACAGAACCTCTGGTAATCTCCTCTAAGTTAAAGTAAAATGTAATGTTAGCCCTCTCATTTTATAGCCTAACCATTTATCTACCACATTAATGGCGTTGAGGGCGAGTAAATACTGGGGGTGATTGCGACGCAGTGGAGGATCTTGGGTGCACTATTCTGAGTACCGATCACACCTCCCAATGAAGAATTAGCACATAGGGCCAAAATATTCATCAAAAAACATGAAGCACCACCACTTTTTAAACCCCTATACACAATATTTGGGTCTAATAATATTATTTGGGGCGTGTGCTTGCTGGCACTATCTAGGACTGTAAGCCCGAGCCATTGGGGAAAACACAAATTAGCCTCACTTTAAACATGTTTTAATTATTTTCTTAGGGCCCAAAAATGGACTTTGCTTAGAAAGGAGAGCGCGAAGCCATTTTGCTCATGAAATCCCTAAAATTACCCTACGCTTAGTAAACCGTAGTGAAAGCTGCCTTGGGGGTAACACCAGGGTAAGAAAAGTGAAATACGTTTTCACCTTACCCAACCCTCGAAAGGACAAAGCATAATAATTATAGAGCAAAATTCCTTGAAGACTCAAAGGTAGCGCTGACATTAAAAATTCAATGACCAAAGCACATTGGAATGGAGCATAAATGCCTTGCACCTTAAAAGCGGAGCACAACATCTTGCAACCTTGGGGAGAGTGCATGAGTTTGAACGGTCAAAAGGTATTGTGCACTTCCTTGAAACGAAAAATGCCTTACACCCTATAAACATAGAAAAGCTACCTGAGCCTTGCCACATTGGGGGCTATGAGATGGTAGAAAATTCAAATGCCTAAGTGCTATCTCTTGGTGCGAAAACGCCTTGCACTCCCTAGGTGAGGTGCAAGTTTTTTTGACTAGATTTGACCCTTTGCTTCAAAAGTGGCTTCGCCTAGATAAGGCCCAAAATGGGATTTCATTGCATAGGCTTGACACTTAACAAATCCCTGAAATTAAATTTGACCTTGACTGCTTTGGGGAGCCGACCTTTGCTTCACCTTTGCTTTTTTGCTTCTGCTCCATGTGAGTGCTGAAACACATTTTTGCTTCTACTGAGATAGATAATGATGTAAATCTAGCTGCAAGAGGTCAAAAAATAATACCTCCCATTACATAAAAACTGCGATAAATGAAAATAATATGTATAACCCTCCATTTACATAAAAACTGCAATAAATAGAAATAATCATAAAAACCCTCCATTCACATAAAAACTACAATACATGGAAATAAACCAATAAATAATTTCTTTTCTCATTCCTAGATTCACTTCCCCTTTTACAATGCAATACCAAGGGAATATATATCCCCAAATAAACCCTAAAGCTTGAAGCCCTAAAAGAAAACCCTAAAACTTAAAACCCTAAAAATAAAAAAAATACTATTTTTAGAAAATTTATTTTTCCATGAAAAAATGCCTTTTTAAGTAATTATTATTTTCGACAAATTATTTTTTCATCAAAATTTGCCTTTTTTAGTAATTACCATTTTTGGCAAATTATATTTTGCATCAAAGAATTCCATTTTGAGTAATAAAAAATTACTTTAAAACTCCTTTTAAAAAAACCCTCTAAAGATAGGCTCCTGCATCATTCTTCTCTGGTTGAAAAGAACTCTGCTCCTGCGAGTTCCTTTGATCAAACTCATAATTGCTCTCCGTGGAGTGCCACACATCTGCATGTACTCCTCAAAGTACCAATCTCCTTCCGAGGTTTTATATCTCAAACCTTTTGCAAGCACTACACATAGTGCCAATTTATTCCTTCGAGGTTTTAAAATAACAAACCTTCTGCAAGCACTACACAAAGCGCCAATTCTTCCCTCTGAGGTTTTTAATGAAAAAAAGAACCTCTTGCAAGCACTACATAGAGTGCCAATTTATTTCTCTAAGGTTTTACAAACCTTCTACAAGCACTACACAAAGTGCCAATCCCTCCCTCTGAGGTTTTACATAAAAAAAACCTCCTGCAAGCACTTACACAGAGTGCCAATTTATTTCTCCAAGGTTTTACAAACCTTCTGCAAGCACTATACAAAGTGCCAATCTCTTTATCTAAGGATTTTACATTAAAAAAACCTACTGCAAGCACTTACACAGAGTGCCAATTTATTTCTCCAAGGTTTTACAAACCTTCTGCAAGCACTGCACAGAGTGCAAATTTTTTTTAGAGTCCCTTTGCTCTCCTCTCCTTTTCTCTTTTTTTTCTTCTTTTTTCTCCTTAGCAAGATCCAACTTGCTCTGATACCAAATGATGTAAATCCAACTGCAAGAGGTCAAAACATAATACCTCCTATTACATAAAAACTGCGATAAATAAAAATAATATGTAAAACCCTCCATTTACATAAAAACTACAATAAATGAAAATAATCATAAAAACCCTCCATTCACATAAAAACTACAATACATTGAAATAAACCAATAAATAATTTTTTTTCTCATTCTTGGATTCACTTCCCCTTTTACAATGTAATACCAAGAGTATATATCCCCAAAGAAACCCTAAAAGAAAACCCTAAAGCTTGAAGCCCTAAAAGAAAACCCTAAAACTTAAAACCCTAAAAATAAAAAATTACTATTTTCAGCAAATTTATTTTTCCATCAAAAAAATGTCTTTTTAAGTAATTACTATTTTCGAAAAATTATTTTTCATCAAAATTTACCTTTTTTAGTAATTACCATTTTCGGCAAATTATATTTTGCATCAAAGAATTCCATTTTGAGTAAAAAAAATTACTTTCAAACTCCTTTTAAAAAAACCCTCTAAAGATAGGCTCCTACATCATTTTCTCTTTTCTCATCAAAATTTAGCTTTTTTAGTAATTACCATTTTCGACAAATTATATTTTGCGTCAAAGAATTCCATTTTGAGTAATAAAAAAATTACTTTAAAACTCCTTTTAAAAAAAACCCTGTAAAGATAGGCTCCTGCATCAGATAAACTCTCTTTTGATAGACGATAGGGTGACTTTTCTAAGTACCGAACTACCCTCTCCAGGTCTTGACAACCTAGCTAAAATTGACATTCCTTAGCTGAATTTTTTGGTGCCTAAAACTGTTATTCTCTCTTATTATTGGCTCACACAAACTGATATGAAATAAACAACTCGCAGGCCCCTCGAAAACCCTCCCGGCCAGTAAGACCTCTGGCCCAAAAACTGCATTATTGATAGCACGAGAGAGGATGAAGGGGCCAAAACTTTGAGAAATAAATATGCACAAGCAAAAATTAAAAAAATATATATAGTCTGATAAATATTTTCATACTACCTATCACTGGTAGTGCGCCTTCAGATGAAAGCCATTAACTGATAACGGGAGAGTGAACCTGATCAGATCTTATAGGGTGAAAGAGTTAACTTGATGGACCTTGGAAACTCGAAATGGACCCTCCTAGAACGTGTCACATTTATCATAATTTTTGAGGTTGGACTTTTTTTCGTTTCATTTTAGCACTAAATTGTCAACCTAGAAGATCCGGTTGGACGTCTTCTTACCGAACCAGTGTTTGGTGGTCTCGATGTGATTCAGAAAGTTTCATAGGCCTTTTCCCTATCCTCATATAACTGCAACAACTGGGCTATTCTATCGTTGATAGGGTTAAACCCTTCATATTCACCGTCCAACAATCAGAGAGACTGCAACGTGGGTAGTTTGATATGCGCAGGGAGCACAACTTATTTCCCGTATACTAGGTAATATGGGGACGTATTGATGGATTTATTAATGGAAATTCAACCTGCCCATAGTGCAAAATCCAAAAGCAGATTCCAGGTTCGTTTATTTTCTTCCAATGTTCTTTTCAGGATTCTAAGCAAGTTTTAATTTGTAGACTCTGCCAAACCATTGCCTTGCGGGTAATAATTAGACAAAGTTTTTAGGTAGATAACATACTTGTGAATGCGCACATTTTGACACCAGTGAAATGAGTACCATTATCTATTACTATCGCATTTGGGATCCCAAAACGAGTTATCATCCCTTCCAAGAAGGTGATGACAACATACTAGTTAGCCTACTTGGTGGGCACTGCCTTTGTCCACCGGGTAAAATAGTCTATGACCATAAAGATATACTTGTGCCTTGCAGAATAATTGGGCTCTATTACTCCAATGAAGTCTAAGCCCCATTGCTGAAATGGAGCCTCGACCTGAATCGGGTGCAGAGGAAAATAAGCATTCCTAGTACGATCGACGTACCTTTGACATTTATTGCACCTCTGGGTAACACTGAAGGAATAAAAAAAAATGGTGGGCCAATAATAGCCTGCTTTTATTATTTTCAAGGCCATAGGCCTTCCCGAAAAATGACCCCCAAAAATTCTAGAATAGAATTCATCCAAGATTTTCTCTTTTTCTGTCCCCCTGACATATCTCAAGAGGACACCATCATTGTGTCGATGAAACAATCCGTTGGGTAACAATACGTATTTGTAGGCCTAAAGACTAAACCTCCTCCTCTACGAAGAGTTGAGGCTAGAAGGGCACCGTCCGATGCTAAAATATTCAACCAGGTCCTCTATCCAATCTCTGTCGAATGAAGACCAATTTGTACAATTACTCTTCTACATTGGGTCATCCCACTGGCAAGCCGTCACTTCTGAGGTGACACTCCAGGCAAGCTCTTGGCATAAGGCTTAGCCACAGACCAGTTTAGTGGGTCGAACCTCTATATCAAACTCTTGGATATTGGATATCCAACCTACCCTTTTTTCTCGAGTTTGCCTTGGATGATGAATTTTCTAACATCCGGGTGTATCACATACATAATCGTCTTACTCTAGGAGTTGAAGTGATGAAACTTCTTCAGCGACTGCATCACCGCATCACCACATGGACCTGTCTTTCAATGAAATTGAACTTTTTCTCATGTGGGAGGATAACTTGACTCAGGAATGTAATTGGCCGCTCATCCCTATTTTTATTTTTTTGGGTAAGGATAGTTGTGTAGCTCTCTAGCTCTCTGACAACGTAGAGGATAAAATCCTTGGAGTAGTCAAGGTTCACCATAATGGGAGCCTGGGTGATTCTCTCTTTTATTTCTTTGAATGCTCACCTTCTCTCTTCGGTCCATTGGAACTCAGCATCCTTCTTGAGGAGTTCCATCATCGACTTGACTACCTGGGTGAAGTTGGAAATGAATTTTTAGATAAAATTAATTTTCTCGAAGAAGGATTGGAGGCCCTTGTTGCTTGCTGGAAGATGTAGCTTGAGGAGGGCTTCCACCCTAGTAGGATATATGTCTCGTCTTCTTTCTGAGATGATGTGGCCCAAGAGCTTACATTCCTTAACCACAAAAATTGACTTCTTCAAGTTTATTGATATCTCAAATTCTTGGTATTTCTCAAAAACCTATCGTAAATGTAGATGATGTTCCTCCATTTTATGGGAGAAAATAGTCATATCATCAAGATAAATAACAATGATGTGATTGAGCAACTCACCAAAGGCTAAGTCCATTGTTCTCTGGAACATTGCACCAGTGTTTGAGAGGTCGAACGACATGCGTTGGTAGACGAAGGTGCCCCACTTGGTGGTGAAGGCAATATTGAGCTGGTCTTCATCCTTGACCCAGATCTGATTATACCCTAAAAATCCATCTAGTAGAGAGAATATTTGCACTCCTGCAACTACATGAAGTATTTAATTAATTTGGGTCAGTGGATAATGATCCTTCAGTGAAGCCTAATTAAGGTTTCAGTGGATAATGTCTCCATTCTTCTTTTGGACTAGGATAAGATTCACCAACCAAGAATAGTGTTTTATGGGATATATAATTTTTGACTCGAGCATTTTTAGGAGCTCTACCTTCATCAACATCTCTATCTTTGGATTGATAGGCCTTTGCTTTTTCTTGATAGGTTTGACTCCTTCCTGGAGTTCAATTGTATGCTGGAAGACGGACTTGTCATACCCCTTTAGGTCGTGGTAGCTCCAGGTAACAATGTCTAGATATTATTTACAGAGGGTTCTAATTTGTTCTATCTCCAGTGGTGTGCAATCAATTCCCATTTTAATCATTTTCTCATACTCCAGTTCAAGCTCTTCATACTCTCTTGCATCCACCTTGATATTTTGGGGGAGAGACTTGTCATCCTGGTTGAACAAACTTTCAAGGGTGATCAAGCCCTTAGGGAGGTGGTTGTTCCTCAACTGAATTAGGCCCTCATATTCTTCTTCATTGAGGGCTTTTTCTTCGATATTTCCTGCTTCATCAATTAAAAAATTGACGATCTACTTGTCACTATCAAAATCCTGCCAATGAATATTTTTGTCAAACATCGAGGGCCTATAGATCACCCTCACTGCCTTTGGCTTTTGCATTATATTCTCGATAGGGGAGCACCTGGCTCTGATAGATGCTAAAATGTTGGCATGCTTATTCCGCTCCTACGAAATAGGTTGAATATTGAGATCCAATAAGGACTCAAGCATATCCCATACCTTATTATGGTATGCTTTTAAATAGTGTTGCTTGGCAACACACTTATTCATCACCTGGTTGCAGATCAGCTCTGAATCATCCAAGATCTATAACTACTTTATTATGAGTTTCTCCATTTTTCATAATTCCAAATACAAGGCTTCATACTCAGCGGTATTATTTGTACAGCTCCACGCGAGCATGTACGAGCACGTATTTTGATTTTTAAATGGGGAGACAAGGACCACTCCTGCTCCAACTTCGTTCTTGCATCGAGCATCATTGAAGAAGAGCTTTCATAATTGATCATCCATGGGGTCAACGTCACTTGATACCTTAGCCTTTTCAGTCTTGGTAATCGAGTAACACCCGATTTTTTATTCTATCATAGCATTAAAATTGTGCATAGAGAACTCATCCTCTATGCTAAGCTTGTCAAGAGCTTCCTCTACTTCTTCTACTTTGTCAATGATGTTGACCGAGTCCATGGGTTTATCTGCATCCTGGATCCTTTCAATGTGAAAGGTAGAGGGTTTTTCATTAAAAATTTTGATCCTCCTTCCTTTGAAGGGGATCTCCAGGTGTGAATAATCGAGAGACAGATAGCCTCCAAGCTTGGCAATGAATTCCTTTGATAAGCACATGCTGAAATAGGGCCCCAAGTCTACTACCACAACTTCTTGAATTACTATGATTTGTGACATCTTGTGCAACACGATCGGGATGTCTTTGATGACCCCCACTATCTTAACTGGAGTTTCATCAAGTTGAATCACTCTAGGACTGCTCTTGGTGTACTCCATACCCATAATTTTGCACACTACCTTGGGCATTACAATAGTGGTAGTGCCAGAATCAACCATGCAACCGTGCATGACCCACCCCTTCATTATGAGGGATAGATAAAATGGCGATGACATGTTCTTCCTGGTGGTAGAGGTGGTTAGCGGTTGTGTCAAGATGGTTTGAGTTGGTCTCCCCTGGCCCTTAATGGACTTGAGGGATTCTTGTAATAGGTCTACCTAACCAAGCAGTTGAAGAGTGTCAAAGAGGCTTACCTTAGCCAGAGTCTTCCTTAATTATTCGATAATGTTGTATGCTCCAACACCAGACTCGCCTCCCTCTTTAGTAGTTTTGTATCGGTCTGGTATTGCTGCATTGCTTTCACTCTCTGGCACTTGGTCAGTGAGGGGTATATTAGCTTTTATCTCCCATGATCCCTTGCTTCAGTTTGGGGTTGAGAGGTTGAAGCTTACGATTGAGGGGTTCTTGCTTTTGCCCTTGGAGGGAGGTAGTCTCTTAATCGAGTAGTGTTCATCAACTTTGATACTTGAACTGGTTCTTTTTCTGGTGGTAGGGGTGCCTTCTCACTCGATATTTTGGGATTGGCAGGCACGTTGAATGACTCCATCTAAATAGGATCGAACTCAATTGCCTTCTTGCTCATCCTCATTAGAACGAAGACCTGCTCGACAGGAGGAATCATGAAATTATGATCAGTTTCCCTTATCATATTTATCTATCCGCCAAGATTACCAAGTGAACCATGCAAGTCTCTTCGCCATGCGGATCATTGCATGTAGAGCACCAGTAAGCTCTATTGGATGAACCAACTTCTTCTTTTTCAAACATTATCGAGTTTCTCTCATGAGCTCTACCAGAGGGAGCAACCTGTTCCCTAGTGATCGAGGGAGGGTATCTCCTTGGATGATAGCTCTAATAATTCTACCTCCTCATGATGGTCATCTCATTCGCAATTTTTTTTACATAGGAATGCAAATCCTACAACTCTTTGCCCTGGTTTGTATTTAAGGCTACTTGAGGCACGGGTAATGGCAAAGGTACCAATGGTGCAGGTAATATAGGGAATAGCATAGGAGTTGGGAGTTGAGGAATAGCAGGTGTTTGGTACTGAGGTGTAGATACTGCCTAACTTTGTGGATTGGGGTTCCACGGTTGATTGGTGTACATCGAAGATGTAGGTGGAGCAGAGACATTGGGATACATATTATATGAGAAATCTAGGTAAATTAGTATAGTCGTCTTTGGAGGTAACTTGTCAATAACTACTAAGTTAACCTCAGCCTTCTGGGCCTGATCATACAAAGTAGGGAAAGTGTTAATATTAGCATATCGGATGCTCATGCTTATATTCGAATGAAAAGCTCTTAAGTAGTAGAAAGTCACTTGCTCCGAGGTAGGTCGAAGGTCGGGAGTGACTCTCTACCAGGTTCGAGCAAACCTGATGTTGAAGTCAGCTATCTCCTCTTGGGGTGCCTCTGGATTGTTGTGAATTGATGCAACAATGATAATGGGTCTGCTACTTCGTTGAACCCTTTAATCAGCTGCTCTACTAACTGGTACCAAGAATTGATGGTACCGATCGAAAGCGATAAGTACCAGTAGAGGAGCTTACCTCTAAGTGAGAGCACTAGCAGATTCACCATGATGTCCTCTACCATGATTTGATGGATGGTCATCAGCACAACGATGTATTAGATGTACTCGTAGGCAGTCTTTCTTGTGCCTTCAAATGTGGGTAGAGCTTTCAACACTATAGGCGACACTTGATTTTGAGTCTGTAGGGCAAGCGGTCCCGAATGATTCCAAGCTGGAAACTACCCAAGAAAAGATTGCACCATTGGAATTTTAGGTTGAACGGTTGGATGAACTAGAACATCTAGTTGAATCGATGGATTCAATTGAACAGGCTGGATCGAAACACTTGGAACACTCAGAACACTTGGTTGGATCGGTAGGTTTGACTGTACCAGAGAATTCGATGGATTCGAGGGCAAGCTAGTCACTGTGCTCTTAGGAGTTGGAGTTCATGAAGCAATGACAACTTCTTGTAAATATGTCCCATATAACAGGATGTTTGACCTGACCACTCTAGGATGTTCTTCCAAAGTGTCAATGTCAAGCTCGAAGAACTCGATTTCTTCTTTTGAATTTTTAGCTGCCTATCTCGTGTGCATGAAGACGAGATTTTAAATTGGTCTTCGATATTCAAAGGTGTCTGAGTTCAGTCGAGTCACCAAATGTTCATATTTGACAGCAATAAGATGAACATCAACTTCTTAGTACTTCTTTTGCAATGGAACATTTGGGTCCCACCGGGTATGCCAGAAACTATTGGTCAAAAATTTGCCTTAGGTATGAAATGATCTATTCACGCTCCCTATACCTGACCAACATTGAAAGGCTGAGAGGAAGAAATACGTCCTCTGTCAATATCTAGAGATGGGCCGGTTCCCTTGCTATTCTAACTGGGGGATTTATATTAGAGAATAGGAAAGATATTGGAAATGATTGAAAGGGATGGGAAATATGGCCATAGGCCAGATAGAACAGGGGTGATGAACTAAAAACATGATCACTCGATCATACGTCGAATCAATAGAACTTAATACAGAAAACTAACAAAAATTAAAACCATATATTTAACATGCATAATCTCCAGGGCTATTCTAACGTTCACCCTCTATCAGGAGTCAAATCTAGATATTAGAATAATAACTCACATACAAAGTGGAGAATTTAATAGAAAATAAGAAATAGAAGATATACACATGCATGGAAGTCTAGAGTTAGATCCATATATTATTTGTATTGATAGTAGAATTGAAGTTACAACAAGCTTTCTAGAAAACATCCATAATTTTACAATAAAATAGTAGGCTTTTATAGAGAATTTTACCGCTTGAAACATTGAATGCACACTTACAAAATATGGTAGTGGCAACCAAGACAATATTTATAAGGGAAACATTTATGAAATAGTAGGCAGGCATGGGATGGAACTGATGACTCACTAGAAAGCAGTTGCACCCCTTCAATGCTTTGACAGGTTGAGCTGGCGGTGCCATCTCCTTGCTTGATAGAACCGCCCTGGTGAAATATAGGATTCTTCATATTCATAAAGCCAATATCGGAAGCTTCCTAGACCAACTTTATTTGGATGGATAAGGATGCACCTAGTCTAGAAGATGAGAAGTGCTTGAGCCTTGGAAAAACATAGCCAAACTACTTGCTACCTTTGAAATAGTGCAACCATTGAAAAGTTAAAGGACAAAGTGCAACTAACTTGTCTTGAACTTTCCCGACACTCAAAATATGAAGTGTAATTTCCTAGAATTCTAAAGATAGCACTAGTGTTGAAAAGTCAATGGCCAGAGCGCCTAGGAATGGAGCGTAGATGCCTTACACTCAAAAAGTAGAGCGTAAGCATCTAGGGCATTGGGAGGCATGTCGATGTTGAAAAGTCAATGATAAAAGTGCATCAAATTATTACACATTTGCCTTACACTCAATAAATGGAGCACAACACCTTGGTGCCTCAGAAACAACGCTAAATTTTGACAAGACAAAAGGCATTGCACTCTAATCAAGTGCAAAACTGCTTTGCGCCTGGAAAGTTGAGCACAACATCCTTTACTAGGGGAGATGTGCCAAGTTTGAATGGTCAAAGGGTATTATGTAGTCTCCCGATGCAAAATGGTCTTGCAGCCAAAAGGTGAAGTGCACAAGTCTGGCAAGACTTAGCACATTTTCATTAAAACTAGCACTGCGCTTTGAAAAGTCAATGGGCTTTGCACCATTTTTAGGTACACAACTGAGTTGCACTCAATCCATTGGTGCAAAATAGGTCGGGTCCATACTTACACTAAAAAGAGGTAGTGTTGGACAGTTTTAGAAGTAAATTTTTTGAATTTAGGTCCCTATGACAGGATTGCACCTTACTGACAAAGCGTAACCAACTGAGGTGCACCTACGTTTTCTTTCTCAAGGGTGAGTGTTCTACTGCTCAACCAAAATTGCTCTGCACTTTAACCCTACTGGAAACTGACATGCACCTTTAAAAAAGACAAATACTCCACATGATAGATGAACAAAAAAAACTATGCCAGCACTTGGGTGCAACAGGTAATATTGATAGAAGAAATAGAAAAGAGAAACTATACACTATACACAGGAGAGAGCTCCAAAGAAGGAAAAAATATAATTTTAGCAAAATTTACACTATGTTGCAGAAATACCAATAATTCCCATTTCCAAATTAATGAGCCCTCAGTTTCGTGCAATATTAGGACCTACAACTTCAGTATATTGGAGATGGTTTTCCAAGCAACTTCATCTCTGCTACAATTGGAAAGGAGAACAACCTTTCATGACATTCGGTACTCCGTAAGAGAAATAAAGTGCATGACCTTAACCCTTCCTAATATTCTGGTAAGAGATTCCATTGACGTGAGAATGACCTCCTAACTTAGAGGGCAATCGAGAAGTCACAAATCATTCCAAAAGTCTATGGACTTGCAATTACCCACAATCCATCGAGTATCAGATGCTATCTCTCCTCTAAGTTTACACACCGTTTTATAGAAAGTAGACCTTTCCAAAGAGATGGAATCTGTTCACAAACCTTTAAACTAGTTCATGTATTTGACTGTAAAAATTTTAACCCAATCTAATATCTATTTTTTTAGAATTTTCCAACCTTGCTTTAAGATCAAATATTTGTTCATCAAGCGAATATTTCGGAGATCTAGACCACCATTTTCCTTCCTCAAGCATACTTGGTTCTATGAAACCAGATGAAACTTCTTGTGATCTTGAGATCCAACCCACATAAAACCTTTCTGAAACCACAACAATTTAGATAGAACTTTAGAGGGGAGCTTAAAAATGGACATAAAATTAATCGAAATGCTATGTAAGACCAATTTGACTAGGAGAATTTTTCCTGCTTGACTTAGCAAGGTACCTTTCTAGCTAGCTAGCTTCCTCTGCATTCGCTCAATCATCGGGTCCTAGAAGTTTACTTGCATTCTACCAATAAACAATGACAAGCACAAATAAGAAGCAAGGAATTAAACAATTCTTATGATCTTGTGATCTTGAGATCCAGCCCACAAAAAACCTTTCTGAATCTGCTCCAATTTAGATAAAACTTTAGAGGGGAGCTTAAAAATGGACATAAAATAAATTAGAATGCTTTGTAAGATCGATTTGACTAGGAGAATTTTGCCTGCTTGACTCAACAAGGCCCCTTTTTAGCTACCTAGCTTCCTCTGCATTTGCTCAATCATCGAGTCTTAGAAGTTTACTTGCATTCTACCAACAAACAACAATAGACCCAAATAAGAAGAATGGATTAGTTAATATTTAATTAAACTTTAATTTAATTAATATTAACTAATCAAGTTTTAAATATTTCAAATATCCTGTAGGATTTTTTACCTTGTAGTTGTCAGTTTATAGGATTGTCAGTGTTGCAATATTTTTCCAGCCTTTTGTAAATCCACTAATGGTTTTTGTTCCATGGATTTGATTTACCAATGGTTTTGTAAAGGCTTCTTAGCCTATATATTCATGATGCATCAATGGAAATCATAGATAAGGTTTTAGATAAACTTGAAACCTCATCAATTTGGTATCAGAGCACCTCGATCCTTCTCTATGGGGTACTCTTATTTTAGGCATCAATATGTCTACTCTATCTCTAGAAGAGATAGCTCAATGAGCTAAAAAATATCTCTATTGAAATTATGTTGATTAAAAATGCCATGATGGAAGAAATGATAGAATAAAATCTTGTAGTTGAAGAAAGATAATTTATCTAAAAAATATAAATTTAATGTGTTAGCAACACATGGATTCGAACCAGGATTCATAGGAAACGAGCCCATCATCTTGCTAATGAAGAAATGAAAAACTTGAAGAAGAAAATATTTTTGTTGCAGTTGAAGTTGTAATTTGAAGAAATAACTATTGATAATCTCCTTATGGAAGATCTCTCTAAAGAACCTCATATTTCTCTTATTAAGATAATGGATATTATGCCACCTCTACTACAAGATCTATCCACTTAGCTTGTGTCGACCTTACATTGATTTGTGGCCCTACGACCTCAATGCTATCAACTGCTCTAACACCCCTATCATGCTTCTTAGATGCCCTCACACGTTGGCCCTCTCTGTCATTTCCTCCATCTAGGTTGTCAATTGCTTCATGCATATTGGGTGTGTTACCTCCTCGTTCTATTATCACATGCCACACAAGCATTTCACATGTTGATCCATGCAATCTTCTCCATGATCTTCTCTACTAAATATTGTGTTGTCATCGATGACTATTTTTGTAGATCTAGAAAAGTTTACCCTAAAGCTAGGGTTTGCACTTGTAAAAAATTTAGGGGAAACTAGCTTGGAGCTTTTTATGCCTACCACCATCCAAGTGGTTCCCTAGGTGCTTCTAAGTCAATGCCAAATATTCATCACTTTTGTTTAGCCCCATGTGCAGCCCCAACACTTTTGCCTCAACTCTATATGACATGGGTTGCTCGGTCAGCCACCGTCTTGGTCACCCTAGACTATTTTGGCTACACCTCCATTTTATCTTCACCTGTGGCATCCAACACACACGAGGTCATCCTCTTGGCCACCATAGACCCACTTCCACTAGGGTTATTTCTTGTTTTCATGTGATTGCTTCAATTTATCCATATGTACATGTGGCTCCATTGAGATGGGTTTTTCCCTTCTAATTTATCACACACCTATGGTCTACTCCATGTCATTGGCCCTTACTGCCCTCTATAACCCAATGATTATTTTCCTTGGCAAGTACACAACCCATATCTCCTATACAATATTATCAAGTTCGATCATTGCTTCAAGCCCTAGCCTATCTTGCATTGAAAATATGTATTGGGCCTCCATTTTGTTTCTTGCTTTGTGCTTCATAGTTTCTATTTTACCCACTAGTCACAAGACAAACCATAATGACCACATTTTTTCCTTCTGACTGCCTAGAGGTTTGAATATTTTTGCATGGAAAAATGCATGCATCAAGTAGCTAGAAGCATACCATGATATTCATATAGTTTTCATACCTCATAGCGGACCTTTCATACACATGTTCCTGAGTCTCTCCCAACAAGGTACCACTTGGCCTCTTCAAAGTAATCACAGGTGCCCACTTGTTCTGGATTTGAATGCACAATATGGATGAAAGAAAAATTTATGTTACATCCTTTGTTTTCACATGTTCCTAGTCAATAGCATTAGGTATTTCCAAATTTTGCTCTATTAATTTTTACATGTTACCTTTTCACTTTGGGCACATGTCATGTTTTTCGGCTCCACTCCATTGGATATGTAATGCAAGGAGAAATTTTTATTATTTAAAAAAAACACCATGCCCTTTCATGCACCTTCCCTCCAATTTACTCTTTTGCAACCTTCCATGTCTAGCACTTCCCCCAAACACCCTCATCACGAGGAACACACACAATTTATTTGCGTCCACATTCCCCCCTCCACATAAAACCAAAGAGGGGATGGTTATAAAATAGAACCAAAGACAAAATATTTATAAAGAGGGGATGGTTTATATATCAAAATATTCTTTAGAATATTCTCACTATTATAGACATTCAACCCCCTTCTTTTACTCCTCCAAAGTCTCTTTGTTTTTTTGCACATAAGGGCTTCCATCCATATTAAAAGGTAGCAGTATTTATAGTCATTGGAAAGCTCTTTTCAATCCTGACTTAATGACATCACTATTTTTTTATTTTGTGAAGAATTTCTTCAACTATTGTAGCAACAACATCATCTTCCAATTTTTGTGATTTCCATCTCTTTCTCCTCCATGTTTGTACATATTGGAGTCCAATGCTTTTGTGGTTGGTAGGAATCATAGGAATTAATTAATATTTAGTAAAAATTTAGTTAATTGGTATTAATTAATCAAGTTCTAAATATTTCAAATATCCCATAGGATTTTTTGCCCTACAGTTTTCAGTTTGCAAGCTTGTCAATGTTGCAAGCTTTTTGCAGACTTTTTTTAAATCCACTAATAGTTTGCTTACCATGGGTTTGATTTACCAATAGTTTTGTAAAGCCTTCTTAGCCTATAAATTCATGATGCATCAATGGAAATCGTAGGAAAGTTTTCAGATAAACTTGAAATCTCATCAAAAGGCGTATTTATTTTCAAATAGCCTACCCTTTATAACATCAAAGTAGTATATGGATTAGGTGTGGTGAAACTTCAAACCATGGATTATGTAGACTTTAACAAACCCAAAAAAATTATGCATATCAAGTGCTTTTAGGCTTGGTAATTTTCTACTTTTACCTTTAATTTTTTCTTGATTTGATTATACCATTTCATTTTTGTTGTTATTTTCTAGAACATGTTATTGTCTCTTACTTTGTTATTTTTAAAAATTATTTATCTTTTATTTTCTAACATAAATGCATCTTATAATTGCAAATATATTTTTAGAAGGCGGTGTTTGTGTTTCTCATAGATATAAATATTTCTATTTTTATTGGTATATCATTATCTTATACACTTATTCTTGCACTAATGTCTTCTATTTTGAGATTTTGGTTGTATTTCTATGCAAAGGGTTAGCTTAGTCAATCAAAATTTTAAATAAGTCATTCCATAATGACTATTGATTGAGAATTTCCCCTATACATCATAAGAAATACTTTCTCATTTTAAAATATTTTGGAAGAAAACAAGGGTGGAATTTTGTCATAGGAAGATTTAGGATCTTGAGGTTACCTCCTTAATTTTGGAAAGGTAATTATTTATTGCTTATTTTGAGACAATCAAGATTTCATTTTCCAAAAATATTGGCCCTTATTCCTATGGATGAATTGATCTATTTTCAAATATGTATATTACTTGCATGCCATGTCTCCTTCCACAATAAAGAGAGTCATGCTTATATTTATGCCTTATCTTGTCAATGGGAACAATATTTTGTATGTGTTTTATATGTTTTATCTTATGAATCTTAACATCTTTATTTTCTTCATTTTAGACGGTTGATTTGCATGCCAAGATTCTATTATTATGGGTATTCATGTTTTTTATTTACTTAGTTGCTTATATTTTATTTATTTATATTATTTAAGTCCCATAAAGTAAAAATTCTATATATCAACTCATATTATCTTTCATATGACATGTGAGCAAGGACACCTAGTCAATATAGCTGTAAAGTTAAGAAGTGCAATGACAATAAAATTATATATTAAGTTTACACATGTGAGTTAGAATATTATTTCATTGGACTATCAGAAGTATGGTTATTTCATTGATTTAATCCTTTGAGCCTTGATTGATTATGTTTTAAGGGCTAGCCCACATAACATGTTGCTTGAATATCATAATTTGTTTTCACTTTATTCTAAGTCCCTTGTGCTTTTCATTACTTATATTTACTAAAGGTTATTCATTTCATAATGGGGTATTGTGTTTTAAACATCAATTGTATTAAATATTATCATGTTTTAAGAGATAAATATTACTATTAGAGTGCTTTATTATAGATCACTTTTTTATACCTATTAAAATGTTAAATGAATTTGATTGCTTTTTAGCATATTTACTAAGTCATTACAATGTCTACTAACATGAAAAAACTATTGATATTAACCTCTCTTCTCATTAACAATAAATCATTCATCAATATGCATAAATATTAAACATGCATCCATAATAATGACCCACACAACAAAATAGAGATAGATAATACCCTTGAGGAGGGGCAACACTAAGAATACTCTTTAAGGAATGAATCACTCCAAAAGATCTCTAGCTCCACGAGCCAAGACTCTTACAAAGAATACTTGATATGACTTACTTTTACAATTAGGGTACATATTTCTTTATACAAGAATGTGATGGTTTACCTTCCATGAACTAGGTTAGCCATGTGGTGATTCATCTTCCATTAGTTACAAAGTGTATAATATTATAATACGGGACTATGTTATATATTATTATCAATTTATGTGTGACCCAATCATAATACAAAATTATATTATATTCCCACAAGCACATACTTATGTACTTACCATTCCATCCCCCTTAAAAAATGTTTCACCCTTGAAACATAAGAAGAAACTAAATAATACGATATTTTAAGCAATATTGTCAATTAGTACAAATCTTGATTATTCCCGCATCCAAGTAAAATATTGATTGATGGTAGTCTATGATGATGCCAGTTTTCCCTTGTGCCACTTAAATATTCATAATTAATCCTTGGGTTAAATGTATGTCTATCATAGATCCTATAATGTTCTTTGCCTTATCTCCATGATTGTTTCCTCTCATGGTGGTGTGGATGGCAATATACTCCAACCTTAGCCCGATGTTCTACCTTCTTTGACTCTTCAACCTTTTGTGCCTCTAATTTTGGTTCATCCTTTGCTTTTGCTTCTTCTTTGATTACTACCTCCTCCTTAGACTCTATTTTAGGTTCTTTTACTTGTTCTTCAATTTGTTCCCCTACAATAGCTTCTTTTTTTTCCTTACACTAAGAAATATCCTATAATGTTATCTTCTTCTTCTTGTACCATAACTTCATAAAATTATTTTGCACATTAATATTAATAGTACCCAAAGAATCCATCCATGGATAACCAAGAACAATATCCACATCACTCATCTCAATAGCATGAAAATAAAAATGTAAAACATATTTATCCATGGTGATCTTCAGATCTTCAAAAATTTAAACATCCTCACCCTCAAGTTGTATGTTTTTAATTTTTGTTGTTGGAACTTGCAAATTGTTAGCCAAGTCCCTACTGATGAAGTTATGCTTGTTTCTAGGGTTTATAAAGACAATAATTTTTTTCTTTTGAATACAACCATGAACTTGCAAAATAAAATTTTTATATTCAAAATCTTTTTGAACACACTATCACCCTTATCTTTTCTTTCTACCAATGTTTTGAAAAATTTCAACCCTTTTTTTAATCCTTTTGTTCATCCAAGAGCCTAGCTATTTTTTCATCCTTTTCTCCAAACTCCATTTCCTTAAAAATGTAATTTTAAATTCTTACCATGTGTATGTAAGATTATGGGCACTAGCAAAGTTCATAAACCAAGATAAAGCTTCCCCTTGTAAATAAGCATAAATATCACATTTCCATAAAAAATAAAAGAATTTAAA
Organism: Wollemia nobilis; assembly: GCA_028583015.1. NCBI lineage: Eukaryota > Viridiplantae > Streptophyta > Pinopsida > Araucariales > Araucariaceae > Wollemia > Wollemia nobilis. The sequence goes on from JAQPPZ010001344.1 coordinate 1,745,877, forward strand.
TATGTAAAAATTTCCCACCATTCATAAGCATTACTATCATCATTTCCACTGAATATTGATAACTCCATGACCTCAACCAAAGATAATAATTTTTTTCAAATCCATAAGAGTTTCAAATAATCATAAATTTTAAAAAATAAAATTTATCAAATTTCTTCTATTCCTTTCCTTCAACAATTACATCTATATATTTTATTCAAAATCAAACAAATGACAATTGATTTGCTTATCAAGATTGATATATATGAAGTTTTTCCCTTTGCTTGAATTTTTTGTGTAACCCAAAAACATCAAAAGGCCAAATTCAAATAGTTATAACTCCCTCAATACTTATCATAATTTAATCAATGAATAGTCATTTTTGTAGTACTCAAAATGATCTACACAATCGTGCAAAAATCTTTTGAAAATGACTACTAAAAAAATTGATATGAATTTTTTTCTTTCAAAAACAATTATGCAGAAAAAAAACAACATAAATACCCTAATTTCAAACAACCTTAACTTTCTCAATACTTATAAAAATTTAACAAATTAGCAATCATTTTTGTAGTATTGAAAAGGATATACATGATGGAGTAAAAATATTTTGAAAATGATTGCTAAAAAATATATATGACCCTTTCGAGATGGGACTTTTTTGGAAAAACGTATCCTAGATTTACAAAAATAACCCCACTTTGCCATAATCATTGCTCTGATACCAATTTATATAAACCTCTCTTCCCATTAACAAAAAAATATTCAACAATATGCAAAAATATCAAACATGCATCCACAATATTGATCCCCACAATAAAATAGAAATAGATAATACCCTTGAGGTAGGGTAGCACCAAGAATACTCCTTAAGGAATGAATCACTCCACATGATATTCATCTCCATTAGCCAAAAATCTTATAAATAATACTTGATGTTACTGCCTTTGACAATTGGGGGTACATATTTCTTTATACAAGAATGTGATGGTTCACCTTCCATAAGTTAGAAGGTCACCCATGTCCTGATTCACCTTTCATGAGTTATAAAGTGTATAATATTATAACATAACACTATGTTTAATATTATTATAATTTAATGTGTGACCCATACCATAATAAAATATTATATTATATCTCCACAAGCATATATGGAGGCACCTAACATGTATTTTCATTTCCTTTGGCTTATTTAATAAATCACTTTGATATCAATTAAATGAGTCAAAAATGTCACTTGAAATTTTTTGTAAAGTAAATCTCACAATGTAACATGGTATGGTCAAATAAAAAAACCATATTGATTGCAAATATTTATATCTTATGAATATAAAACATGGTATGGTCAAAGCAAAAAATCCTATTATTTTCAAATATTTATATCTTATGAATAAGAAATAGAATCATATTTTAATGATAGAGTGCAAATGATTATTCTTGAATATTTTAAGTTGTACAAATATTGATATGTTACTTCGTTACATATCTTGCTTTTTTTATAATGGGTATCATGGCTTTTATTATTGTGCTTCATAGATATATCTTTAAAAATATTTATATTGTATAATTTTGATGCTTATATGATGGGTCTTATATATTTCTATTTGCCTATAATTTGTATCTATTCAATCACTCTATTGTTTGGACATGTTCAAAGTTAGTTAATTGGAGTTTTTTAACAAAGTTATATTAGTAGTGTTATCAAATATAAAATGCAAAGTGCAATAAATAAATATGTGATATTCTTCCGTTGTTGTAAGTCTATTAACATATTGTTTGAATAACTCAGAAAGTGGGTATCTTGTTGTAGCCTTTCCTTTGATCTTTTTGTTAAGGACCCATATACACATGGTTTTGGGTTTGATTTCTTTAATTTTGTGTCATTATATCATTGTAAGTTTATTAATAAGTTGTTTAAATAACTTTAAACACTATTAAAAAAATTATTTAAATCATTTGAAATATAAATACATTATCATAATTTTCAATTTAAACGTTTTACTATAAATCATATTCATGATTATTAACTTTTATATTCAATTATATAGTCATTAAAAACTAATAAAATTACCAAATAATAATTAATTGACTTAAAAAAATCCAAAGACCTTGTATCATTCATTTATAAATTTGGTTTTATTTATCTATACAATAAAAGTTACACACAAAGCAACCTAACTAAGGAGAAAGCATTTCAACCAATCACCCATTGACAGAGCATCTATGTTTTCCTTAAGAAGTGCATTGAAGATTATAGAGTCAGCAATAATAAATTTTACAATGGACGTTTGACCGTTCTATTGTTATTCACAACAAGTTGATTTTTTGTTCTTTTTGTACTTATTTTTGCAATGACTTATTATTGTACCATTTAATACCAAAAAGGAAAATTTGTGGTAGACTTTATGGCTAATCTAGGCATCCAGCAATAGGAGTTGAACATTTGGGTTACAGATTTCCCTCCTCTCCAAAGGTTAATTAGTGATGATAATGGTTGAGCTCAGTATGCTTTTATACAATATCGGAGCATAATTTTGTTCTACTAGGGGTATTCCTGATTTTTTATCTTTGAGGGGACCATCTTCAAGTATGTTAGCCTATTGGTGTTCTTGTGTTCTTATCTTGGTGCTCGATGGGTTTATTTCCTATTTAGTGAGTGGCTCTTGGTCCAAGTGGGATTGGGATAAGATTGTTGTTTATTTCCTTATTCTTGTGGAGCCTTGGGTAGTTTTTCTAGTGCCAAGTTAGATGGTTTTTCTCTTTGGAAATTTGAGTCCCTTTGGAGTAGTGTTTTGTTGGCCAGTGAAGGGTCAACCCAATCTTAGAGGATTGAGCCTATGCAATCAAGGGTATTGGATTGCGTGGTAATCCTTCTGTTATGTTTTTTGGTTGGATATCCCCTCATTGTTCGGTGATGGAATGACATGTTTGGATGTGTTTTATGGTTGATTTCCTTACCTATGCCACCCATGGTGCAAGATTAGCACTTTGTTCTATAATGTCAATCTCGATTACCTCAAATTCATGGGTGGTCTTGGGAGTGCCTCAATTGTGCTTAATTTTCTTGGTTGGGCATCTCTTTTCTTGTGGATTCAAGTCCCTTGGCAAACTATTCAATTGCTCATTGAAGATGCTTGTTAGGGATGGCTTAAGTCGTTAGATTGGCCCTCTAGGAAGTTGGTTCTGTTGTACACTTGTTGTGGTAGAGTGGAGTTTTCTAAGTTTGGGTTTCTGCTTTGTTGTCTCTTTAGTATGGGAAAGTGCTCTGCTTAGAAAATGTGTAAGGTTATAGTTGATCCTATCTCTTTGGAGGCTAACGAGGAGATGAGGAGAATCTTAAATTATGAAGGCCTTCTGAGTTGTGTTCTTTCTTTCCATGGGCACCATAGGGCTCTTTCTAGGGCTTTAGCTCACTCATGGATGAAGGATCGTGTTCAAGTAGGGGGAATTGAGTTTCAAATATAAAATAATTTTATTGGTGAAGTGACGGGCTTGCTGATGGATGAAAATATACATAATAGGAAGAAACATTCTCTTAAGTGGGAAATGAACTACTTTAGGGGTAAAGGAGGGGATCTATCAAAGAAAAAAAATGGTTTTGATGTCAAAATTCTCAAAACCCCATGGGACTGAGTCATTACAATTATCATGGATGTGAAGAGAGATGTGCTCCAAAGCTATCAATTGATATTTTTTAACCAGCTTCATAGGAAGAGACTCATGAATGCCCCTCTATTTATGTTCCACTCGTTGGAAAAATCTCTCAGAGATGTTAGAGGTAGAAAAGGATTTGATCCTATCCACAAAGGCCTTATACTTCTCATGTTCAAACATGTGGTAAAGTCAAACGGGGTGGTAGTGGAGGCGGTGCTAGCGAGAATTGAGTTCCACAAAATTCCACTGATTCTGCATCTGAGTATGACTTTGTCTCAAGGAGTCATTTCAAATATCATGCTTAAAGGACTTGTTGTACTCATCACCAATAATAAAAGGTAGTTGTGGTAGTGATGCGTTTGTTACCCCCACTAATGGTAATGAGGATAACACTCAATAATCCAAATGCTATCATCCAAGCTTGGGAATCTGAAGAATCGTGGGTCTCTGCCAAGATTTTGTTGTAGGAGGATGTTGACACTATCAAGAAAAATATGAAACTTGATGAATCTCCAACCATTTCCCTAGGGTCTCCCCCAACAAAGATCTCTGTTCCAGTGGCCTTTATGCCATTCTTGAACAATTTGGATGAGAAACATCAATTTCTATTGGGCTTCCTTCAGGTGGCAATTTCCTTCATCAATGATATTTAGGGCATGGTGGTCAAGCAGCATGAGGGGAGAGCTCTTAAGGTGTCAAATATTTTTGGCCTCGGTTTCAATTTTGGATCCTTAGTTTTGAATGTGGTTTTGGGTTGTAGACCCTGATTTGGTTGCATTTTCTATTTTATGTGTGTTTATGGATTTGTTCCCCTTTTTTTGGAGTTTGACCTTCGAGTATGTAGTTCTCACCAGAGCTCCAAAGGTCTCCTTTATCTCTGGTAGTTTTTTTTTTGTAAAAAATGGTGGGGTCCCTTTCAAAACCTTGCTTATTATCCAATAAAAAAATTACCATAATGTCATTTTTCTAGGGCATCTCGTATCATCCAATTTGCAGGTGTGAGATTTTAAATAAAATAAGAGATTTAAAAAGTTACAAGATTTTAAATATGTTAAATATTCACTATTAATTTCATAGAACTTAAGTTTATAAAAAATACAAGGTTAATTTAAAATATTTAATTGATAAACAATACAAGGTAAATTTAAAACATCTAATTGATAAACAATACAAGGTTAATTTAAAAGCGTAACTTTGTATTACTTATAATTGTTGCAAAATTAATTTAAAACATCTAATTTATGACTATTTTGTGCAAACTCCTCACTTAAAATAATTAAGGATTGCAATTCCATTAAAAAATCTAATTTAAATTCTCTCCTTGTGGAGAAAGTATCACCTTCCTTATAACATGGGATTTTATTTTTATTATAGAACTTTTCATATAGAATAATAATGAACACGATTGTAAAAATAAGTATTTATACATATATATATATATATATATATATATATATATATATATATATATATATATATATATATATATTAATTATATTATATTACGATACTTACTTTCATGGTGGAGCATTTTTCCACTATAAACTATAGCAAAATTGTAGTAGACATACAATGTAATTTAATTGACAATTTCCTTATTGTTGTAAGATAATGTGATGTCCTAAAATTTATCACATTCATTTTATACGATTTACATGCAATTTTCAATCACATAATTTTTTTACAATTTTTTAATATTTTTGCAACCTTATAATGCTTATAACACCCCTTTGCAACGTACATCACTTATGCAACTATACAAATATGATCCTATTTAGGTTTGAACAATCTGTCTTTCAATACAATTGAACAAGTAAATGAGAAATTTTAGGGGTTTCTTCTTTGGAAACTCCATCCCTTTAATTTTACGACCTCTTCGTTGTATGATTACTTCTACTAAATCGATAACAACTAAATCCTCTCATTCAAGGGGTAATGTTATTTTTTCCTTCTAAAAAGGGTTTCTTCGAGGTAATAGTATTATTTCCTTGAAAAAAGGGTTTCTTCAAGGTAATAGTATTCTTTCCTTGGGAGTAAGAGTATTCTTTCCTTGGAAATAAGATTTATTCAAATTTATTATATTCTTTTGGCCTTCTACACCTTCAAATATTTAATATGGCTTCTACGGCCTGCACACATGGAAAACAACAAGACATACAAGCTTCTCTACGGAATGGCTAAATTTCACTCACAAAAATAACATAGGGTTCTGAAATAATAAACTTTATTTTTATTTTCTTTGCAAGGTTACAAGGCAGATTTTTGATAGAATAATCCCTTTGCTCTCCTCTCTTCTCTTTTCCCTCCTCTCTACACTCTTTATTTCACTTATTATTTATAAACATAAAAACAATGGCTTGCCAACTATGCATCATGGCTAAATTGCCAACGCCAACTAAGAAATCTTATCAATATTTTTTCTAGCTATGCATTTAAGCTTTTCTTTTCCAATTTTTTTCATGAAGTTTCCATATTTTTGCATTGACCAACTAGGTATCACTTTCTTATCCATTTTCCAGGTGGACGCTCCTGCATCATACTCATCACAGAAAAAAAATGCTCCTTGAACATTGTTGAAGTCTTCAATGGATATACCGTATTTGGCTATGTTAGAGAATATTATATTATTTGGTACATGTCAATGTACCACCATGGGTACATGTTTAGATTAAGAGTTAGTCTTAGATTAGGATTTAAGTATTTACTTTATGCAAAGGAATAAATGCACAAGTATGTGCAATGATGTAAATGTGCATGTTATCCACATGTACACGAGTCCTTTAGAATAGAAATAACAAGTTTCCTTAGTTAGGTGTGCATGTGTACAAGTGTCTATCATGCAGAATGTACATGTGTCCTTAGGGTAGGAAAGTGAAGAGTCACATACTAGTATATATTTATGACTTAGCATTGTAATTAAAGAAGGATGCATTGTCCATAGCATGCACTAATAGAGTAGTAGAGAGAACTCTACATATTGCATCAATTTTCATTTTTCGTGAGCTTTCATTAATGGCTATTCCATGAGTTATTTTAGAAGTTTCTCATTCTATTTATATGCTTATTAGTTAGACATTATCATAGATATAACACTGCTTGCTTATTTTACTACTTGTTTTGAATTTTCTTCAAGTTTATAGCTTCAAAAGCTAACAATAGTATTAGAGCACATGATAGATTGATAGGAAATTGAAAAATACACAAGATAGAGGATAGAGGATAGAGGAGACTCAATAAGAATATCCCCATTGAATATTGAAGGCCCAAGGAGAAGACCTCAAGCTTCTTGTAAGAAGCAAGAAAGAGAAGGCTAGGAAAACCTCATTGGAGAAGATTTCAAGTGAAGCTCATGATAGTGAAGAATTTGGGATAATTTTTGCCATATGAAAACAAGCCCAAGGGAGAAGGATTTGGCAAGAAGTTTTCCAAATATTGGAGGATAAATTGACTATTTTAGATTCTAAATTTTTTCATATTTTAGGACAACAAGGAAGAGCCACAATTTCATCCAGCACAAGGCAACAATTAGGTGATCCAAATCACCAAGAACTCCATCATCAAATCAAGGTTAAAGGGTATGCAAATTTGGTGTAAAATATTCATTACTTGAACACTTATATTTTATTTATTATTAATTTTATTAAGCACCAAATTCAAGGTTTAAAAGTTGCATAAGAAGGTTTCATATTATGGTATTCAAGGAAGTGTAGAAGATAGTTTCTACATGAGTTATAACTTACACACAAAAATAAGGAGTTAGATATATTTCAAAAGAAAGGAAAATATTAACATTCTACCTTCTAGTCAAAGCAAAGAAGACATTATCCGTAAGTGAAAGCTTAAATTATAATGCACTATACTAATTATCCTTAAAGGTTATTGAGATTCAATTGAATTAAGATTAAGTGCACAAATTAAATCAGAAGTAAAGTTTCAAAAGACACTATTGAGTGCAAAAAATATGTAGCAGAGTGTGGAAAAGAGAATCCACCAAAAGGAGTGAAATAACCTCCAAATATTGGAGAAGGAAGTTGCCATATTAAGTTAGTAAAGGAAGCTACAAAAGAGACTAGAAAGTCTAAAAAACCAAGCACAACTAAAGCTATTTCATTACAAATTTATTATAGGTTTTGATAGCTTCACATCAATCTTCTTTAAAGCATATAAGGAGATAAAACTTAGGTGTCTTAAGACACCAATGTAGATTAATCCATAGTCCATAAGCAATAGCATTAAATGGTTATAGCACAAGCTACAATGCTAAGGAGAAGCACCATCAAGGATCTTAGCAAACCAACAAATAAGGCCAAGATAAAAGACCACCATATTCATCAAGGACCAATATCCAAAGCATCACAAGTCATCCAAAATTATCACTATAACTCACATGCACATTGAAAGCTATAGGAGGAGCACGGTTGAATAGGTTTAGAAGCTATCAAATCCTATGATTGGAGCATTGCAAAATAAGACATTAGAGATTGTTGTTACAAGATTGTGTGAATCTTACAAGTGGCAAGCAATACATGGAGTAACCGAGCAAATATTATAAGTTATGAATCCATCGGGTTGTTGAACGTAGAAGCCTTGAAGTGCAAATTGATTAGGTTGAGCACATTTGAAGTGCACAAATTCTACAATTGTACATGCAAAGAAAAGGAGGTGTTACCAATCATTAATATTTCATCTAACACCTTGGAGGAGCCATCATTATGTCTAGGAATTAACAAAGGAGAAGGTGCCAATCAATGAGAGCATATAATATCCATGTGGTGCAACAGATCTTGCAAAGAAGACATTATAAAGATTCAAGTGTTTGATAGCTACAAGTGGATAAGACACTCAGGTGAAACACATCTGAGTAGAAGGCTGCATGAAATCATGCGCTCCTATAAGCACTAGTTACAAGTGATTCGTGCAAAGGAGAAAAAATTCTTATCAACGTGGCAAAGACCAACGTGCATTTGTTTTAAAAGAAACCTAATAACCATTGTTGCACATCAAGGGACCCACATGGCTAAATAACATCCAATTTCAAATATTATCATATAGGAGATACACTCAAGGCGTTATCCAGACTAGTTAAGGATGCAACTAGAATTTAGACACTTACAGGTATCAAAGCACACATCAAAAGCTTCAAAGTAAGTATTAATAATTTGAGGAGTCAATATTAGAATACTACTCCAAATTGCATGCACAAGGGAGTCCTACATTACCTTAGTAACTCTCATTAAGTATAGTTTCAAAAACATAAAGGTTTGGTGCTGCTACTTGGAGAAATCAAGGAGTAAAAGATTACAAAAAATTCAAAACTGAAGCTAGTCATTGGATTTAGAGAAAATACATTCATTGGATTCGTGAAGGACCATCGTTAAACATTGCCAAAGGTATGGTCAAAAAACATTTAAGGGAACATAGAGCGCTTGAAGAAGGTTTTCGTTGACTCATTCTTCATAACCCACATCAATAGGAGTCATTAGAGTTATTTAGATTCACACCTAAAGAAGACCATTGAGGTTTTACATCGCATAAAGGACAAGAACAAACACCATTGAGGAGGAAACCTTAAAGGTTTTGAGAGTTCACACATGGAAGGAACAAGAGACTTTGTGCAAACCAATAGAAGCAAAAGATACAATGAGTGAAATTCAAGGAGGTATGAAGGAACTTGCATGCATGCAAGTAAAATTTGTTAAAACCCTAACAACTATTTAGGTAGAGCACCGTTGATTAGAAATATTATTCTCATTGAGGTAACATTCAGTTTAACTTTTATTTTTTCTAAAGTGGGAGTTATAAGGGGTAATTAATTAATGATTGATGTGATTTAATACAACCTAGATGCAATATTGATCATTTTAAGAATCATTTGATATTACTTTATTCAAGTGCAAGGATAATTTGCAAATATTATATTGGAGGAAAAAAAAACATAGACATTAAAATTATTATATTTGCAAATAACCATAGTTTCTAAATTTTCAATTAGGGAGATATAAGGAGTTCTACACCAAATTTAAATCATTGAAATTTAGAAAAATATATTTTTGAGAATTGAAGGGAGAAAAACATAGATACTATTCTATTAAGCATTGAAGAGGTTTATTATATAAAGTTGGAAAATTACATTTTGTATTTGTCTCTTGCTCTAATTTTTGAGACATTAGAAATCCAACTAAAAGGTCTACAAAACAAATAACCTTATCAAAATTTGAAGGTGCATTATCAAATTATTTTTAGCTTTCTATTTACTACTTCATAGGGAGAAATAAGGTGAAAATTAAAGTTGAACATTAGGGATATAAAAGGGATTCAATTCAAGGAAACTAAGAAAGCTAAACATACTATCAAAACATATTGCACTCAAAATCATTTGGTAGATCCAAGTTCTTTATAAAACTTGAAGAATTAAAAAGATCTTAGCAAACTTGATCTTTTACTAAAATACTTGGGAGTTAAAAGGTATTCTACAAATTTAAGAATTAAAAAAGTTCATTAAGTTTGATCTCAAAACACTAGGGAGTCATAAGGTAGTCTACATCAAAGGAACATGGCAAAGAAAAAGCAAATGAAAAATAAAACAAGTGATCCAAAAATAGAAACCCAAAACTAGAACTTCATGAGTTGTCAAAATTAGTTGAAGAAGAAAAACTATGTCTACAAGAACTAATTTACATTGGAGAAGACTTATGTTTTCAAGAAGAAGGAAAAATTTACATTGAAGATGACTCACTAGAAGAGACTAGAAAATTGTTGCAACTATTAAAAGGTTGTACACAAAATATGATAGAAAAAATTGAAATTCAAGAGAATACATCAATAAAAGAAAAGAAGGATTTGCAATCAATCATGAGAGAGGCCAAAAATGAAAGTTTTTCAATGCTAGAAGATTACTTGAATTCAAAACTTGGCAAGGAACAAATAAACTCAAAAGATGCTTTCAAATTACCTAATGATATAGGAAAAGTAATGTATATGTCATTACTTTCTAATAAAGTTCTCGAAGACAAGAATAGAAGACAAGAAAACATATTTAAAGATTTGAAGAACAAGCATATTGATGAAATAAATGCTTTGAATAGTAGACTTGTAGATATTTCTAGTGAAGCAGAAAAAGAGGAATATTCAATACTTCAAAAATGCATGCAAAGTGTTCTTAATGATGCCAATGATTGTTATGAAGATTTTGTCACTGTACCTATTAATCTATGGAGAATAATCTACAAAGGAATTATCACTCTTAATGTTTCTAAGATGAAGGAACAAGAAAAGGTTGAAGAAGTAGAGAATAAAACAGTGATGAAAGATACCTCTAATGATACAAATGATTTGAGACCCATGATGATAGATTCATGTTGCAATACTATAGAATATAAACCATTGATGATTGATGCATGTTGTGATACTAGTGATATTATTCAAAAGAAAAAATATGCAAATCATAATTCTTGTCAAAATGAAAAGAAATATTGTAATGCAAGCAATGACACTAGTGATTTAGAATCCATGACAAAGATAGAATAACCTGTTACAAATATTGATGCTATATGTGATACAAGTTATTTGAACATAGTTCATGATTATTCAAAACAAGCTTATGCTATTAGAATTGATGAAGGCATAGATACAAATGATGATAGATACAATGATGCATAGGATCATATTGATATTGATAAATATCATTCTAATGATTGTATTGGTTATACTAATGGTTTTTGTTCAAAGTTGATAAGATATGAAGATACAGGTTTGGAAAAACATGAATAGGGAATGAAAGAACCAATTGCACCAAAAATTAGATCAAAGTATGAAGGTATTGAATATACAGGTCAAAATAGCAGTAATAAGCAAGGAACTAAGTTTATAACAGGAAATAGTGACATCAAATCAGTAAAAGAGATTGATAAGAACAGTTGCTATGAAGGATAGAATGGTCAAAAGGATTTGGTAGCATAAAACATATGCAGTCATTGTAGCATATATGGGCATAAAATAGAGAGATGTTGGAATATCCATAGTTGTAAAATTTGTGGAGGAACCAATAATTCTCAAATATATTGTTGGTGCAAAGAAAATCATTTATTTGATTGGATATGCACATTGACAAGAAACTTCATTAATGAATTTTCTCAAATATATTTCTCAAGATATAGAGATAGACACAAGAAAGATATGAACATCTTCGACAATAGAATTAGAAGTAACATAGTTACAGTGAAAAATTCAGAATATAAAGTCAAGCAAAAAGATGAATCTCAAGTAGAAGATCAAATCCAAGGTCACTTGAAAAGTGAAGACAAATACAAAGATCCATATTGAAGACTAAATTCTTCAATAACCAAATAATGTAATACATGGGGGTGTTAGAGAATTTTACATTATTTGGTACATGTCAATGTACCACCATGGGTATATGTTTAGATTAGGAGTTAGTCTTATATTAGGATTTAAGTATTTACTTTATGCAAAGGAATAAATGCACAAGTATGTGCAATGATGTAAATGTGCATGTTGTCCACATGTACATGAGTCCTTTAGAATAGGAATAACAAGTGTCCTTAGTTAGGTGTGCATGTGCACAAGTGTCTATCATGCAGAATGCACATGTGTCCTTAGGGTAGGAAAGTGAAGAGTCACATACTAGTATATATTTGTGACTTAGCATTGTAATTAAATGAGAAGGATCCATTATCCATAACATGCACTAGTAGAGTAGTAGAGAGAGCTCTATATATTGTATCAAGTTTCATTTTTTTGTGAGATTTCATTAATGGCTATTCCATGAGTAATTTTAGAAGTTTCTCATGCTATTTACATGCTTATTAATTATCCATTATTATAGATATAACATTCCTTTCTTATTTTACTACTTATGGTTACATTTCCTTCAAGTTTATAGCTTCAAAAGCTAACAGACTAGCTAAAAATTTGGTAGTCACATTGCTGCATCAACATCTTGGTTCTTCCACTTAACAAGATATTCATGATATGCCTTACCTCTTGTTCTTCTCACCACCCTCTAATCTATAATGACCTCAATTTCATCTTGGTTCTTCTTTGGTAATTGTGCCATCCATTTCTCCATTGGAATATTAGTTGTATAATATTCATCCTCATTACTAGGTTTATCATCGTATGGATATAGGTCGACTACATTAAAGATCGACAACATGTTGATTCTTGTTGGAAGCTCAATTTCATATGCATTGGTGGAAAAATTCTTCAAGACCTTACATGGTCCAATCTTCCAGTTGAGCTTGTTGTATGTGCCTTGGGAAAATTTTCCTTTTGTAAATGTGCTAAAACCAAATCTCCAACCTAGAATTCTTGTGTTCGATGCTTAAGGTTAGTGCGTTTCTTTTATTTCAAGATGTTGTTTTACAAATAAAATTTCACTTCTAAATGCAAGTCTTGCATATAGTCAACAAAATCCTAAGATAAAGCACTAGGCTTATGTAATTCAATAGTGTTATACAACTCATCTACTCCCCTAGGACAAGTGCCATACACAATTTGAAATGGACCTTTGGTAGTACTGTGATTCATTGAATTATTATAAGCAAATTTTGTCTATGTCAATACAATATCCCACAACTTTGGCTTCTTACCAACTAGACATCAGAGTAAATTCTCAAGGCTTATGTTCACAATCTATCCATCTGTTTGTAGGTGATAAGCTAAACTAAAGCTTAACTTGGTACCCAACTTCTTCCACAAGGTACACCAAAAATGACCAACAAAATTTGCATCTCTATCTGACACAACACTCTTTGGAAAACCATGCAATCTTACAACTTATCGAAAGAATAAGTCAAAAATATGGATAGCATCATTCATTTTATTGTAAGGTAAAAAATGTGTCATCTTTAAGAATATATCAACAACAAAAAAAATAAAATTTTTACCCCATTGCATCCTTGGCAACCCAAGAACAAAATCCCTACTCACATCCTCCCATGGTCTCTCTAATACTGGTAATGGTTGATACAACCTAGTATTTTGACTTCTCCCATTGGCATGCTGAGAAATTCTACAATACTACACAAATATTCTTACATATGCATTCATTCCAAGCCAATAATAACTTGCAAAAAGTTGACTCATTATCTTATCCACTCCAAAATATCTAGTTAGTCCTCCACTATGCTTCTCTTATCATATTCTCCCTCTAGAATTCTACAGTATGCACAATTGTTACCCCTTAAACAATAGTCCCTCTTGGATGAAGTAATCCAACCATGGCATCCTATCTCCTAAAATAGGATTACTACATGATGCCTAAGATTCCTTCAAGTCTACATCACTAGCATAAAGCTCCTTCATGACACCAAAAACAACAAGTTCAATTTGCATCATGTTCATTAATAGATTTCTTCTGCTCAAGGTATCAACTACTCAATTTTAATGACCACTTTTGTGCTTTAAAACAAATGAATATCCCTAGAAAAATTCTACCCACTTCATATGTTTTTTATTTAACTTACTTTTATTGTTAATGAATTGCAGAGCATGATTATCTATGAATAAGATAAACTCTTTTGGCAATAAATAATACCTCTATTTCTTTAGGGCTTGAAAAATGGTATAAAACTCTTGGTCATAGGCCATGTATTTCTTATTTACCTCATTTAGCTTCTCACTAAAATAGCCAATGTGATTGCCTTCTTGGATCAAGAACCCTCCTGTTGTTGTTCCACTTGCATCACAATCCACCTAAAATGCCTTGTTGAAATTTGGTAGTGCTAAAATAGGTTGCTCTGTTATCTTATCCTTTAGGATTCAAAAACTCATTTCTATTGCATTCATCCACTGAAACTCATGCTTTCCTCATTTCATTATTTTGGTGATTAGAGCACAAATTCAATTGAAGTTTTTGATAAATTTCCTATAAAAACTTTCTAGACCATGGAAAATTCTAACCTCAAACTTACTTCTTGGTGATCACCAATTCACAATGGCCTTGACCTTCTCAAGGTCCATTTGTAATCCCTCTTGGGAAATCACAAAACCCAAGTACACCAATTCCTTCTTTATAAAATTGTATTTATTCAAGTTGACTAGCAACTTTTCTTCTTTTATTATTTGCAAGATCAATATCAAATATGACAAATGGTCTTCCTTGCTCTTACTGAATATTAATATGTCATTAAACTAGACAACCATAAAATTTCCAAGAAATTTCTTCAACACTTTGTTCATTAACCACATAAAGGTACTGGGTTCATTAAACACATTAACCCGCTCTTTATTTTGAATGTGATTGTCCACTCATCTCTTTGCCTGATCTAAATTTGATGATACCCACTCTTCAATTCTATATTTGTGAAGTACCTTGATCCACCCAAGAAATACATCTAATTATCTATACACAATAATAGGAATCAATACTTTATAGTTATTTTATTGATAGTCGTAGAATCTATACACATGCGCCATTCTCCATACTTCTTTTGTGCAAGCACAATTGGTACTACACATGGGCTTAGGCTTTCCTTGATTAGTCCTTTGTCCAATAGTTCCTTAAATTGTCTATTTATTTTTTTATTCTCAATTGGAATCATTCTATATTTTGCCTTATTAGGTAAACTTGATCCAAGAATGAAATCCATGTGATAGCTAATACTTCTTACTAGCGGTATCCATCTAGCAATTCATCTAATAAATTTTATTTATAGTCCTCTAGAAAATGTTTTTCCTCACTTGGAATCTCCTCCTTCTTATCTACCATCCCAGCCTTTGTGGGATTAACAATCAAGGCAAAACATGTCTTCTTTATCATCTCTTTGGAAAATTGCTTTCTAAAAATCAAGCATACTTTTGGACCATTGTCCTCTTTCTTGTCTTTGTCCTTCAGTGGATGTAATACATACATCTTACCATATTTTATAATGGTGTAGGTGTTCTCCCTACCATAATGTATTGTCTTTCTATAAAATTACCAAGATCTTCCCAATAACATATGGCAAGTGTCCATAGGCATGACATCGCATAAGACCTCACCCTTGTATAATCCTATGTGAAAATTCACCTTCCATTGTGCACTAACTATGATTTGATGTCCCTTTTCTAGTTAAGAGACCTTGTACAGATTAGGGTGTTCTACCCTCCTTAAACCTAGCTTCTCCACCATCTCAACAAATACTAGGTTATCTATACTTTCACTTTCTACTATGACCTTGCAACACTTACCCCCTGATTTATATACTATTTTGAAAATGATTCTCCTTTGAACATGTTCACATTCTCTATTCTCTAGATTTAGTAGTACTCTCTTCATCATGAGAGATTCACCTTGCTCAAGCTCTTCTACATGATTTGGGAAAGCAACACTTTTTTCTTCTACTCGTGCGATGTGGTCTTTGACCTCCTTTCCCTTATTTTTGCTTTGTTGAATGGTTGGACATTCAAATACCCGATGACCATATTATTTGCATCAATAACATCATATAGAGAATCCTCTACCCATTTCTCAATTAAAACCACCTCTTCCTCATGAGGAATCCCCATATACTTTAGTTTTCTATCTTAAAGTACTATGAGAAGTACTAGCTTCTCTTTCCTAGTTTTGTTGTCCTCATGACAACCTTCCTCTACCTCTCTGATTATTTTATTTATTTCGTAGAAAATTCTCCTCTACCTTTAAGGCATACTGGTAGGCTTCCTCTACCTTCCTTATCCTTATAATACTAATTTCATCTTATATGGACATTTGCATCCCATTGATATACTTCGATACCTTCTCTTCATCATCTTCTAAATGACCAACCCAAATAGTCAGCCTATAGAATTATTCGATGTAATCTTTCATACTCACTTTATTTTATCTTAGATTCTACAACTTTTTTAAGATACCCAATTGGTAGTTTGACGACAAGAATTTGACCTTCAGTTTGGTGACCATTTTCTTCCATGGATTGATCCTTTCCTTTCCTTTATTTTTTAGTTTGTACATCGTCCCACCATAAGAATGCATACATTAGTTTTATGGAGGAAACTTTCACCCTTTTGGGGTCTCCAATTGATTCAAAATCAAAATACTTCTCCATTTTGGTTATCCGATCTACGAGATCCTCTAGATTCAAGCTTAAAATGTATGATAAAGTTTATATCTTTAGCTTCTGATCCAGATTAGAAATTACCCAAAACAATCATTCATACATTTATCCCTCTCACTCTTCATCTTGAGTTTTTATGTGACCAAACTCATCTTCTTCATTATAGCTAATTTCCTCAAGATGAATGCCTCTTCTTTGAGTGGTTTTGATTACTTCAAGTCATATGATAATTCCCCTTGATATTTGAGTTATATTTACAGTTTGAGGTCCTCATGGTCATCCTCTTCCCCATTGTGCCATCATTTCTTTGACATGTATCAATCCTCATATATCTTTCAACTCTAATAAAAAATGATGCTTTACTACACACCTACTTTGTACGATTCATATGCAATTTTCAACTATACAACTCTTCCACAAGCGTACAACCTTTATACAACATACAACCCCTTTGCAACCATATAACCCTTTTGCAACTGTGCAACCATACAACCCCTTTGCAATCATAAGGGATAATATTATTCTTTCATTTTGAAAAGGATTTCTTTGGGGTAATAGTATTGTTTCCTTGGGAAAAGGGTTTCTTTGAGGGTAAGAGTATTCTTTCCTTGGAAATATGGTTGCTTCAGGTTTCTTCTATTCTTTTAGTCTTCTATACATTCAAATTTTCAATATACCTATTACGATCGACCTACACACATGGAAAAACAAGACATACAAGCTTTACTATGGAATGGCTAAATTTCACTCACAAAAATAACATTGGGCTTTGAAATAATAAACTTTATTTTTATTTTTGATAGAATAATCCCATTGCTCTCCTCTCTTCTCTCTACCCTCATCTTTATGTTGTTTATTTCACTTCTTATTTATAAACATGAAAATAATGACTTGCCAGTTATGCATCATGGCTAAAATGTTAGGGCCAACTAAGCAATCTTATTGATAATTTCTCTAACTATGCATTTAAGCTTTTATTTTCCAGCTTTTTGCATGAAGTTTCTAGCTTTTTGTATGGAACAACTATCTCTCTCTTATCCATTTTCCATGTGGATACTCCCATATCATAATGTAAAAAAAGGGATCATATTGAATTTTTTTTTGTTGTGTAGAAAATCTCTATAATCCCTAGTCCACTCGATGAAGATGGAACTCTGACCAGAGAATATAACTTGAGCAAGTCAAGCACTAGGTAATTACATTATAATATTTGCAACGGTGCTTTCTTAAAATGATAAACAACTATCATTCCAAAGAAAGTAAGTGATTTGAAGACTTGTTTTATTCTATGCCTATAGAAATTTGTGGTGTCCACTAGACCTATAATTTTATGGTTTGTAGACCGTATTTGGCATTTTAAAATGTAAATTATGGTTTTAATTTTATATCGATCATAGATTTCTACTTGTTATTTTTTTATAAATCATAAATTCTACAGGTTAGTATATTTGAAAATATTATATTTTTTATATTAATTATTAATGTTATATAGTTTGAACTTTCCATAGTTTCTGATGGACTACTATGGCCCTTGGTTATGTTAATAGACTACTAGTGCCAACGTAGCTGCATTACATTGTGGCTTGCACACGTAGTCCTTTCAAAGTTTGAGACTTCATTGGTGGCATGGTGCTACCATACTGGTATTATTGTAGTGGTATCCATTCTCACACCATGGATTGGTCCATGACCAAACCCCTTGAGTCTCAATAGCTAGTTGATTCCCTATGTGCTATTACAATATAGAATAATTGCATGGTCATTCTTTAGGTTTTCCAGCTATTCTTGCAGTTGTTTCTCTATTTTTTACACGTATGAAATATGTGCTTCAAGTTAATTTAGAAGAGTCTTGTATTCATATTCTAATTCCTTTGTTTTATTGCTATGGAATTGCATGCCATTTTGTAGTCATCTACTTTTCCAAAAAATCACATAACTTTTTTGCTTGTTTAGGAGTGGAATTGTAGATGTAAGAAAACAATACCATGAAAATAAAAACAAAAAGAGAAAGCATTGAAATAATATTGCAGATGGATATCACAGTACACATAAACACTCGTGGAGCTTTTACAAATGATACATCAATAATGAAGGGGGTTGGTCCTCTTTACAAAACAAGTGATCAATGGCAATGGTGGAATTAAATCTTCTTGTGCCACAATCCTTAATGGGTGGGTTTTTGGTGACCACTACTGATGTGTCGAGTCTTCAATGGGTGGATTTTTGGTTACCATCACTAACTGTGCTAATTCTTCTATGGGTGAATTTATGGTGACCACCACTGGTGTGCTAAATCTTTCGAAGTCTTTTGTTGCTGCAAAGAAACCTTCACACAAGATCATTAAACAATAGTTAATAGTATTTGAATGGCCTTTCAAGATGAGGCCATGATCTAAAAAGGTAAACCTATTATGAAGAAAATTTGTAATAATACTTACAAAATGTGTGAATATAAATGCTAAACTTGTAGAAAGAAATATTTAATTGCAAACATAAAGACTACCTTACCTTGCTTACCTTGTTGTCATTGAAATATTTGGATCTATTTATAAAATCTGTGTGCAAGTTGCCTTTGATTCTCAACCATCTAGGGGGATGATTATTTGCTCTATGGGCTATATAGGATAGGATGTTAGCAAACAATAGTCATTCAGGGCCAAATGGTCGGAACCTATGCTATCCTAAATTTTCCAAAACTAATTCTGGATCTTTCACAAGATGGGATCAACTCTGGTTTTGATCTAGTACTGAAGTGATGGTTGGATGGTGTGCAAGTTCACAGATGGAGTGTGGGAATATATGAGGCTTGCATGGATCTTATGGAGAAATGGAGGTAAGATATAGGGATGGATTTGAATGATAGCTAAGATACTGAAGGGGATATTTTCTCAAAATTTAGACATTGCTTGCATGTATATACCATCCTCATGCTCAACGAAGGAGGGGGTATATTTATAATTTTTTGAATGATGGAGGGTGGTAGCATGCAAGTGATATGCATATGAGAATGGAGAGGAAACCTAGGAATTTCCTCCACTTAAGTGGACAACCAATCATGGACATGCTAATCATTAGTTAAGAATTTTAAACAATAGCATGCATATTTATTTATTCTTTAAATAGATAAATCTTCATCCATTTAAGTGGTAGTTAGATTTTATGAAATGTGGAACTGGAGTGAAGGACATATCTTTTTATTTTATTTATTTTGGGTGAAGGAACTAATTTTAAGTACTAGTTAACCTGCATGGGATATGGTAAGTTAGGACTAAAGTGAACTTAAGATTGTTTTTGGATGAGGGTAATCTTCACCCATACACAATCAGGATGGGGAAATATGAGTTGGAACTAGAGTAAACTAAAGATTATTTTTTGGGTGAGGGTAATATTCACCCATACACAATCAAGATGCAGGAAGATGAGTTGGGACGAGAGTAAATTGAAGATTATTTTTGGGTGAGGGCAATCTTCACCCATACATAATTAGGGTGGGGAAAGATGAGTTGGAACTGGAGTAAACTGAATATTATTTCTAGGTGAGGGGAAGATGAGTTGGAAGATGAGTAATCTTTACCCATACATAATCAGGACCGGGGAAGATGAGTTGGAACTGGAGTAAACTAGGGATGATGTGCATATGGGATAGGAAAGGGAAATATTCTCGTGATGTCTATGGGTTAGACATAGGAGGGTATTTTTAGGGGGTGGAAGTGGGTAGCCTAGGTGTAATTAATTAATTAACACTTAGGTAGAGGAATACTAATTAATTTTAATTAATTAATTAGTATTAAATGGATGTATACTAATTAATTTTAATTAATTAATTAGCATTAAATGTGCTTGTTTTAGGTATCTACATATGCCTTTTTTTGTATCGTGTTGTGTGAAAACACAATACAATGCAAAAAAATAAATAACACCTATTGTTATTTTGGGGAGAGATAGCGACAATGGTTGGTGAATGGTGAAAATTATTTTTGGCTTGAGAAAGGTGATATAAGATTACCCCAAATCAAGGAAAATTTGGGATGCCCTAGTGATGAAGGTGATGAATATCTTTGAACCTTGTTATTGTCAAATTGATGAGTGCCTTGGTTTTGGAAAATAAACTAGTCATGTATCAAGTGTTCTCATGATGCTATAAATTATTATAAGTGGTTAGTTAGCTTTACCACCTAGATTGTAGCATAGGCATGTAAACCCTTATAGACATTGGCCTGGTGTGTGGCCACTTGGATTTGATTAGAGTTTGTGTGGAGAGAAATTATACATTTAGACCCGAAAGAGTAGGGTGTGTGATAGTCATCAACAAGGTTCTTGGACAAATATCAAGTCCAAAATGGGTGTTTGGATATTGATCTTGTTTGAGATAAAATGTTATGCATATTGTCTACCCCCTCAAGAGGTGAGGTGATGGAGGAAGGAATTGATGAAAACGATGAAACACTTGACAAAATGTGGAATGGGCAATGGAAGAATGGAGATGGGATGGTCAAAGAGTGAAGTTTGGCATGAAATGGAAGGGGACATTGTGGTTGTTGTGGTTGTGTGTTGTTTTTGTTGGTTTTTTTTGGAAATAAATGTCCTTATGGTAATCGACCCATCCTACCAGATTGTATGGATAACCAGTCACTGAAACCACTAGGTGTACTAGGGTAGATAATTGGATATAAGGTGCACTTAGGGATTTAATGTAGTGGATGTAGGACAATAAATTAAACCCTAAACTAAAGATAATCTAGAACTGGAAAATAAATCATAAGCTATTTGGAAAGAAAAATCTATTCTAGATGTTGACCAAAGGGGTTTGGTGCCTTTGGAGCCTTTGAACTGAAATGAAAATGTTGACCAAAGGGGTTTAGTGCCTTTGAAGCATTTGAACTAGAATTGAAAAATGTTGACCAAAGGGGTTTGGTGCCTTTGGGACATTTAAATTGAAATGTGATTGTTGAGATGGTGAGGTAGAGGGTGCAACCTTTGACAAAAGGCCATAACCTTTTGAACCTAACAATTAATCTATTGTTAGATGTGAATGTGAGGTAAAGGGCACAACCTTTGAAAAAGAATACAAAATTTTGAACCTAGCAATTGATTTATTGATTAAATGTTTGATAAAATCACTCAAAAATTGGGATGTTGAGGCAAACTATTTGATTGATGGATTGGTTGAGTTGTTTTCTTGGGAGATTGATTGATTGAATTTTGTGCTTGATTGGTGGAGAAGGTGCGATACCTAAAACATCCCCATTTTGCATTGTGTTTGATTGATGTGATGGTGTTGTCCCAATAAGAAAGGTGAATGAGAGCTTGTTTATGGGGTGGATGATGATGAAGATGTATTGAAGTATGCATGGTAAATGTTCTAGATGATATAAGTAGAATAGATAAGAACTAATTATGGTGAATGTGATAGACATAATAGAATAAATGTATGAATGCATGTTTAGTTATTGTTCTCTACTCATGATTTTAATCTATTAATCAAGGGTGTCAACACAATGGTACTATCATATATGTGGAATTGATGGAAGTAGATGGAAGTGGACGAAACACAATGGATGCAAGATATGGGTACACTATGGAGATAAAAGTGACATAACTTCTCAAAATAAAGACTCAAAAGAGACTAGGTGTCATAGGGGTGGGGTGAGTGGACACAAGGATTGTGGATGCATGAAAAGGATACCAAATGAGGTAGGACATATACCATAAGGAATATGCCCTTGATTAATGTGACAAAATCAATCCTAGCAAAATAGATAAAAGTATGATTCAAACGATAACCATCATATTATTGACAATGAAAATGATGTGATAACAATGAAGATTTTATTTTTGTTGTTTTTGATGATTTGATTTTTTATTTTTTTTGGAATTTTAATGATTTTGATTTTTTGTTATTGTTTTCTTTTTATTTTTTTTGTATGTACAGGACTAGATATGAGCTATGTGTAAAAGGTGCGTAAAGGAAGGATATTGATGGGTTCAGATTTATCAATTCCCTCAAGAGTGGCAATTTTGTAGGCTTTGGATCCAAATACTTGTGTGATAGTGGCATCTTGGAAGGAACCTTCAGGTGATATATTAGCAAACTCGATATCAGTGTACTCATCATCTCCCTCCTCTTTAGGATCAAAGGTGATATATTGAATATCATCCTCAAGGAGGAAGAGTGAAGAATGGTTATCATACCCTAATCCAAAATTCTTTTCAAGGGGCTGATAGTGAGGTTCTATGATGTTGCGAGCTCCCTGCTTATAATGACTAAGGTCAAATACTCTCCAATAGAAGCATTGAAAATATCTTGTAGCAAATGAGGGATTTGATAAGAAATTAGTATTACCAAAAAATGGTGGTTCGAGAACTTTATCAAGAGGTACATTAGAGGAGGTATTGACTTCAACATACACAAAATTGGTAGAATTGGAAGCAGGATCCATAGGAACAATGGCATCTATGCATGGGTAGCTAAAATACCTAATAATTTATATAGTTGGAGGTATGAATCTTACGTTGTGCACCACATACTTACCTATACTAGGATTGGTCATGTGTACTATGACTTGCACAAGTTGAGAGGTGGATGCAAGAAATGTTCCAATCTCCTTCGTCAAATAGGATAATGATGCAAACACGTATGAAGTAGTGTGCACTGTATACATTGTACCCATAATGGATGAGCCTATGGTAGATGAATTTGTAGGAGGTGGTGGGTTAAGTTGCATGGAGGGATAAGTGGCTTGAGGTTTTGTGATGGAGGAGGAACAGGTGGAGGTCGAAAGGGAAGTTGTAGTAACTTGTTTAATGGTAGGTTGAGATAATGGTTCAGGTTATGTGGAAATATTTTTTGGGATTCTAATGTGAGGGGAGAGGCCATGTTAGCCTATGTGGATGTGGAAGTGGTTTGGGCAACAACGGATCAAGGAGGTGTATTCATGGGTGCAGTTGGTCAGGGATGATGAGTAAAGAGAGCGATTGATGGGAAAAGTGGGGGATATAGAGGTGTAGGCAAGAGAGGGAGATTGAGGAAGGTTGATTTTTTGTGAGGGGGGTGAAGATAACATGAGGATAAAAAGAAGTACTTTGTTAAAGATATCATTAGCTAGGATAGGAGTAATTTTTCCAGGCATGAGGAGGCTAACTGGAAGAGGGTGGTGGTGGATAATAAGTCAAAAGTGATGATGAGGGATGGGAAAAGTGGGAAGTGGTAGGGATAGTGTAGTGATGTAAGAGTGTAAAAGTGGGAGAGTATTATGGATTAGGATGGGTGGCATAGGAAGGTGTTTGGGGTAATTGTTGGGGGGAAAGATGTGGTAATATGGGGGGGACATTAGCAAAGGAGTTGATTTGGGTGAGGTAGGGATGAGGTATAAATATGTGGAAGGTAGGTGAGGGTCATATAGGTTGGAAATCATGTGATCGTACTTGAAATGTCCATCATCAATGGGAATGTAGTGTATGTGATCCTTGTGAACATATTTGAAGTAATGATGCAATATCAAGAAGATGCATCACATGTCTCAAATCCATGGTCTTCCAAGTAGTACATTATATTGCATTGCACCTTCAAGGATGTGACATAAAGTATGAATGGTTTGCACACCTACTTGAATAGGTAGAACAACCATCCCAAGTGTTGAGCACAAGGTATCATTGAAATCTTGTAAAGCGAAGGTGGGGGTAACTATATGGCAAGATGGTAGGTTAAGATGTTGGAGGGCAATGGAGGTGATGATGTTGATTGAAGAGTTGGTATGGACTAGAACTTGCTTGAAATACTTATGAACTATATGAGCCACAATATGCAATGAAGGATAAGGTTCCTCTACTAGTAGAGTTTTGATTTCATAATTATAGATCGTAATTGAAGGTTCCATGCAATTTATGATGTTGCCCATAAAGTTTGAAAAGGTGTTCGGATCTTGAGTTTGAAGGTTGATGGACTTTAAAATATTCATTAAAGCATTAAAATACAGGGGTGATTATTGAATGAGATCATAGATTGAGAGTTTAGTCAATTTCATATTAAGGCTATGTGTGAGATAGTTTGTTATCGATATGATTGATCATGGGGGAAAGGGCATGGCTTGCACTAGTGGAGGTGGTAAAGTAGAAGATGAAGACATGTTGGAGGAACCACTTGATTCCATTGGTTGATCAGGATAGTATTTATTTTGAGTCATAATATGGATTATCCTCATGAAACTTTGGTGATATGGAACGTTATGAGGTGGTTAACTTGATTGGAAGGGGTGGCAAAAATCTATACCTCATGAGCTGGTTGAGTTACCACATGTTGTGGTAAGGGGTTGTGATAAATGCCAATGTTATGATTAGGTAGAGTGAGAGGACCATCTATGGCAATGACTCCTATTTTGATAAGATCGTGGACTAGATACTTAAATTAGATGTAATCATTAATGTCATGGACCTTTAGGTGATGGTAGACACAATAGTGATACTCTTCATATAATCTGGATTTAGGTATGTTTGGATCCTCTAGTATTATTTTCAACAAGGAAATTGCTCATGCCTCATAAATATTTTGAAAAATGATCGAATAAGGTTTAGAGAGTGGGATGAAATCATGAGGGGAACCAGTAGGGCACTTGGAATGATTATCTAGTTGTGGTGAGGGGTTTTTAAATTGAACATGAGGTGGTGTGGTGTGATATGTTGGTTGTTGAGGTGGATATGAAGATGGCTAGGGTGGATAGTGGGATTTTTGAG
Source organism: Wollemia nobilis (assembly GCA_028583015.1). Taxonomy (NCBI): domain Eukaryota; kingdom Viridiplantae; phylum Streptophyta; class Pinopsida; order Araucariales; family Araucariaceae; genus Wollemia; species Wollemia nobilis. The sequence continues at coordinate 1,771,298 of JAQPPZ010001344.1, forward strand.
GTGGGAATTATTGAGGTAGAGGTTATTAAGGTGGTTGTTGAGGTTATTAATTATATGTGGTTGGGCTACTCAACACCACCTAGTTGACTTGATTGGGCTTGGATTGATTATTAGGGGTACCCTTAAAGTTATTTCTTGGCCACTCTTTATTTTTAAGCTTGATTTCTTCCTCTTGTATTTTAATATCTTCAATGGTTTTGGCTTGTGCTAGAGCTTCCTCAAGCATGTGATATTGTTGAAGTTGTAACAATAAAGATATGGGTTTTAAACAACTCCTTATGAATAATCAAGTTAGCTCAATGGTGGGGAGAGAAAAGGGTAGTTCTATTATCACAACTCTCCATCGAGTGCCATAATCCAAGATAGGTTTATCATTGAATTGATAAATATTATAAATAATAGTTAGTGTAGTTATTTTTTACATTGAGGGAAAAACATTCTAGAAAAATATTGGCAAATTGTTCAAAATTGTAAAGGCTATGCTTGGGCAAGTGATTAACTAATCTAGAGCTCCTACCCCAAGACATAATGGAAATGTGTGGAGAATAAGGGGGTCTATCTCATTGATAAGATAACAATAATTTATGAATGCACTCATATGCTCTTGGGGATCCTCTTTTCTCTTAAAATTTTCAAATTTAGGCATCTCAAAAAGGGGAGGGTATGGTGGTGCTAGTACTAAAGGATGGATGGAGTAATTTTGGAGTTGGTTAAGTGTCGATTTTTGGTACCTAGTGTTGGTAACTTGTAATTCTAAACTATTGACCTTGTCGACCAACAATTTAAATACGATTGGATCAGACCTTAGGTGGTACATTTACATGACCCAAATGATGTAATATGCTCTAACTCTAATATAAATCTCACAAATTTGGTAAAAAACTCCTTCAAATCATAGTTGAGATTTTTCTTCAAGAAAACTTCAATTTTTTGTTGTAAAAAACAAACCTCCTTCTTCAAGAAAGCCTTCAAATCCTCCAAAGGTAATCTTCAAACCTCTCACGTTTGGTGGTTTCTTCTAGCTCATTTCTCCTTGTCAAAAATTGACTTCAACCTTGGCCTATTTGCTGACATTCTTCTCAATAATATAAAAGTTTGAGGTCTACACTAATATCCTTTAAAGTTTTGGTAAACTTCTTGTCAAATAGTTCTCTTTTGGTATTGTTGTCGGATGGCGATAATTGTCCCAAATTCTTCTTTATCAGGAACTTCTCCTTGAGTCCTTTGAAATATACTCTAATGGTATTCTCCAAATCTCTTTCAATGAGGCTTTCCTATCCTTCTCCTTATATATCCTTCCAAGTAGCTTGAGGCCTTCTCCTTCAGTCTTAAATCTTGTATCTTCTCTTCTTATCAAAAACTTCAATAAGATCTTCCTTAATCTCTTCTATATTCAACTATAGAAATTTTGCAATGAGATCTCTTTCTTGGATCTCTAAACTTTGTTGCTTCTAAAATCTACAATAGGACTTTTGCTAGTCCTTCTCTATCTTAAATCTTCCAAATATGGAAGTTCTTCAATGAGACCTCCTTTGGGTCTTCTTCTTCAATTTGAATTCTTCAATCTTCAATGGAGATCTCCAATCTCTAATCTTCTTTAGGATTATTTTCCTTGAGTCTTTTCTTCCTTCAATGAGGTCTTATTTCTAGGACCTTCTTGATTTGCAGTCTTCAATGTGTCTTCTTTGGCTTCTAGATCTCTTCTCAATCTCCAACTTGGATTCTTCAATTTGTAAATCTTGCAATGGGACCTTTTTCCTTAGGCCTTAAAATCTTCAAGCTCCAACTTGCTTTAGGTACTAGATTGATTCTAAAGAAGATATTATTCCTAGCTCTTGTAGGAAGCTTCCCAGCTTTGTTTGAATCTCTTTTTTTCTACAACAAAGTATTAGAAAAACCTATAATGGAGAAATCTATAAATGATGAATTTTCACTAATTGATTTTTCAATCTAGTGGAATCAATGCTGAGTCATGGTCTTCACGAGTTTTTTGCAACTCTGTGGAAATAATCTTGCCAAATGCAATCTCAAAATTTTTTAAAATGAGATTTTCTATCTACTCTCAATCTCTCTTTTGTCTCTCACTATTTCCTATCAATCTATCTAGTGCTCTAATATCATTGTTAGCTATTAAAGCTATAAAGTTAAAGGAAATGCAACCACAAGTAATGAAATAAGCATGCAATATTATATCTATGATAATGGCTAACTAATAAGCATAAAAATATGATAATAAACTTCAAAAATACTCATGCGATAGCCATTAATGAAAGCTCATGAAAATATACAATGATATGCAATGGAGGTCTCTAACACTTCATATTGCAAAAATGCTCTACATTGTATCTACTACTACTCTATCTTATGCACTCCTAAAATCCGCCTTCCTCTTCTACTCCAAGAAGGCCTATTTATAGTGATATATGACTCTTGGACTTCCATATTCCTATGACACCTCACTATTCTATTCTTAGGATTCATGTACATGTGGACTACATGCACATTTACATCATTGCACATTCTAAAGATACTTGTGTATTTATTACATTGCTTTAAACAAATACTTAAATCCTAATATAAGATAACCCCTAATCTAAATATGTATCCATGATGGTACATTAGCAACCACAAAATAATGTAATATACTCCAAAAAGGGATACATTCATATTTGAATTAATCAAGGATGGGATGGACCTCCATATGACCTTGGAAGCCTCCTCATTGTATGTTGTATCTTCTAACAATAATTCTTGAAATAAGTTTATTACTTCCTACCTAATATCCTCCTCTTTGGATGCAAGGGAGCCATCAATTCTTCTAATTTTCCTTATTCTATTGGTTGTGTTGTGACACAAGGCAAAAATATGGAAGAATCTAGAGTTTCAATCCCCCTCTTTTAGCCACAAAGCTCTAGACTTTTGTTGCTAAAATAGCTCCTCCTTAGCCAGGACATTATAAAAATTGCTAAGGAGAGACTTCTCTTGTTGTGCTAAAGTATCATCTCTCCCCTAAGAAGTCATAGAGAGTTCAAGATTTTGGAGCTCAAGAATGATGGCTTCCTTCTACTTAAATATATCATCAAAGACTTCCTTATTCCATATTTTCAAATTCCTTTTAATATACCTCAACTTTTAAAAAATTTTAAACATTTGAGTGCCACAAATATTGATATTCCACCACTCTTGGATTAAAGTCCAAAAATTAGGATGCTACAACCACATGGACTCAAATATAAAGGGGCGACCTTTAATCCTCGAACCCTTAGCTATTTCTAGAATGAGTAGATTATGGTCGGAGGCAATCCTAGGAAGGGAGGACAAAGCTAAATTACTAAATTTAGCAAACCAATCTTGAGAGACCAACACTCTATCAAGGAAAATTTGAATAAGAGCCTCACCCAATATTTTTTTTACCATATATATTTCTACGCTCTCAAATCAATATCCATGAGATCACTAGAAGAAAAAAATTGAGCGAAATCCTCCATCCTATCAGTAATTTCCTTGGAACCACAAATCTTATCGTTGGGTATAAGAGCATTGTTAAAATTACTAACAATCATCTAGGGATAATTGGAAAAGTGGCTTCTAAGGTCCAACATACCCTCCCAGACTCTTCTTCTCCCAGACTATTGAGGTCTACTCTTCAAAGCATTCCCAAATTCTTTATGTCTCTATTCAATATTCTTTCCAAAGTTACTAATAGGATATAACAAATCCAAATAAGATTTCTGTGGATAGGTGTGGAAGAGAGGCAACGTATCTCTTTGACAAGGGATAAGGTTTACACTCCCAAGAAAGAGGGAGGGCTGGGAGTAAGGAAAATCAGACAGATGAACAAAACCCTTATGTCTAAAGTTGGTTGGTGGTTGATCCATGAGGAATTTGCTCTATGGGAAAAAATCTTGAAGATCAAGTATTTAGAGAGCTCAGTCCCCTTCTTTTAGTGCAAAAATATTTTGATGGGCTCAACCCTGTGGAATAATCTTGTGAAAACTAGAGATGTATTGTGGAGAGGGCTATGTTGGATGGTTAAAAATGGAGAGGATGTGGATTTTTGGGGTGATAGTTGGTTGCTTGACCATCCCCTCTATTTTTATCCTAGACTAAATGTTTTGGAGATCCCTTTGACTAAAAGGTTTGGCAAGAAAGTCTCTAACTACATGCTTAAGATAGACAACCCTATCACCTAGGAAGACATTTCTATTAATTTGGTTGATTCAAATATTCATCATTATATTTAGGAATTAAATTCTAAACTACAACGGTATCACCTTGTGAACTCCTAACAAAAGGGCCATATGATATGACATTGGGATCCCTTTGGTGAGTACTCTGTTAAATCTGGTTATTTGGCTCAAAGGGAGACTATCGCTCCACAAATCGTTATGGAAAATATGTGGCCACAATTTTAGACCCTCAAAATTGTCCTTTTACAATGGTTGGTGATTTAGAATAAGATCCTCACCTTGGATAACTTAAATTTAAGAGGATGACTCCTCCCCAATAGATGTGTCCTTTGTTGCAAAGATAAAGAGTATGTTGATCATTTATTTATTCATCATCCCTTCTATTATAAAGTGTTAACTCTATTGTTGGTTGAATGCAATACAACTTGGGTTTTGCAAAATTTATTTTTGGAAGTTTTTAACCAATGGCAATCCCCTTCTTTACAAAAATATTTAGTTCCCTTTGGTTTTTGTTACTTCCTCACTTCATCTGGAGTATATGGTTAGAAAAAAAAGATAATTTTTGAAGGGAAGGAAAGAGGAACAACATCGATCTTTCATAGACTTAAGGTTGTTGCTAGTAAAAATATTTTAGCCTGGGATGAGGACAAAGGATGGGAAAACCAAGTTGAGTTGCATATTTCCAAGACTTGGAACCTCCCTCTCCTAAAATACAATAAAATTAGGTTCAAGTTAAAATAAGGAACACTATATGGCAACCACCCCCTAGGGATGGTGTAAGTTAAACTTTTATGAAGTATCAAAAGGTAACCCAAGTAATGCTGGAGTAGGAAGCATTCATAGAGATGCTAGTGGTAACATAGTTGAAGCAATTACAAAACCTTTTAGGATTGACTCTAACCATAAGGTGAAAACCAAGGCCTTGCATTCTAGTTTGTGGATGGTTCTAAGGCACAACTACATGAAGCTAATTGTTGAGGGGGATTATTTGAATGTTGTTAACATGTTGAAGGGGGTTAATAGCCCTAGTTGGAGCCTATCCAATATTATAGAGGATGTCAAATCCCTCCTTCAAAGCTATGAAGAAGTGGTGGTGCAACATGTTTACAAGGAAGGAAATATCGAGGCAGACTAGTTAGCTAATATAGGGGTGGAGAGTGTTTCCCCTATGAGTTGGGATAGGGAGTTCCCTAAGGACCTACTGAATATTATTGATCATGAGAAGAAAGTAGACTAATTGGGTCAAGGGGTTGTATTTTGAAAGGTATTTCCAGTTGGTATTTCTCTCTCTTATCAAGGTTTACAAGATGTTATCTCACTTGGAGTTGAGAGGGGATCTCCATGAGTCCTATAGAATAATGTGCAAAGGGCATTATCTTTTATTGTGTTGTGAATTTACTAGTTGTGGTAAAACATTTATGGCCACCTCTAAAGGTAGATTTGAGGCTTCCAAAGCATGGAATTTATTCTCCAATTGTGTTTGTTTAAGAAGATGTTGGTCTTTCAGCTTTGTTTGGATCCAATGTAGGATATTGAGCAAAGGGCATTATATTGGCAGTATCTTTTCTTATGTTGTGTATTTGTTAATTGTGTTAATAATTGGGTGGCCAAGTTCCTTTCTTGAAGGTAAACTTGAGGCTTCCAAAGCATATATATGGTCTCTCAAGTGTGTAAGTCTAAGAAGATGGTATTTCAACTTTATTTTGCTTTAATATAGGACTTTGAGCAAAGGGTGTTATCTTAGTGCTATCTTTGTTTATAAGGTGAATTTGTTAACTATGTTACTGGTTGGGCTCTTTTGGGATTGATTGAGGTATTTCCTAGTCATAGTAAGGATCACTTATGGGTATCTTGAGGAGGTGGAAGCAACTAGGATGCTTATGAAATTACTATATTCCTTTTGATTTGGTTTTCTTTGTTGGATTTTAAGTCTGGGTTGTGCAGTGTTATCAATGTTATCTTGTGTTTTTCAATCCAGTTTTACTATCTATATCTTAGCTTTTAGATGCTAAAGATTGTTTTGACCTTCAGTGTTATCTGGGCATTATATTCTCTATGTTTTATTCTATTGGCCTATTTATCTGGTTTTTTTTATGTTGGACTTGTGGTTTTTCTTCATTTTTTTGTGCTCGATTAAGGTAACTTCCTTGTAAAAGGGTCAAGGCCCTTTCTAAACCTTTTTTTTTCACCCTATCAAAAAAAATAAAGAGGATTTTATAAACAAAATATTATCAAAGATAGTAGGAAATTAAATTTGGGGTTGGATACATTATATGCACTCATGATAATATCTTTGAATGGATGGACCTGCAATGACCAATATTTATTTGGAATGAAGTTTATGATATTTGGAGAGATGTAAAGCCAAGATGAGTTCTTGAGCTTTAGAATGAACACTTGTGTTTTTTGAAAGGGTTTAAACTTTAAATGATTAAAAGTAGTTTATTATGCAATGATGCCAAAACTTTGTAACAAAATTTTCTTTTGAAAAAATATTGTTTTTTGTAGATAAGATTTACAATATGTTATATCTTTTATAATAAGTTCATTTTTTTTCTATCCAACACTAAATGTAACTCAACACTAAATTTATTTTGTTATATGCACTAAATTCATGGTCTTGTGTTGTGAGTGGTAATTCTCTTATTGAACCATCTTTGATTCTTAACTTCAATTGTTCTTTATGTCATTGCATGTACTAATCCTAAACAATCTTCAATTTTGTAAATATGCCCTCTACAATTCCAGTCTTTCTAGCATGCAAGAGGTGGTTAGAGTCTAGTAACTTAATTTAGATAATATTTATATTCCTAGAACTCCATAACAGTGTGGAGAATCTAAGCTTATGTTTTTAAAATTAATTGTATTTTTTAAAGATTCATTATTGCTCTATAAGCTAATTCATGTTTATATTTATAGATTTATTTGTTAGATTCTGATTGTATTATTCTTTCCTTCATACTTATTGCTCAACATATGGTGGTTTTACCATTTAAGTTGTAAACAAATTGATTCAATAAAACAAGAATGTTATGTAATGTTTAAATTGTCATAATTAATAAAAAGTAATATGAAGTCCATAAATTGAAAATTTGTTCATATTTTTGAGGTTTTATACATTCAAAATATCTATCCAACTTGTTATTGTAAACCCTTTTCAAGGATATCGAAAAAGGCTATTATTAGTGAATGAAGGATTGAAACCTCAATTAACTTCAGAGAAAGCGCAACTTCATCCATTGAAAGGACCTGCTAGTTGGAAGGAGTGCCCAAACAATATATCAATGATAATATGATTAAAAAACCATAGTATAAGTTTTTTTTGAGGTTTTATACATTCAAAATATTTGATCAAACTTGTTATAGTAAACCATTTTCAAGGATCTCCAAAAAGGTAATTACTAGTGAATGAAGGATTGAAACCTCAATTAACTTCAAAGAAAGTGCAACTCCATCCATTCAAAAGACCTGGAAGGAGTACCCAAATAACATATCAATGATAATCTGATTAAAAACCATAGTATAAGTTTTGATTTCCAGATAAATATCTAAAAAAATTCAACACAACATCAATATTTTTATTGATTTAAAGATCATAAACTAACAAATATTTTCTAACAAAAAGGCAAATAAAATTTTAAAGTGTAAACTCAGTTTCAATAAAAAAAAATTTAACCTGGTGCCCACCATTAATAGCAGTGGATTATGGAGGTCATAATGGCTCAATTTTCCCGACCTTTTGCCGATGATTTAACGACAGGCATATTGATATGTATGTTATACAGCTCAGTGGATGTGCAAGATGTGATTGACATTGATAACTGTCTACATTCATATGGATTCTTCGCTTGCATGTGATCCGAATGATTGAATGTCTGAACTATTTCTCCTCCCGGGAACATGAAAAGGAACATTCGTTCCTGTCTCGTCACGTGAAATGGAACAAAGAAACATCTGGCATTGTTTTCGAGGGAGATTTGGGATTTGAACATTTTACAAACGAGAATCTCGAGCTCTGCTTGATCTCCGAGTCCACCTAATTCACTTTTCCTCCCAACTTACAATGTAATGAGTAATGATGCAGATGATGGTTGAAATTTGAACACATCGATTGCAAACGATGGTTCTTGTTTCCTTGTTTTCTGTCTAAATCATTTTAATGTTAAAAGAATATGTCTCTTTCCTACGTATAAGACATTATTTTTATTTTTATATTTTGAGTCTGACATAGGCTTTATTTTTATATTTTGAGTCTGACATAGGCCGGAGGAGATATGTAGACAACAAAGAGCACGATATAATCAAAATGGTATCGTTCTTTTATATTACACATTATTACACCTCTTAGGGGGTCAAAATTTTATGAAAATATGATTTAATTTGTGAAAATTATTCGTTAAACACCTCAAACATGGCAAAAGTGAGTGGGCATGTAGGCATTGGGCAAGGACAAGTAGGATGACAAGGACAAGTAGGATGACATAGGCTAAGAAGTGGAAGTTCAAAGCATTCAAGGCAAAAGATATGTACAAGTTGGACACTCTAAAAACATAAAAGGGAAGGAAAGATGTTTAAAATTTAACTAGCTATTGGCTTTATCAATTTAAATGCATCTAGATATTAATTGAATTATAATTTAGATGGTCAAGACAAGTGATTTATATTATGAAAGGTTTTTTAAGGGTTAAACACCTTTGGGTTTTGTTTATGGTATTATGCTAGTTTATTACATGGTGTAATAAAAGTTGTTTGTTATGTTAGTTGGTGTTATAGACTTAAAGATTCAACACTACAACATTTTACTTGGTTTGATCACACTAGTACTTAAACCATCTTCTTTATCTTCATGAAACATAGAACCATTACTGACTTGAAGATTCTAGATTATTACTTTGTTAGTTGTCATTGCACACAACAAATTCGATAAATCTACTTAAGAGCATTTGTTGCTACTTTTATACTAGTTGTTCCCACTTTAAAATCAAAGTAGTTGGGCTTCTAGAAGATCATGAACTAAGAAATACTCACATCATTGAAAATAAATTCTATTCGTCGAACTCCTCTAAGAGGTGTTACATCATTTCTCATTTTCTTAAAATTTTCCTTTAACTTTTGCTTTGAAAAAAAACATGGGTGATCTCTAACCATGTTCTAAAGCTTCTTAGAGAATGTGAACTACAAATTTTTTCAACTCTTTAATCCTTTCGAACAATTTCAAAAGGCACACCAAAAAAATAGTACTTACACACAAATGTTTTTTAATCGGTTATATGGGATTGAAATGGGTCCAACCTATATTACATCATGACCATATGGTGATATTACAAGTTTGAAAACTATGCATGTATCTCTTGGCAAGATTCGAACTTTGGTCTCCTCGAAAGTTTAGAAACCTAACCGGTTGAGCTAATGTCATTAGTACTTGCACATAAATTGAACTCAAGTACTATTCTAAATAAATCTAATGGATTGCTTTTGAATTAAAAACCTTATATTGAATTGAATAACCTCTCAAATATCAATCGTTTGCTTCCAAATATTTCCTAAATTCTTCTCTTATATTATAAAGTGTATCAAAGAACATAACATATGGTTTTTGAGATATTTTTGTTCAAGAAACATCCTACATAAGAAATTGTTTAACTTTAATTTATCTGACATATCTATTGAATTGTCTTTGAGCAAAAAAGTGGTTATCTAAAAAACAATGTCAAGTTCAATTGAATCCAACATACTCATAATACCTCAAGCATTTCTTTTGACTAAATATAGAAATTATTACAAGATAAACATTGTTTTTTGAAACCATTCAAGTGCATATGTGGTTCTTTAATTATTTTGCAAATGTTCTATAATATGCTTTTTGGTCAATTGTTTAAAAAATAAATCAACCTTTCAATACAAATTATAAGAAAATTTATAAATAGATTTATTAACATAGATTGCACATGAGATAAGTCCATCTAAAATATTTAGCATTTTCAAAAACGTTGGAGAACACAATCAAATAATGGCCAAATCCATTGAAGGAACATATTATTTTTATGAGTATAAATACCTATATTGTGATAATAGATTTTTTTTTAGTTTAGTTTGTGTTTTTCGTCTTTAGTTCTCCTTCTTATGCCAACAATTCTAATTGAAATTACGAAAACACCAAGCTAAATTTATTGAAGTAATAAATTTAAAATCTTGGTATTCATAATTTAGATTGTATATTGAATACATAGGTGCTTTATATGCCTACAATTTTCACAAATCATACACTCTTCAATTAAATATTATTTTTGCATGTTTTATTTATATGAAGTGATTCCACCTCCTATAAAAAACATTTGAAGAGTTGGATCCTAGATATGTTCTATACCCACACATTTTCAAAAATTTCCATAGGTGCACTTACCCGAACATAGACCAACCCTTAAAAACTTTGTTGAAGATGTTGTTGGATTCATTAATCTTGTCTCATAGAATTCTTATACTCTTTATTAAAGAAGGTGTTGAATGTGCAGAGCTTATCATAGTCATATCTCATTCAATCTCCATTGTGTATGTTTGTATTGTCCATCACATATCGATTTATGATCTAGACGTATGTTTCCAATGTGTAGTACTTGTATTTATAATCATCAAGGCTCACCTTCAACATATTTCTAAGATCAAAATCCACTATAGAAGCATCTAGGCCATGATTTCCACTTAGAGAAATTGAATAAAAATCATGGTGCTTCCATATTTCTAATCAATCTCATTAAGTCTAAAGGATGTATGATGTTTTAAGGGACTTCCACCCATTCTCTCAAAAATACGTCGAAAGCATTCTTAGGAATGATCATATTTTGGACTTGCTTAGAGACTTTCCTCCTGATAAAAATGTAGACTAACATCCCTTTATATCATACCATTAGCTAGGAACAATCATAGATTCTAAGGATTCCTAATGAATGAGATCCTTAGAAACTACACGGTCCCTCATAATGTTGCCCCACATTACTTCTTATAGATTTTACTAGTAGAAGAGGTGGTACAATCCTTTGTAAAACATGGGGTATATACTAATATATAATATCTAAACTCATTTATAAACATATTTTTCATTCAATAAACTAAGGAAGTTATTTTGCAAAATAAGCAATCAAAGACAAAAAAAAACCCTTCCTTCTAGGAAGTTATTTTACCTCCTATTTGCTTGTAAGTTCCTATCATGAATGATCTCAACCTTGATATGGGTTTAATTCATAAATGACATGTCCAATATTACCTAAATTATGACATTGAACTTTGTGTAGCCTTTGAGATATTTTCACTCATTCATTGTATATTTATTGTTGATAAGTGGTATTGAGATCATGGGCTTCTTTCAACTTACAATATCCACTATAATAGAATCCACTAAACTATTAATGGAAGTCAATCCAACTGACAATGTTGAGATATCTAAAGCAATCAATTGTAGTAATTCAACCATTCAATACCTCCACTTTACCTCCTATTTTCTTGTAAGTTCCTATCATGAATGATATCAACCTTGATATGGGTTTATTTCTTAAATGACATGTTCAATATTACCTAAATGATGACTTTAAACTTTGTGTAGCCTTTGAGTCATTTTCACTTAGTCATTGTATATTTATTTTTGATAGTGGTATTGAGATCATGAGCTTATTTTAACTTACAATATCCACTATACTAGAATCCAATAAAGTATTAATGGAATTCAATCCAACTAACAATGTTGAGATATCTAAAGCAATCAATTGCAGTAAGTAAACCATTCAATACCTCCACTTTCCTATGTTAGTGTATGTCATTCGAGAATGAAATATGATATTTTTTAATTCATTAGTCATATTTTAAAGTCAATTCAAAGCCTATACAACATCTTTAATTGATAAGATAAACATATTGGTATGAATGGTCTCATATTTATAATACTATCCCTCTTACAATAATTTTTTTAATGCATTTAAAATATATTTACTACAATTATCCCTGGATGGTATAAAGAAACCCTAATAGGATATAATTTAAATATTTTAAGGAATAATAATTAATTCTAAGTAATAAATAACTTATAACCTTTTTTCTTTGTTCTTATTAGTCCTTTAAATACTAGTAATAACTCATAATTTTTACATTACTCTTCCATAAATGAGGGTTTCTTTCATTGCTTCTATTGAGATAAAAACATAAAATAGTCATATCATAAACTTAAATAAATATTTTAAGTTTGTTGTTCTTCTATGACATAATTGAAAATGAAATGAGAATTAATTTATTAAATAGATGAATACCAAATCAAATTATAGTTTGCATTATATTTACAAGAGGAATGGAAAATATTAGCTTAAAGAAGAGTGTAGTGTCAATTATTGAGGTTTCTAATAATTTGAACATATAATTTTCTTATGTCATTGCTACAAACTATGTCTATGTAAGAACAATACGTATTCTATAAATTAATTTGGTTAATCCTTGATTTAAAAAAATGTAAAAGTAGAATAGAAAACAAAAAAAAAAAAAATCAAGGAAAACTTAGAATTTAAATATCGAATGGATACTATTAATAAATATGTATTTTCCTTGCTAAACAAATGATAGTATATACTAAAAATAATTCTTAAATACATGATAACCATGTGTCTTTTGCACAACAAGAGTAGTGGACATAAATAAATCACGAAATGTGAACCTTACGAGGACATCAAACTTCTTATCAAAATCAACAATAGAAGAAACACAGTCCAAAAGATAAGAGGATGTTGAACTTTTTGACTTTGTTGAACAATTTTCTTTCTTAGATGTTAAACATTGGAACTTTTAATAGGAGGTTCAAAGTTTGAATTCAAAAGGAAGTAGGGTTATAAACCATTCCTCATATTGTATTAAAGCTCTTGGTCCCATATATCGGATGTAATTAAAATAATTTGATTTCAAAATAATTCCATTAAAAGTTTAGAACTAAATAGACAAACTGAAACCTATTTATAAATAAATAAAATCAAATGTCAAATCAAATCTCTAAAAACAAAAAGGAAAAAGCACACTAATAATAGAAAACTTGATTTTTAAATCTTGAATGAATAAATATTTAATAAAATAGGCAAGTGGAGATTTTCTTAATTTTTTTTAACAATAGATTATTGTTTATTATATTTTATTAACAGTTATGAATCATCCAATGGTTATATCATAATACATGAAAAAACTATTAGATCAAAAATCAAATGACAAATACAAGCATCATAGAAAAAACCCTTATTAGGATAATACCACTTTTCTAATTTTAAAAATTTAAAACTCAAAATATTTTAAAAAGCAATATGTTATTATCCTTAGTGGTTCTTCTACGAGAAAGATTTTTTGCAATCAAATTTTTTTCTCATAGTCATTGTATATATATTATAAAAAACCATGAAAATAATTATAGTACCTCATTTAATCTGTGTTCGGTTGGTTATCTCTCACATCCTTATTTGATGTTAATTTGTTTTAAGTTTTATATTATGTATGGTCTTACCTATGTATTGTTTTGGATTGGTCATTCCTCTTATTAACGAATGTAAATAATTTTGGCTCCCTCTTTTCTGGCGGGGTTTAGTCTCTTTTGTACAAGGTATGGAGATCTTTTCAAAACTCCTTCGTCCATCTAATCAAAAAAAAAATATAATCCGTCATTATTTTTAGTCAATGGTCACCCTTAAATAATACAAACAAATAAATGTTAACTAAATGCTTTTTAATTAAATATTATGATTATATAAACATATTCTTCTTATTTTGTATTTAAATGTGATATATATACTCTCATATGTTTCAAGATACAATTATAAAATAATTAGAATGCCATTCTTTATATGTTTTTGAGAGTTGGAAAAGGCAACATATTTTTCCTTTATCAAACATAGTTTGTTGGTGGACACTTCTCCTTATCTAGTCTAACTTTGTATTCACTAGAAGAGAATTGTTTTACAACTTCTCTATATGATTTTATTTATTATTTATTGTCTTTTATTTGTTAAACAAATGCTTTGCACAATATTTTCATCATTTATTACTTTTTTAAAACTTTTTTTAAGGTGTGTATTGAAACAAAGCTAGATGTTGGTAAATTATGAGTTATTACATATTGTTAATTTATTGTGTATTGTAAAGGATAATGATATTTGACTTATTTTCTTTACCTATGAAGGCTTAGTGTTGAAAAACTGCTAGTAGATGTGAATTTATGGCTTACATGTTTTATCATATATTTTTTTAAATCATAAGAAGAACATTGATTAAATGAAAAAATATTGACTAAAGAGAAAATTAGTACAATATTATAATTAATATCATTTTTTTTAAATTGAAAGTATTAAAAAAAGATAATGTTATGTATAACACTTCATTTTTAATCTTTCAATTTTACAGTGTTTGTGTTCAAGTAAGGTTTTCACGAGTAAGTATAAGATATTTTTCTAAAAAATAAGGTATTTCATATTAATTTCTAACAATTTAGATTTAGAAATTTACCAATTCTTTTGCAATAACATGAGCACTCATCCCTTATACAGTCATGCTATAATTATCTTTCTAAACACCATTATCCAAGACCATAAAATAAATATTTTACACATTTATTAGCAACCATCCTCAGGCAAAGGAATCTTCATTTAAAGTTCAAAGATACGTCTTGAAACAAGCCTATAGTATACCCAACATTCACATTCCTTTATTTGTTTTCCTCACTATTTTTGATATGCTTCACCGCTACATTGACTCAAGTGAGCAATCATTTATTTGAAGCAAGGAGCCATGGTAATTCTTCTATTATACTTGAACCTCCTCTATAACATCAAATGTATTTGTAATCTCATAAAATTGTAAACCATTTTCATAAAAAGGTAATGAATTTTGCACAATGAAGATGAATTTCAATAAGATAATATTTATTTTAGATTTGGTTGTAGAAGGTGGAATGATCATAAGGAAGTTATTCCATTATTGCATTTCCAACTTATGAAGATACAAATATTAAAGTACAATGAAGTTTTACATTTATGAGAGGACTTAAGATATCATATGGAAAAAAGTTAAAATATAAATATTATTTTTAAAAAATCACATTATAGCTGGAAGGATTGTAATGGTGTGTATACACTAGAAAAATATTATATACTTGTTATGACATACAATCAAAATGAGCACTCACATAATATACTGGTATAATTGCGGTCTCATGTAATATAAAAAAGAAAGAATATAATGGGATCATATTTCCAGTATATGTTGAAGAGGATATAAATATCAAAGTGAAATGGAGTTTGCATTTATGATAAGACTTAAGAATGAAACAAGGATTAACAATAAAATATATAAAAAAGACTAGATCATGTTATAGTTTGAAGGTTATAATGGTATATATACATGTTATGATATGCAATCAAAATAAGTGCTTACATCATATACTAGTACAATTATAGGCTCATGAAGATAAAGAGAGAGTATATAACAAAAGCATGAGTTATCCCTAAATAAAGACTAGTGCCTCAAGATGTAAGGTTTAATAAGTTATAAATTTGTACCAATATGTTAGGGAAAATAAAAGGGAAGATCTAACCCAACTTGAGGACCTGAATGAGCACATTCATCTCGAGGGATTCACAAAAAATAGGGTTAAGACAAAATTAATATTTTAGCCCAGGTGAAGGAATGAGACAAAAGAGAATAACTAATGTGGAAACAAAAGTCAAGGATTCAATGGTTACAAGGAGACCATAACACAAGTTTATTCCATAAGTCTCTCCTAGTCTGAAGAACTCATAACTTTATCCCCTCATTGAAGAATGAATTAGAAGATATGGTCCACACTTAGGAAGGCATGCCTTCATTAGTTGTGAATCATTTTTCAAACCTCTTTACAATCCAATAGCTTGATCCAAAATCTCAAATAAGAAATTTTACAGGTAATACCTGTTCTTATTTCTAATGAGGAGAATGTGGCTCTAATTGCTCCTATAACTAAGAAGGAACTACAAAAGGGAGTTTTTAAAATGTAAAAGGGAAAAACCTCAGGTCTAGATGGTTTCCCTATTGAATTTTATCAAGAATTTTAGGATGTTTTATAGGATGATATTCTAGAGGTGGTAGAAGAGGCTAGAAAGGTAAAAGATATTGTATATGATAGAAGTATGGACCATATGAAAGCAATACAAATGAAAAAAAAATGTAAATTTGTATTAACTTGTACCTTCTTCCTTTCAATAAAAATGTTAACCCACGCAAGGGTGTACAAATATGAAGGGAGAGAGTCTCTTTTACAAGTAAAATGGTGCAATGTGCTTTTATCGCTACAACGAATGTGTGGGTAGGTTTGTAGTGGTTGTCACTTCGTTGGATGTGATGGTGTCGTGTGTGGTATTTCTGCATCATAATATCCTTATATGTCTATCATATCTAGGATTGAATGTTGTCTGGATGTCAATCATCAAGGGTCTAACAAATTTGTGTTTTAACCATCTATAGGTTGGATGGCTACGATTCCTGATCGTCAAAGGTCAAATGATCACGCCATGTGGTCCATTACGACTGTTGGAATCTAGGTTTGTGGAATCGAGTGGTTTCATGTCACTATCTAGATCTGGATCTGCTTCCTAGGATCTAGTTTGTACCTGAGTTCCTACACACAAGACAAATGAAAATTAATCATAATTACCTATTGAGCCTCCCAAAGTGAGGCCCAAATTTAAGAAGTATTAAACCCAATATAATGAATAAAAATTTGAAACATGCAAAGGATATAAAACAAATTATTTTTTACCTTCTGTGTTTTATTGTTACTATTTTTGATGTCAATGGCGTTGCATCATATTGTATTTTGAGTGTCACTACTATTATCATGGTTGCACCGTGCTGTATCAGAAATCTTCTACATAATACTAAAAGTTGACCATTCGAGGGTATGACGATCGAGGACTATCGAAAAGGAGTTCTAAGCTTGTGGAGATGCGTTATCTAGGTTCGACATGGGATAGGGATGGCAGCGTGTGAAAACTTAAGTAGTTGGTGATCACTGGACTCAGAATTTTGTCAGTGCTTCGATGTATTTTCCATCCTCATGCTCCAGAAAGGAGGAGAGGTTTCATTTATAGATTTCTCAGAGAGAAGAGATAAGGAGGTGATTCAAACAGTTAACTACTATAATTGGGAGTATTCTCCTTACATTGATTTTATTATGTAGAGTGCATGCAGATAATATTACCTTGTAATTTCCACCAATTATGTGATGTGCATGCAAATTCATGATGTGTGCATTCTTTGGATTTTTCACCCAATGTGCATGGAAAATTAACTAGATGTGCATGTTGTGCATCTGAGTTAACTGATTTTATTGAATGCATGCATATTGAGCATATTAAATTGACTGACTTTGTTAACTTAGTGTGCATGTGAAATCTTCCTTGTGTGGATGGAGGTGCAACTGCTAGTGACTGCAGTTCATATTTAGAAAAGGGTTTTTCCTTGCATGTGACCAGTGAGGTGGAAGTGTGAGTGAAGTGGATGACGTGGAAGGGTGAATGTGCTCGTGGGGAGGGGTAAAAGGTTGTGCAACCTAAGAATTAATTAATTAATTAACTAATTTAGGTAATTGAATGCTTACTTAATATTAATATTAAATGTACTAATAAATTATTATTAATTATTGCTTTCGACGTAAAAGGTTTAAAATGATTATGGCATGGTGGTTATAGGGACGGACTGTGCAAAGATCTATGTGGTGGATTTCGAGGCAGACAATATAGAATACTATGGTAGCCATAAAAATCTGGGCAGCCTGTCTAGATTCGTGACGGCTACCGATTCCACCATGTAAATTCAAAAAAAAATTATTATTAATTAGCTAGCGTTTATTATGCTATATTTTGGTGTCTATACATACCCCTTTTTGTATCATGTTGACAGATGATGATATGACTCTTGTGTTTGAAGATATTTGAT
Organism: Wollemia nobilis; assembly: GCA_028583015.1. Taxonomy (NCBI): domain Eukaryota; kingdom Viridiplantae; phylum Streptophyta; class Pinopsida; order Araucariales; family Araucariaceae; genus Wollemia; species Wollemia nobilis. The sequence goes on from JAQPPZ010001344.1 coordinate 1,789,468, forward strand.
GCTTAATTACCCCAAGTCAAGAGCAATGTAAGATGCCCCAGTGATGCAGATGATGAATGTCCTTGAAACTTGTTGTTGACAAATGGATGAGCACATACAGATGCTAACTAATGACTAACGATTGAGACCTGAAGTCTCTATGCGAATGTGACCCAGGGTCACTATGCAAAAATTAGAATGATACTATGTGCATTATAGTCTCATACAGGGTTCTTGGACAAGCATCAAGTCCAACATGGGTATTTGATTATTGAACTTGTTTGAGGTACAATTTTATTGGTATTGTCTACCCCCTAAAGTGTTGAGTCAACAAAAGATAGCATGAATGATGGTGATGAGGTGATTGACCTGATCAGGATGATGAATTGATACCATTTTGTTTTGGTGTTGGATGGTTGGTTTTCATTTAATCTCTATTTTTTCAAAAATCATAATTATTCGAAATGGTCATAAAACTTGGAAAGTTTGAGATGGTCGCCTTGGACGATCACACACCAAACACAATAAATAGCAAAATTCAATGTATGAGGACTCATATTCATTTTCATTGATGAGGAACAAAGGGAGAATGAGGTGTGCAAGTGAATATTTGACACGGAGATATTACCTATTTGCACGATGCAGGGTGGATGGCAATGGTCAACAAAGCAGCTGGTGGTGCAGAGTGGTAACAAAATATCCCTTCTCACATTTTTAAGTAGGATAAAAGGAACCCACTCACATGTTTACTTGCTTCAATTGCTTGTGCATGTTTTTGCTTGATGCTTGTTGTTCCTTTTTTATTTTTTATTTTTCATTATTTTTTTATGTGTGTGGCATGATGATTGTGAAAGCACCGGGCGAAGGAAACACTAATTGAGATGTATTCAAAATCAAACACGCTTAAGTCCTAAAATGTAGAATGCATGAAGTGAAAGAGACGAATAGAACGGAGATACAAGAAAATGGAGAAATCACAGCCCTTTTGTTTAACTCTCTTGATCTCGGTTACAAATATGCCTCCTCCCTTTTCAGGGGCTAGGAGCGTTAAATGAATTTGGTTACAATCAAGACTTAATGTTCCTCCTTTCGCGTGCCCACATTTGAAATGGGCGGGCCAAAGCGTTGCCGCTGCTGGTGTTGATGAGTCCTTAACCTTTGCTGCTACTCCTGCGATCAAAGAAACAACAAAGATGTTAGTAGCACCTATGAAAAAAAGGTGAAGCGTTTGATCTTAAAACCAATGGAAGATGCAAGCATAAGATTAACTAAATTGATAAATAAGATGACTCCAAATAACCTGCAAAACTCGACAGACACCAGAAAACACTACCAGAGGGCCGCTACCATCGAAATAGTCGGCCAATTCACACTCAGATGTAATTCGTCCCTGGGAAGGACGAATTCTACTGTAATTCATCCTTGGGTAGGACAAATTTGACTGTAATTCATCCTCGGGTAGGACGAATTAGACTGTGATGAAAAGCCGAAATGATGCTGTCCAAATGTTGCGTCTCGAGATCTCCAAATGACCTGCAAATAGAGGGGTTAGCTAATTGGGGGCATTTTGGGACAACCCAGATGGTCGGATTCTCCCAATTTGACCTCCATCAGCGGGAATTTGGCGTCGCTACCTACAAGTTAGTGGGACAACAAAAGCGACGAGAACATGATGAAATCTGATCAAAACATTACGAAATCAAACATATGAACTATCTAGACAACATAAAATGAAATGAAAGATGAACAAATGACAAAAGAACAAATTAGAATGAAACTTAAAAAGTGAGGGGCGCCCAAGTGGGCCGCCCACCATTGGAACTTGATTTTGGCACCAATCCACTTAGGATGGGCCCAAAATCTCTTAGGATGGGGTTGTCAGCAAATTGGTGGATTAAAGTAGTTAAATGTCAGGTTTTTGGGTTCAATTTCACACTTCCAATAGCCACCCAATAACCTCTCTTGCGAAATAGATTAAGGATGTGGAAAATGTAAATCAAAAGGGTAAAGGCGTGGTATCAAATCGACAGCACTTCGTTGCTTGAAAATGCTTCCTCCTTTTTTTTTGGGTGGGAAAAGTCCACCATTTTATAGACCCAGGGGGTCTCTTTGGAGAGACATGCATAAGCGCCATGTAGTGGTCATAGGTGCCATGTGGTGGTCATGTCTTCTCATGAGAGAGGAAAGTCCTCCATGACTTGGGCTTTCATGACTGCCCTTGTGATAGTCCTCTAACGGCCCATTTGCCCACCTACATGCACGTGCGAGGTAGGAGTCATCAATTAACTGTCTTTGGTTGCCACTTGGCGCCATTCTTCTTTTTGCCCGTTAAACCTGGAATTCTTCCTAACCAAATACGAATTAAGAATTCGTCCCTGGGTGAGACAGATCCTAGTTTGAATTCATCCCTAGGTGAGATAGATCCTAGTTTGAATTCGTCCCTAGGTGAGACGAATACTGAGCAAAGTTATTGAATGTGCCAAATTGCCTTTTGACCTTACAAAATTGCTATAAAAGTGGTTAGGACCACTGTTTGACCTCTGAGGGCTGCCCTGGGGGCTGTGTGTGTGTCAAAGCGATCAGTGTTTGCAGTCACATAATCGGATTGGTGCTTTTTTGGTGTCTATAGATGCCCCTTTTTGGGATGCATTGTGCATGGCGCAGTGCTGAGCAAAAATAGATAACCAAAGCACTAATGATTAGGGTTTCTCGGTAACCTAACCAACTTTGATGCGCCAAGTATGGAAAGGGCATGCATTCTTGAATCCTTGCTTCTGACAAGCGAAGGCATTCAATTTCAAGTATTAACCTATTTTGGTGAGGTGTGACTTGAGCTTGGACATTGATCAGTCATGAATAGGCAAAGGGCGCAACCTTTTGTCCACGGGGGGAACCTTGTGTTCATGATTCACAAAATGCCAAGTGATCTGATTAGATTGTGATTGTTGCTTGTTTACTACCCCAAGCAGGAGTGTAATTGTCTTTGTCAATGATTGTTTGAATGCATGTCATTGCCTTGATTGGGTGTGTGTTTGTTGATTGGTGACTAAGTGTGACTACCCCCTCAAGTGACGAATCGATGAGGGAATGACCTTCGTGAGAAAAGCGACGAGTCGCTTGACCCAAGATGACTTGTGCAAGGGTGCCTTTAGATGGTTTTAGCGTTAAGCATATGCAATTTTTTGACATTTAGACCTATTTTTGGTGGGTGGTAACCCTTTTTGCAACGCTTTTTGTGGCTAAAATTGGCGAAAATCCATCTTCCCGTGGAGCGGTCCGGCTATGGTAGCCTTCTTAGGGAGTAGGATAATGACAATTTGTGACCCCAACATCGGTTTTGCATGCTCGGGATGTCAAGTGCAACAACACTCTTATCGGGCAAGTTTATTATCTATTTTAGTGCATTTTCATTTTTTGATGTTCTTGAAGTTTCTGGCCTGAATTCGTCCCATGGTGGGATGAATTCCAGCTTTAGAATTCATCCCTAGGTGGGACGAGTGCTAACTAGAGCACTCGTCCCAGTACAGGACGAATTCTAGCTCAAAAGGCTTATTTAAGGTGCAAAAATAGGGTTTGGGCTCATTTGCATTTGATTTTTCTTGCAATTTGGAGCTCTGGGGAGGAGAAAGTTAATTCTGCGAAGCAAAGCACTATCGAGATTTTCCCTGCCATCATGAGTGCACAAATCGGATCGAGCGGGGGAGTCGAAGCGAGACCAGTAAGTGCTCCCTAGAGTTTATTACTTTTTGTTTAAAATTGCAATTGTTTTGTTTAATTGTTTTTGTGATGTTATTTTTCAATATTTTTTAAAACTTAAACCCTGAAACAGAGCTTAAGACAACTAGGACTTAGTTTTTAAACGTAGCGCAAAATCTAGGTAAAGAATTTTTATTGCTTCAACTAAACCCTAGGATATACTAAACGTGAACCCTAAGACTCAATGTTTGTATTTTTGAATTTTTGTTTTGTTTTTAAATTAATCAGTTAGGATTAGAAACCCTAAGACTGAAAAATTAATTTTTTAAATTTTGTTTCGTTTTTTTTTTTTTTGGAACTTATCAGTTAGGATTAGAAACCCTAGAACTGAAAATTTAATTTTTGTTGAATTTTTGTGTTTTGCTTTTGTTTTAAATTAATCAGTTAGGATTAAAAACCCTAGAATTGAAAAATTAATTGAATTTTTTGAATTTTTGTTTTTAAATTAATCAGTTAGGATTAGAAACCCTAGAACTGAAAATTTAATTTTTGTCTTAATTTTTGTTTGTTTTTGTTTTAAATTAATCAGTTAGGATTAGAAACCCTAGAACTGAAAATTTAATTTTTGTTTGAATTTTTGTTTGTTTTTGTTTTAAATTAATCAGTTAGGATTAGGAACCCTAGAACTGAAAATTTAATTTTTTTTCTGAATTTTTGTTTGTTTTTGTTTTGGCTGTACATTGATAGGCAATGTTGTATATGCATGTTATTGTTGTACAGTTCTTTTCCATGATTTTAATTTTTTTGAATTATTTTCTTTTGCAGGTTGTTAGGAGCCGGTACCATGTATCCACTGCTTTCGCTGAAGCGTGGGGGGCGCTGAATGAGGCTGATTGGGAGTGGCTTGATGCCCTTGGGCTCAAGCAGGTGGCTTGACTAGAGCCAGTGGTCGTAGATCAGGCTTATTTGACAGCCCTGATCAATCTCTAGGATCCGCGAACCAACACCTTACATCTCCCGACAGGGGAGATGACTGTTACTTTGGAGGATATCTATCGGCTTCTGCAAATTCCAATAGATGGACTGCCCATCAGGACATCACTGCGTGATCAGCAGATGGCTATACTGATGAAATGCTTCGGGCATGGGGAGGAGCTGGGTGTGGAGGAGCCACTGGAGAGGGCAGAGGGCAACTGCCAGATTGGCGGGATTTTGGTCAGATGGTGGCGAGGAGATGGGGGTGTTGGGAGTGAGGCACGCATTCCTTATGGGCCTCATTTCCAACATGCTATTACCTGACTCTTCGGGTGTGAGGTTCCCATGGAACCTACTAGATTTGGTTTGGCAGTTGGTAGAGTGCCCGATAGAGGCACCGCTTAACTTGAGATGGGGACAGACATTGTTGGCACAGCTCTATGGGGAGCTATATGAGGTCCGCTATCGACAACAGAAGGGGATTAGCTGCAATTATCTATTGCAGTGCTGGGGTTGGCAGCACATAGCAGTTGAGAGGCCAATCGAGTTACCATGGACGACTCGGGCGATGATGGAGGATAAGGAGATAGGGTATGCAGTTTTGTGGCAGGGGTCCGGAGATCAGGGACAGAGTCAACGTTGGGCAGGTGTAGTAGGGCACTATGCCGATACATTCTCTCGACTCACTCCCGATGAGGTGGTTTGGAATCCTTATCGAGAATGTCTAGCCTGGTCAAAGCCTGGAGAGTGGCTTCGACGGGTATGCAGAGAGCGGTGGTTGATTGGGTGGCATGGGACCAAGCATGAGTTCTTCTCGTACAACCGGGTTACATGATAGTTTGGGGTGTGCCAAGGGTTTCTTGGTGAGCCCGTGGTCTATCGACATCGGGGAGATGAGAGGACTCTAGATCGACCGGTCATCATGCCATTGGGTGAGGATTCAAATGTGATGATTGACGTCCCGGACATGGATGATGTCGGGACTACTACAGAGTATGACCAGTGGTGGGTACTATGGCGATGGTGAGGAGAGGGGCCACTGGGAGGCACAGAGGCGGCATCGATGGGCAGGGAGGGTGCTGAGGCACCAGGGGATGATTGGGGAGCTCCTTTGGAGGACATGGTGGAGGTGGAGGGTGTTGATGCAGATTTGGGGGCTCCAGATCAGTTGGATATGCAGGACATGGTGGAGCATTGGGAGCCAAAGCAGGCTACTATTCCAGAGAGTCCCACATGTCTGGCGTATGTGGAGGACACAGAGTTCAGGGTACGCACTGAGAATGCACGGTTGGCAGATCTACTGCGAAGGTGAGATGAGGAGCTAGGGGATGCGCTATGAGAGAGGGATTTCCTGTGGGCTCAGCTAGCAGAGCGGGAGAGCGCACGGGTGGCACCTCGCCAACAGGAGGGTGATACTGATGTTGCATGGGAGAGGGATCACTTACGAGTGCAGCTGGTGCAGCGCGACGATGTAGTCACAATGTATCATAGGCGAGAGGCAGAGTGGTGTCGAAACTAGATGGATTTGGAGGGGGAGATCATCCGCCTTGGGGGGCGGGTACCTGAGCCTTCGGGAGGTGGATCATCGTGTCGGATGAGGGATAGTGTTACTGAGCAGTCAACATCATCTCATCGTAGGCGATTGGATGAGGGAGGCGACAATAGGCATGATGTTGGGGCTAGTAGTAGCCACCCTGCGGGGTCCCATAGGACCCACACCACGGGGGGTAGTTCCCGTCGCACCGATCCTGCGTGATCATGGTGGCCGACGTCTTAGGCTGGGTGGTTTTGTTATGTGATTTCGAGGTCAAAGGACCAGTTTTGTAGCCTGTGGGCATTTTTTTTTGACGAAATATATATATATATATATATCGACTTTATTTTGTTTATGCACATGTGATGATTTGATCTTATGTATGATGGTTGATGAATATGGATGTATGCATGTTAATTTATTTTGATGGATGCATATGTTATTTTGAATGCAAGTGTTTTTGATTTATATGTGATATGCAAGAATGAAGTGGATAAATGGAATTTGTGATGTTTGGTTAGGGCACCATAGACTGTTTAGGACTTTGTTTATTTTGTTTTTAAGCTATTGTTGTACTAACTAACCAAGCGATAATCCTTGGAGCTTTTGGGTTTTGACCAAGCGATTGCGATAATCCTTGGAGCTTTTGGGGTGACCAAGTGATTGCGATAATCCTTGGAGCTTTTGGGTTTTGACCAAGCGATTGCGATAATCCTTGGAGCTTTTGGGGTGACCAAGTGATTGCGATAATCCTTGGAGCTTTTTGGGTGTGACCAAGCGATTGTGATAATCCTTGGAGCTTTTGGGGTGACCAAGTGATTGCGATAATCCTTGGAGCTTTTGGGTTGTGACCAAGTGATTACGATAACCCTTGGAGCTTTTGGGGTTGACCAAGTGATTGCGATAATCCTTTGAGCCTTTTGGGTTTTGACCAAGCGATTGCGATAATCCTTGGAGATTTTTGGGATGACCAAGCGATTGCGATAATCCTTGGAGATTTTTGGGGTGACCAAGCGATTGTGATAATCCTTGGAGCTTTTGGGTTTGACCAAGTGATTACGATAATCCTTGGAGCTTTTGGCTTGCTCTTCAGGGGATAGATGTACCCCCAGCTTGATGGTATTTGTGCTTCGGATCTGGCTCTGGAGGTATTGGCATGAATGGATCGGCCCTATGCATGGATAGGAGGACAGGGTCTACCCTCGGTACTAATATTGCTATGGGGTCTCTGGGCGGAATTTGATCTTTGTGTGCCCAAAGTGGTGGATGTAACGCTTGGTCCCACTATGATGGGTTAACGTGCCACTCATGCCCTAGTATTATGTTTATCTATTGAAGTGCTTCATCAATATTTATGGGATGTCGATGTTGTCACATGTGATTGCTATGGGCTATCTCTGTTTTATCCTCACCTTTGGCCAATGAGTATAGCTCATCAAAATTTGGAGATTCTAAGACATGGAGGACTGCATTATCAAGTAGCCTTACGGTCGGAGGTTGATCCTCTTTGAAAGGAGCCTCATGTAAGTTGGGCCTTGGGAGCTCTAAAATATTGGTCTCTATCGACTCTAAGTGCTCTAGCGCTTTGCATGTATCAAGGGATTTGAGCTCCTCCTCTTTGGTTGGTTCTTGTTGAGGAACTTGGGGCCTATGGAGGGGTGGCCAGATAGCACCCCCCATGCCTTGGTAGGGCATTTCATCCCGCTCTCCTTCTCGCTCTGATTCCTTAGAGGCTTCTTGATGAATTTCTAAGGGTGGCCCATAAACTTGAGTGGGTTCCTGAGGAAGGCACCCATCATTGGTTATAGGAGTAGCCTCTCGCTCATGTCTAGGAGGCATCAAGGGCGATGCTCGATAAGGTCACGGAGACTTGTCTCGCACCCAAGGGTTGTGCCTCTCATAATGTTTTGTCTTATGTGTGTGAGGGATTGGAGTCCTCTCCTGCATAGTGTGTTGGAACAACTCATCCTTCTGGCGCTGAAGGTGCTCTTTATTTAGAAGATACCATTGCTCTAACTGTTGTCATTCTAGCCCAAGTAGCATGAGTTGCATCCGATGTGTGATATGCTCGGCAGATTCTAAGATAGTTGGTCTTGCCGTCTCATGTCTAGAAGGGTTAGATGCCTCTCCTAGATATCTATCTCGGTCGTGGTGATCCGAGATATTTATAGGCAGCCTCCCTCTGTTGGGGGTAGCGGCATTCCCCCGAGGCTTTGGCCTCAATAGGTGATCTTGATAGCTAGCATTTATGGAGGCATATTGCTCCCATGATGTATATTGCTCTTGAGGAAGGTAAGGGTTTTCCTTGTGCTCTCTTTCGTAAGTGAAAAAGGAATGGGCGGAGTTGGCTCGCCCTGCCTGAGGAGCCTTGTGCTCTGGATTTGTCCTTGTAGTCCTAACAACTAGAGGGGGTGAAGGAGGGATAATGTAATCATGTGGTTCCTCTCGTCGAACCCTATGTTGACCTAGCACTTCATCGTGTGGTGACCACTCATAGCGAGCATCTAAGGGAGCTCTCCTACGGATGTACCCCTCATGGAAGGGTGTGTGTTGGGTGCTATGCTGAATAGGAGTGCCCCTAGAAGAGGTGCCCCTATAGTCCCTTTTCGTTAAGGTGTGGAGGGGACTGCCTTGTGTGTCAGGTCGCCAAGGTGGTATGACCAAATCCTTGGGGCTATATCGGAGGTGACTTGTGCCTCCTTGGATATTCCCCACAACATCCGCCCGTGATTGGGCTTGGCTACGGGTGAGCACCATGACGATGTCTCTCTAAAAACCCTAAAATTGAAATGAGTCAGATGGGGCCCAAAATTGGGGTGTGCATCCCTCTTACAATAGATAATCCAAAAATGAAGTTTCAAGTCCTAACTCTAAATACATTAGGAGATATTAACCTTTGAACAACTCAAAAAGCATAAAAAATTAGGTGAGCAATTTTAAAACCTAATTTTGGGGCACTAGATGATGGAATTTGGCCCCAAAAACTAGTTTTTTGGACAAATAGAACTCGAAAGAGTTATATTTGTTTAAAATTCTCCCAACTAACTCCCTGTAAAATTTTACGTCAATCGGAGCTACGGTTGAGAAGTTATGGCCCCAGCAAGATGCACTAAAATTTAGGGAAAAAAATAAGATTTCCCATATTTTGTTGGATGCTCCTGCATCACTTATGGGCACCTTTGGGGTGCTTTTGGGTTGACCAAAGGGTTCATGGACACCTTTGGGGCATTTTGGAGTGACCAAGCGATTGCGGGAATCCTTGGAGCTTTTGGAGCGAGTGACAAAATGCATAGATTTTTATCTTTTGTTTATGATTTTTCTGATTTTTTTTTTGTTACACTAAGAATAAATGAACACACACATACACAAATGGTGATTATCTCTTTTAAAGATTAATGGTGTGTCCTAGACTGGTTTTAGTGCGTTTTGATGATTTTGTTTTGTTTTTGAAAGTTTTGAAGAACGTTTAAATGCATAATGTTGGCTCATATGACTCCCATAAATGGTCGCCCCTTCAATATACCAACTAGGCCGATATACCAACCTCTCTATATACCCGCCCTTACGAGAGGGAGACTATAGGTACGTGAGAGCAGATGGTACATGGTACGTAGGTGGTACGAAAGGGGGATTGTCCTATTAATGACACCTACCATAGAAGACTTATCCTCGCACGCTGGGAATCACCCCAGCGACACTCGGTCGACTTTCGTCAGGATTTACGCCTAACAATAGTGACAATCGAGGAAATGGATGCAAAATCAAGCCAAGGTGGTGATGAAATCCACCGATGGTCTTGATCAAGGGCTGGGGTTTTACGACCAGCTCCTTGGTTTAAAAAAATGTTGCGTGAAGTGTGTGTGATTCTTTTTATTAAAAAAAAATGAAACAGGCAGAAACAACTTTCCCTAAGAAGGCAAAATTAACAGAAAACAAAAACAAAAAAACAAAAAATAATAGGAACAGTTTTAAAACCCTTACCTTTCTCTGCCTAAACTTGCTGTTTTCGATCCTCGGCTCGAAAATTCACAAACAAAAATTCGTCCCTCTGTAAGACGAATTACAGAATAGAATTCGTCCTTGACTGAGACGAATTAGAATTCGTCTCAGGGTCAGATGAATTTCAGTAAAGTAATCGCCACAGGCAAAGACGAATAACAGTCAAAAATTGAAAAAGGTACCTATAAGCACAAAAACACAAGTTTTAATCAGTTTTTGTGATCTCAAAATTCAGGGGACAGGGTCCCACCATGATCGCCATTGAAAGCACGAGATTTCGAGTGAAGGAAACACTAATTGAGATGTATTCAAAATCAAACATGCTTAAGTCCTAAAATGTGAAATGCATGAAATGAAAGAGACGAATTGAACGGAGATACAAGAAAATGGAGAAATCACAACCCTTTTATTTAACTCTCTTGATCTCGGTTACAAAGACGCCTCCTCCCTTTTCAGGGGCTAGGAGCGTTAAATGAATTTGGTTACAATCAAGACTTAATGTTCCTCCTTCCGCGTGCCCACATTTGAAATGGGCGGGCCAAAGCGTTGTCGCCGCTAGTGTTGATGAGTCCTTAACCTTTGCTGCTCCTCCTATGATCAAAGAAACAACAAAGATGTTAGTAGCACCTGTGACAAAAATGTGAAGCGTTTGGTCTTAAAACCAATGGAAGATGCATGTGTAAGATTAACTAAATCGATAAATAAGATGACTCCAAATAACCTACAAACTCGACAGAGACCAAAAAACATTACCAGAGGGCCGCTGCCATCGAAACAGTCAGCCAATTCGCACTCAACTATAATTCATCCCTGGCAGGATGAATTCTACTGTAATTCATCCTCGGGTAGGACGAATCCGACTGTAATTCGTCCTCGGGTAGGACGAATTAGACTGTGATGAAAAGCCGAAATGATGTCGTCCAAATGTCACGTCTCGGGATCTCCAAATGACCTGCAAACAGAGGGGTTAGCTAATTGGGGGCATTTTGGGACGACCCAGATGGTCGGATTCTCCCAATTTGACCTCCATCAGTGGGAATTTGACGTCGCTACCTGCAAGTTAGTGGGACAACAAAAGCGACAAGAACATGATGAAATCTGATCAAAACATTATGAAATCGAACATATGAACTATCTAGACAAGCATAAAATGAAATGAAAGATGAACAAATGACAAAAGAACAAATTAGAATGAAACTTAAAAAGTGCGGGGCGCCCAAGTGGGCCGCCCACCGTTGGAACTTGATTTTGGCACCAATCCACTTGGGATGGGCCCAAAATCTCTTAGGATGGGGTTGTCGGCAAATTGGTGGATTAAAGTGGTCAAATGTCGGGTTTTTGGGTCCGAATTCACACTTCCAATAGCCACCCAATAACCTCTCTTGCGAAAGAGATTAAGGATGTGGAAAATGTAAATCAAAAGGGTAAAGGCGTGGTATCAAATCGACAACACTTCGTTGCTTGAAAATGCCTCCTCCTTTTCTTTTGGGTGGGAAAAGTCCACCATTTTATAGACCCAGGGGGTCTCTTTGGAGAGGCATGCATAAGCGCCATGTGGTGGTCATAGGTGCCATGTGGCGGTCATGTCTTCTCATGAGAGAGGAAAGTCCTCCATGACTTGGGCTTTCATGAATGCCCTTGTGACAGTCCTCTAACGGCCCATCTGCCCACCTACACGCACGTGCGAGGCAAGAGTCATCAATTGACTGTCTTTGGCTGCCACTTGGCGCCATTCTTATTTTTGCCCGTTAAACCTGGAATTCGTCCTGACCAAAGACGAATTAAGAATTCATCCCTGGGTGAGACGGATCCCAGTTTGAATTCGTCCCTAGGTGAGAAGATCCCAGTTTGAATTCGTCCCTGGGTGAGACGAATACTGAGCAAAGTGCCTGAATGTGCCAAATTGCCTTTTGACCTTACAAAATTGCTATAAAAGTGGTTAGGACCACTATTTAACCTCTGAGGGCTGCCCTGGGGGCTGTGTGTGTGTCAAAGCGATCAGTGTTTGTAGTCACATAATCGGATTGGTGTTGTTTTGGTGTCTATAGATGCCCCTTTTTGGGATGCGTTGTGCATGGCGCAGTGCCGAGCAAAAAATAGATAACCAAAGCACTAATGATTAGGGTTTCTTGGTAACCTAACCAACTTTTGATGCCCCAAGTATGGAAAGGGCATGCATTCTTGAATCCTTGCTTCTGACGAGCGAAGGAATTTGATTTCAAGTATTAACCTATTTTGGTGAGGTGTGACTTGAGCTTGGACATTGATCAGTCATGAATAGGCAAAGGGCGCAACCTTTTGTCCACGGGGGAACCTTGTGTTCATGATTCACAAAATGCCAAGTGTTTGATCAATTTGTGATTATTGCTTGTTTACTGCCCCAAGCAGGAGCGTAATTGTCTTTGTCAATGATTCTTTGAATGCATGTCATTGCCTTGATTGGGTGTGTGTTTGTTGATTGGTGACTAAGTGTGACTACCCCCTCAAGCGACAAATCGATGAGGGAATGACCTTCATGAGAAAAGCGACGAGTCGCTTGACCCAAGATGACTTGTGCAAGGGTGCCTTCGGATGGTTTAGCATTAAGCATGTGCAATTTTTCCGACATTTAGACCTATTTTTGGTGGGTGTTAACCCTTTTGGTGATGCCATAATGGGGTGAAAGTGTCGAAAGTTCATCTTCCCATGGAGCGGTCCGGCTATGGTAGCCTTCTTGGGGAAGTAGGAGAGTGACAATTTGAGCCCCGACATCGATTTTCTATGCCAAGAGGTTAAGTGCAAGAGCACTTGTGTTCGACAATTCTTATTGCTGTGTGTTTGTGTTGCATTTTTTTGTTGTTTTTTTGTGGGTTTTGAACCTTTTGTGATGCCGTTTGGGGGTGAAATTGTCCAAAAATCCATCTTCCCGTGGAGCGGTCCGGCTATGGTAGCCTTCTTAGGGAGTAGGATAGTGACAATGTAAACCCCGACATCATTTTTGCTATGCCAAGAGGTTAAGTGCAAGAGCACTTGTGTTTGGCAATGTTTATTGTTGTTTTTGTTGCATTTTTTGTTATTTTTGTTGTTTTGTTGTGTTGTTGTTCTATTGTTTTGATTTTTTTTTTGTGACACCATTTGGGGATTAAATTGTCGAAAATATGTCTTTTTGTGGACCGGTCCGACTATGGTAGCCTTCTTAGGGAGTAGGATAGTGATAATTTGTGACCCCGACATTGATTTTGTATGCCATTGAATGTCAGGCGCAAAGGTGCCTTTATTCGGCAATTTTATTGTTTGTCGTCTATGGATATTTGATGTTTTTGTTGTTTTGATTTTCTTGCTTTGTGTATATGTCATTATTTTATGTTATGCACAATGATTGATGTTGATGGATGCATGCTTATGGTAATGGATGTATATGGTATGATTAATGCAAATGTTTTTGATATATATGTGATATGCAAAATGTAATGGATGAAATGAATTTCTGTTGATTGGTTATGGCACCATAGACTATTTAGGATTTTGTTATTTTGTTTTTAAGCGATTGCTATGGTGAATGACTTTGTATGTATACATGTGGTTTTTTTTTTTGTATTTTATGATGGTATTGTAAAGATGAAAAGTAGCGCAGTTGGTTTAGAAATGTAGCTAAGGTTTTCTGAGACTCATACGGTTTTAACTCACTAGCCATGACTGTACTTTATCTTACAAGACTTTTGAACAAGGTATGAATCGGACTTGTTTTTGACCAAGTTATTTCACATCCCTGTGTGTGCAAATGAGTTCATTTATGTGGTATTTGTCAGGATACCACCAGTGCCAGATGGGCTCTCAATCGAACCTGTACTGAGGATCACCTAATTAGCTCCACTGACTCCTTTATTGTATTTAGTCAGATTATTCTATGGTGCTATCTAGGATACCATAAGCTAGCTCATCCACATGCAAACATTGATCTGTACACAAGTTAATGTGACAGATATATCGTCATGTGGGAGGTTTACCGCTAGTGACCGATAGGCTATCAACCAAACCGGTACTAAAGCTTGCCTCATGACCTGTCGAAATGCTGAGAGTTCCAGGGATTCAAGTTCGACTCCCTTCTTTTCTTCAATTGTATTGGGATACTTGCTCCTTGGTAGTGATAAAATCACTGTTTATTTTTATATGTTTTTCTTTTGAGCAAGGGATTTGGATTCGAGTGATAGGAATCACTATTGTTTGTGCCTTTTAATGTGTGCACTTTGGGATGTCAAATTTTGGAGTTTTGACTTTTGCAAATTTTTGATGTTTTGCAACTATTGAGAACTTTGGGATTCTTGGGGAATTGGGTAGGGAGGATGCTTGTCCTTTTGCCAACTCTTAGCATTCTTGGGGTCATTCGCACAGGGGGATGAGCAAGATAGCCGTTTCGCTTATGGTGACCTGGATTGCTTTGTAGGTGTCATCTTTCGTTCACACAACTTAGGAATTTTTATGTGTTTTAGCTTGTGATGGGATGTTATGTAACAAGGCTTATTTCAAGTATGACTCTACCTTCATAAAATCTGTCTGACTTGGTACAATTTTTGCTAGAAATTTAACGACATCTAAATGACGAAAACTCTAGATACATTAAATGACATCCTGACTTATGATATGGTGACTCTATGTATGGTGTTGTTTTTGTGATATTGTATGGAAAATGTGAAAAATGTCTTGCTAAGTAATGACAGTCCATGGTGCCTTTGACTTCTATGATCAACAAATGTGCGATATATGGATGCAATGGTTAATGTAGCTATTATGTAGTGCTTTGATTGATGAAGTATGCATGAGAATGAGATGCAAATTTCTTTTTGAGATTTTGATGGTTTTTGTTGTTTTTGAATTTTCTTGATGGTGACCAAGGGATTTCGAGAATCCTTTGGGGCCTTTTTGGGGTGACCAAGCGATTACAATAATCCTTGGAGCTTTTGGTGTGACCAAGCAATTACGATAATCCTTGGAGCTTTTGGGGTGACCAAGCGATTACGATAATCCTTGGAGCTTTTGGGGTGACCAAGCGATTGCGATAATCCTTGGAGTTTTTGGGTTTTGACCAAGCGATTGTGATAATCCTTGGAGCTTTTGGGGTGACCAAGCGATTGCGATAATCCTTGGAGCTTTTGGGGTGACCAAGCGATTGCGATAATCCTTGGAGTTTTTTGGGTTTTGACCAAGCGATTGCGATAATCCTTGGAGCTTTTGGGGTGACCAAGTGATTGCGATAATCCTTGGAGCTTTTTGGGGTGACCAAGTGATTGCGATAATCCTTGGAGCTTTTTGGGTTTTGACCAAGTAATGACAGTCCACCATGATCGCCACTGAAAGAACGATATTTTGGGCGAAGGAAACACTAATTGGGATGTATTCAAAATCAAACACGCTTAAGTCCTAAAATGTAGAATGCATGAAGTGAAAGAGACGAATAGAACGGAGATATAAGAAAATGGAGAAATCACAGCCCTTTTATTTAACTCTCTTGATCTCGGTTACAAAGATGCTTCCTCCCTTTTCAGGGGCTAGGAGTGTTAAATGAATTTGGTTACAATCAAGACTTAATGGTCCTCCTTTCGCGTGCCCACATTTGAAATGGGCGGGCCAAAGCGTTGCCGTCGCTGGTGTTGATGAGTCCTTAACCTTTGCTGCTCCTCTTGCGATCAAAGAAACAACAAAGATGTTAGTAGCACCTGTGACAAAAAGGTGAAGCGTTTGATGTTAAAACCAATGGAAGATGCAAGCGTAAGATTAACTAAATCGATAAATAAGATGACTCCAAATAACCTGCAAAACTCGACAGAGACCAGAAAACACTACCATAGGGCCGCTGCCATCGAAACAGTCGGCCAATTTGCACTCAGCTGTAATTCGTCCCTGGGAAGGACGAATTCTACTGTAATTCGTCCTCGGGTAGGACGAATCCGACTGTAATTCGTCCTCGGGTAGGATGAATTAGACTGTGATGAAAATCCAAAATGATGTCGTCCAAATGTCGCATCTTGATATCTTCAAATGACCTGCAAACAAAGGGGTTAGCTAATTGGGGGCATTTTGGGACGACCCAGATGGTCGAATTCTCCCAATTTGACCTCCATCAGCGATAATTTGGCGTCGCTACCTACAAGTTAGTGGGACAACAAAAGCAATGAGAACATGATGAAATCTGATCAAAACATTACGAAATCGAACATATGAACTATCTAGACAGCATAAAATGAAATGAAAGATGAAAAAATGACAAAAGAACAAATTAGAATGAAACTTAAAAAGTGCGGGGCACCCAAGTGGGCCGCCCACCGTTGGAACTTGATTTTGGCACCAATCCACTTGGGATGGGCCTAAAATTTCTTAGGATGGGGTTGTCAGCAAATTGGTGGATTAAAGTGGTCAAATGTCAGGTTTTTGGGTTTGATTTCACACTTCCAATAGCCACCAAATAACCTCTCTTGCGATCCTAGTTTGAATTCGTCCTTGGGTGAGAGGAATACTGAGCAAAGTGCCTGAATGTGCCAAATTGCCTTTTGACCTTACAAAATTTCTATAAAAGTGGTTAGGACCACTGTTTAACCTCTGAGGGCTGCCATGGGGGCTGTGTGTTTGTCAAAGCGATCAATGTTTAGTCACATAATCGGATTGGTGCTGTTTTGGTGTCTATAGATTGTTTTTGTGATCGTTCATGGCTTGAATGATGATTTTGCAAGGCTATTCATTTGATGAACAATCATGTTTTTTTTTTTTATGAATGTTGTATGTTTTTGTGACCGTAATATTCGAACGATTATGGATGAAGGCCATTTGAGAATCGGATGGTCGTGTTGTGATTGAACATGTATTTTTTATCATGGTTATGCAATGTTTTTGTGAGCGTCCGTGGTCGGGCAGTTATTTTTGTAGGTTTTTCGAGACTCAAACAACTGCATTATTGGTAAAAATGTCTTATGATGATTTTTATATACATGAGAATAATTTTTTTTGTGATCATTCATGGTCAGACAGTTGAGTATCTCGACCATACAAAAGATGAACAATGAGGGATCAAGGCCATCCAATTGACAGACAATCGGTGTGAGTGTTAAAAATATTTTTTTTGATATCATTGTGCTGATGATTGATTTTAATGTGTTCGTGTATGCAGTGAAAATTGTTAAGACCAAGGCATCAGTTTAAGAAGGCATTTTACAAGGCTCAACGCTAGATTTTAGAGATAGACTAGAAGTGGTTGAATGTGGTTGGGCTAAAATATGTAGCCTGACTTAAGAATGTACGTGCGGGTCATGCATATTTGACCACATTGGTGGATAGAGGGGATCCAAATTCCTACACATTCCACATGCTCATAGGGGAGATTACGATCATGCTCAAGGATATGTATCGTATATTCCAAATACTAGTGGAGGGTGATAGAATTGAGACTGCACCGATACATCAGAGGGATGCCCTACTGCAACAGATTTATAGGGACCATTGGTAGGTGGTCAATATAGACAGTGGAGGTGTGAATGTCGATAACCACTTTTAATTACAATGGTTGATGGCTAAACATACTATTATGATGATGTTGATCTTCAACATCATACTTCTAGACTCATCAGGTGTGTGGTTCACATGGAACCTATTGGGGTTGGTTTGAGACTTGATTGAGGAGCCCAAGATGATGATATGGATTCCTTGTCTGTTAGGACAGACCTACCAAGAGCTATATGATATATACTATCAGAGCAGGATGGGCTTGGGTTGTAGTTTGTTACTACAGATTTGGGCTTGAGAGCACTTCATGATTGAGTGCCCCACGAGTTTGTTGTGTCTATCCTAGAAATATTTGGGATGTGAGGCACCTTACACCATGATATGGTGTAAGGAGGAGGGTAGTAGTCATCCATTTTTTGGGGTGTGGTTTCACTATGACAAGAAGTTTATTTGTTTACAACCGAGATAAGTGGTGTGGAGGCCATGGAGGGGTGGATCGACTTGGCTATAGGATATTGTGTATTTGGTGAGGGTGTGGTGACAAAGATGGCTGGTGGGGCACCATGGGACCTAGTATGAGCTCTTCTAGTATGTTTGTGTGTTGTTCTAGTTTGGGTTACCCTAGGGTGTTCCACTTCCTCCTATGGTATACAAGAAACGATACTGGGAGGCAACTATAAACCTTGAGTATGAGCCTATGGGGGTTGATGTGAATTAGGTACTTTTTTGGTTGAGGGGAATGATGCAGGGATGACATTATATTATGACATCTAGGTTGGGATGTAGGCGATGCAACCAAAGTTAAGATGTAGTGCTACTAGCAATGAGGAGGTTGGATGTAGTTCTATAGGCACTGTGAAGGTAGGTCCTTCAAAGCCTATTGAATAGTGGGTACAACAAAGGATATATCTTAGGGTAGGATCATAATGATAAGCTAGAAAGGTAGTCATAGAGGGGAGCTTCAATGAGGAGGGGTAGAGTAGCAGCAACGACTCTGAAATCAAGTATGTTATGACGTTGTATCGAGTACAAGTGTTAGAGGGATAGAAGGTTGAGCTCAAGATCATGATTATCTAGGAGCATATCTAGATGGATGTGAAGTACCAAATATGGTAGGACTGAGAGGAGCAATGAGATACACTACAAGCTCAAGTACAGATGTTGTAGGATGAGAGGGTAAGGTTGATTAGGGAGTAATATCATTCCTTGATGAATAGGGCAAGGAGTGCGATAGAGCAATATGCTTTATGTATGGATCACAATGTACTATGAGCACAAAATGATGCTATAAGGATAGATTGCGATGCTATACTGGTAGCACAAGCACAAGGGGTTAGGATTAGCCAAGCAACAACAGTGATGCTAGCCCAGATGGAGAGGGAGAGGGATCGAGTGGAGTGGTAGAGGGATAGGGTGAGGGTGTTGGAGAATACATTATTACTAAGAGGTATTCTATTACCAAACCTTTCATTATCCTCCTCATCATATTACTAGAGTCAAAGAAGCAGAGCATTAGGTGTTCCTCCAATTGCCCTACCTGTACCATAGTTTGGAGAGTCATCAACCTCACAGGCTTTGAGAGCAGGGACATATCGTAGAGAAAGTTTTCACCAGGGGAGTAGTAGTGGGTAAGCTCTATGAGATCAGGTTGAGGGCAATAGTGATAGTGGTGGAGGTGAGAAGTGACATGTGGGCATCAAGCCCTATATTATTTTTGTAGATTCCTTGTATCACTTTATGATGATGATGAGGGGCTTGATAGCTCCGATATATGTAGCCTACGAGCGAGACTTGTATATGTATATTATCGCGGTTGATATATATATGGTTTATTTTATGTGTTGTATATCTTATGTGTACAATGTGATGTAATGTGTTATTTATTTATTGATGTGATGAATGTATGTAATGTTTGATGGATGTAATGATTGTATGCATATACTTTTGATTATATTTTAAAAAATACGTAAATCTATAATATAATTCATGATTTTAATCAATTAATCGAGGGCATCAATCCAAGGGTATTGACTTTGTGTAACATGGATTTTGTGGGATGTTATGTGGTGTGTTGCGATAACTATGCTATTGTGAAGGCCAAGATGACATGACTTGTACTTTTGCATGTCCTAGAGATGAATATTCTAAAAGTGCTTTCATGATGCTCAAATACCCTAGTGAGATTGATGAACATCATCTATTAATCAAATAAGCACTTGAATATACTAAGACCAACTAGGTTATTCAAGTGACTTAAATACCGATGTGTGTGCAATGATGTTCATTTCCAATTTTGGGTGAGGGACTAATCATTTGTGACTTATTCCAATAAGCTAGCTCATCCATGAGCATGCATAGGTCTATAAAAAATAAGGTTGCTAATGTGATAGACATGTCACCATGCAATGTGTACTCCACTACCAATCAGACATCTATAGTCTCGATGGAGGTTAACCCCTTGATCTAAGGACCTGATAATTCTAGAGATTCGAGCTTTTATTATATTTTTTTTAAGATAGTTTTCTTTTGGCTTTGTGCTTGTCATTTTTCCAATTCTTAGGGTTAGCTCATGTGCGTGATGAAATAAGCAAGGAAAATCATTTTCTTTATGTTGATAGTGACTCATGAGTTCATCTTCCCTAAGCACCAAAATGTTATTTAATGTGTGATTTGTACATGGTCATCGAGAAAACTTAAGGTCGCTAGGAATATCTATAGCATTTCAAGGACTAATTATGTTCAATGGAGTCTAAAGGAGACACTAGGTATGGTTGAACATCCGAAAGAACCTAAAGAAACTCTAAATCAAAATCTTGCAAAAGACAAGATGTCATTTGTGTATTGTGCATGGAAGAATACTAGGGGTGTGTTGTGGATGTAGCATAAATGTATATACTGATGGATGATTTAAGAAAAATATTATAAGGAATATGCCCTTGATTAATGTGACAAAATAAATCCTAGCAAACAGTTTAAAATGTAGATCGAACGATGACCAAAGTTTTATTGGTGGTGTTGAAAATACAATGTATTGAATGTGACGTGCTTTGTAGCGGTGTGAAAATTTATTGCTTAATATTTTTTTAATATTATTGTCTTTTGTATTTTGATGTTTTTATGATGTTTTTGTACTTTGAATAATTTTGTGATGTTTTTATGTTTTTGACGATTTTTTAAGTTTTTTGTATTTTGAATAATTTTGTGATGTTTTTGATGATTTTTGATGTTTTTTGTATTTTGAATAATTTTATGATGTTTTTGTATTTTAGTTTTTCTTATGTTTTATATTTTGAATGATTTTTTGATGTTTTTGTATTTTAGTTTTTTTGATGTTTTTGTATTTTGAATGATTTTTTATGTTTTTGTGTTTTTGATTTTCTAATATTTTTTTTGTATTTTTGTTTATGGACAATGCTAGCTATGAACTAGGCATAGAAGGCACACAAATTAAGGATATTAATAGGTTCAGGTTCCTCAATCCCCTCAAGGGTGGCAAGTTTGTATGCTCTGGTACCAAATATTTGTGTGATGATGAATGGACCAAGCTAGTTGACAATAAAATTTTCATGCAAGTGCAATAGAAGTTTTGAAATTTGTTTTTTTTTTTAAGAACTAAATCCTCTATGTAAAATTATCAAGGATGCACCTTATTATTGTATGCACATTTAACCCTATATTAATAAATGCAAAGGTGCTCAAGCGCATTGATTCGTCATTCATCAAGTAGATTCAATTGATCGAGGTGCGCCTGTTATGTAGTATCATCATTGATAAATTACTGTAAATATATGCAATGATGATATTTTGAGCTCAAGAGGTATGACAACCTCAACACCATAGACTAGTGAAAATGATATTTCCCCAGTTGGTGTGTGTATGCTTGTTCGATAAGCCCATAATGCTAGGGGGAGTTGGAGATGCCAATCCTTGTGACTTTCTTTGACTATTTTTTGTGACCCACGAGATGCCATGGTGTATGCATACCGATTGCTTGATCTAGGCATGTTATCGATTTCATAATAGTTAAAATGATTGAGCATATTTATGATAATATATTTGTATTACTTCAGAACTAAGCGTTTGCATTGGTAGATCCCCTTAACTTGTTTAACGATGAGTTTAGAATCATCAAAAATTCTAAGTTACTTAATACCTAAGGCTATAGCAATCTAGAGGCCTAGGATTAATGCTTTGTATTCTACATTGTTATTGGTGCAAGGGAAGCTAAGGTTAAACGACAAGGGCATAGGAGCTTCTTGAGGCATGAGGAAGACAACTCCAATATTTTGTCCTTGTTCACACTTGGAACCATCAAAGAAAAGGATAGTATCAACCTCCTCCTCTAGTTCAACATTTTCCTCTTTCTTTGTGACAATGAATACATTTTTTTTAGGCAACTCGATAATAAGCGGGTGCTCATTTAGTAATGGAGCTTCAACTAGTTGATTTGTGATTACCTGGACCTTAATGGATTTTTGGCTAATGAATTCATGGTAAACTTTTATAAAAAGCATTATCCATTTAGAAGTTCTGTTATTCGTATAGGTTTAGCTCATCATATAGCATAGAGGATTCCCTTTAGCTATGACATACATGGTATAGCCGATTATGTAATGTTGAAGTTTCTTAGTTGTAAAGAAAACTACTAGGCATAACTTTTTGACATATGCATACTTGGTTTCATAACTCACCAATATTCAATTGATGTAATATATGCCTTGCTCTCTATTTGCTTTTTTATTTTGTGCTAGCATTGTACCGAGAGCAAATTTTGTGGAAGATATATACAAATGAAATGGAACACCTAGTTGAGGTGGTGTCAATATAGGTGGGTAAGCAAAATATTGCTTGATGGCATCCAAAGAATCTTGAAACTCTTTATTCCATGCAAAGGTGATCCCCTTTTTTAATAGTTGGTTGAAAGGTTTACAATTATCGGATAGTTGCACAATAAAGCAATGAATTTCTTGGATTTTTCCTTGTAAACTGTGTAGCTCCTTGAGGTTTGTAGGGGATGACATCTCGATGATTTCTTTGAATTTATTAAGGTTGACTTTGATACCTTGTTTAAATACTATAAACCCTTAGATTTTTCCAAATGTGATACCAAAAACACTTCTTAGGGTTAAGTCTCACCTTGTGTTCGAGTAATCGATCAAAGATCTTATGCAAAATACATATGTGCTCATGGTGCATTTTTTATTTGGCCAATAGATCATCCACATAATCTTCCACTATCTTATGTATGTAATCGTAGAAGATATAAGTCATGGCACGTTGATATGTTGTGCCATTATTTTTAGGCTAAATAGAATGACTTTGTAGCAAAATGTCCCCCAAGGTGTTGTGAAAGTTATTTTATGCTGATCCTCAAGATTAACTCGAATCTAGTTATGTCCTGAGAAACCATCCATTAGGGAGACCATTTTGTGGCCAACAGTAGAATCCATGAGTGTATCCATGTTTGAAAGCGGGAAGTTATCCTTAGGGCACAATTTATTGAGGTCATAAAAATTTGTGCGAATGTGTATCCCCCTATTAGGCTTTCTAACGAGTACCATGTTAGAGACCCATTCTAGGTAGTTTATGGGCTGAATGAAACCCACGTCTAAAATTTTTTGTAACTCTTCTTTAACCATCAGGGCTATGGTAGGATGAAGCTTTTGTAGTTTTTGCTTTATCAATTTTGCATTCAGGATCAAGATGAGATTGTGGACCACTAAGTTAGGGTCAAGATCCAACATATCTTTGTAAGACCATGCAAATGCTTATTTGTATTCAGTGAGAAAAGTAACAAACTGTGCTCATTCTTCAGCAAAGACTTTCTCCAAGTTTAAAAATTTGTAGGTGTTTTGGGTCGTCGTTGAGATCTATATCGATGGTATCCTTGATGAGCATGTGGGAAAATTTCTCTAGTTGGTGAGGAGTGGGATTGAGGTGGACTTCATCTGCTACATTTTTTAAAAAGGGTGACTCAGAATCGCTCATTTCAACATGATGAATGGTAGATAAATAAGGCAACAAGGCAAGCGAGATGTAGGTATTGGCTTGTTGGATCAATTGGTTGGATGGTAGGAAATTTATGGGAGATGGGAAGGTGGAAATATTCTCAAAGTCAATGAGGCTTGGATCAATATGGTTGGGCCTCAATGGATCACTTGGATTTTGGAGAGGGGTGAACAAGTCAATGGAGACCATGTTGACTTATGAGGTGTTGGGGTTTGGCAAATTAGGGGTAGATTCCAAAGGGTGTGCTCATAATGTAGGATTTTTTCCAATATGTGTGGTCATGGATTCGATTAGACTGATGGTAATGGTTGTGATGGAGGCATTGATGCGTTTGGACACTCCCGAAGAAGGAGCATAGGAAAAATGGGCAGTAAAATGGGAAACATTCACTAATAAATATCATCATCATCCAAAAAATATGTTAGAGGGACTATTGAGGAAGAGTCTTCTTTAGAGCTATCATAAGAAATTAAAAGTACCTCCAATATTTTTTCTAATTCTTCTCCCAATGCATCTGATGAAATGATGTGAATGGTGGCAACTTGAAAGAAACCATCTAGCAGATAATAAATACACTTGGGATCAATGTACTTATAATCTCTAGTCCAAAATTATGTTTAGGGCGCTGGTAATGTGGTTTTATTATGTGGCAAGATCCCTACTCATAGTGACCAAGGCCAAATCTTCTCTAGTAGGAGCATAAAAATTATCATAGTGTAAAGGATGAATTTTCCAGGAAGCTAATATCACCAAAAATGGTGATTCAGGTCTATCATTATAAGGGACATCAGAGGAGGTATCCACTCTGACGTATTCAAAATTTGTAGCATTAGATACAGGGCCCATGGAAATAATGACAATTATACATGGGCACCCAATATTTATAATTTATTAGATCGTGGGAGGCATAAATATAACATCGTGTACTAGATACTCGCCTATTCCCTGATTGGTTATGTGGACTACGACCTGCAAAGTTTGTGAAGGGGATGCGAAAGCTGGTCCAATACCCTCTTTCGAATGAGGTAATATTGTGGATGAGCCTAGGATGATATCTAGATTTTATGGATCTATAATCGATACATTTGGCAATGGTGGTGGATCATACTGCATGGAAAATGAAGTGGCTTGGGGTGTTGTGATGGAATGGGGACTAGTGGCAGTGGAGATGTGATTTGAGGTAACTTACCCAATGACGGGTTGAGGTGGCATCTCATATTGCATAGTGGAAGATATATTTTGAGCTTTAGTGACTGAAGATAGTGGGTAACTATTTGTGATTACTCTGGGTTAGTAGATAAAGTGATCGACAGATGAGCAAGGTGGGGGATGTGGCAGTGTAGGCATGGGTGGGTTGTTTTATAATGGTTGGGTGTTTGTGGAAGACATGGGATGGATGTGTGGATGAAAGGGGGTATTTTTTGAAGACCAAGGTTGGTTGGGATGGGATTGGGTTTACCCAATGATATAGAGTTAGATGGAAGCAAATATGGGTGGGTGGTAAGATGGTGGTGGAGGTTTTGGACTTTACAAAGCATCTAGGATGATGTAGTGAGCTAAGAGTGGTGGAATGGGGGGCAAATAGGAATTGTATGGTGTAGGATGGGTGGGTGGATAGGTAATTAGCGATAGAAAATATGTGTCCAAGTGTGATGATGTTAGTTCGGGTGTTGGTTTGGGTGAGGTTGGGGTGAGGTATAGGTGTGTGGATGATAGCGATGGATCATACGGATTGAAAATCAAGTTGCGATATTTAAAAGGTTCCTCTTCAGTAGGAATGCAATGTACACAACCCTCATGCACATATTTGAGATAATGATGTAATGTTGAGGGGACACATTGCATATCCTGAATCTATGCTCTTCTTAGTAAGACATTGTACTACATTTATCCTTCAAGGATGTGACATAAAGTATGAATAGTCTTCCCATCCACTTGAATAGGTAGAATGACTATCCCAAGTGTTGAGCATAATGCATCATTGAAGGCTCATAGAGTGAAGGTGTATGAGGCTATGTTTGAGGGTTTTAGGTGATGGTGTTGGAGTGCCAAATATGTTATGATATTTATCGAAGAACCAATGTTAGCAAAAACTTGTTTAAATGGCTTACGATCAATAAGAGCTACTATATGGAGTGGAGGATCTGACACTTCTATCAGCAATATATTGATCTCATAATCATAGAAAGTAATTATAAGCTCCATGCAAATTCTGATGTTACCCATATAATTTGTGAAGGTATTTGGATATTACATGTGAAGGTCAATGGATTTCAATATTTCCATCAATGCCTTGCAATGTGGGGTGACTATTGTATGAGCTCATAAATTGAGAGTTTGGTCGATGTCATCTTGAGGCTTTGTTTTAGGTATTTTTTGAGAGATATGCTTAATCGTGAGGGGTGCAGTACAACCTGCACTGATGGGGTTGTACAATAGCATATGAAGGGATGTTGGGAGAAATAGTCGATGGGATCTATCGATCGGGATAGTGTTGATTCTCAGTTATAACATGGATCATCCCTACAAAATTGTTATATTGCATGGTTTTGAGATGGTTGACTTGGTTTGGAGGGGTGTTGGCTATTGGTGCTTGAAAATGTTGGTTTTATCCATATTATGGTAAGGGATACTAATAAATGCTAAGGTTTTGGTTGGGTGGCATTAGCGGATTATCTATGGCAATGGCCCCCTTATCGATAAGATCTTGTACTAGATGTTTGAAGGAAATGCAGTCATTGATATCATGACCTTACCACCTATGATAAGTGCAATGGTGATATTCCTTGTATGATGTGGGCTTAGGCCTGTTGGGGTCTTCTTGTATTACTTATACAAGGATATTTATGTGCCTCGTAAAGCCATTAAAATGATCGAGTAAGGCTAAGAAAACAGAGTAAAATTTCTTGGGGGTCTATTAGGATATTTGTTGTGGTTTTCCAATTGGAGATTTTGTAGTTGGGCAAGGGGTGGCATGGCATTGT
This sequence comes from Wollemia nobilis, assembly GCA_028583015.1. Taxonomy (NCBI): domain Eukaryota; kingdom Viridiplantae; phylum Streptophyta; class Pinopsida; order Araucariales; family Araucariaceae; genus Wollemia; species Wollemia nobilis. Next base: position 1,816,114 of record JAQPPZ010001344.1, read on the forward strand.
AGGTTGGTTACTATGAAGGATTGTGTCCTTGTTGCAATTGCACTTGTTGCGATTGGTGTGGTTGTTAATTAGGTACACTTGGGTTGCTCAATACTACCTGACTAATTTGATTCGATTTTGATTGGTTGTTAGAAGTGCCCTTAGAATTCTTATTTGGTCATTCCTTCTTTTTGAGTTTTATTTCACCTTCTTGGATCTTAATGTCCTCAATGGTCTTAGATTATGCTAAAGCTTCCTTGAGTGTACGATATTGCTAGAGTTTTAGTAGTAATGATGTTAGTTTTAAACAACTCCTCATGAACAATCAAGTTAGCTTTGTGATGGGGAGAGTGAAGGGTAGTTCAGTTATTATATCTCTCCATCATGCACCATAGTATAAGATAGAATCATCATCAAATTTATGGAGGTTGTACAGATCCATAAATGTCATTTTACTTTTAACAATAATGACGAAATGTTCCAAAAACAAGTTGGCCAATTGCTCAAAAGTATATAAGCTATGTCTAGGCAAATGGTTGAACCAATCTAAGGCTCTCCCCCAAGTGATAGTGGAAATTTGCAAAGAATGAGGGGGTCAATCTCATTTATAAGGTAGCAAGCATTGATGAATGATCTTATGTGATCTTGGGGGTCTTCCTTTCCCTTGAACTTATTAAATTTTGGGACTATGAACAGGGGAGGATATGATGGTGATGGTATCAATGGGTGAATTGGATAGTTTTGCAATTGATTGAGTGTCATTTTTTGATGTCCAGTGCCCCTAAATTTTAGTGTCAAATTTTCAACCTTATCGACCAACACTTGAAATTTGTCTAGAGCTATGAGTATGATTGTATGATATGTACCAGTTTGGAAACCCAAGGATGAATATTAGTTTTATTATGTAGCTTGGTGATGGATGTAGGTGGGGTGGGTTTATGGATGTTGGTTGAAATGTTGTTGATATATGAGGGGTTTTTATGGTACTATTGTTGATATTGGAGGAGTGGTTGCTGGTATTGATGTGGGATGACTTGTTGATGTTGGATGGGTGGTTACTATTGCTGATTATTGAACAAGTTGATGTTGGATTGGTTGTTGTTTTTTATGTTAAAATGGTTCTTGTTATTGATGTTGAATAAGTTGTTGATGTTTTATTGGTTGTTGTTGTTGATGTTGGATTGGTGGTTGTTGTTGATGTGGCATGGACGAAGGTTGTTAAGGTGGTTACTATTGTTGGTATTGGATGGGTGATTTTTGTGGATGTTGTGGCATGGGCAAAGGTTGTGGTAGGTAGTACTTTTGTAGTGGTAGGTACTGGTACTATTATATGGGTGGGGATTATGATTTTTAGTATTGTTATGATAGTAGCTCCTGGTACTATTGTGTGGGTGGAGGATGTAGTTGGTAATATTGTTGTAGTGATAGTTGTTGGTATTGTTGTGTGGGTGGAGGCTATTATAGGTAGTACTATTATGGAAAAAGCTATTGTACTATTGGGATGGTGGTTGGTTGTAGGTATTTAGCTCTAGTGGTTGAGTGGATTGTTGTTGATATTGTTATAAAGGTGTTAAAATTGGTATGGCTGGGGGTCGGGTGGCCCATGATGGAGATTGTGCAAAGAACAATTCTTGGGAAGTTGTGGAAGTTAGGTATATTACCCCTTATGGTGGTAGTTGTGGTGGATAGGATGATGCAAGCATAGTAGATGTAGATAATTGAGATGCCACATTGACATCGACCTAGGGGTATTGGTTTGGATCGATAGTTATCGATATATGGACTACATCAAATTGGGAATTAGGATTTGTAGACATAGAAAATTGACCCACTTTAGTGGACAATATTCCTTGAGTCCTCCTAGGAGACCCCTTAGACCTTCCTAGGGCAAGGGCTAGGTCCCTTACCAAATTTTCTTCTATTTTTTCCTCTTTATGTGAAATCACGATCGCCCTTGATGGGGCACAATTTCGCATATGGCAAAATCACGATCAATATTGATGGGGTGCAATTTCACATTTTAGGGTTTTCTTCTAAGGAAACTCTAATTTCTTGAATTTGGCTTGTTTGGCATCAACTCTCCTTGGTTTTCTTGCCCATTTCACTTTCAAGTCTACTATATAAGGAAAGTTTGAAATCTTCTTTCCAAGCAAGTGATTTTTGAAATACCAATATCACATAATTTTATTCTTCAAGTGATTTTAAAGTGCTCGCTAAGTGATTTGTATTCTCATTCTCTTACAAGTAAGCTAACTCACAATTATGAGATATGATTTGTTTTCTATTGTATTAGATTATTTGTTGTTGTTGCTCACTTTTGTGGATTTGTGTTGGAGCCCTAAGGAGAGATCTACTATTTGGGAGGTCTCAAACCTTCTATCTATTTTTGTACTATTTTCTAGGTAATTTTGCTCTTTTTAATGCATGTTCTAATTGTCTAGGTGATGTGATTGAGTTATTGCATCTGTATCTTATTTTCGCATAGTTTCTACAAAATCACACCCAGTATCTACGAGGCATGATTTTGCCTATGCAAAATAGTGATTGTCTGTTACGGGGTGCGATTTCATCTAGACTACATCTGGTGGAAAACAACTATCCCCAAATCCTAGATATGCATCATAGACTATATATAGTACATATTACTACATTCTATTATGTGGTTTCATCATTCTATTATGCTATATTGTGATATGCATATTTTCTTTCCAAAGGTCAACTTTTGCTTCTATTTTCAAAGGTCAGCTAAAAGGACCTAGGGGGCTTGACTATTGCTCCTCCAAGAATTACTATACATAGGCCTAATAAGGCCCCCTAACACTGATTATATTTTCCAAGTGTTTCCCAAGTTATCTTGCAAGAACAAGAATTGTTGATATCATTGGATAAAGGATAAAAGCTTGGATCAACCACCGGATAAGATAAGTGCCCTGATTAGTCTTTAGGCTATTTTTTGAGTACTTTCTATTTATTTTATAAGCCCTAGATCTAATTTAAAAATATATTTAATTGATTCTCTTAAGCCCTTGCTTAAAGATTTTCTATCTTTAAACCCTAGGGTTAGGAAGTATTCAAAGAAATAATCATTCTATTATTACATTATGTAATTTTGCATTGTCCTTTATATTTCATAGCATAGATCTAGAAAGGCCAAACATACCTGATTGTCTTGAATCAAATTATCAAACATTCTTGAGAACCAAATGACTTGGAGCGAGTCCTTAAATCATTCTTGGTGAACCCTTCACCCCCTCTTTTACATTGTGTAGAGAAAAATGCAGCCCCTGCGGTTCACCTCAAGGCTTCTCTCTCTTTGTGGATCTAGCCTTGATAATCATACACGGTAGGGTGGTTTTTCCCCTCTACATATTTTGTGAACCTGACGTGAACACCTCATTTTTCTTTTAAAAAAATTTAATCAATATAATTAATTTTGTGTGTTAGATCAGAAGACATTAAAAGCATAATATCTTGTGCTTGTTTTCATTGGTCTTAGTTCCTTCCTTTTTGCCCTAGTCCTTCTCTCTTTTTCCCAATGGCTTCCAACCTTGGGAATGGACAAAGGCTTTTTAGGTTTGATGAGATTTTCCAAGAGAATGATCAAATTGATAGAGAAAATCATAATATTGAAGAAGAAGAGGTTGATAATAGTCTTGATCCTATTAAGGGACCTGATGGGAACCTTATCTTCAAATATTTTGAGCATGTGTGGACCTTTTACAAGCATCACAAGCATGCCTTGGATGCAGCTTTAGAGGAAGAAGCCCTACTTGAGGAAGTTAGACCATCTCATGATAACATCTCGAGTGAATCTTTGAATCATGGTAATCTTGTTCATCATCCAACTTATGCCACTACTGTAACCACCAATGTTGGAAGGAATCTACAAGTCCCTCCAACTAGTAGTGTCATTCAAAATGGTTTTCAATTTCCTCCTCAATCTACTTATCTCAATAATGTTGCCTCTATTTCACTAAATATTAGTTACCTTATTCAAAAAGATACCACATATCACAATAGTATTAATATTTCCAACACTCCTCCTTTAGGGAATTTGGGGACATTGCATAATAGTAATCCAAAAGTGCAAAATTTAACAAATGTGGTAAAGCAGCTAGTTTCAAAAGTTGAGATGATTCAGCCTTCAAGTTTCACTTATAGTTATAAAGAGATGTGTAATCAGCCATTGGATCCTATTATTGTTTCAAGGCCTTATCCTAAGAATTTTCCTATGCCAATTCTACCTATATATAAAGGGACAAAATATCCAATAGAGCATTTAAGAAGATTTAGGACAGCATGCCATGATCTCATATATGATGACATGTTGCTAAAAATATTTCCTAAGAGTCTTGGTGGCATGGCATTAGAGTGGTACTATCGGTTACCTAATTATTCCTTTAAGAGCTTCAAAGAAACAACATAATTATTTGTTCAACAGTTTGGTGCATATATTGAAAAGGAAGTAACAATGAAAGATGTCTATAATTTAAAATAAGGTAAAGAGGAAATTTTTCAGAATTCTTGGCTCATTGGAGAAGTTTAGTTGGATGTTTACGATATAATTTACCTCCAAAGGATATGATTGAGATATTTATTGGTAATTTACAAGAACAATTATCTTATGTACTAGAAACTACTACTATCACATTCTTTGATCAAAAAATTTATTTTAGCAAGAAAGGTAGAACAGACTCTTATCAGAAGAGGCCAACTCAAAGTCAAAGAAGATAAACCTACTAGATCTCAACATAAGAATAAACACACAGGAGGTGATGGTGGAATAGATAGTAGGCCTATTAACAATGTTACTAACAACCTACAAAAGATAATACTTCAGAAACCTCCACAAAGGAATTTTACAAGGCTTAATATGTCCATGGAAGCAGTTTTAAAATAAATTTTAGAAGCCAATGCAATTGAATTACCTCCCATAAGGCAACCAGATACTACAACTCATTGGTACAAAGTAGGTCAACATTGTGCATATCACAGAGTAGAGGGACATTGGATGAATTCTTGTAGAAACTTGATGTAGGACATCTAGATGTTGGAAATTCTCAATCTTCAAATGAACAACAAGGATACGTTGCTAACCAAAATATGCCTAAGCAAGGACATTAGATAATTAATCAAATATCTTATAGAAATATACCACATTATTATGATAACAATATGGTTGGTATGATAATAGCTACTTTAGAACAACAAGTGCAAAATCGATAGATCCAGCGATCTCAACAGGAGATAAGTTTCTCAACAAATATTTCTCTTTTAGAACTTTTGCAAAATTCTCCTACTCATGGAGAAGCCTTGATAAATGTTCTAAAACAATAATATATCCCTCTAAATATTTTCCCTAGTGATATGGCCAATATTGTAAGTTCTCTTGGGACTCATCATCTCACATTCTTGGATGTCGATATCTCTTCCTCAAACTTGCAAGAAGATTCTTCTCTTTACATCACTGCATTTATTGGGGATACTTTTATCAAGAGAGTTATGATTGATAATGGTTCTTATCTTAATCTATGCACATATCATTTCTTTCAAAAGTTTGTATTAAAAGAGGAAGATTTAACTAAATCTAGTGATATCATTAAAACTTTCAACAACGGGTCCCAAGAAGCTTGTGGTACATTATCACTTCCCCTTAAAGTTGGACCTAAGATTTTAGATACATTGTTCTATGTGGTATCTTTCCCTGCATATTTTAATATTCTTCTTGGACGTCCTTGGATCCATGCAATGAAGGTCGTCCCTTCTACTTTTCATCAATGTTTAAAATTTGAATTTAAAAATCAACTTATTTCTATCTTGGGCGATCCTCATCCATTTGAATTTTGCTCACCAGATGATCTAGCTCAATTTCATTTATCAGATTCCTTATCCAATGAAACTAAACCCAAAAATTTTGATAAGGAATCATCAATCAATATCTCATCACAGGATCAAATCAACTCTTCTTGTCAAGAATCTCTCTTAGATGAATCTCATCAAGGTTTAGAGTGGAGTGTTGAGGATGAGGGGCCACCCTATCCTTATTTTTTGGTCATAACCCCTGAGTAGTATGCCAAATATGAGGATGCACCTCATAATAACATCTTCTTTGATGGGTCTATCCCTTGTGCAACACAGGTTGAGTCTTCTAGTTCTCAAGTGGAATTTGGTTCTATGTCTCCCAAGGACCTTGAGCAATTAGGAGTGATTCATGCCCTACCTCCTATTGAGGATGAGTTTTCCATTCTTATTGAGGAGACCATAGATGTGAACATAGATTCTTAGGAAGCCCCTAGAATCCTTAAGTTAGGTAAAGCCTTGTCCATGGATGAGCAAGATTAATTGACCAATTTATTAAGATAATATCAAGATATTTTTGCTTGGTCATATGCCGACATGCCAAGGATTGATCCCTCCCTTGTCATGCATCATTTGGTAGTTAAACCTAGTGCTAAGCCTATTAAGCAAAAACTTAGGAAGATGCATCCTAAGGTCACCCTCTTAGTCAAGGAAGAGCTCCAAAAACTCCTTGATATCGGTTTTATAAAAGCTATCGACTATTTTGATTGGATCTCCAATGTCGTTCCTGTAGCTAAGAAGGAAGGGATAATAAAAATATGTACCAACTTTTAGGACATTAACTTAGCATATCCCAAGGATGATTTTCCTTTTCCCAACATAGATTAGATTGTATATTTCACCACCAAATATGGAATGCTTTCACTCATGGATGGTTTCTTAGGCTATAATCATATTTTGATTGCCCCTAAAGATCAAGCCAAGACAACATTCACTACTCCATGGGGTACCTTCTACTGGAAGGTCATGCCTTTTGTCCTGAAGAATGCAAGAGCTACCTATCAGTGGGCCATGACTTATATTTTCCATGACATGATGCATGATATTCTCCAAGACTATGTGGACGATCTTCTAGCTTGCTCCATAGAATGAAAGGATCATGTTCATGATTTAAGACAAATATTTGAAAGGATTGGGAAGTATAAGGTTTATCTTAAACCTACTAAATGTGTGTTTGAAGTCACATCTGGCAAGTTGTTAGGCTTCATAGTTTCTATGTGAGGCATTGAGGTGGATCCCTCTAAGATAACGGCTATCATTGATATACCTCCTCCCTGCACCCTGACCAAACTACGTAGCCTGCAAGGTAAGCTTCAGTCTATCCATCGATTCATTGCCCAACTAGCCGATAAGTGTTAGCCCTTTCTTAATCTTCTTAAGAAAGATGTGGTCTTCCAATGGGATTTTGAGTGTTAGAAATCTTTTTATGATCTCAAGTAGTATCTCACTTCCCCACCTATTTTAGTGCCTCCTGTGCCTGGTAGGTATTTGATGCTTTACATAGTAGCCACTACTCATGATTTGGGAGCCATGCTGGCCCAAAATGATGATCAAAACAAAGAGCGAGCTATCTACTATATTAGTAGAACCTTGGTTAGCTATGAAACTAGGTACACTCCCTTAGAGAAGCTTTGTCTTGTCATAGTGTTTGCTTTCGAGAAGTTAGGATACTATATGCGTAGCCATAAGACATTGGTAGTTGTAAAGTTTGATCCTTTGCGATATTTGATGTCTAAGCCCCACCTTTTAGGTCGAGCTGCTAAATGGGTGTTGGCCCTTAGTGAGTTTGACTTGAATTTCATAGGTTAGAAGGCTATTAAGGATCAGGTGATTGCTGATCAGTTAGCCTCCACTCCTCTAGAAGCTACCCATCCTATAGTTGTCAATTTTACCAATGAGTGTTTCAATGTAGAATTTGAAGAGTCTAAGTCTTGGAATTTGTTTTTTTATGGAGCCCGATGCATGAAGGGCGTTGGTGCTAGAGTCATTCTAGTTACCCCACAAAAGTAACTCATCCCCTTGTCCTTCAAACTTTGTTTCTCTTGCATGAACAATACTACAGAGTACGAAGCTTTGATCCTTGGTCTTAGAGAAACCTTAGCTTTGCAGGTTAGAGTCCTTTTAGTCTTTGGTGATTCTCAAATTATGGTTAATCAGATTAACAATATTTATTAGACTCGAGATGATAAAATTAAGCCTTACAAGGAGATTGTTACCAAGTTATTTTCCTCATTTGATCAAGTAACCATAGAGGCTATCCCTAGATCCTCAAACCCCCATGTGGAGGCCATGGATGCTATTGCATCCTTGTTTCCTTTGGAGTTAGAATATGATAAAGCGTTGATTATCATTAGACAACTCAGGGAGACTGTGTCACTTGGTTCTTTTCTTATTATATTAGATTTTTTGACCATCGAAGCTTCCCCATCTGAGCCATGGTATATCGACATATTTAATTTCCTTAGGGATGGTACGATGCCTGATGGTTTAGATTACAATTAGTGTAAGATTTTGTGTGAAAGAGCATGTCGATTTATCTAATCAACAATACTTTATATCGATGTTATTTTTAAGGTATCCTCTTGCGATGTCTTGACTACGATGAAGCATGACTTGCTCTTAGTGATGCTCATGAAGGTTCATGTGGAGGCCATTTTAGCGATAATTCTATTACCAAAAAGCTTCTTCATATGGGGTACTACTGGCCTTCCATGGAGAATGATGCATGCAACTATGTTTGGTGTTGTGACAAGTATCAACGTCATGATCATCTTGTTCATGATCCTTCTCAAGACCTTTAGGTTATCTCTTCCCCTTGGTCATTCTCCATGTGGAGATTGGACATTATCAAGAAGGTTAACCCAGTGTCGTCAGATGGTCACAAGTTTATTATTACTACGATTGAGTATTTTACTAAATGGGTTGAAGTTATGCCCCTGGCTACAGTGACTAGAACTCAAGTTTCTAATTTTATCTTCAACCAAATTCTTTGTAGGTTCAGAATACCTTCGGTGATTATTTTTTACAACACTCCTTTAAAGAATAAAACTATTTGTAATCTTTGTGCTAAGTACAATATTTTGCATAGGTGGTCAACTCCTTATTACCCTTAGGGTAATGGAAAAACTGAAGCATCCAATAAGTCCTTGATCGGGATCTTGAAGAAATTGGTTAGTATTATCGATTATGACTTGCATATCCATATTTATCCTACTTGTGGGTCTATCGTACTAGTGTGCATACCCCCATAGTTGCCTCATCATATATCTTGGTATATGGGTATGAGGTGGTGTTTCCTTTTGAGCTTGAGGTTCCCTCGTTGTGCATCTTGTTACAAGATGACTTGATCGATGATGAGTATCATGCAAACCATTTACACCAATTGGATCTGTTGGATGAAAAGCTCATTCATGCCTTAAAGCATTTACGAGTCTATCAAGATAGGCTCCAATGATCTTATTCTAAAAATATTTGCAATCGTTCTTTTGAGGTTAGGTACCTTATCCTCAACAAAAACTAGAAGAACACTAATGCTCGTGCTGATCTTTGAGGTAAATTTCAGCCCAATTGGTTAGGGCACTTTGTCATAATGGCCAAGTTTGGCTCAGGTGCCTATCATTTGGCTTCTTTGAATGGTAAATAACTTAAAGAACCTATGAATATAATGCATTTAAAAATATATTATGCTTAATCCATCATCTGCATTAAATTTTACATTTGCGTACCTTCTCATATTGCATGATTGTATGTCATAATTTGCATTATTGCCTAACATTCTATTTTCTTGCACTCTTGCTTGTCATAATTGCATTGATGCTTGCTCATGACTACTTGTTCATATAGCTTTCTAGGGATTCACAACAATGGCATGTGATGATACCTAGTTAGGTCATAGCTCACATGCATTGCACTCTTACTAGGATTCTAATGGCTAGTGAAATCCTAACCTAGGGCCCATGCATTTTCATCTCTCATTATCTTCTTATCTTCCTTTGCTTTTCTCTTCTCTTCTCTCTTATTCTTGTGTCCCTTGACTTAGAAAGTTTTTATAGTGCCCATCATGTTTCTTCGAAGTCAAGGAATGCAAATCCTCTTTTGGTATGTCCTTGTCCTTTGCATGTTTCTTATTTCTTATTTTGTCTTCTTTGCTTAGACAGGGATATACATTCTTCTCTACTTTGTTTACATATTTTCTCCCTATTTAATTTTTCAATAGCTAAAACTTCAAACTAGTGGTACACATGCACAATTCATTTCTCCTCATTTTCTTCCTTGTATTTCTTCTAACACATGCACACACTCCTATGGTGTTATGCTCATATGACTCGGTCTATATACATAATCTTACACACCCCTATTGGGTAGTACTTTCTAAATACATCATTCATATCAGCAAGAATATATCACCTATATCGGGTTATGTTTCTTTTGCCTCAGTAGGTTCTACACCCCATTACAAGATACACTCCTTGATCATTTCAGCAGATCTTAGCATACATCCTAGCGGGTAATCGTCCCATAGCAGTAACTAATGAGCAATCATCCATAGCGGGTTACACTCCATCATTTGATCATTTGAGCAATCACCCATAGCGGGTTACACTCCATATTTTTTCCATCTATCCATATTAGCGAGTACTACACCCATAGTAGGTTTTCACTCCACACCTAGACCTTCTTTTGGGTATAACACCCTTTATTCAGGGTTCCTAATCAACTTCTCTTGTTTTCTATGGTTGACCTTCTTGGGAGGTGTTCTTCTTGTTCTTTTTGTTCTTCTTCTTCTCTTCTCTATCCTTCTTTCTTTCCCTTTCTTCCATTCATCCATGAATTTCATGCTAGCTACATTAGATTCATGTTGTACTTAGTAATCATTGCTCTATTATTTATTTTCTTGCTCTACTTATCATATTTATTCTGTTGTGCTTTGTCTTTTCTTTGCCTTTTTTTTTTTCTTAAGAAATTTTCATTCCTTTTGAAACTCGAGGGGGTACCCTAGCCATAGAGGCATTAATGGTAGTAATGTCTCACCTTGTGTGCAAAATTCTAGAGTGTCCTTTGTGATACCCCTTTTGCACCACCCCTTTGTCCAAACCTAGCCACCCCTTCTCTATGTTTGTTGCCTTCTTTCCCATAGGAGTCTACATCTTTCTTTGACGCATTTACTTGGCCTTAAATGCATCAAAGAGGGGGTAAAATGTAGACACAAAAAATTGACCCACTTTAGTGGGCAATCTTCCTTGAGTCCTCCTAGGAGACCCCTTAGACCTGCCTAAGGCAAGGGCTAGGTCCCTTACCCCCTTTTCTTCTATTTTCCCCCTTTATGTAAAATTGTGATCGCCCTTGATCGGGGACAATTTTGCATATGGTGAAATCGTGGTTGGCCCTGATGGGGCATGATTTTGCATTTTAGGGTTTTCTTCTAATAAAACCCTAATTTCTTGAAGTTTATGTGTTTGGTGTTGGCTCTCCTTAGTTTTCCTGCCTATCCCATTTTCAAATCTGCTATATAAGGAGGGTTTGAAATCTTCTTTCCAAGCAAGTGATTTTTGAAATACTAATCTAACACAATTTTTCTTCTTCAAGTGATTTTAAAGTGCTCGCTAAGTGATCTACATTCTTTTTCTTCTCTTACAGCAAACTAACTCATAATTATGAATTGTAATTTATTTTCTATTGCATTAGATTATTTTTTATTGTTGCTCGCTTTGATGTATTTGTGTTGGAGCCCTAAAGAGAGATCAGCTATTCAGGAGGTCTCAACCCTTCTGTCTGCTTCTGCACTATTTTGCAGGTGATTTCACTCTTTTTCATGCATTTTTAATTTTTTGGATGATGTAATTGATTTCTTGCATCTGTATCTTATTTTTTGCATAGTTTCTGCAAAATCACACTTGATCTTTGTAGGGTGTGCTTTTTCCTATGCAAAATCGTGGTTGCCTATTACAGGGTATGATTTTGCCTAGACTACATCTAGAGACAAACAACTATTCCTAGATCCTATATCTACATCATAGACTGCATATAGGATATATTGCTACATTATATTTTATGGTTTCATCATTTTATTATGCTATATTGTGATATGCTTGTTTTCTTTTCAAAGGTCAACTTCTGCTTCTATTTTCAAAGGTCATCTAAAAGGACATAGGGTGCTTGACTGCTACACCTCCAAGCATTATTGTACAGTGGCCTAAGCAGGTCCCCTAATGATGGGTTATGGGGATGTGGTAGTTGATAGTGCTTCTATTTTTCCCCTTTATGTGAAATTATGATCGCCCTTGACGGGGCACAATTTTGCATATGGTGAAATCGTGGTTGGCCTTGATGGGGCATGATTTTGCATTTTAGGGTTTTCTTCTAATAAAACCCTAATTTCTTGAAGTTTGTGTGTTTGGTGTCGGCTCTCCTTAGTTTTCGTTCCTATCCCATTTTCAAATCCGCTATATAAGGAGGGTTTGAAATCTTCTTTCCAAGAAAGTGATTTTTGAAATACCAATCTAACACAATTTTTCTTCTTCAAGTGATTTTAAAGTGCTCACTAAGTGATCTACATTCTTTTTCTTCTATTGCAAGCAAGCTAACTCATAATTATGAAGTGTAATTTGTTTTATATAGCATTAGATTATTTGTTACTATTGCTCTCTTTGATGGATTTGTGTTGGAGCCCTAAGGAGAGATCAGCTATTTAGGAGGTCTCAACCCTTCTCTCTGCTTCTGCACTATTTTCTAGGCTATTTCACTCTTTTCATGCAATTTTTGATTTTTTGGATGACGTAATTGAGTTCTTGCATCTATATCTTATTTTTTGCATAGTTTTTGCAAATTCACACTTGATCTTTATAGGGTGTTCTTTTGTCTGTGCAAAATCGTGGTTGCCTATTACAGGGTATGATTTTGCCTAGACTACATCTGGAGGCAAACAACTATTCCTAGACCCTATATATGCATCATAGACTGCATATAGGATATATTGCTACATTATATTTTGTAGTTTCATCATTCTATTCTGCTATATTGTGATATACTTGTTTTCTTTCCAAAGGTCAACTTCTACTTCTATTTTCAAAGGTTATCTAAAATGACATAGGGGGCTTGACTACCACATCCAATCGTTATTGTACAATGGCCTAAGTAGGTCCCCTAATGTTGATTATATTTTCCAAGCATTTCCCAAGTTATCTTGCAGGAACAAGAATTGTTGATATCATTGGACAAAGTATAAAAGCTTGGATCAACCACCGAATAAGATAAGTGACCTTATTAGTCTTTAGGTTGATTTTGAATGCTTCCTATTTCAGTTATAATCCCTAGATCTAATTTAAAAATATATCTAACCAATTCCTAGAAATTGAAAGTAAAACAACATATAGTGTGCAATTAGGGTTAATATTTTTTGTGCACCTTCTCTTGAGCCCTTACTTAAAGGTTTTCTATCTTGAAATCCTAGGGTTAGAAAGCATTCAAATAAAAAATCATTCTACGGTTAGCTATTATATTCTTGCATTCAGTATTTTTACATTGTCCTTTATCTTTCATAGCATAGATCTAGAAAGGCTAAACATAGATGATTGTCTTGAATCGAATTCATCAAACATTCTTGAAAACTAGAGGACTTGGAGCGAGTCCTTAAACCATTCCTGGTGAACCCTTCCTCGCATATTTTACACGAAGTGTAGAGAACAATGCAACCCATGTGGTTCACCTCAAGGCTTCTCTCTATTTATGGATCCAACCTTGAGAATCATATGTGGTAGGGGGGTTTTCCCCCTCTACAGGAACCCCTAGTGCAAAGTATTTGGTAGGCATGATATATTTTGGATACACCTCAACAAGGTGGGTTGCATGGGTATAAACTAGATCTTGGAGCGTAGGGGAGATTGATCTAGCCAAAATGGTTAGCAGTGGAAAATATGGTCATGGTGAATCTGATGAACATAAAGGGCTGCCTTGGAGGGCTAGTGTGACGTTAACATCAATGAAGGTGACATGACCTGAGGACAAATGTGTTCCTAGTCTAGTGAATTTAGGAATGGTTATGGGGATGTGGCAGTTGGTAGTGCTTGTATTGTGTTTCTCATATGGATTGGTGGTGGTCTGATGGGTGTAGTTGGACAAGCTACCTTGGGGTGGTTGCGAGGTCCTGCTAAGTAGGAAGAGCGATGTATATGTGGGAAGCTTGATTGGATTGGTCCATGGAGGTTTGGGTAAAGGCTTGGGATTGGAATTGAATTAGAGTCAAGATCATAAGTTGAGTGGGTAATGGATGAAGTGTGGGCTTGGTGATGTGATGGTGATGGTGTGGTGGAGATGAATTTTTCTAATCTACATAAACAAGCAATCAATCAAACAATATTTTTGATGTTAATTTTAGTATGCTAATGTTTGGTTGGATATGTCTATGATTTCTTCAAAAAAAATTATTTTTGATGTTTTTTATTTTTCTTAGATTTTTGAATCATTTTTATTTATTTTTGTTTTTCAAAGCTTTGTGTGTTTGATGCAGCTTAACCTAGAACTATATATAGAATTATGGAATGCAAACTAATTGGATGTGTTGATACCCACTTCTCTGATGAGAAGTGGTACAATAATAGCTTAAATGGATTTCTAAATGGATGTGGCTTATGGTATCCTAGAGGGGATATATTAACCTCTTGAAAGAGGCCATTATGTCTAAGCCTTGCTACTTGCCCAACCAATATTTTTCTTCACACTCAGGTGTGCTCAAACAGTAATGACAAATATAGGTCCCCTAATTATTAATCCCCATGGAAAAGGGGTATCTAACCTAACCCACCCTGAGATACTCTAAAGAGTGGGGGATCTCCCAGTCACTAAGGATAGGAAACTACTCATGGGGGCTACTATGGAATCTATGGAGTGAGCCAATGGATGGAGATGAATTCCAACATCGTTGGTCTCAACTGATGGTTGGTGATGAAATCCAACTCGACGATGTTTACAAAAACTATGTAGTGTTTGAAAATATTTATATATATTTAAGTTTTTATTTTTTATTTTTTCTAAAAAATGAAAATGCCTAATGCAATTTTTGTTAATGTAAGGAAATAAAATATAAAATAATTTTTCTTTTCATGCAATGCAACTACACTATTGAAGATAAAGAAACAAGAATTTTAAGTAATCTACCTATAATTATTGTTGAATATAACTCAGAACAAAAAGAAATTATTTGTCCCAACCTGCGGTCTTGCACTATGGCAAAGATAAAAGGTGAGAAACAACTGTATTCTATGACCATCCGAGGTCAAATGATTTTTGTCTAAGATCATCCCCTATCAGACAACTACGAGATGAGGTTGTCCACAGTCGAACAGTTCTATCTTTGTGTTATGTTTGCAACTTGTAAAATCCAAGACACAATAATTGTCAAAAACCTTCAATATGCAATAGAAGAATTTGAAATACAACATAAAAATCAGTAGCAATTTAAACTATTTCTCAAATTAGAGCAAAAGGGAAGGTCCCGTTGTGATCGTCATCTTGTAGACGATAAAAGTATGCACCATATGAAAGCAATGTAAATGAAAAATAGTAAATTTGTATTAACTTGTGCCTTTGTCCTTTTGATTACAATATTAACCTGCGTAGGGGTGTACAAATATGAAGGGAGTGAATCCCTTTTACAAGTGAAATGGTGCAATGTGCTTTTGTTGAGACAAAAAATGTATGGCTGGCTTTGTAGTGATTATCGCTTCATCGGATGTGATGGTGTTGTGTATGAAATTTCTATGTCATAATGTGCTTTTGTGTCTATCAGATCTATGATCGAATTCTATCTGGATGTTGACCATGATGGGCTTGATGGATTTGTGTCTAGAAATTTTATGGATCGAATGACTATAGTTCTTGACTATCAGAGATCAAACAATTGTGCAATGTGGTCTATTGTGGCTGTAGAAATATAGGTTTGTGGAATCAAGTGGTTTCAGGTCACTATCTAGATCTAGATCTACTTCTTAGGATCTGGTTTGTACTTGGGTTTTTCAACACAAGACAAATAAAAATTATTCAAAAGTACTTATCGAGCCTCCCAAAGTGAGGCCTAGATTCAAGAAGTATTAAACCCAATGCAATGAATAAAAAGCTAAAGCATACGAAGGATATAAAATAAATTACTTTTTACCTTTCGTTTATTGTTATTGTTGTTTTTGATGTCGATGTCATTACATTGTGGTTGCACCAT
Source organism: Wollemia nobilis (assembly GCA_028583015.1). Lineage (NCBI taxonomy): Eukaryota > Viridiplantae > Streptophyta > Pinopsida > Araucariales > Araucariaceae > Wollemia > Wollemia nobilis. The sequence goes on from JAQPPZ010001344.1 coordinate 1,832,162, forward strand.
GCTATGTTGGAAAGCTTCTATGCAAGGTTGGAATTCGACCATCTAGGGTTCTAATGATTGTAGACCAAGACCATATAGGGTTAGATGATCACAAACTATGGCATTTGAGGATTGTCAAAAAATAGATCTAGGTCTACGAAGATGCATGATCAAGGTTCGACACAGGATGGGGATGGCAACATGTAAAAAATCAGGTGATTGATGCTTACTGGACTCAGAGTTTCATTAGCACTTCGATGTATTTTCCATCCTCATCCTTTAGAAATTAGGAGAGGTTTCATTTATATATTTCTTGAAGAGAAGGGATAAGGAGGTGATTCAGTCAGTTACCTGCTATAATCGAGAGTCTTCTCCTTGCATTGATTTTATCATAATGAGTGCATGCATATAAGCTTACCTCATAATTTTTAGTGTAAATCCCGCTGCAAGAGGTCAGAAAAAGAACCTTCAATCACATAAACTGTGATAAATGAAAATAAAGTGATAAACTCACAATCACACAAAATTGCAATACATAGAAATAAATTGATAAATGCTTTATTTTCTCATTTTTGGATTTCACCCTTTACAATGTGATACCAAAGGAATATATATCCCCAAAAAAAACCCTAAAACAAAACCCTAAATCTTAAAGCCTTAGAGATAAGAAACTACAATTTTTTTTAGGATAATTTCATCTTTAGTGCCAAAAGCTATATTATAAAAAAAAACTTGGATAACCCCCTAAATTAATACACACCATAATATCATCTATATTAAACCTCCTAAAAAATCTCAACACCTGCCCATTGCCTAAATAAGAAGTTATTCCAAATATGTTTTCTTCCAAAAATTTTAAAAAATACTAAATCCCATTTTTGAGGTACTAGATGAAGGAATTAGGGCCCCAAAAAAGCCTGAAAAACAACTAGACGACTAGTGTGGTCTAGCCCACGGTATGCCCACCCCTTTATCTAGCTCCCCATAAAATTTCAATCCAATCCAATAGTCAGATTAAAAGTTATGCCCTCCGAAATATAGGCTCCTACATCAATTTCCACCAATTATGTGATGTGCATGCAAATTCATGGTGTGTGCATTATTTAGATTTTCCACCCAATGTGCAAGGATAGTTAACTGTATGTGCATGTTGCGCATCTGAGTTAACTAATTTTGTTGAATGTGTGCATATTATGCATATTGAGTTGACTAACTTTGTTAACTGAGTGTGCATGTGAAATCTTCCTTGTGTGGATGGAGATGCAACTCTCAGTGACTGGAGTTCATCTTTAGAAAAGGGTTTTTCCTTGCACATGACCTATGAGGTGGAAGTGTGAGTGAAGTGGATTATGTGGAAGGGTGAATGTGCCCATGGGGAGGGGTAAATGGTTGTGCAACCTAAGCATTAATTAATTATTTATTTAATAAATTAATTAATTAACTAGTACTTAGGTAATCGAATGCTTAATTAATATTAATTAGCTTTAATTAATATTAAAGTATTAATTAATTATGATTAATTAATTAGTATTTATTATGCTATATTTTGGTATATACAAATATCCTCAAAGATATCAACAAGACTTTTATAGCTCTAATTCCAAAAGCTCAATAAGTAGATAACAATACTGGATATAGAACAATTGCAATATGTAATGTTATTCTAAAAATCATTTCAAATATTATGTCAGAAAGGCTAAAACCTTTTCTTCATAATATCATCTCTCGATAACAAGGGAGATTTGTTGAAGGGTGAAAAATAGTGTTAGCCCAGGAAGCAATACAATCCATGGAAGCTCAAAAATCCCCCTTCATGTTTATTCTATTAGATTTATCCAAAGCATATGATAGGGTGGATTGGCACTTTCTCATCCAAGTTTTGGAAAATTTTGGATTCTCTTGAGAATGGATAAAATGGATCAAAGCTTGTATATTTTTAGTTTCTTATTCAATTATTTTTAATGGTTGTCCTACTCATTGGTTCTTAGCTTCTAGAAGCATCAGACAAGGAGATCCTCTTTCTCCTTATATTTTTATCATCCTAGCTGAATGTTTGGGAAGGAATTTTACTAAGAATCAATATTGTTATATTTTAGAAGTCACTATAGCTAAAGAATTCAGACCTATCACTCATTTACAATTTGTTGATGATTTCACCCTTTTGGGGAAGGCAACAATAAAGTAAGCAACCTCAATAAAGCAAATTCTTCACTATTTCACTAGAGTCTCAGGGCAACTAATTAATGAAGATAAATCAAAAGTATTTTTTTATTGCTCACCCCAAAAAGAGATTTTGATAATGGACATATTAGGATTCAAAAAAAAAATCTCTTCCAATTTAATACTTGGGTGTTCCAAATAATCTGGGTAGCAAAAAAAAAAGAATATTGGAGCTAGTTATTAGAGAAAGTGAAGAACAAAATTGGCAGTTGGACCAATAGATGGCTTTCACGAGGAGGTTGAGTAACTCTTATCAAATAAGTTCTTCAGTCTATTCTTATATTTGTTTCAGTAGTGTTGAACATCCCCAAGTTAGTGCTCAATGAATTGGATAAAATTAGTTAGATTTCTCTGGAGAGGTTAAAAAAGGAGAAGAAATAGGCCCTAGTAAAGTGGGAGACTCTATGTATGCCTACTCATGAAGGGGGTTTAGGTCTTAGATCGAAATTTAAGAATAATAAGGCTTTGGCATAAAAATTATATTGGAGATGGATTAGCCACCCCAATGCCTTATGGGCCAAAAATATTAGAGCCAAGTATGCAAAAAATAAAGACTCATCTAACTTAATTTATCATCAACTACCTTCTAGAGGGTCCCCAATTTTAAAGGTCCTAAAAATTGGAGAGGAGTTGATAAAGAAAAAGCTCTTTTGGATAGTACAAAAAGGTCAAAGATAATTTTTTTGACAGAATTTTGGAATGGACACCTTTCATTGTCAATCCAACATCCAAAACAAAGGCCTATAATGGAGAAAATGCATAGGATGAATTGGATAAAAGTTGCCAAATATTATACAAATAAGACAAGAAATGTAGAGGTGGGAAGATGTTGGATCCCAGTAGAAGATTGACCAATCCAACTTTATGAAGCTCAAAAAAAAATTATTCACAGAATCCTTCAAATGAGATCGTCTTCATGGTCACAAGCTAAGGATTGTATTGGCTGGAATAGTTCAGGTACGGTGAGTTCACTGTTATTCAGGTTTATTTAGCCTTAAGTCCTATTAATCCCCATCAGGATCAATATATTTTCAAATAGTTATGGGCTCAAAAGTTATGGCCAAAAGTCAAATTTTTAAGTTGGTTTTTGCTCCATTAAAGGGTTCTCACAAGGGAGAAGCTTATGAGAAAGGCTTTAATGGACCCTTTTAATGTGTAATATGTTGGGATAACAATGAAACTCTTAATAATTTGCTCATAGAATAACCCATAGCTGCAACATTATGGAAGAAGATGGCTTCCCTTCTAAATTTAAGATGGTCCAATGAGCAATCCATCGAACAACTATGGAGAGATTAGAGCAAACAATAAGAAAAATATTGGTATGTGAACCAAATAGTTTGGACAAGTATGACTATTCTTCCTTGGAACATTTGGAAGGAGCGAAACAAGCAAATATTTCAACAAGAAAGTAGGGACATCCACTATGTCTGGCTAAAGACCATAGAAAATGTGAGAGAGACTGTCCAGTATTTATTAACTCATCCACACAATTCAAATCAACTATGGGAATACATGATGGCTCAATTAAAGATAAGAAATAGATTAGCCCAACACAGAAGGAAGAAAGGGACTAGTCAAATGAAAAATAGAACTCAGCAATGACAGCCTCCCTCAAAGAACTTCATAAAAATCAATACTGATGAAGCATCTAGAGGAAATGTTGGAAGATCTAGTATAGGAGGTATAGTATATTGGGGGATGGTACTCCAATTTTTACTTTTTGCAAAGAATTTAGGAATTCTATCCAATAACTTAGCTAAAGGGTAGGGTATTTTGAGAGGTTTATAGGAGGCTCTGAAGGCAATATGGAGAAGGGTGATTGTTGAGTCAGACTCTTAAGTTATGATCAATTATCTAAAATTAATTTTGGGGTCTAAGAAGGTGGATTGGAGAATATAGATAAGATTAGGTTAATCATAAACAATTTTTAGGAGGTTTTTTCAATCATGTTCCTAGAGAACAGAACAAAGTGGTAGATGCTATGGTAAACTAGGTTCTTGACAAAGGATAAATTAAGTGCTATGGTTATCCTCCTAGGTGGTGGCAAGAACAAATTAAGATTGATATTCTCCTTGTTCAGTATCTTGGTGGCAATGCAGGAAGCTATGTTTAAAATGATAAGCAGTGCAAAACTTTTTTCATGATAGGATCTCAAACTCCCCCTAAAAAAATCTTCAATATTATTAATGATAGAGGATGTTAGAGGGTTTTGTCTCAACAATCAAAGCTTCAATGGTAGGATGGATGTATGGATGTCAGCTCCCTTTTTGGTGTAATATTTTAGATCCCTGTTGTGGTTATGCAATTTATTTTGATCTTTTTTGTTTTGGTGCATTTCTTCATTACTATCCTTGATAGAGATTGTCAAGGGGTTTTGTCTAAATAGTCAATAGCTCCAATGACTTAGTTTATTTTGGGTGTTGTTGTGTTTGTTAGTGTTTATTTAATTATTGTTGTTGTTTTTGTATGTTTGTATTTTTTTTCGTGTTTTTTGTGTTTTGGTGTGTGTGTTTTCTGTGTTTTTTGTTGTTTTTGTATGTTTGTATTTTTTTTCGTGTTTTTTGTGTTTTGGTGTGTGTGTTTTCTGTGTTTTTTGTTGTTTTTTTTTAATTTTTGTTTGTTGTCTTTGTATCGTTGTGTTGTTTTTTTTATGTTTATGTTTTGTTATGTTGTTTTTGTGGTTTAGTCTATGTTTCATGTTTTGTTGTTTATGTTTTTTATTTTTTTTATTTTTTTGTTGTCTTTTGTTGTTTTGTGTGTGTGAATTTTTTTGGTTGTGTTTGGTTGTGTTTGTTTGAGTCTGTGTGTTTGTGTGTTCTTGTTTTTGTTGTTGTAGGCATGCTCCTTGAGTGTGTCGAAGGTGGTAGGTTAGATGCGAACCTTGGACGATTTTGGTGAAAGAGATATTCCTGCATCCTTAAATCTTTCCCGAAAGTAGCATCCCTTTTGAAATGTTTACTACAAACAAATATATATATATACTAAATATAAAAATAAATGTATCCAAAATACAATACAACAAAAATTAATAAATCAATTAAATGATACAAAATCTATAAAATTCAAATATGCATTGGTTTCATAATACTTTAGTATAAGAAATTATAAAACCCCTAAACATATACCAAAAATTAACACCCTTAATAAGTATCTCTTCTATAAACATAAAATTTAATATCAAAAACCAACATGACATTATTGCAAACCATTATAAACTTGTAAAGATGGTACTTTGTAAGGACAAACTATTATAACCTTGCAAGAATGCTTATGTGTCTCGATCAAAGGTGGTGGTAATATTATCTTTATCTTAGGAAACTAAACTATCTACATGGAATACAATAACCGTTTATTTTTATCTTGCTTTATCCAAACACAAAAATCGCACAATATTCTTCAATTGTATAAATGTTTTGGATAAGGTATTTATTTTTTTAACAAATTTATGGTGTGCAGTAAAATATACCAGTTTAGTAAAATATTTTAATTTTTTTTTATAAATTCAACAAAATCAAAACAATCAAACATTACATTTATTATTAAATAATTACATATCATAATTAGAAACAAAATCCATGAAGTTCCCGATGCACCAGTCAAGACACTAGCTTGTTGAAAAATTATATTAAAAAACAAAGTCGATATTTAATTGTTGTACCTAAGTCTTGACTATTTGGTCAAAGAGAATTATAATGTTAATCAAAGGAAGGATGGTCTGTGTATATTGTACTCTCCTGCTAAACTTATGAAAATAGTAAAGATACCCTCTCTTAAACTACCCTCTAGACGATTTTTTTAAAATTAATTTATATATATTCCCTCAAATGTGGTTGAAAATTTAACGGATATGAATCAGGTAATTGAAAGTGGTTTCTGATAATGTCGAATTATCTTTTGAAAGCAAAGTTAGTATGACTTAAAAGCATAGCTACCACCCAACTAGAGGTGGATATCCATCTAGTATTCACATCTAGAATAATAAACCTTGTATACCTCTTCATTACCTAAGGATCCAAATATTTGTTTAAAGGCAGGCCTAGCATGCATATTGTGTTACCATCAGCCAAATTTTGAAATCTTAAATTATGTTCATATCAAAACTATATGAAATTATATTTAAGATTTAGAAAACAAATTAACAATGAACCAACACACAAACATATCTTGTGCCATGTTATCCATATTCAGCACAGCACAACAGATCTCAAAGTAATCCCCATAACACCTCCATTTGTTTTTGATATGTCATCAAACACTAATATGATTTCAAAGGGCACCAAACACTATGCGAAATGGTTTTGAAAGGTGTATTTAAGATCCGACTTGGGTCCGGAGACAGCACACTATGATATTCTGAGCAAGATGTAAGATACCCACTATTATTAAAGTAAGAAACAACCAAAACAATGTGATTTATCTTATACACTTTGCACCAGAACCTTTCATATAGTTTTCATACCTCATAGTAGAGGTCCACATGTTCCTGAGTCTCTCCCAACAAGGTGCCACTTGGCCTCTTCAAAGCAATCATTGGTGCCCACTTGTTCTAGGTTGAATGCACAATATGTATGAAGACAAATTTATGTCACATCCATTGCTTCACATGTTCCTAGTCGGTTACATCCAGCATTTCCAGTCTTTGCCCCATTAATTTTTGCATGTGACCTTTTCACTTTGGGCACATGTCATGTTTGTCGGCTCCACTCCATTGGATATGCAATGCAGGGAGACATTTTTACTATTTAAAAAAAACACCATACCCATTCATGCACCTTCTCTCCCATGCGCTCGTTTGCATCCTTCCATGTCTAGCCCTTCCCCCAACCACACTCGTCAGAGGCTGGTTTTTATATATATATATCATGGTTATCGAAATATTCTTTAGAATATTTTCATTGTTATAGGCATTCTGCCTTCTTTTACTTCTTCAAAATCTCTCTTTGTTTTTTTATACATTAGGACTTTCATCCATATTTAAAGGTAGCCGTATTTATAGTAGTTGAAAAGCTCTTTTCAAGCTTAATAGTATTAATATTTTTTTTATTTTGTAAAGACATGTTTTAATTATTGTAGCAACAATATCGTCTTCCAATTTTTGTGCTTTTCATCTCTTTCTTCTTCATGTTTGTACACATTGGAATCCAATGCTTTTGTGGTTGGGAGGAATGATGGGGATTAATTAATATTTAGTTAATTGATATTAGTTAATCAAGTTTTAAATATTTCAAATATTTCGTAGGATTTTTTACCCTATAATTGTCAATTTACAAGATTGTCAGTGTTGCAGGCTTTTTGTAGCCTTTTGTAAATCCACTAATAGTTTACCTAACGTGGGTTTGATTTACCAATGGTTTTGTAAAGGCTTTCTTTGGTCAAATATTTGCCTAAAATACAAACATACGTTTGTGCGCCCTAGACACTGCCAACATTGAAAGGCCAGAGGAAAGAAATGTCCTCTAGGCCAATCTCCAAAGAGGGCTAGCTCCCTTACCCGATTTTAAGTTTAGAGTTCTAGGAAAGAAATGAAAATAACGGAAAGAAATGGGAAATATAGCCACAGACCAGAAGATGTAGAATTAGCGACAAACTAGCAGCAGGAATTCAAATCAAGCATTATAGCAACATAAAACATAAAGAAGGTAAAGAATCCACTTACGATTTTATGGAGACAACTTCCAGAATTGCATTCCAGTACTCACTTCCTCACTAGCAGTATTCAAATCCAGATGCAAAATTTAAACTTAGCAGATAAAAAACATGAATATAAAATAGAAATGCTTAATGTAGAAAGAAATCACACACATAAATCATCCATAGAATCAGAAGCCAAGTTATTTTTATTTACGCAGAAAACTTGAAGCGTTTTTTTGCAGAGTGTCTATCCTCTCTTGTTACATGAAAATGTCTAGTATTTATAGAGGTTTTCACCTCTTTCATTTAATATACAAAAAGACAAAATGCCCCTGGATCAGGAACCAACAAGAGAAATTTCCTCTTCGAAAACCTTCGAAAATCTTCCTTTTGTAGCAACAATCTGGCTTTGGAGGAAAATTTCCTGAGAAATTAGCAAGTTTGGGTGTCGATGCACAAAAGATTGCAAATATGGTCATTGAATTGGTACCTCCCTTGTTCCTTGGAAATTTGCCCTTATCTAGAAAGTCCACCAAACCTAAGCCTTATTTTGAAAAGAGGTGAAGTAAATAGGGAATGTCTTGGAACTCATGAAAATCATCCTATGATATTTAATCCTGCACATTTTTCAGCATCAAATTAGCAATTGTAGTCATTCTTCGCTTCAATAATTAAATTCTCATCATTTGTCTAATCCAAGCACCATTGATAAGGCTTCTTTGATGCTTGAAATCAATTTCACCCAAAATAGAGTAACAAGCGAAGATGGACGAAAGCGCTCTATTTAAAGTTCTCCACTTTCCTCTTATCCATGCTTCCATGCGGGAAAGCGCCCACAAAAAACTAGTAGCTTTTATAATTTTGCCCCTCCTTTGGCTTTGAGTCGTGCTTTACCCCATTATATATTGTTTCACCCCAAGGAGAGGCGAATGAAAGTTTTACCCCTCGTTTGAGGTGAAAGTATCATTGACCACATTCCTTTGACTATTCATTTCTTATGGCACGCGTTTTCCATTTTAAACAACATTCACCCCAAAGAGAGGCGCGTGAAGCTTTCGCCCCACCTTTGGGGTGAAACTCCTTAGAAAACCTTTTAAAATTCATCTACGTGTGGGTCCCACGATACTTTCGGATGCCTCTGCAATGTGATGTCGCCCCAAGGAGGGGTGAAAGGGAGTTTCGCCCCTCCCTTAGGGTGAAAGCCATTTTGACTTTTCAACACTGGGCTCGACGCGTTTTTCATATTATTTTTTTCTTCTTCCTTTAAAATACGTTCGCCCAGGGAGAGGCGAATGGGGACTTTAGCACCTCCTTTGGGGCGAAAACGCTTTAAGTTCCAGTGTTCCACAATTTTATAATCTGGCCACGCACTCTCTACTTTATATTGTGGTTTTGCCCCACTAAGGAGTAACAAGGATTTTCACCCCTCATTTGGGGTGAAAGCACCTTGACTTTGCAACTAAGGCCCTTCACTTGCACTTTTCAAGGAACTTGCTATAATTTTGGTTCACTTGGAGCACTCTCATTTTCTTCTTTCGCCTTGGTTTTTTATCATAGGACTATAAGTTTTTAAATGTGATTTCACCCCAATGAAGGGTTAAAGGGCTTTTCGTCCCTCTTTTGGGGCGAAAGTCTCTTTGACTTGTCAACGTCTACTAGCATTTTCTTTTGAGTTTCAACACCTTTATTTTAAATGATGTTTACCTTAGAAAGGGGTGAATAGAGCTTTCACCCCTTCTTAGGGGAGAACGTGCCATTGACTACTTCTTTGTCCCACCAGAGCATCTTTTGCAATTCTTTACGAAAATAAAGACGTTTCGTCCCAAGGAGGGGCGACAGAGATCTTCACCTCTCACTTGGGGTGAAAATACTTAGCCTTTCTAAAACTTTGTATGCATCATGACTTTAGGTCTTCAAACTCTTTTTGGGTGCGTTCATTAAAATTGATTACTACATCTTTCCTGAAACCATGACGAAATTATTTTAACTTCTTTTAATTACATGTTCTCCCATCTGTACTAATTTTTTTGTTACTAGAAACTTTTAACTTCATCATTTCCCGAAACCCAGTCCATGAGAATAAAAATAAGAATATTAAAACAAAAATTTATTACAACAAAATATACTGACAAAAATTGTTGCATTCTTTTTTAATTATATTTCACTTCTTTTACAATAAAAACTGTCAATAAAATTTCAAAAAAAAATTAATGTGGTAAAGTTTCAAAATTACCAACATTTCTGGTGACTCTTAGGGTATCCAACTTGCATGAACGCAAGTGATCCCAGGCCTTTATCCATTGGACTCTCAATGGTCTGCCTTACGGGTTGCATTGGTTGGCACTTCTTGTTCGGACGTCTTTCCCTGCCCCTGATCAACTACTACCTATTCTATTGTGGTCTGCTCCTCCTATTCCTTCAAACTTTCACAAGTGACTTCATAAAATGTAACTATTTCAGCCCAAAAATGGGGTAAAGGAGAACAAAGTCTGTGAACGGTCTGGCTCAAATGAAGAAGTGGAAACATGAAAAAGAGGAGGAAATGAAATAGTAGAATGGATGGAAGCATCTTGGTTGTAGTTACACCCACTCATGGAGGAGCTTGTGTACTCACAACTTCAAAATAAGTGATAAAAACGGAGGGTGAGGGATGCAAAAATGGATTTGGGCTTGATGCAAATGAACTAAAAGAAAGGGAGACCGAAGAAAGGGGAATAGAAGGAGTAGTAGCGACTGGTGGTTGAGAGGTCAAGAGAGAAATGGAAGAAGAAGGAATGTTGAACGGGGAAGCAATAGCTGTAGAAACTGTTGTAATTGAAGTGACAGTCACTACTTGCTCTTGAGTGGAAGAAGAGGGAAAAGGAGACATACCTTCAAGCTCAGGAACCGTGCAAGATGGCGATGGAGGTGGCTATGAGATAGGCTCCTCATGATTTTGTTGCTTCTTCGCTTCTACCTCGAGGTCTATGATCTCCATTTGCTAGTCCAACTGTTGTTCTTGAATTAATGGAGGCTCCTAGGAAGTGTTAACCTGAGCAACTGATACCAATGGAGGAGGATTTACTACAAATGCAGCAACTACAACCACAGACAAAGAAACTACATCGATTATTGGCTTCTTTATGACCTTTAAAAAAGAAAATACCTCTTCTACACTCTGCTTTACTCGTTGAGATCTTATTTTAAATACCAATGACTGTTCCTCTTCCACATGTGTTACTTCTTTGGCTATCGGGCGATCTTCTTCGACCACACTTTCTTCACTATCAAAATTTTGAAAACTTTGAGGTACAACCTTGGAGAAAGTGATAGGTTGATAAATGTCAAAAAATTCATCATATGCATTGGAGAATGCTTCGTCCATATTCAACCCATAAGCCGATGTAATTTTTCCCTGGTGGACCCTCATAATCCACTAGTTTGTGATCTTTTTCTTAGAACACGTAGGTAGCTGATCTTTCATCTAGCTAAATAGTTCCATAGGAGGAATATGCTCTCTATACACTGCAGGATTATATTTGACCTCTTGCTCATAAAAATAATTCCACGACAGAATTGACATCATGGCTTCAAAATGCCACTCCAAGTCATGTCCCTCAAGATTATTATGATTTTGCTAAATATCAGGTTTTGGACAACAATCAAACTGCTTGGCCTTGATCAACTCCAAAAAATGACCCAATGGGTCATACCTCCATATTTGAGGTAGTTCCATCAGACCTAGATCTTAGATAGCCTCTGTGAGCAATCTATTCTGACCAACCTAGCTCACCTTTATACTATCGAATCTGAAATACATTATGCATGTTGTTCTTTTACCATGCCCTGCTCCATAAACATCATTAATGTAATCATTCTGGCGCACCACCTCCATTGCAAAGACATACTTTGTGGTAAAATATGGGAGCAAGAACAGCTTGCCTGTGAAGCCAAAAATTGGCACAACTATGCCTTGATTCAACAAAAAGATATTGCCCTTTTCTACCATGATAACCACTTCTCTCATTGCCCGTGGCACCCTTTCACTCTTGCCACAAATCATCTCAATTATGGGGCCCAAAAATAAATGGTTAAAATTATAAAACGACTCTCTCCTTGATAGAGTGGGAGTCCACATATAAACCGGTAAAATCTTATTTGCCTCATCAACTTTTCTAACAGCTATAAACAAAAAGTGCTGATGTAAATGAAAAAAGAAATACCAGACGAGGAATGATGTGTGCTTGAATTGTGTTGCCTCCCATGTATTCATTTTTCCAACTAAATGTGCATCTTTCGAGATATAAAATCTACCCAGTCAAAATAAATTGGGTTTGTACCTGCCCTCATCGTTGTCGAAGCATAAAACTCCACTTGTGATATGCATTGTGTAAGTACAGCCTATCACTTGTGAACTGTGGAATCTGTAGAGAGACCAGCAATCTATGTCAGCATTTAGAATATATCTGAGCTTTTAAAATCTGAAAGGGGCTTTGGCAAATTTGGCAACTGCCCTAGTTGTGGCTCTCTAATTAACTGCATCTCCATAAATTCTTGCATTGATACTGTGGACACATATTTCTCCTCTTGTTCATTGAGATGCAACTTTTTGGAGATCATGTCGGAGGGAGGCTTCAACCCACAAGCAAATTCTCCCCTCACTACATTAGAATATATGGTGAAAAACACTTCACTATTTACCTTTTGAACAACCCTGGTAGCTGGGTAATAAAATCTGGCAATTATCTTCACCAGCTTTGGGCAGGAATGTACGAGCGTACAAAGGTCCCAGAATAACTGCGCATGATATGACACAGTCAAAGGACTCTCTGACGTCAACCCCTGCTTGATGGTGAATTCCACATCTTGGCATAGTTTGACCATGACCTTGTTTGTGATGACGCATTCTCCAACTTCTGTCATGGTATCAGAGTATGGATCCAAGTCAACATTCTCACTTTGAGCTTTCTTGGACTTTTTCCCACCTTTAGTTCCTTGAATTCTTGGGCTCTATGACATCTTTTACTTCTACAATTTTCTTACTCGTCGTGTAAATTTTGACAACCCTAAGAGCGCTCTGCAATTTCTACAAACAACAACCTGAAAACGCATTGGCAAAATTTTAAAATTTGATCCTTGGGCAATTTTACCTGTTCTATTTATAAGGAACACCTCCAACTACCATAATAAATGCAGTGAATCGCTTTGGTGAATTCAGAAGTATGTGCACCTTGGTCAACTCAACTGGCACTATTCTTCATGATTTAACGATTATTAACCTCCATTCGCTACAATTTCTTTTTTTTGAAAACTATTCTTTCATCGCGTTATGCCCTCAAACAGTGTGTCCTTGCTCCCTAATGGCATCTTTGAAAAGATAGATCTGCCACAAATAAGCCAATCAATGCATTTCGGGAGGACCAAGAGATTTTATTCCTCGAAAATGCCAAAACATCACTTTCGAAAATCTGGGCAAAAACGTTCTTCTTGGGGCTCTCCAAAATTATGAGGAAAAGTCTACTTGCACTGAAAAAAATTGTCACATGCCCAAAAGCCCTCCAGTAAATGAAAATCACTTCGACGGTATACTTTGCTTCTTCTCCTTTGCTCCCGAAAGCATATTCAACCTATTTGATTTACCTTTATGCTAAACCCTCCTTTTAAAACCAATCAATTCTTTTCAATTTTGCCCCAATTATAGAAAAAACACTTTTAAAATTCAATTCATCTTTTTTCTTTTCTTTTAGAAAAATCTTCTAAATTGGAGCTGTAACATTGCTTTTTCTTTTATTTTGTTATAATTTTACCTTGTTCTTTTTTTGATAACAATAAAGCTCATGCGAAATTAAAAAATACTTCCTTCTCTCTTTCTTCCCCTATTTTAATTTATTTAAATTATTTTATTTTCAGCATTTACTTAATTGGGTAAAATAATAATTTTAAAACCTTTTCTTCATTTTCTTTTTCTATTTTTCCTTTGCTCTAATTGATGCACATAAAGCAATTTAACCTTTGCTGAAAACTAAAAATAATTTAAATTGATTTCGCCAAAATCACTTAATATCACTTTTGAAAAAAAATTCCGAGGCGAATCCGAATTTCGGAGGGAGAAAGGGCGAAAATGATATTCTCTTTTTCTTTTTTTTCTTTTTTTTTTATATATTTTATAAAGCAATAAAAATACTTGCAAAAAATTAAATTTGTACATATTTACATACTTGCACCCCTGATCATGTCACTGAAAATAAGCCTTCAGATGAAGGTCGTTAACTGGAATGGGAAGGTCCCAACCATCCATGTCTTGGAGATGATATGTATTCACCGAATTTACCCCTGAGAATCGAAATGGACCTTCCCAGATCACATCAAACTTGTGGTGTTTTCCATGCTTAGCTTTGTTCTCGTTCCATTTGAGCATTAGATCTCCAACTTGAAACTTTTGCATCGTTGTCTTCTTGCTAAACCACTTCTATGTCACTCTAGCATGTTCGGTGAAAGCAGCATATGCCTTTTCTCTCTACTCTTCTAGTTGTAGAAGTTGGGCCAACCTTACGATCATGGGATCAGATTCGTCATCTTCATCTCTAAACAACTACAAGGTATGGAGAACTGGAAGCGCAATGTGAGTGGGTAAAATTGCTTCCTTTCCATACACCAGGGAGTAAGGAGAAGCTTTAATAGACTTCTTAACTGATATGCAATCTGCCCACAAAGCTTGATTTAACAACAAATGTCAACTTCTTTTATTGCTTTTGAGTGTTCTCTTCAAGATTTGGAGCAAATTCTTGTTTGTGGACTCGGCTAGACTGTTTCCCTATGGGTGATAATTGGATAAAAATTTCAAATAAATCCCATACCTGCTCGTAAACTTAGTAATTTTTTCCCCAATAAATGGATTCTCATTATTTGTCACAATGGCATCTGGTACATCAAAATGGGTGATCAGTCCTTCGAGGAAGGATATGACTATAGCCTGGTCTTCTTTCTTGGTTGGGATGGCCTCTACCCACTGAGTAAAGCGGTTGGTAACTGTTAGAATATATTTATGCTCGGTAGAGGAATGAGGATCAATGACTCCAATGAAATCTAAGCCCCATTGCTGAAATGGAGCTTCTACCTGGATAGGATTTAGGGGAAGAGATGTTTTTTTATTCCTGCCAACGTATCGTTGATAATTATCGTAGCTTTGGCTCATCTTGTGTGTATCTGAAAAAAGGGTAGGCCAAAAATATCCAGCCCGAATGATATTCAAAACCATAGGCCTTCCTGCATAATGTCCACTAGACAAACCTAAGTGAAACTCCTCCAATATCTTCTACTTTTCTGACTCTTTCACACATTTGAGGAGTACTTCATTTATATTTTTATGGAATAACCCACTTGGAAACAAGACATACCTGAGTGCCTGTAATCTAAATCTTTACCTTTGTGAGGCATCAAGATGTGATGAACATTTTCCAGATGTGAAGAACTCAACAAGGTCCTCTATCAAGTCACGATCTCTTGTAACTTGATTGGCAAGAGTACTCTCACTGATAACCTCATCATGTAATAGAGCTAGCGATCCAGAAGTTGTGCTTTTAGCCAATTCTTGGTAGAGTGCTCGACCACAAACCAATTTAGTCGACTGAATCTCTACATCGTATTCATGAATCTTCAAAACCTAGCCTGCTCTTTTATCACTCATCTCTCCTTGAATGATGAAATTCCTGACGTCTGGATGAATAACATAGATGAATATCTTACTCTGTGAGATAAACTGTCAGAATTTCTTTAGGGATTTCATGCGTACACTTGCTTCTCAATAAAGTATTTTTCTTGGTGTGGCAAAATGACTTGGCTGAGAAAAACAATTGGTTGTTCATCCCTATCATCTTGCTTTTGCGTGAGGACAACGACGTAAATTTCCTGCTCGCCCACTAGGTAAAGGATAAAATCCTTCGAATAATATGGATTAATCAATACTGGTGCTTAGGTGATTCTCTCCTTAATCTCTTGGAATGCATGCCTCCTCTTTTTTGTCCATTTGAAATATGTATTTTTCTTCAGGAGTTCAGTCACTGGCTTTACTACCTAAGCGAAATTGATGATGAATTTTCAAATGAAGTTGATCTGGACAAAGAACGACTACATGTCCTTCTTATTAGTTGGCAGTTATAATTTTAAGAGAGCTTCAAATTTTGTAGGATCAATGTCCAATTCTTCCTATGAAATGACATGTCCCAAGAGTTTTCTCTCCTTGACAGTGAAAATGGATTTCTTTGGGTTGATGGAAATACCAAACTCCCAAGACTTTTTGAACACTTGTCTAAGATGAGAGACATGCTCTTCCCTATGATGTGATATAATAGTTATGTTGTCAAGGTAAATTATAATAATTTGATTCAACAACTCATCAAAATTTATATCCATAGCTCTCTGAAATGCGGCGCCAACATTGGAAAGACCGAAAAGCATTATTTGATAGGTGAAGGTGCCCCACTTTGTAGTAAATATTATTTTGTGTTGGTCTTCATCCTTCACACAGATTTGGTTATAGCTAGAGAAACCATCAAGTAATTAAAATATCTGCGCTGCAGTGACTACGAGAAGAATCTGATCAATCTGCGATAGGGGATAGTTATCCTTCAAAGGTGCTTGGTTCAGGTTGCAAATTCCACGCACAGGAAAATTTCTCCATTCTTCTTCCAAACTGGAACTAAATTTTCCACCCACGTTGAGTGCTTGATAGGATAAATTATTTTTACCTCCAACATTTTTAGTAGCTCTACTTTCATAAGAACCTCAATTTTTGGATTAACAGGCCGTTGTTTCTGCTAAAAAGGTTTCACCTTTTCTTGCAAATCGATGGTGTACTGGATTATATTTTTACTATATCCTTTCAGATTGTGATAGCTCCAAGTGACAATGTTAGAAAATTTACAACACATATTCTTAATATCCTTGAGCTTCTTTGGCGTATATTTTATTCCAACTTTGATGACTTTATCAGGCTCTAACTACATTTCTTTATACTCCTTTGCGTTGACCTTGATCTTGTGTTTCTCTACTTTATAATTTTGGTTAAATAGGATCTCAAGAAAAATTAATCCCCTAGGAATGTGGTTATTCTTCAACTGAATCATCCCTTCCATTTCCTCCTTGACGAGTATTCTTTATTCTGCGCTAGTAGCTTCCTTAATCATGAAATTAACTATCTATTCATCACTATCGAACACCTGCTAATAGAGATTTTTTTCGGGGGTTGAAGGTCTATAAATTACTCTCACGGTATTTGGTCTCTTGACCACTTGCTCTATGGGAGATAATTTAGCACCAAGGGAAGCCAAGATGTCTACATGCTTATTTTTTTCTCGTGAAATCACTTGACCATTTAGTGTTGTAAAAGACTCAAAAAAATTCCATACCTTGTTGTGGTAGGTCTTCAAATAATATTGTTTTGAAACATATTTATTTGTAACCTGATTGACGATGAGCTTGAAATCTCCAAAAATTTGTAACTGTTTGATTCCCAACGTCTTTGCTTTCTTCAAACCAAGGCATAATGCTTCATATTTGATGACATTATTTGTGCAACTCCAAGTTAACCAATATGAGTAGGTTTTCTGTAATCCCGTAGGAGAAACAAGTACAATCTTGATTCCTGTACCATTCTTGCATCTTGTGCCATCGAAATATAATCTCCATAATTGATTGGAGACAAGGTCCCGGGAGCCAGAAGCTTATGCTTCAATCTATTCAGGTTTGGTTATAGTGTAACAACCAATATTAGTTTCGACCATTGCATTGAAATCCATCAACAAAAATTTATCTTCCAGACAGAGCTCACCAAGAGCTTCCTCCATCAAGTCCACTTCTTGCACTTCTTTTGTCATCATATTGACTGTGCCTATGGGATTTTCTTCTTCCTCAAGTCTTTCTATGTGAAAAGTGAAAGGCTTTTCATTATAGATTTGGATTCTCCTTCCCTTAAAAGGAATCTCTAAATGTGAATAATCCAGAGAAAGATATCCTCCTAGCTTTGTTGTAAATTCCCTTGAAAGGCACATGTTGAAGTATGGTTCTAGATCGGTTACCACTTCTTCAATGACAATGATCTACGACATGTTGTGCAGAACAATGGAAATATCTTTAATTACACCCATTATTTTGACTTGGGTCCCATCCAACTGTAATATGCCTAGACTGCTCCTTGTATATTCCATTCCCATGACCTCACATATTGCATTTGGCATGATAGTAGTCGTACTACAAGAATCGATCATACAATTATGCACGATCATCCTTCCATTCTAAGATACAAGTAGAATAGGGGAAGTCTATTCTTAGCAGTGGCAGAAGTTGTCAATGTCTGCGCTAACACCGTTTGGGTGAGGTTTTTCTTTTTATCCTTTACAGACTTGAGAAAATCTTGCAACAGTTCAACTTGTCTAGGTAACTACAATTCATCATACAAAATCACCTTCATAGGGATTCTCTTCATTTATTCAACGATAGTGTAGTTTGTGGGATCAAATTCTTTCACTTCACTAGTTGGCTCATATTTGTTTCAATATTTCTGAGTAGATTCTACCCTTTGACGCTTTGTCAATGATGGGTACTTGAGGCACTCTTTGGCTTGTTCCTTCACCTCAGTTTGTACTTGATCAGCCGTAGGTTGTGAATTTGATGCCTTTACCTACAACTTTTCTTTAGATCGCTTGGGCAATAGATCATTCAACAAGATAGAATATTATTGTTTAGTTGTTAGGACAAGTGCTTTAGCGTGCGGTTGTCTATTTTCACGTTGTCCCTTTTACTTAGTGGGGACCTTCAGTGGCTCCATTTCTACTGGATCAAGAGTTATCGACTTCTTCCCAGCCCTTGTAAGAACTAAAACTTCCTCCAAGGAAGGGACCATAAAATTATGATCAACTTCTGTTATCATATTGATTTTCCCACCAGCTAAACTTTTTGCTAATGTCTATACATAGTTTAAATGAACCATTCACGTTTCTTCGCCATAAGGATCATTACAAGTAGAGCACCAATATGTCCGTTTTGATGTACTAGCTTCTTCGTTTGTATTTATTTCCACACCCTTGCTAACCAAATTTGGTTGTTCCCTAGTAATTAGTGGCATCTAGAATCTCCTTGATCAAAAGTCAACTTCATCTTGCTTCTTCTTAATAGTCATGATTTCATTTGACATTTTCCTTAATGTTGAATTGATAGACTGTAACTCCTTTAGCACTTTATCTTGTAGATCAAGATTCGTGGGTACTGGCAGAGCTGGTAATAGCAATGGAATAGGTGGAGTTGGTAGCACTAGGAACAAAACTAGGGCTGGTAACTGTGAAACATCTAGTGCGGGTAATTACAGAATATTTGGAGTAAGAAGTTGCAAAACTAGAACTGATGCAATTTGAGGTGGACTCGAGCTCCATGAAGGAACAAGATACATAAAAGGTATAGGCTATGAAAATGCACTAGAGTACAAATATTGTGAAAGACCAGGAAGAATGGGTATTGTTACCTTTAGAGGTAGCTTACCTATGGCAATCAGATCTACCTTGACCTTTTGCACCTACGGGTACAAATCTAAACACGTATTGACATTGGCTTATTGGACGACCATGCCAATGTCCGAGTTGAAGGCTCGAAGATAGTAAAACTTGACTTGTTCAGGAGTAGGCAGAAGGCCATCAGGAACTATCTGCCAACTTCGAGCGAACCTGATGTTGAAATCCACTATCTCCTCCTACATATGTCTTTGGATATTTGTAAATTGGTGCAACAGATAAAAGGGTTAGTTTATTCATAAACATTCTTAATCAACAATTCTGCCAACTGGTCCCATGTGGTAATGGTAGTGAATGGCAAGGACCGGTACCAATACAATAACTTTCCTCTGAGTGACAACATAAGCAATCTTACCATAATATCTTCATCTGTGATGTCATGAATTGTTGCCAAAGAAGCCACATCTTGGACATGCTCGTATGTAGTCTTACCTGTACCATCATAGGTAGGAAAATCCTTCAATGCTGCTTGAGGGACTGGATTTTGTGCATGCAAATTTAAAGCTCCTAAGTTATTCCATGCTAGAAACTACCTTGGTGGCTATTGTGGTGGTGGATTCTAAGCCATATTAATCATATGGCTTGCTTGAGGTAGAGGAACACTAGTAGCAGTGCTAGTTGGACTTGAAGGAATGAAAAATACACTAGCTATCTATGAAGATATCCCGGGTGATGTAGGAGTCAATGTCACTAGCCTAGGGTGCTCTCCTAAATTTTGGGTGTCAAGTTCAAAGAACTCAACGGGGTTTTCAAGATTTTTGGCCTTCGATCTTGTGATCATGAAGTACAACTTTCACCGACTTCATGTTCGAATACTTCTACGTATAGCTGAGTCACCAGATGTTCTAGTTTAACAATACGAAGGTGAACATCAAAACCTTAATATTGCATATATTGCTCAATATGAGACTTATGATTCCCATTGGGTATGCCAAAAATTGTTGGTCAAATATCTACCTAAAATACAAACATACGTTTGTG
Organism: Wollemia nobilis; assembly: GCA_028583015.1. NCBI lineage: Eukaryota > Viridiplantae > Streptophyta > Pinopsida > Araucariales > Araucariaceae > Wollemia > Wollemia nobilis. The sequence goes on from JAQPPZ010001344.1 coordinate 1,852,516, forward strand.
CGCCCTAGACATGACCAACATTGAATGATCAAAGGAAATAAATATCCTCTAGGCCAATCTCCAGAGAGGGTTGGCTCCCTTACTAAATCCTACACCAGTTTTAAGTTTAAATTTGTAAGAAAGAAATGAAAATAAGAGAAAGAAATGGGAAATATAGCCACAGGACAAAAGATGTAGGGTAGGGGACAGACTAGTAGCATGAATTCAAATCAAGCGTTATAACAACATAAAACAGAAAGAAGGTGAATAATCCACTTACGATTTCACAGAGACAACTTCTAGAATTGCATTTCAGTACTCACTTCCTCACCAAAAGTATTCAAATCTAGATGCAGAATTTAAACTTAGCAGATAGCAAACATGAATATAAAATAGAAATGCTTAATGTAGAAATAAATCACACACATAAATCATTTGTAGAATCAATAGCCAGGTTCTTTCTATTTACGTAGAAAACTTAAAGTTTTTTTTCTGCAAAGTGTCTATCCTCTCTTGTTACATGAAAATGTCTAGTATTTATAGAGGTTTTTACCTCTTTTATTTAATATACAAAAAGACAAAATGCCCCTGGATCAGGAACCAGCAAGAGGAATTTCCTCCTCGAAAACCTTTTAAAATCTTCCTTTTGTAGCAACAATCTGGCTTTGGAGGAAAAATTCCTGGGAAATCAGCAAGTTTGGGCATCGGTGCACAAAAAACTGCAAAGATGGTCGTTGAATTGGTACCTCTCTTGTTCCTTGGAAATTCGTCCTTGTCCAAAAAGTCCACCAAACCTGAGCCTTATTTTGAAAAGATGTGAAGTAAATAGGGAATGTCTTGGAACTTATGAAAATCATTCTGTGATATTTAATCTTGCACCTTTTTCATCATGAAATCAACAATTTTAATAATTCTTCACTTCAATCATTAAATTCTCATCATTTGTCTGATCCAAGCACCTTTGATAAGTCTTCTTTGATGCTTGAAATCAATTTCACCCAAAAAAAGCAACAAGCGAAGATGGGCAAAAGCGCTCTATTTAAAGTTCTTCGCTTTCTCCTTATCCATGCTTCCATGTGGGGAGAGCACCCACAAAAAACCAGCAACTTTTATATTTTTGCCCCTCCTTTGGCTTTGAGTCGTGCTTTGCTCCATTATATATTGTTTCACCCTAAGGAGAGGCGAATGGAAGTTTCACCCCTCGTTTGAGGTGAAAGTGTCGTTAACCACATCCATTTGACTATTCCTTGCTTATGGCATGCATTTTCTATTTGAAACAGCATTCGCCCCAAATAGAGGTGTTTGAAGCTTTCACCCCACCTTTATGGCAAACCTCATAAAAAAAACTTTTAAAATTTGTCTACGCATGGGACCCACGACTTGCTTTTGGATTCCTCTACAATGTGTTGTCACCCCAAGGAGGGGCGAAAGGGAGTTTTGCCCCTCCCTTGGGGTGAAAGCCCTTTTGAATTTTCAACACTAGGCTTGACATGTTTTTCATATTATTTTTTCTTCTTCCTTTAAAATACGTTCACCCTAGGGAGAGGCGAATGGGGACTTTAGCACCTCCTTTGGGGTGAAAACGCTTTAAGTTCCAGTGTTCCACGATTTTGAAATCGGGTCGTGCACTCGCTACTTTGTATTGTGGTTTTGCCCCATTGAGGGGTGACAAGGATTTTCACCCCTCATTTAGGGTGAAAGCGCCTTGAATTTGCAACTAAGGCCCTTCACTTCTGCTTTTCAAGGAACTTGCTATACTTTTGGTTCACTCAGAGCACTCTCATTTTATTCTTTCGCTTTGGTTATTTATCATAGGACTATAAGTGTTTAAATGTGATTTCACCCCAATGAAGGGTGAAAGGGTTTTTTGCCCCTCTTTTGGGGCAAAAGTCTCTTTGACTTGTCAACGTCTACTGACATTTTCTTTTGAGTTTCAATGCCTTCCTTTTAAATGATGTTCATCTTAGAAAAGGGGCGAATGAGGCTTTCACCCCACCTTAGGGGCGAACACGCCCTTGATTGCTTCTTTGTCCCGCTAGGGCATATTTTGCAATTCTTTATGAAAATAAAGATGTTTTTCACCAAGGAGGGGCGACAGAGATCTTTGCCTCTCACTTGGAAAAAAATACTTAACCTTTCTAAAACTTTGTATGCAGCACAACTTCAGGTCTTCAAACTATTTTTGGGTGTGTCCATTAAAATTGATTACTACATCTTGCCCGAAATCATGGAAAAATTATTTTAACTTCTTTTAATTACAGGTGCTCCCATCCGCACTAATTTTGCCATTACTAGAAACTTTTAACTTCACCATTTCCCAGCACCCAGTCCATGAAAATCAAAAGAAGAAGATTAAAACATAAATTAATTACAACAAAATATACTGATAGAAATTGATGCATTCTTCATTAATTATATTTCGCTTCTTTTACAATAAAAACTGTCAATAAAATTTCAACAAAATTTTAATGTGGCAAAGTGTCAAAAATGCCAACAAGCTTCTTAGCCTATAAATCCATGATGCATCAATGGAAATCGTAGGTAATTTTTCAGATAAACTTGAAACCACATCAAAAGGTGTATTTATTTTCAAATAGCCTAGCCTTTATAACATCAAAATAGTATATAGATTAGGTGTGGTGAAACTTAAAACCATGGATTATTTAGACTTTAACAAACCCAAAAAAATTATGCATATCAAGTGGTGAAACTGATTGATAATTTCCCCTATACATCATAAGAAATACTTTCTCATTTTAAAATATTTTGGAAGAAAACAAGGGTGGATTTTTTTCCTAGGAAGCTTTATATTTTTAAGGTTACCTCAATAATTTTGGAAAGGTAATTATTTATTGCTTATTTTGAGATCTTCAAGATTTCACTTTCCAAAATTATTGGCCCTTGTTCCTATGCATGACTTGATCTATTTCCAAATATGCATATTCCTTGCATGCCATGCCTCCTTCTACAATAAAGGAAGTCATTCTTATATTTATGACTTATCTTGTTAATGGAAACAATGTTCTCTATGTGTTTTATATGTTTTATCTTACAAATCTTAATATCTTTACTTTCTTCATCTTATACCGTTGATTTGTATGCCAAGATTCTATTATTATGGGTATTTGTGCTTTTTATTTATTTATATTATTTAAGTCCCATAAAGTAAAACTTCTATATATAAACTCATATTATCTTTCATATGACATGTTAGCAGGGACACGTAGTCAATATAGATATAAAGTTAAGAAGTGCAATGACAATAAAATTATATATTAAGTTTGCACACATGTGAGTTAGAATATTATTAAGAAGAATTATTATTGAGTTCCATTGGAATATCATAAGTATGGTTATTTAATTGATTTAATTCTTTGAGCCTTGATTGATTATGTTTTAAGGGCTAGCCCACATAACATGTTGCTTGAATATCATAATTTGTTTTCACTTTATTCTATGTCCCTTGTGCTTTTCATTGTTTATCTTTACTAAAGGTTATTTCTTTCATAATGGGGTGTTGTGTTTTAAACATCAATTGTATCAAATATTATCATGTTTTAAGAGATAAATATTACTATTAGGGTGCTTTGTTATAGATCATTTTTTATGCCTATTAACATGTTAAATGAATTTGAGTGGTTTTTAGCATATTTACCGAGTCATTACAATTTCTACTAACATGGAAAATGTATTGATATCAATCTCTCTTCTCATTAACAATAAATCATTCACCAATATGCATAAATATTAAATATGCATCCACAATAATGATCCACATGATAAAATAGAGATAGATAATACCCTTGAGGAGGGGCAACACCAAGAATACTCCTTAAGGAATGAATCACATCACAAGATCTCTAGCTCCATGAGCCAATACTCTTACAAAGAATACTTGATATGGCTTACTTTTACAATTAGGGTACATCTTTCTTTATACAAGAGATGGTTTACCTTCCATGAATTAGGTCACTCATGTGGTGATTCACCTTCCATTAGTTACAAAGTGTATAATATTATAATATGGGACTATGTTATATATTATTATAAATTTATGTGTGATCCAACTATAATACAAAATTATATTATACCCCAAAAGCACATACTTAGGTACCTAGCATTCCATACCCCTCATAAAAATGTTTCACCCTTGAAACATAAGAAGAAACTAAATAATATCATCTTTTAAGCAATGTTGTCAATTGTTACCAATCTTGATTATTCTTGCATTCAAGTAAAATCTTGATTGATGGTAGTCTATGATGATGTCAATTTTCCCTTGTGCCACTTAAATATTCATAATTAACCCTTGGGTTAAATGTATGTATATCATAGCTCCTCTAATATTCTTTACCTTATCTCCATGATTGTTTCCTCTCATGGTGGTGTGGATGGCGATATACTCCAACCTTAGCCCGATGTTCTACCTTTTTTGACTCTTCAACCTTTTGTGCCTCTACTTTTGGTTTGTCCTTTGCTTTTGCTTCTTCTTTGATTACTAACTCCTCCTTAGACTTTATTTTAGGTTCTTTTACTTGTTCTTCAATTTGTTCCCCTACAATAGCTTCTTGTTTTTCCTTACACTAGGAAATATCTTATAATATTATCTTCTTCTTGTATCATAACTTCATAAACTTCTTTTGCACATTAATATTAACAGTACCCAAAGAATCCATCCATGGATAACCAAGAACAATATCCACATCATCAATATCAATAGCATAAAAATCTAAACGTAAAACATATATATCCATAGTGATCTTCAGACCTTCAAAAATTTAAACATCCTCACCCTTAAGTTGTATGTTTTAAATTTCTATTTTTGGAACTTGCAAATTGTTAGCCAAGTCCCTACTGATGAAGTTATGCTTGTTTCTAGGATTCATAAAGACAATAACATTTTTCTTTTGAATACCACCATGAAATTGCATAATAAAATATTTATATTTACAATATATTTGAACATTATCACCCTTATCTTTTCTTTCTACCAATTTTTTGAAAATCTTCAACCTCTTTTTTAATCCTTTTGTTCATCCAAGAGCCTAGCTATTTTTTCATCCTTTTTCTCCAATCTCCATTTGCTTAAAAATGTAATTTCAAATTCTTCCCATGTGTATGTAAGAGTATGGGCACTAGCAAAGTTCATAAACCAAGATAAAGCTTCCCCTTGTAAATAAGTATAAATATCACATCTCCATAAAAAAATTTAAAGATTTAAAAAATTTTCACCATTCGTAAGCATTGCTATCATCCTTTCTATTGAGTATTGATAACTCCATGACCTCAACCAAAAATAATATTTTTTTCCCAAAGCCACAAGGGTTTCAAAAAACCAGAATTAAAAAAAAAAAAAATTATCAAATATCTTCTATTCATTTCCTTCAACAATTACATCTATAGATTTTCTTCAAAACAAAACAAATGACAACTAATTTGCTTATCAAGATTGAGGAATATGAATTATTTCCATTTGCATGAATTTTTTGTGTAACCCAAAAACAACATCAAAAGGTAAATTTCAAATATTTATAACTCCCTCAATACTTATCATAATTTAATCAATGACTAGTTATTTTTTTAGTACTCAAATTATCTACACAATCGTGCAAAAACCTTTTGAAAATGATTGCTAAAAAAATTGATATGAATTTTTTTCTTTTGAAAAAAAATTATGCAGAAAAATAACAACATAAATATCCTAACTTCAAACAATCATAACTTCCTCAATACTTATCAAAATTTAACAAATGAGCGGTTATTTTTGTAGTACTAAAAATGATCTACATGATGGAGTAAAAATATTTTAAAAATGATCGCTACAATATATATATATATATATATATATATATATATATATATATATATATATATATATATATATATATATATATATATATGGCCCTTGCAAGATGGGACTTTTTTGGAAAAAACGTGTTCTAGCTTTGCAAAAGTAACCCCACTTTACCAAAATCATTGGTTTGATACCAATTTTTATAAACCTCTCTTCTCATTAACAAAAAAATATTCAACAATATGCAAAAATATCAAACATGCATCCACAATAATGATCCCCACAATAAAATGAAGATAAATAATACCCTTGAAGAATACTCCTTAAAGAATAAATCACTCCACATGATCTTCATCTCCATTAGTCAAAACTCCTATAAAGAATATTTGATATAACTTATTTTTACAATTGGGAGTACATCTTTCTTTATACAAAATGTGATGGTTCACCTTCCATAAGTTAGAAGGTCACCCATGTGGTGATTCACCTTTCATGAGTTATAAAGTGTAAAATATTATAATATAACACTATGCTATATATTATTATAATTTAATGTGTGACTCATGTCATAATACAATATTATATTATATCTCCACAAGCATATACTTAGGTACATGACATATTTTTTCATTCCCTTTGGCTTATTTACTAAATCACTTTGATGTCAATTAATGAGTCAAAAATATCACTTGAAAATTTTTGTAAGATAAATCTCAGAATATAACATAGTATGGTCAAATAAAAAATCCTATTGTTTACAAATATTTATATCTTATGAATAAGAAATAGAATCACATATAATTCTAATGATGAGTGCAAATAGTTATTTTTAAATATTTTAAATTGTACAACTATTAATATGATACTTTGTTATATATATTGCTTTTCTTATAAGGGGTATCATACTTTATATTATTATGTTTCATAAATATATATTTTAAAATCTATATATTGTATCATTTTGATGCCTATATGATAGGTCTTATAAACTTCTATTTACCTATAATATTTACCTATAATTTGTATCTATTAAACCACTCTATTCACTTGAATATGTTTAAAATTAATTAATTATTATTTTTTAACCAAACTATATTAATAATATTATCAAATATAAAATACAAATTACAATAAATATGCGATAAATTTTCTTTTGTAAGTCTATTAACATATTATTTGAATACCTCGTAAAGTAGATATATTGCAGTGACCTTCAATTTAATCTTTTGGTTAGTAAAAGTTAAAAAAAAAAAAAAAAAAATCTATTCCCCACTTTTAATTACGATGGAAACTATTATAAATGTTGATATTAGCTATTCTTATGAGAATGTACGAAAAGCTTTTATATGTAGACCTCACGTCTATTATGAATTTTGTTTGTATGGTCCTTAAATTTGAGGCACCATTATTATAAGTTTTGTTGGCTTCCATTTCGTATGAATTTTGTTTGTATGGTCCTTAAATTTGAGGCACCATTATTATAAGTTTTGTTGGCTTCCATTTCGTTCTGACTTATTCACTGACTTTTGAACCTTGTTATTAAGTACAAAGTTACTCAGTTCAGGTGTTATTTAGCGTAATGTTACTTAGTTCCCGTGAAGCATGTTATTTAGCATAAGTTTTGGATTTATGTCCAGCGGCATATAAATCCAATGGCATTCTCAATGGTAATTTTATTTGTAATTATATTTAAAAGATAATAAGGGGGGCGGAGGTTTAAGGTTCAAATCTCGGGCTTCGCCGGATTGAATGCTTGTCTCTTTTTTGGTGTTTTCGACGTAAAAGGTTTAAAATGATTGTGGTATGGTGGTTATAGAGATGGATTGCGCGAAGATCTGTGTGGCGGCTTTCGGTGCGGACAGCGCAGAATATTGTGGCGGCCATAAAAAGCTGGACAACCTACCCAAAATCATGGCGGCTACCGATTCCACCATGTAAATACAAAATATATATATATATATATATATATATATATATATTTAAAAGATAATAAGTTGGTAGTAGTTAAATTTTTGTTGATATAGTGTTTTGGTTTAATTTTATAGACCTTTCCGTTCCATTAACTTTGTTTTTATCTAATAAATTAGGTTGTCTTTACCTAACAGATTTATAATTTATAAAAGTTTTCTATGCTTATAATCATTCTTTCCCTTTAACAATTAAAGGTTAACTAAAAATTATTTATAATTATTTTTTCTTTTAAACTTAAAAAATATATAATACTATTAAATGTAATAAATGAGCCAATTAAAAACCACGCCTTTCAAAAACAAAGAAGGACCTCCCTTCCTTAGTTTGAATTGAAGTTAAAGTGTTCAGACAAGGATTTTTTTTTTTTCTTAAAGCACCCATTCAGGGAGTATCTATGTTTTCCTTAAGAAGTGCAATAATAACTTTTACGATGGACGTTTGACCGATTTTTTTATTCTTTTGTACTTATTTTGTAATATGACTTAATTTTGTAACATGAATATGTAACATGGCTTTTTATTTTTATTCTTTATTGTATTATAGAGTTGTATTTTAGGGTATTTAGTCTTCAAAGGTTAGGTAGATTGGTAAAGGTTTGATTGATTAAGTATTTACGTATTTTTCAAGAAGAGACTTAGGTTCAAACCTCCATGGGTGCAGGGCAGCCTGCTAGTAGTTTGTGTTGAATCCTTTGAGTGTGCAGTAGTAGTCCGTACTGAAATCTTTTGAGTGCGTATCATACTATAAGAACGGTACAAACCCGAGCGAATAGTATGGTTTCGAGAACGGTACAAACTCTAGCGAATAGGCTATTAGAAGCAGTCCCTATAGTTTGAACCCAATGCTTACCAATTATTAAAAATAATGACTTTACCAAAAAAATATTCTAAACATTTAAAAATAATCACTGTACCAAAAAAAATGTTCTAGACATCTCGTATCATCCAATTTGCAGGTGTGAGATTTAAAATTAAATAACAGATTTAAAAACACAGAACTTTGTACAATTAATTTCATAAGACTATAAACAATTTAAAAAAAAAAAAAAATTAAAAAGCAGAACTTTGTACTATTTATAATTGTTACAAAATTAATTTAAAACATCTAATTTATGTATATTTTGTGCAAAAGCGTTTCCGGAAAAAAATCCAATTTAAATAATTTCGTCGTGGAGAAAGTACCAGCTTATTCTTATTGTAGAACTTTCCTGACAATATTAATGAACACAATTGTCAAAATAATTATTTATATATATTATATTACGATACTTTCGTGGTTGAGCATTTTCCCACTCTAAACTATAGTAAAAGTGCAGCACACATACAATTAATTTAATTGATAATTTATTATTACAAGTTTAGTTATCAAATTCATCAAATTTGTAAAATTGAAATTAGTCTAATTTGAAATCTTCAAGAAAACAAACCTTAAATTCAGGTTCTAGTTGGAGCGGAGGCGCGTGTAAGGGTGGTGTCCTTTCTTTGACCCACTATCTGAAGCAGCAGAGGGGTGAGGATTTACAATTCCGACGGATCTAAACTTAAACGAAGTTGCAGTCTGCGTTTAAATAAAGAAAACTCAACCCAAGAGACCTTGTCAAAGAACGCCCAAGTAGGAGGACAACGCGCAAATAGCAACGGGAGGACAATGCGCAAATAGCAACGGATCAGATCAAAATCAGAGAGGAGAGCTTTAGTGTAGTTTTCATGGCGGAGCCTCCTGTGGTCGTTGACGACTGAGGCCCTACAAGGATCGTCGGCGGAGGAGCGTTAAAACCCTACGCTCACAAAACATCACCGCTTAGGCATGTGTTTTCTCAAAGCATGTACCACTGGCGTGCTCTTACAACATGCAGACTAAAACCTAAATTAGACGAACATTTATATTATATTTGGAATATTTATTATATATTTTATATATATGGTTTTATGATAATATAATATATTAGTTATATGTATACACCCAACTTCATATATGCACATGTATCGAATTTTATGTCGAATTTTATTTCGAATTTTTAATCATAACGAATTTCTTTCGAATTTCAAGAGTGTCAAATTTGAATATGAACTTGAACTTGATAACTAAGATTACAAGATAATATGGTCTTAAAATTTATCACATTTGTCTTGTACTATTTACATGTAATCGTACAATCGTACAACTTTTTTGCAATCGTACAATTGTACAACACAACTCTTATTCAATCATATAACTCCTTTGTAACCATATACTCCCTTTACAACTGCGCAATCCTTATGCAACTGTGCAACCGTATAATTATATGATTCTATTTGGGTTTGAATAATCTCTTTCGCAACCGTATAATTATACGATTCTATTTAGGTTTAAACAATCTGTCTTTTGGTTCAATTGAATAGGTAAATATAATTATTCAAAGGTTTCTTCTTTGGAAACTCCACCCCTTTAACTTTATGATCTCTTCGTTGTACAATTACTTTCACTACACCAATAACAACCAAATCCTCTTGTGCAAGGGGTAATATTATTCTTTCCTTCTAAAAAGGGTTTCTTCGAGGTAAATAGTATTTTTTCCTTGGGAAAAGGGTTTCTTTGGAGGTAAGAGTATTATTTCCTTGTAAATAATGTTTCTTCAGGTTTCTTATATTCTTTCGGTCTTCTACGCCTTCAAATATTTAATATGCCTCTTATGACCTGCACACACGAAAAAAACGAGACATACAAGCTTCGCTACGGAATGACTAAAATTCACTCACAAAAATAACATGGGGCTCTAAAATAATAAACTTTATTTTTATTTTCTTTGCAAGGTTACAAGGCAAATTTTTGATAGAATAATCCCTTTGTGCTCCTCTCTTCTCTTTTCCCTCCTCTCTACGCTCTTTATTTCACTTCTAATTTATAAATTATAAGCATGAAAACAATGGCTTGCTAGCTATGCATCATGGCTAAACTACCAATGTCAGCTAATCAATCTTATCAATCATTTCTCTAGCTATGCATTTAAACTTTTCTTTTCTAGTTGTTTGCATGGAATGGCCATTATCACTTTCTTATCCATTTACCACATGGATGCTCTTGCATCATACTCATCGGGTAACAAAATGTTCCATGAACATTGTTGAAGTCTTCAATGGATACTTCGTACTTGGTGAGCTCAGAAGCTGGTAGCCACTTTGCTGCATCAACATTTTGGTTCTTCCACTTAATCAGATATTCATGATGTCTTACCTCTTGTTCTTCTCATCACATTAGAATCTATAATGACCTCAATTTTGTCTTGGTCCTTCTCTGGCAACTATGCCATCCATTTCTCCGTTAGAATATTAGTTGTATAATCTTCATCCTCATCACTAGACCATAGTATGGATATAGGTCGACTACATTAAGGATTAACAAAATGTTGATCCTTGTCGGAAGATCAATTTCATATGCATTGGCAAAAAAACTTCTTCAATACCTTACACAATTCAATCTTCTTCCAGTTGAGCTTGTTGTATGTGCCTTTGGAAAACCTTTCCTTTTGCAAATGCACCAAAACCAAATCTCCAACCTAGAATTCCTATGTTCAATCCTTAAGGTTAGTGTGTTGCTTGTATTTCAAGATGTTATTTTCCAAATCAACCTTCACTTCCCATTGCAAGTCTTGCATATACTTGACAAATCCTCTACCAAAGCGTTAGGCTTATGTAATTCAACAATACTTTACAACTTTACCCCCCTAGGACGAGTGCCATACACAATTTGAAATGGAATTTTGGTTGTACAACAATTCACTGAATTATTATAAGTAAATATGCCTATGCCATTACAATATCCCACAACTTTGGCTTCTTACCAACTAGACATCATAGTAAATTCTCAAGGTTTATGGTCACAACTTTGGTTTGTCCATCTGTTTATGGGTGATAAGATTAACTTGGTACCCAATTTCTTCCACAAGGTATGCCAAAAATGACCAATATCTTTGCATCTCTATCTGACACTATAACAACCCAAGTCTACTCACTTGGTTGTATCATTCATTCTTGTTCTTTAAATTCACAGGATAGTTTTTCCTTTCACAATGTTGTTTGCCCTACTGTTAAGGTTTTAGTTACCTAGTTTAATATTCACCCAAAACAAATTCATTTTTAAATATGAGGTATATCATACCACTTTTGGAAATAAAGACTGTTGCAAACAGTCTCCCAAGTAGATGAGATTGGCCAAATCTCGTAAATATGTCATTTTGTGAATTCAACTTTCCTATTTTTCATCCCCTTGATCTGGCATGAGTTTTGAACCATGACTAGGGTTATCCTCTACATCCCATAACACCTAGAGGGTGGACGCATACTCTCCATGTCTCTTAGCATGTCGAACCTCAACCTAACCGGTCGACTTGTTCAAATTTTAGTATGCATGGGGTTAGCGTACATATGCCATGTGTCTAACTGACTACCCTTTTCCTAGGGTCAGCTAGAGTCATGTCATTACTCTGACACTGATCTTAGTCTCTATTATTTATTATGATTCATGACATTGTATCCCATACCAAACATCGTGGTAGAACTAGCTTTTGTTGTCATGCTAGTTCCCTTCTAGTTGAAATGACACATAAACATATCACCATACTCCCAGGAAATGACCTAGTGATGACGTCCCATACCGCCCCACGTTACTATTTATAATAAGGTCACCTATTCTGACCTATATTTTCAAAAAAACAGTTGTTCTCGAGTCATGTTGAATGCTACCTACATCTCAAAAACTTTGGGTATTTTAATATTCATCCTTCTTGATGACATTTATAAGGTTGAGGGAGTTTAAGATTTGCTAAGTTCTACTAATATAAGAGGTTTCAAATATAGAGTCAAACCTAATGTATTGATTCCTCCATGAAGTCTAAACAAGCATCAGGTTCTTAAGTACAAAAACATAATAAACTAATGGATAAATGTATATTAATCCAAAATGAGTTACTACAACAATAGCTAACAAGTTTGGGTCTAGTATGGACTTATGCCTTTTCGAGCTATAATTTATCCTTCATGGTTCACCTAAAGCTTTATTCTTCTAGGTTTCTCTTTTAACCCTTTTATATAACTTTATCTACAATCTTTTTTTATCACAACTATCAAATTTCAAATATTGAAATCTATATAACATACCAACTTGTTTTTCTCATATAATTTTTGTACTGTCTTGAAAGACCACTTTTCTAAATTTATTAAGTCATTAAAAACAAAACAATTCACTTTCTTTCGAGGTTTAACACTTTATATATCTAAATTCACTAACTCCCAAATTAATAGTCAATTGTTTATATCTATAAACAAATTGACAAAGCTTGATTTGGGCAATCTGGATTACGTTGTCGGCAGGTAGGGTTTCAATCGACCAAATGGTTTATCTCCAATACAAAAAAAGAATTTTCGTAACAAACGAAAGTATAATACAACATTACATGCTTTAGACTTCGAAAAATTCCTTTTACTTGTTATTTAAAATTAAATTACTTCTAAAAAATGTGACCTCTCTCTCTTTAGCTTTGATGAAATTTCTTGGGCATATTTAGATTATGCAATAAGGGCTTATACGTAATCAAAAATCTCACATTGAATAATCTATCTCAACTCCAGCCCACATAACCTAAGGTCAGGTTTATTTTGAGAGGTTAACATCTATTTGAGTAACAAAAAGTCTATGAACAAATGGTCTCATTCACTATAAGAAAGGTGGGTGATTAGTTTGCATAGCAGGTATCATATTCAAACACAATTTAAGAAGATATCATATTCAAACACAATTTAAGAATTCTTCTTTCATCATAATCATAATGCATTCGGAGAAGTCTAACAGTTCACCACATGAACTTTCCCACCAATTTAACAAGACGAGACTTTAACAGTTTTAATAAAACCAAATCATACTCAACATTAAATTCAGTGGTCTATCTTACAATAAGATTTATAACTAAAATAAAGTGGATATCACATTGCACCATAATAACATACAAAACCATCTCTTCATTTTTTCACGGTCAACATGTTATAGGACAACAATAGAAACAGTCCAAGATGTTCAATACCATGAAGATTTCTAGAATTTCTCAAATAAATCTTCTCATACACAAGATTTTCATTGGCCTGAAATATTCATTCTATGGATAATTACAAGTGTTTGTCTAAAGGAAAAATTACATAGAGATCTTATGCTGATCCTCTTACCTTTCCCTACCAACCTTCTCCCAATCGTCGAAGGAATATACATGGTCCTGCATGCACAATTCCCATCAATTGTACCACATTATATAAGAAAATGCAAGTATAATCCAACAATTTATTTATAAGCAATGGTCGTGTGAGAACGGTCGTTACATCCTCCCACACTAAAAATAAATATAGTCCGTGTGTTTAGTACATGGTTAAAAAAAATAAGTTAAAACATATACATTTACATATTCATTCATATAACCATCAATAAAAGTTCATTCACAAATCATACATCATGTAATCATATTCATTCACAAACCTATCAGTAATTCAAACTTGTTTGCATAATCCATTCACATGATGTTTCATTTTACATTCAACCATATATCCATGCATAAACCAAAACATACACAAAATAACTCTACTCAGTAGTCCAAACACTCATACACACATATATACATATACATCATCAATCCATATAAAATATTTTAAAATATTCATGTCTACTCAAACAAATAAGGAAACTACTTCTACATATCAACCACATTCTCCCATGTGGCACTTATGTTCGAGTAGTGGTCCTATTGGACCCAACATTGGTCAATGTCTCTTTTTCTCAAATTCTTGGTCCTAAAACCAAGTACACGAACTGGCCAAACTTCAATTCTAATTGGGTTTGACATCTGCAAATTGGAAACATCTTAAATGTGAGTGGGGTCAAAAATGTACTTCCTAAGGAGGGACACATGGAAGACATTATAAATTTTGGATAAGCTTGGTGGTAGAGCAAACTAATATGCAACAGGGCTTATTTTACCTGTAATTTCAAATGGACCCACATATCTAGGGTCAAGTTTGAAATATATTATAGAAATCTTAGTAGGTTTCACCCTTAAGAATACCCTGTCTCCGATAGGGCATTCCCTCGGTGTTCTTTTGAGGTTCGTGTAGCTCTTTTGGTGATCTAGGACCTCCTTCAACTTTTGCTGAATTCTTTTTAATTGATCTTCCATTTCTTTTATAATATTTGATACGATCACTACCCAATTAGTATGTTGATCCATACTGTACATTCTCAGCATATATTCTAAGACCTAATTCACCCTCTCAGTCTATCCATCTATTTCAGGGTGATAGGTTGAATTGATATTCAGTTTGGTACCCAACGCTTCATGCAAAGCCTTCCAAAATTTTGAGGTAAAGTTAAAATATCTATCAAAGAATATAACTTCAGGAAACCCATGTAGTCGCACTATCTCTCTGGAAAATTTACTCGCTATAGCAAGTGCATCATCCTATACATTCCCTGGTATGAAATGTGCAACCTTGGTTAACTTATCCACAACCACTAAGATTTCATTATGCCTAAACCTTATTTTAAGCAAACAGACTATAAAGTCCATTGAAACCACCTACCATTTATACATAGGAATGTCATGTGGGTATAAACGTCCTATCGAGTGTAAGTGCTCTGCTTTAACTTTCTCATAATCCAAGCACTTGTCCACATAATCATTAATATTCTTTTTCATCATTTTCCAATAACAGGCCTTTCTCAAGCTCTCGCGCATCTTTGTCCCACCAGGATGTGCAGAATAAGGAGTATTATATGTCTCCTTAATAATTGTTTCTCTTATTCCACCCATTATTGGAACAACTAATTTGTTCTTATAATACAACAAATCATCCCTATACATAAAACATGTATCTTTTTCAGGTTCTTACTCATTTGAGCATTACATTTCTGATAGAATTTATTCTTTTATTGCATTTCCTTGACCTGATCTATCATTTCATAATGACACTTTGTCATTGTAGTAATACATTTTCTCATACTCAGAGCTTCAATAATCTTATTCTCCTTACCTTTGATATGTTTGATTTTGAAATCATTTTTCGCTAGAAAATCCATCCATCGACGATTTTTGGCGTTCAACAAGGGTTGAGTAAAAATATACCTTAAACTCTAGTGATCTATCTTGAGTTCAAACGGTTTTCCAAGCAAATAGTGCCTCCAAATCTTAAGAGCATGCACAACCGCTGCCAACTCCAAGTTATGAGTGACATAGTTTACCTCATGTCTCTTAAGTTTCCTTGAGTCGAAGGCAATGATTGCTTCATCTTGGGTCAAAACCCCTCTCAATCCCTCAATTGATGTGTCGGTACACACTGTAAACCTCTTATAAGGATCATGTAATTGTAGAATTGGTGCGGTCGTCAACCTCTCTTTCAGAGTTTGAAAGGCTTCCTCACACTGTTTTATCCACTTAAAAGCCTTTTCTTTTCTTTGCAAGTTTGTAATAGGTTGAGCAATCTTCAAAAAACCTATAACAAACTATTTGTAGTATATTGCTAACTCCATAAAACCACTCACCTCAGTTACATTTGTGGGTGCAGGCCGATTAATAATTACTTCAATCTTTTTGGAATATACAACAATCCCCTTAGAAGATACTATGTGTCCCAAATATTGTACTTATGGAGTGTAGAATTCATACTTTGATAACTTCCCAAATAGATGATTCTTCCTATGAATCTCAAGCACAATTCTCATATATTGATCATGTTCCTCCTTATTTTGGAAATAGATCAATATGTCATCAAGGAACACGAGCACAAAATGGTCTAACTACTCTCTAAAAATGCTATTCATGAGATTCATGAATGCAACTGGGCTGTTAGTCAACCCAAAAGGTAGGATTGTAAATGCATAATGTCCATACCTTGTTCTAAAAGTTGTTTTGTGTGTGTCTTCTTCTTGAATTCTCAGTTGATTATAACCCAATCTAAGATCAATTTTTGAGAAGATAGTTGCTCCTTTTAACTGATCAACGAGATCATCTATTCTAGGCAATGAGTACATGTTCTTGATGGTAACCTTATTCAACATCTTATAGTCTATGCATAATATCAAGGATCCGTCTTTATTTTTCACAAACAAAATAGGAGCATCCCATGGCGACACACTGGGCTTATTAAACCTTTTTTCCAACAAGTCTTGAAGTTACATCTTGAGTTTTTGTAACTCTATAGAGGTCATCCTATACAGTGCTCGAGCAATGGATGCATCTCCATGTGTTAATTCTATAGAAAAGTTAAATTCTCTTTGATGAGGTAAACCTGGTAGGTCCTCCAAAAATACATCCTTGAACTCACCCAAAATATGATGCTTTTAGAAGAGGTCAAAATCAACTTCAGTCTCTTATTTCTTATTCATCTTAACTACATAGATCATTCCCCTCTTCCTTATTGCCTTCTTTATTTGCATTGTTGACAATAGATGTGGTTTAACAGAACCACAATCACAAAAAATTATAATCCTCTAACTAGATTTTTATGTAAACTCCAACCATCTATATTCAAAATTCAAAAGGGCCTTATGGGCTTTTAGTCAATCAACACCAAAAATAATGTCAAAGGTGTGCAAAGGTACCACATACAAATACCAATTGGTTTTACCTTGGGACACGATAATGTGAGGGTCAAATAAACATTGGTTTACTTGGTAGGTCTGCCTTGACCCTGTTAGTCTCACAATGATACTGAGAGGGGGGGGGGTTGAATCAGTGTAGCTCTTTAAAACTTAAATATTCAACACTCAAAGTAAAAACAATGAAATCATAAAACCAAATAAAGCAAGTATAACAAGAGAACATCACACAACACAAGATGTACCAAGGTTCACCGATTTGGCTACATCCTTGAAAATGACTGTTTGGACTCCCATCCAAATCCAACCTTTGCAAAGCACCAAATTTACAATCAATTTACCAGCACCCACTGGAAGGAGCACCAACCCCTGATTTATCTGCACCAACAGAAAGGAGCACCAACCTATGATTTATCTGCACCAACAGAAAGGAGCACCAACCCCTCTACCAAGCACCCACTTGATTTTGATATTGATAATAAAATGACATATATGAATGTCTTCATTGAAACCATAATCATGTATGGTTTTTAAGCACAAAATATAAAACTTTCTATTTCACCCAGTATAACATCCCTCTCTCTGCATTACTCAGAATTTGAATCTTCTCTTCTCACAAAAAAAATTAATTGTTTTCTTAGTTCGTTTTGCCAATTGCTAAACACTTTCTAGGTATTGTGCAACACTTTGTCTGCAAAATCCTCTCAAAATTTTAGCCAAAATGGATATCATATGATAAAGTTATGCCCAAAATATTGAAGTGACGTTTTTCACCACTCTCCAAAAATCATGGATTTTCACTCTTTATTTTTCTCCACACACACTTCTCTCTTCACAAAATAAAGTCCCCACTTTTAATAAAATCCCTTGTCAATTAAAAAGCACACACTTGCATTCTTTTTCCCTTTTCAATTTTAAAAATATTTTCTTTAATGAAGCTTCTTAAAACAATATAACTTACTTTTTTTATTTTGAGAATGCATTTCGTCAAACACGTCACATGCAAAGAATTGACACCTTACTCGTTATCTTACTTTGGAGCCACGTGACACCTCAAACCAAAAATGAAAGATGCTCTATTTGATGCCTTGAAGGTGTAACAATACTGAAACCGAAACTCTGGTGACTCTGCAAGGTCGAAATGACCAACTAAAGGATTTTGCACAAGTGGAACAAATTGACATAAAAGTGACCTGTACCATTTTTGCAACAATCATAACTCTCACCTCGTAACTTTGTTTTCTCTAAAATTTGAAACATAGAATATTTGCAATGCTGAATACATCCAGTATGAATATCGTTACATAACTCCTTACGATTCACCTGTACCACCTCCACAAAAACTGCTGCTGACACACTTTTTCCAAAAAGAGCGTTTTTGTGACAGTCTTGCAACGCTTGTAACATTCGCCTCATTTCTCCGTTTTGGTGGAAATTTGGAAAACATGTTATTGAAGATAATGACCATCTCCAGTTTGAATTTTGCTATCAAATTCTTCTCAATTTTCTCGCAGTGCTTCTCTAAAAATTGCCTTTTTTTGGCCTGTACAACCACTTACCAAATCATCCGCCAAGATACCGAAAACGTCACCGATCAATCCAAACACTATTCTGACACCTCCAACGTTGTTCTGGACTATTTCCTGACATGCTGGTATGTTACAAACTGATCCATCCTGTCCAACTGAGTGTGTTGACAACAATGACAATACTGTCACTGCACCTTGCTCAATAATCTCCCCCTTTGGAATTGTTGGCAACACATGCATAATTTCCTATAACTCTTCTCCTCATTTGAAAACAAGACCAAAGGGCTATTGCAAAATCCCCCTGAGTCCATGCACAACATTCTCAGGCAAAAATTATTACACTTAAAAAAAATCACAAACATGAGCAAAAAGATAAACAAATACACAAATGCTCCCCCTGAGAATGTGGCCCCAATAGCTAGTCAATTCTTGGGAAGTGTGACCACTCCAAATTTCTTGTAAAGGTACTCAAAGAATTCCTTGGGCAATGGTTTGGTGAAGATATCCACTACTTGCTCTATTTTTGGAACAAAATCCAACTTAACCTCACCTTTCAAAACTTTCTCCTTCAAAAAATGATACCGGATAGCAATATGTTTTGTGCGAGAATGCATAATCGGATTATTTGAGATGTTAATGGCATTGGTGTTATCACACTTAACTGAAATTGGCTCACTAAAATTAATGCCAAGATCCTTCAGAGTTTGTTTCATCCATAACACCTGTGTACAACACGTTGTCGTTGCAATGTATTCTACCTCTGTTGTGGATAAGGATACTGACTCCTATTTCTTACTATGCCACGTGACCAACCTGTCTCTAAGATAGAATGCACCTCCACTGGTACTCTTCCTGTCATCTACACATCCTGCCCAATATGCATTTGAATACGGTATAAGGGTGAAGTCCTTACCTTTCGGATACCATAACCCATACTCCATAGTACCCTTGAGGTATCGAAGAATCATCTTCATTGTTGTCACATAAGTCTCCTTGGGACTAGCTTGAAATCATGCTACCATGCATACTGCTTGCAAAATATCTGGTCTGGTAGTTGTCAAGTACAGTAAGCTCCCAATCATAGATCTATACATAGTTTGATCAACATGTGGAGATTTTTCATCCTTGCTCAACTTGTAACCTATCGTCATGGGAGTGCTAACTGGCTTACAATCCTCCATTGTGAACTTTTTTAGCATTTCTTTCACATATTTAATTTGAGAAATAAATATGCCCTTCTCCTTTTGATTAACTTGCAATCCAAGGAAATACAAAAGTTCACCAATCATTGACATTTCAAATTCTTTTTGCATCTTATTTGCTAAATATTTACACAACTCATCTTTGTTGCTGCCAAATATGATATCATCTACGTATACAACAAGAACAATATGATGACCATTTTCTGTTTTGACATACAAATTATGATCCACCATATCTTTCTTGAACCCTTGCTGAGTAAGTTAATTGTCTAGCCTTGCATACCATGCTCGGGGTGTCTATTTTAAGCCATATAACGTTTTCTTCAACTTGCAAACCAAGTTGGGATCATCACCAAGCTGGAAACCATCTGGCTGCTCAATATAAACCTCTTCTTCAAGTTTCCCATTCAAAAATGATGATTTCACATCCATTTGATAAAATTTGAAATTCTTGTAAACTACTAAAGCCAGAAACATTCTAATTGCCTCTAGTCTGGCCATAGGTGCAAAGGTTTACTCAAATTCAATACCTTCAACTTGTGCATAGCCTTTTCATACCAATCTTGCTTTGTTCCTGACTACCTGTCTGTCTTCATTCAATTTGTTCTGAAAGACCCATTTAGTATCGATTACATTTTTATTGCGGGTCTTGGTACTAACTCCCAAGTATTTTTTTTCTCGATCTGATCTAATTCTTCATTTATTGCCCTTACCCAACTTTCATCTTTGCTTGCATCAACAACATTTTTGGGCTCAATGCTGGATAATAAAGAGTAGTTACTTACTAATATTCTTCTTGTTTGAACACCAACTATGGGGTCTCCAATTATTTTCTCTCTAGGATGATATTTCTGCCAGCTACCTATTTTGAATTTCTTGTTTTCTTCCACTTCTGAATCACCGTTTGAATCCTCTGAGTCAATTTTTGGTTTCTTTTCCATTTCCTTTTCCTCATCTCCTTCAATGACCTCTTCATAAATTGGGTAGTTCTCTTCATAGCTAATTACTCTTTCCCTTCTTTCATCAACTTTAACATCGACACTATCCACAATTTTCCTTAGCCTCTTGTTGTAGCATTTGTAAGCTTTGCTTTTTGATGAATAGCCAAGAAAAATACCTTCATCCGCTCTATCTTCAAACTTACCAAGGTTTTCTTCAATTATTTTGATGTAACACTTGCTGCCAAAAACTTTAAAGTATCTTGTTGTTGCCTTTTTACCGAACCACAACTCATAAGGAGTTTTGCTTTCATGCGTCCTCAACATGCACCTATTTTGGATGTATACCACAGTATGGACTGCCTCTTTCCAAAATTTGTCTGCTACTTTGCTCTCAATCAACATAGTCCATGCCATTTCCTACACTGTCCTGTTCTTTCTTTCTACCACACCATTCTGTTGAGGTGTCCTGGCTGCTGAAAATTATCTCCTAATGCCATATTTTTCACAATACTTTATGAAATCCTCTGAAATGAACTCTCCTCCTCTATATGACCTTAAAAATTTAATCCTTTTCCTATTTGATTCTCAAATTGGTTTTTGAAAACATTGAACATCTCAAAAGCTTCTGATTTATGCTTCAAAAACAATACCCATGTCATCCTGGAATAGTCATCTATACACAACATGAAATATTTGTCACTGTTTATGCTTTGCATTCTCATGGGTCCACATAAATTAGTATGTACTAGTTCCAAAGGTTTGCTTTTGTAGTAATATTTTTTTTTAAATGAGACTCTAATTTGCTTCCCATTTTGACATGAAGCACAAATGCTATTTGATGGTTTGCCAATGGTGGGAATATCTCTCACTGCTTTCTTTGAGTTGATTTTTACTAGATTGTCAAAACTGATATGATTGAGCCTCTTGTGCCACAACCAATTCTCTTCTTCCTATCCAATAAAGCAAGCTCCTTCTAAAGTCTTTGAGAGAGTGTACAGGTTTCCAGATGTCCTTGATCCAGTTGCTATCAACTTCCCATTGTTTGCCTTTCTACTTCACAACCTTACTTCTTAAATATCACTTCATGACCTCTATCACAAATCTGACTTACTCTCAACAAGTTATGCTTCAGAACAACCACAAACAAGACTTATTTTGACCTGATTTTTCTATCACTAATCTTAACTGAACCTCTGCCAACTATCTTAGCTCCATCATTATTTCTAAAATTTACTGAACCACCTTCATATTGCTGCAACTTCTCAAATTTTTGTTTGTCACCTATCATATAACTGGAGCATCCACTATCAAGTATCCATGGTGCAGATTTATTATGTGCTTTAAATGTCGTCCGTACAATCAAGGATTCCCTTTCTTCCTTAGGTCACTCTTTTTCTTTCCACTTAGGTTCGATTACAATTTTGGGCTCTTGTTTTGGCTTTTTTTTTTTCAGTAGCTTGTGCATGTTTTTCGAGAAATTTTCTATTTTTTATTATTCCATTTGGCTGAAATTTTCTTCCCTGAAATTGATTTGATGCAAATGTACTTCAACAATTTCTTGCAATATGCCCAAAATTATGACAGTTATAACATTCCACTACATAATCCATCAAAGGTGAAAAAGCATTTCTATTGGTAAAATTCCTTGGTCCTACATTATACTTGCAATCTGAGATCTTATGTCCATAACCATTGCATTTAAAACAGTAACCAGAAAAGAGATGATTGAACCTGGGTGGTGGTCTTTGCCATGTTGTCGTAGAAGCCATAAATATTCATCTTCTTTGATGTGTGACATTGGTGAAGCCATCATTATCAATTCTCCTTTCGTGCCTTGCATTATTGCTTTCCTTTGCATGATTTGTTTTTGCTTGATCAACTTGTTTCTTCTCTTCATTCTTTGTGGATTCTTCATTTATGGTCTTTGATCCATTTGACGATTCTCCTTCATCAAAACCCAAACCAAATTTGATGCCTGTAGTATTTTGGTTATTTATGATCTTATCCAACTTCATAGAACTTTCTTCACGTTTGTGATAACAACTAATTTTCTGATTCATCTCTTCTAGTTGCATTCTTAAACCAACAATCTCTTCTTCTAGCTTGCTGCAATAATCTATTTTCATGGTTATTTACACTTCGAGATCTTCAGAGATTTTCTTGGATTCTTCTATCTGTACTTTCAAATTTATTATGATTTCATTTCCATCCTCAAGCTTTCTTGAAATTTTCTTATTTTTTTTAATTTTTATCTTCAATTCTTCTAGAGCTGCAATTAGTTCCTCTTCCAAATTCACTTCTGCATCAATTTCTTCTTCATCACATTCCTGTTCTTTTTCTGGTTTTTCTTCTTTGAGTGCCATAAAAAGAACTTCACTTGTTTCCTTTTCAAAATCCTCATTGGAGCTATCTTCTGATGAACTGACATTCTTGGAGATGAAACTTTTCTTCTTGAAGTTGTCTTTTCTGAAATTTATTTTTTTCTTCATCACTTCTTTCATCGTGCGATCCTTCATCGCTTTTGTTCTTCTCATTAAGTGGGCATTTAGCTGTAAAATTTCCAATGCCTCCACAGTTGAAACATTTAAATGACAACTTTCCTCTGTATTTTCCTTTTCCCCTTTTTAGTTTTCGAACAAAGTTTGCTTCCATTTCATCTGATGTCTCTTCTTCCTCGGATTATTGTTTTTCTTTCATATTTTTATGGGATTTAAAAGCAGATTCTCTGTCTGTAGGTTTAGATTTTCCTATTCTCATCTCATATGCAGTCAAAGAACCATGCATCTCATCCATACTAAAAGAATTTAGATCTTTAGCTTCTTCTATAACTAAAACTTTACAATCAAATATTTGAGGAAGGGATCTTAATACCTTTTTCACGATGAGAAAATCTTTGATTTCCTTGTCGAGTCCTCTAATCGCATTAATGACTCCATTAACTCTCAGCATATATGCCTTTATATTTTCATCGTCATTCATCTTTAATACTTTGAACTGAGCTCGATGTGTTTGTAACTTGGCCTCCTTGATCTTAACATCTCCTTCATGAATGCTCTTCAGTTTTTCCCATATTTCCTTTGCCATTTTACAACCCATAATATTTACCACTTCATTTTTCACTAATCCATATATGATAGTATTCTTTGCTTTTAAGTCATTCTCAAACAGTTTCTTACCGACAACATCGATTGGAGAAGTGGTGGGTATTGTGTATCCACTATCTACTGAATCCCAAATGTCATATCCCAAAGCACAAAGATATGTCTGCATCCTGATTCTCCAAAATGCGTAATTAGTTCTGTCAAATAATGGTGCTTTGTTTGATGAGAAGCCTTCACCACCTGCCATTGTGTCACTTCTAAGATCACCCTAGTTGATTAAGCCTATTCAGGAACCTCGCTCTGATACCAATTGTTAGTCTCATAATGACACTGAGATGGGGGGTGAATTAGTGTAGCTCTTTAAAACTTAAATCTTCAACACTCAAAGCCAAAACAATGAAAACATAAAACCAAATAAAGCAAGTATAACAAGAGAACATCACACAACACAAGATGTACCGAGGTTCATCGATTTGGCTACATCTCAAAAAATGACTGTTTAGACTCCCATCCAAATCTAGCCTTTGCAAAGCACCAAATTTACAATCAATTTACTAGCACCCACTAGAAGGAGCACCAACACTTGATTTATCTGCACCAATAGAAAGGAGCACCAACCCCTGATTTATCTGCACCAATAGAAAGGAGCACAAACCCCTATACCAAACACCCACTTGATTTTGATATTGATAATAAAATGACATATATGAATGTCTTCACTAAAACCAAAACCCTCTATGGTCTGTAAGAACAAAATCTAAAACTTTTTATTTCACCCAGTATAACATCCCTCTCTCTGCGTTACTCAGAATTTGAATCTTATCTTCTCACAAAAAAAACTGATTGTTCTCTTAGCTCATTCTTCCAATTGCTAAAAACTTTCTGGATATTGTGCATCACTTTGTCTGCAAACTCCTCTCAAAATTTTAGACAAAATGGATATCATATGAGAAAGTTATGCCCAAAATACTGAAGTGATGTTTTTCACCACTCTCCAAAAATCACGAATTTTCACTCTTTATTTTTCTCCACACACACTTCTCTCTTCACAAAATAAAGTCCCCACTTTTCAATAAAATCCCTTGTCAAGTAAAAAGCACACACTTGTATTATTTTTCTCTTTTCAATTTTAAAAATATTTTCTTTAATGAAGCTTCTTAAAACAATATAACTTCATTTTTTTTAATTTTGAGGAGGCATTTCGTCAAACACATCACATGCAAAGAATTGAAACCTTACTTGTTCTCTTACTTCGGAGCCACGTGACACCTCAAACCAAAAATGAAAGATGCTCTATTTGATGCCTTGAAGGTGTAACAACACTGAAACCGAAACTCTGGCGAATCTGCAAGGTCGAAATGACCAACTAAAGGTTTTTGCACAAGTGGAACAAATTGACATAAAAGTGACCTGTATCATTCTTGCAACAATCATAACTCTCACCTCGTAACTTTATTTTCTCTAAAATTTGAAACATAGAATCTTTGTAATTTTGAATACATCCTGTTCGAATCTCGCTGCATAAATCCTTACTTTTCACCTGTACCACCTCCACGAAAACTGTTGCTAACACACTTTTTCCAAAAAGAGCATTTTTGTGACAGTCTTGCAACGCTTGTAACATTCGTCCTGTTTCTCTGTTTTGGTGGAAATTTGGAACACATGTTCTTGAAGATAACGACCACCTCCAGTTTGAATTTCACTATCAAATTCTTCTCGGTTTGCTCGCAGTGCTTCTAAAAAACTGCCATTTTTGGCCTATATAACCACTTGCCAAATCATCCGCCAAGATATCGAAAATGTCACCGATCAATCCAAACATTGTACTGAAACCTCCAACACTGTTCTAAACTATTTCCTGACATGCTGGCATGTTCCAAACTGGTCCATCCTGTCCAACTGGGTGTGTTGACAACAATGACAATATTGTCGTTGCACCTTGCTCAACAGACCCATACTCCACTTTACAACCATTAGCCAAAAATCTAGGTCTTTTCGGTATATCCCTAACTAAACTAGTGGAAATAAAGCTATCAGTAGATCCATTGTCTATCAAAATACATACATTCTTATCATAAATATTACCATTTATTTGAAAAAGAGTAACTTGTCCATCAAGCAGCAAAGATCATGTGGGTTATTTATTCTGGAGCTTTCTGGTGAAGGTCAGCTCTATGGGGACACTTGTTGGTAAAGTGGGGACCTTTGCATACATAACATCCATTTCTACAACTTCTTGAAGAGACCCAATTGGTATTCCAACAATAGGAATTTGGCCTTTAGTTTGGTGACCATTTTATCACATGACTTGATCCTTTTATTTCCTTTTTCTTTTAGTTTATACATGGTCCCACCATAAGGATGCATGCCCTTTCAATTTTGTGGAGGTAAATTTCACCCTTTTGGGGTCTTCAATCGACTCAAATTCAAAATACTTCTTCATTTCGACAATCCGATCTATGAGCTCCTTTAGATTTAAGCTTCCATTATATGATAAAGTTTCTATATTTAACTTTTTACTTAGATTATAAATTGCCTAGATCAATAATTCATCCATTTCCCTCTTGCTCTTCATATTGAGTTTCTATGTAATCAAACTCCTCTTCTTCATTGTCACTAATTTCTTCAAGATGAATGCATCTTCTTTGAGTGGTTTTGATTGCTTCAAGTCAACGGTAATTCCCCTTAATATTTTAGCAATATCTACAGTTTGGGGTCATCATGGTTGTCATATTCCCCATTATACCATCATTTCTTTGACACGTATCAATCCTCAAATATCTTTCAACTTTGATACCAAAAATTATGTTTTACCGCACACCCACTTTGTACGATTCATATGCAATTTTCAATTGTACAACTCTTCCACAACTATACGATCCCTTTGAAACCATAAAACCATTATGCAACTGTGCAACCATACAAACCTTTCACAATCATAAGGGGTAATATTATTCTTTCCTTCTGAAAAAGGTTTCTTTGGGGTAATAGTATTATTTCCTTGGTAAAAGGGTTTCTTCAAGGGTAAGAGTATTCTATCCTTGGAAACATGATTGCTTCAGGTTTATTCTATGCCTCCAAATCTTCAATATGCCTCTTACGACTGACCTACACACATGGAAGAACAACGAGACATACAAGATTCGCTACAGAATGGCTAAATTTCACTCACAAAAATAACATGGGGTTTTGAAATAATAATCTTTATTTTTAGTTTTGAAAGAATAATCCCTTTGCTCTCCTCTCTTCTCTCTACCCTCCTATCTATGATATTTATTTCACTTCTTATTTATAAACATAAAAACAATGGCTTTCTAGTTAAGCATCATGGCTAAATTATCAGTGCCAACTAAACAATCTTATCGATTTTTTCTCTAACTATACATTTAAGTGTTTTTTTTCCATATTTTTGTATGAACAACCATCGCTCTCTTATCCATTTTCCATGTGGATGCTTCTGTATCATAACGCAAACCAAGGGATTATATTACAATTTTTTTTATTGCATAGGAAATCTCTATAATCCCTAGCCCATTGGGTGAAGATGGAATTTTGACCAGAGAATCGAACTTGAGCAAGACAAACACTACATAATTACATTACAATATTTATAGTGATGCATTATAAAAATAATAAATGACTACCATTCCAGAGTAGGAAAGTGATTTGAAGACTTGTTTTATTCTATGCCTATAGAAATTTGTGGTGTCCATAAAGCTTGGAATTTGATGGTCTATAGACCGTACTTGGCATTTGAAACCATAAATTATGGTTTTAATTTTATATCGACTATAGATTTCTACTTATTTTTTAATTTTATATAGTTTAAAATTTTGAGAGTTGTTGACGAACTATTGTGGTCCCTAGTCAGGTTGACAGACTACCAATGTCGGTGTAGCCGTATTATGTTACGGCCCACACATGTAGTCCTTTCAAATTTTAAGACTTCCTTGATGGTATGGTGCTAGCATGCTAGTATGATGGTAGTGGCACCCATTCTCACTTCATAGATTGGTCCATGACCAAACCCCTCGAGTCTCGACTTTGGACTCCGGAGGTTGGGCCTTCAAAAAGTTGCTACGTTCTTGGAAGTTCCTTACTCAAAGTCAAACTCTACCTCATCTCTCGCCTCTCGCCTCTCGAGTCTCTTTCAAGCATCATAGAAGACACAAGGTAACACGCAGACATCCGTCATGTACCTAGACTTCAAATCTCTTCCACCTCTAAGGCTCCAAAGCTCCAAGTTATCATAGATGCACATGTTTTTACTTGCAATTGGTGCCCTTTTGTTTTGCTCTTGAGTTTGTCAATAGTTAGTTGATGCCCTATGTATAATTATAATATAGAACAATTGCATGCTCATTTCTAAGAATTTTCAGCTATTCTTGGACTTGTTTCTTTGATTCTTCCAAGTATGAAATTTGTGCTTCAAGTTCATGTAGAAGATTCTTTTATTCATATTCTAATTGCTCTATTTTATTTTCTATGGAAATGCATGCCCTTTTGTAGTCATCTGCTTCTATAAAAAGTTCATATAACTTTTTTTCTTGTTTAGGAGTGGAATCACTATTAGTTTTAGATTTTCCAAGTTCCTCTAATACTTCAACTATGGCCAAAAGAGTTTTTCCCTTTTCCACATATTATTTATGTGAATCAAGTTGAGTATCATGCTCTTCCAAACTAAACATTTTGTTGTAGATAACCCCTTCACCACTCTCTGCATATGGGCTTCTCTTAGTTCCTAGTTGACATTGGTTTTCTGTTACTGTTACTCCATTCCCCAATTGTCTATTTTATTCCTTTTTTTAAAATGTATTCATATATTTTTGCAATACCAAATTTTCCTCCAAATTTTGAATTCTCATTTCTAGTTGGTGATTTGACATAAAAATAACATGTACCTGCTACTTAGCTTCAAAATTTTGTAATTTTAAACCTAACCTGTCAAACCCATTTGCTTGGTTGGTATCACCTATGTCAAGCCATCCATTGCCCATGTATTTATGTCAAGTAGACCTCCACTTCAAAAGTAGAGAATCAATTATATTAACAATTAGAAACAAGTGTTATGTAGGATGTCTGAAGATCTCTCTTGTAACTTTTTTGATAGTAGCATGTATCTTTTTCTTTATATTTTCAATAGTTGCTATTAGAACTTGTTGTTGTAGTCCATCCATACATTTCCTTTGTAGTAGCTTATATTTTTCTCTTTGAAGACATTTTTATTTGTCTATATTAAAAATGCATGTTATTTAACTAAGATGATGTTTCCATTCTCGCAAGTACAATAGATCGTGAAAGAGGATTTTCTAAACAGAATATTATCAGAGATATCAGGAAATCAAAATTGGGGTTGGATATATTAGATGCACTCATTAGAATATCTTTGAATGGACCCACAATGACTAATATAGATTAGAATGAAGTTTATGATATTTGGAGAGATGTAAAGCCAAGACAAGTTCTTGAGCTTTAGAATGAACACTTGTGTTTTTTGAAAGGGTTTAAACTTTAAATGATTAAAAGTAGTTTATTATGCAATGATACCAAAATTTTGTAACATTGTATCTTTTGAAAAAGATATTATTTTTTATTATATACACTAAATTCATGGTCTTGTGTTGTGAGTGGTAATTTTTTTATTGAACCATCTATGATGCTTAACTTCAATTGTTCTTTATGATTGTAAAATGCTAGTCATTGTTCAGCTGTTCTTAAATTCAATTGTTCTTTATATTATTACATGTACTAATCCTAAACAATTTTTAGTTTTGCAAATATACCCTTTGCAATTCCAGTCTTTCTAGCATGCAAAAGATGGTTAGAGTCTAATAATTTGATTTAAATAATTTTTATATTCCCAAAACTTCATTTTTAGTTTTGCAAATACACCCTTTGCAATTCCAGTCTTTCTAGCATGCAAGAGATGGTTAGAGTCTAATAATTTGATTTAAATAATTTTATATTCCTAAAACTTCATAACAATGTGGAAAACCTAAGCTTAAGTTTTTAAAATTAATTACATGTTTTAAAGATTTAGTATTGCTCTATAAACTAATTAATGTTGAAATTCCAGTCCTAGTGCCCACCATTTATAGCAGTGGATTATGAGGTCATGATGGCTCAATTTTCCCTACCCTTTTACGACAGGAATATGGATTTGCATGTTGTAGGGCTCAGTGGACGCTCAAGGCATCACTTTGGACGATAGCCGGATTGTCATCCATCGCTTTACTAAAGACTACGACGGATGAGGATCGATCGAATCGCATACAAGAATATCTATTTACTCCAACCTGTCAGACTCTGACCGTTCCGACTCAGCATCCCTCTCGGTCCTTTTCACAGCTGTATTTTACACCCATTTTGCAGGAGAAACATTGTCGCGTATTTCTATCCGCATAAACCCGCACGCTAAAAGGCTGCAACGA
Source organism: Wollemia nobilis (assembly GCA_028583015.1). Classification (NCBI taxonomy): domain Eukaryota; kingdom Viridiplantae; phylum Streptophyta; class Pinopsida; order Araucariales; family Araucariaceae; genus Wollemia; species Wollemia nobilis. The sequence goes on from JAQPPZ010001344.1 coordinate 1,883,073, forward strand.
CCTGTGGGCCATAGCGTTTTGCAGCCTTCCGCTGAGGGGGAGCACAGTTCTACCAGTCTAATAGAGGGAGCTGTCAAAGGAGAATCTCGATCTGTGCTTGATCTCCGGGCCCACCTAATCTGCTTTTCCTCACGACTCTTTATGTAATGGGTAATGATGCAGTAGTTCAATTTTGAACACATCGATTGCCAATGATGGTTCTTGTTTCCTTGTTTTCTGTCTAATCATTTTAATGTTAAAAAATATGTCTCTTTACTACGTATTAGACATTATTTTTTTTTTTATATTTTGATTCTGACATTCAAAAGGCCCGAGGAGGAGATCTGTAGACAACAAAGAGCACGATATAATCAAAATGGTATCGTTCTTTTATTTTACACATTATTACATTCCCTAATTAGTGGGGTCAAAATTTTATGGAAAAATGGTTTAAATTGTGAAAAAATATTCGTTAAACACCTCAAACATGGCAAAAGCGAGTGGGCCGGTAGGCATTGGGCAAGGACAAGTAGGATGACATAGGCTATGAAGTGGAAGTTCAAAGCATTCAAGGTAAAATAGATGTACAAGATGGACACTCAAAAACATAAAAGGGAAGGAAAGTTATTTAAAATTTAACTAGCTATTGGCTTAATCAATTTAAATGCATCTAGATATTAATTGAATTATAATTTAGATGGTCAAGAAAAGTGATTTATTACCCCTGTTTTTATGAAGGTTTTTTCAAGGGTTAAACACTTAACAATATTTGGTCTTTGTCTTTGGTATTATGTTAGCTTGTAACAAAAATTGTTTGTTATGTTAGTTGGTGTTATAGATTTAAAGGTTCAATACTATAACTTTTTACTTGATTACACTAGTATTTAGACCATTTTCTTTATTTTTATGAATAATAGAATCATTACTAACTCAAAGATTTTAGATTATTACTTTGTTAGTTATCATTGCACACTATAAATTCGATAAATCCACTTAAGAGCATTTGTTACTACTTTTATACTAGTTGTTCCCACTTCAAAATCAAAGCAGGTGGACTTCTACAAGATCATGAACTAAGAAATACTCACATCAAATAAATTCTATTCATCGAACTCCTTTAAAAGGTGTTACATCATTTCTCATTTTCTTAAAATTTTCCTTTAACTTTGCTTTGAACAAAAAACATGTGGGATCTCTAACTATGTTCTAAAGCTTCTTAGAGGAAATGAACTACAAATTGTTTCAACTTTTTAATCCTTCCCAAAAATTTCAAAAGGCGCACCAAAGAAATAGTACTTGCACACATTTTTTTTTAATCGATTATATGGGATTGAAATGCGTCCCACCTATATTATATCATGACCATATGGTGACATTACAAGTTTGGAAACTATGCATGTGTCTCTTGGCAGGATTCGAACCTTGATCTCCTCCATGAAAGTTTAGAAATCTAACTAGTTGAGCTAATGCAATTAGTACTTGCACATAAATTGAACTCAAGTACTATTCTAAATAAATCTAATGGATTATTTTTGAATGAAATGCTCTATATTGAATTGAATAAAACCTCTCAAATATCAATTGTTTGCTTCCAAATATTTCATATATTCTTCTCTTATCTTATAAAGTGCAACAAATAACATAAAATATGGATTTTGATATATTATTGTTCAAGAAACATCCTACATATATATTTTTTTGAATTTAATCTATCCAACATATCTATTGAATTGAATTTGAGCAAAATAGTGGTTATTTAAAAATCATTGTCAAGTTCAATTGAATCCAACATACACATAATACCACAAGCATTTCTTTTGACTAAATATAGGAATTATTACAAGATAAACATTGATATTTGAAACCATTCAAGTGCACATATGGTTCTCTAATTATTTGCAATTGTGTTATAATATGTTTTTTGGTCAGTTGTTTAAAAAATAAATAAACCTTTCGATACAAATTATAAGAAAAAATTATAAAATAGATTCATTAGCATAGATTGCACATGAGATATGTCCATTTAAAACATTTAGCATTTTCAAAGATGTTGGAGAACACAATCAAAGAATGGCCAAATTCATTGAAAGAACATAGTATTTTTATGAGTATAGATGACTATATGTTGTGATAATAGAATTTTTGTTAGTTTAGTTTGTGCTTGTCTTATTTAGTTCTCCTTATTATGCCAATAATTCTCATTGAAATTAGAATCATTAATATTATCTTATAGAATTCTTCTACTCTTAGAATTATCAAAGAAGGTATTGGACGTGTAGAGCTTATCATAGTCATATCTCATTCCATATTCATTGTGTATGATTGTATTTTCCATCACATATTGATTTGTGGTCTAGACATATGTTCCCAATGTGTAGTACTCATATTTATAATCATCAAGGCTCACCTCCAACACATGCCTAAGATCAAAACCCTCTATAGAAGCATCTAGGTCATGATTTCTACTTAGAGGAATTGGATAAAAGACATGATGCTTCCACATTTCTAATCATTCTCATTAAGTTTAAAAGATGTATGATCTTCTAAGGTACTTTCACCCATTCTCTCAAAAATATGTCAAAAGAATTCTTAGGAATGATCATATTTTGGACTTATTTGGAGACTTCTCTCTTGGCAAAAATGTAGACTAACATCCCTTTATATTATACCATTAGCTAGGAAAAATCATAGATTCCAAATATTCTCAATGAATGAGATCCTTAGAAACTACATGCTCCCTTATAATGTTGCCCCACATTACTTATTGCAGATTATACTAGTAGAATATGTGGTATAATCTTTTGTAAAACATGGGGCCTATAATAACATATGAAGAGACAAAAATGCAACACCAAATAACAAGATATAAATTGAACTCAAAAGACAATTTTACACAATGAATGATTTTATATTAAACAGAAGGAGCCTCAAAACTCCATTGTTACAATAAGAATCTTTGAATCCTTTAATACAAATTTTACAATAGCTAGGGTTCTCTAAAACCCTAGCAAAAAATGTCGGTGGTGTCTTCAGAATGTGTTCTTGCTCCCAACATAAGTGAGTGGGCTTCTAATTATCCGATGTTGGGCCACTCTAGCTTAAGCAGTTGTCCAATGCTAGTGTAATGCTACCAGATCTGCACACAAGAAAATAGCAAATGAGTCAGTAATAACAATGAGGGCTCCATAGTGTGAGACCCTCAAAAATCAAGACTAAACCCTAGCTATGCAATAACAAAATGTGAACAAATGCTAACAACACAATAAAATATAACAACAATGACTTTGATTTACCTTGCTTATTTATCATTCTTTAATCTAATGTAATCTATTGTAGTGTATTGGTACGACGATGCCCTAGCACCACCCAAAGGTTAGCAGGGTTGCAGAAATCTGGTGTAAAATACTAATGAGTGCTTGATGGCTACAGGAAACACTCGTAGGCACTCAAGAATAATAGAGGATACCTAGAGGTGCTTTGCGGTGAAGGAGAAGCACCCGAGGGCACTCAAAAATGATAAGGAGTGCACAAAGGCGTTTGATGGTTGAGGGAAAAGTTTACAAAAGTAGATCTAGCTAAGTGAGTATGAGCGACAACGGATGCGGGGGCTATGGCAAGCGAGGATGGAAGGTGAGAGCACTTGGATACTCTAGGGAACTCAGGGGTAAACTTCAACTTAGGATTATAGGGCATGAATTGCTCAAAAAACTCAAGGTTTGAGCCATCAAAATAGCTCCTATTAATAATCCAAGCTAGGGCATGCTAGGGTTTCAACAACACTAATTGTGTGGCTAAGATAAAAGCATATCGAAGGGTGGATATTAAATCTGGGGTGTGGCATGGATTGATATGGATGAATGGATAGGATTAAGTGAAATTGGATGGTTGGGATTAATTCACTTATACAAATATATATTTATTAACTATATATAAAATATAATATATGAAATTTTAATATTTAAATATATATAAAATAAATATATATAAATATATATGAATAATGAGTGGAAATTATGGGAAGACCTGAATGGATGATAAGTGGCTAGGTTTTGGTGTCTACAGATGCCCCTTTTTGTACTACATTGTGTAAAACATAATGTAGTGCAAAAACACGAGACACCTATTTTGGCTAGGTGCAGAAGCAACTTTCTCTTAGGATGTGAAATGTGAGCTCAAAGAAAAAAGAATGAAAGAATTTAGATTTTTTTTTAGCTTACCCCCTCAATTGATGAGTGAGTTTTAGATGAATCTCACAAGCCAATTGAAAAATCCGTGCAAATGAATGGTGGATGATATGAATGATGTAAATGTGATATGGTTTTTGCCCCAATGGTATGAAGGGGATTGGAGAAAATGTGAAATGATGCACCTATTTTTGCCTCAAGAGATGAAGCATTTTGTGAAAAATGTGTCTATTTTTACCCCAACAGATGAAGAGTTTGTGAAAACATCAAACAATATTTAATTAATCAACCTAGACTATATAGTACAACTTAGGCTATAGTTAGCACGTAGGAATAGCTAACCACTAACCAAATAGTGCTAACAAATAAATAAGAAATATTCTCTTAACAAAGTGGTTAAGCAGTTGTCCAATGCTAGTGTAATGCTATTAAATCTGCACACAAGAAAATAGCAAATGAGTCAATAATAACAATGAGGGCTCCACAATGTGAGACCCTAAAAAATCAAGACTAAACCCTAGCTATGCAATAACAAAATGTGAACAAATGCTAACAACATAATAAAATATAACAAAAATAATTTTGATTTACCTTGCTTATCTGTCATTATTTGATCTAATGTAATCTATTGTAGTGGATTGGTGCGACGATGCCCTAACATCACACGAAGGTTAGGACGGTTGTAGAACTCTGGTATAAAATGCTAACGAGTGCTCGATGGCTGCAAGAAACACTCGTAGGTACTCAATAATAATGGAGGATACCTAGAGGTGCTTTGCGGTGAAGGAGAAGCACCTGATAGCACTAAAAAATGATAAGGAGTGTACAAAGACATTCGATGGTTGAGGGAAAAGTTTACAAAATTAGATCTAGCTAAGCGAGTATGAGCGACGACAGATGCGGGGGCTATGGCAAGCAATGATGGAAGGTGAGAGCACTTGATACTCTAGGGAACTCAAGGGTAAACTTCAACTTAGGATTATAGGGCATGAATTGCTAAAAAAACTCAAGGTTTGAGCCATCAAAATAGCTCCTATGAATAATCCAACCTAGGGCATTCTAGGGTTTCAACGACACTACTTGTGTGGCTGAGATAAAAGCATATCAGAGTGTGGATATTAAATCTGGGGTGTGGCATAGATTGATATGGATGAATGGATAGGATTAAGTGAAATTGAATGGTTGGGATTAATTCACTTATAAAAATATATATTTATTAACTATATATAAAATATAATATATGAAATTTTAATATTTAAATATATAAAAACTATATATAATTATATATGAATAATGGATGGAAATTATGGGAAGACCTGAATGGATGATAAGTGGCTAGGTTTTGGTGTCTACAAATGCCCCTTTTTGTACTACATTGTGTAAAACATAATGTAGTGCAAAAACATGAGACACCTATTTTGGCTAGGTGCAGAAGCAAATTTCTCTTAGGATGTGAAATGTGAGCTCGAAGAAAAAAGAATGAAAGAATTTAGATTTTTTTGTAGCTTACCCCCTCAATTGACGAGTGAGTTTGTAGATGAATCTCACAAGCCAATTGAAAAATCTGTGCAAATGAATGGTGGATGATATGAATGATGTAAATGTGATATGGTTTTTGCCCCAACGGTATGAAGGGGATTGGAGAAAATGTGAAATGATGCATCTATTTTGCCTCAAGAGATGAAGCATTTTGTGAAAAATGTGTCTATTTTTACCCCAACAAATGAAGGGTTTTATAGAAAATGTGATGAAAAATGTGTTTGTTTTTGCCCCAACAGAAGAGTTTTGTCAAAAAAATGTGATGAAAAATGTGTCTGTTTTTGCCCCAACAGACGGTTTTTTCAAGTAAATATGTCATGATCATGTAAGATGTATCTCATTGTGGGAAAGTCAAAATTAAATGTGGTTACCCCAAATTTGTGGTGACTCGATGCTGTTGAAGAATGTACCTCCGGTGTCATTGATATGCAAGGATGAATATGCAAAAATAAAAGTAGTCAACTTTGGAGGGTCAACTAGTGATTTCCAGATAATTCCTATGATCGAAACCAATCACCCTAGCTAAGGCCATTCACCATGATGATTTTCAAGGAGATGTGAAATGATAAAATCAGATTTTTTCCATGTTTTAAGCCCCACAAACTAGGCCAAAAATGACATATTTTGTGCAAATTGGCCTTGGCAAGGTTTCACGCAATATGTGAAGTACCAAATGTGATTGTGATTTCCAAAAAGGAGATATGGAATGATGAAAATGACCAAGTGTCCTCATGGTAAGTTATTCATCCTATCGAATTACATGGATGTAAATCACTACAATCACTAAGTATATAGAATAACCCACTAGGTATAAGGTTCACTTAAATGGTGTTCGACCTTGGTAAATATACAAATTTTGATATGGATGATGTGAAAATGGTGTATTAATAATGAGAATGATGATTACAATCATTTTGTGAAGATTTGGATCATTTTGGAGTGCTTTTGTAACTTGTTAAGCAAATTTGCAATTTATGGTTGCAAACAAAATTTATGCATCCAAATCAATTGGAATCTTCACAAAACCTGTTAATATGATGAAACAGATGTGTGGATGCAATATGGAATGATTTTGTGGGGATAAGCCACTATTTTGTAAAAAATTATCTTTTATGAAAATTGATGCCAAATGTTGGTTGGTGCTTTGAGCATGCGGAAATGTTCGTTGGTGTTTGGGCATTTTGCAAATGCCTTGGTGCACTTTAGTGAACTAGGAAATACCCATGGGCATCTAAAGGTGCCTAAAGTAGTTATAAATAGTTGGTAGGATGAGAAATGAAGCTCATTTATGTGCTTGTGAGTTTGAGAAGTTGTGTTTGGGAGAGGTGAGGTGGAGTGAGGTGAATTGAATTGGGTATGGAAGCTATGGCAACGAAGGGAGCAGATGTAGGTGTCAAAACTAAAGCTAGAGTGTGGGCTGCTGAGGTAATTATCTGTTCTATGTATTGTGCAAAAATTTTGTGTTTTTATGATTTTTTTGAACATGTGTAAATGATAATTATTTTGTATTGTGCCACAACTTAGGATTTTGGAAGCTCATCATCAGTTATCGCCTTACATTCCTAGGATGAGGAAGGCAATATCAAAGGAGGAGTAGGAGTTGCTGGAGGCTATGGGGCTGATGGAGGTAGCCCTAGTCGATGTGGTGAGGGAAGATAAGGGGTACCTATCTACATTGGTAGAGAGGTGGGATCTGGATAGGGGGACGTTTCAAATCCCCATAGGAGAGGTGACCCTAACCTTGGAGGATGTATATCGCATCCTTAAGGTGATAATGGAGGGGGAGCACATCGAGGTTGGATGCGATAAAGGTGGATAGATGAAGAAGATGTTTGGTTATGGCTGGTAGGGTGTGAGGGTGGAGAGTGAAGGTATTTCCTACTTGTCCATATATGTGGACAAGGATTTGGATGCCCTCCATGCTTTGGTCATGTTCATGTTGGCCAATATCATGGCTTTTAATAGCACTGGGTGCAGGTTTCCTTGGAACCTGATAGGGTTAGTGAAAAACATACTCACTAGGTAGTAGGTGTATGCATGGACTCTTTCCTTATAGGTGTAGGTGTACTAAGATATTTATGAGGTGAGGAGGTGGGGGAGGAAGGGGTTAGGATGTAACTTATTGTTGTAGTGTTGGGATGAGAGCACTTCAATGTGGGCTCAATGGAGGGCTTACCAATGGTAGGCTTGGGTAGGGAGGAGCCCTACGCTAGGATATGGGTGGTGGTCAAGGAAGTACAGTCGAGTTGGCCTATGCAGATGAGCTAGTGGTACCGAGATTTATGGGTTGGACTAACCTTTGCCCAAATGGTATGGAGGCTATGGTGGGGTAGCAGGTGGACCAAATATAGAGAGCATTTGTGATGAGTATGGTAGGCTAGGTGGGTGGTTGGGAGAAATCAAAGTGAGACTGGGTATTTAAAGTTCTCACGAGTACTCCAATAGTTTAGCCTAAGGCAGGGGGTCCCGAATGAGTCGATGAACTATATGAGGCATTGAAAGGAGATAGTGCTACCATGTGCGAAGCCATGGAGGGAGTTGTATGAAGATGATGAGGAGATGGACCTCCTAGATGTGGATGATGTGGGGACTACCATAGAGTATGAGGTATGGTTTGTTGTACAACCACCATGGGCATCAGATCTAGTAGAAGTTGATGGAGCAACAGGTAGCAAAGTAGGATGCAAGGATCATGAGGCTCCAGGAAGAGCTACTAGAGAGGGAGAATCGTTATAATATCAACATAGTACACCTTTAGTCTTGACATAGGTATATCAAGGCATTAGAGGATAGGTTTATGGAGCATCATATTCCACTTCTTGATCCTCCAACCTCATTTATATCCGAGGCTACTAGGCATAGCGAGTCTAGGCATAGCTCTAGGTCTAGGGATCCTTCTAGGTCATAGGGGTCCTCTTGGAGGGCTTAGCTAGTGCTTAGATGCACTTTTGTATATGAGCCTTGGTGCTCTCTTGTATGTGGCATTTTTGGCACTCATTGTACATGCAATATTTATACATATATATATATATATATATATATATATATACATGGCTTTTACGTTTTATTTTATATTTTTGTGTGAATGCTTTTGTGTAATGCATGTGTATATGGATGATGAATGTATATGATATGTTATGGATGATTAATGCAAGCTGGAATGTAGATGCTCTAATGATTATTCATAGTTAAGATATTTCTTGGCTATGTTTTACCATTGTTGTTTAATTAGGGGTACCAAACTTGGTGGTATGTGGGCTAAATGACTCATGAACTGACACAGAGGTTGACATGGAAGAAGATATAGATGTTGATATGGAAGAAGATATGGATGTTGATATGGAAGACTGCTTATTTTACAGAGACTCAGACATATGAGTGGTATCAAACAAACTCACTAAAACTACCTAATTCTTCTAGGACCAAATGTGTGTGCAGTGAATTCATTTACTGAATCAAGAGTATGATAATGACTCGAGGTAATCAAGAACCAATGTGTGTGCAAGTGAGTTCATTAACTCATATGGAGTAAATTCGGTAAAATTGTTATGGATGAATCCAAGAAGCTAGCTTGTCCTTATGTATGATCATATGTCTCTTTAAAAGAGATGTGTCACCACATATGAGTGTACTCTATTACTAGTCAAGCATTTATAGCTTCGATGGAGGCTAAATCCATAGTCCACGATTTGTGTTTTTGATCTCTTAAGTTTTGGGGATGACTACCTAACCATCTGACTGGAAATATAGTATGATATTTACAACCCAATGATTAGTGGTGTGTGATGTAAAATATTTAGAGCTTTGGGAAGTTGGATTCTCAACCTAGGTTTGATGAGAATTGTACCCTATCCTTACTACTCTATATTTTGGATTTGGAAGCAACTATGATAGTGGTAAAAACCACTATTCTTGTGGACTATGTTGCATTATGAGACTAGCAAGGATGATCCTTTTGACTTTGGGGTTTATACCAAGTATGATGTTATCCCTCTTTGACACAAGATTTTTTTAAGATAGGGAATTGTGTTTAGTTCAAGAATATTTTGGAGTCAATTCTCAAAACTCAAGATTTTCTTAGTGTATATGTGTGATGGTCCTAAAAGGAACTTGACATGTATTTTGGAGGTTTCTTAAAATACTAGGAGTGGTTGAGTGACTAAAAACACCTAGGTATTATGGACATGTGTTTTGCAAATGGATGATGATGTGAAGGTGCCCCTAATTAAGGCAACATGATTTGTTGGACCAATTAAGAATCTGAACTTAATAAATGGTCCTAATGTGAAATGTGAAATGTGGTTGTGAATGCAATGTATGAAATGCAATTTGAAATGTGTGCTAATATAGTGTGTTGGCATGAAATGTATGCAAATGAAGTGCAATGTTTTTGGAATGAAATGTATGCAACTGAAATCCCATGTTTTTGGAAAGAAATGTATGTAGATGAAATGCCATATTTTTGTGTATTAGCCATGTATATATACATATATGTATGTCATTATGTATAGAATACCCTCAAGTGTATAAAATTAACTGGTTCGGGTTCTTCCTCTCCCTCTATACTGGCAAGCCTATAAGTACCATTACCCACTTTTTGAGTAATAATTTATGGCCCTAACCAATTAGCTATAAATTTATCACAAAGATACAGTAATGCATTGGTGTTCTACTGATTTTATTTAAGGATAATATCTCCAACTTAGAATTTGCGCAGATGAACTTTGGCATTTTAAGCATGCTTTAGGTGGTATTGATAAACTCATAAATTATTTAAAGTATTGACTCACCTCTCATCAAGAAGTGTGAGTTGGTCAAGACATGCTTGTCTGGCAGTATTGTCATCTATGAATTCCTGCAAAAAAATTTCCAAGGAGAGGATCTCAAGCTCAAGAGGCATGATTACTTCGGCTTCATATACCAGTGAAAATTGTGTTGCACCTGTAGGCGTACGTATGCTTGTTCGATAAGCCCATAATACCAAGGGAATTTGTGTATGCCATTCTCTATAATTTTATTTAACAAGTTTTTTGAGAATAGAAATTAAGGTCTTGTTAGAAGCTTCAGCTTGTCCATTTGCTTATGGGTAATAAGGAGTCAAGAAACTATGTTGAATGTTATATTTCTCGCAAATTGCTTGAACATCCTTGTTCTTGAAATAATTACCATTGTTAGAGATGATTTTCAAGGGAATACCAAAATGACAAATGATGTAATGGAGTATAAACTCCACAATTATAGGTCTTATCGTACTGGTTAGAGGAATTAACTCAAATCACTTTGTGAAGTATTTAGTGGCTGTGATGATGAATGTATGTTGTCTCGAGGAAGGAGGTGAAATTTTTCCAATTATATCTAGACCCCATTATTAGAAGGGCCAAAGGCTTTGAATAGGTTGTAAAGCTTGTGATGGTACATGAGTTAAATTAGCATGTTCTTGACATTTTTTACAATGTTTAACATAATTGCAACAATCACATTCCATTGTGGGCCAATAATAACCCATGCATAAGATACTCTTTGCAATGGCCATTCCACTAAAATGACCACTATAAGTACCATCATGAGCTTTTGATATGGCTCCTTGTGCCTCACTAGACTCAAGATAATGAAGGAGGACTCCATCATAACCACGTTTATACAACACATCCCCCAAGAGAACAAAATGATCTACCTTTTTCTTGAATGTGCATTTGGTAGTTTGAGACATGTCAGATGGGAGTGTTCCAAACTTGAGAAAGGCTACTATTTGGATTGACCAAGGCTCATATGGATCTGATTGGATAAAGCAAACATCCTTTTCATCTTTATATTCAACACAAACAATTGCAGATTTAGAGACTATCAAGATTATGAGGGGTTGTATCTCCCCAAAGGAATATTTTGGAATAAATGATCCAAGGGAGGCCATCACATCTACAAATCTATTTGTTGAACGTGGTAAACTATTGATTTTATACCAATTAAACTTAGAGAGCAATTTCATTGCTACTTTGTGGTAAATTTTAATGGTAGGTTATTTGCATTGGTATTCTCCATTGATTTGCTTAATGACAAGTTGAGAATAACCAAATATCCTAATATGGTTAATGCTCATAGCTATAGTTGATTGAAGACCTAAGATTAAGGCTTCATACTCTACAATGTTGTTTGTGTATTGGAAGTCAAGTTTGAATGATAAGGGGATTGGTACCCCCTGAGGTGTATGAAACATGACTCCAGTACCTTGACCTTTCACAAAATTAGAGCCATCAAATAATAGAGTGATATTGACATCTTCCTCTAGAATGACATCTTCTTATTTTTTAGTGACAGTAAATACAAAATCATCTGGGAGCTCAATAATCAAAGGATGATCACTAAGTGTGGAGCTTCTGCAAGTTGATCGGATATTACTTGACCTTTAATGGATTTTTGGCTAATGAATTCCAAGTCAAATTTAGTAAGGAACATTATCCATTTAGCGGTGTGGGTGTTATTGTAAGTGCAGGACATCATATAACGTAGAGGATTTTCTCTAACTATGACATATGTTGTGTGACTAAGCATTTAATGTCAAAGTTTCTTAGTGGTGAAAACCACTGCTAATCACAATTTTTCTACATAAGCGTATCTGGTTTCATATCTTACCAATGTTCGACTAATGTAGTAGACAACTTGCTCTCGATTTTCTTCATTCTTTTGTGCAAGCATTATCCCTAATGTAAAGTCTGTTACTAAATTATAAATTAGAATGGGACCCCAGACAAGGAGGAACTAAGACTGGTGGAGAAGCTAGGTATCGCTTAATATCATCAAAGGCTTTTGGAGATTGTATTTTTTTGAACTAAGGTTCACATCAATGGTATCTTCAATGGACATATGGGAACCTTCCTCAAGTTGATGGGGCATAGGGATTAGATGAATATCGTCTAAAATTTCATCAAAATATTCTATTTTATCCTCATATATATCTGCCTAGAAAACCATAAGGTTTGAAGGTGAAGGTGAAGGTGAAGGCAGAGGGGATGGAGGCATGTAGTTGGTGGAATCCCTTAACAATTTCTTGTACAAGACAAACTCAAAAAAGGATGGAGGCGAGGAAATTTGGTCTATGTCAATGAGACTCATGTTAATTGGAATTGGTTTAACTGAATTATATGGATTACGGAGTGGGGTGAATAAATCAATAGGATTCATGTTGACTTATGGGAAAAGTGGATAAGATTGGATGGAATGGATGGAACCTAAGAATCGGTGCTAGGATATTGATTAACCTAGATAGCAGCAAGCAATACAAATAAATGTATTTATCAAATGATGTATACATGCAAAAAGAAAACATGTTTTTTTTTAACTTTTTGATTTTTTTGGTAGTGGTGAAAACCACTATTTTTATGTTATGTACATATGTTACAAGTTTATCTTATGAAATGGATTAATGAGATGGAGGTGGTGGTTCACCTGTATGGTCAGCTTGCTATTGCAAAAGAAGCAAGTGAAATATATTCTCATGGATGGGGAACATTTTGAGATAAAACTCATCTTGTTCGGTATAGGTAATATTGGGCTCTGATTCTTCTTCATATTCATCCAAAATTATCAACATAAGTTCAAATTCTTTATGGATTTCATCATCAAAATTGTTGGGATGGAGGGCTTCTTATCCAAAATTTATATTAAGCCTTTGGAAGGCTTGTTCAAGAGAAGAGGTGGTGGAAAGTGAATGATAACCCATACTTGAATGATCATGCACTTCTTGATATAGAATATCAATAGGCTAAAGCACTCCATGTTCATGCAATCCTAGACAATGACCTTGCCAATTGACTATGTCAAAATAGCGAGATGAATATCCTGTATGTTTAGAATATTGGCAAGTGTTGGTTCCTTGGGTTCCTCTAGGGGAGCTAGATTTGATGAAGAATCAATTCCCCCATATACAAAATTTATGCTATTTGGAGTTGAACCCATGTTATATATAGCTCCTATAGATAAATGTGGGCCACGTGGGTGACTCTAATCCTTAGCATTAGGAATGGTAAGCGGTGTGACGGTGATGTCTTGGACCATATATTCACCAATACTAGGATTAGTGATATGGACCTCAACTTGGGATGACATGGAAGGATCATGATTGGATGATGACTTGGGACCTGGTGATGGTGAAGATGTCTCACAATCTATTAACTTGACTTGTGAAACATTAGGTGAAGGGGATTGATTAGATTGAGCAGGTTGTTTAATGAATGATGATGATAAATTGGATGGCAAGGGTGTTGATGATGTGGATTGACTTTGACCACATGTGCATGTAGTCAATGATGAAGATGACGGGGGTATGGGATCTTGATGGGTATTTGTGATAGGAAGCGCCTCAGGAATGGAAAATTTTGATGAGGAAATTGGTGGAGTGGTAGATAGATTGGTTGATGGTGATGGAAAATGTGAGTGGAAGGAAGCATGGATTCATAAGGATTTGAAATAAAATTGCAATACTTGAATGGTTCGACATCCGTTGGTATGCAATGTACTTGTCCCTCATGCACATATTTTAAACATTGGTGTAGTATTGAAGGAACACATCTCATTTCCCTCATCCAAGGTCTTCCAAGGAGTACATTGTACTCCATGGATCCTTCCAAGATGTGAAACATAGTGTGCAATGTTTTGAACCCTACTTCAATGGGCAACACAACAATACCAACTGTGGAACATAAAGCATCATTGAATGCTTTTAAGGTGAATGATGACTTGGTTATATGATATAGAGGAAGATTAAAATGATGAAGGGTAGATGTTATGATCATATCTATGGAGGAACCGATATCAATTAGAACTCTTTTAAATGACTTATTGTCAATTAGAGCCATGATATGCAATGGAGGGTCTACTGAGTTCAATGAGATTGGATTAATCTCAAAGTCATAGAATGTGATGGAAGGCTTCATGCATGTTTGAATACTCCCTACAAATTTTTTGAAGGCATTAGAATCTTGTATTGTAGTTCAATGGATTTGAGAATATCCATTAATGCCTAACGATGTGGGGGAGATTGTTGAATTAACTCGTATATTGACAATTTGGTGGAAGCCATCTTTAGACTTGTGGTTAACCAGTTACTCAATGAGATGACTAGTCATGGTGGACAATTGATGGGTGGAATTGGAAGATTTGATTAGCTAGGAATGTGGATTGGTGATGAAGGATTGGAGGAAATTTGAATGGGTTGTGATGAGGGAGGTTGTGACACACTTGCTTGAGGTTGTTACCTTGCATTTTTTTGATTATTTCTTTGACCTCTAGTGACCACATGGATGGCCAAGGGGGTGTATTGGTGATTGTGTCGGATAGACTATCACTAGGGACTGTTTTCTATAGCTAGTATTGTGTTTTGCATGGCTTGAGTTACCAAGGGTACTGCATGATAAGTAATTTGTAGCAGTGGTTGTTGCACTAATTATTGTTGAGCCATTATCGGTTGGCTCATGACCACTTGATTAACATGATTGGGCTGATTGGTTGGGGTAGCTTGTGTAGATTTTGATTGGCCAAAATAATTGCTTTTATATTGGCCCTTGTTTTGCCATTCCTTTTTCTTAGTCTTAAGTATGCCCTTTTGGATTTTTATTTCCTCGATGATGCTAGCCTATGCTAGAGCTTATTCAAATGAATGATAAGTATATAATTGGAGCATCCAAGAGATGGGTTTTAAATAACTCTTGGTGAATAATTTGATTAGCTTATCTATTGGCAAGTTGAATGGTAAATTTATGATGATAACCCTCCAACGGTTTCCAAAATTATAGATAGACTCATCATCATGTTGTCTTAAAGCATAGACATCAGAAAATAAGACCTTCTTTCTAACATTTAGGATAAAATGCTTAAGGAATTGGCCAATCAATTGCTCAAAAGTATAAATACCATGATTGGAAAATTGATTATACCACTCTATGGCATCTCCTCCTAATGTTTGAGGAAATATTATGAGCATGAGAGCATTGTTATTTTGGATTCTAAAACATGAGTGTATAAACGTGCTCACATGCTCTTTGGGATCCTTAGTTTTATTGAATTTTTCAAACTTAGGCATCGTGAAATCTATCGGATATGGCGGTGATGGTATCGAAGGATGAATGGGTTGGTTGATCAACTGATGTAAGGTTGGTTTTTGATTTGTCAAACTAGGAGTATATTGTATCAATTGATCTATCTATTTTTACATGGCCTTAATTTGAGGGTATTCTTTAGGAATGTGGAAGACCTAAATTACCTAATGATTTTGAGTTTGGGTGGAAAAATATTGTAGGGTGACCAAATGATGATGACATTGGTGATGATGACTAGGTGAATTTGATGGAAATTGATTAATGAGAGACTGATGATGAAAATATGGTGAATTTTGGAATGGGGTCGATGTATGAGGGTTATGACTGGGTTGTCCAATGGAAATAGGATAGGTATTGGCATGAATTGGTGGAGGAATATGTATAGAAACCATATAAGACTATGGTGTCCATGACGGACCCTGGTTGATGAGGATAGTTTGAGTAGAGGTTGGCAAAGGCTTAGGGTTTACTTGTACTTATTGTTGAGTGTTTTGATGTTGCTTAAGCAATTTGTTCAAGTGTTCCTATGCCTCATTAATATATCTATTAGAAGTGGAGGGTATGGAGGTAAATTATATGGTAATAAATACTTGGTATGGTAACTTGTGACGCTGAAACTTGTGAAGCAGTATTTACATGTTCTTCATACAAGGGATTATTGTATGTGGATGTGTGAAGTGCTAGGAGAACATGAGGGTTGGGGAATGGACATATGAGAGGAAGGTGTAACTGATGCCTCAAAAATAGGGTTAGTGTACACTTGGGTAAAGTTGGATGGTGGTTGGAAATAAACAAGTTATTGCTATAAAGTAGGATCTTGTCTAGGTGAGTTTGGGACTAACTCTAAGATATAGCTAGAAGACTTCATATGAGCTTCTACTCATGCCATATATATGTGGGTAATGTGGTGATCAATGGTTGGTGAGGTTGAATCTACTTGGGGAAAAACCATATGAAAGGCTATGGGTGATAGGGATTATGAGGGACCTGTAGATAAATATGCCTGTGTCACATTTAGGGACTCTACCATATAAGTGGTGGGGAAGGTGGATGAAGGTTCCATTGAATTATCTTGATTTAATGGTTTATTTTTTTTTCTAGTTAATATCATAAGAAATTAAACCAAAATACATATTACACAATAAAATGAAACACATAATTTAAATTTCACAAGAAAAATAAACAATCAATGCTAAGTTTTTCTAACATGTGTGTCTTACCTTATTCATTGATTATCTCCTTTTAATGTGAATTCATTATTTCAAATTGTGATCTTGTATGTTTCAAATGTGCTAATATGAATTAATCAAATAAAGGTAAAAACTATGGCTAAGCTGGGGCAACATGATTCTTGCTAGTGATGAAATCCAACAAGTTTGCTCAAGGGTGACCTGAGGTTTCTAAGGGTAGAGATTGGTGGATGGAGATGAAAACCACCATCACCAAACCTCAAGTAATGGATGGTGATGAAATATAGCCACTACTATTAAATGTGAAGCATGCAATGTGTGATTATTTAAAATTTCTAATTTTCTATTGTGTACATATAATTTTAGAAAGATAACTACTTTTGATATTTTAAATCAGAAGCCAATACCCAATACCAATTTTTCCAAAGGATGTAGAGTACACCACTTAAGACCTGCTCTAGACAATTGGGGGTTCATATATTCCTCCGTATGGAATCACCCAAGTATGGGGATACTTTTGGTATCTGAATAATGTTCCTATTTAGACCTATAAAAATTGCTCTAACCCTATAATGCAAACTAATAATGCAATTTTTCAATTCACATGAAATCATAATGTAGTAATTTTTTTTAGTTTGTGAAAACAATAGAAAGCCAAAAAAATTAAACAGAAAGTGTGGATGGATACAAATGATTAATATAAAACCTAAGATGCAAGCTAGTATGAATGTTTTTACCAGATTAATTAATGATATTCTTTTTAGCTTAGAAATTTAATTTTTTTTTAAGATTGCTAGAATATGTAAACAAAAAATTTAGGGTTTTAATAGTAGACTTACAAAATAGCTTACGTTTCTACTCCAAATCTTTATAAAATGCCTCTGGGTATTTCTAAAATGCACCTGGGAATTTATGGATGTCCCTCGAGCATCGTCGAGCATTCGCGCACCTTTTGCAACCTTCTACAAGTTTCCAAAAATCCTAACCAATGAAAATGCTCGATTCACACCTCTAAAAATCCTATAAACCAAGACAAAAAATAGCAAATAAATTAGAAAAGCAAATCATAAAAATAAACCCTTAGTGGGTCCCACCATGATCGCCATTTGAAGAGACAAAAACGCAACACCAAATAACAAGATATAAATTGAACTCAAAAGACTATTGCACAATGAATTATTTTATATTAACGGGGAGAGCCTCAAAACTTCATTGTTACAATAAGAATATTTGAATCCTTTAATACAAATTTTACAATAGCTAGGCTTCTCTAAAACCCTAGCAAACAATGCTGGTGGTATCTTCAGAACACGTTCTTGCTCCCAATAGAAGTGAGTGGGCTTCTGATAATCCGATGTCGAGCCACTCCAGCTTAAGTAGCTATCCAATACGAGTGTAATGCTATCAGATCTGCACATAAGAAAATAGCAATTGAGTCAGTAATAAAAATGAGGGCTCCACAATGTGAGACCCTCAAAAATAAAGACTAAACCCTAGCTATGCAATACAAAAATATGAACAGATGCTAACAACACAATAAAATAGAACAACAATGACTATGATTTACCTTGCTTATCTATTGTTTTTTGATATGATGTAATTTGTTGCAGTGGATTGGTGTGGCAATGCCCTAGCTTCGCTCAAAGGTTATGAGGACTACAAAAATCTGGTGTAAAACACTCACGAGTGCTTGACGATTGCAAGAAATGCCTGTGGGTGCTCGAGAATAATGGAGGAAGCCCAAAAGTACTTGGCGGTGGAGAAGAGCGTGGAGGCACTCAATAATGACAAGGAGAATCCGAAGATGTTGAAAAGCTAAGGTAAAAGTATACAGAAGTAGATTTAGCTGAGCAAGGAGGAGCGATGATTGATGCGGGGGCTATGGCAAGTGAGGATGGAAGGTGAAAGCACTTGGATACTCTAGGGAACTCGGGGGTAAACTTCAACTCAGGATTCTAGGGCATGAATTTCTTAGAAAACTTAGGGGTTGAGCCATCAAAATGACTCCTAATAATAATCGAACCTAGGGTATGCTAGGGTTTCAATGACACTAATTGTGTGGTTGAGATAAAAGCATATCGAAGGCTAGATATTAAATTTGGGGTGTGGCATGGATTGATATAAATGAATGGATAGGATTAAGTGAAATCGGATGGCTAGGTTTAATTCACTTATACAAATATATATTTATTAAATATATATAAAATATAATATATGAAATATTAATATTTAAATATAGATAAATATATATGAATAATGGGTGGAAATGGCAGAAAGACCTGAATGGACAACAAGTGGCTAGGTTTTAGTATCTACAACACATAATATCCAAAATCATTTATAAATATGTATTTCATTCAACAAACTAAAACTAAAATGGATTCTTTGAAAAATCATCATTCAGATCTATCATACGTGTACAAAATAAGCAATCAAAGCCAACAAAAAACCCCTTCTTTCTAGGAAGTCATTTTACCTCCTATTTGCTCATAAGTTCTTATCATGAATGATCTCGATCTTGATTTTAATTCATAAATGACATATCCAATATTACCTTAATCATGACTTTGAATTTAGAGTAGCCTTTGAGCTATTATTACTCATTCATCATATATTTAATCATATATTTACTATTGATAAGTGGTATTGAGATCACAAACTTCTTTTAACTTACAATATACATTATATTGGAATCCACTAAACTATTAATGGAATTCAACCCAGCTAACATTTTTTTATCTATCTAAAGTAATTAATTGCAGTGAGTCAACCAATCACTACCTCCACTCTCCTATGTTAGTGTATATCACTAGAGAATGAAATATGATGTTTTTGAAGTCATTAGTCATATTATGAAGTCAATTCAAATCATATACATCTTTAGTTGAGAATATAAACTAAAATGTATGAGTGGTATCATATCTACAATATTATCCCTTTTACAATATAGTTTTTAATGTATTTAAAATATATTTACTAGCAATTATCCCTTGATGGTATAAAGAAAACCCAATTTGAAAGAGAATAAATCTTTTAAGGAATAATAATTAATTCTAAGTAGCAATTAACTTATAATTTTTTTTGTTTGCTCTTCTTAGTCCTTTAAATACTAGTAATAACTCACAATTTTTACATTACTCTTCCATAAATAAGGGTTTCTTTCATTGCTTCTATTCAGATAAAAAAAGTAACATAATTGTATCATAAATTTTAATAAATTTATTAAAATAAGAATTTATTTATTTATTTATTGAGTAATACTTCTTATACACATCTGTTGTGGGTATTGAACCTGGGTCACATCATTGATAATGCGAGTGACATCCTTTTTGGCAGACCACACTCAATGAATACCTTATAAAATTCTAGTTTGTGTTATATTTACAAGAGGGATAGAAAACATTAACTTAAAGAAGAGTGTAGTGTCAATTGTTGAGGTTTCAATATAAGTATGATCAACAATAAGAAGGATTATGTAAATAAATAGATATGGAGAACCACTTAGTTTTGAAGGAGCCTACCAGAGTCACAATCATTATCCACCAAAAATCCCTAGAAATAGACCAAGCATGGACCATTTACTTTAATGGGGCCAAAAAATAGGAATGAGGTAAGATCAAAGGTTTAAATTATTGATCCACAAGGTATAAATAGAAGCTTTACATATCAAATCTTGTTCAAATACATAAGTAATATTGTAGGGTATGAGAATCTCTTTACAAGCTTATAAAAGGCTAAGAAATTATGAGCCCATTTTGTTTTTTTGGCATATTTGATTTGGTAGTCTACCAAGTCAATTTGATCTATGCTACCAAAACTTGATAAATAAAATCCCACTTTCATAAGTTTTGGGACTTGTAGGAATGTTTTGGCTCTTAAAAAAACATTGTTATCCCAAGAGAGTCAAATTACAAAGCAAACAATTTGGTCATGTTGCCTACAAAAGTTTATCTAGGTGAAGATTTGTGGAGCAAGCTAAAATAATAAGAGGTGGTATTCTAACCAATAGTACTAGATAATTAAAAAATAGTAGAATTCATCATTAGGTAAGATCAATACACTAAAAATTGTAATAAACATGATGGTGACATTAATATGGAATATCCCAGCTAAAGACCAACCACTTGCCAAAAAGATAATTACATTGGAAACCCTGTTCAACCCCAACAATAGTGCTAGGAAAGCTAGCATAAAAGTAAAGCCTTCATAATATTGTCTAATATAGATGAGTGAAGGTAAGAATATCCTAATAAGGAAGGAGTGCACTGAAGAAGAGATCCCCATATTCAAGGAACTCTTCAACACTACAATGATGTGATCACTTGGAGCTACAAGGACCTAAAGATATATGATCAAGAAAATATTGAGCATATTATAGACCTATAAATAGGAGAAATGACTTTCTAGCAAAACAAAATACCTACAAATTCAAATACTAAAACCATCATAACAAATGATCTCCTCAAATTATTACATGATCAAATTATCTTCATTCTACCTAGTTAGCCAACTTGGTCCTAACAAGAAAGAAAATGGGAATATAAGATTTTTGTTAATTTCAAAAGTTAGAAATGAGCCTCCCTAAAAGATCACTACCCACTCCCATCCATTCCCAAAATTCTTCAAAAGGTCATTAGGTCATAGATGATTTCTCCATTTGATGGGTTTTCAAGATATAATAAAAGCTAGGTGAAGGATGATGATCAATGTAAGAATACCTTTATGACCACATGGGGAACATTTGCATACCAATTGATGGAATTCACTTTATCAAATTTTGGAACCAATTTCCAAAGGTCAATGGATATTGCATTTACAAGTCTACTAGGCAACACAATTCTAATATACTTGGATGACTTAGCCATATTCTTTAAAGAAAGGGTAAAACATGTAAGTATTTAGAGGCTATCTTCAAGAGATATACATAATTTAGTATATCCTTAAAGCCAAGAAGTCCATATTATTTGTATAGCAAGAAAAAATCCTAGGATATATGGTATACAAGGATGGATTGGTCATTGACCTAGACCATATAAAAACTATTTAGAATTTACCCCTACCATCATTAGTCAAATGTATCCAATATTTTCTAGGATAGATTTAGTTCATTTTAAAATTCATCACCAACTTTGTGCATTTGGTTAATCACATAACCAATATGTTAAAGAAGGATACCTCTTTTTTATGGACCAAATATGGAAAACATGCATTCCAATAGACCAAAGAGGCTATCAACAAGTCTCCTATTTTAATCAATCTAAATTTTCAAAAGACTTCTATTTGCATGTATTTGAGAATGATGATATTGTGGCTATAATGCTAACTCAAAGGAATAACAAATAAGAAAATGCCATGTCCTTTATGATCTATATCGTTTGAAACTATTAATAGAAGTACACTTTCATTGAGAAATAGGTATTAACCACAATGAAGGCATTGAGGAAGATTAATACTACCTATCCCAAAGTAAGACCATTATTTTTGGGGTGCATTCAAATATGAAATTAGTTATCTTGCACAAATGATATAGGTGAAAAGAGAGTAGGATGGATCAACAAGATCCAAGAATTTGACATATAAATCAAGCCTACCAATCTTGTTAGAGGAAGATCCTTATGTGAAAACTTGAAAATGGCCTACACTGGTGGACAAGTGGTGTTTATTAAAGAACTAGATTAGGGGATCTAAGTGGTTGGATGGATGGCATTAAAAGGTACATATTGTTAGGACAACCACCTAGAGAGATAACTATATAGCACAAGGATAGATTAAAATACAAAGCTATGGATTATGTGTGGATCAACATCACCATTTTTAGAAGAGGATATGATGGAATATTGTTGAGATGTGTAGAGGAAGGAATAGTTAAATACCTCCTGAAGGAGTATCATAATGAAGGAGATCACTACTTTGCCTAAATGACAACTCACATGGTCCTAAGGGTGGGTTATTACTGGACACCTATATTTATTGACTACTTCTAATGGATGATTAATTGTAGTGCATGTCACATCAATAGGGATCAAAGAAAGAAATCCCTTATTCCTCTAGAATTAATTATGGTTACAAAACTGTTTAGAAATGGGGATTAAATATCATTGGGAAAATCAACTTGATGTCTAGTGTAGGGTACGACTGGTTGTTAACAACTACTAATTATTTTAATAGATGTATGGATGCTACCCTAGCCAAATCAAAAAACTAAGAAACCATTGTTCAAATTTTGGAGAATATCATAACCAGGTTTGGAGCACCATCTATGATCATCACAAAAAATGGTGTCACTTTATGGGGTAAAGTTGATTTAATGCACACTAGAGTATGGGTTCCTTTTGAAATATTCTTTGAACTATTATATAGAGGGGGATAACTTAGAATATTCTATTTATAGGAACATGATCTAATTTTAAATGTAAAAATCAAAAAGAGATTGGCACATAAAGATTAAGATATCAGTATGGACCAATAGGTTCACCTCTAAGGATTCTATTGGTACTTCTCCATATAGGCTTGTATTCAGGAAGGGAGGAGTATTAACCATAAACTTAGAACTCATTTTACTACAAACATATCAATAATTGAAATTGAAAGACACATGCATCTAACCATTACAGGCTTGCCTCAAATGTCTTCTAGTAACTCGTGCCATCAACAAATAATAAAAATGTGGTTTGATAAGAAGGCAATAGATATCTAATTCAAGGAGGGTGGCCTAGTGATGAAAAGGATGAAAACAAGATGAATATTGGGCAACACAACAAATTCAATTAATACTAGAGTGGACCCTATCAGATACTCAAAGTTTAAAAGCCTAATGCTTATAGGTTAACCACACTAGAAGGAAAGGATTTGTCCATCTTAGTTAATGGGTAGTAGCTACACCTAATGTAATCACCAAAAGAAAAGAAACAACTATAACATATGTACATAATGTTTCTCCTTCATGTTTTTCCATTTTTGTTTGTTCCCTTTCTTGATAATTATATTATATATATATATATATATATATATATATATATATATATATATATATATATATATATATATATATATATATATATATATATATATATATATATATCATTATTTGCTCGATGAAAGTGTCCAAAGAGACACCTAGTCTCCTTTTTTAATACCCTTCTTATTCAAAAATCATCTAATAAATGGTGGGGTCTAAATGATAGAATAAAATGGACTTTGATTTCTCTAAGTCTACAATATTCCAATTCATTGAATGAGTGATTCACTAATACTTTGGAGTAATGTCTTGTTGACATAACTTGGCTTCCACCAAGTTGTCACAAGCCTTTCAATGATTCATTGTATCTAGTGATTTGTTGTTATCAAAATAAGCTACTTAACTTTGCCCTATAGGTATTGATCCATTAGTAATTGATGTAATTTGTTAGATATGTGATATCATGCTATCATAGGACCCAAAATTCTAGAACCAAAATAAAGGAATAAAGAGAAACATCAATTCATCATCTATAGAAGAAGAAACAAGGAAAATATGATGTCATGGTGATGATGTCACCAAGGAATTTGATGAATCACTCAGTGAGAAAGAATTAATTTATTCATGACAAGAAATTTTGACTCTACACATGCAAATTCAAGATAACAATAACTATAAATTAAGGGGAGAAAATAATCCAAGTGTATGATTTGATAGTTGGAGTTGGTACATGCATGTTCCCAAGACTACTAGATCTATTGTCCTATAAAAAGTAGACACTTCACCAATTATAATCATATTATCATGTATCAAATCCATGATGCATAATCAAAACAACAAGATTGATTGGATACCCTATTCTTTAAGATAAATATGGACTTATTTGATCAAAAAGATCAAATTTCTTGGGATAGATTTTTATCACAATAAATGAACAACTCTAGGGGAGTTAAGGGATTTTAACTACCATTGAAGTTGGATTAGATCAAGGTGGATGTACAAAGAATGCTATATATAATCACTTTATTGACAAGGTCTAAGATGGATAAACTCATGAAAAAATAAATGGTGTATTCCATATTGGAGGTAGCTAGGTATCCCTAACTACTTAACAATGCTACCTTCCTATCAAAAGCAATCAATCAACAATTGGTCCATTGAAAATTCTATGGTATTTAGTGTTTCTTATTACTTGGTTTGGCTAACCATACACCAAAGGAAGTGGTTTGCAAACCTTCATACTAGACAAGGTGGACTCAATAGTAGAAATCCACCTAACATTCTAGCAAATAAATTTTCCTTGCTCCAAGTATCATAAAACCTTGTATAATTTCAATACAAAGGTGTATAAACCTATCATAAACCAATTAAAAGGATAATTACTTAGAGTGTACAAAGATTTGGTATGATAAAAATGAAAAAAATTATGGAATTCTACATGCAATCATACTCCTTGTTCATATTATTGTATAGTTTCTCAAAAGAAATATTTAAACTCCTAGTGTTCATTCCAAACTATGTCTTTGCACTAGAGGTGGAATGAAAATTAGACCTAATTGAATTTTTTTTTGGGAAAGGCCAAAATAAAGAAAGCTTAAGCTTGGTCGTTCCTCTATAGGCTCTCTTCATTCCATCCTCTTCATCACTGTCATAATACAGTCCTTAATTTGCCCCTACAGGTGGGGGACGCTCTGGTAGGTGCAGTCCCATGAATCTCACTTCCTGGTCGCTATCATCCATATCCAGGAAAATAAAATAATTAGTCTGTATGTATGACGCTAACAAGAAAACTAGCTTTTCTTCTTCCACCAGATGATCAATGTTGGGAAGAATCTCCTCGGTAACATGTATCGACTCTGTAGGTAGTAGGTGATGTGCATACCAAGGCCTCAGATAGCCCCCCTTAGCTTCATCCTCAGATTGATCATCCTTTGAAGATTCATTTTTGGCATCATAACTTGGTCCACTTATCTCAAATGTGGACTCCTCTCCATCATCGTTATAGAGATATTCTAACTCGAGATCACCTAAAACTATGGGGTTATACCCCTACACACATGTGTAATTGGTTGCATTATGGATTTGATGACCTAGGTTGCATCTAGGGTTCTGCTCTATGTCATTCTACTCTAGGAGCCCTTCATGATGCTCTTCAAGTGGCTTAGAAGTGATGATAGATACCATTAGGTTAGTCCTCCAGAAGCTGGAACGATTAGGATGATATGGGTTGAAGTCCACATCATCCCCAAACTAAGGTACAAGCGATCTAAGGATACTATGAGCAAATAATCTTGTCCTTGTATCTATAACCCTAGCCTAAACCTATTAGTTGCTAGTTGATAATGCAGCTCAAGTGGAGTCCTACATACTTGTTCAAACAGACCAATTTCATACCCATGCTAGTGATATAACTCAAAAATATGCATGGAGTACTCCAGGTTGGATAAATAACGAACATTTACTGTGAAAGGTTCGTCACTATATTCATCCATGGGCACCCGCATTGGAAGTTGATCCAGCCCAGCGTAGATGAAGTTAGTCTGATTAGGTGGCTCTCCCAATGGTACCATCGATCCAACCAAAAAATTATGTGCAGGCGGTTGGCCCATATCTTGTGCAATATCCAGAATCAGTCCAAAGGTTACATTCTTCACAATATACTCACCTAATCCTATGTTGGCAAGATGTACAATCACCCATGGTGCATATGACCCTATTGATAATGTAGGCAATGCAGACTGAGGTACCTCCTCGTCTATGTCTTAGGCTTCCTCCACTTCCATGGGGATGGGAGTATCCTTGATGACTGGTTCGGGCATGTGGTTCTTCTATTTTTTGCTCATTTTTGCCTTTAACTTCCTATCATCCCGAAGCATCACTGATGTAGTCAGTTTCAGCAAAGTAGCAGTAATGCACTTAGATCTGTGTGATACAGATGTCGATGGTTGAGCACATATTATTGGTTTACCTCCTAGATTTTTAACTGGCGATGCAAGTCAGACGTCCAAGTGCATTGATGGGAGTATGAAACCCCTAAGAAAATATGCTAGGTTCATGAACTTGAAAGGTTCTTCATCTGATGACACTACATGAACCCATCCCTCATGTAGATATTTTACACATTGGTGTATATAGAGGGAATGCAATGCATTTCATGAATCCAAGGCCTCCCGAGGAGGATGTTATATTGCATGGCACCCTTGATCACATGATACATCATAAAGATGGTATTTAGGCCTACCTGAATAGGTAGGATGATTGTGCCAACTGTTGAGCATAGGGCATCGTTAAATTCTCTCAACGTGGAGGTAGTGGGCACAATATGTGACTTTGGTAGCTTTAGATGATTCAATGCCTTGGTTGTTATTATATTGATCGATGAACCAATATCTATCAAGACCCTCTTGAATGGCACATGATTGATGCATGCTATGATATGCAATGGCAGGTCTGCCATATCTATGGGAATCATATTGATTTTATGATCATAAAATTGGATCATGGGCTCCTGGAACTATTGTACACGTCCCATAAAATTGGTAAATGCTTGAGCATCTTGATATTGTACTTCTATGGACCTTATAATGTCCATCAGAGTCTCCATATGCCTTGGGGACTACTGTATTAGTTCATATATAGACATATTTGCATGAGCTATCTATAGTTTTTGAACCAACCTGCTCCGTATGGTCACCATCGGTCTCATTGGTGGGCCTAGAATATTCTACAATGGTCATTGATTTAGTGTATATTGTATCCTAAAGGGAGTGCAAGGTTGATTCGACTGCTCATATCTCCCATGTCTGGTGATAAAATTCACCATGCCTATGAACCCCTGGGTAGGCGGTTCGACGAGCACTTGGTTGACTTGGCCAACATTGTTGCATGACACCTCATGGTTTGGTAACGAATTTGTGTAAATCCCCATGTTATGGTTGTTAGGTGATAGTGGATTACTTGGTATTACAATATTGCCCTTTTCAATCATGTTTTGCACAATATGCTTGAAGGACCAACATACTTCGATGTCGTGGCCCTTCGCGCGATGGAAGATGCAAAATAAGTCATCTTGATACCCCTTTGACTTGGGCTGATTCGGATCAACCAACTTAACCTCGGGTAGTCTGATCACCTTAGCCTCACATAACTTATGGAATATTGATGTCAATGATTTCGTTAGAGTTATGAATTGGCATGGTGGATATTGTTCTTTATTTTTGCCCTTACAATTATTATTACGCTTTTCATACTGTGCAGGAGGAGGTTGGGCTTGATAATTCTACTTTTTTTGCCCTTTATCCTCTCTTTGGAGGTTTATCACCACCTGATTTACATGGGCCTACTTGCCCTTCTATTTTGTGGAGCTCTTCTTAGGCCAATATTTCCTGTTCTTGAGCTTCAAGTTGCCTTCTTGCAACTTGATGTCCTCAATTACTTTGGCTTGCACCAAAGCTTCCTTGAATGTTGGATACTGCTGTAGTTCCAATAGTAATGAGATGTGCATGGCACAACTCTTGGTAAACATTCATGTCAATTCTATAGTAGGAATAGGGAATGGAAACTTTGCCATCAATCTTCTCCACTTATTTTTGTATTGTTCAATTGTCTCGTCATCGCGCTGAGCTAGCACAGCCAAATCGAAAAGGTTAGCCTATTTCTTGATGCTAAGAGAAAAGTATTCAAGGAAAGCATCAGCTAGTTGCTCAAAACTGGTAATGTTGTCCTACCGTGATCGCCTTTTGACCTATCCAAAAAGCATGCATCTATCTAATAGATCAATTGAAATCAACATAAAAGCATGAAATGAAAACAAGGTTGCATATGACAATAAAATGGATGCTTCTTTTGCTAATTGAACCACTCTCAAACTGGGCCTGAGAGGGTTATGATGAATTTTTGCAAA
The DNA here is from genome assembly GCA_028583015.1 of Wollemia nobilis. Lineage (NCBI taxonomy): Eukaryota > Viridiplantae > Streptophyta > Pinopsida > Araucariales > Araucariaceae > Wollemia > Wollemia nobilis. Next base: position 1,911,917 of record JAQPPZ010001344.1, read on the forward strand.
ATTAAGGCATTATTGCTCGCAATTTGGAAATAGACATCCAAAAATCCTATGACATGCTCCTGTACATCTTCGTCACCTTTAAATTTGTCTAGCCTAGGCATAACAAAATACTCAGGGTAGGTAGGAGCAGGTATTGAGGGGTCCAAAGGCTCATTATGAATCTTTCTTAATGTCGGATTTTGAAGAGCCACACCTTGCCTCTCAATTGCTTTTACCTTCTCAACTAAGGCCTTATAGGCCTATGAGGATAAAAATTCCTCCTCCCTAAGTTGACGCGAGGGTGGTCTCAAAGGTACATTCTTCCTCTATTGAGGTGGAGCACACTGCTCTTCCTTCTCCTCAACTTGGAATTCTTTAGGATACTCTAGATTGTTTCCCTCTCCCTCTTCTTCCTCATATTGCTATTGCCTCTTGTGTTCGAATGGTGGTGGTTGTTCTCTTTGTTGGGAACTAATATGATTATGAGCATCTCTACGCTCCTGTTGCACATTGGCTTGTGAAAAATCCTTTCTTTGAATGCGCTCTCTATTCTCCATGTGAGTGTATAGACTAGCCCTAGCTAACCTATCTTATTGCTATACACACTCCTTTTAGGCAAGGATGCATTCCTCACGCATGTGCTACTCATATAGCCTTTGTCTGATGAGCCTCTATGCCTAAATATTCTCATCTTTGATGTGCTGTCTCTCTAGGTGAGTGTCCTCCAATTGATCTTGGAGGAGCTATCATCGCTACTCAAATACTAGTCTGTGTGATCTATCAAGTTGATCGACTGTAACAGGCCTCTGGTATGCATGCTCTGTGCGAGTGACCTTATGGGTTTTGTACCCATATGACTGATTTGTGATGCTTTTTCCTTTGTCCATAAATACGGTATTGGCATCCTACTAAGCTCTGTGCTCTATGCCACCATGCATGGATGGTGGATGTGTCACATGATGGTGCTTAGAAGTTTCTCCATGCTCTCTAGAAATCCTAATAGAACCCCCACTATGCTCAATTAGAGCACGAGTGGGTGGATCCGAAGGCCTATAGCCTAGCTACTCAAGGACACTATCTAAGTTGTCCAATTGTCTAGATATCCACCGCTCGTGCAGTGGTGTGCCATTGGATCCCATCTTAGCCATATCAATAGTGATATTTTGATGTTCACTACATACAAGAGTCTGCATAGTCCTATGCTTAGCAGTGGCTCTTTTTGCATGCCCTTGAATGGGAAAGTCTCAATCCTATTTGTACTTCGAAGGTGGAGCCACAGATCCTCCTGCAGACCTATGATGTAGGGGTACTAACTTGGACCCATGTATAACATACTCTTTGGCCGATCCTGTGGATGTGCATGCAATATGATCCTGGTAATGGATTCTGAGTGGAACACCCTCATTTTGAGAGTCTCTATGCTCTATTATATGTCTAGAGGAGTGCACAAAAGCTCCTCTAACAGGGGTATGCTCAATAGGTTCTCCTCTTGTCATTTTATCTCCTCTAATGCTCATCAAACAATTTTCAAGAAGCACATGTGGGTGAGGTTTCGACGTATGTTGATGTGAATCTGTTGGGCCTTGGTCATGGGCATTAGGCTTATGCCTTTGTCGACCACCTCGTGTCTCCACCATGGTGTACCTAGCGTCTATATTTATTCTTTATTATTAAGCAAACAAGCTATACAATGGTGATTATCTCGTATTAACTTTTAAAAGTGAGCCCTAAACTATTTGATGTTGTTTCAAATTTGTTGTATCAGTATTAGAAACTCCTCATCATGTTTTGAAATCTTGTTGGATGATATTCTCAATTTAATTGGCTTTCACCTGTATACTCATAGCTCAAAAACTTGGCTATGAACACCAAGTTGTGAAATCCAACCTATAATGTGTGGCCCACACATAGTTAGGGAGCACAGGTCCTTCCAGATCCTCACCCGTTTTCCCCCAGTCAATGTTATACCCTCTGAAGAAATTTTCCAAGGTACAAATGGTTCTCAGATCTGGTATTTGTTCTAGTATCCAAGGGTATGTAGGATTTGGGCCAACAGATGTAAATCACCTCCACTATCGTTGAACCCTACTAGTGGTTGGATGTGACTCCTAACTCACTAGCGTTTAAGTTCCAAGTGGTGTGTGTGGTTCATTTTAATTTGCATAAAATGAAAATGCATAATATAGCATGAATGATTGTTTCCTACATGTAATGTAAAAATAAATGTTTCATATTAAGAAATGCATGCTATATCCTACATGATTTTTTATAATGCAAGCTATGATGCAAATGGCCACTGCTTGGGCCTCAAACATGCAAAAAAACACATAAAAAAATATCAATCACGCTATGTTTTAGGGTGGACTACACTCAAATATCCACTGTTCCTAGCAGCATCTTTCTAATGATGCAAAAATGAATACAAATCTAGGACCTAGTTCATTTCCCTTTTTTTAGTTTTCCTAGTTGTATTGCAAATTTTGTATTCTGGAAAAACATAGAGACAAAAAAAGTTACAGAGGGTGAAAAGTGGGACCTACCTCAGGTCCACATCCAATCTATGTTTTGTCCTCTACTGTCTGATCTATCTGCTATAAACTGCAGGTGTGTTCTGTGGTTCAGATTGCAGGCTGCACCTTGCAGCCACGAGCCAACAACGAGACTGCAGCTGTCAGTTGCAGTTTGCACCTACAATTCCAAAAACACAAGAACAATCAGTTAGATTGCTTGAAATGTGGATTCCCACCGTGATTGCCTTCTATGACCACCAAAACAACCTCACACATATGCTTCCTACTGCGTAATTGAAATAAAAGATACAAAAGCAATGCATACAAAATTGACAACAAAATGAGAAAGAATAAGAACACTTTATTCCATTAAATGAGCCAATACTGATTACAAATATGTCCCTCTTAGGGATACCAATTTGATACTCTTATTATAGTAGGAAATCATGTGAAATCCCTCTCAAGGGAAAATGTGAGTTTCAGGCCATTCGGGGTGACACGAACTGCCTAGGGTAGAATTGACCCTCTTCTTCATATTGAGGAAGGTATTTTACAGTTGAATCTCCTTTATACTTGATTCCCTACGGTCAAGAAACAATAGAGAAGAATTAAAAGCATTGGGAACCTCTCATGATGAGGTCCTTTGAGGAAATTGAACACAAAGATGCTATAAACATATGAAATCAAGAAAGCATACAAAATGTGTTAAACCTATATTAAATTGATAAATATTCCTATATATGCATAAAAGAATAATACATCTAACTATCTAATGACCTACTTATGTGAAATAAAGCATGAAAGCATGGAAAGAATCCATTAATGTCCTAAATGCTATAATTAAGTAAATCTACTCAAATCTTTAATACGATTAGTAAAAGTCTCTAAAATACCAAATAAATCATTAAACTAACTAATATAACCTAGATAAGCACTCTGCAAAAATAACAGTAAGGGGATCATACACCTGTTGCAAACCGTAGCTTAGATGAGTGGTCTACACTATGAACCGTGGCTGACAACCATAGCGAGCAACTCAGTAGTTTTGCCCTCCAATTCTAGGGCTATGGACTTGATCCTCCTTGTCAAATTGATGATCAAGGATCGTCTTAGTTTCATCTGACAGATTTGGCGATTGAATTGCTCGATTGGGCCTCCATTTGCCCGAACTAGCATTTCATGGTGTTCTAGCTCCTTAGGGCATCCATGGCATAATTCCTCAAGATGATCAATTGATTAACAACACTCTCTCTAAATGCACTCAAGTGAGTCCACAATTCGGTAGGGCTTCGATGCTTCAATCTCCAATGCTTTCTTGATGCTATAAATATTTTGACAGTGCTTCGCTATCAAAATGCACTATATCATTGCCCTAATTTGAAGGGGTACTTATAGGACTACCCAAGGGCTAGGGGTGGCTTCATGGAGAATCCAAGAATAAGAAGAGGTGGTTAGGACAGTTCGGTTGGAAGCTTCCATCCTTTAACCACCTTCTTCTAGAACAAATGGTCGTTCACACTGATTTGGATCAGATGAGGGTCAACTAAACTTCAATTAAGACCGTAGGTGACAACTGTGATTCAAACTGTAGACCGCAAGTCTCAGTCATGGTTCAGACTGTAGACCATAGGTCTTAGTCATGGTTCAAACTTATTAGGCCAAGGAGAAGCCCAAATTGAGTGGTTAGAACCATTGCTCTATCTTGAAGTTTGTCCAAGATCTTCCATATGGTCTTGTACCATGTCCATATGAGTAGTCACCTTCGTCATGACACATTTTAGGTGTCTACAAGAGGGTCTACCAAGTCTTATAATATTGGCTTAATCTCAAAGTCATAGAATGTGATGGAAGGCTCCATGCATGTTTGAAAGCTCCCTACAAAGTTGTTGAAGATATTAGAATCTTGAGATTGTAGTTCAATGGATTTGATAATATCCATTAATTCCTAACGATGTGGGGGAGATTGTTGGATTAACTCATAAATTGATAATTTAGCAGAAGCCATCTTTATACTTGTGGTTAACCAACTACTAAATGAGATAATTGGTCAGGATGGATGATTTATGGGTGGAATTGGGGGATTTATTGGCTAGGAATGTGGATTGGTGATGAGGGATTCGGGGAAATTTGAATTATTGGTGATAAGGGAGGTTATGACATACTTGCTTCAGGTTGTTGCCTTGCATTTTTTTATTATTTCTTTGACCTCTAGTGACTACAGGGATGGCCCCTACAAACCCTTGGTATTATTGGATATGATTGACTTGATTGGGAGGATTTTTTGTGTTAGTCCCTCCTATATTTGGTTGCACTTCCTCATGATGAGGAAGTGGTGTTTGAAAAATACCAAGGTTTTGGTATTGTTGAGCAAGGGGGTTGTCAATATTGATCACCCTCAAGTCAATTAGGTCTTGAACAATGTCTTTGAATGTATGGCAATTATTAATATCATACCCATTTTACCTATGGTAAGGGAAAAATAAATGTTCCCAATAGTGTTTACTACGTTTAGCGGGATCATCCGGTCTGATTTTGGGTAAAGAAAGTTTGTGTCATACAACATTTGGAAGAGGGAAGTATATGACTTGGCCATGAATGTGTATTGGTGATTCTTTTGGACATATTGTCATCAAGGATAGTTTTCTATAGTTGATGCTATGTTTTACATTGCTTGAGTTACCCCGCATGATAAGCAATTTTTTGCAGTGATTTTTGCACTAATTTTTGTTGAGCCATTACCGGTTGGCTCATGGCCACTTGATTAATGTGATTGGATTTATTGAATGGGGTAGCCTATGTGGATTTTGATTGGCCATAATAGTTGCTTTTATATTGGCCCTTGTTTTACCATTCCTTTTTCTTAGGCTTAAGTATGCCCTCTTGGATTTTTATTTCCTCGATGACACTAGCCTATGCTAGAGCTTCTTCAAATGAATGATAAGTTTGTAATTGGAGCATCCAAGAGATGGGTTTTAAACAACTCTTGGTGAATAATTTGATTAGCTCATCCATTGGCAAGGTGAATGGTAACTTGTTGATGATGACCCTCCAACGGTTTCCAAAATCGTAGATAGATTCATCATCATGTTGTCTTAAAGCATAGACATCATACAATGAGATATTTTTAACATTTAGGATAAAACACTCAAATAATTGGTCAATAAATTGATCAAAAGTATAAATACTATAATTAGGCAATTGATTATACCACTCTATGGCATCTCCTCCTAATGTTTGAGGAAATATTCTGAGCATGAGAGCATTGTCATTTTGAATTCTAAAACATGTGTGTACAAACATGACCACATGCTCTTTGGGATCCTTAGTTCCCTTAAATTTTTTAAACTTATACACCGTGAAATCTGTTGAATATGGTGGTGATGGTACCGACGGATGAATAGGTTGGTTTATTAATTGACGTAATGTTGGCTTTTGATTTGTCAAACCAATAGTATATTGTATCAATTGATCTATCTATTTTTGTATAGCATTAATTTGAGGGTCTTCTTCAAGAATGTGGAAACCCTAAATTACCTGATGATTTTGAGGTTGGGTGGAAAAATATTACGGGATGACAAAATGATGATGAGATTGGTGATGATGACTAGGTTAATTTGATGGAAATTGATGAATGGGATATTGATGATGAAAATATAGAGAGTTTTGAAATGGGGTCGATGCATGGGGGTTATGGCTAGGTTGGCCAATGTGAATAGGATGGGTATTGACATGACTTGGTGGAGGAACAGGGATAGAAACCACAGAAGACTGTGGTGTCCATTATGGACCCTGGTTAATGAAGATAGTATGAGTAGAGGGTAGTAGAGGCTTAGGGTTCACTTGTACTTTCTATTGAGCATTTTGACATTGCTTAAGTAATTTGTTCAAGTGTTCCCATGCTTCATTAATATCTCTATAAAAATTGGAGGGTATGGAAGTATATGGTATGGAATATGTGGTTGGGGGACAATTTACACTTGGTATGGTAACTTGGGAGGTTGAAACTTGTGAAGCAACATTTACATGCTTCATACAAGGGGTTATTATATGTGGATGTGTATGAATTTCTAGGAGTACATGAGGGTTGTGGAATGGACATATGAGAGGAAGGTGCAATTGAGGCCTCAAAAAGAGGGTTAGTGTACACCTGGGTAAAGTTGGATGGTGGCTAGGAATAAAAAATTTCCTAATGTAAAGTAGGATCCTGTCTAGGTGAATTGGGGACTAACTCTAATATATAGTTAGAAGAATTCATAAGAGCTTCTACTTGTGTTATATCTATGTGGGTAATGTGGTGATCAATGGTTGGTGAGGTTGAATCTACTTGGGAAACAACCATATGAAAGGTTGTGGATGATAAGGAATGTAAGGGACCTACAGTCAAATCTACTTGTGTCACATTTAGGGAATCTACCACGGAAGTGGTGGGGAAGGTGGATGAAGGTTCCATTGAATTATATTTGTTTAATTATTTCTTTTTTTCTAGTTAATACCATAAGCAATTAAACCAAAATACAAATTATACAATAAAATGAAACACAAAATTTAAATTTCATAAGAAAAATAAACAATCAATGCTAAGTTTTTTTAACATGTGTGTCTTACCTCATTCATTGATTATCTCATTTTAATGTGAATTTATTTTTTTAGATTTTGATATTGTGTGTTTCAAATGTGCTAATCTAAATTAACCAAAGAAAGGTAAAAACTATGGTTAAGCTAGGGCAACGAGATTATTGTTGGTGATGAAATCCAACAAGTTTGCTCGGGGGTGACCTAAAGTTTCTAAGGGTAGATATTGGTATATGGAGATGGAAGCCACCATCACCAAATCTCAAGCAATGGTTGGTGATGAAATCCAACAACTACTTTTAGATGTGAAGCGTGTAGTGTGTGATTTAAAAAAAAAAAATATTTTTGATTATGTATATACAATGTTAGAAATATAACTACTTTTGATAGTCTAAATCAGAAGCCAATACCTAGAATACCAATTTTCTAAAGGATGTAGAGTACATCGCTTAAGACCCACTCTAGACATTTGGGGGGTTCATCTACTCCTCCATATGGAATCACCCAAGTACAAAGATACTTTTGGTATCTAAATAATGTTCCTACTTAGACATACAAAATTAGGAATCCCTAACCGTATAATGCAATCTAATTATGCAAATTTTCAATTCACATGAAATCATAATGCAATATTTTTCAATTTGTGAATGCAACAAAAAGCCAAAAACTTCAAACATGTAATGACCCAAAAACACACAAACAAAAAAATACAAAAATAGAAAAAGTTTTTTTTTTACTAAGGAGAGAGATACATGAACCCTTCATGAACCCCTAACCCAACTAATATTTACCTAAAGTTTCAATCCCCTAAGTTTTCTTGAAAGCTACATCTCATGAAGTACCCTAACACAAGTCCATCTGTGTAGGCGTATCATGTGTTACTGCAAATAAGCCCATCTATCCCATCACTCTTGATGAGCTAGACTTATCACCCTCAGTCCATCGAAGGTATACACGCATCTCCATACCATACACAAGTCATTATGTGTAGGTATACTATGAGTATTGTGAGTTAAGCTATCCATATCATCTACACGATGAGCTATCTTAACTCAGATGTAGTCTCTCCACAACTTAGTCCTTTATCTCCCTAAGGGGGTCTCAATTCCCTTAGGTCTCCTATGTTCACCCTAAGGGGTTCTTAATTCCCTTAGGTCACCTATGTTCACCCTAAGGGGTTCTTAATTCCCTTAGGTCACCTCTGAGTTCACCCTAGAACTCTACTCTTAGATTTCTATTATTAAGAAACCAAACAAGAATACATCTAGATACTAAAACAACAAAGAGTAATCACTAAGCATACAAAAAATAAAGAAGGATTAACACTAAAAGAGAATATCATCCACGAAAAGAGAATCAATTACATATTATAACCAAACATGGAAATAAAGTAAAAGTACCTTCTCTAAACCAATAAATAATTATTGCATTAAATATTGCATGGTAAATTCTTCTTACTTTAAAGAATATTACATTAACTGCATCAGGGATATCTCCCCATAATTCTAGTCTATTTGAGCATAAGTAAATCAACATAAAATACAATTACCTATACTTTGTTTCCATTGAACTCCTTGCTTCTCCTTGCTTCCCATTGGTTCTTTGAGGGTAGTAGGGGATCAGGGTACTCATGGTTCAGGATAGGCATACCTCTAAATGCATCTATTCATTTACTTTGCCAAATTGCAACTATACAAAATTCAATTAAGTTTCCAACCATCTAATGCATAGTGGATATTATAAAAGATCCTTTACTTTTATCTTCACCTCTCAAGTTCCCTTAGAGAGCCATCCAACATGTACTACTTAGATCAAGGTCTAACTTTAATCAAATCCATTCATGTCTTAAAGCATTAAAGTCCCATACCTTTAACCTCTAAAACAATCCTTCATTCATTACTACCATTTTAACATTAAATCCATACCTTTAACCTCTAAAACAATCCTTCATTCATTCACTAAATCAAAGCCCCATAAACTTCAATTCAAAGAATAAATCTAACATCCTTTTAATTCACAATTCCAATCAAATCTAATAATATTTTAAAGCATTAAAGTCCCATACCTTTAACCTCTAAAACAATCCTTCATTCATTCACTAAATCAAATCCCCATAACTTCAATTCAAAGAATAAATCTAACATCCTTTTAATTCACAACTCCAATCAAATCAATTACTCTTTTAAAGCATTAAAGTCCCATACCTTTAACCTCTAAAACAATCCTTCATTCATTCCCTAAATCAAAGCCCCATAACTTCAATTCAAAGAATAAATCTAACATCCTTTTAATAAAGTCTACATCATAGACTTACTAATCAAATATTTTCAACCTTAATCTTAGATTCATAACCTCAATTAAATATTCACAACCTTATCTAAATATTCACTACTTTAGTTAAAAATAACCACTTCATGATCTTATTACACAAAAGGTCTTACTTTAATTAAAACCACATAAGGTAAATCTCATTAATTAAAGGTCACTTTAATTAAGATCTCATAAAATAATTCATAATAATCAAAGATCTTACTTTAATTAAAATCTCTTAAGATAATTCATATTAATCAAAGGTCTCTCTTTAATTAAAATCTCTTAAGATAATTCATATTAATCAAAGGTTTCTTTTAATTAAAATCTCCTAAGATAATTCATATTAATCAAAGGTTTCTCTTTAATTAAAATCTCCTAAGATAATTCATATTAATCAAAGGTTTCTCTTTAATTAAAATCTCCTAAGATAATTCATATTAATCAAAGGTTTCTCTTTAATTAAAATCTCTTAAGATAATTCATATTAATCAAAGGTCTCATTTTAATTAAAATCTCCTAAGATAATTTATATTAATCAAAGGTCTCATTTCAATTAAAATCTCCTAGGTAAACCTTACTAATCAAATATTCACAGCTTATGACAATAAACAACCTTAAAAGGTCAAAGGACTACCAAACTTAGAGTCCAAACAAGGTAAAACTAGGTCTAGGCTTTCTTTTCACACCACTAACCTATCCCAAAGGACTAAGCTTATAAAAAAACTCCCACACAAAGGGTGTTTCCATTAAAAGTTCCCAAGCAAAACAAACATATACTTAGAAGTGGTTTCCAAACCTTTCAAAGGGATTATCACGCTACAGGGGAGTATAACCAGGTTTCAATCTAAACATTCATCATACAAACATATGTAAGTGGATAAATTTTAAGACCCTCCAACCTTAATACTCCTACAGAATGAAATCCGGTGGTGTCTTGGCTACCTCTCCCTTTGCTTGTTGTGTGCTCCTATCTTTCCCAATCACCTGGTCTGCATCCTCCTCTATCTTCTACCTTCTTCCTTGTTTTTTTCCTCTACACCTTACATGCTCCTTTGCTCTAGGTGGCCCATCCATCATCCTTCCTCGAATCTCGAGCCAACCTCGAGCCCCCTTTTCTTCAATGCTTCCATCCCTCATCCTCTTTCTCTAGCAAACAATTCTTTTACCCATAATTTCCATCTTTGGAAATTAATAGCCCCCTAAATTATTTACATAGATTGCACTATATAAGGGAAAGGGATATTTACATTATTAAAATGAAGAATAGTACCCTTTACAATATCCTTTACATGATATTTTATCACCATTTTAAAATATATTTCTTTTATTTAAAACAATTTCATAATTGCTCTATCTTTAAAATAAAATATTCTATTTATCTTAAATGGATTTTTTCATTTATTTCACTTAATTAAAGTCTATTAATGAATTTACATTATCATTAAAATGAACTTCTTTAATTATTTTAAATGAACTTCCATTTATTAATTAAAATGAAGTTTACTAATGAGTTTAAATGAATTCATATCATTATTTAATCAAAACCTCATTAATTAATTTAAATGAATCTTCATTTATCATTTAAATTTAATTTACTTTCCTTCATAAAAATGATGCTCTATTATCACTTCAACATAACAATTTACTTTATGCATCCACATACATTTTGTAGTTGTTCTCCTATTGAAATTCCAACATTATGCTACCCAAGCCATGATGCAGTAGAGAGCAATCAAATTTATAAAACAACAAAGAGGGAATCTTTCCATCAACCCAATCACCTATCTCAGCCAAAGATTTTATGATAGCTACTAGGCTATCAACTAAGGCTCAAGGTGATCAGTCATCGATGATTATCCCTTTCGAAAATGCATGCCTATATGAAGGTATCTATCCATGTTACCTTCGAGTACCTTAATCATCATTTCCCCTGATCTTAAGTACCCTCATTTTTGGTGGATGCTTCTACCTTCTCCACCTATGAGTGTACCTGATCCTGCACACTTGGCAATATGTTAGTGATAACATGCCCTTCTAAATCAACTAAACATCATATAGTTGGTTCAATTGTTCAAACTAAGTATCACCACATCATAGGTTAATACATTGTTTCTTTGTGCCATATAGTCTGCTAGGGAGGGTCATGACATCCTCCCCCGCTAGAATTAAACATCATCCTCGATGTTTCCAGTTTCCTTTGTTTTTAACAGAAAGTAAAAATTATTACATCATATAGCTTCAAAAAAAAGGGAAAATGTTTTCGCATAACCTCCACTTTCTCCCAAGTGGCATTTTTCTCAGAGAACTGGTCCCACTGGACCTTACATTGTTCGAGAGTCTGATTCCGTAGAGACTTAGAATGAAACTCAAGAATCTTCATCGGTAGTACTTCAATGGCCTTCGGATTTACCATCTACAAATTAGAAACATCCCACACATGTTCAGGGTCAGCAACATATTTCCTAAGCAAGGATATGTGGAAGGTGTCATGGATTTTGGATAGATTAGGTGGTAATGCAAGTCGGTATGCAATCGGACTGATATTTTCCATGATCTCAAAGGGCCCCACAAAATGTGGATCCAACTTCATGGATTTGATAGCACTCTTCTTTGGCTTAACCCTTAAGAACACCTTATCTCCAATAGAATACTCTCTTGGAGTCCTTTTTAGATCTGCATAACTCTTCTACCTATCTACAACTTCTTTAAGCCTTTGCCTAATTTCCTTTAGCTGATCTTCCATCACCCTAACCATTTTTGGCCCAATCACAACTCGATCTTCTAGGTTATCCCAAGACAATGGTGTTCTACACTTTCACCCATACAAGGCATCGAAAGGTGCCATTCCTAGCGAGGAGTGATGTCCATTATTGTAGGCAAACTCTACCAAAGGTAGACAATCTTCCCAATGAGACTTGTGATCCATGCAGTACATGCAGAGCATGTCTTCCAGAACTTGGTTTACCCACTCTATTTGGCCATCTATTTTAGGGTGGTATGCTGAACTCATATTCAATTTCGTACCAACTGCACTATGAAGGGATTTCCAGAATTCAGAAGTGAATTTGGAGTCTCTATCTGAGATAATTACCTCAAGAAATCCATGCAATCGGAATACCTCTTTGATGAATCTGCTAGCCACCACCTGAGCATCATCCTTGGTATTCCCTGATATGAAATGGGTAACCTTAGTCAATTTTTTGACCACTACAAATATGGCATCATGTTGGTACCGAGTCTTGGGTAAACCCACTATAAAATCCATGGATATAACCTACCATTTTTGCATAGGTATATCATGCAGATATAGTTTTCCTATAGGATGCTGGCATTCTGCCTTAACTTTCTGACATTCGAGGCATCGAGCAACAAAATCCATGATGTCCTTCTTCATTCCTACCCAAAAGAAGGTTCTTTTCATGTTTTCTCGCATTTTGGCTCCTCTCGGATGAGCAGAATAAGGAGATCTATGGGCTTCTTGCATTATCAAGTTCCTTAAATCACCCATATTTGGTATGATGACCCTTCCCTTATAACACAGAAAGTCATATTTCATACTAAATTCCTTATTTCCTTCAGGATCTCTATTCATCTTAACTCGAATTTCTTGGCAATACTCATCCTGAGATTGCTCCTGTCTCACTCGATCCATCAAGTCCATGTGAATTTTAGTTATGGCTGCTATATATTTTCTTCTACTCAAAGCATCAACTACTTTATTCTCTTTTCCTTTTATGTACTCAATCTCGAAATCATACTCAATGAGAAATTCCACCCATCTTCTCTATCTCGCATTGAGTATTGGTTGGGTGAATATGTACCACAGACTTTGATGGTCGGTCTTTAATTCAAAGGGTCTTCCCACCAAGTAGTGGTGCCAAACCTTTAAAGCATGCACCACTACAGCTAGCTCTAAATCATGCGTAGCATAATTAACTTCATGCTTTTTGAGCTTCCTTGAAGTATATGCCACTACTGACTCCTCTTGTGAGAGTACCCCTCCCAACCCATCTATTGATGCATCAATGCACACTAAAAAGTCCCCTTGTGGATCGAGAACCTTTAGTATTGGTGCAGTAGTAAGCTTATGCTTTAGTAGTGCAAAGGCAGCCTCACACTTTTCTGACCACTTGAATTCCTTTCCCTTCTTCTGAAGGTTAGTTATGGGTCCAACAATCTTGGAGTAATCCTTTATATAACGTCTATAGTAGCCCGTTAACCCCATGAAGCTTCGCACTTCAGTCACATTAGTAGGGGGTGGCCAATTCAGGATAGCCTCTATCTTCTCTAGATCCACAACAATTCCCTTTTTTGATATGATGTGTCCAAGATATCATACCTCTAGAACATAGAATTCACTCTTAGCCAGATTTCCATAAAGTTGATTTTTCCTTAGCAATTCTAACATGATCCTAAGATGTTTATCATGCTCTTATCTATCTCGAGAGTATATAAGGATATCATCTAGGAATACCAAGACAAACTGGTCCAAGTGTCTTTTGAACACACTGTTCATTAAGTTCATGAAAGCAGCTAGGGCATTAGTCAGTCCAAAGGGTAGAACCGTAAACTCATAATGCCCATACCTAGTCTTAAATGTCATCTTGTGAGTGTCTTCCTCATGAATTCTTAACTGGTGATACCCTGATCTTAGATCGATCTTAGTAAACACCTTGGCATCCTTTAGTTGATCAAATAAATCTTCAATCCTAGGTAAAGGATATCGATTCTTGATTGTAGCCTTATTTAGCATCCTGTAATCAATACACAATCTTAACGAACCATCCTTATTTTTCATGAACAAAATTGGTGCACCCCATGGTGACACACTTGGTTTTATCAAACCCTTCTCTAATAATCCTTGCAATTGAACCTTCAGTTCTTGCATTTCAATAGGATTCATCCTATACGAGGATCTATGAATAGGTTCGACTCCTATCATAAGTTCAATTGTGAAGTCAAATTCCCGTACAAGAGGTAGCCCAGGTAGGTCCTCTGGAAATACATCCTAAAAATCCTATAAAATTGGATGTTGTCTTAGTATTTCTCCTTTCTCATAGTCTTCCACTTCATTAAGTTTTACTACATACACTATTCCTCCTCTCTTTAGGGTCTTTTTCAATTGCATAGAGGACAACATCTGAGGTTCAAACACCCCTTGTTTGCTATGAATTCTTAGTCTCCTCCCACCTTCTTCTAAATACTCAATCCATCGATCTTGAAAATTGACTAAGGCTTTATGAGCCTATAGCCAATCCATCCCTAGGACCACATCAAAGGCATGTAGGGGAGCTACATATAAACAACATTTCATAGTCCCATTAGATAGAGTGATTTCTGCCATAGGATAACATTGGTTCACCGAGTAGGTCTACCTAGAACCATACTCAACCTTCCACCCTTGAGCCAAATATCTAAGCCTTTTCGACATAGTCCTTGCTAGACTAGATGAAATAAAACTATCAGTGGCCCCACTATCTATCAAAATATTTACTTGCTTATTAAAAACCTTACCTTTCACAAGTAATGGGGTGGCTTGTCCCTCTAGCTTTTGCTTCTCGATTGTGGCATAGATCCGATGTTCTAGTTCCTTTCCTTTTGCATTAGTTGTGCTAGTCCCTGATCGATATGGACATTGATTATAGTAATGAGGTCCCCAAAAATTGTAGCACCCTTCCTTGGGTCCTTGCTATTTTTAGGTTTCTGATTCCCGATTTTAACTACTAGAGTTGGAGCTTGCAACTTCTATGGTTGAGGTTTCATATTATTGGGTTTGTTATCCTTCCTATGAAAGTTTTTCTTGAACTTATTCTGATTTCCATTAGGTTTCTTCTCAAGATTTTGGGGGTTCTTAGCCTTTCGATCTTGATCAGCCTCCCATTTTACAAACCCATCACTATTCCTCTTCTTTAGCTCCTATCGAGCTTGCTCGAGTAGAGTGTCATATTTATAACAGAAGTGTGACTCTACTTTCTTTGCTAGGTCATATACATTTTGCAATGATTTAGGCTCCTGCATGTCTACATCATGCTTTAACCTAGACTCCAATCCAAGAGTGAACTTGTGAACCCACATTTTCTCATTATAAATAGGTACATATTTAAACAATCTTACCAACTTCTTATAGTACACCTCTACTATGTTGGTTCCTTGTTTTAGACTAGCAAATTCCTCAAACTTTAAGGCATAGAAATGCTCTATTAGGAATATCTTATTAAATATGTTTATAAATTCTTCCCATGGAGTATCAATAGGTTCAATATTAGTTTCCTCATAGTGGGTTTCCCACCATTCTAGAGCAGCCCCTTCCAGGTTGATCATAGCCCAAAGTGTTCGAGTTCCTGATGAGTAGCCTTTTACCATAAAGTGAACCTCTACTTCTCTCAGCCATGCTTTCACTGCATCCCCATCACCCTCCCCATAAAACTTGGAGATACTAATGTTTTTCATGTCCCTAGCTATTTCCTTTTTCTAAGGCTCTAGCTTGCACTTGTTCTATAGTTAGTCCACTATCTAGACCAATCTCTGAGCCTCAAACTTGTGAATTCTAGTTCATAACTATTTCCAACAATTATCTTATCTGATCCTGCATAGCAATGACCATAGCGGTGAGGTCTTCTACCTCCCTATTGGGGCTTATTGGTCCCCCATCCTAGTTTTCTTCTTCAACATTACTTTGTCAAGTTTGTCTAGGTGTAGGCCTCCCTCTTCTGGTCTTAGGTGGCATCTTAACCTGGTTCCATCCAAGAAAGAAGATTAGATTATAGTTTCATCTTAAGTTGTATCTCTAATTCAAGCCATAATACAGAGTTCTCTTGCTAGATGCATTAACAATATAACTAGGGTAATATCCCAGGCTAGGATGTGTCACTGATACCGAAGCCCATACTAAGGCATCCTAACATCCACTCTACCTTGGGGTTAATTCCCATTAGATTCTAGAAAATAGGGTATTCTAGATCATCCCAGATTTAGCCTTTACCTTAAGCAAGCCTTCATTGGAGACATCTAATTCCCTTTAGCACACATAGAAGCTCTATACCCTCGTACCTAGAGCTCTGATACCAAATGTAATGACCCAAAAATACACAAACAAAAAAATACAAAAATAGAAAAAGTTTTTTTTTACTAAGGAGAGAGATACATGAACCATTCATGAACCCCTAACCCAACTAATATTTACCTAAAGTTTCAATCCCCTAAGTTTTCCTGAAAGCTACATCTCACGAAGTACCCTAACACAAGTCCATCTATGTAGGCGTATCATGTGTTACTACAAATAAGCCCATCTATCCCATCACTCTTGATGAGCTAGACTTATCACCCTCAGTCCATCGAAGGTATACACGCATCTCCATACCATACACAAGTCATTATGTGTAGGTATGCTATGAGTATTATGAGTTAAGCTATCCATATCATCTACATGATGAGCTATCTTAACTCAGATGTAGTCTCTCCACAACTTAGTCCTTTATCTCCCTAAGGGGGTCTCAATTCCCTTAGGTCTCCTATGTTCACCCTAAGGGGTTATTAATTCCCTTAGGTCACCTATGTTCACCCTAAGGGGTTCTTAATTCCCTTAGGTCACCTCTGAGTTCACCCTAGAACTCTACTCTTAGATTTCTATTATTAAGCAACCAAACAAGAATACATCTAGATACTAAAACATCAAAGAGTAATCACTAAGCATCCAAAAAATAAAGAAGGATTAACACTAAAAGAGAATATCATCAATGAAAAGAGAATCAATTACATATTATAACCAAACATGGAAATAAAGTAAAAGTACCTTCTCTAAACCAATAAATAATTATTGCATTAAATATTGCATGGTAAATCCTTCTTACTTTAAAGAATATTACATTAACTGCATTAGGGATATCTCCCCACAATTCTAGTCTATTTGAGCATAAGTAAATCAACATAAAATATAAATTACCTATACTTTGTTTCCATTGAACTCCTTGCTTCTCCTTGCTTCCCATTGGTTCTTTGAGGGTAGTAGGGGATCAGGGTACTCATGGTTCAGGATAGGCATACCTCTAAATGCATCTATTCATTTACTTTGCCAAATTGCAACTATACAAAATTCAATTAAGTTTCCAACCATCTAATGCATAGTGGATATTATAAAAGATCCTTTACTTTTATCTTCAACTCTCAAGTTCCCTTAGAGAGCCATCCAACATGTACTACTTAGATCAAGGTCTAACTTTAATCAAATCCATTCATGTCTTAAAGCATTAAAGTCCCATACCTTTAACCTCTAAAACAATCCTTCATTCATTCCCTAAATCAAAGCCCCATAACTTCAATTCAAATAATAAATCTAACATCCTTTTTAATTCACAATTCCAATCAAATCTAATACTATTTTAAAGCATTAAAGTCCCATACCTTTAACCTCTAAAACAATCCTTCATTCATTCCCTAAATCAAAGCCCCATAACTTCAATTCAAAGAATAAATCTAACATCCTTTTAATTCACAATTCCAATCAAATCTAATACTATTTTAAAGCATTAAAGTCCCATACCTTTAACCTCTAAAACAATCCATCATTCATCCTTTTAATAAAGTCTACATCATAGACTTACTAATCAAATATTTTCAACCTTAATCTTAGATTCATAACCTCAATTAAAGATTCACAACCTTATCTAAAGATTCACTACTTTAGTTAAAAATAACCCCTTCATGATCTTATTACACAAAAGGTCTTACTTTAATTAAAACCACATAAGGTAAATCTCATTAATTAAAGGTCACTTTAATTAAAATCTCATAAAATAATTCATAATAATCAAATATCTTACTTTAATTAAAATCTCTTAAGATAATTCATATTAATCAAAGGTCTCTCTTTAATTAAAATCTCCTAAGATAATTCATATTAATCAAAGGTTTCTCTTTAATTAAAATCTCCTAAGATAATTCATATTAATCAAAGGTTTCTCTTTAATTAAAATTTCTTAAGATAATTCATATTAATCAAAGGTTTCTCTTTAATTAAAATCTCCTAAGATAATTCATATTAATCAAAGGTTTCTCTTTAATTAAAATCTCCTAAGATAATTCATATTAATCAAAGGTCTCATTTCAATTAAAATCTCCTAATATAATTCATATTAATCAAAGGTCTCATTTCAATTAAAATTACATAGGTAAACCTTACTAATCAAAGATTCACAACCTTAGACTAATACGCCTTCATGGCGGATGTGAAACAACCTCTGTAGAAAGGTCAAAGGACTACCAAACTTAGAGTCCAAACAAGGTAAAACCAGGTGCTAGGCTTTCTTTTCTACCACCACTACCTATCCCAAAGGGACTGAGCTTACGTAGCAATGAAACTCCCACACAGATGTGGGTGGTTTCCCATTACAAAAGCTTCCCAAACACACCCACTTATAACACGTGGTTTTTTCCCACTACAAGATGCTTTCAAACTAAAAAGTTCTTTTCCACTAAAAAAATACAAGCACACACTTAACACACGCATGCTTCACACTACAAGCATCTAAACACAGATGCACCCACACTTCAAATACTTAGACGCAGGTGGTTTCCAAACCTTTCAAAGGGATTATCACGCTACAGGGGAGTATAACCAGGTTTCACTCTAAATCATTCATCATACAAATGCATGTATAAATGGATAAAGTTTTAAAACCCTCCAACCTTAATACTCCTACGAAATAGAATCCGGTGGTGTCTTGGCTACCTCTCCCTTTGCTTGTTGCATGCTCCTATCTTTCCCCCAATCACTTGGTCTATGTCCTCCTCTATCTTATACCTTCTTCCTTTTTTTTCTCCCTTGCACCTTACGTGCTCCTTTGCTCTAGGTGGCCCATCTACTGTCCTTCCTCGAATCTCGAGCCAACCTCGAGCCCCCTTTCTTCAATGCTTCCATCCCTCATCCTATTTTTCTCTAGTGACAACCAGTTCTTTTACCCATAATTTCCATCTTTGGAAATTAATAGCCCCATAGATTATTTACATAGATTGCACTATATAGGGGAAAGGGATATTTACATTATTAAAATGAAGAATAGTACCCTTTTTAATAAAATATCCTTTACATGATATTTTATCACCATTTAAAATATATTTCTTTTATTTAAAACAATTTCATAATTGCTCTTTCTTTAAAATAAAATATTTCTATTTATCTTAAATGGATTTTTCATTTATTTCACTTAATTAAAGTCTATTAATGAATTTACATTATCATTAAAATGAACTTCTTTAATTATTTTAAATGAACTCTCATTTATTAATTGAAATGAAGTTTACTAATGAGTTTAAATGAATCATATCATTATTTAATCAAAACCTCATTAATTAATTTAAATGAATCTTCATTTAGCATTTAAATTTAATTTACTTTCCTTCATAAAAATGATGCTCTATTATCACTTCAACATAACAGTTTACTTTATGCATCCACATACATTTTGCAGTTGTTCTCCTATTGAAATTCCAACATTATGCTACCCAAGCCATGATGCAGTAGAGAGCAATCAAATTTATAAAACAACAAAGAGGGAATCTTTCCATCAACCCAATCACCTATCTCAGCCAAATATTTTATGATAGCTACTAGGCTATCAACTAAGGCTCAAGGTGATCAGTCATCGATGATTATCCCTTTCGATAATGCATGCCTATATGAAGGTATCTATCCATGTTACCTCCGAGTACCTTAATCATCATTTCCCCTGATCTTAAGTACCCTCATTTTTGGTGGATGCTTCTACCTTCTCCACCTACGAGTGTACCTGATCCTGCACACTTGGCAATATGTTAGCGATAACATGCCCTTCTAAATCAACTAAACATCATATAGTTGGTTCAATTGTTCAAACTAAGTATCACCACATCATAGGTTAATACATTGTTTCTTTGTGCCATATAGTCTGCTAGGGAGGGTCATGACAAAACAAAAAGTGTGGATGGATGCAAATGATTAATCTAAAATCTAATATGCAATCTAGTATGAATATTTATCCTATATTAATTAATGATGTTCTTTTTAGATTAAAAATCTAAAAATATTTAAGATTACTAGAATACGTAAACAAACAAGTTAAGGTTTTAACAGTAGACTTACAAAACAACCTACATTTTTTCTCCAAATCTCTGTAAAATACCTCTCAATAATTTTGAAACACACCTGGGTATTTTTGGATGTCCCTCGAGTGCCATAGGACATTCACACACCTTTTGCAACCTTCTAAAAATTTCCAGAAACCCTAAATCTAGCAAAAATTGTGAAATTTGTGCTTCTAAAAACCCTGCAAGATGACAAAAAAGAGCAAATAAAATCATAAAAATAAACCCTTAGTGGGTCCCATCGTGATCACCATTTGAAGAGACAAAAATGCAACACCAAATAACAATATATAAATTGAAATCAAAAGATAATATTGCACAATGAATGATTTTATATTAATGGAGGAGCCTCAAAACTCCATTGTTATAATAAGGATCTTACAAAACCCTAGAAAATAATAGCTATTGTTCTCCAAAACCCTAGAAAAAAACATTGGTGGTGTCTTCAGAACACGTTCTTTCTACCAACAAAAGTGAATGGGCTTCTAATTATCTAATACTGAGCCACTCCAGTTTAAAAAATTATTCAATGCTAATGTAAAGCAACCAGATCTGCACATAATAAAATAACAAATGAGTCAATAATAATGAGGGCTCCATAGTGTGAGACCCTCAGAAACCAAGACTAAACCCTAGCTATGCAGTAAAAAAATATGAATAGATGCTAATACCAAAATAAAATATAACAACAATAATTTTGATTTACCTTACTTATCTTTCATTCTATGATATGATGTAATATGTTGTAGTAGACTAGTGCGGCAATGCCCTAGCATCATTCGAGAGCTGGGAGGGCTTCATAAATCTAGCATAAAATGCTCGTGGGTGATCAAAAACTTTAGGAAACACCCATGGGTTCTCAAGAATGGTGGAAGGCACCCATAGGTGCTTTGTGGTGGAGGGGAAGCACCCGTAGGCACTCAAGAATGATAGGGAGCACTCGAAGGTGTTTGACAGCTAAGGAGAGGATATACATAAGCAAATCTAGTTAGGCAAGAGGGGTAGCGGTGGATGCGAGGGCTATGAAAATCAAGGATGGAGGGTGAACACTTGGATACTCTAGGGAATTTGGAGGTAAACTTTCAACTCAAGATTCCAGGACACAAATTGCTCAGAACAATCAGGGCATAAAAAACTTAGGGGTTGAGTCATCAGAATGGCTCTTATTAATAATCCAACGTAGAGCATGTTAGGGTTTTAATGACACTAATTGTGTGTATGAGATAAAAGCATATCAGAGGGTGGATATTAAATCTGGGGTGTGGCATGGATTGATATAGATGAACGGATAGGATTAAGTGAAATCGGATAGTTGGGATTAATTCACTTATATAAATATATATTTATTAAATAAATAAAATATAATATACAAAATATTAATATTTTAAATGTATATAACATTAATATATATAAATATATATGAATAATGGGTGTAAATGGTGGGAAGACCTAAATGGATGATAAGTGCCTAGGTTTTGGTGTCTACACTTACACATGTCTACAAATAGAGATCCAACAAAATGAGACATAGTTTTATATGAAGGTTATGCACAATTTTCCATTAATCAAAAGATGAAAGATACATTTAGAGAGCATAGCTCTAACAATTCCTCAAATGGCCAAAAGGTAATTTACAATGGACCATAGGACACTATTTATAGAAAAATATTTATCCTATCCACTTTTTATGAAAAGAGTTCACTGGTACAAATTACAACAAGATGATAAAAATATCATTGTCAAATCATATTCACTTGGGCAAACTGTAGGTAATAATAATTTACTACAAATGATAATGAATGGTGGATATGATAATTGTATTTCATTGAATCACTACTATGGCATAAGACTTAGCCATTTATACTACATTCTAGCCTCAAAAGATGTCTACTCTCATTTTCTTGTCCTAGGGTATTGTGCTCCTATTGCCTAGTGACTATTGTCATTCCACTTACAATATCAAATATAGTACCTCATACTTTACTTTTGATGACTTGTAGAAATGCCAAGTCTAGTGGGGAATAATTATAAATTGTCTTAATCCTTACGCTATAAATTCAAGAATAAAAATTGGTGACCACATGATTGAGATATTTACTTGGATGGTAGTCCTTGTAAAGCTATCCATTCCACATATGAAGGCATATTGATGCTTTCTAGCTAAAATAGTTTTGCTACTCTGTCATCATATTCTTCTTAAGATAAATTATCCTAGGGATCAGGAATTAATTTAACATTTTTTAAAATGTTTTCCATCTATTTTATGATACTAGGGCATCAACGACAACATCTACTAGTGAGGATTTATCTATTTGAGATACTACCTTGTTTCATCCCTCAACCAATAGAGTGTATTCATCCTCAAATAGTATCATGACTTGGTCCACAAGAGGACTTGGAATTTCATCCTAGATAAGCTAGATGTTGTGACTTGTTAAGTCTTCTATAATATTCTTTAACCTACTATATGAAGATTGATAGGAGGTCAAGAGTTGCTTTTTGTAAAGGATATTCTTAAATTCTAGCTTCAACACTTGTTTGGTAGGAAGTCTAAATTACTATAGCCGCTTTAAGCTAACTTTATAGGTTTGCTTTAGAACTAGTGCATAATTATCTATAAATGATAACTTTGACTCCACATTTCCTATCTCTTCTTTGGAATTGGTAAGTAGGGAATCATATGCCTGTAAATATTATGGGTATGTCCTTGCATGGTTTACTTCAACCAACATCTAGGACAAAAGGCCTTTAATAAGATCTATGGTTGAGGCCTTGGACTTCATTGGCTCAATCTCCTCTCTCAAATGTTTTTATTTTGGTTTGAATTGGGATATTTCATCAATATTCAAGTTGATTGTCACTTCTTCTACCACTTGATCTAATCCTACTTTAGTTATTTAGCTAGTTTCTTTTGCTAATATTTTACCTTTTGGTAGCCTCTAACTTTGATTTTGGCTTTCTTAGCTCCTCCTTTTATTGGTGTATATTATCCTTCTCCTATTATAGTACCAAGGCAAGTTCTCTATTTTTCTCAGCATACATTTGGTTCCTACCAGCTAACCTTAAGTAATTATAGAACATAGTTATGTTTGCATGTTTGAAAAATTAAATTAGACTAGCGTGCCCTATCTTATGTAGATTCAAGATGGATAATCTAGTTATATAGTCAAAAGAGGCTTTAGTAGGGTGGCTAGGATCAATTAGTTCAAATTTTATAAATAGGCTCCTTTTCCCTCTAAATATGACCTACATCCTTAGGATTTGTGTTCTCTCCTAAGAAATGAATTCACCTATGGTATTTGACTAATAGCCTATCATTGTTTTTGTAGGTACTCTTAAATTGTGTTCATACTAGGTTTTCGGGTTATAAAAACTATCTACATTTGCAAGTGAGTCATGGTCAAGATAATATGGGAAGGTATTTTGATAGCTATCAAGTATATGGCATGTGTTGATACTAATTGGATGTCTTTTCCCTCCTAGTATCAACTCCCATGGTCAATAAAATTTGCTATGTTAAAGCATGTGTTTCAATGATACTTTCATATGTTCAAGCAATAATTTATGATGGTGGACATGAAATTGGAAGATGATGTAGAAAATAAAGACATTTGGGTTGACCATGTGTATGAATCTCTTATAGATGCAATATATGAGGTGATGAGATGAGTGGATATTGATGGAGTATATGTAGTTATGGAAGATTCAATGGTGGTAAAAGTGAAAAATATGAAGTGGTGGGAAATGATGTGGTTGCAATTATGGTGATTGGAGGTGGTAGTGTGATAGAAGAAATGGGAGGAAGCAGAGAGATAATAAATGGAGAAATAGAGAATAGATACCATAGAACATGGAATAGAAGAGGAAATGATGTAAAAAATGGTTGCAATTATTGTTGGAGTATATTATATTATTTGGTACATGGTAGTGTACCCCCATG
The DNA here is from genome assembly GCA_028583015.1 of Wollemia nobilis. Lineage (NCBI taxonomy): Eukaryota > Viridiplantae > Streptophyta > Pinopsida > Araucariales > Araucariaceae > Wollemia > Wollemia nobilis. The sequence goes on from JAQPPZ010001344.1 coordinate 1,936,349, forward strand.
GTACCTTCATGGTACTTATTTTAAATATTAGATTAGGATTGAGTCTTAGTTTAGAGTGTGAGTAATATTTTATGTAATGTTATAATGTGCAGGAAATTTGTAAGTGTTATGTAAGTGTGTATGTACAGGAAATGCACAAGTGTCATGTGAGTATGTGTGCAAGTATAATATGATTCTATGTGCACAAGTGTCTTATATGTAAGAGTGCCAAAGTATCTTTAGATTAGAGTATTAATAGTGAATATTCATTTCTAGGTGTGCATACCCGATAGAGTCATATGTATGCAAGTGTCGAGAAGAGAAGCCAAGAGTCATGAGACTTGGCATATGAAAAGAAATAATCAAGTATTTTATGAGTTATTCTACTATGTCTACATAGTACTCCAGAGAGAATCTAGAATGGATCATCATCATCATATAGAATTAGATCATATATTCATCAAGTGTTATATTTGTGAGAGAAAGTGGAGTAATAAAGATTGCATACATTTTGAGAAAATAATATTGTAAGTTGTGCTATATGCTTTGTACATGTATGATTCAAACTATTTACATTCATATTGTTATTTATTAATGAATGTTATTTGATATATTATAAGACTTGACATACATATTAGTTTGCTCGTATTATTAAACTTGCATCATTATCTTGATCTTATTATCTTGTGGTTTTTTTATACTTTATCTTTTGTAATTTATCCTTTTAGTTTTATATTAAAATTAAGGCTTACAAACCATCAATTGTTTTTCTTACTTTAGAAATCGTCGAAATATTGATAGCATCAAGCAAGCATTGGATATTGAAGCAGTGAAGCCCTATCGAATTGTGGACTCACTTGAGTGCATTGAGAGGGAGTGTTGTTAATCAATTGCCAATCAATTGAGCATCATGAAGAATTGTGCTATGGATGCCCTAAGGAAATGCTAAGAAATGCTAATTCAGGAAAACAAAGGCCCAATTGAGCAATTCAACTGCAAAATATATCAAAAGACACTGAGGCGACCCTTGATCATCAATTTGACAAGGAGGATCAAGTCCATAGCCCTAGAATTGGAGGGTAAAACTATTGAGTTGCTCGTCATGGCTGTCAGCCATGATTCACAGTGTAGATCACTCATCTGAGCTATGGTTTGCAACAGGTTAAGATCCCCTTACTATTATTTTTGCAGAGTGCTTATCTAGGTTAGATTAGTTAGTTTAATGCTTTATTTGGTATTTTAGAGACTTTGACTGATGGATTAAATATTTGAGTAGATTTACTTCATTATAGCATTTAGGACATTAATGGCTTCTTTCTATGCTTTCATGCTTTATTTCACATAAGTAGGCCATTAGATAGTTAGTTGTATTATTCCTTTGCATATCTAGGAATATTTATCAATTTAACATAGGTTTAACACATTTTGTAAGCTTTCTTGATTTCATATGTTTATAGCATCTTTGTGTTCAATTTCCTCAAAGGACCTCATCATGAGAGGTTCCCAATGCTTTTAATGCTTATCTATTGTTTCTTGACCGCAAGGAATTAGGTCGAAAGGGTATTCAACCATAAAATACCTTCTTCAATGCGAAGAAGAGGGTCAACTCCACCCTAGGCAGTTTGTGTCACCCTGAATGGCCTGAAACTCACATTTGTCCTAGAGAGGGATTTCACATGCTTTCCTATTGTAATAAGAGTATCAAATTGGTATCCCTAAGAGGGACATATTTGTAATCGGGATTGGCTCATTTAATGGAATAAAGTGTTCTTATTATTTCTCATTTTGTTGTCAATTTCGTATGCATTGCTTTTGTATCTTTTATTTCAATTACATAGTAGGAAGCATAGGTGTGAGGTCATTTTTGTGGTCACACCTCCATTGCATATCATGGCTCTAATTGAAAAGAAGTCATTTAAAATATTCCTAATTGATACTGGTTCCTCCATTAATATCATCACCACATCTACCTTTCATCATTTGAATCTTTCTTCATCTCATATAACCAAGTCATCATTCACCTTTAAAGCATTCAAAAATACTTTGTGTTCCATAGTTGGCATTGTTGTTTTACCCATTGAAGTAGGGGTCAAAATTTTGCACACTATGTTTCACATCTTGGAAGGATATATGGCAGAAAATGTACTCCTTGGAAGACCTTGGATGAGATAAATGAGATGTGTTCCTTCAATATTACACCAATATTTAAAATATGTTCATGAGGGACAAGTAAATTGCATACAGTGGATGTCGAACTGTTCAAGTATTACTAATTTATTTCAAATTCTTATGAATCCATGCTTCCTTCCTCCCACCTTTTCCTATCACTATTAGCCAATCCATCTATCACTCTATCAATTTACTCATCAAAATCTCCCATTCATGAGGAGATTCCTATCACTAATATCCATCAATATCCCATACCCTCATAATCTTCACCATTAACTACATGCACATGTAGTCACATTCAATCCATATCATCAACATACTTGCATTCCACTTCATCATTTTCAACCATCCAACGATCTTTCCAATCCAATCCATCCCCCTCACCCAATGTTTCACAAGTCAAGTTGACATATTGTGAGACATATTCATCTCCATAATTCCCTGAGCCATTATCCAATCATGATCCTTCTACATCATCCTAAGTCAAGGTACACCTCACTAATTTTGATATTGGTGAATATGTGGTCCAAGAAATCATCATCACACCACTCACCATTTCTAGTGCTAAGGATTTTGGTCACCCACGTGACCCACCTTTATCCATAGGAGTAGTATATAACATGGGTTTAGCTCCCAATAACATCAATTTTGTGTATGGGGGGATTGATTCTTCATAAAATATAGCTCCCCTAGAGGAAACTAAGGAACCAACACTTGCTAACATTCCAAACATGTTAGGATTTCCATATCGCTATTTTCACATAGTCAATTGGCAAGGTCATGGCCTAGGATTGCATGAACAGTGAGTGCTTCAGCCTATTAATGTTCCATATCAAGAAGTGCATGACCATTCAAGTCTAGGTTATCACCCAATTTCCACCATCTCTTCTCTTGAACAAGCCTTCCAAGGGCTTAATATAAATACAGTAGAAGAAGCCCTCCATCTTGACAGTTCTGAAGATGAAATCCATGAAGAATTCAAATTTATGTCAATATTTTTGGATGAATTTGAAGAAGAATCGAAGCCCATTATTCACCATACCGAACAAGATGAGTTTTATCTCAGAATTTTACCCATCCATGAGCCCACCTTTTGCTTACTTCTTCCACAAGAGTAAGCTGACCCTACCGGTGAACCACCACCCCAAATTATTTAATCCATTTCATAAGCTAAACTTGTGACATATGTACACAACACAAAAATAATGGTTTTCACCACTACAAAAAACAATATCAAAATATATCAAAAATCAAAAACACGTTTTCTTTTTTAGCATTGCATGTATATATCATTTAGTTAAATGCATTCATTTTTGTTGCTTGTTGTTGTCTAGGTTTACCAAGATCTTAGCGCCAATTTTTAGGTTCCATTCATTCCACCTAACCTCATCCATTTGCCCATAAGTCAACATGAATCTTGTTGATTTATTCACCCCATTTCGTAATCCATACGATTTGGCTAAACCAATTCTAATTGATATAAGCCTTATCGAGATGGATCATATTTCCTCACCTCCATATTTTTTCAAGTTTGTCTTATCCAAGGAATTGTTAAGGGCTTCAACCAACTACATTCCTCCATCCCCTTCGCCTTTGCCTTCACCTTCCCCTTTGAATCCTGAGGTTTTATAGAAAAACATAGATGAGGATAATTCAAATGAGTTTGATGACCTCTTAGATGACATTCATATGATCCCTACACCCCATCAACTTGAGGAAGGTTCCCATATGTCCATTGAATATACCATCAATGTGGACCTTAGTTCAGACAAAGAAAATCCTCAAATTATCAATCTTAGCAAAAGTTTATCACCCGAATAACAAGAGCAGTTAATTGCTCTCCTCAAGAAGAAAAAGGGTATTTTTACATGGTTCTATAAGGACATGCCTAGCATTGACCCTAGTTTAGTTATCCATAATATCACCTTACATCCCGATGCTAAGCCAATTAAACAAAAAATTAGAAGGATGCATCCTACCATTGCCATATTGGTCAAAGAAAAGCTCCAAAAGCTATTAGATATGGGTTTTATTGTACCCATTGATTATCCTGAGTGGATCTCAAATATGATACCATTCATAAGCCTAATGGAGCAATACACATTTGAACTAACTTTCTAGATATTAAAAAAGCATGTCCTAATGATGACTTTCCTCTTCCAAACATTGATACTCTTGTCGATACTTGCACTGGCCATGAAATGCTTTCACTCATGGCCAATTTTTTAGGATACAACCAAATTCGAATAAATCTTGATGACCAACACAAAACAACATTTACTACACCTTGGGAAAATTTTTGTTACAAGGTGATGCCCTTTGGCCTTAAAAATGTAAGTGCCACTGATCAACATGCCATGACATACATTTTCCATGACTACATGCATAATATTATGTGGATTATCTCTTGGCTAAATCTAAAACTTGACGATAGAACATTGATGTATTAGAGAAAGTTTTTTACCGACTTATAGAACATAATGTAAGGTTGAATCCCAAGAAATGTGTCTTTGGTGTTACCTCGAGAAAATTTCTAGGATTCATTGTCTCCAAAAGAGGCATTGAGATGGACCCAAAAAAGATCAAGGTCATCATGGAGATGCCTCCCCAAACTAACTTAAATGAATTGCATAGTTTACAAGGAAAGATTCAATTGATCCATCATTTTATTGCACAACTTTCTCACAAATGTAGGTCATTCAATCACCTACTAAAAAAGGGGTTCTATGTTATTGGATAGATAATGTCAAAAAGCCTTTGATGACATTAAGCAATACCTATATTCTCTGCTAGTCTTAGCTCCTCCTCGTCCGGCGGTCCCATTTTATCTTTATATTTCAGCAACAAACTTTGCATTAGAGACAATGCTTGCACAACAGAATGAATAAAATTAAGAGCAAGTTTATTAGTCGAACATTGGTAAACTATGAAACTATATACAATTATGTAGAAAAATTGTGCTTAGCAATGGTTATTTCCACCAAGAAACTTTGACATTACATGCTTAGTCACACAACATATATCATAGCTAGAGAAAATTCTCTACGTTATATGATGTCCTGCACTTACAATAACATCCACACCGCTAAATGAATAATGCTCTTTACTAAATTTGACTTGGAATTCATTAGCCAAAAATCCATTAAATATAAATTAATAGCCAATCAACTTGTGGAGGCTCCACTACCTAGTGATCATCCTTTTATTATTGAGCTTCCAGATGATTTGGTATTTGTTGTTACCTAACAAGAAGAAGATGTCATTCTGGAGGAAGACATTGATATCACACTATTCTTTGATGGATCTAAGTGCACAAAATATCAAGGTGTTGGAGTCATGTTTCATACACCCCAGGGGGTACCTATTCCCTTATCATTCAAAATTGACTTCCAATGCACAAACAACACTATAGAGTATGAAGCCTTAATCTTAGTTCTTCAATCATCTATAGCTATGAGAATTAAGCGTATTAGGATATTTGGTGATTCTCAACTTGTTGTTAAGCAAATCAATGGAGAATACCAATGCAAAGAACCTACCATTAAGCTTTATCATGAAGTAGCAATGAAATTGCTCTCTAAGTTTGATTGGTATGAAATCAATAGTTTGCCACATTCAACTAATAAACTTGTAGATGCGATGGCCTCCTTTGGATCGTTAATTCCAAAAGAATCCTTTAGAGAGGTACATCCCCTTATAATTTTGATAATATTTAAATATGTAATTGTTCGTGTTGAATCTAAAGATGAAAAGGATGTTTTCTTTATCCAGTCGGATTCATATGAGCCTTGGTCAAGCAAAATAGTAGCCTTTCTCAAGTTTGGAACACTCCCATATGATATGTCTCGAACTGCCAAATGCACAGTCAAGCAAAAGGTAGCTCGTTTCATTCTCTTGGGGGACATGTTGTATAAACATGGTTATTATGGAGTCCTTCATTGTATCGAGTCTAGTGAAGCACAAAGAGCCATAGCTAAAGGCCATTGCTGAAGCATGGATTATTATTGGCCCATAATGGAACATGGTTGTTGCACCTATGTTAAATATTGCAAGAAATGTCAAGAAAATGCTAATTTAAATCATGTACCATCACAAGCTTTACAACCTATTCAAAGCCTTTGGCCCTTTTCACAATGGGATCTAGATCTAATTGGAAAAAATTTACCTCCTTCTTTAGGACAATATACATTCATCATCACAACCACTGAATACTTCACAAAGTGGGTTGAGGAAATTCCTCTAACCAATATGATAGGACCTAGAATTGTGGAGTTTATCCTTCACATCATTTGTCATTTTGGCATTCCCTTGAAAATCATCTCTGATAATGGCAAGTATTTCAAGAACAAGGATGTTCGAGCACTTTGCGAGAAATATAACATTCACCATAGTTTCTTGACTCCTTATTACCTGTAAGAAAATGAACAAGCTGAAGCTTCAAACAAGACCTTAATTGTTTTTCTCAAGAAACTTGTTAAATCAAATCATAGAGATTGGTAAACACAAATTCTTGTCGTATTATGGGCTTATCAAATAAGCATTTGCATACCTATAGGGGCAAAACATTTTTCACTGGTCTATGGAACTAAAGCAATCATGAATCTCAAGCTCGAGATACCTTCATTGAAAATTTCTTTGTAGGAATTCATAGATGATGACACTGCTAGACAAGCACGTCTTGACCAACTCACACTTCTTGATGAGAGGTGAGTCAATGCTTTAGAGAATTTACGAGTTTATCAAGACCGCCTAAAGTGTGCTTACAATGCCAAAGTTCATCTATATGAATTCTAAATAGGAGATCTTGTCCTTAAAGAGAATCAGTAAAATACCAATGCCTTACTACATCTTTGTGATAAATTTGTGGCTAATTGGTTAGGTCCATACATTGTTACTCAAAAAGTGGGTAACGGTACTTATAGGATTTCTAGTCTAGAGGGAGAGGAAGAACCTGAACCACTTAATGTTATACACTTAAGGGCATTCTATCCATAATGAGATATATATGTATACATACATGACTAATATACCAAAACATTGAATTTCATTTGCATACATTCCATTCCAAAAACATTGCATTTCATTTGCATACATTTCATTCCAAAAACATTACACTTCATTTGCATACATTTCATGCCAACACACTATATTAGCACACATTTCAAATTGCATATATTGCACATCATGCATTTCATCCACATTTCATATTAGGGATCATTTATTCAGTTCAAGATAATAATTGGTCAAATAAAATCATGTTTTCTTAATTAGGGGTGATGCGTTGTCGTTAAGCACATCATTAAATCTCAAAGATCTTATCAATCCGGGGTGGTGTCCAAGGTTGTCTACGATAGAAGGCTAGGGCAGAGTACAATTCAGGCATTTAGATTTCAAGCATTTATTGGGTGAGACAGAGGTTTAGCATTTTGGTGTCACACTAAACCTAATCTATAGAATGGAAACTTGCAGGAACTAAAAACTAATTCTAAGTTGCATGAATTGAAATCTAACTACAATTGCAGAAATTGGAATTGCTAAATTGAAAGTCTAATCTACTTTTGCAGAATTAAAATAACAGAATTTAATTTGTTGAATTTAAATGTTGCTGAAATGAAATCCTAAGTTACATTTGCATAATTGAAACCTAGTTACTCTTGCATAATTGAAATGATGCTTGTAAATGAAACTTATACTAAAAACACCTGTCAATGTCCTGCCACAAAAGGTTGTCAAGCTTCTGCTACAGGAATTGACAACAAAATGAAATATGCTGAAAATTGAAAGTTGCTAAAAAAAAAAAAGCAAAGAAAACATGGAAAGCAAAGGAAAATGCTTAATATAATTTGTCAGCTGACACACACACAAATTTTGTACACAAAAATAATAGAAAACATAAAGAACATTATACAAAATTAAAATAAGAAAAGTAAACTTGACAAGTAATCTGTTAATTCTGCTACAACAAAATTATAGATTAAAACCTGCCATAAAAATCCTCCTTCTATATCTGAAAGTGGGCCCATACTTTCTGATCTAGAAGGAGGTGAAAAGCACTCCTTAAATAATTAAAACTCAGAACAGAAAATTATAAAATAACTACATTTTTATTGATGATAAAACATGCTAAAAACTATTACAAAAAATTACTGTAAGTCCTAATTGTTGCTATTGAAAACTCTCCTCTATTCTAATTCCTAATTGGCTCAACCAAGGAGGGAGCTATGTTATTTATATAAATATTTACAACATATCCCATGCTCAAATCATCCTATGTGCTACTTTACAGTGATTTGCCAATAATTCTGGATTTGAAATAAATGTAAATCTGGATAGTTTGTGTTGCTATAGTAGTCATTGGCCCTTAGAAAGCATCTTTAGTGGTGGGAGTACGTGTGAGGAGTATAGAAATATATCACACATATTTATCCACTTAAGAATATGTCGTTTCTATCTTGCAAACAAATTCCTATTATGCTACAATTTTTTCTGGGTTTATCGTAGAAGAGGATCAAAATTGATCTTTTCCATGAATGGTGGCTTTGGATGGCAAGGACGACAAAGGCAGATGGGAGATATTTTCCTTTAACCTTTTCAACCTTCTTTCCATTTTTCCATCATTATAAATCATTCAACAAGTCAAAAAAAACTTTATGTTCTCATTCATAAGATAAGTGGATCATTTCAAAGAGACTGTATTTCTCATTCCAAAGATGTCCGCTCATTTCGAAGATATTGTATTTCTCATTCCGAAGATGTCTGCTCATTTCAAAGATCTTTAGAATGAAAAATTGCATGCTCTTCAAGTGATTTCATCTGCATTTCTCAGGTGGGTTAGCTCTCAGGATCAAATTGCAATAGCCTTCATTCCTCTCCATGTGTGAATTCCATGCCTTGCCATTCATTGGTAGCTTGCTGGAATTTACATGGTAAATTACTACATTTTCCAACTCTGCTGCACAGTTGTAAAATATTGGCATTTCTTGCAAATTCAAATAAATTAGAACATGGAAAAAATTATTCAAATATCAACATGAAGGAGTACATTAAGTTGCTACTAAATTTATACACTTCATTCACCAAATAACCATGCTGAAATAGTGCAATAGTGCTGCACAATTGTCCCTTCTCTGTTATACCCTGTTGCTACCTATTTAGACCATGTGTGAATGCTTATAAATAGGCCATATGTATTCCGTAGTCCTTCTAAACTCATTCCATCCATATCATCATGCTTTGCTTGACAACTTCAAGGTGTTCCTATAAAGTGACAGCTTGCTGATTTTTATATGGCTGTTTTTTTCAAATTTTCAGATTTATGACAGTCCTAAAATTTTGGCTTCAATGTGGATTTGAAAAAAGTTGAAGTGTAGGAAAACATTCAAAAATCATTGAGAAGTTAATGGATATCAGCATACCACATTTTGTTAATTGAAATGCATGTTTTTACTTGCTACTTAATCAAGCAAAATCAGTCACAAAATGCTGAAAATAGTCAAAAACAGAGATATAATATTCCTAACAAAAAATCATGCAAACACTTAACAAATAGTATATTTTAGTCAACTATTTGGAAATTAACTTATCATATGGTAGTCAAACATTGTGCAATAATGAGGTATTTTTGGGCCTCATCAAGTGGCACCTTCACATCATCATCCATTTTTCCACCAAGTCAAATTGCCATTCATACAAAGCCACATTTCCATAAAGTACTAGGTATTTTCGGTCACTCATACACTCCTAGTATTTTAAGAAGCCTCCAAATTACATGTCAAGTTCATTTTAGGACCATCACACATATACATTAAGAAATATTAAATTTTGGGAATTGACTCCAAAACATTCTTGAATCAAACACAATTTTACATCTTTAAAACATCTTGTGTCAAAGAGGGCTAACACCATACTTCGTTTGAACCTCGAAGTGAAAAGGGTCAGCCTCACCTGTTCCATAATACAACATAGTCCACCAAAATAATGGTTTTCACAACTATCACAAATTCCAAAATAAAATAAAGAGTAGGCAAAAATCCCTAACAAAAACCCTAAATATTTGACATCACACACCACTGATCAAAGGGTTGTAAGGATTGTACTACATTTTTAGTTATATGATTAAGTAGTCATACCCAAAACTTACAAGATCAAAATAAAAAATCATGGACTATGGAGTTAGCCTCCATCGGAGCTATAGACGCTTGACTAGTAGTAGAGTATGCTCATATGTGGGAACATGTCTCTTTTAAAGAGACCTCTGACCGCTCATATGGACAAGCTATTCTCTTGCTTTCATCCATAATAGCTTTACCCAATTTACTCAAGATGAGTTAATGAACTCACTTGCACACACACTGGTTCTTCATTGCCTCGAGTCATTACCATACTCTTGATTCGGTAAATTCATTGCACACACATTTGGTACTAGAGGGATTAGGCAAATTTAGTGAGTTTTTTTGATGCCACTAGTATGTTTAAGTCTTTGTAAAATAGTCATTTTTTCATATCAACATCCATATATTCTTCCATATTAATATCCATATATTCTTTGATATCAACACCCATATCTTCTTCCATGTCCATTCATGTGTTATTTACCCCACACCACCATGTTTGGTGCCCTTGATTAAAAAACAATACTAGAAACATGGCCAAGAAAGATCTAAACCATGAATGATAATTAGAACATCTGCATTCCATACCTTGCATTAATCATCCATACATTCCACCTTGCATTAATCATCCATATCATATACATTCATGCATTACACAAAGTATTCCACAAAAAGCAATCACACAAACATATAACACAAAAGGTATAAGCCATGTATATATGTATAAATATCACATGTACAATAAGTGCCAAAAGGCTACATACAATAGAGCACCAAGGCTCATTTACAAAAAGTGCATCTAAGCACTAGCTAAGCCCTCCAAGAGGACCCTTGTGACCTAGAAGGAGCCCTAGACCTAGAGCTATGCCTAGAATCACTATGCATAACAACCTTGGATATACAGCAACCTATCCTCCAATGCATCGATATACCTATGCCAAGACCAAAGGTGTGCTATATTGACATCATATTGATTCTCCCTCTCTAGTAGCTCTACCTAGAACCTTGTGATCATCCAATTTCGCTATGCTACTTGTTGCTCTAGCCTCACCTAATCCTCCTTGATCCAATCTATAGGTCTATCCAGAGTCTCCTCCCCATCGTCTCCCTCTCCACCATCTCCTCCACTCTCAGGAGCCTGCCTCACCATATCCTTAGTCTTCCTCCTTTGACTATTTGATCAAAGGTATCGATACTACCTGGGGGTCTCATGGGTTCCATAACCCTCATCCTTAGCCCCATACCCATTCCCATTAACTGCTATTAGAGTTGGTGCCCATGCAATGAACCATATCTCGTACTCCATGATAGTCCTTGCACCATCCACATATGGTAGATCTATCTCCTCATCATCCTCATATTCCTCCCTCCATGGCTTCACACAAATGCACAAATGAGCTTCATTTTTTGCCTAGTAAGCTATTTATAGCTACTTTAGGCACCTTGAGATGCCCATGGGTTTTCTTGGTGCACTGAAGTGCACCAAGGAATTTTCAAAACGTCTAAACATTGGTGGGCATTTGTGCATGCTCAAAGCACTAACCAGCATTTGGCATCAATTTTGAAAAAAGATAAATTTTTAAAAAATAGTGGCTTATCCTTACCAAATCACTCCATATTGTAGCCACACATATGTTTTATCATAGTAATAGGCTTTGTAAATATTCCAATTTATTTGGACACATAAATTTCGTTTGTGACCATAAATTGTAAATCCTCTTAATAAGTTACAAAACACTCCAAAATGGTCTAAATCTTCACAAAATGACCATAATCATCATTCATATCACCAATACATAATTTTCACATCATCCATATCAAAATTTACATATTTACCAAGTTCAAACAACATTCAAGTGAACCTTGTACCTAGTGGGTTATTCCATATACTTGGCGATTGTAGTGATTTTGCATCTATGCAATTTTCTAGGATGAATAATTTACCATAAGGACACTTGTTCATTTTCATCATTCCATATATCCTTGCTGGAAATCACAATCATATTTGATACTTCACATTTTGCATGAAACCTTGCCAAGAACATTTTGCATAAAAGCTATCATTAATGGCCTAGTTCGTGGGGCTTAAAACATGGACAACATCACATCTCATTATTTCACATATCCTTGACAGTCATCATGGCGATTGACCTTAGCTAGGGTGATTGGTTTCGATCATAGGAATTATCTGACAGTCACTAGTTGACCCTCCGAAGTTGACTACTTTTATTTTTGCATATTCATCCTTGCATATCAATGACGCCGAAAGGCACATTCTTTAGCAGCATAGAATCACCCCAAATTTGGGGCAACCACATTGGTTTTGAATTTCCCACAATAGGATACATATTAAATTATCATGACATCTATACTTGGTAAAACTCTTCATCTTTTGGGACATAAATAGACACATTTTTCATCACATTTTCCATAAAATTCTTCATATATTGGGGCAAAAACTGATATATTTTTCATCACATTTTCTATAAAATCCTTCACCTGTTGGGGTAAAAATAGACGCATAATTTCACATTTTCACCAATCCCCTTCATACAGTTGGGGAAAAAATGGTATCACATTTACATCATTCATATCATCCACCATTTATTTGCATAGATTTTTCAATTAGCTCGTGATATTCATCCACAAACTCAGTCACCAATTGAGGGGATTAGCTACATAAAAATCCAAATTCTTTCATTCTTTTACTTCAACCTCACATTTCACATTCTAAGATAAAGTTACTTCTGCACCTAGCCAAAATAGGTGTCTCATGTTTTTGCACTACATTGTGTTTTACGCAACACAGTACAAAAAGGGGCATCTTTAGACACCAAAACCTAGCCACTTGTCATCCATTCAGGTCTTCCCATTATTTCCACCCATTATTCATATATATATATTTAAATATTAATATTTTATATATTATATTTTATATATATTTAATAAATATATATTTATATAAGTGAATTAATCCTAGCCATATGATTTCACTTAATCCTATCCATTCATCCATATCAATCCATGCCACATCCCAAATTTAATATCCATCCTTCGATATGCTTTTATCTCAATCGCACGATTAGTTTCATTGAAACCCTAGCATGACCTAGGTTGGATTATTAATAAGAGCTATTTTGATGGCTCAACCCCTAAATTTTTCATGCCTTGAGTGTTCTAAGCAATTCGTGCCCTGGAATCTTGAGTTGAAAGTTTACCTCTGAATTCCCTAGAGTATCCAAGTTTTCACCCTCCATCCTCACTTGTCATAGCCCCCACATCCACCATTGTTCCTCTTGCCTAACAATATCTTCTTTTATAGATCCTCTCCTTAATCATCAAATGTCTTCAGATGCTCCCTATCATTCCCGAGTTCCTTTAGATGCTTTCCCTCCACTTACAAGCACCTTTGGGTGGCTTCCACCATTCTTGAGCACCCACAGGCATTTCTTGTAGTCATCGAGCACCCGCGGGTGTTTTACACCAGAATTATAAAGCCCTCCTAGCTCTCAGGTGATGCTAGGGTATCACTGCACCAATCTACTACAACATATTACATTAGATCAGAGAATGAAAAATAAGCAAGGTAAATAAATGTCATTGTTGTTATATTTTATCATGCTATTAGCATCTATTCACATTTTGTTATTACATAGCTAGGGTTTAGTCTTGATTTCTAAGGGTCTCACACTGTGGAGCCCTCATTGTTATTACTGACTCATTTTTTATTTTCTTGTGTGTATATCTGGTAGCATTACATTAGCATTGGACAACTACTTAAGCTAGAGTGGTCTAGCATCGGATAATCAGAAGCCCACTCACTTCTGTTAGGAGCAAGAACACGTTCTAAAGACATCACCAACGTTGTTTGCTAGGGTTTCAGAGAACCTTAGCTATTGTAAAATATGTATCAAAGGATTCAAAGATACTTATTCTAAAAATGGATTTTTGAGGCTCCCACCATTAATATAAAATCATTCATTGTACAATATTGCCTTTTGAGTTCAATTTAGTTTTTGTCTCTTCAGTAAGTAGTTTTTTTCCTACATTTGCTTGGTAGTCCTTTTTTCACTCTGAATTTGCATCTAGTATGGATTTAGATTTTTGTTTTTGACTTTCCTAATTTGTAATATTTATCAACACATCTTCATTATGACCATTAGCCATATTTTACTTTTAATATCCTGCATCCTTACCTTCTAATGTTTACTTTATTGTTTTAGCTTAGCTTAGATTAGATTTGCTCAACATAGGATAATGGGGAGTTGGTCTAAATTCAAAGTTCAAGGGGTTAATTTTGAAGTATGCATATGATCATAATATTACTGATCATTCCACTATGTGCCATCAATAGTTAGATTGGATCCTAATAAACGTGGCTTTTGTATCACTAATGTAAAGTTATTTTAATGATGCATTGATATCAATATAGAAAAATAAAAGTTGTGGATGTCATGCCTCCCTCATGATACTAAAGGAAATTAAATATTTTCTTAGAAACATGAGTCAATACATCAATCCACATTGGAATTGGCTTATAAATCTCATTCTATCAAATACTTGTTAAAGAAATACATCAATTTGAGATGGAATGAAATTTGTGCTACAAATTTAAATGAGTTTAAGCAATTCCTTATGCATCCTCCAACACTAAGACCATTGAATCACAACAACACTTTTATCTTATACACCCCAAAAACTAATGTATTCTTAGGGGTGGTACTAAGAAAAAAATATAATAATAAAAAAGAGTACACCATTTATCATATCAATTGAATAATATTTAAGAACTATATATATCCCCATTGATAAAAATATGGACATTTACTTTGCATGTGAGAAGCTAAGGTGTTACATGCTCTACCGAATAATATATCATAATTCAAATAGAATCTCTCTATTTTTTTTTGGTAAATAAAAGTCTTCATTAATTACCGAGTTTTGCAGGTTAACCCAAAACCTATTACAATATCCAACCTTCTGCTGAGATTGTAGATCCTAGTCATCCTTGAAACTTTCTTACCATAACTTGTGTTGAATCCCCTACAACACCTTACTAACAAGGAACATCCATACCTAAACATAACTGTAAACATTACTTACATTGACAGGAAATTGAAGTTTAGAACTTTGCACTTGTGAAACTTGTTGCTTGCCCATTTCCTATTCTCTATCGGAATCCTCCAAGGCTTACACCCTGTTACCTTCATTTCCAATTTGGTATTATTTAGAGGGAAACCCCATAGTTATTACTAGCTCCATAGGGAAATAACACCCATTCATATTTCTACTTAATGGGTAGGTTTCTTTTCATGACTAATAATGTTTTCCACTTCACGTGGCACACCTTGTGTCCATGTCACCAAACTACCAACATCAACACCTATGTTGGCTAATTTTTTAGTTTACCTGTTGGCCTCACGATACACATGACAAGCCCTCCTGTTCTATCTTGCTGTAAAAATAATCCTCACTTCATGGATGACTCCCTCAATTCTCCATGGAGGTTTTTTGCCATTAGTTAATAGGTTGATGATGTTCATCAAATCACCTTCAATCATCAAGTTACCTTGAGTTGCTTAGGCTACTTGCAACCCTCTCCAAAGGGCTCTAGCTTCTGCTTCGTTATTAGTTCTGATTCCCAATGGTTCAGTGAAGGCCTTGACCAGATTTCCTTGATGATCCTTGATTATTCCTCTAGCTCCAGCTCTTCCCGGGTTCTCCTTGGCTGCACCATAAAAATTTAGTTTAAACCAACCCTGGGGGGGTGGCTCCCAAGAAATCCCATTTTTGGGATTGGGCAAAGGAATGGAAGGTTTGTCCTCAATACCTAAGGCCCGAGCTAATTGTTTTTCTTGGGGAGGAATTGAGTGGTTATCATCCACTAAGGTGCTAAGGTTTTCTTTCACAAAGACAATAATCCTATTGAGGATGGTTTTTGGGTTGTGAATGGTATCCTTAAAGGCTCTATGGTTCCTTTCTAGCCAAATCTGCCAGAGAAAATGATGCCAAAAGATTTTCCATAGGTACTTAAGTTTTAGGCTAATAAAGGGTTGAGGCCATTTATGGAACACTTCGGATATAAGAGCAGGCTTAACCCACAAGATCCTAAAGGCTTGGAAAATTCCATCCAAGATGGACTCCGCTACTAGACACTTCAGAAACAAGTGTTGGGTTGTCTCCCATCCTGCCCTACACATGTAGCAACGGTTAGCAATAACCATACCTTTGGATAACATATTGTCCATAGGGAGGATTTTTCCTTGAATCACCAGCCATGAAAAAAAGGATATTTTAGGAATTAAGCCTTTGATACAAACCAAACTCGGTTGAAATTGTTGACCTTTCACATTGAGAAGAAAATTATAGGCAAACTTAATTGTGAAGTCACCACTTTCAGTCTCAGCCCAAACAATGTGATCTTTATCCTCTCCAGAGGGAATAATTTGTTGATTTAAAATGTTATAAAGCTCTTCAGACTCCACTTCAAAACCTTGTACTCTGATGTGTTTCCACCTATTGATATTTATATCCTACCACATATAATTTGTAACCTTCTTCCCAATATGCTACTCCATATGCTCTTGAATCCTAGCCAAATGAGGATTCTGGGATAACTCCTTAGCTCTCACCCATCGATCCTTCCAAAAGTCTATTTTTTGCCCATTTCCTAGAATCCATCTAAGACATTTCTTGACAAGATCCCTGCTCATGAGGATTGCCTTCCAAAAAGTAGACCCCCTGCTAGTTAAGTTGTCATTAAGGAAGTTCACACCTTGGAGGTATTTCCTCATAACTATGGCAGTACATTCATTATCGACCTTAGTCAATAACTGCCACAATTTTTTGGCTAACAGAGCTATATTGAGATGAGCAACTCTCCTCAATCCTAACCCCCCATCAGCTTTAGGTTTGCAAACCTTGTTCCAACCTACTAAATGGATCTTTTTCTTATCCTCAGTCCCTGACCAAAGAAATTTTTTTGAAGCTGCTCAATTTTGTGATACACCTTCTTTGGGAGCTCTGAACACTAATAGGAAGTAAACGAGTATAATTTGAAGTGAAGCCATAGTTAAAACTACTTTGCCTACTTGAGATAACAGATGTCCTTTCCAACCTGCTAGATTTTTTTGGATCCTCTCAAGAACTATGTTCCACATTGATCCTTTAGGTTTCCTCATAAACAAGGGAAGACATAAATAGGAGGTGGGAAGGGATGCAGTCTAACATTCCATGATCTTTGCTATGCTGTTTTGCCTAGGAATGGGGATATTGATGAAATTGATTTTGCTCTTATCAAAATTCACTTTCTGTCCAATCGCTTCTTCATACATTATGTGAATGTTTTTAATTCTTCTTGCCTCAACCACAGAAGCCAAAGTCAGTAGCAATGTATCATCAACAAATTGCTGATGTGTCATCGGGGTAGTTAGTGAAATAAAATCTCTCTATCATTCATTATAAAAATTTTATATCCTTAGTAACACATGATATATGAAATGGATTCCAATAATAAAAGAATTTGACCTTGATGTTGTGACCCAAAAATCCATTAAAGCTTAGGTGATCATCAATCAACTTATTGTGATTCCTAATCCTAGTAATCAACCTTTATGTGCTTCAATACATGATTAGGATATTATGGCTATTTCTTGTGACTCAATTTTTTATTCTATATCCATTATTGATAGTCTCTAGTATTGTTCAAGACTTTGATTCCTATACTCATGGAAAAGAAGTTGATCCTTTTACAATCACATAAAGATATTGGTTTTCATTTACCAAAATCTAAATTAATTAAGAACTAATATTTTCAAATCTATAGTTGAAAAAATCATATCAGAATTGACATGGAAAAAATAATTGGGAAATTTGAGAATCAACAAACAAATAGAGAAAAAAAAAATGGAAAGTTTTCATTGAAAAAACCGAAAAATGCAATTTTCATTGAAAAATAAATTTTTCATTGATACCACAAATTTTTGGGCAAAAATAAAAAAATTGGCCAAGATGTGAATGAGGAAAAATGGCTTGAATCTATATTTTTTGTAGATTTTATCAACTATGGTCGATGCAAAATATAAGGATAAGGACCTTCATCATAATATCTAGGCCCCATATTTTGATGGTGTGATAATAAAACATGGGAGAAGGATAAGGATATTCCATTAAATTCCATTTAGGTTTATACTTCATATGGATTTTTACTTAAATTCTATCTATTCTAAAAACTTAATAGGGTACGAGGGATATTCCATTGGAAATCCTTGTGGCCTAATGCATGAAAGTGAAATATATCAAAGTCCCAAAATATTTATAATTTTTGTTCATTCAAATGAATAATAGTTGTAAATTTAACCACCTAATTCTTATTATCCAATTATATATTACTTATGTAACTATTTCATGCCTTATGAGAATATCAATCAGATTAAGTTTATTATTAAGATTAATGACAAACCAACTATATCCTTAGTGGAGGATAAATTCACATCAATATTTTGGACTATTAAATCCCCTAATATGATCCTTGGTATGAAAATATTTTAACTTTTTTAGATAACCAAACCCATATTATTGGTACTAATACATGCCAAAGGGATCAATTTCATCAAAGATATCTCAAACATGATGTTGTAGAAGTCATGTATTACAAAAATCTTGGTTAAATCCTCATTTAGACATCTAACTAAACCTAAGGCACCATAATCCTTGCATGATATCCATTTTAGAGGCTATGGGGGTCATTCTAGTGGTCATACCATTACTCTCAAGCTCTTATAAATGGATTATTTTTTATCATCCTCGAGTATGATGCCAATAAATATGTGGTAAAGTTTGAAAATGATAATTCTATAAATACTAGACCCATAATTTAGTGTAGGCTCTTTCGATAAAGTCCCCTCAACACTTTTCCACATGGGGTGTGTTGGGGTTTAGATTGATATCAAGATATACTCAAACTGTGACTATCATATACAAGATTTTAAGAAAACAAGTACTTGCTAATCATAGCCAAAGCCACCCATTGGAAGGGTTAAAAATACTTCAACTCAACCTCCAGAGTAGGCTGGTATACCTTGTTAATTTATTGAATGTTGACTCATTTAAGCTTAGTTAAATGTATAAATATAGGGATAGAAAGGGAAAGGGTTAAGAAAGAAATGAATTAATGGTGGACGAATAAAGCTAATATCATAGGCATCTATAGAGAACCTCTAACAAATCAACTTCTAGTAAACAATACTTAGGACTAACAACATTCAAACGAGTCATCTTCATCATTAAGAAACAATAGCATGCTTCAATAATTATTTCAAATGTCTAGGGTATCAATAATACAAATTAGCAGATTTATATTAATACTTTGACTAACATAAAAATAATTCTTTTCAAATATATGTTTAGACATGAATTATTTCAATTTTCTCTAAGCTAGAAATCCAAATTTGCAAAATACACTAACCATGGTAGCAGTAGTAAAAATGACTTGAAGGATTTGTAATTTGAAGAAAGGGAAACATAGGTATGAGGTAAACATCCAAGTAATGCTCCTATTAATTTGTAGAGAGTGTACAACAATAGTGTAATCAGACACTTTTAAATTTGACCCATTACAATGAGGGTTTGAACTCTATATATAGTTTTTACAATATATTTGAAACATGAAAAAATTAAAGCATTACAAGGAAGTGGAAGTGCTCAAAATAAGGGAATTTTGAGGTAGCAAATTTTTATTTGATCCAAGAAATAAGAACATGTTATACTCCATTGATATTCTGCAAGTTACTTTGAATGTTATGACCTCTAGCTGTGGGATATTTCCAAGAAAAATATAAAGGCCGTTCTCTATTCTTACCATTGTTGCCCTGCCATAGATCTAGAATTGAATTGCCTCACAAATCTTGAGTTTCATTGCTTCATCTTCTTGGGTCATCCACTTAATATTAGAACCAGATGAAATAGAAACATGACCTTATGTCATGTTGAATCTTGCATATACATGATTTCTACCATATTAAATATGGATCATCGGTCTGCTTTTGGATGGCTAATATTAGAGCTTTATAAATCTTGGCATTCTTCAGTGGTCACGACTTGAATCATATCATGGCCTAGAGCATGTTTTGGAATGAAAAAGTTACCTTGAGATCTTATCATTACTTTGCAACATGGAACATGCTTTAATTTGATGTTTGAATTTCTAACTTTAGTAATTTGATTGATTTTATCATGGCATAGAGTAGGTATGTGCTAATCCAAGATTGCAATATGAATCTTTGCTCTTGGTCACATGGTGTAGAATATTGTTTTGGACCAGAATTTGATGTTGCTAGGTGTAGGTTTGACCAAGTCTAACCATGGACTGGAGCACATTTGCAACCCATAGCCTGTTCCAAGATGGAGCCATCTCATGGAACTTTGCCTTGACCTCCTTTCATTGCTTGCAGTATGAAACTTGCTTTATTCTAGTTTTTAGATTTTAAAACTTGGTACTTTGACCACTTTGATCATGACACAGAGTAGGGGTATCTTATACTGGGTTTGCATTGCAAAAACCTTACTCTAGGCCACACAATGTAGAACCTTGTTCTAGTCCAGGATTTGAATCGCCTTCCAAGTACTTTGACCAATCTTGACTGCAACGTAGAACATCGTGCTGAACTATGTGGTATAAAACATGTTCTAAGTTGGGTAGTGTAGAACATTGTCCTAAGCTAGGGACCTCATATTATGCTCTAAGTCATGATTTGAGTTGCTTGAAAATACTATTTGACCATGTTGACCATGACATGCAACAAGTTGTGTTGAGATGCTATGACGGTCTGGAACACATCTCCACACTTAGACATTTTTGGAAATTTTGCAAAAACTTTCTAAGTATGTAGCCTTTTGGACCTACATTATGGTGCCTCCTAGGAAACTTTTCCAACAAATATAGAGAACTCAAAGCCTTATCCTTTGGGCATATAGAGTAAAAAGTTAACTGGGTAGGTATTATGAAATGATGATGTGGATAAATGAAGACATTAAATGAAAATGAAAGGATGAATATAATAAGTGAAGGGAAGGATGAATAAATGAAACAAAAGATAAGGAAGTGAAAATGGATATGAATGAAAAATTAATGGAGGGAAATGGAATGGTATCATGAATGCAACCAAATACAAAATTATGTCTCAAATGATTACTTCCCTATGACTATCACCCTCTTGACATTTGTGAATATGTGTAGAGAGTAATGATTCATATGGAAACAATGCAAAAATACAAACATTTATCTCATTTGTAAGGAAATGTCCTTTTTAAAGCCTAGACTATACAATTTCTTCTCATGATCATGCTTTTCTCGTTGGTTTTGATAGCTTCTATAATTGCAAACACTTACAAAGTGTGTCTCAAACTCCATTCATAGTAGTGTCATTCATGGATGTTTAGCTTGATTTAATGGAGATCTTTTTTCTTCTCATGCCCCTTCTTGTTGGGTTTTTTCCTCATTATATTTCTTAATTATTTCCTCATTTTGACTATCTTCTTCTTAATGTACTTCTTTAGCATCATTTTATTGTTCCTCCTTGTCTTCACTATCATCCTAATTATCTTCTTCCCTATCACTTTCCCCTTAATCTTCATTACAATCCATATTTGCTTATTTTTCAAATAGCTGAACCATATGATCCAATGCTTTCAAATATTTATCCCAATATATTTTAGTGGGATTAGCTATCTCCATAAATTTTTGGTGAATGAATTGAATTTTAGTCATCTTCTCATAGGACATAGAATATCCTTTATCCACCATATCTTCCATTAAATATTTGAGTCTGGTCAAATATTTCACCAATTGAGTGACTTGATCTTGATTAATAGGGTCCTACCAAGCATCTATTTTAGATTCATCCTACATAATTAATATCAAGCTGGTATGAAGGTATTCATCAGTTAAAAGCATATTCTCCTTATCCCAAAGCCCTTGGAAACCATATTGCATCATTTCCTTGTTGGAATCAACAATTTTTGGAGCTTATTTTTAAATTTATCCACTAATAGCCATCCTTTCTGAATCAACTTGTTTTTCTAAGGATATTCTTAGCTATTAACCTTGCACTAGTCCATTATTTTTTGGGGATGGTTTTACCAATATCATTGCATCTGGTTTTAGACAACATGTATATTCTTCATACCTATGATATTGTAGACACTAAAATCATTTCAATCTGATTAGGCTATTGAAAGAATTTGCTAATTGACATCATATGGCCCCCTTAGAGGTTTAGTAGTGGTCCTAACCACTTTAGGAAGGCTCTACCCCACTTTTGGGAGGTTTTGGGCCACATAGGTATGACCATCCCACCCTGGGATGATCATAGGTCATGGCCATCGCACCCAGGGACGGTGGCATAGTGGTCATCCCTAGGTGGGATGGCCACAAGGTTTGACTCCCAAAAAGTTAAATTTGGATAAATGGCACCCAAAAATAACACTTATCATGCCTATTCAAGCATGTGAGACCTAAGGGTACAAAATCCTTATGACATGCTACAAAATAGAGACCAAAATGGGAGATTATCTTCCCCCTCCAATGCATGCTTAGTTTGAGAAAAGTGGAACCTCTTGCCATGTATGTCCTTGCATGCCCATTTGCCCAAAGGATCCCTTTGGATATAAAGTGGATCTATTTTCCACCCAAATCATAGAGAGGAGTTTTGAGACATAGCAACGAAGTGCTACCAAGATTTCCCCTCACCCTTTTGTGTCTTTTTCCCTCAAAATCTCTACCTAGCGAAGGAGGTTTGCAAGTGATTCAAGAGGTGCAATTTGTTTGTAAAAATAAATCATTTGAGTTAATTTCACCACCAAAATTTATGACAAAACTATTGAGAAGGTTTTTGACCAATCCATTGAGCAATTAGTGGTAAATAAGGAGCAGAACTGGTGGTCATCCCACCCCAAGACGGTCCCCATTCTATGACAGTCACCACCATCCTTGCAAGGTATGGTGATAGATTCATGAAAAAATTTTCTACGATTTTTAATTAGGCATATTCTAGGTTAGATTATGAACATGTTGTTCAAATTTTATGCAATTTGGAGTTATATTGAATGAGATATTGCAATTTTAAGGTTTTGTAGGTTTTTGGGGATCATCTGAATATGCACATGAAAATGTGACTTATTTTGAAAATTAGATCATATGGTCCCTCTTAAAATATCATTTTATGTATATTTTCTAAGTTTGGTGTGATTTGGAAGTGTATTGGTCCAGAAATTGCTTGTTTTGGATTTTGCAGGCTTCATAGGTGCACTGCGAATGTGAAACTGATTCAGAGGTAATTTATGTTATGTTTTCAATTATATCTTCCAAAAATCATCTATTATACATATATCTATAATTTCAGATTATTTGGAGTTGTTTTAGATAGGTGCATTGCATATTCACACTTTCTAGCTTATAGTTGCATGTATAGATTTTGCATGTTTAACATTCTACGCACTTGCTATTTAACGAATCTAGTTTCCTTGTGTGGAGGTGCAGGTTTTACAGTGCATGAGGAAGGAATACAATATCATAATAGTTAAGAACTAAGTGGCAGCATCATAGTTTCACCCACCTCAATTGTGGGTATGAGGAAGAACATTGGAAGTGCACACGAGCTTGTTTGAAAGGACTTGATCCTTGGGCACCCATTTTTGTAAACAAGTGTATCAAAATAAGAGCCCTCAAGGGGAAATTTATTGTAACCATGTTCTGATTTATCAAATTAAATAAAGAGAAACACCCCTTTCTTGAACTTATTTTGCTTCCATGTTTGCTTGAATTCGTCCTTTTATAAAGCTTGATTCATACTAGATATAGATGCATCTTGTTTAGCATTCTTAGGTGTACCATTTTTCCCCTACTTCAGATACCATTGGTTGTATTTCACCTTGATCATTTTCAATATCTCTTTTAAATTTTACCAAAAAATGACTAGCTTCATCCATGAAATCAATTATAGGATGAATCTCTAAATATTTTTCCATAATTGTAGACCACTTTTATTTTTTGATCTTTTTGACTTTATCTTTGAAGAATCTTGCAAATCTAGTCTCTTCAACTTGAAGCTATTATTTTAGAGCCTATATTTATTTTACATAAGCCTCATTCTACTTCTTCAAATTTTCAACTTGCTCTTTGAATTTGACCATATCTTGGTACTTGCTCTACCACTTCTTGGCTTCATTTCTTACAACATTTTCCACTTTTCTCTAGTTACTAATTGTAGATTCTAGATTTTCAATATTTTCCTCTAGTTTCTCATATTTTTCTTTGAAAATATCACTTTGCACATAAATGGTCTCAAGATGAGCCTTAGCTACAATAAATTCATCTTCTAGGGGCAATTGAGAAATATCTTTAGTCTACTTCTCTAGTTGATAATCTTCTATGGTCATGTTCTCCTTTAGTTTATTAACAAGAGGGGTGAGGGAGATTCTTGTTCTTTTTCAAGAAACAAGATCAAAAATCATAGTCTTTCTCAGTCGAGCAACCTTTTTAGAAGGTTGAGCTAATTTCTTGCTCCAAAAATTTTGAGTTTTCAATGAAACATTTTTGACCTTCTGCAAAGAGGTTGTTGTAGGATGATTAGCAGGCATGGAGGTGGTGATAAGTGAGGGTAAAAATGGAACTGACATAGATGGAAGAGGTGTAGTGGTAATGATGGTGGAATCTATATTTATAGTGAGGATTACAATGGGCATCACAATGGAAACAAATTTTGCAACTATAGTGAATGGTGGAGAAGATGGAAGTGTTTGTTCTCTTGATGATATGGGGAGTGATGATATTGGAGGTGAAGGGATGTGAGTTAGAGATGATGATATCCAAATATTTTATGAATGATGTGGATATGAGATGGGATGAGATGATGGAGGAATTGGTGGAGATGGAGGAGGATTATGAGGTGGTGATGATATCACTTGTTCCTTTTGCTCTTGAGAATGGGAGGGAGAATTCCTTGGGGAAGGAGAAGGAGAAGGAGAAGAAGGAATATAAATCATACTTGAACCTACTAAAGTAGACTATTGGAAAATATCATCAATACTTTGCTACTGAACTTTTTGATTTGATTTCTCTATCATTGTGATATGTGTCTATTCAACTGCTTGTTTTTTATTCAATTTCTTCATTTTATTATCCTCCTTATTGGTCTCCCCAACTGAATCTTTTGCTTTTCTTTTGAATACAATGGGAGTTGAAGAAAAAAATTGGAGCATCATATTGTTTTGAAATTGGTTGTGTAACATATTGAATAGGGGGACTTGAGGGTTTATAAGGAGTTGCAATAGTAAATTTAATAGGATAAGAGGCTAAGCCATGACTTGCTTTATTTACAATTAGACTTTGTGAAGTAGTTTCCTCTTCCAAGGCTAAATATTTTGGATTCTATTACAACTGAATATTTTCCACAATTATTTATTTATATTTTTCAATACCACAATGAGAATATCCTATATTTTTATCATTATGGCTCCCACAAGGAAATTCTACAATTATTCTTGCGAAGGTTCATAAATGGGTTATGCCTTTTCAATCACTGGTAGTGAAGCTGTTGTAGTATTATCCTACTGCTGATATTATAGGGAGGGAGAATCTATATGTGTTTGATATTTATTCTACTTCTTTACCTTTGACATTTTTCTTTTTGCCTTACCCCTTTCTGCTTTTTGTATTTCAGCCTTTCTAAATCTCAATGCTAAGATTTTACCATTCTTGGCCATTCAAAGAAATCAATATCAAATTGGTGGCCATAACTAGGGGCTATTGTATTTGTCTCAACTCTCATTTTTCACCATTTAAAATTTTTGGCCTCATATCAACCAATATTTTCTTGTATGGTTTGAATTTTTTCTTCTTTCAACAGGTAGGTTTTCTTATGCTCAGGGTCATAATAAACCACTTGTTAATAAAAGTCTCTCCATGGGGGTGGTGGTTCCATCATTCCAACATTTTATTCTAATGGGGAGTCATTATTTTTGAATTTCTCAATTTGTGGCCTCAAAGTCCTTTCAAATTTGAGAGTCCTATCACCATTGAGAGTTTTTATCTTTTCCAGAACTCTATTGGTTGGGTATTACCTCCATATTTGAGGAAGTTGACTAAGACCTAGTATTTCCATAGTTTGAGTAATCTATTCATACTAACCTCTTCTTGTTACTATAATATCTTCCACATTAAGAGGATAATTGATCGTTCCTTTTCTCTTTATCCCAGTACCAAAAGTGTAGTTAATGAATCCAACTTTCCTACATTATTCTAATGTCAAAATCCTACTAGTGATAAAATGTGGTAGCAAAAATGGTTTCTCTACGAAGCCATAAAACCTAATGACTGTACCTTCATTCAAAATGTACCACTATCCTTATTTAGCTTGCTCTATTTGTAATAGTTCCTTAGCTAGAGGGGGAATTTTGGAACACTATCCATACATGATTTCTAAGGCTAGACTCAAAAACTCTCTATTGAAATTGTCATAGGATTCAAACTTGCTCAAGACCCTAGTCCATGTTTAGACTAGCATAGGATTTCCATTTTCATCCTTGCTTGTTACTGCTATCCAAGGAATTTCTTGCCAAGTAGCACTAAAAAGTATCAATGTCAAATTAGAGTAGTGTTTGAACGAGGTAGCCCCAGAATATATCTTCATTGCCACCAATTTCTCATGCATTCTTTTGGCAAGGAAAGTAGTCCAATCAAAGTAAATTGGTCTGGAATTGCTATCACTCATAGACATGTCATAATTTTTCATTGGAAATGCAGTAAACTGTGGCTATCTACTAATATCTCATATTTGCATCAGAATCTAGCCCAACCAATACTGCTAGCATGGAAAGGGTTATGGTTGGAAAAAAGCCTAGTGGTAATTGGGTATTGGGTAAACTATCTCTAGACCTTATGGTTTTAAACTGGCCATACACCCAATCCCTAAAATGGTCACCATTATTTGTACACCCTTTCAATGAGTAATACCTAGCTTGTTCATCTAGGTTGAAGGGAGTAGGGTTTACAGGTGGTACACTACCCATGGCAAAGATGTCACAACAATATTGGGTGGTTATCCTAAAAAAGGTTTTGCTCTAAGCTATTTTAACTGCCTTATACTTCGGGTCATAAAATTTTACTATTGCAACAATCAATTCTGGACATGGATGAACATAATCGTAGATATAAAACGATAAAAGAGAGTGGAAAACATAAGTACCTTGAACTAAAATTGGTAGTCCTCTAAAAAATTTGTTGTCAATATCTTACCTCATCCTATCTCTCATATTCCATGTCATTTTTGTATTAGCTATTGTAAGTGCTTTGTCTATATAGTGTGTGACCTCATTACTTTATGGCTTAGTAAATTACCCTATGGTTAGTGATACTATTTCTAAAGAAACCTCTAAAACTACTCTTTTGTAGCTCTGTAAATTTTTGCTAAGTCTCTCTGTTAATGATCTTTGAAACCTAACACACTTCACAAAATGATTTACCATCAAATTTTAGCTTTACGTAGCTTACATGCTCCTCTTCTATCATTAATGTGGTAGTTGAATCACCACTTAGACACATTCTTCAAAATATTGTATTAGCAAAAAAATGGTGTGGCTTGTAAGTGGCCTAGAACATATCACGACTCACAATGAACTAACACTTAATTCATTTTTTAGGCATGACATGGAGCACGTAGTGGAAAGGCTCTCATTTCTTTGGGCTTTGACTACTTTGACCTCTAGTTGAGAATATGCTACAAGTCACAACCTCTATTTTTATTCTATTGAAAAGTTAAAAGAAATGATGATATAATACAAGGGAAAGGATTTTTTTTACTTAAAGTACAACTTAAGATGATATCCATTAATCGAGATTGATTGCAAATTTCCTCCCTGATCTTGTATCTAGAAGGTATTACTTTGTTTGACTGCAACTATATTTTAGGGACCCTCATAGAAGGAATACAACTTTTAATGGTTGCTTGGTTTAGATTTCTCCTCATTCCATCTTAGGACTAAATCACCAACCTTAAATTTCTTGAGTCTAGCCTTCTTATCAAACCATCCCTTAGTGTTCATGGAGTGTTTCTGAAAACTCTCATATGTTTTGGTCCTTTGTTCTTCCAACTGCAAAAAGATGCATTAACATAGGCTCTACTAGATTCTAATCTAGTGCATAATCTTGGCTAGTCAACATTAGAATTGGTATATCAAGATGAGTGGATAGAATAGCCTCTTTCCCATACACTAATGCATAAGGGGATGTATTTATTGACTTATTTATAGTAATCCTATCTATCCACAAGGCTTGTTCTAAGAGAATATATCAACTTTTGTTGTCTTTCAGTGCTCTTTTCAGAATTATGAGTAGATTTTTGTTAGTGGACTTTGCTAGTTCATTCCCTTGAGGGTAGTAGTTAGAAGAATTTTTTAAACATATGCCATATTAATTTAAAAATTCAATGTAATTTACACATAAAATATGGACCATTGTCATTCACTAGAGCTTTAGGAAGGCTAAACCTTGTGACTAGGTTTTCAATATATTCAATCACTACAACTTGATTGGCCTTCTTAGTAGGAACTACTTCAACCCATCAAGTGAAATAATCAGTAGAAATCAGGATATATTTATGACCTACTGAAGAGTTGGGATTTATTACTCCAATAAAATCTATTCCCCATTGCTGGAATGGTTATTCTACTTGAATAGTCTTAAGGAGAAATGATGCATTCCTATTCCTTCCTACATATATCTGGAACTTATCATAGGTTATTGTTGCTTTGAAAGTATAAAAAAAAATAGTAGAACAATAGTAGCCTGCTCTTATTTTCATAACAGTTGCTCTTCCTAAAATGTCCCCCTGAAAGTCCATGAAATTCTTCTATGATCTCTTTTTTCTGATTATCTTTCAAAAATTTCATAAAAACTCCATTAATATTATTTCTATATATTACCTCAAGTAAAAGGACATATTTCAAAACTTGAAGTATATATCTTCTTCTTTGTGAACCGTTAAGATCTTGGAGTTATACTCCTATTTGGAAATAACTTGTCAACTAATCAACCCGATTCGAATTTTTTGAAAATTTACCTTTCCTCTATCTAGATCATGATTAATGAAAAGCTATTATCTGGTATGATCTTGCATTTTCTACCAATTCTTGATATAATGCTCTACCTCTAATTTTGGGTGAAATTTTACACCTCCTCACCTACTTTTTTTTTTTTTAAGATTGATGACATGTTAGAGCCAGTCAATTTTGAGGTATTGATGGATTGAGGTAGATTTTAAGGATCAAGTAGATGGAAAAAAGAGAAAAATTCTCAAAAAAATATATGTCCAAAATAAAATAAAAAATTGGGTAGGGGTGTGCTCAAAAGAAAACCAAAAATCTCCACCCTAACCTTGGGTAAAATATTGGGATCCCAAATCCTTGAATGAAATAATCAGAACATGACATAATGGTTATAAATACTAATTTTCCATCCCCAAGTGGATATAACTTTGGGAAAACAATACCAAAAACTCTGAACTTGATCGACCGTCTCCTCTAAAAATATGATGATGGATAGAATATTGAAAATTGATGCATGAAGGAGCATACCCAAAAGTCCATCCAAGGCTAAGATCATCACACGTTATGATGAAAGATTTAAGAATCCCTAGAAGCAAAAATTAAAGACCTCAGCTACCTATTACAGATAGCTAATGTGTGTGAGAAAGAAATTTGAAATATATAGCTTCAAAGGTAATCAATATTTGATTATTCTACAACAAAAAAAGGGTAAAATAAATTGGAGTTTAAGGAGATGTTAGAATAAACAAGGTACTCGATATTTGTAGAAGTACTTAACTTCCTTAGGACAACCATCATCCCTCCTAGAATAGAGCGTTAGCAGATATTTTAACCGTTCTAGTATGATTCTTCCCGTCAAGCGCCATCAATGCTATATTTCAAATATATTGTAAAATATTCTATAAATAGTGGAATGCTCACCATTCCAAAGGGTGGATCTATGGCCTTTACAATTCATATGTAATTCTTCTTCACCTTGTAAATAATAGTATATCACTGTTTGGTCTCTCAATTTATCTTCTCTTCTATTTTTGCTTAAGTGTGGATGTTTATTTCTATAATGGCCATCCGAGCTTGTTCACTTAATTCTACTATTTGGATTTCATGGGTTTGGTTGGGCGGTTCTGGAATTCACATCCATCCTTGGGTATCGGGGTTTATTTATTTTAAATTCGATCAGGTGGGAGCACTCTAATTTTTCTATCTGGATTTCATGCACCCTCTGCTAGTTCTAGAATTTGCCCTTGCTCACATGTTGAATGAAAAGTGAGGATGGTATGAGCTGATTTGTTATGTGATCTGCTACTATATGCACTGCTGATGTTGAACGAGTGTGTCTTGATGTGGCCATACCCCATACTTGTTAGTTTTTAATATGGCCTCCCTTTGCTTTCTTTCTCATTCCCCTTTTCCCTTTCCTCCTTTGTAGTGTAGGTAGCTAAAACTAAAGGAGCTGGCCTTCTCCAGAGATCAACCACCCCTACATATTCTAGGCTAGGTGGCCATTAAATATTGGTCGAGGACTGTTGGGTGCACTCCCGCTCGTTCAGTGATAGTTTTCATACCAACAATTTTTGGTAACTCTGTTGGGGAACTTATTAAGTTTGTGTTTGAGGAAATAAAAGTTTGGTGATACTCTGGTTTACACATATCTTTGCAAATCACCTAGCAAATCTGACTGACTAGCATCTCTAGATCATGAGATCAATTGCCCCTTTGCACTGAAATATTTTCATTTCCTAAAGGACTCAGGTTAGATGAGCAACCTTGATCTTGCTAGCGAAGAAAGTATGTTCATCTGGTGACTCCAACCTAGAAGCATAATATAGAGGCTTTGAGGGACCGGTGCTTTAATGGCTCAGCAAAATTGGCCCTAATGGAATAATCATGGCTTGCTTAGCCTTCATGTTTGGCATGATATTCCTGAGGCTACCCTAAAATTTTTTCCAAGTTTTGATGGTACTCAGAAAGTTGCATTTGAGCATTGTCAAGAAGTGGTCTCTCTA
Source organism: Wollemia nobilis (assembly GCA_028583015.1). Taxonomy (NCBI): domain Eukaryota; kingdom Viridiplantae; phylum Streptophyta; class Pinopsida; order Araucariales; family Araucariaceae; genus Wollemia; species Wollemia nobilis. The sequence goes on from JAQPPZ010001344.1 coordinate 1,967,715, forward strand.
TTTATGATGTTTAATATTGAACATGAGGATGTAATACTTAGGTTGCTTATCCTCTCTTTGAAAGGAAAAGCCTTGTTATGGTACACATACTTAGAAAAGGGGAGTATTCGTGCATGGGCCAATTTGGCAAAGGTGCTCATCAACATATTTTATGATTCAGGGGACTCTATCTCTATGCTCAATCAATTTTGGTTCATCAGATGAGAGCCTCAAGAAGATGCCATTGATTTTGAAATTTGATTTGAAATGATTTGGAATAATATCTCCTATAAGATCCAACCAATCAATGCTCAAGCATATCTATGCTACATATGAGCTCTCTATCCAAAATTAAGCTTCCTCATATAGCAGTCAAAGGAAGAGAGATTCCCAAAGATTTACAAGGAAGTTGTTTTGGCCAAAAACATATTAATGCAAGTTGGATAATTGTTCTCCAATGATGCTTTTTTATGCCAAAATCTAATGCAGGGGAAGGAGGAGGCTAATAAAATGGCCAAAATTTTTGAGTAGAGAGCTAATGTAGCACTGTTCCCCTACCAAGTAATAGGGGGCCATGGGTCATCCTTCTCAGCAGATGATCCTAGGAGAGTTGAAGAACTGGTCTCAGATCTACTAAGCTCAAGTGATAAGTGGAACCTCTCCTCTTACTTGAATAATTAAAATATCATATCTCATTGGGTAGATATTTACCCTAGGCTATTTAGTCTGATAAAGGAAAATACTACACTCAGATAGCACCCCAAAAAACTTGAAAGTAACTACATGCAATGTCAAGATTAGTACAAAGAACAACTAAAGTTTCATGCAATCTGGTCTAGTTATTGTAGATTCACTAGATGATCCTAGGATGGGTTTATGGTTGTGGTGTGCCAATCGCATCGTAATTTTGTGTATATAAATCAACAATTAAATAAAAGGTGCATAAGACACATGGCCATTATGTCATATTGTACAATGGTTACTCAAGCTCTCCCAAAAATCATCCTCAACTTTTGAATGTCCCCTCACCACAATATCCCTCTTCTGATTCTCTTTACTTATCTTTATTTTGACTCTGCAGCCCAATGGATAAGGGCATGACAACATAGAAAGGCCAAAAATTTCATATTTGGTAAGCTGGCATGGCACATATAAGCAAATAAAAACATCAACATGATAAAAGGCACGAAGAAAACCTTACTATATATACCTTAGAAGGCTGTGTATAAGTTGATACAACCAAAGAGCTCTCTTGGTGTGCCTACTATTACAAGTGAGGTTTCCACTAAAGCATGCAGAAGGAAAAATATGATTCAAGAATAGATAGATTGCTAAAATTGAATGTTTTTTTTTTGGTTTGTTTTCCATGGAAACCTGTCTATTCTTGAATTTTCTTTGGGCTGCAATGGAGTACGTCTATGTGTGAAAAATTCTCGAAGATACCCCATGTATTCCATAGTTTTGCTTTCCTTATTTCTAGGTGTGTTTGACATTGTGTTCCCTCTTATAGTTCCATTACATTGTGTTTATGCAGTTTGACTACTGTTGTTCTGATAAATACATTGCTAATCCTTTTGGATAGATCCATTCACAACTATCCTGCAAAGTTCTTATTCTTATGATCATCCCCTCCTACTACTTTCTAATTTTTTATTTTGATTGTATTCTCCCCCATTGTCCCGATTCCTCCTTTATCGTGTGACACTCCTGGATTGCTTTTGTTGGTAATTTCTTCATTTCTTCCTCTTTTACCCATGATCCATTACACCAGAGGATGTATTTATGGGTTTCTCTCTCCCACAAAGCAGAAGACACTTGTAAGTCACCAAGAACGTGGGTGAAATTTTACACCTCCTCACACACTTTTCTTTTTTAAAGATTGATGACATGTTAGAGCCAACCAATTTTGAGGTATTGATAGATTGTGGTAGGTTTCAAGGATCAAGTAGATGGACAGAAGAGCAAAATTACTATAAATGGATAGGTCCATAATTAGATAGAAAATTGGGTAGGGGTGTGCTCAAAAGAAAACCCAAAATCCTCGCCCTAACCTTGGGAAGAATATTGGGATCCCAAATCCTTGAATGAAAGAATAAAACCATGAAAAAATGGTTATAAGTCCAAGTTTCCATCCCCAAGTGGATGGAACTTTAGGAAAATAATATCAAAAGGTCTGAATTCAATCACCCATCTCCCTAAAAATATGATGATGGATGAAATATTAGAAATTGGTGCATGAAGGAACATACCATAGGTCCATCCAATACTGAGAGCATAACACATAAGGATGAAAGCTTTGAGGATACCTAGAAGTAAAAATTAAAGACCTTAGCTACCTGGTGCAGATATCCAATGGGTGTGAGAAATAAATTTGAAATATATATCTTTAGAAGCAATCAATATCTAATCCTTCTACAACACAAAGGGATAAAGTAGATTGGATTTTAAGGAGCTCTCAAAATGATCAAGGGACCAGATCTTTGTAGAAGCACCTAACTTCCTTAGGACAACCGCAATCCCTCCTGGAAAAGAGCATTAGCAGATCTTCCAACCATTCTAGTATGATTCTTCTTGCCATGCACCATCAATGCTATATTTCATATATATTATAAAATATTCTATAAATAGTGGATTGCTTGCCATTCCAAATGGTGACTCTGTGGCCTTTATAATTCATATGTAATTCTTCTTCACCTTGGTCCCTCAATCTATATTTGCTTCTATTTTTTCTTAAGTGTGGATGTTTATTTTTGCTATGGTCATCTGATCTTGTTCACTAAATTCTTCTATCTGGATTTCATGGGTCTAGCTGGGCAGTTCTAGAATTCACATCCATCCCTAGGTGTTAGGGTTTTATTTTTGTTAAATCCTATTGGGTGGGAGCATTCTAATTCTGCTATTTAGATTTCATGCACCCTCCCGCTAGTTCTGAAATTCACCCTTTCCCACTATGTTGAACAAGAAGTGAGGATAGGATGAGATGATCTATTAGGTGTTTGATACTATCTGTATTAGCAATATCAAATGAGTGTGTCTTGATGCAGCCATACCCCATCCTTGTTAGTTTTGGCTATGACCTCCCTTTGCTTTCTTTCTCATTCCCATTTTCCATTTCCCTCTTTGCGACGTAGGTAGCTGGAATCGAAGGAGACGACCTTCTCCGGAGATCAATCCCCCCTACCTCTTCTAGTCCAAGCGGTCATTCAATGTTGGTCAAGTATATCTAGGTGTGCTCTTGCTTGTTTGGTGATAGTTTTCATACCAACACTGATGAAATTTGTAGGATGGATCTACATCATATTCTTGAATTTAGAGAAATGCCAAACTGTTTGTATTTTTTTTAAAATTGCTCTAAGTGTTTCAAGTGTACTTATTTTTCATAGGAATTATAGTCATATCATCAATATAGATAAGAATGACTCTATTAATCAACTCTCCAAAAGCATATTCCATATCTCTCTAAAATGTAGCCCTTGCATTGGATAAACCAAAAGGTACTCTCTAATAAGAAAACATACCCAATTTGGTAGTAAAGGTTTTTTGAACTGATCTTCATCCTTCACCCAAATCTAATTATATCCAAATAAGCCATCTAATAGAGAGAATCTCTTAGCCCATGTAAAATCTAGTCAATCTAAGGGAGAGGATAGTTATATTTTAGTGATGGCTTATTTAGATTTCTAAAATGAACACATAGGCGGATGCCCCCATTATTTTTCTTGACAGGTATCAATTTTGCAACCCATGTAGAATATTTGATAGGGTAAATAATATTTTCTTTTAGTAGTTTGAGCAATTCTTGTCTCATTATAGACTCATTCTTGGGGATCACATGTCTCCATTTTTGTTTAAATAATTTTATGTCAGATTCTAGCTTAATAGCGTGTTGAATAATGTTTTTATCATACACCTTAAGGTCTTCATAAGACCATGTTATAATGTCTTTGTATTGAAGGTATAGTGCCTTAAGTTCCTCCAGTTATCTTGGAGAACATTGAATGCCAACCTTAAGCTTCTTATCATTTTCAATTTCAATCTCTTTATAAATTTCATCATCAATTTTCATGGCTCTTGATTTCTTTTCATCTTCATTGTCAAAAAGACTCTCTAATGTGATCAAGCCCTTAGGAATATGATTATTTTTAAATTATATGATATCATTCTGATCCATTTCTTGAGGCAAATCCTCTTGTAAATTAGACAAGCAAGCCTCTCTAACTAGGAAGTCAATAATTTGATCATCATTTTCAAAAACCTACCAAAAAATCTATCTATCTGGTACTAAAGGTCTAAAAACTAATTTGATCCTTTTATCCTTAGTTGACCCAAAGTCTAAAGATAGGTTGAAATTAGAACCTTTAATGACTAGAGTATTGGCCAAAATATTTTGACTTCTAGGAATAGAATGGATGTTTAGAGCATTAAAATATTCCATCAAATCCCATACTCTATTCCTATATATTTTTAAGTAATGGTGTTTGCTACTATATTTCTCTATAACTTGATTAACCACTAAATTCCAAATCACCATCTATGTTCAACATTCTAATTTCCATTTTCTCTACTTGCATTAACCCTAAGCACAAAGCCTCATATTATGTAACATTATAAGTACAAAAATAACTATATGCAAAACTCTTTATACATTTTGAAAAATATTTCAAAATTATGCCAGTACCAACCCCATTCTTCTATATTGGTCCATAAAAATTCATTTTCCAAATCTCTAACTCTATCAATGACTGATTGGATATGGTAGGAGTGTTTTTCTCACCCTTAGAAAAAATGCTATAAGTGTCCATTCCTATTTCAAATAGGATAAGATCCTCTCTAATGGCAACTCATATTCAAATTCTAAATCCTCAAGGATCTTTACTAGTCCAGGTTCCTTCATTACAACGTGATTATACATGTCTTCCTCAAAATTTTCAATATGATAAGCTATAGGATTTTTAGGATTTAACCTTATTATTTTACCTTTATATGGAATCATCATACCAAAATAATCCAAATACATATAACCTCCTAGCTTGTTAGTGAATTCCATAGAAAGACATAAGCAAAAATAAGGCTTTATGTCTACTACTACAATTTCTTGCACAATAGTGACCTCTGGGGCCTTGTGTAACTTCATCAACACATATTTTACAATTCCAATGGTCTTGATTGGCGTCCCATCGAATTGTAACACTCTTGGATAAGAGCGAGTATACTCCATTCCCATTTCATCACATACTGCTTTAGGCATAATCTATAATTGTGGATAATCCACCCTTTCATTCTTAAAGAAATGTAAAAAGGAGGGGCTTTGTTTTTTAGGGTTGTTGGGGTTATCTTTTCTTGATAATGTGACAAGTTGAAAATGGTAGTAATTTGCTTTTTCTGAGAATTCTTGTTTAAATAAGCTTTCAGTATATCAATTTGGCTAGGAATAAAGTGTTTGTCATAAATAATTACTCTAGAAGATGTTCTCTTTAGTTCCTCCACAATATTAAATTCAGGTTTTTCTAGATGGACTTTCTCATATCTCCTCTCTAGTTCACCAAATTTCCTCTTATACTGTTGATTAGATTTAATACTTTGTCTCTTAGATATGGAAGGGAATTTCAATCTCTCTTGTTATTCATGTTTAGAACCTATTTTTTCTTTATTCTTTTCCTTTTATCCATATTTTGGAGTGCTTTTATCCTTTTCTTATTCCCTATGTATTGGATCATGCTTTTTAGCTGCTCGAGAAACTAGGAATCTATCATTTTTTAACAGGGTTTGTTCCATTTGTTTTTGAGAGAGAACTTGGAATTGATCCATTTTTTGTTGATATACTTGCAAATGGTTTCTTTCTAGATCTGGTCAGGATAAAAACTATTTCTTCTTCAAAGGAGTTTTGTTTGACCATAACTTGTTTAGGCTGCTATAATATATTGATTCTTCCCTTTTAGGTTCTCTCAAACTTCTCTATGGATTATTGCACATGATGTTGGTACATTTCATAGGTGTCAAATTCATGAGGGTCATTGCAGACTAGACACAAAATATTTACCAAACTGGTTTCAGGGACTAATTCATGATCCTCATGATTTGCATTAGCTTTGGGACTTGTATTACTACTAGTACCAAGCTTTTGATCTCTGTTAACATATGTGAATATTATTTTTTGAGACCTTTATTTTTCTCTTTTTCAATGTTATTCACCTTGTTATTTATTATCTTCAGGGTATTTTGGATATCAAGCAACAAAGTTGATTCTTGGCAATTTTGAGATGGAAGAGGAGGAAAAGGAATTGAAGCAGATGATGTTTTGGGAGGAGGAATTGGAGTCATTTGGGAAAGTGGTGATGATAGGGATGGAGGATCCATATATGAGGGTGTTGATGTCCTAATATAAGGTGTAAAATTAGGTATTTTAGAGCAATAATGTATGACCATTTTTTGGGGAAGCCTTCGTATAACAATCAGGATATTATTTGCATGCACAACTGGATGGTACACTTGTGGAAAGGTATTTATACCTGATTTCTAAATTTTTAACCCTATGTCTGACCCAAGGTTCCTAATGTAATACATAAATGCAAGGGGAGAAACTGGTCTAACTTCAGGAGGAATTATTTTCCAAGTCCTACTAAAACTCAAATTAAAGTCAAAGAATCACTCTTGTGGATGTTTTTACATAGTAGTGAATTGATTCAAGAGTGATAAAGGATCAGCTAACTCATTAAACTCTTCCAAAAAATGACCAGATAATCTAATCCATGAATGAATGCTATTTTTCTCTAGGATTCTAAACCAATAAAGGATTTTACCTCTAAAGGATAGGGCTAGAAGCCTAACAATAACATCTCCACTTTTGATATTTTGAATAGTTGACAAACTTAATATATCTTGACAGTGTTAATAGGGAGTCTTATCTGAACCATCATATGTAGGTATAGATTTCGATGTAGCTTGAGGGATATCATTCATATGGGGGAGTCCTAAAGGACCAAAGGTATCCCAATCTGGGTAATTCTGTGGATATTGATTTTGATTTAGATTTTTTTGATGAGCCATTATTACTAGGGTTTTTAATAGAGTTGGTTTTGGGGGAACCCAATGATCTGATGGTATTGGGAATTCTTCAAAATGTGAATCTAGAGATAAGCTTCTTGTATGCCTTGATCTTCTAGGTGGTAACTCAAATAATGATACCAGATATTAACTATTCCTATTAGATGACTTAATAAACATGAAAAATGATCTACTAAAAGTCTTTCTAAGTTCTTGTATTCAGCGAGTCATAAAGAGAATTTATTTTCACTACTTGGTGAGGTCAAGACAATTCACCGAATCTTGATTCCTACAGGAAAATAAAAAATAATATCTTATGGGAAAATGGATATGTTGTGAACGCAATCCCACCAAGCATGCTTATATTGACATCAAGATAAACTCAAACTATGACTATCATCTACAAGATTTTAAGAAGGCGATCACCCGCTAATCACAATCCAAGCCACAAATTATAAGGGTTAAAAATACTTCAACCTAACCTCTAGAGTAGGTTGGTAGACCTTGTCAACTTACTAAATTTTGACTCATTTAAGCTTAGTTAAATGTATAAATATTAGGTTATAAAGGGAACGGGTTAATAAATAAATGAAATAATGGTGGATGGATAAAGCTAACAACATAGGAATCTACAAAGAACCTCTAACAAATCAACTTCTAGAAAACAATACTTAGAACTAACAACATTTAAGACCACTCATATTCATCATTAAGAAACAATGATATGCTTCAAGAATTATTTCAAACATCTACGATATTAATAATCCAAACTAGAAAAATTAGATTAATACTCTACTTAATAGAAAAATATTCCTTTCCAAGCATACATTCAGACATTAATTGTTCTAATTTACTCTTAGCTAGCAATCTAAATTAGCAGAATACACTAACCATAGCAAAAGTAGCAAAAATGAGTTTAAGGGTTTGTAATATGAAGAAAATAAAACATAGGTATGAGTAAAAATCCAAGTAATGCTTCTATTAATTTGTAGAGAGTGTACAATAGTAGTGAAAGAAAACACTTTAGATTTGACCCATTACAACAAGGGTTCAACCTCTATATATAGTTTTTACAATACATTTGAAAAAATGAAAGAATTAGAGCATTACAAGGAAGTGGAAGTTTCCAAATCAATGAAATATTGAGGTGGAAGCTTTATATTTGATCTAAGAAATAAGAATGTGTTCTACTCCATTGATCTTCTACAAGTTGTGTTGGCTTTTATGGCCTCCATGGGATATTGCCAAGAAAAACATCAATGTCATTCTCTGTTCTTAATATTTTTGTCCTATCGTAGATTTTGAACTAAATCGACTCACAGATCGTGAATTTTATTAATCTTCTTGAGTCATTCACTTTGTCTTAGAACCAGATCAACCAAAAACCTGTAACTTTATGTTGTGTTGAATCTTATATTTATACGTGATTTATTATATATTCAACATGGATTTTTGATCTAATTTTGAATGGCTAAGATTAGAGCTTTATAAAGCTAGGTATGCTATAGTGGTCACAACCTAGAGCATACTGAGGCCTAAAGCACGTTCTGGAACAAAAAAGTTACCTTAAGCTCTTATCATTACTTGCGGTATGGAACATGCTCTAATTTGATGTTTGAAATTCCAAATTTAATCGTTTGAATTATTTTATCGTGATGGAGAGCAAGGATGTGCTAATTTAGGATTGTAATATGAATCTTTGCTCTAGGTCGCACAATGTAGAACCTTATTTTGGGCCAAAATTTTATGTTGCTAGGTGTAGGTTTGATCAAGTATAATCATGGACTGGAGTACATTTGCAACCCATAGACTATTTTGAGATGAATCATCTTATGGAACTTCACCTTGACCTCCTTTCATTGCTCGTGGCATGAAAATTGCTTTATTTTAGCTTTTAGATTTTAAAACTCAGTAGTTTTATCTCTTTGACCACAACATAGAGCATGGGTATGTTAGGATGGGGTTGTATCATAAAAATATTGCTTTTGATCGTACAACATAGAACCCTATTCTAGGATAGGATTTGAATCACCTTCCAAGTACTTTGATCGATCTTGACTGCTACGTACATTATTACATTGAATCACATGATATAAAACCATATTTTGAGCCAGGCAATGTAGAACCTTGTCCTGAGTTGGGGACCTCATATTCTTCTTTGAGCCATGATATGAGTTGCTTGAAAATCCTATTTGACCAAGTTGACAATGACATAGAATAGGTTGCACTAATCTGGTAACACGATCTAGAGAACATCTTCATACTTAGATAATTTTTTGGAAATTTTGAAAAACATTTCTATGTAGCCTTTGGGCCTATAGGGCATTAATCATGTTGGTTTAATTTCTCTTATGCCATTCTATGGTTAAAAGTATACAATCATAATTATAGAATATTGTAGCAAGTGGTTTAATCCATACATTTGACAAATCAAACTACCAAAATTATAGCTATTTTTTTATGAATCAAATTGTCTATTGTTTTACTATTTCATCTACAATTTTTTGACAATAGTGAATCTTTTACAAAAGATATGAAATATCTCATATATGAAATGCACATTCAAAATTGTTTCCTGATGCCTTACTATCCTCAATAAAATGACTCAGCCTTTTTAATAATTTTATTCAACATACAAGAAAGAACAATAAAGAGTAAAATAAATATTGGTACTTAAAGTTATATTTGGCATTATGGGTGTATCCTACTAGTATTCATACATCGATATGGGCAAATTTATTTTTTATTTTATATTATACTGAAATTATTTTTCCTTTAAAATTTGATATTTCATCTTTGCATATTCTTTTTAAATTTTTTGGATCTTGACAAATATCATCAATACCATGATGCCTACTGTAATGACCCTCCTCCCACAACTTTTGATTGCAATATAAATGGTGTTCTAAAATTACCTTATCCTATAGAATTTGGTACTGTTGATGTCCATTGTGTATGCAAGATCAGGGATAGCCTTCGACGGGTAAAATAAGGATCGTCGGATAAGATAAAAGGAAAGTGATTATTCGGTTTGTGAGGACATGAGACTCACATAAAAATTGTATATCATGTAGAGCATCATGACTAATTTGCATTTGCGTGATTGTTTTACTTTGTTGTGTGTAAGTTGTAATAACGAATACCTCCAAAGGCAATGAGAGCCAACTTATTTTGGTAAATGAAGGCTTCAAGATGCTAGAAAGAAGGAGAAAAAGAGGTATAAGTTAATGTAGTGATTTATAAAATTTATTTATTCCTTGATTATAATGTTGTAATTAATATAAAAGAATAATTAAATGGAAATTTGGAAAAAATAATGGTAGAATAATAATAATAAAAAAAAATTCATATCTTACATACATGATAGAGTGATTGTTTGCTTTGTTGAGAGGTTGTTCGAAGTTTTAATTGTATGTTAAGGTCCATAAGTACTTGCAAACCTCTACCATAATTCCTTGCGTGTAAAAAAGGGGAGACATCATGATTGTTTATGTTCTTTCTATTTTTTGAGTTGGGTGAATAGAAAGAGAGGTGTATGTTCTTGAGGGGGATTCATTTGTTCAGAGATGGGGGACAAGAAGAGGAACTAGAAGTAAGAGAGAACTGGTTCAAGGAGGGCTAACGAATCTCTACATAATCTACCAGGTGAAGTTCTCTGCTTTATATTTGATGATAACTATGTATGTTGTTCTCTTATTAAAAATGCAAATAAAAATTTTGTGTGCAATTGTACAATTCTAAGAAAAATTTATAGTTTTTATGATTGCTTAGTCCACCATCAAAATGCTTTTTTGTGTTACTAGAAGTATTGTGCTATCTTGAAAACATGAAATAAGCAGTATATATGACTTGCAAGCATACATTTCACTTTGGAAATATGTCTCTGTGTTGGATGGTTAAAGGAGAAAAGAAAATATTATTCCTTATTATAGCGACAACCCAGATATGAAAGGGGGTTTTATTTATGTATCATGGGTTGTGGGTATCTATATTGAATGTAATTTGGCATTCTTTGTTAAGAAATATAGAAACAGGTTATAACATAAAGAAAATTTGTCCTTAATTTTTTTTTGGATGAGTTACACTGCATGTTGTTATCATATGAATATTGTTGTGCTATCTATAAGCGATATGATTTATTATTCTTTGATATCTAAGTGTGACTGAAACAACCATAAAAGTATTTACTGCATAATACATTTAGCTTGAAATTATTTGCATGTAGAAGCATATGATAAAGACCATATCTAATCCCTACAACATCTCCTAGATTAGAATGAATTTGAGGGGTTGGAAGAGCTTAGCTGATAAAATAGATAAATTTAGAAGCTCATCAGCGAGCCTAAACAGTATCTGGATTGTGTATTTTGGATGGGATTTAGCTCAAGAAGGATGTTGGTCAGAATTAAAAGTTATACATAGTTGTAATTCAATGTGTAAATATGCATCAAAAGCATATATTTTGTGTAACATCTGCACTAGTAGCGGAGAGTGAAATTTTGATAACTAGAAAGAGTAGAAAATATATGTAATTTCCATATGATGTTATTCCATAGTATCTCTAGAATTATTATTTTTATTACTTAGATGTAGCAAACTATTATAAAGATACATGGATGTAGATTGGCTATAATCGAACATGAGAAGTTACATTTTAATGATGAATATATTGAGACACATTTTTGTGGAATATTTAACAGGAGTTTATGGCTAAAATGCATTTTGAAAATGTTATGCTACTGTTATGTAATATCCTAGTAAGTCAAAGCATTGTTTTTAAGAGATGAAATTCAATAGTAGTGTGTTGAAATAATTTTAAATAAATTATTCTTTACTTAAGGATATTCCAAGAAGTCTCTATTGGAATGTTTAATAATCATCTATCATAAATTTATGGAATTTATATACAATTGAGAAAGCACCCAGTTTCTCAATAGCGAATGTTTGGTAGAACTTAAGTGATGATAACTATAAAAAAAGGTTATCTTTATTAAATTGCTTAGTGCAATTGTGTGAATTAAAACCTAAAACATACCTTTTTGGATAGGTACTATCATTTTGGATAAAACACTAAATGATGTGCCAGAGTATACTTTATATTTTCAAAATATATCCCAATAAAGTTTCACTTGAATTGTTATGAGTCTAATAAAGCTTGTACGCAAAAAAAACACTCTTAAACAATGACTATTCCAGCCCTAGCATAACCTTCTAAAGACTTATGTCTCAGATAATTCTAGGTTTATGACCTGTGTAGAGGAAAAATGAACTGTAGCTGACATAGCTTGTTGCTATTGGTTGTTAAAATACTTTTGTGATAGATATTTTGTATATGTAAAATTTAAAACCCTCATTGTAGTGGCCAGTATATGTAAGAGTTAAATCAACTGGGAAAGTCTTGCAATAAATGCTATTAGGTAGTCATTTTACCCTACTCCAATTTGTTTATCATCGTGAACTGAAATGGAGTTTTCATCTAGTATGGAGAAGCTTAGGTAATTGTAAAATTAAAGTGGTTGTTTCGACTTGGTAATAAACTTAAGTAACCAGGCAAATAATGTAAGCCCCTCAATATTATTTATAAAGTATTAATGATGTAAATCCAACTACAAAAGGTTAAAATAAAATACCTTCCATTACATAAAAACTACGATAAATGAAAATCATATGTAAAACTCTCCATTTACATAAAAACTGCAATAAATGGAAATAATCAGTAAAACTCTCCATTCACATAAAAACTATAGTACATTGAAATAAACTAGTAAATAATTTATTTTTTCATTCCTGGATTCACTTCCTCTTTTACAATGCAATACCAAGGGAATATATATCCCCAAATAAACCCTAAAAGAAAACCCTAAAACTTGAAGCCCTAAAAGAAAACCCTAAAGCTTAAAACCCTGAAAATAAAAAAAATTACTATTTTCGACAAATTGATTTTTCCACCATAACTACCTTTTTAAATAATTACTATTTTCAAAAAATTATTTTTTCATAAAAATTTACCTTTTTTAATAATTACCATTTTTGGCAAATTATGTTTTGCATAAAATAATTCCATTTTTAGTAATAAAAAATTACTTTAAAACTTATTTAAAAAAAACCCTCTAAAGATAGGCTCCTGCATCATTCTCCTTTGGTTGAAAAGAACTCTACTCCTGCGAGTTCCTCTGATCAAACTCATAATCGCTCTCCATAGAGTGTCACACATCTACAAGTACTCCTCAAAGTACCAATCTTCTTTTGAGGTTTTATATCTCAAACCTTCTGCAAACACTACATAGTGCCAATTTATTCTTTCGAGGTTTTAAAATAACAAACCTCCTGCAAGCACTACACAAAGTGTCAATTCTTCTCTCTAAGGTTTTTAATGAAAAAACCTCCTACAAGCACTACATAGAGTGCCAATTTATTTCTTTAAGGTTTTACAAACCTTTTGCAAGCACTACACAGAGTGCCAATTTATTTTTTTAAGGTTTTACAAACCTTCTGCAAGCACTACATAAAGTGTCAATTCCTCCTTCTGAGGTTTTATATAAAAAAACCTCCTGCAAGCACTTACACAGAGTGCCAATTTCTTTCTCCAAGGTTTTACAAATCTTTTACAAGCACTACACAAAGTGCCAATCTCTTTCTCTGAGGCTTTTACATAAAAAAACCTCTTGCAAGCACTTACACAGAGTGCCAATTTTTGTCTCCAAGGTTTTATAAACCTTCTACAAACACTGCATAGAGTGCCAATTTTTTTTTTTTGGAGCCTCTTTGCTCTCCTCTCATTTTCTCTTTTCTTCTCTTATCTTTTTTGCTCCCAACAAGATCCAACTTGCTCTGATACCAAATGATGTAAATCCAGCTACAAGAGGTCAAAATAAAATACCTCCCATTACATAAAAACTACGGTAAATGAAAATCATATGTAAAACTCTTCATTTACATAAAAACTGCAATAAATGAAAATAATCAGTAAAACCCTCCATTCACATAAAAACTACAGTACATTGAAATAAACCAGTAATTATTTTTTTCTCATTCCTAGATTCACTTCCCCTTTTACAATGCAATACCAAGGGAATATATATCCCCAAATAAACCCTAAAATAAAACTCTAAAACTTGAAGCCCTAAAAGAAACCCTAAAAGAAAACCCTAAAGCTTAAAACCCTAAAAAAAAAAAAAAAAAAAACTGTTTTCAACAAATTGATTTTTCCACCATAAAATGCCTTTTTAAGTAATTACTATTTTTGATAAATTATTTTTTCATAAAAAATTACTTTTTTTAGTAATTACCATTTTTGGCAAATTATATTTTGCGTCAAATAATTCCATTTTTAGTAATAAAAAAATTACTTTAAAACTTATTTTAAAAAAACCCTCTAAAGATAGGCTCATGCATCAATTGATAATTTAATTTTTTAGTAAGGTAGACTTCTCTTGTTAAGCTAAAGCCTAATATGCATAACAACGTGAATGCCTTGCTAAGTGGTTATGGAACTAATGGATTATGTCAATGTTATCCATTAAATATATAAAAGGGACATATTTTTTTTTTATCTTAATCTCATCATAGAATGTTACTAAACTAGCATCATGGGATATAAGGGTGATATAAAATTTAATAAATAACCTCAAACCTTGCATCCAACCCAAACTCATGTGAAGGAGTGAGTAGATTTATTCATCGAGAGGTGTGAATAAGTTTATATGAACACCCAATGCTATCAAGGTGTGGGTATGCACATGATATGACTTGAGAGCAATCGTAGTTTGATAGAATTGGTCAAAACAAGTGACTTGGTCAGAACTTGTAATGAGGGGCGGTATGGGATGCCACCTCTAGGTTGCTACTTGGGAAGTACTATGATAAATCCCATGTTCATTTGGCTTAGCTAGTTCAACCATGACATTTGGTATGGGATAAATGATCATGAGTCATAATGGGTATGAGTGATCAAGTCCAAGGTCAAGGTATTGACATGGATCTAGCTAACTTTGGGTAGGGGATAATCAGCTAGACACTATGCATATGTATGCTAATTCCTTTCATACAGTTAATACAACAAGTCAATCGGTTAGTCGAAGATTCAATATGATAAGGGATGGGGAAGCAAGCATTCACTCTCTAGGTGTTATGGGCCCTAGAGGATAACCCCTATCGTGATTTGAACCTCATGCTGGAATAAGAAGATGATAAATAAGACAAGTTGATTTCACATAATGACACCAATTTACAAGATTTGGCTAATCTCGTCCACTAGGGTGATTGTCTACAATAGTCTTAAACCTAAAAGTGGCATGATATACCTGTTCTAACTAAATATTATGATAATGATACTTTTGAGACAAATTTTCTATGAACATGAAAGCATTTATAGGAACAAAACCATAAATTGAAAACAAAAAAAATTACCTTGAAAAATTGTTTGTCCATTTTTGTGGTTGCAACCTTTGATCTAATTAATTTTTTTATTGTCTAGATCAATGTAAACCTATTAAATTACTTCTTTCATATACATGTCAAATGACATAGATGTTGCGAGGTGGGTTTTCAATAAATCTTGTTAGAGGTAGGAAGGAATAAGCCATCGAAAGACCTGTAAGGGGACCAAGGATAGGTATAAGGAGAGAAGATCCTCAATAGGAAATAAGGATGAAATGGTTGAATGAAGCTCCTCCAAATGAACATGATAGAGAGGAAGGAAACCTTGCAAAAATTGTGAGAGGGATTTACATATCCCTATCTAGCATATGCATTTACAAGGATATCTAACTATTATCATGTTTCAACCTATTCATATCACCTAAAATGAATCAACTTAAGATATTCATATCATCTCCATTATGAGCTAACTTAAGCCATCTATCTCATCTCAATGATGAGCTAACTTAAGCCATCCATCTCATCTTCATTATGAGCTAACTTAAGCCATCCATCTCATATTTATTATGAGCTAACTTAATCTATCTATCTCATATCAATGATGAGCTAACTTAAGCCATCCATCTCATCTCCATTATGATAACCATGTTTACTTAAATCTACTAGATGTTTGTAGATCTATCTAGTTTAGGTTTATAAAGAAATATTTCATCAAGGTTATCCAAAGTTATTCCCTAAGGGGTCCCATAATACCTTAGGTTTCCTTATATAATTCTAATATATAAGCATAGTCATATTTAGTCATCTATTCTAATTATATAGCTACATTAAAATATAAGATCCTCTAATCGTTCTTTCTTTAGAAGGATATGATTAAATCTATCTACTTAATTTAACATGAAATAATATCTATGGAAACATAAAAAAAGGTATTTAAATAAGACATCAAAATCTAACTAGAGCATTTAACAAAATAGAATATTTTATGAAACTTACAATATCAATGATTCTTTATAAACAAGTAATAAGAGATGCATCTTTCATACTTTAAAATATTACATACCCCAAGTATGGTAAAAAGTCTATACTTTAAAAGAATAAGGTATTATATCATTATTTTTCTAGCATATTACTCAACTAGAGTCTAATCCAATAATAAGTTTTCTCATCATAACAAATTTCAAGGTTAATGTTTTGAATCTAAGTGCCCTCCTTGGTCCTTCTTGTCTTTCCATCGCTCAATTTATGGTGGTAAGGGATCAGGGCAACTCATGGATCTTATGAAGCATGCATCTAAATGCATCTACTAAAATAAACTATGAACAGATACATTTATAATATGGATGCTAAATTGCAACTTTACAACTATTCAATGCATTCATAAATCATTTTATCAACGTCAAATCAAACCCCATACATCTACTCTTATTCTCATCAATAAAATGGAGTCATCCTATTAACAAGGAGTAATTCACAACCACCAATTAATCAGCCAAAGGTTATTTTTTTCATACAAAGCATTTCTTTCATAAATTAAGATCCCATACCCTTAACCAATTAAAAATTTCTTTAATAAATTAAGGTCCCATACCTTAACTAGTTAAATACTTAATCATTTATCACTTATTTAATCAAATAAGGTCCCATACCCTTAATTAATCAAACTAATTCTTTAATCATTAAGGCCCCATACCCTAACTAATTAAATACTTAATCAATCATTATTTCTCCCATTCAATTTGAATTATTTCAACTTTATTTTTTTGTTTAGAAAATGAAGCATTCATTATTTAAACTTAATTCTTTTCATTCAAAATCTAAAGCATCCATTAATCAAAAAACTTCATTCTTAACATTCAAAATCCAAAGCATCCATTAATTGAAAAGTTTCATTCTTAACATTTATAATCTAAAGCATCCATTATTCAAAAAGCTTCATTCTTAACATTCAAAATCTAAAGCATCCATTAATCAAAAATCTTCATTCTTAACATTCAAAATCTAAAGAATTCATTAATAAAATATATTCATTCTTAACATTTCAAATCTAAAGCATCCATTAATCGAAAAGGGATATGGTTCGATCATACCACAACTTAACCATACATGCTGTGAGTAGAAAGAGCTAGGAGCAGGATGGTAGGTCAACAACACATGGGTCATATGAACAAACCCAATCACGTAATAACAAACACATCCATGATACACATGCATCCTTGATTGACACAAGGTAGCCCACCACACAAAGGGGTCCTTTTGACCACCTCCTATGGTCATTTCACAAAGGGGGGCCAATTCCCTAAAGGTTCCTTAGAGCACTTAGGCATATCCCATGTGGGATATTGCCTAGGGAAGGTTGAGATAGCCTCCCCTTGCTTGCATCGCTTTGCGCACAAAGTCACTACTCCATGATAGTGAAAAAGAGGTGAGGATTTGATTAATCAAATCCCCTAAGGTTAAAACTAAAGGAATTCATCCTAAGTGGTGAAGGGTTTCCTTCCACCTCTGATTCTATAAGCGGGGTGATTACATCTGTTTAACCAATGAACAGGAGAAAAACTCAACATTTGAAATAATAACCTAGTGGATAAGAACACTCTGGTTGGCATCAACAATTTTACAATACTAGAAGGTTTGGAAAAGCCACAAACAATCCTCTTCATAGTTTTATAGGAGCTAAAACAGACATAGGTTAAGCATAATTAGAATACAAATAATGTTGAAGGACTAGTAGGAGGTTCTAAACAATGATTCATCCACTGAATCGTCTAATGCTTGACCTCAAGGCTTCCAACTAGGGTTATGTATAAGGGGTTGGACTCAAAATGTACTTGTAAAAAAATGGTGAATCCTAATAAAAATCAAGGTGAATAAAGGTGAATTCTAATCAAATCACATATATCATTTTCACGCCAAAATTTGGGGCATTTGAAACCCTAAAAAGTAAGATCATCTTTGGGGCAAATTTTGACCTCTTAAATCACCTTATAACTTCATCAAAACACCACCATTAGATCATTCTTGAAAAGAGTTTTCCAACGAGTATAAATATACCTATGCTTGGATATATATTATGTTGAATTTATCCTAAGAAGAAATTAGTCCCAAAAATTTAGGCAAACCGGCTGACGTCGAGGGTTCTCATATTCACCAATTTCCAATTTTTGAAATCCTAATATTTGCCCAATTTGTGAATATTCACCACTATGCATAACCTTGCTCCTAACAACAATATAAATGTGATGGATAGTGTAGTTATAGGATTAGCACTAATCAAAGATTAATATCAAGCCTCTAAGCAAGTTTTAAAAAGAAACCATATATAAACAGATTAAAACTTACAAGTTTGAACTAAGATTCATTAAAGGTGAAACAATTTCATAGAGATTTATAAAAGAAATCGTAAAGAGCAAGGAAGATATTCTTCAAGGGGATATGAATCAGTCTACTCTTTTTTCCTCCCATTAAAGCTTTTGAAACAGTAGGATAAGGGTTACCAACCTGAAACACCTTATAATTTAAGAAATATATTCCTTCAATGGCCTCCTTTATTTTGCTCTCTATAGCCTCCTAGTTCTTCTCCCAAAATTATTGGAATATATTACATTATTTGGTATATGCTAATGTACCACCTTGGGTACATATTTAGATTAGGAGAGTGTCCTAGATTAGAGTGTGAGTATTTAATTTATGCAATGTAATAAATGCACAAGTGTGCAAAGTATTTTGGTAATGTAAATGTGCATAATAGTCCATGTGCACATGAGTCCATAGAATAGGAAGATGAAGAGTCTCTAGGAGAGTGAAGGCCAAGGGTGCACCATATGAAGAGTCACATTCCATTATATATGTATCTATGTGTGTGTGTGCAAGATACATGTATTGTTGTCTGAGAGTGTTTGTAAGTATGGGTACTTGAGATCTTTATTCAATGGAGATACAATTTTTGTGAGCATTTAGTTAATGGCAATTCTATGAGTTAATTGTTGAAGTTATTTATGAGTTTTATACATTTAGAATATTTCCATTATCTTATATTTCATATTGCAACTTTATTTTAGATCTTGTGGTTATTTTATCTTTAGTATTTAGCTTCAAAAGCTAATAGTGGTATCAGAGCTACAACAAGGTTTTGAATTGCATAGGTTTTAAAGTTGCAAAGGAGATTTCCACTGGTTAAGGAGAAACTAGTGAAGTTAAAGAAATTACCTCTGGAAAATAAAACCAGGGAAGTTTGAAGATTTACCTATTCCAAGAGCAAATTTAGAATAGAAGGAAATTACAGGTCTTGAAGATAGACCTTGATATTGATGAGATTAAGAGACCCAAGAAGAAGGTCCTATTGAAAATTTTGATAGATTGAAGAAGATTTCATATTGCTATTTGGCTAGAGTCTTTCCATAGGGTTGAAGGAAAACTCGTGAAGACTAGGACTCAACATAGATTTCTTTCCACTAGTTTTGAGAATAACTAGTGAAGTTTATTGGTTTTAGAATTCTAGAAATTTGAATGTATTTGGTTGCTACTGTCTAAGTTTTTTGTTGTAAAAAATTAGTTCTTAGAAGTTGAGAAGCTTCCTACAATAGATAGAGAAGAATTTCACCTTTGGTTGCCTAAAATTCTATGTGCTTTCCTCGTGTAGGGATTAGTTTTGAGTTGTAGCAAAAGAGTAGACATTGCAGATTAAGGAGGTCCAAGAAAGAGGCCTCATTGAATATTGAAGACTATTGACATTGAATATTGAGGAGACCCACATAGGAGGTCCCCATAGAATATTGAATATTGAAGATAGAGAAGGACTAAGAAAAGATCCTATTGCAGATTTGAGGAGTAGTAGATTTTGGAGATCCAAGAAAGAGATCTCATTGCAAAAATTCCATAGTTGGAAGATTAGAAAGACCAAGGAAAGGTCTCATTGAATTTTTGAGAAGAATAATTGAGGAGTTGCAGAATTAGAAGATCCAAGGGAAAGAGGTCTCAAGAGAATTAGTAGTATAGAAGAAGGCTAGAGAAAGCCTCATTGCAAAGTTGAAGAAGTGGCCATTGGAGGAGATTTGAAGATAGCTAGAGGAAGAATATTGCAAGCAAGGAGAAGGTTTTGATAAGAAGGATTTGGGACAATTGTCACCATCTGAAAACAAGCCCAAAAGGAAGATGGTTTTGGCAAGAAGGTTGTCAAACTTTGGAGAAATTTTTTGAAGATCTCAAGACATTCAGATTCTTGAGGAAGAAGATAGTGGAAGATATCATATTTGAAGTCAGAATTTGACAAGAAGATTGAAGGATAAATAAATATTGAAGAGGCCATAGTTTTGAGAAGTTTAGGATAGCCACAAAGTTTTTGAAGGCTAATTTGAAAAGAAGAAGGTTGTTGATTTTTGAGGTAGAAATTGAAGGGTCACAAGACAACAAATTGAAGAAGGTATAGAGCTAATATTTAGAGAAGATTTGGGTAGATTTTGAAGTGCCCTTGAACAAAAAATTGAAGGAAGACTTGATAGCAAAAAAATCAGCAATTTGGAGAACTTTGGGGTAGATTTGAGAGAGTTTTTGGGCAGCAAGCAAGTTGGTATTTGGGTAGCAATTAGAGCTACAAAATTGATAATTTTAGAGCAGCAAAGTGAAAGGAAGTAAAGCTGCAAAATTTACAAGATCGAGATAGAAAAAGGGTGAATCAAATCACCAAGGAAATTAGCTACAAAAGGAGACCAAAAAGGTATGAGATATTGGTGCAACATAAGGTTATTATTTGAGCATTAAAATCAGTTTTACATTAAGTATTTGAGAGCACCATATTAGCTTTATTAAATTCTAAAAAAGAAGTTGAAATAGAGAGTCTTCAAGCAAAATAAGGTGGTAGCATTCGAGTCCTAAAATCTACAAAAATAAAACAACAAAGATCTAAGTTAAATCTTACTTGAAAAGGAGAAATAAGGAGGAAATAATATTAGTATTAAATGTTGTTTTTATAAGCTCATGAAAGTGCAGATTTATTAGTGTAAAAAGAAACTAGAATAAGGGTATTTTTCTAAGAAAAAAGAAGATCAAGTAGAGCAAATATTAGAGTGTCTAAAGACACTAAGGGAACCACTGTGCAAGAAAAGGAGGAGGCACTGGTTTGGAGTAGTGAAAGCATCACTAGGTTGGAAGAGCCACCATCGCTCAAGGAAGAGCCACCATCGCTCAAGGAAGAGCCACCACCACTCAAGGAAGAGCCACTATTGCTCAAGGAAGAGCCACCATCGCTCAAGGAAGAGCCACCACCAGAAAAGTGAAAGGAAGCCACCAATATGAAGGTCCAATGCCATAGCTTCACCTCAAGGAGCTCAAACAAATGTAACTGAGATGTTTCTGCAAAATATAGTGAAGGAACATACGTAAAGGAGATAGAGCATTGAAGAACTAGGGCAAACTCCAAGCATCAAATATTGGAGAAAGCATTTCATGCAAAATATAGTGAAGGGACATGTGTGGAGAAGACAAAGCATTGGAAAGGATGAGCTAGGGTAAATTCCAAGTGCCAAGATAGCACCAAGGATAAAGGAGACATTTGAATCTTTGATGGAGGCAAGACACTTGTAAAGTGTAACGTCCACCATGTCATAAGTTCACCAAACTAGGTAGAGTTACATTATAAGCATCTAAGGAGAACAAGGGAAGAGAATTTGAAGTGATAGAAGAGATTAAGTGCCATGTGGCACATGAGAAGTGGAAGGTCAACAAGATTGAAGCAATTCAAATATTCATAATGGAAATGTTAATGCATATTTTGAAGTACCAAAGATAGCATAACATAAGGTTGATTTCAGAGAACATAAAAAATAGGAGCAAGTGCAAGGAAGCACATTAATTGAAGTTTGAGTGCAAGTAAGAGGAGTTACTCCATTCAGCTCATGCAAGAGAGCCATTCAAGATACATACAACAAAGGAGTTGATAAACTAAAGTAATCATGCATTACTTACATTTCAAATACAATCAGTAGGGATAACGTATTAATTAGAGCACCTTTATAAAGTTAGAAGTTAGTTGACCAATCAAATAGGAGAGAGAAAGTAATCTTTCCAAGGTAAGCCAAAGTACAACAAGA
The DNA here is from genome assembly GCA_028583015.1 of Wollemia nobilis. Lineage (NCBI taxonomy): Eukaryota > Viridiplantae > Streptophyta > Pinopsida > Araucariales > Araucariaceae > Wollemia > Wollemia nobilis. Next base: position 1,990,205 of record JAQPPZ010001344.1, read on the forward strand.
TCTCCATACATACAACATAGAAGGAGGAGTGCCAATTAGGAGGTGGTCAAACACTATTGACCAAGAGAATTTATGCATTCAATATTGAAGGTAATTCATTCCATTCAAAATTATTTATATGCTCAAGATAGGAGGTATAAGGTTACATAAAGTTATTATTTTCTAAGGTTAAAGAGAAACTATTTATTTTGGAGAGATAAGAATTTGAATTAATATTTGAAACCTTAGAAACTTGATTATTGCTATTTGAAAGTTTATGAAGATTTGAAATTTGGTTTGAAGAATTAAAGGAATTTATTTAAAGTTTTGTAATTTGATTATTTAAGTTTACAAAACAATTTGAAATATTTGCAATTTGATAATATTGGAGAAATAAGGTTTTCTACATCAAATTAGGAATATAAAATTTGCAAATATCTTTTTATGGAATTTCTAAATTTCTAAATTTGGAGTTATAAGGAATTCAACACCAACATAGGATTGAGAAATTTAGAATTAAAAGAAATTATATTTTTTGAGATTAGGGAGATAAAAGGTTGTCAACTTTAAGATTAACAATTGAAAAATTGTTCTTAGTCTATCACCCAAAACTAAGGTGGAATAAAAGTAGAGATTTTGAAATTGCATTCAAAATTATCTTTAGCTTACTATTCAAAACTAGGGAGTCATAAGGTAGTCAACCACAAAAGTCTAAAGAATTGAAAGGTATATTACACAAAGTAAGAGAATTATGGATAAATTAGCAAGAGGGACATATCATCATAAGATGCAAAGACAAAGCACTCTTCATATTCCTTATCAACAATGTAAAATTATTTCACAAGAGGATAATTCTATTATTCAATATGGTAAGGATATTTGGTATATTGACTCAAGGGCAAGTCATCATATGACAGGAAATCTACATTGGTTTGATTGTTTAGAGGTTACTAATAATTTTGGTCTAAAGCTAGTATATGGAAAGAAATATCTAGTTCATGGAAATGGATGTGTAATACCTAGTGCATCTTACTCACATTTTATATTGCACGATGTCATGTATGTACTAGGGTTGACAACAAATCTCATCTTAGTAACCAAATTAATTGAAAGTGGAAGAATAATAGAATTCAAATATGTGAATAGGAAGAATAAATATTTTATTAAAAGGTTAAATGAAATAGAGGCTATTGGATCAAATTAAAAATGGAATATACTCTTTAGATTCTATTGGTTTTTCACAAGAGCTTGTAATGGTTCAAGATAATACTAATATCTTTTCTGAGAGACAGACTACAGAAAACAAAGAATCATTCTACTATGGAAGTATATGGGGGAATACAATATTTAGATGAAGAAAAATGAGAGGACAAAAAAATATTGCACTACAAGGACGTCTATAGATCAAAGAAGAACAAGAACCTGAACAAGATGAAAAGTACCTACAAGATGAAGATCCATATTGAAGACAAAAGTCTTCAATAACCAAATAATGTAATACAAGGGGGTGTTGGAATATATTACATTATTTGGTACATGCTAATGTACCACCTTGGGTACATATTTAGATTAGGAGAGTGTCCTAGATTAGAGTGTGAGTATTTACTTTATGCAATGTAATAAATGCACAAGTGTGCAAAGTATTTTGGTAATGTAAATATGCATAATAGTCCATGTGCACATGAGTCCATAGAATAGGAAGATGAAGAGTCTCTAGGAGAGTGAAGGCCAAGGGTGCACCATATGAAGAGTCACATTCCATTATATATGTATCTATGTGTGTGTGTAAGATACATGTATTGTTGTTGAGAGTGTTTGTAAGTATGGGTACTTGAGATCTTTATTCAATGGAGATACAATTTTCATGAGCATTTGTTAATGGAAATTCTATGAGTTATTGTTGAAGTTATTTATGAGTTTTATACATTTAGAATATTTCTATTAAATTATATTTATATTATCTTATATTTCATATTGCAACTTTTTTTAGATCTTGTTATTATATATTTAGTATTTAGCTTAAAAAGCTATCAAAAATTGCCATGTGAATGGCTTATTTTTTCCAAAAAGAAATCCTCTCCCTTCCAAAATATCATCACCATCTTAATGGAGGAAGAAATTTATCTACCCTATTCTAAGGTCTTCCTTTTTACATAAATGCCAACTACCTAGAGTAATGTCATATTTACCCCAAGCGGTCAAAAGGTGATATTTTGAATTTAAAATTAGTTCTTCCCTTTTCAAATATCTAGCTGCAAAAGTATTTTTATTTCTTTATCTAGATAATACAAGAATAAGCTATTCATTTTTCTTTATCCAATTAAAAGGTAAAGAGAGGATAAAAATAGAATCTTAAAGCATTAGTATTTACAACATTAAATTCAATTTAATTCAAACCATAAAATCATTAATCATTCCTTATTCAAATATAATACCTATACTAATATTAAACATTAGTATGGTATTTAATCATACTAAGGATTGATAGAACCTCTATATCCATTAGTCCTTTTTGAAGGTGTTCTTTACCCAACCTTTTTTTACACACAACACACATGGAAATAAAATCAAATAATTAGGTGCATTAAAACAAAGTGGGTGGTTCATCATAAACCCAACCACCTATCCTAGTCGAGGACTTATGGTAGCTTCTAGGATACCAAATTTGGATCTAGATGGTTGGATCATCGATGATCACCCCAAAAGCAAGAATGCATACCTATATGAGGGTAGTAATTCATGTTAACCTGAGTTGCCTTAATCGTTACTTCCCTTTTCAAGTAACCTATTTTTGGTGGTTGATTCTACCTCTTCCACCCATGAATTTACCTGGTACATTGATAATACATCAACAATACCATATTTCTCAAAGATAAATTAGTATACACATTGCATAACCATATAAATGCATTACAACTAGGTATCAAGTAGTAATTCATCAATACATAGTATATCATACAAAAAGTCCTACTAGGGTGGGTCATGACATACTATGCCCCTTGGGCTAAACACAGTCCCCTATGTTTCATGTCATAAAAATGTTATTACAATATATTTTCAAATAAAAAGGGAAAATGTTTCTTCATATCCTCCACTTTCTTCCAAGTGGTATTTCACTAAGGAAAATGGTCCCATTGGACCTTGCATTGTTCTAAAGTTCATTTTCACATTGATTTGGAATGAAAATCTACAATATTTATCGACATCACTTCAATAACCTTAGGGTTTATCATCTATAATTTAGAAACATCCCACACATGATCAGGGTCAACAACATACTTCCTAAGCAAGGATATGTGGAAGGTGTCATGGATCTTTGATAGGTTAGGTAGCAAGGATGTCTATATGCAAATGGGATAATATTATCAGTGATCTCAAAGGGTGCCACAAATTGAGGATCCAACTTCACAAATTTGATGGTACTTTTAATTGGCTTAACCCTTAAGAACATTCTATCTCCCATAGAGTATTACCTTGGTGATATTTCTATATTGGCATAGCTTTTCTCATGATAAATGAATTTTTTAAGTCATTGCTTGATCGTATTTATCTAATTTTCCATTTCCCTGACCATGTATGGCATGATCACAAATAGATCCTCTAAATTATCCCAAGACAATGGTGTCCTACACCGCTTGTCATACAAGGCATCAAATGGGGCCATACCCAAAGAAGAATGATGCCCATTATTGTAGGTAAACTCTATAAGATGTAGGTAGTCTTCCCATAAAGACTTTTGATCCATGCAGTACATGCAAAGCATGTCTTCTAGTACTTGGTTTACCCTCTCAATTTGACCATCAGTATTAGGGTGATATGCTAAGCTTATATTCAGTTTTGTGTCTACTACACGATGTAGTAATTTCCAAAATTCAAAAGTGAATCTAGAATCTTGATCTGAAATGATCGTTTCAATAAACCTATGTAATTATAATATCTCTTTGGAAATTTTTTTAGCCACAACATGAGCATCATCTTTGATGTTTCCCAGTATAAAATATGCAACCTTAGTCAATCTGGTGACTATTATAGGGATTGCATTATGTTGATACTTGATCTTTGGTAAACCTACTATGAAGTCCATAGATATAACCTTCTATTTTTATGTAGGTATATCATGTGGATACAATTGCCTTGTAAAATATTTGTGTTTAGCCTTTACCTTCTGGAATTCAAGGCATAGAGTGATAAAATCGATGATATCCTTATTCATTCCTTTCCAAAAGAAGATCTTTTTCATATTATACCTTATCTTGGCCCATCCAGGATGAGCAAAGTAAGGATATTTATGTACCTTATGCATGATTAATTTTCTTAAATCACCTATATTTTGTATGACAACCCTATCTTTATAGCACAAAAAACCATCTTTCATGCAAAAATCCTCATTTCCCTAGGATTTTTGCCTATTTTAACTCGAATTTCTTTGCAATACTCGTCTTGAGACTACATCTTCCTATATTAGTCTAGTAGATATACATGGCTCCAGGTCAAATATTTTATGTGCCTCCTTCTGCTTAAGGTGTCAACCATATTATTTTTATTTCCTTTGATATATTCAATATCAAAGTCATACTCAACTAAAAACTTGGCCCATATTATTTGTCTCGTGTTGAGCATAGGTTGGGTAAATATATAATTCAAGCTTTGATGGTTAGTTCTAAGCTCAAAGGGTCTCCTTACAAAATAATTATGCCAAATGTTTTAAGCGTGAATAACTACTACTAGTTCTAGATCATGCATAGCATAGTTGACTTCATGCTTCTTAAGTTTCCTTGATGCATATGCTACTATTGACTCATCTTGGAAGAGCACTCCTCCTAGTCCTTCTAGTGATGCATCAATGCATACTAAGAAGTTTTCTTGAGGATCTAGAATCTTGAGTATCAGTACCATGGTGATTTTTTGTTTAAGAAACACAAAAGTAGCCTCACACTTATTTGTCCACTTCAATTATTTTCCTTTCTTTTATAGATTGGTTATGGCAATGGCTATCTTAGAGCAATCCTTCACATAACGTCTATAATAGCTCATCATACACATGAATCTTTGCACTTCTATCATATTAGTAGGTGGTTGCCAATTCAGAATGACCTCAATATTTTTTGGATCTACTTCAATTCCCTCTATAGATATTATGTGCCCTAGATACCATATTTTAGAGACATAGAAATCACTTTTCACTAGATTTCCAAAGATTTGGTTCTCCCTCAAAAACTCTAGCATGATTATGAGGTGTCTATCGTGCTCTTTCCTATCTTAGTAATATATTAGAATATCATATAAAAAAATGAGAACAAACTTATCCAGATACCCCCTGAACACGTTGTTCATTAAATTCATGAATGCAACTAGGGCATTAGTCAACCCAAAGGGAAAAATTATAAATTCATAATGTTCATATCTGGTATTGAATGTCATTTTATGAGTGTCTTATTATTGTATCCTTAATCGATGATACCTTAATTTCAAATCAATCTTTGTAAATACCATGACATCCTTTAGTTGATCTAACAGGTCTTTGATCTTAGATAAAGAGTACCAATTCTTGATGGTTGCTTTGTTAAGCATTTTATAGTCAATACATAACCACAAAAAATCATTTTTTCTTAATTAATAGCACCGATGCACCCTATGGTGACACACAAAGATTTATCAGTTCCTTTTCCAATAACCCTTGCAGTATTACTTTCAACTCCTGCATATCTGTAGGGTTAATCCTATAAGGAGCTCTATGGATAGGTTCTGCTCTTAGTATTAACTCAACGATGAAATTAAACTCATGCATAGGAGGAAGTCTGGGCAGGTCTTTAGGAAATATCCTTAAATTTTTGTAATATTGGGTGTTTCTCAAACACCTCTTTCTTCTGATCCTACTTGAATTTATTGAGTTTTAAAACATAAGCCATCCCTCCATTCTTGATGGTTTTCTTAAGGTCCATAGCAGATAGTAACTATATTCCTTTCTCAATATGGACTCTTGATCTTCCTTTACCCTTCTCTAAATACTCTATCCACATATCCTAGAAACTGATTAAGGCTTTATAAGCTTGTAACTAGTCCATCCATAAAATAATATCGAAAGCATGTAGCGGAGCTATATACAAACATCCTACAGTAGAACCATTGGTTAAGGAAATTTATACCATAAGAAAACATCGATCCATCGAGTAGGTTTATCCTAAACCATACTCAACCTTCCATCATTGATATATCGATCTTTTTGACATATCCCTGGCTATTTTAGAAGAAATAAAACTATCTATAGATCCACTATCAATTAAAATTTTTATTTCTTCATTGAAAATATTACCCTTTAAGAGTAATGGGGTGGCTTATCTTTCTAACTTTTAGATTTTGGTTGTAGCAAAAATCTTGTGGGTGGGTTATTTTCCCTTTGTACTAGATGTACTTGGTTTGGGTTGGTGTGGACATTGGTTAGCATAGTGTGCTCCTCTACAATTGTAGCATCCAACCTTGGATCCTTGCTGCACTTTTGGCTTTTGTTCCCTTGTTCTAACCATTGGGACTGAATTTAGTTATTTTTGTGGTTGGAGTTTAGTATTATTGGTTTTGTTATTTCTTCTTTGGAAGTTCCTCTTGAACATTCCCTATTTCCTATAATTCCTCATTTCAGGTTTTGGGAAGCTCTTACCCTTCTGATCCTATTCTCCCTTCCATTTTATGAATCCAACAATATTTCTTTTCTTGAGTTCTTGTTGATCTTGTTTAGATAGAGCAGCATAGTCAAACTGAATATGAGATTATACCTTCTTAGCTAAATCATAAGCTTTCTATAGTGACTTTGGCTCATGCATATTTACATCATGCCTTATCTTAGGTTTTATTCCTAAGATAAATTTATGGATCCTCATCTTCTCATCATAAGTAGGTACATATTTCAACAACTTAACCAACTTATTATAGTATACTTCCACGGATTTGGTCCCTTGTCGAAGGTTGGAAAATATTCAAACTTTATTGCATAAAAATGCTTCATGAGGAACCTTTTCTTGAAAACTATGATAAAGTCCTTCCACTTTAGATCAATTGCTTTGATCTTCTATTCTTATTTGTAGGTTTCCCACCAATCCAATCCAACCCCTTGTAGATGTAGTGTTGCCCAAATTGTTTGAGTCCCAGAAGAGTAGTTCTTCATTGTGAAGTAGATTTCTAGCTCCCTCAACCAAGCTTTGGATACATCACCCTCCCCTTCTCCATAAAATGTAGAGGTATGGATATTCTTTATGTCCTTGGCTAGTTCTATCTCTAATAGAGTTCTTGTTTCTCGCACTTTAGAAATTAGTTCATTAGCTTGCCAAACCTTTGAGTTTCTAGATTGTGAATCTTGGTTTGCTAGGGTCTCTAGCAATTGTCCCTATTGCTCCATTTGATCTTTCATCATGGTGACCATTGTAGTGATTTTATCTACCTCTCTACTAGAATTGCCTAAATTTTCATCTTGGGATCTTTCCCTAATATTACTCTATCGGGTTCACCTATTTAGAGGGATAGACTTTTCTCTTCTCATATTTGGTGCAATTTATCTTGGTTACATGAAAGAAAGAAAAAATATCATGTTAGGTTATAGCTTCTTCCTTGAACTAAACTACTAACCCTAGCCAAATATAGCATCTGCATAAGCTAAACATAGAGTTTTCTTGCTAAGACCACCCTTACTCTATGTAGGGTGGTACTCTTAAACTAATTTTTAACTCCAACACTAATGGCCACACTTAATATGCATAAGGTGTCATAACACACAAGCTACTCATCCTAGGATTAATTATATTGAATTCTAGCAATTGGATATTCTAGGTCTTCCCAAATTTAGCTTAAGAACTAAGCAAGAGCCTGAATAGAAAGATACCTAAATCCCTAACATATTTCATAAAGCTTCTGGTCCTTCATACCTAGAACTCTAATACTAAATATGATTATCAAAAAATTGACTAATCTAAGGCAATTGTTTTTACTAACATACACTCGAGAGAAATTTACATATCCCTATCCAACATATGCGTTTACAAGGTTATCTAACTATTTTCATATTTCAACCTGTTCATCTCACATACGATGAGCTAACTTAAGCTATCCATATAATCTACATTATGAGCTAACTTAAGACATCTATCTCATATTCTTATGAGCTAACTTAAGCTATTTATCTCATCTCAATGATGAGCTAACTTAAGCCATCCATCTCATCTCCATTATGAGCTAATGTAAGCCATCCATCTCATCTCAATGATGAGCTAACTTAAGTCACCCATATCATATTAATTATGATTTAACTTAATTCGTATATCTCATCTTGATGATGAGTTAACTTAAGTCATCTATATCATATCCATTATGATAACCATGCTTAATTTAATATACTATATGTTTTTAGATCTATCTTGTTTAGGATTCTAAAGAAATATTTAATCAAGGTTATTTGAAGTTCTTCCCTAAGGGGTCCCATAATCCCTTGGGTTTCTTTCTCTACTTCTAATTCATAAGCATAGTCATATTTTGTCATCTATTCTAATTATCTAGCTAAATTAAAACATAAGATCCTTTAAATTTTATTTCTGTATAAGGATAAGATTAAATTTATCTACTTAATTTAACATGGAATAATATCTACGAAAATACCAAAGAAGGTATTTAAATAAGACATCAAGATCTAACTAGAGCATTAAAAAAATATAATATTTTATGAAACTTACAATATCAAAGATGTTTTATAAACAAGTAATAAGAGATACGTCTTTCATACTTTAAAATATTACATACCCCAAGTATGGTAAAACTTCCATACTTTAAAAGAATAAGGTATTACATCATTATCCATCTAGAAGATTACTCAACTAGAGTCTAATCCAATAATAAGTTTTCTCTTCATAACAAATATCAAGGTTAAAGTTTCATATCTAAGTGCCCTCCTTTTTCCTTCTTGTCCTTCCATCGCTCAATTGATGGTGGTAAGGGATTAGGGTAGCTCATGGATCTTATGAAGCATGCATCTAAATGCATCTACTAAAATAACTTATGAACATATGCATTTATAATTTGGATGCCAAATTGCAACTATACAACTATTCAATGCATTCATAAATCATTTTATCAACATCAAAGGAAACCCCATACATATACTATTATTATCATAAATAAAATGGAGTCATCCTATCAATAAGGATTAATTCACAACCACTAATTAATCAGTCAAGGTTATTTTTTTCATACAAAGCATTTATTTCATTAATTAAGGTCACATACCCTTAACCAATTAAATATTTCTTTAATAAATTAAGACCTCATACCTTAACTAATTAAATACTTAATCATTTATCACTTCTTTAATCAAATAAGGTCCCATACCCTTAATTAATCAAACTATTTTTTTAATCATCAAGGCCCCATACATAAGGACGATTCTAGGGTCAACAACATAAGGTGTAGTACCGAAAAAGTAATTATAAAATCGGGGTGAATCTAGGTGAATGGTGTATAAAATTTGGGGTGATTTTTTCAAAATTTTGCAATTTTTTTTTATCAAAATATGGTGAATTTTTTATTTTTTTGCACAAAAATTATCAATTTTTTTAAATGGTGACTAGCAAGAAGGCGAGTGGTAAAAGGCAAGTGGCAGAAGGTGAGTGGCATAAGGCAACTAGCATAAGGTGAATGACATAAGGTGAATGACAGAAGGTGAGTGGCATAACACAATTGGCAGAAGGTGAGTGGCAAAAGGTGAGTGGAAGAAGGTGAGTGGAAGAAGGTGAGTGGAAGAAGGCAACTGGTAGTAGGTGATTGGCATAAGGCGAGTGGCAGAAGGTGAGTGGTATAAGGTGAGTGGAAGAACTTTAGTGGAATATGATGAGTGGTAGAAGGTGAGTGGCAGATGGTGAGTGGTAGAAGGTGAGTGGTAGATGGTGACTAGCAGAAGGTGAGTGGAAAATGGTGATTGATACAAGGTGACTGACAGAAGGTGAATGGTACAAGGTGACTAACACAAGGTAACTGGAATATGGTGACTAGCACAAGGCAATTGGTAGATGGCGATTGGTAGATGGCGAGTGACAAAAGGCGATTGACATATGGTAAGTGGTAGAAGGTGACTAGTATATGGTGAGTGGCAAAAGGTGACTGGAAGAAGAAGGTGACCGCTAGAGGTCACCATTAAGATACTGCCATGTATCCTCTCCTCTGCCATGTGTCACACATCCATAGACTTTAGGCATGCAGACTTCTATAAATAGAAATTCAAGGTCATTTTTTACCTTTTCTAGAGCATTTTTAGAGCTTTTTCTAGATATTTTTTAGAGCTTTTTCTAGATATTTTTCATAGCATTTTCCAGCTTTTTCATTGCATTTTTCAGCATTTTCAGAGCATTTTCCACAGTGTTTTCCAATATTTTTAGAGCATTTTCATACGGTTTTTAGAGAATTTTCATATGGTTTTAGAGCATTTTTCAGGGTGTTTTTAGAGCAATTTTAGACTATTTTCAAAGCACTTTTCAAATCGTTTTTAGTGCAAATTCACAGAAATGACTACCTCTTCCTCTCCTCTACCGTTGAAAGTGTCATTCAAGAACTACTTTTGCCCAAATATTAAGAATTTTCAGCACTCCTGGTAGAGATTCTGAATGCGTTTACTCTTTGGAGTTGCAGGAGTAATCAAGATGCCACAGTTTAATGTCAAAGTGTCATTTATTGAAAGGATAGTTAATTGCTACAACCATGATGAGTCCACTATTAAGATTAGAGTGATAATAGGGATATAATTTTTTCTATGAAATCGTTAGATGTGCAACGACTAATAGGGCTACCATTTATGGATGGTCACTTGGTGAACAACCAATACGCCTTGACCGAAGATGACAAGCACAAGCTAGCATCCAAATTTGATGTCCATTAAAACAATTTAAAAGGTATATTTTTTAATTTTTTATTTATTTTTTCTCAATTTTTATGTATTGTAGTTTCCATTCTATAATAATGTTCTCCCTATTGTAATTTCTATTTTCTAATAATGTTCTTAATTTTTTGCAGTTAATTATTATAAATCCAAAAGGGGTTTAAACATATCCAATGTTGGAGACAAATTTATTCCTGCTTGTATTGAATTTTTCCAGGAAAGACTCATTTTGTAGGGGTGACCTATAGAAATGTCATTTTGGGCATTGTCATTATTAATTTGATGTATTTATGGTGGCAAATTTGATTGGTCCACGCACATTTCCAACCGCCTTAAACAAGATATTCTTGAAGTAGGGAAAAATGGTGCACCTAATTATGAGCAACAATATATGTATCTATCCTCTATAGCGTATGAGCATCAAACGGAAGCATGCATGTAAAATGGAAGCAAAAACCAAACAACAAGATATGAAATGAAACAAGTATCCTTCTTATTAATTTGGTGGATCAGATCCAAGGTTACATAGAAGTCCCCTTGAGGGCTCAAAGGTGATACAATTGTTACAAATTTTGGGTGCCCAAGGATCAAATCCTTCAAGAAATTCGGGTGCACATCCAATGTCTTTCCTCGTACCCACAATCGAGGTGGGCGGGCCAATGCCGCCGCTGCTAGTATCTCTGATCTTTGATGTCTGATATTCCTTCCCAATGCCTTCTAGGAACCTGCACCTACACACAAGGAAGCAAAAAGGGTCAAATAGCAAGTGCGTGTGAAGGAAAACATGCAATCCCCACAAGCACAAAAGGGCATATATATTAAAAATATATCAAATCAACTCAGAATGACTTGAAAATTTATGGGGATGTTAAATAGGAGGTTTTGAAGGGATATCACCAAAAATAGATCTGAAATTGCATCCGTAGACCCCTCGATTTTGCATCGCCCGTCTACAACCTACGAAGACCAAGACAAGCAATTCCCACCCCTAAACATGTCCAAAACACATGAAATTTGGATAGAATGCATAAATAAACATTTTAAGACAACCCATATGGTTATATTTTCAAAATGAGGTGCATATCCACCTGCATGCAACTGGGGTGCCCGGATGGGCCCTACGAACCTGCAAAAACTTAAAAATACAATATCTCGGCCAATTTAACTCCAAATTGCATGAAATTTGAACTGCAGCATCCTATGATAGTCTAGAATAATACTAAAAAAATAGTAAAGAAATTGTGCAAGGATTTATCCTCATCCTGGGGGGACGGTGGTGACTACAACTAATTGGAGGGCACCCTGGGGGGGATACCCACCAATTCTGCCCACATTTTGCTACCAATCCCACTGGGGAATGATCCTAAACACTCTAAGGGGTATTTTCATCAAATTTGGTGAAGAAATTCACCCGGATGGTAAAGTTATGCTCAAAAGACCCTCTTGAAGTCACCCGGTAACCTCCTTCGCTAAGAAGAGATTTTGAGGGAAAGAGAGCACAATAAAGTGAGGGGAAATCTCGATAAGCACTCCATTGCATATCCTAGAACTCCTCTCTATATTTTTGTGTGGATATTGAATCCATTTTATAGCCCAAAGGGGCTCATGTGCAAAAGGGCATGCATGGCAGGAGGTGCCATTTGTCAAAAAGGAGGCATGCATTGGATGGGGAAGAGAATCTCCCATTTTAGCCTCCATTATGAAGCATGTCATAAGGATTCAGTGCCCTCTGACCTGCATGCTTCAATTGGTGGGGTAAATGGTAGTTTTTGGGTGCCATTTGTCCCAGATTTGACTTTTTCTGGGTCAAACTTGCTCACCATCCCACCCTGGGACGATGGCTCACCACCATCCCAGGGTGGGATGGTGGGAATCTACCACCATCCCAGGGTGGGATGGTGGTGAATTTTGGGCCAAAACCTCCCAAAATTGGGCCAGAAGCCTCCAAAACCTCTTTCGGAGTGGCTAGAACCACTGTGAGCCTTCTAAGGGCTGCCCAAGGGGCCATATGATGCCAATTTGATCATTGTTTGTGGATGCTTAATCGGGTTAACCATATTTTAGTGTCTATAGATGCCCCTTTTTGAGATGCATTGTGTGTAGCACAACATTGAGCAAAAATAGATGACTAAAATGTTGAATGATTAAGGTTACTTGATAACCTAACCAACTTTAGATGCCCCAATCATGGAAAGGGCGTGCGTTCTTGAGTCCTTGTTTCTAACGCGCTAAATGAGCTTGCCTAAGCTTAGAAATTGTCTGTCATGAAGGGATAGGGCCCATGACTTCATGATGCCAGTAATGTCAAGCGTTATGATGTGATATTGTGTGCTTGTTTGCTGCCCCAAGTAGGGGCATGATTGTCTTTCTCAAAGATTCGTTGAACGACCGCAATTTGCATAATTGAGTGTGTGCTTGTTGATTTGGACTGAGTATGACTACCCCCTCAAGAGATGAGTCGATGAGGGAATGACCAGTGAGAAAAGTGATGAGTCACTTGACCCAATTGACTTGTGTTATGCTTACCTTCAGTTTTACCTCTTGAAAAATAGGGCAATTTGGAGAGGATTTTGGTGACTTTGTTGAGTTTTCATGGAGGAAAGGAGCTAAAAACTGTATGCCCGGGGGGTGGTCCAGCCACAATGGCCTTCTTAGGGCATTAGTTAACAAATTTTCCATCCCTCCTAGGATCCTCATGATTGCATTTTGATCCATGTGAAATTTAGACCCAATTTGAGCTGTTTTGGTGCAGTTTTGGACCTATTTTGGGTCATTTTGGGTTGTTTTGGCCTATTTTTGTCCCCCCCGGGGGGGGGGGGCCCCCCCCCCCCGGCCGCCCCCCCCCCCCCCCCCCGGGGGGGGGGGGGGGGGGGGGGGGGGGGGGGGGGGGGGGGGGGGGGGGGGGGGGGGGGGGGGGGGGTTGGTTTTTTTTTTTTGGGGGTTTTTTTTATGGCCTGAAAGGCCTTTTTGAGCCCAATTTGTTGGAGTCATCCCTAGGTGGGATGGCTAGTGTGGGCTGATCATGGGCCATCCCTTGGTGGGATGGTATTAGGGTTGGGGGGCCATTCCTGGGGGGAATGGCCACAACCGGCCTCAAAGAGGGGCCATTTTGAGTCTTTTCTTTTGAATGTTTTTGGGGCCATTTGAGGCCATTTTGGAGTTGTATTATTGAGTTGCTTATCCCTGTCAGGTGGTGAGGAGTCGATATCAAGTACCTACTCTCTTTGATTCCATGAGGGATGCCTTGACCATAGAGGACTGGGAATGGTTGGATGCCATCGGCCTCAAGCAGGTGACACGGTTAGAGCCTGTGATAGGAGACCATGCATATTTGACTGCCCTGATTGATCTGTGGGATCCGTGCACCAATACCTTCCACCTACCCATGGGGGAGATGATGGTGATGCTTGAGGATGTCTATCAGATTATTTAAATTCTGATAGAAGGGTGGCCGATTCGTATGACACCATGAGACCAGAGACGTGTAGTGCTCGAGAGGTACTTCAGTTATGATCTAGAGATGACAGAGCTAGACTGCTTGAAAGGGGGTATGCTGGTAGGATTCTAGCATGAGGTGAAGGTATTGGGGGTGAGGCATACACTACTTATGATGCTCATCTCCAATATGCTATTACTTGACTCTTCTAGAGTGAGGTTCCCATGGAACCTAGTGGAGATAGTGTTTGCACTGGTGAGGTGTACTGTGGTGGAGCCATTGGTGATGGCATGGGGTACTACACTACTGGCACAACTCTACGATGAGTTGTACGAGATCTGCTACCATTGGAAGAAGGGTGTGGGGTGTAGCTTTTTATTGTAGTGTTGGGGATGGTAGCACATAGTTATGGGGTGACCACATGGGCTACCATGGATGACTCAGGGACAACTGGTAGACAGGGAGATAGGATATGGCATCCTATGGCAGAGGGCTCAGGAGAGGGGATAGAGTCAATGATTCACAGGTGATGTGGCTCACTATGTAGATCTATTCTCATGACTTAGGGTAGACCAGGTGTTCTAGAGGCCATACAGAGATTGCCTAGAGTGGGCAGATGTTATTGTACAGCTCCGTAGGGTGCGACGAGGTAGATGGCTTGTTGGATGACATGGCATGGAGTGGGAGTACTTCCATTTTGCTTGGGTGATGCGATAGTTTGGGCTACACCAGGGGGTTCCTAGTGAGTCGATGCCTTATCAACATCATGGGGATGAGAGGACATTGGCATGGCCAATAGTAGAGGTAGTGGCATGGGATACGGATCCTATAGTAGACATTCCAGATGTGGATGATGTTGGGACTACAATGGAGTATGATGCTTGGTGGGTGATAGGCCAGTGGCATGGAGAGGGGCCACTAGGGAGGGGTGTAGCTAGGGAGGCACATCAGGAGGTTTTTGATGAGGACCAGGGTGAGGTAGGTGATTGGTAGGGACACATGGCAGGGGAGCATGTGGTTCTCCTAGACTTAGGAGATCAAGGTGACTTTGGGGATGATGCTATCGGGGATGAGGAGGTGCAGGCACCACCGATGGCACATGGTGATACAGAGGTAGAGCTATGGGATGAGCTACTCAGGGTTAGGTAGGAGAGAGATCTCCTATGGACATAGGTGCATGATGTACAGGTGGAGCTAGCAGCATAGTGAGCCGAGGTACAGGTGGCTCAGGCCGAGATAGCATCTCTTTAGGCATAGTTGTGATCTCGAAGCCCTACATGGGAGGGCTCCAATAGTGGGGAGGTGACTAGGCTATAGGCAGAGGTGACACGACTCCATTCTATGGTGGAGACTTACCAAGCATGATGCCGATGGGGGCAGGCCTATGCGGATGAGCTGGAGATGGAGGTAGTGCACCTTGGAGGGCATCTACGGGATGATGCAGCTACTAGTGGGTCATACCAGAGTCACCATAGTAGGACAAGGTAGTCCTCCTCTAGGATGGAGGCACCAGGGTCTAGGCGGAGGGCTGATAGGGTAGGTGGTAGCAGGTATGGGAGTTCATAGAGGACTTCGACTATAGGTGGGAGTGCGAGTCATAGTACCGGTCTTGCATGACCATGGTAGTGGCTTGCATGACTCTTTTTGTGTTTTTGGATGTTTTAGCAGTGTGAAGTCTGAGGACTCACTTTATTGTAGCCTATGGGCAACATGATGTATATTTTTATCCCATACATATACACACACACACACATATATATATATATATATGAGCTTTTTTATGTGGTTTATCATCATGTGTTTATTTTTTTATGAAATGTATGCAAATGTATGCAATTTGATTTATGAGATGATGATGGATGTCTACCCTGTATGCATATTTTGTAATGTGATTTGATTTGATTTTGTACATGCATGGATGTATGGTGAGATGGATGATTTATTGATTTAGAGGATGAAATGTGTAGACTATATGACATATTATGCTAGCACCATAGACGATGTATATTGCATCAACTCATATGTAATGTTGTCATGAGACTTATATAATGGATTTGTGAATAGTGTAACTGAAATGGATGAGGTGAAGTAATATGAATGACATGATGTTTAGAGAATGTCCATGAGGTTTTCACGAGGCTCAAACACTCTAGTCAACTGATCAAAAGTTGTATACTAACCATGCAAGACTTTTTGACAAGGTATGAATCTACTAGGATGACCAAGATACTCAATATCCCTGTGTGTGCAAGTGAGTTCATTCCTATGAGATGCATAAAGATACCACCATTGCCAGATAGGCTATCTACCAAACCTGTAATGAGGATCACTCTATGAATGCCACAATATAGAGTTTTGTACTCAGTATGATTAGACCACTAGGTAATCTAGGTGACCAAAGCTACCTCATCCACATGCAAACATTGGTCTACACACACACAAAGCTAATGTGGTAGACATATCATCATGTGTTTAGGATACCACCATTTCCAGGTAGGCTATCCACCAAACCTGTAATGAGGATCACCTAGATGGTTTTCCAAATGCTGAGAGTTCCAGGGATTCAAGTTCGACTCCCTACTTTCTTCAATTTTATTGGGATACTTGCTCTCATATAGTGATAATAATCACTATTTATTTTGTTTTTTATTTTTCTCTTGAGCAAGGGATTTGAATTTTGAGTGATGGGGATCATTATTTATTGTGCTTTTTGATGTGTGCAATTTTTGATTTTGTACTTTGGTATTTGTAATTTGGATTTTTGCTTTGTGGGGGTTTGCAAATTTAGACTATTGCAAATATGTGAAAATGTGGGATTTTGATGAAAAAGTGGGGAAAACCACTTATTGTTGTGGGGGAATTGGGTAGGGGAGAACTTGTCCTTTTGCCAACTCTCAACATTCTTGAACCATTCGCATAGGGGGATGAGCAGGATGACCTTTTCACGTAAGGTAACCTAGACCACTTCATGGATTTCATCTTTCTTTTCACAAAACTTGGATTTATTAGTGTGAAATGTGTTGGGATTTGATGTATACGAGGCACAATCTAAGCAAGACTCTACCTCCTAAAAATATCACTAGCCTTCTACAAAATCTGAGTAGAGACTGGATATGGCTGAGTGACCGAAAACCCTACTGACATTCTAAAACAAATGGCTAAGTGAAGGGAATAGACATGACTATGGAAATGTAGGAAATGTAGATGGAAATGATAAGTAACTATGGAATGAGGTGAGTGATGACCTTGACAACATTGATTGTGAATTATGACTAGTGTACAATCTTAGTGCTAGACATGTATGAGCAATTCTAAAAAATGCAATGTGCGATGAAGAATATGCCTAACGAAAGTGATAATGCAATGGTATGCAACTTGATGGGAGTGCAATATTTTTGTATTTTTATGCTTTAATGATGTTTTTGAGTTTTTGATTGATATGTATATACATGTGACCAACGGGCTTATTTGGGGGCATTTGGGGATTTTAGGGTTGACCTAGATGATCGTAGATATCTAGGACAAAGGGCTTATGGATGCCTTTGGGGCTTTTAGGGTTGACCTAGATGATTCTAGATAGTCTAGGAGCATTTTTTTTACAAGGAAAAAACTATACTTGGGCTTTTAGGGTTGACCTAGATGATCGTAGATAGTCTAGGAGCATTTTTATTTGACCTAGATGATGAAAAACGCTAGGAGCCTTTTGGGTGACCTAGATGGTCAATGACACTTAAAAAGTGTCTATGACTACCTAGGGGTATTTGGTTGTGACCAAAGGGCTTATGGATGCCTTTGGGGCTTTTAGGGTTGACCTAGATGATCGTAGATAGTCTAGGAGCATTTTTATTTGACCTAGATGATGAAAATCCACTAGGAGCCTTTTGGGTGACCCTAAACACACTTAAAAAGTGTCTACGACTACCTAGGGGTATTTGGTTGTGACCAAAGGGCTTATGGATGCCTTTGGGGCTTTTAGGATTGACCTAGATGATCGTAGATAGTCTAGGAGCATTTTTATTTGACCTAGATGGTGAAAACCGCTAGGAGCCTTTTGGGTGACCTAGACGGTCAACGACACTTAAAAAGTGTCTACGACTACCTAGGGGTATTTGGTTGTGACCAAAGGGCTTATGGATGCCTTTGGGGATTTTAGGGTTGACCTAGATGATCGTAGATAGTCTAGGAGCATTTTTATTTGACCTAGATGATGAAAACCACTCTAGGAGCCTTTTGGGTGACCTAGACGGAAGACAAAAGTGCAAACAGATTAAAAAAAACAACCGGGACCACTTAAAAAGTGTCTACGACTACCTAGGGGTATTTGGTTGTGACCAAAGGGCTTATGGATGCCTTTGGGGCTTTTAGGGTTGACCTAGATGATCGTAGATAGTCTAGGAGCATTTTTATTTGACCTAGATGGTGAAAAACTGCTAGGAGCCTTTTGGTGGTGCTCTCTAAGCATGAAATGGCCGCAAGTGAAGGATGTTCAAGGGTTCAGGATCCTCGACACCTTCAAGGGAGGCTAGGCGATAAGTTTTGGGCCTGATTTGACTAGTGATGACAAAGGGACCTAACCAGTTTACCATAAATTTGTCCTGTAGGTGGGGCGGCAAGCTAGAGTTCTATTGGTTCTCTTTTAGGATGAGATCACCAACCTGAAAGTCTCTAAGATGGACTTTCATATTGTAGGCTCTCTTGAGCCACTCTTGATACACACGTAGATGCTCAAGAGCATTAATGCGATGTTCATCCAACAATGTAAGCTGATCTAGGTGAGCTTGTCATGCAGTATCATCATCGATAAACTCTTGCATGGATATGCGTAGCGATGGGATTTCTAGCTCTAGAGGCATGACTGCCTCAGTGCCATACACTAGTGAAAATGGGGTTGCCCTAGTGGGCATCCGAATGCTAGTGCGGTAAGCCCATAGGGCAAGCGGCATTTGCGTGTGCCAATCGGTATGATTCTCTTTGACTATTTTCTTCAATATGGCAATTAATGTCTTGTTTGATGCTTCTACTTGCCCATTTGCTTGTGGATAATAGGGTGTTGAAAAGTTATGCTGGATATTATATTTTGTTATCAAAGCACGCACATATTTATTCTTGAATGATGTCCCATTATCCAAAATGATCTTGGATGGAATACCAAAATGACAAATGATATTATGCAATATGAACTCCGCTATGCGGGGTCCTATCGTAGTGGTAAGGGGATTGCTTCCACCCACTTTGTAAAATACTCGATAGCCGTAATGATAAATGTGTGATGGCCCGAGGATGTAGGGGAGATTTTCTTAATTAAATCCAATCCCCATTGTGAAAATGGCCAAGCTGATTGGATCGGTTGTAAGGCCTGAGAAGGTACATGTGTCAAGTTAGCATGGTGTTGACATTTCATGCACTTCCTCACATATGCGCAACAATCTCGCTCTAAAGTTGGCCAATAATAGCCCATGCGAAGAATGCGCTTTGCGATGGCCATGCCACTAAAATGGCCACCACAAGTACCATCGTGTGCTTGGGCCATTGCCCAAGTCGATTCTTGATACTCTAAGCAATGAAGGAGGATTCCTTCATAGCTCCGACGGTATAGGATGTCTCCTAACAAGACAAATTTTGTTGCCTTCCATTTAAATGTCCTTTTGGTAGTGTGCGATAATCCAGGAGGGAGATTACCAAGCTTTAGGTATTCTCTAATTTGTGTGGACCAGTCCTGCTGTGTGGAAGCCTCGATTGCATGAATTGCCTATCCCTCATGAAGTTCATCCCAAGCAAATGTTGATTGGGAAAGAACTTGTAAGAATAGCACTATGCTGCTATCAAAAGGGGTTTGAGGGAACAAAGTCCCCCAAGCGGCATGATTCAAGTGCTCGTGAATGTGCGAGAATCTCTCTTGATGAGGTTCTATTTGAATCAAGTGGACTTCTGGCATGGCTTGAGTGCTCTCATGCTCAACCATTGATTGTGATAGCATCTTGACTTGAATGGTTGTCATCTCGTCTATGGGGTCTTGCGGGATCAAGGACCCTAAGGAGGCCATTGTATCCACAAAATGATTAGATGATCGAGGGAGTGCCTCGATGTCATACCATTCAAAATTTTCTAGGAGTTTATCCACAAGGGCTTTGTAGGCTTGCAAAACTGGGCACTTACATTGGTAAATTCCCTTGACCTGGTTCACTATAAGCAAGGAGTCACCAAAAATATTGAGTTTGTTTATTTTCATGGTGATAGCCATTTGAAGACCTATGAGCAAGGCTTCGTACTCGACATTGTTATTGGTACATGGGAAATCAAGTTTAAATGATAGGGGTATGGGAGCCCCATGCGGTGTGAAAAACATGATCCCTGCACCACCCCCTTGCTCGCATTTGGAGCCATCGAAGAAAAGAGTCATATCTGCCTGTGACTCAGGCTCATCAGAATTAGGTGATTCTGATATTTGGAAGACTCCATCATCGGGAAGCTCCATGCTAAGAGGTTGATCATCCTAGAGAGGAGCCTCTACAAGTTGATCAACAATGACCTGGCCCTTGATTGAATTTTGTCCAATGAATTCCAGGTCAAATTCTATCAACAACATGATCCATTTTGCCATGCGACTACTATGATAAGTATGACTCATCATGTATCGCAATGGATTCTCTTTAGATACAACATACGTAGTGTGGCTGAGCATATAGTGTCGTAGCTTCTTGGTAGCAAAAACCACCGCTAGACATAACTTTTCAACGTATGCGTACTTGATCTCATAGCTCACCAGGGTGCGACTGAGATAGTATGTGGCTTGTTCCTTGTGCAATTCATTATTTTGGGCTAACATGGCACCCAATGCAGTCTCAGTAGCTGAGATATATAATCGGAATGACACCCCTAGTCTAGGTGGAGCTAACACTGGTGGCAAAGCCAGGTATTGTTTAATTGCATCAAAGGCATCCTGACACTCATCATCCCAGTGGAATGTGACCCCCTTGTGCAAGAGTTTGTTCATGGGTCGACACTTGTCCGAAAATTGTGCTATGAAGCATTTGATGGATGCAATCCTCCCCTGCAAGCTATGAAGCTGCTTGATGGTAGTCGAGGGAGGCATTTCAAGGATTGCCTTGACCTTGTTAGGGTCCACTTCGATGCCTCATTTGGAAACTATAAATCCCAAGAGCTTTCCAGATGTGATGCCAAAGATGCACTTCTTGGGGTTCAGTCTCACATTATGTTCAATAAGGTGATCGAGGACTTTGCGCAAGACATCTAGGTGCTCATGACGTAATAAATATTTAGCCAATAAGTCATCCATGTAATCTTCCAAAATCTTGTGCATGTAGTCATGGAAGATATATGTCATGGCACGTTGGTAGGTGGCACCGACATTTTTAAGGCCAAAGGGCATGACCTTGTAACAAAATGTTCCCCAAGGCATTGTGAATGTCATTTTGAGCTGGTCTTCAGGGTTGATACGAATCTGATTATACCCAGAGAAGCCATCCATAAGGGAGAGCATTTCATGGCCTACGATGGCATCTACTAGGGCATCGATGCTTGGCAAAGGAAAATCATCCTTAGGACTCACTTTGTTTAGGTCTCAAAAATCAGTGCAAATGTGAATCCTCCCATCAGGCTTCTTGATGGGGACCATGTTGGACAACCATGGTGGATAGTCTACAGAAATGACAAACTTGGCATCCAATAGTTTTTGTAGCTCATATTTGACCATCAAGGCCATTATTGGGTGCATCTTTCTCAACTTTTTCTTGACAGGCTTGGCTTTGGGGTCAAGCGTTAGATTATGGGTGACCAGATTTGGATCTAGTCCCGACATGTCTTTGTAAGACCATGCAAAAGCTGCCTTCTTATTTGTGAGAAGGGCTATGTAATCAGCTTGCTCTTTGAGGGATAGGCTTTCCCCTAGCTTGATACATTATGGGTTTTCAGGATCTGAGTCGATATCTTTGTCAACCGTAGGCTCGATTGACATATGCGACCCCTCCTCCAACTGATGGGGAGTAGGGATCAAATGGATGTCATCAGCTAGATTTAAATCCTTGATGGGAACCTTGGGTTCCTCCTCAGCATGGAAGACATCATGAGTTGGCCCTATGGAGAAGTGAAACAATCCACCACAAGTCCAATACTCAGAGGGTGATGGGGGTGAATCAGCATGATCCCAATCAATAGCATCTAGATCTAGATGGCATGGCTTGGAAGGATCAGCTGGGTTGTGAAGTGGTGTGGTCAAATCAATGGAGATCATATTGATGGAATGTGTCTACTCTCTAGGACCACGGGCATGTGACTGTATATTGATATCATCTCCCACCCCTAGATGTGGTTCTAGGGGAATGGGGATCATCGGATCCTATCTAGGAATAGACTACAGGATGGGATCATTAGGCTCAAGGAGCTCCATGTGTGTGGGTGGGTCAGGGAAGACCTCATGGTGAATCTAGCCTAAATTGATAGGCCTTGCCCTTAAGCATGGGCCAACGTGCAACTGATGATAGACTTCTTCTATGTCGATGGGCTCATGATGATGATGCAAGTAATGAGGACCAAGGTATGCCCTCTCTGTTTCATCCTCATAGTCACTATCGTATATGGGAATCTCATTGTTGCCTCTTGGGATCGAGTGATCAGGTAAGTGTGGTCCCATATATGCTAGTTCCTCATAATCATTGTCATGGATGAGGACTTCTTCATTCTCATCTCGTAGTACCTCAGGCTCATGAGGATCCAGCTGCTCAAGTAAATTAATTATGCCCTCCCTAGGAGGTCTAGCTTCCTATGGGTGAACCGGCTCTTCAGGAGGAAGGAGCTACCACCAGACAGGATCAGGGAAAGGGAATAGATGTAGGAGGTCTTCCTATTGGTCATCAATAGGAACAACTTGTGAATGATCACTATCCGACTCAAAAGGGTCATATGGTGCCACCTCGTAACCCGACTCATCATCTGAGGTCCATTCATATGAGGTGCCTTGATCTGATTCATCACAGACATGGGGACAACTTCATGAACCTTCCCCTCTCTCAAAATGTGGAAGAATGTCACTAAGGATCATGGGGTTCCCATCTAGCAGTGGGAAGTAGTCCCCCAGGGAGTAGACTGTATTGGGATTGGCATAAGGGTCTTGAGCCAACCTATCCCTATAGCCTATATTTAAGCGATCTAGGCCATCCATGAGGACATCTAGAGGCAAGGGATTGTTGTGTCCCACTCCCGACTTGTCATAGGGCATTTGATATTATGGTTGATAAGGGATTCTTGTGCCTTGCTCATACAAGCCTAACCCATAACCATGCTAGTTGCATAGGTCAAGGTACTTCAGGGTGAAGTTAGGGTTAGACAAGTAGTTAATGTCTTCTCCAAAAGGCTCCTCATCCTCCTCCTATTGTTGGTAAGGTTCGATGCCATAGTCAAGGCCCCCATAGACAAAATTTATTTGATTAGGGGGAATACCAAGAGGCACGATAGTGCCTATGGGAAGATGGGGTCTACCCATGTCTTGCATCGACTCTATAGCAGGAGTAGTGGTGACATTCCTAACCATGTATTCTCCCAATCTGGTAGAAGCTAGGTGCACTATAACCTGGGGCTATGGATAGAAGAGGGATGAGAGTGAGACTTGATCTAGCTCATCGTTTGCCTCATGTGGTGTCTCTTCATCATCCGAGCTAGGTATCTCCTCTGTAGAGATAGTGGATATGGTCGGTTGGACCTCATCAATGGGCCACTTCTCTGGGTTCCTAGGCAAAGGATCCATTGGTGTACTAGGCATCCGAGGTGGAGCCGATGATGAGGATGGCATGGTATTCGGTAGTGGTGGGGTCAAACCTTGATTGGATTTATTCGGCTAAAAATCTAGATGTGTTGATGGCAAGGTCGACTCGGGTAACTGTTGCACCATGTTGTAGTACTTGAAGGGCTCTAGGTCTATGGGGATGACATGAACTTGCCCTTCATGAGTGTACTTGAGGCACTGGTGAGCGATGGAAGGGACACACTTCATGTCCCTGATCCATGGTCTTCCTAACAAGATATTGTATGCCATCTCACCCTCCAGGATGTGGCACATTATAGGGATGATATTTTCTCCTACTTGAATAGGTAGGATGATTGTACCAACCATTGAGCATATGGCATCATTGAATGCTTGGAGGGTGTAGGTAGATGTAACAATGTGGGATGTTGGGAGCTTCAGGTGCTTGAGAGCTATTGTAGTTATGATGTTGCTTGAAGACCCAGTGTCTATCAACACTCTCTTGTATGGTGTTCCATTCACACATGCGACAATGTGTAAAGGGGGATCCACCATATCATGCGGAACCAGTTTAAGTTCATCTTCTCGAAAGGTAATCATCGGTTTTGTGCATTGCCGCACATGCCCCACAAAGTTGTTGAAGGAGTTAGACTCCTGGGGCTGAAGCTCAATTGCCTTAAGGATCTCCATCAAGGCTTCTCTATGAGGTTGTGATTGTTGGATGAGCTCATAGATGGAGAGTCAGGTAGATGTTGTTCTTAAGCTCTGAGTGAGCTTACTCTTAATGGTGACTATAGGCTTAGGTGGGAGGCTCAGCTCGAGAGGTGGTATAGGCTACGATGTCGAAGGGACATCACTATGAGCCATAGGTGGTGTGGTTGGACTTGGATACCACCTATTTCTTGTCATAATACTGACCATGCCAACATACCCTTGCTTAGGAGGGGCATGGTGAACCTCATTCACCTGGGGCACTAGTTTGGCCTACTCCGTGTGGGCAGGCAAGGGGTCCTTGAAGACCTCCATCTATTGGTTGTTTGGTGCGATAGGGTTGTCTACCTGGAGGGCATTCCTATCAATTAGGTCTTGCACCAAGTGTTTGAATTTGTAGCACATTTGCACATCATGCCCATTTTGCCTATGAAACTTGCAATATAGGTCTTCTCTGTATCCTTTGGGCTTCGATGCATTTGGGTCGATAGGTCGACTCTCAGGTAGATGGATTGCATTGGCCACTAAGAGGTGATCAAACAATGAGTCCATAGATTCTGCAATGGGCATGAATTATCACTTGGGGTGACATTGTTGATTTTGCCCTTGACCATTCTGGTTATCCTTGGCATAGTTCCTAGGAGTGGCCTGATAATTAGGCTTTTGAGGTGGTACGGCTTGCACTGGCCCCGGGACACTAATTGCAACCTGATTTACTATTACTGACTTAGGTTGCACTGGGGTGTTTTTAGCATTCTTGTTCCATTCCTTCTTGCGAGGCTTTGCAATCTCGCCCTCTTGAATCTTGATTTCTTCAATGATCCTAGCCTATGCTAAGGCATCTTCAAGAGTAGGGTATTGCTGCAACTACAACAACAAGGAGATTGGCTTCAAGCAACTTTTGGAGAACATCTGAGTCAACTCCGACATGGGGAGAAGATAAGGTAGCTTGGCGAGTAGGGTTCACCATCTATTGCCATAATTTGTTATTGACTCATCATCATACTATTTCAACCTAGCTACATCGGCCAACATTGCCTTCCTCTTGGTATTGAAGGCAAAGCACTCTAGGAATGCATCCACAAGTTGGTCCAGATTGTGGATGCTATGCTTAGGGAGTTGGTAAAACCACTCAGAGGTGGGGCCAATGAGGGTGGTCACAAATGTCCTCAAAAGCAAAGCATCATCATCATGAATGCCAAAGCATTGGCCTAAGAACCTAGTGACATGCTCCTGTGCATCCTCTTCTCCCTTGAAGGTGGCCAATTGAGGTAACTTAAATTGTTCTAGATAGGGAGGCACAGGTACTGAAGGATGGATGGGTTGACTATGCAACTGGCGCATAGTGGGCTTTTGAGATCTCGACCTAGAGGTCTTGTTCTCAACTGACTCCAGGTGTTCTAGCAATGCTTTATATGGGCCTGAGGACTTAATCTCCTCATCCTTGTTCACATCTTGCGGTGGAGGTCTAGGGTCCTCCAACCTATTGTGGGGTGGTGGTAAATCACCCCCCTGCCTTGGTAAGGCATCTCCACATACTCTAATTCTAGCTCATGCTCAGTATAGGCCCCGTAAGGCATCTCTCAAGCCGGTCTATAAATGGGGGTATCCACCCATGGTGGGTGCCCTATGTTTGGCCTAGGAGGCATCTCCCGATCTAGCCTAGGAGGTCATGGAGGCAACATTGGATAAGGTCTCGGGGACCTATCTCGAATGAGCATGGGTTGCCTCAGATGGACTTCCTACCTATGTGTCTTAGGGGTAGGGACCCTCTCTCGTAAAGTCTTCTAGAATAGCTCATTGGTCTATCATTCGATCCTTTCTTTCTCAAGCTGGTGCAAGTGGTCTAATTGCTCTTTGTCTCACCGAAGCTGCTTGAACTGAGCTTGGCATTCTGTATATCTTGCAACCACTTGCCTGATTTGATCCGTAGTGTGAGGCCTAGGGGGCCTAGGAATCTCACCCTAGGGCCGACCTCATTCAAGATACTCTATGGTCTCCATAGGGTGCTTGCCTCTCTCGAGGTTCACCGCATTGACTCGAGGTTCGGGCTGGAACATATGTTCATTATACTCAACTAGCATAGAGGCACATCGGGCATGCATAAAATATTGTTCCTAAGGAAAATTTAGGATCTCCTCATGTCTTCCCTCTTGGACGAGGAAAGGTAGGGCAGAATTGGCTCACCCCAACCGACGAGTGTCATTCCCATCGGGCTGCATGAGTTGTTGTATCCTATCAAGGTGATGCAGAGGTAAAGTCGTATCGACTTGCTCCAGCCAGTGTGTGAAGTCATGCTCCTACCTATGATTAGGTGTGTCAGCCCTGATGGGTACATGGATGCGTGGCACCACTCTATCTATTAGCACCTCGATGTGCAATTGCCTTTCTCCAAGGAAGGCCTATGAAATATCTACATACCGGGAACACTCTCCCAAGTAATGCTCATCATCCCTCGGGGTGTCTCGTAGAGGATCCCTTTAGATATGAGGCTCGTGCCCTACTATCTTGGGGCTAGGTGGAGTAGAAGCTCACCAGGGAGGTATAACCAAGTCCCTAGGGCTATATCGGAGATGATTCATGTCTCCTAATCCACTCTCCATAGCTTCCACCCATGTTTGGGCTTGGCTACGGGTGCGCACCATCATGCTCCTCTATCAATACCCCAAGTGATTATCTTCTTTACAAATTTTTAATGAAACAACAAATAGAAAAGGAAACACCCAACAGATAGATGATTATCTCTTTTAAGTTTTAGATGTGAGTCCCTAAACTATTTTGTGTGTTTCAGATGTGTTGTTTGTAAAGGATGACCTTGTGTCACGTATTTGAAATATTGTTGGATGATGTACTCAAATGTTTAATTGGCTTTCACCTATATACTCATAGCTCATAAACCTAGCTATGAACTCTAGGTTGCATTATCCTACCTATAATGTGTGGTGATGAGGTCCACACATGGCCAGGGAGCATAGGTCCTACCAGTTCCTCACCCAGTTCACCTGTAGTCTGTGATACACCTCTCCGAAGAGAGATGCATGCTATAACCCATGGGCTATGATGGATCTTGGAATCAGCCTTGGAAAATGGAACAAGGTTCATGGTATCTTTCACATGAGCCAAGTGGATGGAGATGAAATACACCTTGTTTCACTCTACTAATGGATGGGGATGAAGTCCAACTCACTAGTGTTTAAGTGGATCATGGTGTGTGTGGTTCTTTTTAATCCCAAGAAAGTAAGCAAAGAAGCATTCAATGATCATTCACTAAATGCATGCAAATAAGTGTATTTTAATTTCAAAAATTTAGGATAAAGAACCTACAAATGTAACTTATGAATGCAAATCCTAAATGCTAACTTACCCATTGGGTAAGCCACAAGCAATCAAGCCACAAAGATGCATTGCTACTTCAAATTTCTTTCAATTTTTCTTCTTCCTTTTGTTGCTTTATGTTATAAGAAAAGTAAAAATATGACTTTTAACCTTTCTATGCAAACAAATGATGCAAGAAAAACCAATTTTTATAGTCTCTAAAAATGCAGCAAAAAACAGAGGGTTTAGGCACTCACCTTATCAGTTTTGAGACCTCCAAATTCTGGGTTTTTGAGCAAAAATTTCTCTGTTTCTTCAACGCTCCAGGGTGGGATGATTAGAAGCCCTACCACCATACTAGGGTGGGATGGTGAAGCCACCATCCCAGGGTGAGCCAGATAAAGGTTCTGCCACCGTTCCAGGGTGGGGAGGGGAGCACCTGCAACACAAAAAGGGCAAAAATTGCAAAAATGAAGTCAAATTTTCACCCAAAGCACAAGGGACAAGGGTCCCACCATGATCACCACTGAAGTAGGGAAAAATGGTGCACCTAATTATGAAAAAAAATATATGTATCTATCCTCTATAGCTTATGAGCATCAAACGGAAGCATGCATGTAAAATGGAAGCAAAAACCAAACAACAAGATATGAAATGAAACAAGTATCCTTCTTATTAATTTGGTGGATCAGATCCAAGGTTACATAGAAGTCCCCTTGAGGGCTCAAATGTGATACAATTGTTACAAATTTTGGGTGCCCAAGGATCAAATCCTTCAAGAAATCCGGGTGCACATCCAGTGTCTTTCCTCGTACCCACAATCGAGGTGGGCGGGCCAATGCCACCACTGCTGGTATCTCTGATATTTGATGTCTGATATTCCTTCCCAATGCCTTCTAGGAACCTGCACCTACACACAAGGAAGCAAAAAGGGTCAAATAGCAAGTGCGTGTGAAGGAAAACATGCAATCCCCACAGGCACAAAAGGGCATATATATTAAAAATATATCAAATCAACTCAGAATGACTTGAAACTTTATGGGGATGTTAAATAGGATGTTTTTAAGGGATATCACCAAAAATAGATCTGAAATTGCATCCGTAGGCCCCTCGATTTTGCGTCGCCCGTCTGCAACCTACGAAGACCAAGACAAGCAATTCCTGCCCCTAAACATGTCCAAAACACATGAAATTTGGAAAGAATGCATAAATAAACATTTTAAGACAACCCATGTGGTTATATTTTCAAAATGAGGTGCAGATCCACCTGCATGCAACTAGGGTGCCCGGATGGGCCCTACGAACCTACAAAAACTTAAAAATGTGATATCTCGGCCAATTTAACTCCAAATTGCATGAAATTTGAACTACAGCATCCTATGATAGTCTAGAATAATAACAAAAAAAATAGTAAAGAAATTGTGCAAGGATTTATCCTCATCCCAGGGGGGACGGTGGTGACTGCAACTAATTGGAGGGCACCCCGGGGGGGGATACCCACCAATTATGCCCACCTTTTGCTACCAATCCCACTAGGGAATGATCCTAAACACTCTAAGGGGTATTTTGTCATTGAATTTGGTGAATAAATTCACCCGGATGGTAAAGTTATGCCCAAAAGACCCTCTTGAAGTCACCCGATAACCTCCTTCGCTAAGAAGAGATTTCGAGGGAAAGAGAGCACAATAAAGTGAGGGGAAATATCGACAGCACTCTATTGCATATCCTAGAACTCCTCTCTATATTTTTGTGTGGAAATTGAATCCATTTTATAGCCCAAAGGGGCTTATGTGCAAAAAGGCATGCAAGGGCATGCATGGCAGGAGGTGCCATTTGTCAAAAAGGAGGCATGCATTGGATGGGGAAGAGAATATCCCCTTTTAGCCTCCATTATGAAGCATGTCATAAGGATTCAGTGCCCTCTGACCTGCATGCTTCAATTGGTGGGGTAAATGGCAGTTTTTGGGTGCCATTTGTCCCAGATTTGACTTTTTTTGGGTCAAACTTGCTCACCGTCCCACCCTGGGATGATGGCTCACCATCATCCCAGGGTGGGACGGTGGTGAATTTTGGGCCAAAACCTCCCAAAATTGGGCCAGAAGCCTCCAAAACCTCTTTCGGAGTGGCTAGAACCACTGTGAGCCTTCTAAGGGCTGCCCAAGGGGCCATATGATGCCAATTTGATCATTGTTTGTGGATGCTTAATCGGGTTAACCATATTTTAGTGTCTACACTTCTTAGTGCCCAAAAAATTCAATCTTCCTATGTAGTAACAACCAACAACTATGTTCTTTCTCTTTTCATGAAGCATATTTCAATCTTCTAAATAACCCTCCCCCAACTACATTGTACGCTATTTTGTTGGCTATTGTTATGACAGAGAATGAATATAGGTAAAATTATTTTTTGGAATATTCTCTATTTTCTTTCTTTTCAATCAATCTTTGTTATTTTTTAATTTTATTTTGAAAATAGAAAAAAGCATCTCAATATTCTAGTAAAATGGAGGTTACCTTTAGGATTCATGAAGCATCTGTCGATTCTGATACGCAGTCACAATCATCACCAATTACTCCCTCTAAACATAGGATATCTCCTAGTGTTCAGCATACACGTACGACTCCTGTTACTTTTGGATATGCATTTGTTGCAGTCGACATTGTAGTAGCCTCCAACTCACAAGGTAACCTTATTATTCAAAAGAACTATTTTAAATGATGTTTTTTAATGTTTTAAAATTATATTTAGCTTGAGAAAATATTTTAAATATTTTTAGAGCAAGGACAAATGGTTGCATCATCAACGGTTGTAGAGTCTGAGTCTGGTATGTTTGGTTAAAATTAATCTCTTTTAATGACATTGGTTTTTACACTAGTTTTAACTTTTAATTTATATTTTCATGTGAAATTTTGTAGATGCACTAGCTAGATTTAAAATATTAAAAAAATAGATGCCTCCACTGGCTACACACCCGTAAACCCAGCAACAATAAGTACCACAACAAGTGTGTCCAAATCCACAGTAGGTACCATCAATGAGGAACCAATCTCGCATGAGTGGGAAATAGTTCCTCACACCACCACCTTGGGAAACCAAAATTTAAACTGATACACACATTGTGTCTCAGTATAATGTTTTAGTGTTCCCAATTTTAACCCTTGAAAATTTCTCAAATGTAGAGAGCGCATCTCAGATGCCCTATGGTAATCTTGATGATGATTTTATTTATTAGGATATGAATCTTGGAAATTTCCCATTAAAGTCAAGTGATGTGTTGTAGGGTATAGATATCAATGATGAAATATAAGAGAATGTTGAGGCAGATGCTACCAAAGTTTCCTCTTCCTCCTCTAGTAAGTTGACACCCATCATCATCTAAACGATGATGATAAAGTTAATTTTTTAGAAACTATTTTAGTAGCCAATATATGTAAGGCGACAGTTTATAATAGTTTACTTATAGATATTGATAGATTAAAAGATTAGTAATATTAGGCCAAGGTTTTTATAAAAGCAATAAATGCCTGATACAAGAATTTTTCAAATAGAAAGGAGTTATTTTCAAAGGTGGAGAACAAGCCACAAAATCTTGATGCTCTGTTAAGTAAAGCTAAATTAGGCAACATGCAATCTGAGTCTACATACAATGATGAAGTTCTAACCATTATGTTGGATCGATTAGAAAACATCAATGTTGAGGCCCAGGCATATTTCAATGAATGAGCACTAGATCAAAAAAAGTAGCAGTTGCAAAAACTGCAAGACTTACAACTGATTTAAGTTTTACATATAACTGAAAATCATTTTTTCTTAAATATATTTTGTTTATAAATATTAACCTTTTTCTCTTCTATTTTATATTCTAATTATCATCACTTAAATTAGCAATTCAGTGCCATGAAAACATTGATCAAGACTGCAAAATTAGTGTGAATAATGCTATTGAAGTGAAGAAAATATTGCAATACATTGTTAGAGAAAAAAATTGGTTGAATAAGTTTATCAAAGATAAGGGTCTGGATGTAGATTTTGTATTAAAATAAAATGAGAAAGAACTGAACGCACCATTTAGATAAGATCCAGTGAAAGAAGAAGGTTTATTGCTATCGAGCATAAACACTACAGCTAAAATTCTGGTAAGGGCGGGTGCATTGGAAGCAAAGGATATGAGGTAGATGCAACTGAAACTTTAGGCACCATGCAGAAAGAAAATTAGAATATTGTTGCTTTTTTATTTGAGGAGAAACCAAACATATTGAATATTTTTTTTGTAAATTGTAAAAGAATGGTATCTTTTTGAAATCAATAAAAGAGACAGTTTCCAAAAAAATTGTATTATCTTTTTGAAATTTTGTATTAAATATTGTGATGTTTTGATTAGTTGTGTGGATTAAATAAATAATTTTGATTTATGAGGATGCAATAAAATGTTCTTTTATGTTTTATGAAATAATTTGAAATGACTGAAATGCAACACAGATATTTACTTTACCATAAATGGTTTATACAATACAAATCTACTAAATAATTTGAATATCATAGACTAATAATCCAATAACAAGGCTTAAATAACATGATATATAAAATATCCAATAACACATCTATGATATAAAAATAATCGTGTTCCATAATCAACATATCTGTAATCAAATAATCAAAAATCATCCAAATATACATAATCAAATCAAAGGGCTATGATAGATAAAATATCCAATAACACGTCTAATCTCATGTTATATGATTAATGATATCAAAAAATACATGTCTTATACTATAATCAAATCTCAATATTCTGTTGAAAACTAATAGCATAATATGTGAAATAAAATCAAATGAAAGAATTCTTGCATCATAATGCTAGAATATAGAAAAAAGTCTTTTCATATTGTACAAAATCTTCTGCACTCATACCTAGAATTTTTGTCATCATAGTCTGATCAATGTTACCATTTTCCTCATCATCCCGAGTATTTGTGACACCTCTTCTCTCTGCCAGAGATCTCCAATATGCCAAAGCTATTTTATAAGGAAACTTCTCCACCTCATAGGTCAACACATATACTCTCAAACAATTTTCCAAAATTTCGTCCAACCTATTTCAAACTTTAGATTTTACATATGATAATGCACTGAATACCCTTCATCTTCCATAGATCCTAAAATCATCATTTGACCTAATTCATATAAATGAAAATACTCACTCATAGTATGTTGTAAGATACTACTGGTCCACAAACATGAAATAAAATCTATTTCATGATGGTTAATGAGTTGTGAAACTTGAGTAGACATTGTTGTTCCAAAACAGTTTGATTATTTTGGCAAAATATCTTTGTTGAGAATGTCATTTATTTCAATACCATTGACTACCATATGTTTAGTGAAATGGCTAGCAACAGTGCCAATGTATTTAAGAAACAAACCATTTACAATCTAGTATTCATTACAAGGTTCCCAAAATATCGGGTTAACCACAACCATAGCCTTAAGCAATTCATATCCTTGAAAATGGTCTCTTAATTATTTTGTCAATGATTTTTCTATTTATTTTAGTTTAATTTTTGTATCCTATACAACTACATGAAATCTGTTGTAAGTTATGGGTATTTGTTCAACTTTATTTGTAGCTCTATCCATTTGTTGACCAAAATAAGAAAAACATATTTTCTTTCCATGGACATTAATACATAGATGATCATTTATATTTAACTTCAAAAATTTCTAAGGATCGTTCACATTTGTTAATGCTCTCCAAATCTCAAACATGGGATCCATAAAACTTTGACCAGATGCATACATTGTATCAATATGTATGCAAAAAAAATTTCTTGCTCTAATGAAATCCACAATATAAATTGATCTTTCTTGTGCAATTTTGATTAATGTATTCATTTCTTCCAACATTGGAAGAATACCACATAATGTGAAAAGTGTTTCAAAATCACTCATTCAAAATAGAAAATCTTTAGCCTTATCAACTGCCCTATGATTTGCATACATAAACCCTGCCAAGAATTGATATTCTTTAAAAAATCTATATGTTGGTTGATACATCGAAATATACCTAGTATCTACATCTTTTAAGACTTTTCTACCTTCAGTAACTCCTAGTGCAAACTATTGAAACTCTAAAAATATTTTTGGACTACACAAAAATAATCATGAATTTCATAGATAAGCCCTTCCACTCTTGCTACATTTGTAAATGTATCCACAATTTTGTATGCAAGATTCATTCTATGAGCCTTGCAATGAATAGAGATAATATATGGGGCAACATATTTGTGTAGTCTCACACAAAGATATTTCCTATGTCCTTGCATTTTAGTAGCACCATTAGCTCCGACACATATTAACTTAGTGGTTATTTCCATTTCATTCATTCTTACTATTTCCTTTAAACTAGTTACAACAACATTGTAAATGTTAATTGCATTGCAATTTTCCACCATATTGCATACTCCAAGTAAAAGAGGTTACCTTAAATGATTTTGGAATGTATAAACATGCATGCAAATCCAAGATATGTTGTCAACAATAGTCACCTCATCAACTGAAAGTGAAATGAATTTGGATTTTTTTACTCTCTTTGAGGTCATCCTGCTCAACCAATGAGAGACATTTTACCATTTTCCAACCACTTCGATCTGACCAATGGGCGCTGGGTAAGTTCTACACATCATCTAGTTGAAATAGATATTTGTAATAAATGACATCATACATAGGTCTACCCTTTTTAAGAATAGTGAGTACAACAACAAACTGCAAATTTTTTGAAGCTAAAGTGAACTTATTCATTTTTCGAAATTGGGCTTGAATTTTTGCACCTTTCTCAACCAAAGTTTTCTTTTGTTTCATTTCTTTATCATATTCTTGTGCATATCTCATATGTGTACACTCTGATGCATCCTTCTACCTATAATTTTTATGTATTGGTCCATCACTTTCTTTTTTTTCTATATAAACCTTTCAACAATATTTTTCTACTATATCTTTCTTAATTTGCAATCTATGATCATTTTCATGTTTCCAACTGCAAATTATGCATCTCAATTCTATTATTTTCTCACTACTATTCTATGGTATCACTGTCTCAATAAGTAGAAATTATGATACCCAATCAGACTGAAATGATCTGTTAATTTTCCACCTAGATAACCTTGCACATTTATGCTTTTTAGAAGAAGATTATCCGAAAGTAGGGACTACATAAGAACTACTATTTCCTTTTCCATTTGGTGTGTTAGTTTCAGGAATATCTTCATGTTGTTGTTCCATTTCATTAAGAAAAATTTCATTTGTGGACTTTTCATTATCGTGGATATCTGGAAGTGGAGGCATACCAGAGTCAACAATGTTTTTTATATATATAATACTAGTATCAATAGTAGGGTCATTATCGTTATGGCATTTAAAAGCATACCTTATGTTAAAAAATATATATAAACAATGGACAAAGCCATCAACCAAAAAGCACCCTTATTAATGAATGAAGAAATTATATATAAAATTAACAATGTACAAAAATTAATTGGTTAGTAAGTAAAGGCGTTCATACCTTCAATTTGTGCAAATGTTGATGGCTGACTAGATTTTGAAATATTATGAAAGTATTTGAGGATACTCCTTTTATCAAAAGACTGAAATCAGTTCTTTCCACTACGAGCATGTGATATTTTACCTGTATAAATAAAAGAGTAACATGAACATCATTTTTAAAATAGAAATAACTGGTAAAAAAGAGAACTATTGTTCAAGACAATAGAAAATATGACTCAAGTAGGCTTGAGATTGATGCCCAAATAATAGGAAAACCTCCTTATTGAGTTCCCATGAAAAAAATATTTAAAAAAGTAAAATTAATGGTAAAATAAACTTACTGGAAAATCACTGTCACCTTTTGCCAATCGTCTATTTCCAGTCGCCTAATTCCAATTGCCTTCTGACAATCGCCTTCTACCAATCACCTTCTTCCAGTTTCCTTCTTCCAGTCACATTTTGCTAGTCAACTTCTACCAGTCACCTTCTGCCAGTCACCTTTTTCTAGTCGTCTTATGCTAGGTGCCTTCTACCAGTCGCTTTCTGCCAGTCAACTTTTGCCAATCGCCTTCTACTAGTCACCTTTTGTTAGTCGCCTTCTAACAATCACCTTCTTTCAGTCGCATTATGTTAGTCACCTACTCTGTATCACTCGCTATCGAAGAAAAATAATGTTTTAATTGTGTGAGTGTCACTGTTAGGGTTAGTTATATATAATGGGGTACATGGGGTGAATTGGATGGGATAAATTTTATTTTTAATAATTTTAAGGCAAAAATTAGGCTGGAAACCTTTATGATATCGGGGCGAATTTAACCTTAAAAAAATTGGTCCTGAAATTTTTGGGCGATTGGGCCAACCTCTAGGGTCCCTAAATTCACAAAATTAAAATTGTGAAAATCTGAATATTTGCGCTAAATTGCGAAATTCGACCCTGTTCATAACCCTAATAAAATACTTAATTAATAATTATTTCTCCCATTCAATTTGAATGATTTCAACTTCATTCTTTCATTTAGAAAATAAAGCATTAATTATTTAAACTTTATTCTTTTCATTCAAAATCTAAAGAATCCATTAATAAAAAAGATTCATTCTTAACATTTGGAATCTAAAGCATCCATTAATCAAAAAGCTTCATTATTAACATTCAAAATCTAAAGCATCCATTAATCAAAAAGCTTCATTCTTAACATTCGAAATCTAAAGCATCCATTAATCAAAAAGCTTCATTATTAACATTTGAAATCTAAAGCATCCATTAATAAAAAAATGGGGGTGGTTCGGTCAGACCACAACTTAACTATACAAGCTACGAGCAAAAATATCTATGAGTAGGATGGCAAGTCAACAACACATGGGTCACATGAAAAAACCCAATCACATTATAGCAAACACATGCATGACACATATGAGCCCCTAATTGATGCAGGGTAGCCCACCATGCAGAAGGGTCCTTCTAACCACCTCCCATGGTAATTTCACTAAGGGAGGCCAACTCCCTATAAGGTGCTTAGAGTGCCCAAGCATATCCCAGGTGGGATATTTTCTAGGGAAGATCAATATGGCCTCCTCTTGCGCTGCTTCATGCATGGATTCGTCGCTTCATGATGATGCAAAAGTGGTAAGGGTTTGATTAATCAAATCCCCCTAAGGTTAAACCTTAGGGGGAGTCACCTAAGTAGCGAAGGGTTTCCTGCCACCTTTGATTTTGCAAGTGGGGCGACTATGTCTGTCGAAATAGCAAAAAAAGGAAAAACTTAATAGTCAAAACAACCTAATGGAGGAGACTCTAGTTGGTGTCAACAAGTTTAACAATACTAGAAGGTTTGGAAAAGCCACAAATAAACCTCTCCATAGTTTTATAGGAGATACAAGGGACATAGGTCAAGCATCATTAGAATATAGAGAACGTTGAGGGAATAGGGTGAAATGTGAAACCACATAAACAACTCAACATACACAAGGCTTGGAGTGACAACCACATTTTAACCTAGTTCTTGATAGACTAGTAGGGGGCTCTAAATAATGATTCATCGACTGAATCATTTGATGCTTGGCCTCAAGGCTCCCAAAAACAAGATAAAGGTGATGGATAGCATAGTTATAGGATTAGTGCTAATAAAATGTCAAGATTGAGCCTCTATGCAATTTTTAAATAGAAACCAGAAACTAAGTATGAGTTCAAACTAATATTCATTAAAGGGGAAACAATTTTACAGATATTTATAAAAGAAACCATAAGGAGCAAGGAAGATATTATTCAAGGGGATAAGAATCATTCTACTCTTTTTTCTTTCCATTAAAGCTTTCAAAACAATGGGATAAGGGTTACCAACCTAAAACATATTATAATTTAAGAAAGATATTCCTTCAACGACCTCCTTTGTTTTGTTCTTTGTAGCCTCCTCGTTCTTCTTCTCCCAAAATCACCACGTGAACAATTTTTTTCCCAAAAATAAATCCTCTCCCTTCCAAAATCTCTTCACCATATTAATGGATGAAGAAATCTATCTACCCTATGCTAAGATTTTTCTTTTTACATAAATTCCAACTACCTAGAGTAATGTTATCTTTACCCCAGACAACCAAAAGGTGATATTTTGAATTTAAAATTAGTTCTTCCATTTTCAAATATCTAGCC
The DNA here is from genome assembly GCA_028583015.1 of Wollemia nobilis. NCBI lineage: Eukaryota > Viridiplantae > Streptophyta > Pinopsida > Araucariales > Araucariaceae > Wollemia > Wollemia nobilis. The sequence continues at coordinate 2,028,492 of JAQPPZ010001344.1, forward strand.
TCCAAAGTAATTTTATTTCTTCATCTAGATAATACACGAATAAGCTATTCATTTTTATTTACCCAATTGAAAGGTAAAGAGAGGATAAAAAAATAGAATCTTAAAGAATTAGTATTTACAACATTAAATTCAATTTTATTCAAACCATAAAATCATTAATCATTCCTTATTCAAAAATAATACCTATACTAATATTAAACATTAGTACAATATTTAATCAAACTAAGGATTAATGTAACCTCTATATCCATTAGTCCTTTTCAAAAGTGTTCTTTATCCAACCTCATTTTACACACAACACACATGGAAACAAAATCGAACAATTAGGTGCATTATAACAAGCTGGGTGGTTTATCATAAATCCAACCACCTATCATAGTTGAGGACTTAAGGTTGCTTCTAGGCTACCAACTTTGGCTCTAGATGGTTGGATCACCAATAATCACCTCAAAATCAAGAATACATACCTATATGAGGGTAGTCATTCATGTTACCCTGAGCTAGCTTAATCATCACTTTTCTTTTCAAGTACCTTATTCTCAGTGGTCGATTCTACCTCTTCCACCCATGGATGTACCTGGTCCTAAAGTAAACATTTATAATACATCAAAAATATGATATCTCTCAAATATAAATTAGTATACACATTACATAACCATCTAAATACATTAAACCTAGGTATCAAGTAGTCATTCATCAATACATAGTATATCATGCAAAAAGTCCTACCAAGGTGGGTCATGAAACATCCAGTCTTGACTCTAGGGAGAAATTTATCCATAAAGGCACTATATCTCCCCCACTTATTATGTTTGTTAAGGACTTTGGTCACCCTAGTGATATTTTATTAACTATTGGTGTTGTCATCCCCATTGGTTCTTACACCAATTATAACAACTTTTTCTATGGGGGACTCAATACTTCATCCAAACCACCTATTGCTATCAAGCCTAAAATACCATTTTGTTATAACACTAATTATCTATCCAAATCAACTTTCCATGAAATATTTCCAAAAATTCCACTAGCAAGATGGTGGTCTCGATCATAATGATTAGGGCATTAAAAATATCATAAAGCCCCATTATCAATTATCAATTATCCATAACTAGATTTGGCCTTGGCTATGATAGTGATGCCTTGGATGACCTCCTTGAAGATAATTTTTAATGCATCACTCTTAGTCTTTGGGAGGATAGTGATGAAGAATATATTGCTTTCAAATCCTCTTAGCTTGTGATAGGTGAGTCTCTCCAAGTTACAACCATCCATCCACTTTTCCCTGACACTCCCATTGATAACCAAATATCTCACCCACTCGAAGTCTCTTCAACTTCTTTTAAGGAGACTCCCCCCACCTTGCCACACACCCCATCCATACCTTACCATTCTCCCTCCCCTCATGATATGGATATTTATCTAGGGTACTCACATCCAAGCCTACTACATCAAACCCCCCTAACCATGTCACCCATGTGCTATCATAAGAAGACCATGAACAACTTCTCACATCCATCCTCATCATCTCTCTCATTTCTTCTTTCAACCTTACCTCTCCCACCTATTATTCCAACCCTATATCTTCCACATCTCCTTCCAACACCATCTCTCCCCATCTTCTTCCAACATCCTATTCTCTATATCATACCCCTCATAGACCCCAATCCTCATAGCCACGTCACACCTATCCCCTTCCTCCACCTCCATCATATTCATGGTCTCATCCTTATCACCTTGCTCCTAACCAAATACCCAACCAATTCAATCCTATCTTGATCACTCCATTTCCAACTCCACCTCCAATTGACCTACAATAGATCTTAGATCAAATCACAAACATTAAACTATAGTTGAGTCATCAAGACACCCCTCCAAATCCATATTCACCTGATATACACCCAATATTAGATCAACTCATAAAAATTGAGTTGTAGTTGAGTTACCAAGGCATCTCTTTAGCCCCCTCTCAATCCTCCTACATGTCATCTTCCTCCACTTCACTTTCATCTCAACCTTCCCATCGTATTTTTCCACCTATTACACCTGGTCCACCTCATTCATCTCACACCTATATGTCCCTATCAGAGCTAATGTTGATAATCTTTCAAAAGCTATAGGATGCAAGACTAATTGCTCTATCTATCACTCATCCTATAGATCCTAATAGACCCAAGCCTAGGTGGTATGATGAAAACCATTATTCTTTCTTCCATTGTCAAATGGGTCATGATATTGAAGACTGTTGTCAATGTTGAAAAAGTGAATACTTGATTGATTTATTCCATGGATCAACTTTGTATAAATAACAAAGTTGATCATTGATAGACGTTGGATTGTAACAACTCATCAAATCTAACGAAGACACCACTAAGAGTTCTCCTGACACATGGAGGAGTGGAAACTCAAGTGTGTCTATCCTAGTAGAGCTTAAGAGAATATTCTTTTATTCTAACACCCCCTCTTAAGTGATACTAGGGGAGATTCATACAAATGAGTCCCGACAACAAGGCTTGATGAGGTACTCATGTACAATGACTTATTTTTTGAAGAGATGGTAAAAACCCAATGGGAAAAACCATCAATAAAAAGGAAGTAATAGGCTTGTCTTCGTATGGTGAATATTTTCCTCTTAATACAATAAGAAATATGAGTCTCGACAACATGGCTTGATGAGGTACTCATGTACAATGACTTATTTTTGAAGAGATTGTAAAAACCCAATGGGAAAAACCATCAATCAAAAAGGAAGTAAGAGGCTTGTCTTCGTATGGCAAAGATTTTCCTCTTAATACAATAAGAAAGATGAGTCCCGACAACAAGGACTGATGAGGTACTCATGTACAATGACTTATTTTTTGAAGAGATGGTAAAAACCTAATGGGAAAAACCATCAATCAAAAAGGAAGTAATAGTCTTTTCTTTGTATGTCAAAGATTATCCTCTTAATACAATAAGAAATTTGAGTCCCGATAGCATGGCCTGATGAGGTACTCATTTACAATATATAGTTGGTGAAAAAACCCCTTGGGAAAAACCAACTATCAAAAGAAGCGAGGCTTGTCTTCATATGGGGAAGATTGTCCTCTTATACAAAGGAAATATGAGTCCTGGCAACTTGGCCTGATTATGTACTCATATACAATATATAGTTGGTGAAAAAAACTTTTGGGGAAAAACCATATGTCATAGAAAATATTCAAGATAGATGCATGTCTTCGGATGGCGAAGATTATCCTCATAAAATACATGTTGTTGGAGAGATGATAAAAAAAAAAATAGAAGAAAAAAACCGTTCTCCAACCAATATAATGAGAGGTGGAATACCTTTATGTCAATGCAGTTGTATTACTCCAAGTTTATCTCACAACTAAAGGTAACACGGAGATGGAAATGACTTGGTCCAGATATCTACAATGTGATTCTCAGCTGGAATATAGTCCAAATGTTTTCCTCCTCTTTGAATATGTTGCTGAATGAAGTGCTCTTAAGAATAAGAAGAATGAGAGAGAGGTGAAAAACTTTGTGCACCAATATATTTTAACACCCCCCATTTAAGTGATAGTAGGGGTAAGTGAAAAATAATGAACAATATGTGGCATGCCCATAGAAGATGAGTCTCGGTACCAAGGTCTGATAAGGTACTCATTTACAACATGTGATCTAAAGAAAAATGATGTCTAGAGAAAAATTCCCTAAAACCAAAGTGTCTCACAAAAGAAGTGTGAATATAGGAGGGAGAAAGAACCACAAAAATCACAAGGGTAGTCCAAAAATGACTCCACAAGCATGAGTATGTGGTTTCCACCTATATGAACACAATGGGTTGATAACAATGTCCAAAACTTATTGACAACCAATAAAACAAGGGAAATGGTAAAAAATGTCAAGGGGGAAACCACCTGCCAGAATATAAGAATAAGTAAGATGTGCATGGAGGATTGAGAGGAAGGAAGATGTCCTCTTCAACCCCCCTCTAGGACAACTTCCATTAAGAATATTTGAAATGGACCCATCAGATATCTCAAAAAGGTAGAGACTTGTTGTAGAAATGAAGTCATACTCCCAGACTAGTGCTTGTGAACCATGAAAAAAGGTCACTAGTAAAATCCCTTGAAACCAAAGTGTCTCACAAAAAGGAATGTGAAGATAGGATGGATAAAGAACCACAAAAATTGCAAGGGATGTCCAAATTGACTCCGCAAGCATAAGTAGTGGTATCCACCTATATGACACAATGGGTTGAATAATATATTCCAAAAGGGAGTGGACAAATAGAAAAACAAGGGGTATTTCCTCAAGTATGAGTCCCGACAACAAGGCCTGATTAGGTACCCATGTACAATATGTGATCTTAAAAGAAGAAATATCACTAAGGAAAAATCCCCCCTAAAACCATAGTGTCTCACAAGAAAGGGTGAGAAGATAGGATGGAAAAAGATGCACCACTAGCGCAAGGGTAGTCCAAAATGACTCTTCAAGAACAAATATGTGATTTTATCAAGGGTTCAACCGAGAATGTACTATAGAGAGTTTTTGCAAGGTTTGATTTTATCTTCGTCATATTTTAGTTAAAGATAGAAACAATTTAAAATTTTAGGTTTCCATATATGGTAGTTATGGGGAGTGAGAGGATCAATTGTATTCATTGAATTCATTTTGAATTTAACCCAAATTTCCCCCCTTTAACTTTAATTTAGAGAATGCAATGGATATTAGTTAACAGAAGCCTAGAGGAAATACCAAATTGCTCAAAATACCCACCCTAACGAGAGGGAGACTATAAGTAATTTTGAGGATAATTGATATATAATGAGGTTAATGAGAACAAATATGCCAAAGATTTTAGGAAACACCAAATAACTCAAAATACCCGCCCTAACAAGAGGGAAACTATAATTATTTTGAGTAGATTTGATATTAATTATGATTTAAAGATAACAAATATGTCAGGACTATATATCTTCTCTTCTCAAATACCCGTCCTGATGAGAGGGAAACTATAAGTATGTCTATCCTAGTAGAACTTAAGAGAATATTCTCTTATTCTAACAGTCAATTCAAGTACTTAGTGCAAAACTTGCTTGATCAAAGGGAGTTAATCCTTGTATTAGCATGACCCTCTTTCATTGGCTACCTTCTTCTTTGCTTGCTTCCTCAATTAACCTCTTTCCTCTATTTCTATCTTGCACATAATCACCCATTGAATTCATTCACCCACTTGTACCTCATCATCGATCACCCGTTTACTTCAAACATCCTTCCATCCTGGACCACATGTCTCAAAACCACCCCCACGCATTTTCTCAAAAAAATAAAAATTTCCACAACTAAAAAAATAAATAAATAAACAAAAAAATTTACAAAAACAACATCAAAAACCATAAAAATATTGCAAAACATAAAAATAATAAAAAAATTGTTAGCTTGTTTGATTGATTGAATGCTTGGCTTTTTGTTTGCATAGGTAGTACGATGCTTTCACAAAACTCTTCTAAGCCACCATCACAACATCCAAAACCATTTCCAAATTCATCCCTTTGCAATCCAATCTTATCTCTATCCACTTGTGGTCTAAACCCCAAGCTAAGTCTATGCCCACCCACATATCACACATCACCATCACTCAAATTCATCCACATCAATCATATCCATCCACCCCTTATCATTAGTCACCATAGCATCTAGACATACCACAATATCCCATCACAAACCACATTACCACTTGAGTTGGACAACACTCTCAATGTTATCTCAAATCTTGATCAATACCTAAACACCCATTTTTGGAAGCTATGTCTATCCTCGAACCTTTTCAAAGACTATCATTCGCTTTAATTAGCTATTTTTAATCATAGTATAGTTTTAACACAACAACTTCAAGCACCTTAGCACATCGACTTAGGTCACCTTAGCACTGCGAGTCTGGTCACATTAGCACAATCAATCATGATGCAATAATTTAGTTCTTAGTGTAGATTAGCCTAGTTTTTTGACGTATACAAAAATCAGTCAATGATAAGGTTCAAATATTTTTATAGCTTCCATCATTGGGGCATCCCACATTGGTCATAATTTAAGATGATTTTACATCACCTTCTCAAGTGTCCAATCAACCCACTTTGCACCCATCATCGACCTCATTCATGACCACAACAAATCACATCACAACTACATAGCATTCAAAATTCAATCCACTCAGATTCAATCTCTCCTCTACTCATATCCAATTCACATCTATTTCATCTCTCCTTGCATTGTCTTATTTCCTCACACATCACTCCTATTTGTATGGTCACTCTTTGAGTGGCTACATACCATGGATCATTGTGCCTTCTCTGCTTTTTTTTTTATCTTTCTCTACTTCTTTCCTTATTCCACAAAAACCACTCCTAGCCCATTCTTTGTCATTCTTCATTTTCATCTCACCATTCCTCCATATCCTTCATCCAACAACAATTCATTCCTACTACACTATGCATAGCCATACATTTTTTGATTGGAGGAATATATCTCCCATCATTCGATTAATTTTATCCACCTCATTCATCCATTAGAATCTTGCATAAGGCTTATAGTGTTCTAATTTAATCCCTTTTTGGTTTCATGTATATGTCCCCTAATTTTTATTGTTCTAATTAACCAATGGCATGCACCATTTATGCATATCACATCCATGCTAGTGTCTCACATATTTCTTTGTTATCTCTTTGTCCATAATCTCATGTTCACCAATGTGTCATATTATTGTGTACAATGCCTTGTGTATCTATTATTCCTCTTTAGTTTTTTTGTCACATGTCATACTTGTTTTTATTGTCCCAATGTATTATTTTTATTAGACATAAAGGTCATTTTAGTTACTCAACCATACCTAATCCCTCAATCAACTTTCATCAGGTCTTTGAGAGCCATAGGTTTTTTCTGGTTGCTTTGGGTTTTTTCTTATACCAATAATAGATTTGACATAGCAATCATATTTTATGTCGAGGAAATATGAAGCCATACATAGCTTCAAGCCTTAAAGTGAAAAATTTCCCCTGTTCATCCTGTCATGCATAATTCGAGCCTAAGGATCTATTGTGAAAAAAAAACACAAGAAAAGATCATACAAAGCAATAGCACAAAATCATTTATCATTCATCATGGATCTTAGACATTTGAGACATCTCCATCGAGTATATAGATGCATATATGATAGTGGAGCAACATCGGAGGGTTATAAGGTTATCTCCACCAAGGCTATAGATGCTTGACTAGCAATAGAGTAATCCCTTTGTGTGGTGAAACATTTGTCACATTAGTGATATTTTGTATAGACCTCTAACCACTCATGGATGGGATATCTTACAATGGCTTGAGTTACAAAAGGTTAATCCAACCTTACTCAAAATTAGGAAATGAACATTACTACACACACTTTGGTCCTTGAGTGACTCGACTTCCTAGACTGATCTTGATATATTTGAATGCCTAATTGATTACTAGATAAGGTTGATTGATCTCACAAGGGTGTTTGAGTTTCTAAAAATATCTCTAAGCTCTAAAAACCCTAAGGCATATGGGGCAACACAACATGTTTATTTCATATCATTTATCACACACGTGTTAATATTTCCATTGGTATCATGTATCATTCATTTGTCGTCGATTACCCAGTTCACATATCAATGTCAATCTCTTTTGTCTTATCCTTATTATCATTGCCATGTCTCATGTCTCCATTTTGTATCATTATGAACACTATTTTTTCATTGATTAATTATCCTAATCAAGATGAGGAAGCATTTATATGCCTCTCCAAAGCTTGATTGAATAAGCACCTATGAATTAGTACATGTGTATATCTATTATCATCCAAAAAATAAAAATCATGTTTTCACCCATCATCTCATCTTCGATCTATCATTGTCCATCCAACTTGTTGTCAATAAACTCATTGCTATCATCCATTCTGTCTTACACCCACTCACCTCTTGAAGGGGTAAGAAAAACCCCTAAAATTTTGAAAATCATTCACCTTTTTATTGGGGTAAAATGCAAAATACTTGCATCCAATACAACATGTGTCTCTTGTTTTTGCACCAAATTGTGTTTCATGCAACACGATACAAAAAGGAGCATCTGTAGACATGAAATTTTAGTCATTTACACTCAAAATACCACAAATTTTCCAAAACCATCAGATTATTCCAAAAAGCACTCAAATCCTTCCAATTTTTCCAACTTCATCCAAATTTCTCTAATTTCTAGCAATTTCCCTTTTAATTTTCTTTTGATTTATCTAAATTCTTCTATTTTTCCTCTAAGTGTCCTTAGCTCTACTCTAATTTTCTCAATTTCTTCTAAGGTCCCTAAGTTCTTCTAAGGTCTCCCTAGGTCTTATATTTTCCTCTAATTTCCTTTTTCCCTCTAATTTCTTAAATTCTTCTAAATTCTCCCTAATCTCTTTTAATTCTCCTAATTTCTCCCTAATCTACTTAATTCTTCTAATCCCCCTCTTAGCTCCCCTAATTTCTTAGTTTCCATATAATTTCCCTCATTTATTCCTTCCTCTCTACTCAAAGTTCCCCCAACCTCCATTTACCTAGCCTAACCGTCCATTAATCCCTCCACTAGGCCCTAATCACCCTCTTAATCCATGACCCAATCCCAAGGAGAATGAAAACAAATTTTAAAATACCAAATCAAATACCCACAAATCCCAATCTTCCACCAAATCCCTAGGAAATATCTTAGAAAGTCTCCCCAAATCTCCCTACATTCTCTCATGCACTTCCCCATGAATTTAAAATTGCTCCTAAATTCTAAAGTCAATCCTCCCTCATTAAGCCACTTGTCCTCCACACCTTCCATATTGCACTTTTAATAATTTTTAATTGTGCCCACATCACCCAATGCACACATGCCCCCATGCACACCTCACATCCACCTAGACCAATATATGGCACTTGGGTGGGTGAGGATTCACCCCACCCGATGCCATTGAATGGGGAGGGTGCACATCCCTCCATGTATCATCCCTAAGATTTTCCTTGTATTTTCCACCCTCCACTTAGTGCCAAGTAACCCCCACATCACCTCCATGTCATCCACTCCCCTCCCTTCACAAATATTATAAATCCCCCTCTAATTCACTTATTTGCAAGGACACATAAGGAGACATAACTAAATGCTATCAAAATCATTCTAGAGCTTAAGCATATACATCTACATGTCAACTTAGTATACATATTTACATGTCAATTTGCATTTATTTCTAGTTTACTTTATATGCTTCACACAGGTGCTACTAACAATTTATTATGTGTAGGCGTTCAATAGGGTTCAAATCAACCTATCGTGATGGTCACAAATGAAACCCACCATGCACTTGTGTGTGGCATGAATAATGAAAACATCATGTTTACTTTGTAAAAGGGATCATTTCCTTCTTGACACATTTCAATGTTGTAAAAACACCCTACAAATGGGTTTCATTGTTTTAAAAATGAAACAATTTTAATATTATGCATTTACTTAATTTATTTGCTATGGTGTACTTTTCATGTTCACATAAATGCATAAAGTTTTTGGGTTTGATAAAATCTACATCATCCATGGTTCAAAGTTTCACCACACCTAATTTTATGCTATAAAGGCTAAGCCATTGAAAATAATTGTCTTTCTACTTTTCATGCATATTATCAAATTTTAGAACAAGATACCCAACACCAAAAGTATGGTTTTTGAATCTTTTTGTCGTAATAGTTTACGACATGATATTTGTATACTTAATTATTAGGTACTTTTCATCTAAGTAGTAAGTTAGACAAGGCAAACATCATGGTATTGATGATATTTGTTGTGATCCAACAAATTTAAAAAGAAATATGAAAAGATGAAATATCAACAAATAAATTTAGTATCATATAAAAGAGAAAATAGAGTGGCCCATATGGGTATGAATACTAGTAGGATACACTCACAATGTCAAATATAACTTTAAGTGCCAATATTTTTGTGACTCTTTATTGTTCTTTTTTGTATGTTGACTAAGATTATTAGAAGACTCACTTGGTTATTTTACTGAGGATAGTAAGGCATAAAGAAACAATTTTGAATGTGTAGTTCATATATGAGATATTTCATATATTTTGTAAATGATTCATTATTGTCAAAAAAATAGTGGATGAAATAGTAAAACAACAGATAATTTGATTCATAAAAAATATAGCTATAGTCTTAGTAGTTTGATTTATCAAAGGTATGGCTTGAATCCTTTTGGTAAAATATTATATAATTATGATTATATACTTCTAACCATAGAATGACATAAGAGAAATTTGACAAACACAATCAAATCCCTATGTGGAAAAGCGTTGAGGGGACTTTATCAAAAGAGACTACACTAAAGAATGGATCTAGTATTTATACAATTACCATTTTTCATACTTTACCACATATTTATTAGCATCATACTCTAGGATGATAAATAATAATCCATTTATAAGAGCTTGAGAGCAGTAGTATGACCACTAAAATGACCTTCATAGCCTCTGAAATGGATGTCATGCAAGGGTTATGGTGTCTTAGATTTAGTTAGATTTCTAAATGATGATTTTACCAAGATTTTTGTAATACATAACTTCTATAACAACATGTTTTAAAGCTCTATGATGAAGTTGATCCCTCTGGAATGTATTAGTACCAATAGGATGGGTTTGATTATCTAAATTTTTTAAAATGTTTTCATACCAAGGATCATATTAGGGGATTTTCTAGTCCAACATTGATGTGAAATTTATCCGACACTAAGGATATAGTTGGTTTACCCTTAATATTAATAATAAAATTAATCTAAATTATATTATAATAAGACATGAATTTAGTAGCTGATAAAGCTCAAGACCCTACCTTGTAATTGTAACAAATAATAAATGAATTGAAATAGTTACATAAGTTCTATATAATTGAATGATAAGAATTAGGTGGTTAACTTTGTAAGTAATATTTACTTTATTGACCATAATTTATAGATATTTTGGGACTTTGATATATTGCACATTCATGCATTAGGCCACAAGTAGTCCCATTGTAAGATCCCTCATACTCTGATATGTTGTTAGTATAAATACAATTTAAGTAAAAAATTATAGGAAGGATAAACCTAGATGGCCTTTAAAGGAATATACTTATCCTTTTCTCATGTTTGATTATCACACCATCAAAATATAGGCCCTAGATATTAGGGTACAGGTCCTTATCCTTGTATGTTGCTTTGACAATGTTAGTTTTCTTTTAATTTAGAATTTGGCTAATGGAAATCAATAACTTTATGTGATTATTAAAGGATCGACTTCTTTTGCATGAGGGTGTAGGAATTTAAGTCTTGAAAATACTAGACTATAATGGATATAGGATAAAATCATATGAGTCACAAGAAATAGCTTTAATATCATGGTCGTGTAATTATGCACTAGGAATCATAATAAGTTGATTGATGATCACCTAAGCTTTAATGGATTTTTGGGTCACAATATGGAGATAAAATTCTTTCATTGTTGAAACCCACTTCACATATCATGTGTCATTGGGGATATAAGAATTTTATAATGAATGATAGAGAGATTCTATTTGAATGATGATATATATTATTTGGAGAGCATGTAACACCTTAGCTTCTCACATGTAAAGTAAATATCTATATTTTTATCCATAGGGATATATACAGTTCCTAAATATTTTTCAATTGATATGATAAATGGTGTATTCCTTTTTATTGTTATCTTTTTTTCTAGGACCATCGCTATGAATACATTAGTTGTTGGGATACATAATATAAAAGTGTTGTTGTGATTCAATGGCCTTAGTGTTGGAGGATGCATAAGGAACTATTTAAAGTTATTGCCATATCATAAATTTCATCCCATTTCAAATTTATGTATCTCTTTAACAAGTTATTAATAGGATGAACTTAATAACTCAATTTCAATGATGATTGATGTATTACCCCAAGTTTTTAAGAAATTATTTAGTTTCCTTTACTATGACAGGGGAGGCATGGCATCCATAACTTTTATTTTTTATATTGATATCAATGCATCATTATAAAATAATAAAGTCTAAGTACTTTACATTAGTGATACCAAAGCCACATTTATAAGGATTTAATCTAACTGTTAATTTCATAGCATGGGATGATCAGTAAGATTGTGCCCATATCCATACTATGTGGTTAAATTTCTAGGAAAAGAGGGTGTTAACCCCCTTGACCTTCGAATTCAAGCCAACTCCCCATCATCCTATGCTGATCTAATCTAATCTAAGCTAAAACAAGTAAATATAGAAAGTAAACATTAGAAGCTAAGGATGAGAGAGATTAAAAGTAAAATATGGCTAATATTCATACTGAGGATGTTTTGATCAATTATCCAAATTAGGAAATTCAAAAACATAAATTTGAATCCATATTAGATGCAAGTCCAAAGTGGAAAAAGACTAACACACAAATGTAGTTCAAAACCTCTCACACATGCATACATGAACATAAATGGAGATCCATCAAAATGAAACATAGTCTTATATGAAGGCTATGCATAATTTTCCATTAATCGAAAGATGAAAGATACATTTAAAGAACATAGCTCTAGCACTTCCTTAAATGGACAAAAGATGATTTAAAATTACCCCTATGACCCTATTTATAGCAAAAGATTCATCCTTTTCAGTTTGGATGAAAAGACATCACTAATACAAATTACAACAAGACAATAGAAATATCATTGTTATATTAGATTCACTTGGGAAAGTTACATGTAGCATTGATTTGCTACAAATATTGATGAATAGTGGGAATGATAATTGTAGTTTAATGAATCACTACTTTGGCATAGGACTTAGTCATTTCTACTATATTCTAGTCTCAAAAGATGTTGACTCTCATTTACTTATCCTAGGGCATTGTGCTCTTATTGCCTAGTGACTGTTGCCATGCCACTTGTAATATCAATGTTAGTACCTCATACAATATTTATGATGACATGTAAGGAAACCAAACTTGGTTGGTAAAGAACCCAAGATTACCTTAATCCTTAGACCATGAAGTAAAAAATAATAAATAGTAAACATATGCTTGAGACATTTACTTGGATGATAGTCCTTGCAATGCTACCCATTTTACTATTTAACTAAATAGTGTTGTTTCTAAGTAATTATATTCCTCTTGAGGAAATTTCTCCTAAGAATTAAAATTTAGTTTTACACTTTTCAAAATGTTTTCCATCTATGTTATGATACTAGGGCATCAATGGCAGCATCTACTAGTGAGGATCTACCTCTTTTGTTCCCTCAACCGAGTGTATTCATCCTCAAATAGTATCATGCTTGGTCCATAAGAGGACTTGGAAGTCCATCTTAGATAAGCTGGATGATGTGACTTGTTAAGTCTTCTACAATATTCCCGTATGTGATTCGATCAATCCTTATCCGTCGTAGTCTTTGTAGCGTTATAATGTGATTTTTCTTGTAATTTTTGGTCTTGATTTTTTAGTACAATGAGGTGATGAATCACATTTTGGTAGTAATCCAAAGTGTGGCCTTGCCTCGGCACATGCAGGTGGCCCACTGAGGCTTACAACATGTAAATCCATATTCCTCTCATCAAATCACCATTAAAGGGTAGGGAAAACTGAGCCACGAGGACCTCCATAATCAACTGCTATAAATGATGGGCGCCACATATTTTGATAGGCATAGAACAAAATAAAATTTTAAATCATTTCCCTGCTCTGGAATGGTAGTTTGTCATCTTCAGAATGCACCGCTGCAAATATTGTAATGTAATTATCGACAAAAGATAAAAAAGGCAGTGAGTGTTTTTTAGTGAATTATCTTCCTTTTTTAAGTTTTATTAATTTTATTTTTATTTAAAATATTTTTTTGAGTAAAAGGTAAAAATTTTATTAAAAAAAAAATGATCAGCTTATACAAATCCATTTTGATATCCTATCTTTCTTAGCAAGGCTCAAAATGCAATTTTTTTGTTTTCTTTTATCTACCCAGGATCTTTGAATCCCCTGTTCTTTAAACTTTACCTCCTTCTTAAATGTATATGTCCTCTTCTAACAAAGATTATTGAAGCCCTCTTTGTTATTTTTTCTATTCTTGATAGCTTTCATGTTGCATTTGATTCCATAGTTGTGCCCAAATGTCTTGTTTTACCTCTGTCATCAGAGATTCTTCCTGTACTTTGGTCTGCACGGTTTCTAATAACTTAACATAATCCCCCAGGTCCTCTCTTTTGAGCTGAATTCCTCTTTAAAAATTTTGTTGTTCCGTTCCAACCATATTTGCTAGAATATGAAGCCAATCCCTAAATTCCAACCTATGCTTAGTGTTTTGGATTTGAAGGTGTTATGTGACCAATAGTCCCAAAAATTACTATCGTTAGGAGGATACCATTATGTTTGGCTAAGGATGGAGTACCACCAATTCCAGATTATGTAAGCATGGGAGCAATTAAAAAGGAGGTGGTTTATAGTTTCTACCTTTTGGAAGCACATTACACATCTACTGGGTCCAATGAACCCCTTTCTCCTCATATTGTCCTGAGTCATAATGCTTTTGTGAGAAACCTGCCATATAAAACAATTAACCTTTGGCCAACCTTTTGGTTGCCATATTTCTTTCTAGGGATGTTGTTGTTGGGTTTGGTTCTTGCTACTTTGGTGAGCCTTTCGATAGCCTGCATTCACTGTGTAAGTGCCTTATTTCCCATATCCCCATGCTAGTTGGTCAGGTCCATCTTTCCATAGCCATGTTCTTTTTTCTAGAATTTCTTTTAGTTCATGTTTTTTAGCTTCCCATTATTGAGCTAACCACTGGTCCAAATTTTGCCATCTTCCTGAAGCTGCTAGTTGTTGGTTTAGGGGGATGAGATACTGAGATATAAGAGTTTGGACATGATTATAAAGAGTATCTCTGATGCCACTAAGATGAGGGTATTTTTTGATAATGGGGGGGGGGGGAATCCCAAGAATCATCCCACAATCTGACTTTTCTCCCATCACCTACTTTCCAATGCAAGTCTTCCTTAATTAGTGAGGCTCCTATTTTGAGTGTTTTCCATATCTCTGATCCCACACCTGTTACTAGAAATCATGGGTTATCCTCCATTTCGTGTGTAGGGTAATATTTGGCTTTTATAACTTGACTCCATAAATGATCTGGGTTTTTGATGCATCGCTAATATAACTTCCCTATTAGTGCTAGCTTGTTTGTTGATGCAACTCTGATTCCAAGACCTCCATATTCCTTTGGTTGACAAAATTTCTCCCAGCTTACCAAAGCATTTTTTTTTATTTTCTTGTGCTCCTAACCATAAGAATTTTCTCATCAGTTTATCCAAATATGTGAGTATGCTCTCTGGGGCTGCTTAAATGGAAAATTTGTAAACTAGAATTTCTTGTAACACTAACTTCAAAAGTGTGACTCTGCCTCCAAAGCTTAACCTTCTATGAGGCCAGTGTAATGAATTTAAGAAAATTTTATCTTTTATGGATTTCCAATCTTTCTTTTTTAGTATTTTTTACATTAATGGAATTCCCAAGTAATCTAATGGACACAAGGCCATTAAGAACCTAAAAATATTTTCTATCAGATCTCTGATTCTCTTATGAATATTAAAGAAAATAACTTTAGATTTTTCCTCATTTAGAAGTTGGCCAGTGGTTGCAGTGTAGGAGTCTAATATTTCTCTAATATTGGTTTCTTCTTTTATTGTTATTTCCCCCATAATCCTGTATCATCTATGAATTGTAGATGAGTGATAGCTATATCTTTGTTTATTTGAATTCTTGTAATGTTGTTCTCTGCTTTTTTCTTCTATATGAGTCTTCCCAGTCCTTCTGCAAAAATAATGAACAAATATGGAGAGAGAGGATCTCCTTGTCTAATTCCTCTACTAGCCTTGAATAGTGGGGAGGGGGTTCCATTGATGAGCACTGAAAAGGAGACTGTGGAGATGCATTCAAGTATCCATTTTATCCAATGTTTATGGAATCCAAATCTTTGCAAAATTTGATCCATAAATTCCCAACTCACTTTGTCATAGGCCTTGGATAGATCTAACTTTAGGAACATTCCTTTGTTCTTTATTTGGCCTATATAGTTTCTTGTGCTATTACAATCCCATCTAATATTTGTTTGCCCTGCACAAAGCCCCCTTGTTCAAGCGATATGATATTTGGTAATATAGCTTTTAGTTTGTTGGCTATTACCTTGGTGAATATCTTGTAGATCACGTTGCAGAGGGCTATTGGTTTGTAATTGGTTAAATTCTCCATATCTCCTCCCTTTGGAATCAAAGCTAGAAAAGTATGGTTGAGGGATTTGAAAATCCTACCATTGGATCTGGCTTCTTCTACTTCTCTAGTTATATCTTCTTCTATAATATCCCAAAAAGCTTTATAGAATTCTATTGGTAATCAATCAGGACCTGGGGCCTTTCCTGATTGCATGGAGAAGATTGTTTCTATCACCTCTTCTTCTTTGATCCCTTTCATAAGCTCCTCATTCTGCTCTTGAGAGACTAATCTAGGGATACTTCCCAATATTTTCTCTTGGGATTGTTTTGATAGATGTGAATTTGCAGTAAACAAAGTGGAGAAATACTCATTAGCTAGTTTTTGCATACTTGAAGTGGTAGTTTCAAGGAGTCCTTCTACATTTGTTAAAGCATCAATTCGGTTATAGTGTTTCCTAGTTGTAGTTGATTGGTAAAAGAACTTTGTATTCCTATATCCTTCTTGAAGCCAAGTAATTCTAGATCTCTGCTTCCAATAGGTTTCTTCTTTCTTATCTAACTCCTCTTCCTCCTGCATTAAGATCTTTTCATGGGAGAGTAATTCCTTCAAAATGGGTTCCGAACGAATCCTTTCTGCAACTCCTTGCATTCTCTCAACTAGCTCTACTCTTTGTTGCTAAAAATCTGATCTTTAGAATTTGCTCTAGTTTTTCAATTTACATTTGATATATTTCAATCTGGAGTGTAGTTGAAATTGTGCCTTTCCAAATGCTGGTTTTCCTTGTTGCCACCATTGTTGAACTAACTCTGGTAATTCCTGGTTTAGAAGCCAAAAGTTCTCAAATTTGAAGGGGCGGTTTTTGGACGGGTATTCTATTTGTGATATTTAAACGTACCGGGAAATGGTTGGAAGATAACAAATTTATGATTTTTGAATGACAACTCCATAACTGGTGAATTTCTTCCTCTATCAATATCCTATCTAATCTTGATTTTATTGCTTGGTCTCCTTTCCTTTTATTGGTCCAAGTAGTACCACATCTTGGAGGTGGAATGTCAATCAGATTTAGATTATTAACTTGGACAATCAAGAGTTTTTCCTTCTCACTGAGATGATTTAGGCCTCCTTCTTGGTCATTCACTGACATCTTGGCATTGAAGTCTTCACCCACCAGGAACCTATCTTTTGGGTAAGCTTCTCTAATAGCCTAGATTGACTTCCATTGGGTTTTTTGTTCCAGCACTTCCTTCATCCCATAAAAGTTAATAATTAGTCAGACTAAGTCTGATTCTTTATCTCTCAATTTGGTCATCAAGATCCCTCTAGCTGATGTTGTTCCTACCTGTTGAAAAGTGTCTCTATTCCACAAAGTGGCCATTCCCAAGAGAAACCATGGGAAGCTTGGGCCTCAAAGTCTCCATTCCTCCAGCATCTCTTGGATATTGTTTGCATTGCTTCCAATGATGCTCTAGTTTCCTGTAATAAAACCACATTTGAGTGGTTATCGTTTATCATACGTTTAACAACCAATTGTCTGGGGCAGCTGTTTAATCCCCTTACATTCCATGTGTGTATAATAATTGGAAACCCGTGTTGTAGAAGTTGGCTATTGGTTTAACCACGCCTGCATCTCTCAACTGTTCTCCTTCTTGTTGTATTTTTTCTTTGTTTGTCTTTATACCTACTCCTTGAGAGTTTGCATTTTTGAGCCTTTTCTCGATTTGGCTTATCCCAAGGGATGGCTTTTTTCTGTTTTTCTTTGTTATTCCCATAATTACCTCCTTAGATGTATGTGGTTCTTTATTATACAGTACTAAAGCTCCTTCTCTATCTGGTTGTGGCTACTCTTTATATTCTATTTGTTGTTCTTTGGTTGATGCAAATTGTACTTGTATGGATTGTCCTTCTTCTACCCCTCTCATTACTTTTAGGTATTGTTTTTTTTCTGTAGCTATATGTTGTGGATGATGAACCTCTTCTACTACCGGTTTCTTTCTTTATTTAACATAGAGCATCTTTTGTATCTGGTTGCTTTTTATATTCTATATGTTGTTCTTTGGTTGATGCAAATTGTACCTGTATGGATTGTCCTTCTTTTATCCCTCTCATTACTTTTAGGTATATCTGTATGTTGTGGATGATGAACCTCTTTTGCTACCGGTTTCTTTCTTTATTTAACATATTAAAGATTATAAAAAATTTCTTAAAAATATATTATGAAACATACCCTTTGTTTGCATTATCTTACAATAATAACTAAATTGACTATTAATGTTTTTTTGGTTACAAATATCAGAGGATTCAGATGAGACTAATACCTTTGCAAACAGGCTGCCCCGAAAGTTTGAACCTGGGTGTCTCCAAATTACACCTGAGATTTGAACTTGGATATCTTCTTCGTAAATATCTTATCAAACAAACACTTACCAATTCACCTAAACCTCTATCTATTAAATTAAATTATATATCTTTTGCTATAGTTTATAGTGATAAAATCATCATCCATGGAAGTAAGTATCTTAATATATATATGGATGAATAATTATATTTGACAGAATAATTATATTTGACAATCGTTTTTTAATATTGCCAGGCATGAAAGTTCTACAATAAGAATAAAATCGCAATGTTATAAGGAAGGTGGTACTTTCTCCAAGAGGAAAGGATTTTTTTTTTAAGGAAACGCAACAGTAAGAATAAAATCCCAATGTTATAAGGAAGGTGGTACTTCCTCCAAGAGGTAAGGATTTTTTTAACAGAAACGCAACAGTAGTGCAAAGTTCTGCTTTTTAACTTTGTATTGCTTATAAATATAAGTTTTATGAGATTAATGGCGAAGATTTAACATATTCAAAATATTATAACCTTTTTAAAATTTTTATTTTATTTTAAATTTTACACCTCCAAATTGATTATACAAGAGGTTTTAAAACAATTTGTTTTATAAAAGAGTTGGTTTCATTTTAATTATTTTTTACTATTAATAAAAGTTTAAATGTTGGATTTATTCTTATAATTTTTATGTTATTTCTTTGTTAGCTGTTTCTTGGGGTATCTCGGGATTTCCCCTCTACTATTACTTTTACCTTAATAAAACTTACCTCCAAAATTTGAAGCTGAATCTCTTCTTAATAAACATCTAAAACTTACCAATTCACTCAACGCTTAAAACTAAATACTCTAAAACATAACCCTACAATATTAAATCGTACAATAATTTCTTTTGTATTTAATAAATCATATTAAAAAATAAGTAGAGATAACTAAAATACATTTTGATGTGAAGAACATTAGAACAGTCAAACGTCCATTGTAAAAGTTATTATTCCTGATTCCATAATCTTCAATGCACTTTTTGAGGAAACCATAGATAATCCGTGAATGGGTGATTTAAGAAAAACAAAATTGTGTCTGAACAAGTCAATTCAAACCAAACCCGTGGGATGTAGAGTTTAATTTTTATTAATTAAATTTTATATTATTATTTTATTATTTATTTTATAAGTTTAAAGAGAAAAAATAATTATAAATATAATTTCTTAGTTACATATGAAATTTTTATAAATTAAGTAAAGATAAGATTAATTTTTTTTTGATTATTTATAGAATTGAACCAAGATAACTTACCAACAATTATTCTACTATATAATTAAAGGAAGACAATCTAACAACAAACACTCCACAATTATTAAACTACTATTCTTTTGATATAATTACAAACAAAATTACCACTTTAAAAAACATCCCTCTTTAACACCTAAACTTTTTTTTAGAAAGGGGAATGACGGGAGACATAAATCCAAACTTAGGCTAAATAACATGCTTCAAGTGAACTGAGTAACTTTGCACTTGATAATAAGATCTAAAAGTCTTGTAAAAAACAATGTAAAGATATTGGTTGTGGTTTTTTTTTTTTTTTTTTTTGAGATTTAAGGTTTAAATTAAAGAGTATGTAAGTATATTATTCTTTATTAATAAGTTTAGCTCTGCTTTACAAAAACAATTATACTTAACCTTTAAAAAATTTCACACTATCTATATCAAATTCTTTTATAAAAATCACTAAATAAATCCTAATAAGCTAATAAAACTTATAATAATGATGCCTCAAATTCATGATTTTACAAACAAAATCCATAATAGACGTGGGGTCTAAATACAAAAACTTTCGTACATTTTCATAAAAGTTTCCATCGTGATTGGAGGTATAGCATAAGGATTTTTTAAGTTATATAAAAAATTTAATATTTTTTAATTTTTATTATTAAATTAAGATTTAAATTTTTGAAATTATTATTATAATTCTTATTTAATTAATTCAAAAATTAGAATATTCTATCACCTTTATTCCAAACAAAATTTACCGATAAATCTTTCCTTGTGAGTTTATGGGCGTTAGAATGACAAAGTATGTACAAGCTTTAGAAGGTGATGTTCATTTATTGTTTATCCGAACCTAATTAGTGGTGGTAGGAAGTGTTGCAGCCACGTTATGAATTCTGTGGTTTATATGGTGTCTCTATTTAATTGATTTGTATATTGATGTATGTAATCAATAATTGACATGCTAGGTACAATAGGACGCAAAAGAATGCCATTGAAGAATGTTATACGTCGTGGTTGGTTTTTATTTATTAAATAAACAATATTTTTATAAAAAATATTATATATTGATGATTATATATTAATTAAATAATATTTTATAAGTGATTGATAGTTATATATTAAATAAATAATATTTTTTATAAAATAAAATTTTAAAAATTATTATAAAATTAATAATGTCAATTTATTCATCTTAAGGGAGGTACATAATTCAAACCTGGAGATACAAATTTTTTTTTTGACTTTTCTTTAGATAATGGTATACCTGGATGGGACGATATTGTTTATAATGTTTTGATTGAAATTATTTCTCCTTTGTTAGGTCGCTTTGTGTGTAACTTTTATTTTTTTTTGTGTACAGATAAATAAAATCAAATTTATGAAATGAATGATACGAGGTCTTTGGGTTTTTTTTAAAGTCAATTAATTATTATTTATTAATTTTATTAGTTTTTAACGAACATAAATATGATTATAGTGAGAAGTTTAAAAAGAAAATAATGATAAGGTATTTATTTTTAAAATGATTTAAATAATATTTTTAATAATTTTTAATGTTATTTAAATAAATTTTTAATAATTTATAATAATATAATGATAGAAAATAAGGAAATTAAACTCAAAACTTTGTGTATATGGATCTTTAACTAAAAAATCAAATCGAAGGTCATGATAAGATACCCACTTTTCAAGTTATTCAAATAATATGTTAAAATTTCTACAACAACAAAAGAATGTCACATGTATATTTATTATAGTTTTCATTTTGTATTTGATAACACTACTAATATAACTTTGTTAGAAAAATCCAATTAACCAACTCTTAACATGTCCAGGCAATAAAGTGATTCAATAGATAGAAGTTATAGGCAAATAAAAATATATAAGACCCATCATATAAGCATGAAAAAGGATACAATATAAATATTTTAAAAAATATATCTATGAAACACAGTATTATTACAACAAGTTGACTATTTAAACATATATCTTTTAACAAGATTCAAACCTCAAGTCTCCTCCTTTAAATGTGAAGAATCTAACCTCTTAACATATATCTTTTAACAAGATTCAAACTTGTGGTCTCCTCCTTTAAAGGTGAAAAATCTAACCTCTTAAGCTAATACCATTGGATATATACGAGAAAAAATATTGGGCCTACATAATTTTCCTCTTTCATATTCAAACTTTAGATCTATTATATAAATATTTAAGTGTGAAGCTTACATACCTTTTCCACTTTTTTATATTTATATATGAACCTTATAATTCCTATCCAAAGCCTTCACCATAAGCCTTTTGATATCTTTTTTAAATTAATAAATCTTAAAAGAGAATATGTAAGTTTTTCCCCACATACATATATACATACATATATATAATTTGTTAAACTCAAATATAAAGGCACCCCTTATATGAAAAGCAAGATATGTAACAAAGTAACATATCAATATTTAAACAATTTAAAATATTCAAGAATAACCATTTGCACTCTTTAATTAAAATTATATGTGATTCTATTTTCTATTCATAAGATAGAAATATCTGGAAACAATATGATTTTTTGATTTGATCATACCATGTTACATTGTGAGATTTATTTTACAAACTTTTTTCAAGTCTTATTTTGAGTCATTAATTGGTATTAAAGTGATTTAGTAAATAAGCCAAGGGAACAAAAATACATGCTAGGCACTTAAATATATGCTTGAGGGAATATCATATAAAATTGTATTATGGCATAGGTCACACATAAAATTATAATAATATATAACATAGTATTATATTATAATATTATACACTTTATAATTCATGAAAGGTAAATCACCACATGACTGACCTTATAACTCATGGAAGGTGAACCATCGCATTCTTGTATAAAGAAAGACTCATCACTAATTGTAAAAGTAAGTCATATCAAGTATTATTTATAAGAGTTTGGATCATGAAGGTGAAGATCGTGTAGAGTGATTCATTCCTTAAGGAGTATTCTTGGTGTTGCTCTACCTCAAGGGTATTATCTATTTCTATTTTCTTGCGGGAATCATTATTGTGGATGTACGTTTGATATTTTTGTATATTGTTGAATGCTTTTTTTTGTTAATGAGAAGAGAGGTTTATATCTATTAGTATAAGAGCAACAATTATAGCAAAGTGGGGTTACTTTTGCCGAGCTATGACATATTTTCCAAAAAATTCCCATCTTGTGGGGGTCATATTTTTCTTTAGCGGTCATTTTAAAAAGATTTTTACTCCACCATATAGATTGTTTTCAGTACTACAAAAATGATTGTTCATTTGTTAAATTTTGATAAGTATTGAGTATGTTTTTTTTTAATTTGTGGAAAACATCCCAGAAGGGATGCCACTTTCGGGTAAGACCCAAGGAGGCAAGGGTATCCATTCCACAAAAAATGCCCAGGACTCGGACCTGGCCTACCACCTTTGACATACTCAAGGAGCAAACAAACACACAAAAATAATTTAAATAAATAAATAAATAACAATAAAAATAATAAAATAAAATAAAAAACATGCTCCTTGAGTGTGTCAAAAAGAAAAGCACAACCAAACACACACACAATAAGATAAAAAAAACCACAACACGAACCACATAGAAAAACACAAGAACAACATAACAAAACACAAACAAGACAAAAACAACAGAACACTACAAAGACATAACAAAAAAAAAACATGAAAAATAAACACAACAAAAACCTAAAAAATTAAAAAAATAAAATAAAAATAAAAATAAAAAACAACCAACAACAGATAATAAACAAAAATAAAAAACATAGAAAACACTCACACATAAAAACACGAATTAACTCAAACAAACAGAAACACAAGAACAAGAACGACAAAAACAGAAGAACAATAACAAAAAATATAAAAAAATACAACACAACAAAATCACAAGAACAAAAAATAACACAAAAACAAAACAAAACAAAAGAACACGCACACCTTAAAAAACTAAACAAAAAAGAGAAAAGAAAACAATTTGAACATAACAATGACCTTTCTAGATCAGAAGACTTTTAAGGCAAGAATCAACAGAG
Source organism: Wollemia nobilis (assembly GCA_028583015.1). Taxonomy (NCBI): domain Eukaryota; kingdom Viridiplantae; phylum Streptophyta; class Pinopsida; order Araucariales; family Araucariaceae; genus Wollemia; species Wollemia nobilis. The sequence goes on from JAQPPZ010001344.1 coordinate 2,052,445, forward strand.
GAAACAAAAGAAAGACAATATTGAGCTAGGGAACCAAAATAACCTGAACGAATCAAAGAGAAGCAAAAATAAAGCAAGAAGAAACTAGGTACCTTTAGAACTGGAGCCATCCAAAGAAATGATAGAAAGAAGAGCTTCCCTAATTTGTGAAGCCCACCATCCAAGAGGGTGGCCATAACAAGTAAGATCACCTTTGTCCAAAGTCCAATTAGCTAAAGCACTCTGACCACATGATTGTAATCAACTTTCAAAAATCCCATCTGGATTAATTGAATCTTCTCAATAATTCTTTTTATTCTCCAATCAACCTTATGATTCTTATAAGGAGTCTTCAAAAGATTAATCATGAGTTGAGAGTCAAACTCAACTAACACATTTTCCCATCCAACTTTAGTAGCCTCTTGAAGGCCTCTAAGGATACCATACCCCTCAACAAGGTTATTGGAAAGAATACCCAAATTCTTAGCAAAAGTAAAAACCAGGGAGCCATCTGAAAGTCTACCAATTCCTTCCACACTAGCTTTTCCAGGGTTCCCTCTAGAGGCTCCATCAGTATTGACTTTTCCAAAATCCTTAGGAGGAGGTTACCAGTTTCTTATCTTATCCATCTTACAAATACTCACATTCTCTTTAAGTTGGTTTCCCTTGGAATATTTAATCTTCAATATTTGCATCACTTGATCCCATCTTTGGTGGGAGTTTTAGGGGTGATTAAGGAGTTGATGGACCGATTCAACTAAGTTGGCTATGGTCTTTTGCCAAATATAGTGAATATCCTTCTTATCTTGATTAAAAATACAGTTGTTCCTTTCATTCCAGATATTCCAAAGAAGAATGGTATAACCCATCCAAACTAACTACCTAATAAAATGATCAACACCCTCTTGTTTAGGCCAATCCCTTCAAAGTTGTTCAAAAGTAAAAAAATTGAACCACTATAATCCAAGTAAAGTGGCCTTTCTCCTCCATAGCTCAGAGGCTAAAGTACACTCAATAAAAATATGGCTGAGAGTTTCTATATTCTCTTCACACATTTCACATCTAAAAGGGCCATGAAAACTACGCTTCATAACAGTAAGCACCCTACGATGCAATAAAAGCCAAGTAAAGAATCTCACCTTAGGCCAGAGCTTTTGAGCCCACAAATGAGAAAATATGTCAGAAGATTGGTTGGGATTATTATGGCATAAGGTCAAATAACCTTGAGCAACCGAATACTCACCCTTAGTAGTGTTGTTCCATCCAAAAAAATATTTTTCATGGGACCAAGAGAGAGATCTCATATGAAGGATACCTTGGATATCTTGTCTTTGCCTTTCTAGGATTTGAATAGGCCAGTCCTCAATAGGGATCCAATATCTACCAACCTTTGAATTACCAGTATGGTACCGACAATAATTAGCCACCTTTATCCAGTTAGCCCGATGAAGCTCCTCCATCCAAGACCTCCAATCGGGAAACTAAGTTATCAAAGGCTTGTGACCATCCCAAGAATCTATCCAAAAATTTGCCTGTTGACCATTATGAATTATCCAAAATAATTTTTTCTTTATCAAATCATCACTAGTTTTAATAACTGCTAAAATGGGAGAACCTTTGGTGGGAAGTTGATAGCGAACAAGGTCTTCAATACTTTTGTTCTCAACATATTTAGCACAGAGATTATTAGCCCAAAGAGCATTGGGGTTATGCAACATCCTCTAATATAATTTAGTAGCTAAAGCTTTGTTGTTATTAATAGAAGACCGGAATCCTAACTCCCCTTCGTTATTAGGAAGACATAAAGTGTCCCATTTCACCAAGGTCAATTTTCTTTTCTCCTTAGTATCACTCCAAAGGAATCGATGACTGGTTTGATCTAGTTCTCGAAGAACAACCTTTGGGATTTTCAACACGAAAGATACATAAATAGGAATAACTTGAAGGATTGATTTTACCAAGGTGATTCTACCCCCAGAAGAAAGCCACCTGTTGTTCCACTTTCCAATTTTCTTCTTGAATTTGTCCAAAAACTAATTCCAATATTTATTTTTTTACCTTTAAATATTGATGGGAATACCTAAATAAGTTATTGGAATGGAGGTATTCTTATATCTTAATTTATCCAAGACCATGGATTCCTGTCTAGCAGAGCAGTGAAAGAAAATAACTTTAGATTTATCTTCATTGATCAACTGTCCAATAGCCTTATAAAAATAGCTAATGATTTGTTTAATATTAGAAGCTTCCTTAAGTGTAGCTTTACCTAAAAGAGTAGAGTCATACACAAATTGAATATGAGAGATAGGTCTAACTCTATGAGTAATGGTAACTCCCTCAAGGGTTTTGTTTTCCCTCTTTTTGGTTATAGTCCTACCCAAGCATTCAACAAGAATGATGAATAAATAAGGGGATAGCGGGTCACCTTGCCTAATACCTCTAGAAGTAGGGAATGATTGAGAAGGCCTGCCATTGATAAGAACTAAGTAGGAAACTAAAGAGATACATCCCATAATCCAAACCATCCAATCCTTAGAGAAACCAAATTGCCTCAAAACTTTGATAAGGAAGTGCCAATCCACTCTATCATAAGCTTTGGATAAGTCTAACCGAATGAACATGGAAGGAGATTTTTGCATATCCATGGAATGGATGGCTTCTCATATACTATTTGATACCCTTTTACATAACCCCCTTTCTCAGGTGAAATAATCTTATGCAAAAGAGGCTTCAACCTTTCAGCCATAATTTTAGTAATGGTTTTGAGAAGAACATTACATAAAGCAATAGGTCTAAAATCTGAGATATGATCAACCTCTTGAGCTTTTGGAACAAGAGTAATATAAGTTTTATTGATAACCTTCAAAATTTCTTTGGATTTCTTGGCTTCTTCCACCACCTCTAATAAATCAGCATGAAGGATATCCCATAACTCTTGGTATAACTCAATGGGAAAACCATCAGGACCTAGGGTTTTCCTTTTTGCATTTTAAAAACTACTTGTTGAAGCTCATTGATAGTAACAAGAGCAGTCAAAATAGAGTTCTCATCAGAAGTGATAAGAGAAGGGATTGCTTGAAGAACTTTTTGTTGAGAAGCTGAGTCAAGAGGAGTAGTAGCAAAAATATTAGAAAAGTAATAGACAACAATAGAGTTCATTCCAATAAAATTGTGAGATCTTCGAGCTAGAAGAGATTTGTGAAAGAAATTAGTGTTTCGATCTCCTTCTTTGAGCCATTGAATTCTAGATTTTTGCTTCCATAAGAGTTCTCTTTTTTTCCATTCCTCTAACTGAGTTGTGAGTTTAATTTCATCTACACTTCTATTCTCTATGAGGCCATCTAAACAAATTTTCTTATTCAAATTTTCAAGTTGAGCAATAACTTCATGTTTTTTTTTATGAACATACCCAAACTCCTTCCAGTTCCAATTCTTGATTTTAGATTTAATGTATTGCAGTATTTTTGCAAAATAGAACATCTTAGTCCCATGCCTAGGCTTACCTTCCTTCCACCATTATTGCACACAAGGTCTAAAGGAACTGTATCTAAGCTACATTAATTGAAAATGAAAATGAGAGAAACTCACATTAGTTTTCCACATTTCCACCATGACTGGCCAGTGATCCGAACCAACATTGTTAAGAGTCTTCACTTTAGGAATGTGGCCATGGATTAAGAAATTTTTAGAGAACAAAAACCTATCCAATCTCTCCATGATACAAGCTAATCCTTACCTTCTGTTAGACCAAGTCATAAGGCCATTATCTGGTTGGATGTCCACAAGATGGAGGTTTGCAATATATTCACTCATGAGGTCAGTGCTTTTATCCAAATTTCTATTTCCTTCCATTTTCTCATCCAGAGAAATGATGGTATTGAAATCTCCTCCAATCAATATCCAGGATTCAATAAAATGAGAGATAATATAAGTTATATCCTTCCACTGTCTTCTTTTTTCTTCCAAAGCAATCGGAGCATAAACAGTAATGCAGAGCATAATTTGGTTGGAATGTCTACTTTGAATAACTATAGCCAACATACCCCAACTTCCAACCATATGGTGAATAACTACCTCTTTTGGGTCCCAAAGACAAGCAATGCCACCAGAAGACCCATGGGAATTGAGGAAAACCACTTTTCCAACTGGCCAAATTTTACTGGAAATTGAGTCCATATCCTCCATTGACATCTTCGTTTCTTGAAGGACAATAAGATGTGGATGATTTATTTGAATCATTCTTATAATTTCATTTTATTTTGAAAGAGTCCCTTTGAGTCCTTTAGTATTCCAAGTGATGATCTTCATTAACACCAAGGCTAAAAAAGTTGGAAAGGGCATTAATCTTACCTTCCTCTACAAGCTTTTCACCTTCTTTTACCATATGATATTGATTAGTCTTGCGACCTACCTTTTGATTAGAATCCATCTTCATTTTTTTCCCTATTTCTTAACTTACTCCAATTGAATCTGAGATAGCTTCTAACCTTGAAGAATGCTCGTACACAGCCAAAATTTTACTAGAGGGTTCAACAGAGTCTATATTGGGACCTGTATTATTTGAAGTTTTGACATTTAAAAGATTATTTTTCTTGTGTAAATTTTCTCTTTTTTTTCTGTTCAAAACCTTTGATTTGTTGGTTTATATCTAAGTTCTTCCATTCATCTTTAAATTGTGTTTCTAAGATTTTTGTTTCCATTATTTCCTCTTCATCACTTGGGACATCATTTGTGGAAAAAATTTCAAACATATTAGCAGATGACTTTGATTGATCCTTCATAACTGGTTTTTTTTTAGTGTTCTTCTTATTAGGAATTTGAAAACCTGATGAGTTTATATCTTCTTTATTTTGATCAGGAATTTTATTTGGGCAAGCACTAGCCAAATGACCATATTCATGGCAAATTCTACAACGAAAAGGAATGTTCTCATAGTCCACTACTTTCTCCCAAGTGTCTTCCCCAAATTGTAAAGTGATATTTTTAGGTAGGGGTTTGTCAAAATCCATTAAAACATAAATCCGAGCATAAATAATATGTTCAAAATTTTGAGTACAATCAACAATCATCATAAAATTTCCTAAAGAGTTTCCAATTGAAGAAAAAATAGTAGGATTCCAAAATTCAATAGGGAGGCCAAAGAGTCTAACCCACACGGGAGCTATATAAGGCATCTCTTCTTTGGATTTAAATTTAGTATGCCAAGGCTTCATGAAAATCCCCGCCCTTCCAAAAAACCAGGGACCCCCTTGAAACATTTTCTCTCTATCTTCATTATTAGCAAATAAAACAAGAAAATAACCATTTGGATAAATAGAGATTTGTAACTCACCTTTGGTTTTCTAGCTTTTTGCAGCCCAAAATTTGAAAGCATATAGGCTCGGATGAAAACCCACAAATCGATAAATTAATCCTTATTTCTCCAAATATTCAATGTCAGTCTAAATGTTACCAATATCAAGCTTAACAATAGGAGTTCCATCAGCTACTTTAAGACATCTTGACTCTGTTTTCCTTGGATAAATCTTAGGTATTATTAGAGGTTTATGGGAAGCCCTAAGAATAATATTAGCATTGGGCTAAGGTTGTCCACCATAGAGGGCATCCCTAAAATTCATTTTCAGGGTTGATTCTTCATAATTCTTACCCTTGACAGGGGTATTCACAGTAGAATTATTTTGTGGGTGCATCTTAGCACCAGATTCACTTGAGATCTGAGCCATTTTTTGATAAAATACTTGAAACTTGTTTTGTGATCTCTTTAATCCTTGCCCTAGATGCCATGGAAAGGTATGGTTTTCACTTTTCTTTTGTGCAGCATATTGGAAGTCGTTGTCACTCAAGTTCACAACATGATCTATTGAAAGATATATTTCTAACCCATATTGGATCCCCTGTAGCATATCCTGCTAAAATATTGAGCATAAACCATAAAAATATTGTCCTCTAGGGCCAGAAGGCCCTAAAAACCAACCTCTAGAGCTGCTTGCACTCAATCTAGATGAAACCCTCGCACAGTCACTTACCAAAAATCTCGTTCACACATAGGGATGTTCTAGAATCTGTGTTGCTCCAAATGATCTAAAAATTTGTGGAGACATTCTATAATTTTTTAGGCATCTACCCTCAAAATTTTAGCTCAATCCGAGTCCGGGTGAGTGAGATTTGGCCAAAACAAGTTTGAAAATTTGGGTAGTCCTGCGTTCTCTAACATGCAAAATTTTAGTTCATATCATTTTTTTAGTAGTTATTTTCAAAAAAATGTTTTGCATGATTATGTAGATCCTTTTGAGTACTACAAAAATGATTGTTCCTGATTAAATTATGATAAGTATTGAGGGAGTTATAACTATTTGAAGTTGGCCTTTTGATGTTGTTTTTGGGTTGCATAGAAAATTCATGCAAAGAGAAAAAATTCATATTTCTCAATCCCAATAAGTAATTCAATTGTCATTTATTTTATTTTTAAGAAATGTGTATATGTAATAATTGAAGGAAATGAATAGAAGATATTTGACAAATTATGTATTTTTAAATTCTAGTTATTTAATATATTTTAGCAGTTATATTTTATGTTGGTTGTATGGGGTCCTCTTTGTTTTGTTTTTCTGAGAGAGGCCTGGTTCCTTTAGCTGTTGTTACCCAGCTTTTATGGTATGTTGTTTGTATTGGGCCCTCTCTATTTTGTCTTGTTGAGGGTGGCCTGTTATTCCTACCTCTTGGTTGGTTTTAATTTAGTATTATAGTATAGTGCATTCTCATGCCCTATTTCAGCCTATTGTAATAGGTTTGGGGACCTCAAAACCCCTTCGTTTACCAAATCAAAAAAAAATTCTAGTTATTTGAACCCCTTGTAGCTTTGGAAAAAAATTATTATTTTGGGTTGAGGTCATGGAGTCATCAATATTAAGTGAAAAGGATGATAGTAATGCTTGGGAATGGTGAAAATATTTTAAGTCTTTAAATTCTTCTAATTTTTTATGGAGATGTGAGCTTTATAATTATTTACAAGGGGAAGCTTTATCTTGGTTTATGAACTTTGCTAGTTCCCATAATCTTACATACACATGGGAAGAATTTGAAATTGTATTTTTAAGCAAATGAGGATTGGAGAAAAATGATGAAAAATAGCTAGGCTCTTGGATGAACAAGAGATTAAAAAAAGGGTTGAAATTGTTCAAAAAAATGGTAGAAAGAAAACATAAGGGTGATAGTGTTCAAAAATATTTTGAATATAAAAATATTATTTTGCAAGTTCATGGTTGTATTCAAAAAAAAAAAGTTATTGTCTCTATGAATCCTAGAATCAAGCATATAACCTCATCAATAGGGACTTGGCTAACAATTTGCAAGTTCCAACAATAAAAATTAAAAACATACAACTACAAGGTGAGGATGTTCAAATTTTTGAAGGTATGAAGATCACTATGGATAAAAATATTTTACTTTTAGATTTTCATGCTATTGGGATGGGTGATGCAAATATTGTTCTTGGTTATCCATTGATGAATTCTTTGGGTACTATTAATATTAAAGTGCAAAAGAATTTTATGAAGTTATGATACAAGAAGAAGAAGATAACATTATAGGATTTTTCCCAATGTAAGAAAAGCAAGAAGCTATTATAGGGGAACAAATTGAAAAATAAGTAAAAGAACCTAAATTAGAGTCTAAGGAGGAGGTAGTAATCAAATAAGAAGCAAAATCAAAGGATAAACCAAAAGTAGAGGCACAAAAGGTTGAAGAGTCAAAGAAGGTAGAACATTGGGCTAAGGTTGGAGTATATCGTCATCCACACCACCATGAGAGGTAACAATCATGGAGACATGACAAAGAGCATTAGAGCTGTGATAGACATACATTTAATCCAAGTATTAATTATAGATATTTAAGTGGTACATGGAAAAATTGGTATCATCACATACTATCATCAATCAAGATTTTACTTGAATGGGGAATAATCAAGATTGGTACCAATTGACAACATTGCTTAAAAGATCGTATTATTTAGTTTCTTCTTATGTTTCAAGGGTGAAACATTTTTTTAAGGGGGGTGGAATGTTAGCTACTTAAATATGTGCTTGTGAGAATATAATATAATATTGTATAATGGTTGGGTCACACATAAATTTATAATAATATATAACATAGTCTCATATTATAATATTATACACTTCATAACTGATGGAAGGTGAATCACGACATGGGTGATCTAATTCATGGAAGGTAAACCATCATATTATTGTATAAAGAAATATTTACCCTAACTATAAAAGTAAGTCATATTAAGTATTCTTTGTAAGAGTCTTGGCTCGTGAAGCTAGAGATATTGTGGAGTGATTCATTCCTTAAAGAGTATTCTTGGTGTTGCCCCTCATCAAGGGTATTATCTATATCTACTTTATCGTGTGTATCATTTTTGTGGATGCATGTTTAATATTTATGCATATTGGTGAATTATTTATTGTTAATGACAAGAGAGTTTCATATCAATATATTTTTCATGTTAGTAGACATTGTAATGAATCAATAAATATGCTAAAATATACTAAAATTTATTTAACATGCTAATTGGCATAAAAAAATGATCTATAATAAAACACTCTAATAGTAATATTTATCGCTTAAAACATGATAATATTTGATACAATTGATGTTAAAAACACAAAATTACATTATGAAAGGAATGTGATGCATGGTAACCTTTAGTAAAGATAAGCAATGAAAAGCACAAGGGACTTAGAATAAAGTGAAAACAAATTATGATATTCAAGCAACATGTTATGTTGGCTAGCCCTTAAAACATAATCAATCAAGGCTCAAAGGATTAAATCAATGACCATTCTTGTGATATCCAATGAAACTCAATAATAATTCTTTTAATAATGTGCTAGCTCACATGTGTACAAACTTAATATATAATTTTATTGTCATCACACTTCTTAACTTTATATCTTGTTTTACAATATTGACTAGGTGTCCTTGCTAACATGCCATATGAAATATAATATGAGTTTATATATAGAAGTTTTACTTTATGGGACTTAAATAATATAAATAAATAAAAGATAAGAAACTAAGTAAATAAAAATCATGAGTACCCATAATAATGAAATCTTGGCATGCAAATCAACCGTATAAGTTGAAGAAAATAAATATATTAATATTCGTAAGATAAAACATATAAAACACATACATAACATTATTCCCATTGACAATATTAGGTATATAATATAAGCATGACTCCCTTTATTGTGGAAGGAGACATGACATGCAAGGAATATGCATATTTGGAAATAGATCATGTCATACATAGGAACAACAAGACCCAGTATTTCTAGAAAGTGGAATTTTGACCATCTCAAAATAAGCAATAAATAATTACCTTTATAGGTTTAATGAGGTATTCTAAGGAATTGAAAGATTCATAGGACAAAATTTTGCCCTTATTTTCTTCTTCAATATTTTAAAATAAGAAAGTATTTCTTATGATGTATAGGGGAAATTCTCAATCACTAGTCATTATGGAATAACTACTTTAAGGACTTGATTGACTAAACTAACCTATTGCATATAAATACAACTAAAATCCCAAAATAGAAGACATTAGTGCAAGAATAAAAACCAAGAATAAGAGTATAGGATAATGATGAACTAATAAAAATAGAAAGATCTATATCTATAAGAAACACAAACACCACATTTTAAAAATAGATTTACAATTATAAGATATATTTATGTTAGAAGCTAAAATATAAATAATTAAACAAACTAAAAAAGTAAAAAGTAATAATATGTTCTAAAAAATTACAACAAAAACTAAATGGTATAATCAAATCAAGTAAAAATTAAAGGTAAAAGTAGAAAATTACCAGCCCTAAAATCACTTGATACGCATAAGTTTTTGGGTTTGTTAAATTCTGCATAATCCATGGTTTGAAGTTTCACCACACCTAATCCATATACTACTTTGATGTTATAAAGGCTAGGCTATTTGAAATTAAATACTTTGTTCCACTTTTCATGCATGTTATCAAGTTTTAGAACAAGATACCCAACACCAAAAGTATGATCTTTGACTCTTTTATTGTATTACTTTGCAAGTTTATTTTTATAGACTTAATTATGCTAGAGACCATGAAGAATATTTTCATATAAGTTATAAGTTATACAATGTAGGTGTAACAACCCAAGTCTACTCACCTGGTTGCACCACAAAAATGGACAAGCAATTTCTCAAGGTAATTTTTTTTTTCAATTTATCGTTTTGTTCCTATGAGTGCTTTCATGTTCATAGAAAATTTGTTTCACCCAATGTATCATTATCATAATATTTAGTTAGTACAAGCATATCATGCCACTTTTAGATTCAAGACTGTTGCAGAAAACCACCCAAGTGGATGAGATTGGCTAAATCTTGTAAATTGGTGCCATTATGTGGAATCAACTTGTTTCATTTATCATCCTCTTATTTTGGCATGAGGTTTGAACCATGGCAGGGGTTATCCTCTAAGGTCCATAACACCTAGAGGGTGGACGCTTGTTCTCCATCCCTTATCATATCTAACCTTCGACTAACCGATTGACTTGTTCTATTAATTATATGAAAGGAATTATCATACATATGCCTAGTGTCTAGCTAATTATCCCCTTCCCAAAGTTAGATATATTTATGTCAATACCCTGACCTCGTAATTTATCACTCATACCCATTATGACTCATGATTTTTTATCCCATACCAAACATCGTGGCTAAAATAGCTAATCCAAATGAACATGGGATCTATCACAATACTTCCCAAGCAACAATTTGTAGGTGGCATCCCATACCATCCCTCATTACAATTCCTAACCAAGTCACTTATTTTGATCGATTTTTTCAAACTACGGTTGCTCTCAAGTCATGTCATGTGCATACCCACACCTTAAAAGAATTGAGTGTTCATATAAACTTATTCACACCTCCCAATGAATGAATCTACTCACTCTTTCACATGACTTTGGATTGGACGTAAGATTCGAGGTTCTCTATTAAATTTTCTATCACCCTTATAGCCCATGATGCTAGTTTAGTAACATTCTACTATGAGACTAAGATAAAAAAAAAATATGTCCCTTTTTTTATATTTAATGTATAACATTGACATAATCCATTAGTTCCATAACAACTTAGCAAGGCATTCACTTTGTTATGCATATTAGCTTAACAAGAGCAGTCTACCTTAATGAAAAATTATATAATCAATGCTTTCTAAACAAAATTAAGGGGCTTATTCACTCGATTACTTAAGTGTATTACCAAGTCAAAATTTACAATTACCTAAGCTTTGTCATACTGGCTGAAAACTTCATTTCGGTTCACGATGATAAAAAAAATTGGAGTAGGGTAAAATGACTACCTAATAACATTTATTGCAAGACTTTACCATCTGATTTAACTCTTACATATATTGGCCACCACAATGAGGGTTTCAAATTTTACATATACTTAATATCTATCACAAAAGTCTTTTAACAACCAATAGCAACAAGCTATGTCAGCTGCAATTCATTTTTCCTCTACATAGGTCATAAAATTAGAATTATTTGAGACATAAGTCTTTAGAAGGTTCTGCTAGGGCTGGAATAGTCATTGTTTAAGAGTGTCTTTTTGCGTACAAGACTTATTAGACTCATAACAATTCAGGTGAAACATTATTGGGATATATTTTGAAAATATAAAGTATACTCTAGCACATCATTTAGTGTTTTATCCAAAATGATAATACCCATCTAAAAAAGTATGTTCTAGGTTTTAATTCACACTATTGCACTAATCAATTTAATAAGTTAACCTTTTTGATAGTTGTCATCACTTAAGTTCTACCAAATATTTGCTACTGGGAAACTGGGTGCTTTCTCAATTATATATAAATTCCATAAATTTATGAAATATGATTATTAAATATTCCAGAAAATACTTCTTGGAATATCCTTAAGTAAAGAATAATTTATATAAAATTATTTCAGCACACTACTATTGAATTTCATCTCTTAAAAATAGTGTTTCGACTTATTGGGATATTACATAATAGTAGCATAACATTTTTAGAATGCATTTCAGCCATAAACTCTTGTTAAATATTCCATAAAAACTTATCTCAATATATTCATCATTAAAATGTAACTTTTCATGTTCGATTACAACCAATATACATATCTGTATATTTATAACAGTTTGCTCCATTTGAGTAATAAAAATAACAATTCAAGAGATACTAGGGATTAACATCATATGGAAATTACAGATATTTTCTACTCTTTCGAGTTATCAAAATTTTACCCTCTGTTCCTAGTGCAAACATTACACAAAATACATACTTTTTATGCATAGTTACACATTGAATTACAACTAGGTATAACTTTAAATTTTCACCAGCATCCTTCTTGAGCTAAATCCCATACAAAATACACAATCTAGATATTTTTTAGGCTCACTGATAAACTTTTGGATTTCTCTATTTGCTTAGTTAATCTCTCCCAACCCATTAATTTCATTCCTACGTAGGAGACATCGTAGGGATCAGATATGATCTTTCTCATATGCTTCTACATGGAACTACATGTAAGCTAAATGTGGTCTGCAACAAATAATTGTATGGTTGTTTCAGTCATAGTCATACATCAAAGAATAATAAATCATATCGCTTATAGATAACATAACAATATTCATTTGATAACAACATGTAGTGCAACTCATCCAGAAAACAATCAAGGACATGTTTTCTTTATGTTATAACCCATTTCTATATTTCTTAACAAATAATACCAAATTGCATTCAATCCAGATACCCACAACCTAGGCAACATAAAGAGAAGCACCTTTTGTATCTGTATTATTGCTATAATAAGGAACACCATTTTATTTTCTCCTTTAACCAACCAACACACAAACTTATTCTCAAAGTGAAATGTATGCATGCAAGTCATATATACTGCATATTTCATTTTTTCAAGATAACAAAATCCTTCCAATAACACAACCAAGCATTTTGATGGCAGACCAATCAATCATAAAAATTATAAATTTTTCTTAGAATTGTACAATAGCCAACACAATTTCTATTCGTATTTTCAATAAGAGAACAACATACACAGTTATCATCAAACATTAAGGAACCTGACCTAGCATATTATGCAAAGTTTTGTTAGCCCTCCTTGAACCATTTATCTCTTACTTACAATTCCTTTTCTTATCCCCCATCTCTGAATAAATGAATCCCCATCAAGAACATACACCCCTCTTTCTATTCACCCAACCCTGAAAAGAGAAATAACATTAACAATCATGATGTCTCCTCCTTTTTACGTGCAAGGAGTTATGGAAAATGTTCACAAACACTTATGGCCCTTAAAATATGGTTAAAACTTTGAACAACCCCTCAACAAACCTAACAATCAATCTACCATGTAAGCAAGATAAAAATTATTATTTTTTCTATTATTCTACCATTCCTTTTTCCAAATTTCCATTTAATAATTCTTTTACATTAACTACAACCTTCCAATCAAGGAATAAATAAACTTTATAAATCATTGCATTAATATATGCCTCTTATTCTCCTTCTTTCTTACATATTGAAGCCTTCATTTTCCAGCAAAAGTTGGATCCCATTGCCTTCGGAGGTATTCGTTATTACAACAATTTACACACAACAAGGTAAAATAATCACACAAATGCAAATTACTCATGATGCTCTACATTGATATGTAATTTTTATGTGAACCTCATGTACTCATAGACCGAATTATCACTTCCCTATTACCTTATTCGTCGACCCTTCTTCTACCCATCGAAGGCTAACCTTGATCCTGCATACATAATGGACATCATTAGTACCACATTCTATAGGATAATGCAAGTATAAAACACCATTTATATTGCAATAAAAAGTCATGTGAGGAGGGTCGTTACATCCTCCCCACTAAAAAAAACACAACCCCTATGTTTAGTGCATGGTCAAGTAGATCAAATGTATTTTACATACAACTTTTCGTATATGCAATATTAATCATGTCATTTAATTTTCATTCATCAATCATTATATCATAAATTATTTTGATTCTTAAATCACTCAATTTTGAAAATTTAATTTGTCCACCTAATGGTCCATATTGCATTCAGGTAACAATCCATGCACAAACCAAAATATACATCATCACATAAGCAAAGTTACTCTACTCAGTAACCCAAAAGATACACAAAGCTATTCTACTCAATGTTCAATATCTATATTTTTATACATCATCAAACCATATAGAATATTTTAAAATATCTATTTCTACTCAAACATAAGGAAATTGCTACATATCTTCCACATTATCCCATGTGGCATTTCTATCCACGTAGAGGTCTTATTTGACCTGATATTGCTCTATATTTCTCTTCCTTAGGTTTTTGGTCCTAAAACCAAATATATGAATAGACCGAACTTTAATATTTAGCAGATCGGTCATCTACAATTTGGAAACATCCACACATAAGTAGGGTCAAATTTACTTCCTAAAGAGGGATACATGGAAAACATTATAGATTTTGTATAAGCTTGGTGGCAGAGCAAGTTTATTTGCAATAGGAATTATATTTGTTAGCTTTTGAGGATATATGCAGTGGGATATATCTAACACAAGTCCTGATAAGATGAAAATAAGTGAGTCTATAATATGATTGAAATATACTATAAATAAAAAGAGGTGAAAATACAATGCAATATGGAGGATATGGTCACTCCATTAATATAAGCTAAATAACAACATTGTGCTCCATACAAGAGCTCTACCACAATATACTCCCTACTACAATTATCTTGATATCTATATGTTGCTTCTCTTATCTATCATTATGAGGCCCTTTGTATAGGAAAAGAGATTCCTTGGTCAACACTCTACCTAGATGTACAAGTGGACACCTTGCACATTACAACATGCACATTGACACTTGTGCATTTATTACATTGCTTGAAGTAAGTAGCTAACTTCCCCCTAAAGTAATCTCTACTCTAACTTTGTACCAAAGGTGGTACATTTACATGACCTAAATGATGTAATATATTCTAACTCTAACACCCCCCTGTATTACATTATTTGGGTATTGAAGATTTCAATATTCAATATGGATCTTAATATTTATCTTGGACATTGTATTATTCTTCTTTGTTCTTTGTAATATATTCAATCAAGCGATTAGTGTCTTCATAATATGTTGTTCTTGTTGAAATATATTTCACTTCATAATAATCTGTAAATTCTTCAGTTTCTTCTATCCATCCTCCTTTGCAAGTGTCTTCATATAGTTCGGTTGCTTCTTTAGATTGCAGTTGGCTGAGTAAGGCATAGTGTTTTTGTCCTCTCATATTTTTTATTTTTATTCTCCTCTGTTTGCCTTTGTGGTATATTGGTTCTTTATTTTCTTCAACCCGTTCCTCCGAAAATGAATTAACATTTTTAAATACAACAATATCTTGTAAGATCTCCATTTAATATAGTATATATGTATTTTCATAGACTGATCATGTTGCTTCTATCTCACTTTGGCTTTTTATAAGACATGTGTTGATCCCATTCATATATCTGAAATTGACTGTCCAATTACCTTCCTACTAATTTTCATACTGAAATGAGTTTGAATGTTAGACCAAGAACATATAGTACTTTTTGTAGTACAAAGTTAAAAAATGATTTGCTTGGTGTTACACATCCAGATCCATGTATAGGATAAGTTTAGCTATTTGCAATTCTTAGTTTGAAGTCGTTAGTAATTTCAAGACAATCAAACCATTGAAGATTTCCAGTCATGTGATGACTAGCTCCTAAGTCAATGTGCCATGTATTCTTCTGCTTTGTTGAGTTTTCCATACTAGAATTATTTTTACATTTATGGCATGATATAGAGTGTGTGCTTTGTTCTTGTTTCTTTGTGTGAAAATATGTTCTTCCTTCCATAGAAACTTGGTAGTATCTACCTTATAACTCCCTAGTTATGTTCTTTATTTGAAGGAATATTTTAGAGATTAGGTTTTGTAGGCTTCCTTATATCTCCCTAGTTTAAAATATATGAATCAATAGAACCCCTATAGAATTTGTAGATACATTATGATTCCCAAATGGATTAAGTACTTGATAATACTTTGATGAATGCTATAATTATCAAGTTTTGTAGAATGCCTTATGACTCCCTAGTGTTTTTGGACATGCTATATGATAGATAAAGTGCTTTTTGAATATAGTAGTTCAATTTTGAGTTGATTTTGCAATGTTTTGTAAGTAGCAAAAATCAACTTCTATTACACCTTATTACTCCTATTGAACTTTAACACTTTTAATTTATTGAGGTTCTATTGGTTGGATTTCTTTCGTCCCTTTAATTTGGTTTGAGACAAGTATGCCAATTTATTTCTAAATTTTGATTTTTTTAATAGACCTCCTTTATATCTTTTGATATTTTATGTTTAATGTTTCTAAATTCCAATTACCTACTTTTATGTAGTATTCCTTATGACTCCCTATTATGGAATATTAGAAAACAATATAATATTTGCAATAATAGGATTTTTAATTTCCAAGTTGAAATTCTTATTCCTCCTTTATTATTTGCAAATTTAAATATTTTAGAATATTCTTGCTTAATATATTACTAATGCTAAGTGAATGAATTGCAATAGTAAATATAATGTACCCTTATAACTCCAATTTTAACCTTAGCAAGCAATAAGTAGTTTATGGTTTACCTTCATATTCCTTCCCTTTGACATTGTGAGGTGGCAGATTTGAATTCTTTGAAATGACAATCAATGCCTTCTATGATCGATACTAAAATATCCCTTATGTAGCACTTTATTTCTTTGTAACCGACACTGGTATTCTTAGCCTAATCTACTGTGATTTGCACACTATTAGGATGTCTTCCTTGGATGAATTGGACACTGGATTGCTTCTCAAATTAGGTGATGTCTTGGTTGATCTTATGATATCCTCTTTAATGTAGGTATTCTCTTCTGAATGGTGCACAGGCTTGAAATAGCCTTCTTCCTCTTCACACCATTCAATATTGGTCTTCTCCTTTGACCTTCGACACTTTCTTTCTTCAATATGTATGCCTTAAATAGGAATGCTTTCTTGTGACTTTTAGACAAGTGTCACTTGAGCGTTACTTAGTAGGCATTGATATTCCAATGTATGCAATTACGAGATTGGTGGTAACCTCCTAAAGACTTTTAACTCCTCTTGGGTGAGCATTGTATTATTCATGAACATTGGACACTTAGAGCTCTTGTACCAAGTGGCAATCATGGTTGTGCATGTATACCTTTCTTCTAATGCTTCAACGATGAGTTTTGATGCCCTATATTTACCTATATATTTGAAATATATGTTGGCTTGCTATGTTTCTTGAAACGTAAGCATTCCCTCTTCAGTTTGTGCATTGTATTAATGAGGATAATGGATGACACTAGTTGTATTGCTCCTTGGTTCTATGGCACTATTCAATGGTGGTCGTTCTCTCCAAGTAGAAAACTTGGGTATTACACTTCTTCCTTTGTATTTTTACATCTGTAATATGTTTTTTATATTTATCTTATGACAACCAATTTCTAGCCTTTTACTTTACTTTGATGACGCTTCTTCTACGTTGTTTGTACATCTTTTATGACAGCCAATTTCTAGCCTTTTGTTTGTCTTTGATTATGCTTCTTCTAAGTTTTTTTTATGTCTTCTATAATAGTTGATTGCTTGCTTTCTGATTAGCTTTGATAGCACTTTTTATTATGTAAATAATCCCCCTTTGTATGATACCCTTTTATATATGTAGACTTAGATAGTAATGGCTTCTTATTATGACTCCAACGTTGCAAGTAATGTGTTCTCTTCTAGGGATGGATTGGATGTGGAGAGTTGATATTTTTAAATACCTTGATTCTTAGACGTGTGATCTCTTCGGTGACTCCTTCCTCTTGCTCAAACTTTGCCCTTCAACCTACAAAATATGACATATGTGTTGCTTCTTGTAAATATGATAGTTTTTGTCCTTTCAAAGGAACAAAAGATGTGCTTTGTAATAGTTAGATTTGCACCAATACGAAGGACATTTTTTTATGAAATCCTTCTTTTCTCTTAGTCTACTTCCTTGGATTTTTTTTATGATAGTTAATCCAAGCTAATGAAATATTATTTTTGAATTAAGGATTTATGCACTTTGCACTTAAATGAAATCCTTATATTCTCATTGAATATTAAGACTCACGAATCTTGATTTGAGGCTTCCTTCAAGGATATTAATGGTTGCTTTCTTCTCCACCTTTTTGCTTGTAATGGTGGCTTCCTTTGACCATGTAGTGTTGTAGATTCTTGTACTAGTTTTGTGCTTTTAGTAACAAAAACTAATTTCTTGA
Source organism: Wollemia nobilis (assembly GCA_028583015.1). Lineage (NCBI taxonomy): Eukaryota > Viridiplantae > Streptophyta > Pinopsida > Araucariales > Araucariaceae > Wollemia > Wollemia nobilis. The sequence continues at coordinate 2,070,852 of JAQPPZ010001344.1, forward strand.
GAGTAACTAGTCAAACAACAACTAGTGTAGTGCTATAATGGATTAATAATGTACTTTTAATGACAATAAACTCTGAGAATAAATTCTTATGCACTTAATAATATTCTACAATTTTCACTACAATCAATATTTTAGGATGTAGTCTTCTTTCTTTCTAGATAGATAATAGGTAGCTGATAATTTTCTTTCTTTCAAAAATATCCAACTCCTATTAATGTGCAAATATATCTCAAAATGAATTCTCCTTTTTGCACTTTCTATAAGACTATAATATGAGCCCTTCTTCTTGCAACTTTAATCCAAATATAGTACTTAATGGAATTTGATAATGAACCCTAATTTAAGTTTAATTGAATGCAACCTAGTTGCTTATCTTTAACGGCTTCTATAGTAGATGTAGATCTTGGTATTTTGTTTCACCAAGTTACTACCTTGTAGTGGATGAATTCATAGATTCCTATTGGATGTTTAGAACATCTCCTTACTTCACAAAACTTAGGTCTTGAAATTTCTATATTGAGCCTTAGATTTGGTGGCTTGATCCTTCCAATGTTCTTCTACCTTCTACTATAGATTCAGAGAATGTTTTTCTATGAATTTGTGCCTTCTTTCTATGGGAGGCAATCTCCAAATATCTTGGATTTGGTAGGCTTATTTTATCTGAATCTTCTTTCAACCTTCTTGTTGAACTATGACTTCAAAAAGGATCTTCTTCTTATCAAGATTCTAAATGTCTTGAGGTCTTCACTGTAATATTTTTTTGGATTTGGTACTCATTGCCAAATTCTTCTTCTTGGGTTTGGCACTCTTTGCCAAATTCTTCTTCTTGAATTTAACACTCCTTTCCAAATTCTTCTTCCCTTGGGCTTGTTCTTGGATGGTGATAATTATCTCAAGTCCTTCACTATCAAGAGCTTTTCTCCTTGGTAGTGATATCCAATGAGTTATCCTAGGAACTCTTTTAATGATGCTTCTGTGAGCTCTACAGTAAGGCTCACCAACCCTTCTTATTTTTTCTACTTGAGACCTCTCCTAGGTCTTCTATCTAGCAACTTCTCTAGTCTTCCAACTAAGACCTTTTATTCAATCTTCTGCTTCTAAAAGTGTTGGTGATGAAATTTTCTTCTTTGATCTCTAATTCTAGTGCTTCTAGATTTTGGAATAGGACTTTCCTGGTCCTTTCTCTTTCTACTACAATTTTCAGGCTTTGATAGAGATCATCAATCTACTCTTTCTTGGACTCTTCTCTAGAGTCTTTTTTTCTAAAACATGAACTTTTTATTTTGAATCAAGAATTATTCCTAGAAATTTTCTTCAGAATAAAGGCTTATATGACCTTTTCTAGATCAGGGCTTCTATGGCCTATTCTGGATCAAGGCTTCCTTGGCCTTTTCTTCTTCTAGGCTTTTGGCCTATTCTTCTTCTAGGATTCTTTGGCCTATTTTTTCTCTAGAATTATCTAGCCTATTCTTCTTCTAGGCTTCTTTGACTATTCTTATTTAAGGGTTCTCTGGACTATTCTTCTTCTACACTTTTGCAAGTATAGATCTTGAACATAAATCACCAATCTCCTATCTCCTTCTTGAATCATCTTATGGAGTATCTTCTTCCTGAAGTCTATTGTGAGGCTATTGAGGCCTTTTCCTTCACTTCTACACTCTACATGATTACAACTCTTGTAATGAGAAATTTCTTGAGGTCTTTGAAATCTTTAGTTTTCTCCTTGTTTTTGCAAGTGTTGGAATGATTCTAAAAAGATGTTATTCTTAACTCTTCTATAGGAAGCTTCCCAAATTTTTCTTGAATCTTCTTTTCTCGCAACAAGTTGTTAGAAATTGGAATGAAAGGATTTATAAATCTAGAGATATTAATCTTCACTAGTTAATTTTTTAAACTAGTGGTATGAATTATGATTCCTAGTATTCACAAGTTTTCCTACAACTCTATGGAAAGACTCTAGCTAGATGAAATCTCAAAATTTCTATGGCTGAGATTTTATTTCAATCATCACTTGTGATTATCTACCTATTCATATTGTCCTACTAGACGATGACAGATGTAGGTCCTCCTATTCCTATCTCGATTCATCGTGTCTTTGATACTATTTTTAGCTTTTGAGGATATATGTAGTGGGAGAGATCTAATACAGATCCTGATAAGATGAAAACAAGTGAGTTTACAATATGACTAAAATATACTATAAATACAAAGTGGTTAAAATACAATGCAGTATGGAGGATATGGTCACTCCATTAATATAAACTAAATAACTAGATTGTGCTCCATACCTGAGCTCTACCACAATCTACTCTCTACTACAATGATATTGATATCTATATGCTACTTATCTTATCTATCACTATGAGGCCCTTTATATAGGAAAAGAGATTCCTTGGCCAACACTCTACCTAGTTGTACAAGTGGACACCTTGCACATTACAACATGCATATTGACACTTGTGCATTTATTACATTGCTTGAAGTAAGTAGCTAACTTCCCCCTAAATTAATATCTACTCTAACTATGTACCAAATGTGGTACATTTACATGATCCAAATGATGTAATATATTTAACTCTAATAATATTGCCCACAATTTCAAATGGACCCACATATCTTGAATCAAGTTTGGAATAGTTTATGGAACTTTTAGTTGGCTTCACCCTTAAGAAATTGTTTTCTTCCACAAAATATTCTCTCGGTGTCCTTTTGAGGTTTGCGTAGCTCTTTTGGCTATCTACAACCTCCTTCAACTTATGCTAAATTCTTTTCAATTGATCTTCCATTTATTTTATAATTTCTAATTCGATCACTACCCTATCTTCTAGATTATCCCATGACAAGGAAGTCTCGCATCTTCTTCCATACAAAGCTTCAAAAGGTGCCATACCTAGTGATGCATGATAACTATTATTGTATGCAAAATCAACTAGATATAAATAGTCTTCCCACTTTGTATGTTGATCCATACGATACATTCTTAGCATATCCTCTAATACATGATTCACCCTCTCAGTTTGGACATCTATCTTAGGGTGATAGGTGGTACTAATATTCAATTTGATTTCCAAAATTTCATGCAAAACATACCAAAATTCAAAAGTAAAGTGACAATATCTATTAGATATTATGACTTCTAGAAATCTATGTAGTCTCACCACTTCCCTTATGAACTTGCTCGCTATAACAGGTGCATCATCTTACACATTACCAGGTATAAAATATGCAAACTTGGTTAACTTATCCATAATTACCAAGATTATGCCATGCCTAAACCTTGTTTTAGGTAAATCCACCATAAAGTCCATTGATACCACCTACCATTTTTGTGCAGGTATGTCATATGGGTACAATTTATCTCCTAGATGTAAATGTGGCACCTCAAGCACCTGGCCACATAATATGTAATATCCCTTTTCATTCCTAGCCAATAGTAGGCATTTCTCAAGTTCTCATGCATCTTTGCTCCTCTAGGATGTATCTAATAAGGAGTTTTGTGTGCCTCCTTAAGGATTATTTCTCTCAATCCTCCTATTTTTGGAACTACCAACCTATTCTTATAATACAACAAGTCATATTTATATACAAAGCTTGTATCCTTTCCAAGTTCTTGCTCAATTTGAGCATTGCAAGACTAGAAAAATTTATCTTTTTGTTGCATATTTTTAATTTGATCTAATAAATCATATTGAAATTTTGTCATTGTAGCAATACACCTTCTCCTACTCAGAGAGTCAACAACATTGTTCTTCTTACCCTTAATATACTCGATGTCAAAATTGTACTTAGATAGAAACTCCATCAATCGTTGTTGCTTAGAATTCAATAAGGGTTGAGTAAAATGTACCTTAAACTTTGGTGATCTATTTTTAGTTCAAATGGTTTTCCCAATAAATAATACCTCCAAATATTAAGGACATGTACAATAGTTGCCAACTCCAAGTCATGAGTGGCATAATTCACCTCATGCCTCTTAATTTTTCTTGATTTGAAGGTAATAATCGCATCATCTTGGGTCAAAATCCCTCCTAATACTTCAATTAATGCATCGAATACACTGTAAACTTATTATTAGGATCAAGTAATTACAGAATCGATGTACTTGTCAACCTTTTTTTCAAAATTTGAAAAGCATCTTCACACTACTTTGTCCATTTAAAGGCTTTACATTTCCTTTGAACATTTGTAATGTGTTGGGTAATTATTGAGAACCCTCTAATAAATCACCTATAAGAGCTTGCAATTCCCATAAAAATTCACACCTCAGTCATGTTAGTAAGTGTTGGACTTTCAATAATTGCTTCTATTTTCTTGGGATCAACTGCAATCTCCTTAGCAAAGATAATATGTCCCAAATATTGTACTTGTGGAGTGTATAATTCACACTTTGAAAGATTTCCATATAACTGATTCTTTCTAAGAATATCAAGTATAGTTTTCATGTGCTAATCATGTTCCTCCTTGTTCTTGGAATAGATCAATATATCATCTAGAAACACGAGCACAAACTGGTCCAACTGCTCTCTAAAAACGTTATTCATGAGATTCATTATTGCGGTTGGGGCATTACTTAGCCTAAAAGGTAGGACTATAAATTTAAAATATTTGTACCTTGTTCGAAAAGTTGTTTTAGAAGTATATTCTTCTCGAATCCTTAAGTGATGGTAACCAAACCTTAGGTCAATCTTTGAGAATATGGTTGTTCTTTTTATCTGATTGAAGAGATCATAAATTCTAGGTAATGAATACCTATTTTTGATAGTAATATAATTTAGCATCTTATAATCTATGCACATCCTCAAGGTACCATATCTCTTTTTAATAAACAAGATAGGATCTCCCTAGGGTGACACACTGGGTTTGATTAGACCTTTTTCCAACAAATCATAAAGTTATGTTTTGAGATCTTGTAGCTCAATAGGAGTCATCCTATATGGTGCCCTTGCAATGGGCATAGCTCTAGGTAGAAACTCAATAGAAAAATCAAATTCTCTTTGAGGAGGTAACCCTAGAAGGTCCTCTAGAAACACATCTCTAACTTCTCCCAAGACAAGATACTTTTGGAAGAGGTCATATTCCACTTCAATATCCTCTTTCTTATTCATTGTAACTACAAAAATCATTCCTTTATTCCTAATGGCTTTCTTTATCTACATTGCAATAAATAAATGTGCTTTAATTTCACCATGATCACAATGAATCCTTATCCTTTTATTAGACTCATCCATAAACTCCATCCATATTTCCTCAAAATTTAGAAGAGCCTTATGGGATTTTAACTAGTAAACACCGAGGATGATGTCAAAGGCATGAAAAGGTGCTACATACAAATACCAATTAGTTTTTTCTTATGGAAAAATAATGTGATGGTTGACTTGGTATGTTTGTCCTGATTTGTACTTTACCTTCCAACCATTACTCAAAACCCCAAGTCTTTTAGGTATATCCCGTACTAATCTAGTGGAAATAAAGTTGTTAGTTGACCCATTATCTATCAAAATATGCACATATATATCAAAAAAAAATCCATTTAATAAGAAATGAGTAGCTTGACCATCAAGCATGGGACTACCTATCACTGCAAAGATCTTGTGAGAGGCTTCTTCAGGAGCTTTCTGACGAACATCAACTTTGTGGGGGCACTTGTTGGCATAATGAGATCCTTAGAAAATGTAACATCTGCTTGGAGGGGTCCTTTTTCCTCTATTATTATTCTCATTCCTTCCCTGAGGCATAGTTTCCCTAGCCTTCTCTTGATTTACAAGTCTCTAATCATATATTTTTGGAAACTCTTTTTCATCCCTCCTAAACTCATTGCTTTAAAAATTATATCTATTTTTGCCTCTATATCTATTATGATCTCCCCCTTTAGGTTTCTTTTTTGATATTTTTCCCATTTCATAAACTTGGTGCTCTTTTGCTTCTTGAGCTCATCTTTCTTCTTTTCAGATATATTTTGATAGTTAAAGTATACTTTCTGGTCTCTTGGTTTGCTTCTTCTTTCTATGCCAAATCAAAATTTGTAGGAATATCTACAAGGTTGTGCATATTCACCACCGTCATAATCTTGGGATGCAATCCCAAAATAATTTTTTATACCTTCATCTCTTCATTAATTTCATATTGAGATGCATAATTTAGCAGTTGAATATACTTTTGATGGTAATCTCATATTGACATAGTTTCTTACCATAGATTAGAAAATTCCCCAAATTTTTCCATATAATATTGCTTGGTTAGGAATCTATTCCTAAATTACTTAATGAAATCCTCCCACTTGAGATCTGCAACTTCAATGTCTTGTCCTTTCTTATGGGACTTCCACAAATCAAGGGCTACTTCAGTCATGTTCAGAACTACAAACATAGTTTTAGATTTTGATGATAGAATTATTAAGGAAAAGTAGGATTCTAGTTCATTCAACCAGTTCTCTGTTGCATCACCATCACCTTTCCCATTATACTTGGATATCACAACCTTATTTACATTCCTATCCAACTCTACACTCACTCTAGCCCTACCAATATTGTATCCTACAGGTTCATTGCGTTCTCTCTCTGCCCTGTCTTCTCCAGTTTCTCTTCCCCTAGCCAAGTCTTCTATGACTTTATGTTGTTGAAGTATTAAATCCTATTGTTGGGCCATGTGAGTTTTTTATTGGGCCATTTATTTCCTTTTCTAATCCATATGCATTTGTAATATTTTTAGGTGTATGTTAGTAATTTTTTTTTGTGTTAGTTATATTAGTTAGTTTCTGGATTATCACAGGGTGTTTGGGCATAGACAAGAGGGGAATCTTGGTTGAATGAGGGGAGGGGAGTCTCCGAGTGAGGAAATTTGGGAGAAGTGGAGGGGAAAATAGGAGAGGATGAGAGATCAAGCAAAGTGGATGATGAGGATCGTGGTGTAGATTGAGGGGATGATAAATTGGGAGAGGAGCTAGATGGAGTGGTTTGATAGGGTGATGCAACAGTATATGAAGAAGGAGTAGTTGGATAATATGACATAGAATATGAAGTTGAGGGAGAAGGTGGTTTAGTAACTTATGTTGTGGTAGATTTAGGAGTATATGGAGAGGGATTGGCTAGTTTAAAATCATGTTGGATAGTGCACTACTCCTGATGTGAAAGCTCTTGTGGTGTGGCAAAAGGGGTAGACGAAGCAGGAGTAGAGCAGTCATGACTTATCATTCCCATAAAACTTGGTAATATAGGAAATTGTTGGTATGATTAACTTGGTGTGGTCAAGTTTGCAAAATTTGAGGTCCCATTGTTTTGTTGTGTGGCCCCTTGTTGCAGTGTTGGATCTTTATAAATTATAGGTTTTGACGAGGAGGGGTTATAGGGTTATCAATGATAATAGTCCCTTGATCAATCATATATTGTACTAGGTTGTGGAATTGTTGACAAGTATTGATGTCATGGCCCCTCTAATGATGGATACACAATATGGCACATTGTTATACCCTAGAGATTTAGATTTGTGGGGATCGTTTGACTTGATTTCAGGTAGGAAGATTACATGTGCCTTGATAAGTCTCTAGAATATGGTGGCCAATGGCTCCAAGAGATATGTGAAATAATGCATGGGCTAAGAAAAAATGTGTGTGGGTTGGGAAGCAGGTTGGCTGTGCAATTGAGTTGGAGGTAGCATAGCTTGGAATGTTAGAGGTTTGGGTGGATATAAAGGTTGTTGTGGAGGTGGTTGAGATTGTTGTGGTTTTTGGGATTGATATGAAAGGGGATATGAATGATATGGATGAGGTTTGAAATATGAGTGATATTGGTATGAAGTGGTGGGAGGTGGTTGAGATATTTGGAACAAAGGCTGATGTGTGTGAAAATATGTGGTAGAGGTGTTGGTAGGATTTTCGGATAGTTGGAAAATTGGTTGTTGATGATATGTAGGGGTGGTTGTGATGGATATTGTAGGGTGGGTAGTTGAAATTGATTAGATATTTGTTGATATTGATGATTTGGTGGTGGTTGATATGTAGAGGGGTGTTGATGATATGAGGGTGGATGTTAATCATATGTGGGTGTAGGTTGATGATAAGTGGGCAAAGGTTTATGATATTGCGGGGTTGATGGTTGGTGATATAGTTGGGTTGATGGTTGGTGATGTGTAGGTGGTGGTTGATGAGATTGTTGGGTTGGTGGTTGATTATAAGTAGGTTATGGTTGACGATATTACTTTGTTAGTGGTTGATTTTAGGTGGGTGGTGATTGATCATCAATGGGCAATGATTGATGATATGTAGGGGGTGGTTGATGATATGGTTAAGCTACCCGTTGGTGATATGAAGAGAATGGTTGATAGTGATTGGGTGGTTGATGATATTGCATGAGAGGGAGTTGGTGATAGGGATATTGAGGTTGCAAATTGGTGAGGTGGCTACTAGTATTGGGGAGAATGATCTATGGAAGCTTGGGCTTTGGCTTGACATCGGACCAAAGCCACAAGCTAACAAAAATAGAATGGGATGTGATAATGATGGGTGCATGGGATGGAGTGAAAGGAAAAATTTTTGTAATATTTCAAAATAATGGTACTATCTAATTAAATTCGATGAGTGCACAAACAAACAAACAATTTTTTTTTTGGATTTTGTGGTTTTTTTTTGTTTTTGAATGTTTTGAGATGTTTTTGTGATGTTTTTGGATGTCTTGAAATGTTTTTATATGGTTTTGGAAAGTTTTGAAATGTTTTGAGGTGGTTTTGGGAAATTGTTGGCCAAAACATGGAAAATAGTTTTGAAGGTGGTTTTGTTGTATTTTGATGTTTCGTTGATTGATTTTTTAGAAGTTTTTGGTTTTTCTATATTTTATGTTCCTATACTTAAGAACTACAAATGGTGGGTGATCGAGTGAAATATATAAGGGTGTGTTCATACCCCCCTTTGAGGAATGGGACATAAATGATTGACACAACTTGCTAAGATGGAGGATTGATGAGGGGTATCCTAAGGGGACAAAAGGTACCTCCTGAAATAGGCCACACTATCTAAGTCTTGCTACCGATCTACCCAAAATTTCACTTCACCCTTGAGCGAGCTTGGACAAAAATTATAGCTAAGGTTCCACTAATTATTAAACCTTGTGGTTAAAGGGTGTCTAACCTAAATATTACCTCAGGCTAGTCCCAAGGGTAAGCAACTTCTCGGTGATGAAATCCGATAAACTATGTGTACTACCTATGGCGATGTACTAAGGGCTCAACAAATGGTTGGGGATGAAGTCCAACTCACCAGGAGGTTTTACTCACACTGTATATATACAAAGAGTGCAAAATCACAAAAAGTGCTAAGAGTGTGTGCAAAAAAAATTATTGTTGGGTGTTTCCTCTATTATTTGGTTGTTTTTAGTTTTTGTTGTTTTAGTGTTTTTAATGCAATGGGACTAAATACAGCTAAAATGGACAAAGTTATCCTTGGGATGACTCAAAACTTCAATGCAACTATCCTAATATGTAATGTGTAATTAAAACCTAAATTATTGGTTTAGGATCAAGTGCAAGTTTTTGATAGGACCGAAGGTACCTATCCTATGACAAAATATGGCAAATATTTTCCCCAAAAATCACCAAAATGGATTTGAGTCACAGGGTTAACTGTTAGTGATAGTTAGAAACCATTAGTGATGGTTACTCAGGTCATCAACCATCAGTTATTGTTACATAGGCCATCAATCATTAGTGACAATTACATAGGCCATCAACTATTAGTGATTATTTATCCTGTGTCCCAAACACAATCTATGGACAGAAAGGGTGTGATTTTAAAATATGTAAAATTTGTAGACAAATATGATGGGATAGTTGTTCTATAGGGGTAGAGGGCCCTATTTCTAAGGATGATGCCAACCAAAATCAACTCTAGATCACATGAAACTAACCTATTACTATGGATGCTAAAAATTCAACCTATTCTAAAGGTTGTAATGAAGGATACCTATAATGTAGCTGAACTAGCTAAATAACAACAGATCAACCTAAGAACAAAGAATGCTTATAAGCTAAATGGGGCATTAAATGAACTACTCTATGCGAATATATCTAAGCCATTGAAAACAAATCAACATGAAATGAAAAATTAAGAAAATATAGTAAAAAACAAGCTTTTGAAATTTTTTTTCTTTTGAAGCTTAAGCAAGCAAAAAAAATCTAGTCTAAATGAATTTACCCCCTTTTTTTTATTTGTATAAAAGTAAGAAAACCTAGACTAACATGCTCTTTTCTCTTTTTTTTTATGACAAAGAGGAGGGCCTACAAATAATAGGGAGACCTAGAGCTAATCTATAGAAGAAATACTAAAGCATTTTGAGAAGAAACTTTCCCTACACTAAATAAGAAGATAAAATAAAGAAACAAATGCAAGAGATCTATATTTAACTGATTTGGGAGACTTACCCATGAGCCACAATATTTTTGGATTGGTTTTTATCTTTTATGCTTTCCTGAGTAACTATCAACTTTGATTGTTGATCATTAGTGATGGTTAGGATTGAAACGCTCACCACAACTATTTTTTATGGCTGCAAGCGACCTATACTCAATATAGACAATAGAGCATTAGTAAAACATATAAATGAAGATATAAAATAGTAATAAGAGACCCCAAAATATAAATCAATAGACATAAAATAGACTTGTTATATTTATGCTCCTACATGCAAGAACAATACCTAATGAGCTAAAGGTTTGGATCCCACTTGGTATGTCCTTTTGTAAACATGAAAATGCACCATACAAGCAAAAGATAAAGATATGAGAAAATGTGTATATTATGAATAAAAGAGTGTCTTGGTTACAACACAACCCTTCCAAAGGGGATTTAAATAGTATATGATGTATTTTGAAGCCAAGGGGATGACCCCTTTTTACAAGTAATGTTCCTTGGTGCATGTCACAAGCAAGTTGTAGGTGGATTTTGACTTGTGCTGCTCGGACCACCTTCGTGCTCTGCCAACTTCTTCACACCTGCACACATGCAAATCGGATTGGATCAGTAACATCTAAGGGGTCTCCCTTGCATGAGGCCCTTGCCAAAATAAATATGAGAAAGCATTACAAAAATTATTTATATGTTTGCAAAACCTTAATAAAATTTCACAAAATTAATAAATATGTTTCTTTATAACTTTATATACCTATGTGCTGAGTGGAGGCTCTATCTGGTGTGTCTCTGGATAACCATTAATGATAGTTGAATCTATGTAACTAGATTTAATGGTTGGATCTGTGCAACCATTAGTGATGGTTGGGACCAAGTGGTAGGTGAGGCAGGGTGCCCTTGTTGTAGGTTTTTGGTGGTGTTTGAGGTCTCCTTGGTGCAAATGTGATAGTAGAATGTCGTTTGGTCTAAGCACAATTCTAGTCAAAGCATATGTTGAACTCTCTAAGCAAGGTCCATGGCCACCATGATTAAGCTTTTCAAGATCTATGGCTATGGAAGATGAGTCTCCAAGGGTAGGAAGGAAGTCTGGCTAGATTTTGGCAAAATAACAATATGTACACGAGTTCTCTTTATGAGTGAAATTGAGTGGATTTATAGGATTTGATGGGAGAGAGGGATGGATGACATAGAGATGAGGTGGAGGGAATGTGGTAGCCATGTGGAGGTGGAAAGTCCAAGAAAAATGTGAGGGATTCTACTTGGAGGAGTATGCATCCTCCAAATTGAATAGCCTTGGGTGGAGTGACCTCTCACCCACCCAAATGCTATTAAGTTGCCTAGGGGAGAATGATGGTCATGGGGAGGTGTGTGCATGGGGTGATGTGTGCACTATTTTTAAATTACCAAAAATATGGCATGGAATATGAAGAGAACAAAGACATTGAATTTGTTGATTTACTCCCTTTGACTTTAACATTTTTCTTGTATTTTTAAATTGCTCAAATTTGGAGGGAAGCATGAGTGGGGGGACCAAGTGAAATAAATGAAGAATTGTGGGTGAAGATTTTGGATAATCCTAGGGATTTGAGGAGGATTTTGAATTTATGTGCATATCTCCTTAGGATTAGAATGAAGGGTTAAGTTGGGGTTAAGGAGCTACTGAAAGGCTTAAAGGAGGAATTAAATACCTAAGAAGGATTATGAGAAATTTGAGGGGGAAGGGAGGAATAAATGAGGGGGATTAGGTAGAAATTAAGAAATTAGGGGAGCTAAGAGGAGGATTAGAAGAATTAAGCAGAGTAGGAGAGAATTATAAGAAAATTAGAGGAAATTGAAGAATTTAGGAATTTAGGGGAAAAAGGGTAATTAGAGGAAAATAAAGACCTTAGGGAAACCTTAGAGGAATTTTGGGAAAACTAGAGGGGAACAAAATAGAATTAGGAAAGCTAGGGAAAATATAGAAGAAATCAGAGGAAATAGGGGGAATGAGAGGGAAAGAGAGAAAATTAGAGGAAATTGGGAGGAATTAGAAGAGGCAAAGAGGAAAGTAGAAGAAATTGAGAAGGAAGAATTAAGAGGAATTTTAGGGGAAAATTGAAAAGAAGGAGATTTAGGGGAATTTAAAAACAATTGGATATAATCGGGCACCTAATGGTGGTTTTGTGAGGATTTAGGCATTTTTGTGAATTTGCAATGATTTCAGAGATGTTTTGGTGGTTCTATGGAAATTCAATCGTAAATGACTAAAATTTGGTGTCTATAGATGCCCCTTTTTATACTGCATTGCATGAATATAATGCAATACAAAAATAAGAGATATATGGTATGTTGGATAAAAGTCTTTTGCTTGTTTCCCTAATGAAAATGTGATTGATTTTTAAAATTTTGGTGGTTTCATCTACCCCTTCAATCGGTGAGTGGGTGTAATATAGAATGGATGACAACGATGAGATGATTGATAAAAAGACTTTTCATCATTATATTTTTATCAAAAAGACTTGGGGGTTTTGTAAACATGAAAATACACCATGAAAACAAAAGATAAAAGATATGAGAAAATGTGTATATTATGAATATATGAGTGTCTTGGGTACAGCACAACCCTTCCACAAGGGCTTTAAAAAGTATATGGTATCTTTTTGAAGACAAGGGGGATGACCCCTTTTTACAAGCAATGTTAGCAATGAATTGGGCACCTAATGGTGGTTTTGTGAATTTGCAACGATTTGAGAGATGTTTTGGTATTATTGTGAAAATTTGATTGCAAGTGACTAAAATTTGGTGTCTACAAATGCCTCTTTTTGTATCGCATTATGTGAAACACAATTCGGTGCAAAAATAAGAGACACTTGGTATGTTGGATGAAAGTCTTTTGCGTGTTTCCCCAATAAAAAGTTGAATGATTTTAAAAATTTTAGGGGTTTCATATACCCCCTCGAGTGGCGAGTGGGTGTAAGAAAGAATGGATGATAGTGATGAGACGATTATCCCACCATGATTACCAATTTGTGAACATGAAAAATACATCATTGCAATTAAATTTAGTAAATTCATGATATTAAAATTATGTCATTTTTAAAACAATGAAATCCATTTGTAGGGTGATTTTACAACATTGAAATGTATAAAAAAGGAACGATCCCTTTTACAAAGTGAACATGGTGATTTTCATTTACTTCATACCACAAGCAAGTGCATGGTGGGTTTCATTTGTGACCACCATGATAGGTTTATTTGAAGCCTTTTGAACACCTACACACAAGCAAACAAGAAATCATTAGTAGCACCTATGTGAAGTATATAAAGTAAACTAGAAACAAATACAAATTGACATGTAAATGTGCATACTAAGTTGATATGTAGATGTAGATGCTTAAGATCTAAAATAATTTTGATAACATTTCATTGTCTCCTCATGTGTCCTTGCAAGTGAGTGAAATAGAGGAGGATTATTGGATTTGTGAAGGGAGACGAGTGGATGACATGGTGGTGAGGTGGAGGTGACTTGGAACCAAGTGGAGGATGGTAAATCCAAGCTAATTCTAAGGCAAATCTTGGGAAGGACACATGGAGGGATGTGCACCCTCCCCATTCAATGGCCTTGGATGGGGTGAATCCTTGCCCACCCAAGTACATTAAATTGGCCTAGGGGGATGTGAGGTGTGCATGGGTGTATGTGTGCATTGGGTGATGTGGGAACAATTAAAAATTATTAAAAGTGCAAGATGGAAGGTGTGGAGGACAAGTGGCTTAATGAGGGAGGTTGACTTAGAATTTAAGGGTAATTTTAAATTCATGGGGAAGTGCATGAGAGAATATAGGGAAATTTGGGAAGACTTTCTGGGAGATTTCTTAGGGATTTGGTGGGAGATTAGTATTTGTGGGGATTTCATTTGGTATTTTAAAATTCTTTTTGCATTCCCATTGGGATTGGGTCATGGATTAGGAGGTGATTAGGGCCTAATGGAGGGCTTAATGGAGGGTTAGGCTAGGCAAATGGAGGTTAGGGGAACTTTGAGGCGAGGGAGGAATAAATAAGGGAAATTAGGTATAAATTAAGAAATTAGGAAGCTAAGAGGGGGATTAGAGGAATTAAGCAAAGTAGGGAGAAATTAGGAGAATTAAAAGAGATTAGGGAGAATTTAGAAGAATTTAAGAAATTAGAGGGAAAAGGAAAATTAGAGGAAAATATAAGACCTAGGGAGACCTTAGAAGAACTTAGGGACCTTAGAATAAATTGAGGAAATTAGAATAGAATTAGGGAATCTTAGAGAGAATTTAGAAGAATTTAGGAAAATTAGAAGGAAATTAAAGGGAAATTGCTAGAAATTAGGGAAATTTGGACAAATTTGGATGAAGTTGGAAATATTGGAAGGATTTGAGTGTATTTTCAAATAATTTTATGGTCTTGGGGAAATTTGGAGATTTTGGCAAATTTGTGGAATTTTGAGTGCAAATGACTAAAATTTGGTATCTAGGTACTTTTCTACTTTTACCTTTAATTTTTACTTGATTTGATCATACCACTTTGTTTTTGTTGTTATTTTATAGAATGTGTTATTGTTTTTATTTTGTTTAATTATTTATCTTTTAGAATCTGCATCTTATAATTGTAAATGTATTTTAACAAGGTGATGTCTGTTTTGCTCACATATATACATCTTTATATTATTATTGGTTCATAATTGTCTTATACTCTTATGTTTGTATTGCACCAATGTCTTCTATTTTGAGATTTTGGTTGTATTTCTACTCAATAGTTTAGCTTAGTAAATAAAGCCACTAAAGTAGTCATTCCATAATGACTAGTGATTGAGAATTTCCCCTAGGAATCATAAGAAATACTTTCTTATTTTAAAATATTCAGGAAGGAAACAAGGGTGGAATTTTGTCCTAGGAAGCTTTAGATTCTTGAGGCTACCTCATTAATTTTTGGATAATAATTATTTATTTCTTATTTTGATATCCCTTCTTATTGATCTTTGACTTTCATATTGGCACTTTATCTTTTTATGTCTCTTGGATCTCGATAAGATGGTTAATATTTCACTTTCCAAAAATATTGGCCCTTGTTTCTCCTATGCATGAATCGATCTATTTCTAAATATGCATATTATTTTTATGCCATGTATCTTTCCACAATAAAGGATATTATGTTTATATTTATGCCTTATCTTACAAATGGAAAAAATGTTATCCATGTGTTTGATATGTTTTATCTGAAGAGAAATAAAGAGCCCCAATAAACTAAAACTAGAAAAGCAGTAATTGCAAAATCAAAGGAAGAAGATAGCAGATTCACACATTACAAAATATTTATCCTAGAAACCCTCAACCGAGAAAAAACCAATACAATATTATCTTATTATTGCATTAACTTGACCGTATCCAATACAATAATATTCTCCTTTATCTTCTCTCAAACCCTAATTCAAGTGTGATATATATAACAAAGACACATGCATGAATTTTATAATATCATGGGCAAAAAAGCATGGGTTCAAATATAGTAACCCTAAGAGCCCATATGGGTCTAAAAATAACTTAAAAACTAGAATATTGTAAGTATATGTACAAAGTGTCTAGTACCTTTTAGTGTTAGCCCCACCAGAATAACATGGAAAATATTATATATTTCCAAAATTCTTCCACTTGTTGAATACTTTCCATAAGGGCCAAAAACTGCCATTGTCAACTATCAAGGGCAACCATGCCCATAGATCTTCTACACCAAGAAAATTTTTGAGAAGGTACAATCTTTGTTAATGAATCGACATAATTCTTCTTTGTATCTACTTTCTCCAATATCACCTAGTTCTCTTCAACCATCTCTCTCACAAAATGGTATTTGATATCAATATGTTTTGTTTGATCATGAAAACCAGGATTATTGGCCAAAAATATTACACTTTGACTATCACTGTTAATTCTCATAGCTATTTATTTAATACCAACTGTTGAACACAACCTATGTAGCCACACTACTTCTTTACAGGCATGAGTTTTTGCAATTTACTCTGCTTCTGTAGTGGATACAACAATAACTAATTGCTTTTTACTCATTCAACTTACTGCCCCTCCAAACAACCTGAACACATAAGAACTTGTGGATCTTCTCTTTTCAAGATATCCAACCCAGTCAACATCCACAAACCCTTATAGATTTACAATATTATTACCTTTAGAATTATCTCCATAACATATAGCATAATTTGTAGTTCCACGCAAGTATCAAAAGATCCTCTTCATAGCAGTCCAATGTTCCTTTCCTAGATTTGACACATATCTTCTAACTACTCCCAATGCATGTGCAATATCAGGTCTAGTATAGACTATTGCATACATCAAACTACCCACAATACTAGCATAAGGAACATGGTGTATTTCTTCAATTTCCTCATCTATTTTGGGATATTGTTTAGCAAATAACTTTTGACTAATTGGATATGAAGTACATACTATTTTAAAATCATGCATTCTAAACTTTTGTAGTATCAAATCAACATATTTCCTTTGATTTAACCATAAATTTCTATTTGCACGATCCCTTATTATTTCCATACCCAAAATAAATTTTGCAACACCCAAATCCTTCATGTCAAATTTAGAAGATAATTGAGATTTGAGTAACTTTATCATCTCCTTACTGTTACCAATTAACAACATGTCATCCACATATAATACAATGATAAAAAAATTCACCTTCCTTTTTGAAATATACACATGGACCTGCTTTACTTTTTCCAAGCCCAAGTATCAAAACAAACTTGTCAAATTTTTGGTTCCACATCCTTGGAGACTGCTTCAACCCATAAAGAGATTTTTTAGCTTGCATACCAAGTCCTCCTTACCTTTTACCTTAAAGCATTTTGGTTGTGACATATATATATCTTCATCAAGTTCACCATGTATAAAAGTTGTCTTTACATCCATCTGTTCTATTTCAAAATCAAAAGCAACAAAAATAGCTAACACAAATTTGATTGAAGTTAGTTTAGCCACAAGAGAAAAAATATCACCAAAGTTAATTTCCTCAACCTAAGAAAATCCTTTTGCTACCAAGTGATCCTTGTACTTCTCCAACTTTCCTTCTACATTATACTTCTTCTTTAATAACCACTTACAACCAATAGGTTTTCTGCTAGGAGGTAATTTCACCAAGTCCCGTGTCTTATTTTTATCCAAGGACTCCATTTCTTCTTCCATAGCCATTTTCCAAGACTTATTCTCACTTGATTGTAGTGCCTCCTTTACAATCTTGGGTTCTTCATCACTAACTGATAAATTAAATGCAGAATAAAAGTTTGAAGGACTATACCTTTCTGGAAGTCTTCTCTCTCGATCTGATCTCCTCAGAATTGGAGTTCTAGGTTCTTCATCTTAAAATTCCTCCTCACCTTATTCCTCTGAATATTCCTCTTCAAAATCTCTCTATAATTCAAGTTCTACCACTGGTTCTTCCTCCTGTTCCAATTTTACATGTAGTATTTTTGGTTCTTTGCTTGGTTGCATTTCATGTTTTAAAACCCCTTTTGTTTCTCGAAAGATCACATTACGACTATAAACAACCTTCTGTGTTTCTAGGTTCCACAACTTTTATCCTTTAACACTAGTACTATAACCCATAAATATGCATTTTTCATATTTATTGTCTAGCTTAGTCCTTTTCTCTTTTGGGACATACATATAAGCATCACAACCAAAAAATATTATATGTTTGAGAGAGTATTTGATACTTCCTATGGAGTCTTGTCCACCAAAGCTGAGGTAGGAAATCTATTTATGAGATAACAAGCTGTTAAAACAACTTTTGCCTAGAACTTATTTTCTAACCCTACACCACTTATCATGCTTCTAGCCTTATCCATCAATGTCTTGTTCATCCGTTCTACAACCCCATTCTATTGTGGAGTATATGAAGTTGTTATCTGCCTTTCTATTCCATAGTCCTTGCAAAACTGCTCAAATTCATTAGAGCAATACTCACCACCATTATCACTTCTCAAAACCTTTATCTTATTCTCTATTTTATTTTCTACAAGAGTCTTAAACTCTTTAAATTTATTAAAAGTCTCAGATTTTTTTTTGTAGAAAATATACCCATGTCTTTCTTGAGAAGTCATCTATAAATGTAAAATAGATAGATTTACCTAATGATGGTACTTTTGCAGGTCCAAACACATCAATGTGAACTAGATGTAGAATTCCTTTGGACCTTGTAGCACTACTTGGAAACTTGACTCTATTTTGTTTCTCAAAAACATAATGCCAACAAAATTTAAAATTTAATGGGCAATCAGAAATTCCTTCAGCCATACCTTTCATTTTCAATTTTCAAAGTCCTTTCTCACCAATGTGCCTCATGCATTGATGCCACAACATTTTTTTCTCTGCAGGAATACTCAAAGCCATTTTAGCCATATTATTTTCATGTACCACTAAAGAGTTATTGTAATTAATACTTACAATGCTAGCCTCAAGTCTGAAAATAGTTCATGTGCGAACTCCCCTTGCCAACACCAAATATCCATGAACCATATTGCAACTATCCTTATTAAATACCACATTCACACCTGCATCATTCATCTTACTCATAGATATAAAATTCCTTGCCAAACCTGGAATATGCAACACACCATGAAGGGTTTTAATTCTTCCATATTTTAACCTTAGCTTGAATCTTCCTCGACCTATTATTTTATATGTTGAATTGTCTCCCAAGAATACTTTACTTCCATCTATCTTTTCATATTCACTGAACCCCTTCTTATGAGGAGTCATATGAAAAGAAGCACCTGAGTCAATCAACCATGAGTCATGACATTCACTTGAGAAAGTTGCAGCTAAGAATAAGTCCCCTGAATCTTCATTTGTGGTCTTCTTTTCTGTATAAGTTCCTTCATCAGATGATCAATTATTATCATCCTTTTTAGACCTATAATCTCTTTTATAATGCCCTGCTTTACCACAATTCCAACATTTCCTCTTTTTTAGGGCAACGAATTTACCCCTAGATTTTGATTTCTTTTCTCCTGATTTCTTTTTACTTCTTTCTTGAGAATGGCCTTTCCTGATTTACAGTGTTAAAATTATTTAGATCTTCATCCACAAAGTCACCATCATTCATTTGAAGCAAATACAACTTCTTTCAGAGAAAGAGTTTATTTACCAATGACTTTATTTGATACAATGTTTCCAGATTCTCCCATAATAGATTTATCGTGGTCTTTGTAGATACATTCAACAATACCAAGTCAAATAAGCACAATATGATAGAGCTCCTTGCATTCCTATCGATTTTTAACCAATCCTCATCCGTCATCGATGTTGGTTTTGTTTTCGAGACCGCAATTCATTGATATTTATCAACCAATAGATCCTCCCTATTGAGTTTCCACAAATCAAAATTCTATCCATTAAATTTCTCAATTTCCATCTATGTGCTTCCCATCTTTCTTCTTTGCCTAGATCCTTTCACATACGACTCCCACTCAAGAATTAATTTATCATAGGGTTGAAATCCTTACTCCTTGAACAAAGCTAAAACCTAGCTTTGATACCAAATGAAGAGAAATAAAGAGCCTCATTAAACTAAAACTATAAAAGTAGTAATTACAAAATCAAAGGAAGAAGATAACAGATTCATGCATTACACAATACTTATCCTGGAAACCCTCAATCGGGTAAAAACCAATACAATATTATCTTATTATTGCATTAACTTGACCGTATCCAATACAATAATATTCTCCTTTATCTCTCCTCAAATCCTAATGCAAGTGCGATATATATAACAAAGGCACACGCACAAATTTTACAATATCATGGGCAAAAAAACATGGGTTCAAATATAGTAACTCTAAAATCCCATATGGGTCTAAAAATAACTTAAAAACCCTAAAAATTTGAACCCATATGAATATATGTACAGAGTGTCCAGTACCTTTTAGTGTTAGTCCCACTAGAATAACATAGAAAATATTCAACATATTTCCAACATTATCTTATGAATATACATATATTTATTCCCTTCATCTTATATAATTGATTTGCATGCCAAAATTCTATTATGATGGGTATTTATGCTTTTTATTTACTTATTTGATTTTATTTTATTTATATTATTTAAATCCCATAAAGTAAAAATTATATATATATATATATATATATATATATATTCATATTATCTTTCATATGGCATGTTAGCAAGGACACCTAGACAACATTCTAAAACTAGTTATAAAGTTAAGAAGTGCAATGACAATAAAATTATATACTAAGTTTGCACACTTGTGAGTTAGCATATTATTAAGAAGAATTATTCTTTATGTTTCATTGAAATATTATAAGTATGGTGATTTCATTGAGTTAGCCCTTTGAGCCTTAATTGATTTTATTTTAGGGGCTAGCCAAGTTGCTTAATATCATAAGTTGTTTTCACTTTATTTTAAATTCCTTGTGCTTTTCATTGCTTATCTTTACTAAAGGTTATCATGCATCACACTCATTTCATAATAGGGCATTGTGTTTTCAACATCAATTGTATCAAATATTATCATGTTTTAAGAGATAAAGATTACTATTAGATTGCTTGATTAAAGATCACTTTTTTTATGTCTATTAATATGTTAGATAAATTTGAGTGCTTTTCAACATATTTATTGAGTTGTTACAGTACCTACTGACATGACAAATGTATTTTAATTCCCTTTTGATTATTTACTAAATCACTTTAATGCCAATAAATGAGTTAGATATGTTACTTGAAAGAAGTTTGTAAAATAAAACTCACAATGTAACTTGATATGGTCAAATAAAAAAAATCATATCTTTTGCAAATATTTAATGATATAGTGCAATGGTTATTCTTGAATATTTTAAGTTGTACAATTATTGATGTGTTAATTTATTACATATCTTGCTTTTCATATAAGGGATATCATGCCTTATATTATTGTGCTTCATAGATATATGTTTTAGAATCTTTATATTGCATCCTTTTGATGCCTATATAATGGGTCTTATAGATTTATGTTTGCCTATAATTGTAACTATTGAGTCACTTTGTTTCCTAGACATGTTAAAAGTTAGTTAATTGGATTTTTATAACACAATTATATTAGTAGTGCTATCAAATATAAAATCCAAAGTGCAACAAATCAATGTGACATTCTTACATTGTTGTAAGTCTATTAACATATTATTTTAATAACTTGAAATGTGGGTATATTTTCATGGCATTTGGTTTGAGTTTTTTTGTTAAAGACCCATATACACAAGGTTTTGTGTTTGATTTCCTTAATTTTAAGTTGTTATGTCATTACAATTTTATAATCAAATTGTTTAAATAAATTTAAAAATTATTAAAAAATATTAAATCATATGAAAAATAAATACCTTACCATAACTTCTCATTTAATATATTTACTAAAAATCATATTTATAATTATCAACTTTATATAGTCATTAAAAACTAATAAAATCAATTTGAGGGTTTGAATCTAGGCAACGATGACTTTGGAGGGTTTGTAATCCACAATTGAGTCAAGCGACGATAACTCTAGAAGGTTTGTAGTGGTGTTTGGCAAAGGAGTAAGGTCAAAAAATCTAAAAGGTTTTAGAGTGGAAAATATAGTGAGCTTTGTCATCCACAATGATAGATTTGGTGAAAGAGAGGCAAAATTAAGAAAGGATGTTTGAATTCGTGTGCATGCAGGGACATGGGGAAGGAGGTCAAGCGGACGAGAAAGGTTGTGGAGAATGGTAGATCGAGTGAAAAGGTGGGGGTTGGCAGTTCGAATAATGAGGAGGTAGCCAAGGGTTTTATTGGGTCTCCCATCCCTCTAGGTTTTCATGGGTCTACTATAGGTGAGCTAGTGGGTGGATCCCTCCCTTGGGATCAGAGATGTTGAAAAAACCTGTTGACCCGAATGTTTCCTTCTATGTTGTAGTGGTTTCAAATAGGTCTGAGAGAAGTGCTTCGAAAGTAATTTTTTATTTCTCTAAAATAGAACAAGATGAGTTTTTTGGATGGCCTTGTGGATTTGACTTTGAACTAGAGAATTTTTAACCTCATTAATTAGTTTGAAGGAGCTTGGCCAAATATGAACTCCATTGGAAGATGGGCCTTTTCCAAGTGGAAACCCCGAGGTTTGTTGGAAATATTGGCTCTTCCAAAAACAAATTTTCTCATAAATCTAAACTATGATTCAAGTTGAATCTTGGGTGGAGACCTTTGGTATTACGATAAGAGAGGTTTGTTTCTCTAAAAATGGGGGTCGAATTTCAACCCGACCACCCAAAAAGTAAATTTAGTGCCCTTGTGGGTTAGGCTTCCTGGCCTACCTTTTCACCTATGGCATGATGATGTTTTGAGAGAGATTGTTAAGGTTATCGAAGAATTAATTCTAATAGATTCGACAATAAGGATGATCTTTGCAAGAATATGTGTCAATGCAGTTCTAGAAGCTGATCTCCCAACATCTATTGAACTAATCTCAAAGTTGAGGTCTTGGAATCAGGCTATTGAATATGATAATAGACCCAACGTCTACTCTATTTGTAAAAAATAAGATATAGTTCAATGCATTACCCGACTAAGATGAAGCTGATGAAATTTTTTTGGGTGAATAAATTCTCTAAGAACAACCCTACTCAAGAAATATCAAGGGAGGAAGGGCACAAAAACCTCACTCTGAAAGAAGGGTTGGTTGGAGAGTCTGATATTAGGGCTTAGGATGTAATGAAAACTGGTCGAGTAAGCACCCTTCCATTGGAATCCAAAGAAACCCAATTGGATTCAAATGGCATCATTCAAGACAAAAGGGTCCCAATAGATTCTTCATTTAAATCCTTAGAGATTGGTCAGAATCAAGTATTTTAGGTTAGCTTCTCTCTTTTCACTCAGGATGTGCTCTTTCCTAATGATCTGTGTTAGAACTCTTTTGGGTGTTTTGCCCTGTCCTTTGAGCTGCCTAAGGGTGTGCTTTCTAGCTTGGTTGACCTTGAGATTTTTGCTCTTCATTCTCTTGAGGCCTGGATTAAGATACATAAATCCATTTTAGAGAAAGGCTCCCTTGGCCCCAAAATTTAGAGTTATAAAAGGGGACTATTGATGTGGGAGTTGTGCATAAAGTGGGGAAGCCACCCAATAACTTCTTGAGGAAGATGGAGACTGAATCAGAGATTTCTAATGGTACCGAGTCTCTTTTGAATTTGGTAGAAGGTAAGGTTTTTTGGGATAATATTTTAAAGCTAGCATCTCTTAGATCTAAGCCCCTTAGATCAAGGTTGAGAAAAAGATACCTGCTTTGAGTAGGAAGAAAGTGAAGATCTGCACACCTCAGGTGCCTTAATTTCCATTTCTAGGTTGGGGTGAGATCAACAAGTTTCACAAGGCCCAGTGTTGGCCAACGCATCAATTGGTGATTTTAGATTCTGGGTTGTTTTTCTTGTTTCGCAAGGTGGAAGGATTAGTTGACCTATGGTCTTTTTGGTTTGATATTTACTTAAGAATATTTGTTTGTTGGTTCTTTAGTTTCCTTTCTTTTTTTTTACGAACCCCGTTGGGTGGGAGTGGCTTTGGTTGGGGATGTGTCCCCTTGATGGGGATAGCCCTTCTCTATAGTAGTTGGATGTTATCTTTGGAAGTTTCTACTTCCTCTCTATAAAAGGTTCAGGAACCCTTTCAAAAACCCTTATTTCAATTAATAAAATCACCAAATAATAGTTAATTGGCTTAAAAAGACCCAAATACCTCGTATCATTCATTTCATAAGTTTGGCTTTATTTAGAAATTTAAATATTGCAAATTCAAGAAGAAATAAATGCTACACAAATTAAGTGGCATTAGCTCAACTAGTTAGATTCCTCAACATTTCAATAAGGAGACCTAGGTTCAAATCTTGCTAAATAATACATGGATAATATCTAAGCTTTGTTGTAATACCACTATGTGGTGAGGATGTAATACGTATGGGGCCCATATCAATCCACATAACCCATTGAAAAAATCTTACACACAAAAAAGCCCGACTTACAAGAAGAAGTTCCAATTTAAACATCATAAACAATATAAATTCATTTTTATAATTAATACAAACCTATGTCATAAGATAGATAAATCGATATTCAAATGTTAGTTTTTAAGTTAAATAAATATATGCAATAATAAAAATAATTTTTAATATTTTTTAAATTATAAATTATAAAAAACTATTTATATAAAAACATCATTTATGTAATATATAGCTACTGATCTTATTTCAATTGCTAAAATATGATATATGACATTCTTTTGTGTCTTATTGCACCTAACATGTCATTAAATCACAAAATTCAGAACATGGCTGCAAAAAGTTTTATTCCTCCTCCAATCACCCAATTCTATGGATACTTTTATGCAAATGTACTAAAAGTTTTTGTATGTAGACCCCATGTCTATTATGAATTTGGTTTGTAATATCCTTCAATTTGAGGCCTCATTGTTATAAGTTTTATTAACTTCCATTTCATTATGATTTATTCACTGACTTTTGCAGCTTGTATAAAGTTTTTTTTTGGTAAGTTAAGTTGAATTAAAAGTGGGTTTTTATCAAGGATCCCAAAACATGATTACATCAAACTTCAAGAGGAAAAGTCCAAGGATGGACAATAAGAAAGGCTTGAGGAAAGCCTTGAGGAACACCTTCAGGAAAGCATTCAGGAAGGTAGTGAGGAAAAATGCGCGAAACAAAATTTGAAAAGCCCGCCAGGCGGGAAAGGAGAAGGCGATAGAAAAAAATGGAAAAACCCACCTAAAAACAAATTTGAAACTTCCTAAAGGTGAGAAAAGGAAACATGTGCCTAAATTTAAATTTAAAACATGGGAAAAGGAAATAAGCACCAAACCACCCAAGGGAAACTAGAAACCATGAGAGAAACAACTTCCCACATAGGGAAAAACCAATCAAATGCAGAAAAACCACCCTACACCAAAGGGTGGAGTAGAGAAACTAAAATTACAATAAATCCCACCTAAACAAGGATGGGAAGCAACTAGGGACACCATAGGATCACTCAAACTAAGAAAAAATTGAATCCCTTGCAAGCTTGAAAGATGGAACAACAATATGAGGATTTCCTTAGGCCACGAAATCCTCATGCAATGGATCACAAGCCTGAAAAGCGGGTCAACTTTCTGAGGAACTCCATAGGCCACGAAGTCCTCATACAGTGAAAAAGAAGCCTTCAAAGATGCAAGCCTAGCAGAGGAAGCAGCAGAAGCAAAATAGCACACCGTAGGAAATGGACAGGAAATTTCCAAAGGAACCCAAGAGGAAGGAGTCACGAGGAAGCCCAATTGCAGACGATAGAGCCCAGATAGAAAGGATGTAGCCAGAAATCCCAGACAACCTTCAACACCATCAACGAACAGCT
This sequence comes from Wollemia nobilis, assembly GCA_028583015.1. Taxonomy (NCBI): domain Eukaryota; kingdom Viridiplantae; phylum Streptophyta; class Pinopsida; order Araucariales; family Araucariaceae; genus Wollemia; species Wollemia nobilis. Next base: position 2,096,662 of record JAQPPZ010001344.1, read on the forward strand.
TCAGGGAAACAGATGAGGAAGTCCTGCAAGGACACAACAACAATGAAACCAGGCCCTCCTAGGCAGACCACGAAAGAAACTGAAATCCCGTTGAACCCACAACATCAATCCCAAAGAGCAAAGTCACAAAAGAAAGCACATGGTCCTCCCCAAGACCAAAAGGATGTTGTACAAAACTGCTCATGAAGCCTCTTTCCCATAGCCCCAACATTTCGCAACTAAAAATCCTCCAAGGGTAAACGTCAAGAAGACACCTGAAAAATCTTGGAAAAAACTAGGAAATCCAAAGAAAAAACCCTGAACAACCCAGAAAACTCAGGGAAAGTCCCAAGGAAGAACCCAAAACCATCCTAGGACCCAAGCACCGAAGGAAAAACCCACTATAGGGCAAGAAAATGGGCAAAACATTGGATCAATGATCTCCCTCCCTAAGGAGATCGTCTGCAACACCATCCTGCCAAGAAGGAAGGGTTAAGGAAGTGCCAGGGAAGCTGGGACAGGATCAGGGACCTGGGATAGGGCCAGGGAAGGGATGCAAGGAAGTGGAACAAGACTTCCATAACTTGTACGAAGTTACTTAGTTCACGTGAAGCATGTTATTTAGCCTGAGTTTTGGATTTATGTCTGACGACATTTTCTTCCCTATGAAAGTTTAAGTGTTAAGGGGGATAATTATATTTGTAATTATATTGAAAAAAAAATAAGTTAGTTGATAAGGGTTAAATGTTTTTTATTTTATTTAATTTCTTAGATAATCATAATCAAAGTTTTATAGTTTAATTTATACTTAATAAATTAAAATTTATAAAATAGGCTTTTAAGTGTTAATATCTCATGTATTTATTTTATTTTATTTTATTTATTTATTTATTTTTATATATAGAAGCAATGGTTACAATCACGATTTTTAGTAACTATCAGCACAGCTGGTAGGGTTCAAACTATCTACGAAGGCTCCCAGGACTTCCACCGTCTCGGTACATGGTAACCCGACGTGAGATGGGGACCGTCGGACACACAGGGGTTGCACCGTCGTCATCAATCTGGCGCACCACTCAGAGGAATCAGATCTGGGCTACTGTCTGTGCATGGGCAAGCCCGTGGGATTGAAACTTAGGTCTCCTCTCGATAAGCCCCCAAATATCTCATGTATTTTAATCAAATATAATTATAATCTTTTTAACTTCTATGTTTTTTTCATGTATATTTAACTATAATAACATTATTTCTTATCTATCTCATTTTATTTTTAATAAATTAATATAATCTAACTTCTAATAATAAAAAAAACTCCTTACGCGTACAGAATAGGCAGTGGTATATTCTTACTGTTTTACTTATAGTCATTCCTTCTCTAAGCTTAGAGAATAGTTAGTGGTATATTCTTACTGTTTTACTTAAATCACCCATTCACGGAGTATCTATGTTTTAGATAAAGATTATAGTGTTAGGTGTTAGGAATATTAACTTTCACGATGGACGTTTGACCGTAAAATGTTGTTCAGACGAAGTTGATTTTTAGTTCTTTCCATACTTATTTTTTAATACGACTTATTAGGAAAAAATTCATTGTATCATTTAATATTATAGGGGCATGTTATACAGAATCTCGTATCATCCAATTTGGAGATGCGAGATTTTAAATAAAATAAGAGATTTAAAAAGGTTATAAGATTTTAAATATATTAAATCTTCGCCATTAATCTCATAAAACTTACGTTAATAAATAGCACAAATTAAAAAATGCAGAACTTTGTATTATTTATTAACTTTAATATTGTTAAAAAAATAATTTAAAATATTTAATTTATGTTTATTTTGTGCAAAAACTTCATTCAAAATAATGGATGGATTGCGTTTCCGTTAAAAAATTCAATTGAGAATATTAATGAATATGATTATCACACTAATTTTTTGATTGCTTTTGAAAGGTATTTTAAAAGGGTTTTTTAATTTTTTTATAAAAATAACTATAAAATATTATAATTGACCACCCATCACCAAGTGAATCAGCTACATCAGCTACAACAGTTATAATTTGATACAACAAATAAGATTAGAATAGCTCAGATGAAACCCCAGCTAACCAACACTCTCACATAGTTGTGTAAAAAAAACCTTTCTTCATAAACCACAAAAGCTTAAAAAACGTAAAAAAACATGCATTACTAAATCCAATTAAATAAAAGTCTTCTAAAAATTCTCCTAGACCATTAAAACTTATATCTATGTTTAAGTTTCCTTCTTTCTTATTCATCTAAGAAATCACACTAAATTCTTGACGGTTAGCAAGTCTATCACTTCTCATAGGGTTTAACTTCCTTGCATCTTTGTTGCTCATAAATGTAAAGGCCATGGTTTCCTCATGTGAGGACTTGGTAGGCAATTTGTATTGTAAGACAAATAAATTAAATGAATGGAAAGAAAATTAGTGAAAGTATAGTTTGTGCCCATGTGATTTCTTCCCTGCGAAAGACAACCAATACATGCCTTTTGTCAAACATTAATTGCAAAGCAAATATAGTGGTTGAATGGACTATTCAAAGCTTGTGGGCTTAGACAAACTGAACCAAATCCAATATATTGTATTATGGTAATAATATAGGTCCATTAGACTCTGAAATGACAGAATTTGGTGAAGAAAAGTGGGGTCATAAAAATAATGAGGTTCAACAAATAGAAAATGATTACTTTGTTTAAAAAGTAAAGCAGTGGATAATGGAGGTCATGATGACTCAATTTTGCCTACCCTTTTATGATGATTTGACGACAAGAAGGTGGAAATGCATGTTGTACAGGTCAGTCAATCACTTGCATTTCCCGAGCTCAAGGCAACCCTTCAGACGACAGCCCGAATTTAATCCATCGCTTTACTTTACTAAAAATTAAATAGAAATGACATTGTAACCACTAAAGACTACGACGGTTGACGATCGATCGAACCACATGCGGGAATCTCTATTTACTCCAACCTGTCAGACTTTGACTGTTCCGACTCAGCATCCCTCTCGGTCCTTTTCACAGCTGTATTTTACCCCCAAACAGAACGGCGGTCGTATTCCCATTTGGCCGGAGAGGCATTGTCGCGTATTTCTATCCGCATAAACCCGCACGCTAAAAGGCTGCGACGGCCTGTAGGCCATAGCGTTTTGCAGCCTTACGCTTAGGTGGAGTACAGTTCTTACCAGGCTTTTTGTCTGCCTGGGTCTAGAAGGCATTGGAAATTGGACTCAAGGCAGGAAGGAAGAGAAGACCGTTGCTTGTGCATGTGCCGAGGGAAGGCAACACTTCATTAAAAATTCAAGACCACAATTTACAAGAGAAACGACATAATATCGCCATAAAGAATACGACGGATGAGAATCGATCGAATCACAACCTATCAAGACGCGGACTGGTCCAACTCAGCATCCCCAACGGTCCATTTCACGGCTGGATTTTACCCCCACAGAGCGGCGGCATTGTCGTTAACTCGCACGCTAAAAGGCTGCAACGGCCTGTAGGGTTTGCAGCCATACGCTGAGCGAAGTGCAGTTCTACTCAAGGCATTCGAAATTGGACTCAAGGCAGGAAGGAAGAGAAGACCGTGGCCACTGGCATTTAATCATTGCGAGAGCAGGCAGATTCGTTGTTCCTTCGATGGATCGTTGTCAGCTGGCGAAGGGCCGATCGTGGCTCTTGCTCTTCGTGTGTGGCGTTGTGCTGCTGCTGCCGGTACTGTGTGAAGGCGCCTGCAACTTTCCTGCCATTTTCAATTTTGGGGACTCGAGCTCCGACACAGGCACCCTCCACTTCGTCTTTCCTTACAACATCGAGGCGGAGAATCCTCCCTACGGGCGCACCTTCTTTGGGCGCCCCGCTAATCGCTACAGCGACGGCAGAGTGTCCATAGACTTCTTTGGTATGCATGAATGACGTTTTGATTAAATCGAAGTTTACTGTGGTGAGTCAAGGAGTATGTATTAATGGTTTTGTGGTGCAGCGTCGGCTCTGGGGTTGCCTTTTCTGAGCCCTTATTCGCAGTCGGTGGGCTCGAATTTCGCGCACGGGGCCAATTTTGCCGCGGCGGGTGCCACGGTGCAGGGCGTCAATTTCATTGTTCCGATTTCTCTAACCGTTCAGGTCAATCAGTTCCAGGTGTTCAAACAGCAGGTCCTGGCCACCATTCAGGAAAACGGTAAATATGGAATTGCAACTCTTGTTTACGCTGTTTATGGTAAAACATGACCCATTACGCCTTCAATCTGAACATCAGTGTTTGTTGCTGCAGGTGATCAGGGCTATCTTCCCACAGACGATGTATTCCGAAAAGCAATCTATATGCTCGACATCGGCGGCAACGATATCAGCTACGGCTACAAGACCAAAAAGCTCACCCCGGCCCAAATAAAGCAGAACATGCTTCCTACCATAGCCAAAGGCGTTGCCGACGCCGTCCAGGTAAAAACCATAAAATACCATGCTATCACCTTGTTTTTTCGTCAGAAAGCTAACCATGGTCAATATTTAAATGGGTCCAGAACTTGTATAATGCGGGAGCCAGAACGATTCTGGTGAAGGACATAGGGCCTCAGGGGTGCCAGCCCTTCTGGCTCACGGTTTTCTCTCATTCCTCCACCGACTTCGATAAGAACGGGTGTTCCATTTCTTACAACGATGCCGTGCGCTACTACAACAACCTGCTCAGGGGCCAACTCGCAGGGCTACGAGCCAAACTCAACGGAGCCACCATCGTCTACGTCAACACATACGACATCGTCTACGACTTCTTCGCCAACCCTTCCAAATACGGTACTAACGAATCCCCCACGTCACGAGATCGATTCGCAACAGTGCTGAATATTGCCTTGTAAAATTGTGCGCAATCTTTTTGCAGGTTTCAAGCAGACGACGAGAGCGTGCTGTGGAGTGGGAGGAGGGAAATATAATTACATGAACTCTCTGGAATGTGCAGCCACGGGCACCCTCAACGGCCAAACTGTGAAGGCCGATTCGTGCCCGGACCCGGCTTCGTATATCAACTGGGACGGAGTCCACTGGACCGATGAGGCTAACAGACTTCTCACCAAGGCAATTCTTGAAGGCAATTACTTTGAGCCCGCGTTTTCCATTGCAAGCCAGTGTGATCTTAAACCGTTTTGATCGCCGCTGAAATTCAATGCACATATTTCCACAATAAAATGAATTTGCTATGCAGATTCCTTAAGCTCTTCCAGTCTCCCACGATAGAGAGCTAATAAAGAGAGCTGTTAAAGTAGGGTAGCATAGTTTTTAAGTCTACTAGGTCCTAAGTTGGATATAGGACCTTGAACTTGTTTATCTATTATGTATTTAGTTAAAATAAATTGAAGTTACCAAATATGTACAACTTAACTCTATTATTTCTATTGGATTTCATTTAAACCTCCAACATCCTATTGGGAGTTCCAAAGTTACGTTGTAACTGTACTGTAGTTAAATAGTATGTTGTGGGGCCAGATACCTCTGTAGAACTGTAAAATACGATGAAGTGGGTAAAGCATTGTACCTCCAAGTCAGAACAGGATCCTTCTGCGTTGAAGTCTGTTGTAGATATCCGAAGGATCATCGTCTAGTAGACAATGAAAATGTTTAAAGAAGTCATTGACATTGATAACCGTCTAAATTCTCGGATTCTTCGCTTGCATGTGATGATCTGAACGAGTGAACGTTTGATGGTTCCTGTTTCTTTGTTTTCTATTGAATCATTTTAAAGTTAAAGAATATGACATTATTTTTATTTTTATATTTTGGGTAGACATTCAAAAGGTGGGAGGAGGAAATATGCAATGCAATAAAGGGTACAATATAATCAAAATGGTATTTGTTGTTGTGCTTGCATAACACATTTTAATTTGTATTGACTAGGATTTTTTTTTGAAAATTTTAGTAGGTTTTTTTTTGTTTTTTGGGTTGGTTTGCAATTTTCAATCATTTAAAATTTAGGTTTTTAGTTGAAAGTTTTTAAATGTTTTTAATTTTGTTGTGCATTGAATTTATTATGATGACTATTGCCATGTTGTGTCTGTAAACTTTTTTCATTAGATACTTTTTGAAAAGAGATTTTTGAAAAGTATGAACTTGCATATGCTCTAAGGAGAATTAATGATCTAAATTGTTTTGTGCAAGTTATCCAAGAGGTCACCTTGGGGAATTATTAGAAAATGGTTGTAAGTCCACTAAAGAAGAAGTTAAAAGCATGCAATTTTAAATCCAGTAACAACTCAAAATCTTCTACAGATTCCAAAATCCTAGCATTCAAATGAAACTAAAAATCATTTTGGGGCTATTGAAAATCAATTCTAGGCAATTGAAATATTATTTCTAGACTATTGAAAATCCATTAGAAAATAATATTGGAGATATAAAAAATCATTTTGGGTTATATAAAATCAATTCCAGACTATTAGAAATCATTTTCGAGTAATCAAAATTCATATTCAAACTATTGAAAATCATTTCCGGGCTATTAAAAATCTTGGAAATTAATTTCGGGTAATGGAAAATCATTTTCGGGCTATTGGAAATTCTTTCTCGTCTATAGAAATCCATTTCAAAGCAATTAAAATCATTTCTAAACCATTGGAAATATCCAAAATCATTCTTGTACCATATAATATGGGATATGAGAAGCAAAACACACAAGTTTGAAGTTTTACTTTCTGTTTTGTGTACACTTTCACAAAGCCAAACTTTGAACTTGAGCAAAGTCGAACTTTAGACTTACACAAAGCTCAAAAAACACAAGGTAAACAAACCCTAAAATTAACTTATGACCAAAATTTCTAGATTGATTGCACGATCCCATAAAACAAGTGCACAAAGCTAGAGTTTCTTTTAGGGTGATGTAAGAATAATACTTTAAATCCAGGAATTGTGCAATGCTAAGAATTGTCGAAAAAAAAAAACAAATGCACAAAGCTTTAGGGTTACATAAGCATGGGATTTTAAAATCTCAGAGTTGTGCAATGCTGAAAGCTCTCCAATAAATAAAAAAGAAGCAAAAGCATAAAGTTGGAAATGGTCAATAAAGAAGTCAATAAAGCCAATGCACAAAGTTCGAATGCTAATGTCGGAAGCCAACAAGGCCAATGCATAAAGCCAAAGTTTTTATTAGGATGATGTAAGAATAAGAGTTTAAAATCCTAGAATTCTGTAATGATAAGTGAAAATGAATTAAAGCTAAATTTCAAAAACAAAAGCAAATTGCACAAAGCCATAGTTTTTCTTAGGGTGACATGAGCATAAGAGTTTAAATTCTCGAAATTATGCAATGCACAAGCCTAGACTACCCTTGGCAATGAGCATAAGGGTTTCCCTTTCAATAGAGAACATATCTTTGTTCCATGTATGTTTCTCTACCCTTGACAATGTGTCATTTGCATGTTCAATAATATCGATCTTTTATATTAAACATTATTACACCTCCTAATTAGTCGGGTCAAAATTTTATGAAAAAAGGATTTAAATTGTGAAAATTATTTTTTAAACACCTCAAACATGGCAAACGTGAGTGGACCGGTAGGGATTGGGCAAGGATTAGTAGGATGACATAGGCTATGAAGCAAAAGTTCAAAGCATTCAAGGCAAAGATATGTACAAGTTGGACACTCTAAAAACCATAAAAAGGAAATAAAGGTTGTTTAAAATATAACAAGCGATGGGCTCTATCAATTTAAAATGTATCTAGATATTAATTTTGTAAAACCTAAAGTATAATTTAGTTGGTTGAAAAAAGTGACTTATATCCTATATTTTTATAAAGGCTTTTCAAGGGTTAAATTCCTAACAAAATATGGTCTTTTTTTTTGGTATCATGTTAGCCTATCACATGGTATGACAAAATTTGTTTGTTATGTTTGTTGGTGTTATAGACCTAAAGATTCAATACTACAATCTTTCACTTGGTTTGATCATACTAGTACTTAGACTATCTTCTTTATCTTCATGAATAAAAGAACCATTACTAAATCAAATATTATAGATTATTACTTTGTTAGTTTCCATTGGACACTACAAATTTGATACTTCCACTTAAGAGCATTTGTTACTACTTTGTATACTAGTTGTTTCTAATTCAAAATCAAAGTAGTTGGGATTCTACAAGATCATGAACTAAGAATTACTTATATCATTGAAAATAAATTCCATTAATTGAACTCCTTTAAGAGGTGTTACATCATTTTTCATTTTCTTAAAATTTTCCTTTAACATTGCTTTGAACAAAAAAATTTGTGATCTCTAACTATATTCTAAAGTTTCTTAGAGGATGTGAAGTAAAAATTATTTCAACTCTTTAATCCTTCCTAATAATTTCAAAAGATACACCAAATAAGTAGTACTTGCACACATTTTGTTTTAATCGGTTATATGAGATGCAAATGGGTCCCACCTGTATTACATTATTGACCATATGGTAATATTACAAGAAGTTTGGAAACTATGCATGTACCTCTTGGCAAGATTCGAGCCTTGGTCTCCTCCTTGAAAGTTTATAAATCTAATCAGTTGAGTTAATGTCATTTGATAGTACTTGCACATAAATTGAAATCAAGTACTATTCTAAATAAATCCAATGGAGTGATTGTGAATCAAATGCTTTATATTGAATTGAATGAAACCTCTCAAATATCAATTGTTTGCTTTTAAATTTTTCATAAATTCTTCTCTTATATTATAAAGTATAGCAAAGAACATAAAATATGGATTTTGAAATATTTTATTCAAAAAATATATTACATAAAAAATTGTTTAACTTTATTCCATCCAACATATCTATTGCATTGAATTTGAGCAAAAATATGGTTATTTAAAAAATAATGTTGATTTCAATCGAATCAAACATACCCATAATGCCTCAAGCATTTATTTTGTCTAAATATAGCAATTATTACAAGATAAACGTTGATTTTTGAAACCATTCAAGGACATATATGGCTCTCTAATTATTATGCAAATGTTCTATAATATGCTTTTTGGTCAATTGTTTAAAACATAAATCAACCTTTCGATATAGATTATAATTAAAAAAATGCTAAAATAGATTCATTAACATATATTGCACATGAGATATGTCCATCTAAAAGGTTTAGCATTTCCAAAGATGTTGGAGAATGAATCAAAGAATGACCTAATTCTTTGAAAGAACATAGTATTTTCTAAGTATGTATACTTATATGTTCTAGTAATAGAAATTCTGGTAGTTTAGTTTGTCCTCATGTATTATTAAATTCTCCTACTTATGTCAACAATTCTAATTGGAATTAATAAAACACCAAGCTAAATTGATTGAAGTAATAAATTTAAAATCATGGTATTAATTCAGATTGTATATTAGATGCCTAGGTGTCTTAAATACCTATAATTTTTACAACTAATCCACTCTTCAGATAAATATTATCTTTGCATGTTTTATTTACACGAAGTGATTCCACCTCCTATACACAACATTCAAATATTTGGCTCCTAAAGATGTTCTATACCCACACATTTTCAAAAATTTACATAGGCACACTTACTTGTGAAGAACATGTGCTTATACTGAGAGGGGGGTGAACAGTATAAGATAAAATTTTTTGCTTTTCAATCCATATGATAACATCATCAATATTAAAGCAGTAAACATTACATAAAACATCACACACATGAGAGACATGATTTAATGTGGTTCACCCAATGTGGGCTACTCGATGGAGAAAACATTCCTTATAAAATTTTCTCAAACAAATTCTCTTGGGAATCCTTTCTATATTACAATGTTTATGAACTTTTGTCCAAAGGAGACACCAATCCCCTGATCAAGTTTGTGGAACTCTATCCATAAGAGAACTCCTTATCCTCTGCTCTGGCTGGTGATATTCTAGAAGAACTGCTACCTCCACTACATTGACTTATAAATCTCTATCCACTAAATACTCCTATCCTCACTCAGAAGACTTGTCTTCACTGCCTTGGCTTATGGACATCTATCCACTAGAGACTATTATCCTCTATACTCTATCACATCCAAAGTTTGCTCTTACTCTATTATGTTCTCTATCTCAGATTTGTACTAAACACTGTCCTTCGGTCTAGCACAAATTTTCTCAATATATATCTCTGGTCTGGCACAAACCTATCCTCAAATCTGCACCAACCTCTGTCGTTAAGACTTAACACAAAACTTGACTCAATCATAAATCAACTCTACTAGATCTACCCCAAGCCTTAACTCAAGGTTTGAACAAATCAATCAATCAACTTTTCTCACAAGTCTTCTCAAAGACTTACCTCAAATCTTCTCAACAAATCCTCACTAGAAATTTTCCAATCTTCTCAACAAGTCTTCACTAAGACTTACCTCAATTCTGCATTGTAAGCTTCCACAAAATCTTACTCAACTCAACTCAATAAAACACTCAATGAAATTTCATTCAACAATGCTTATCAAACAAACCTCACGTAACAATGATACTCATGATATTTCATAAACCCTAATCATGCACATGAAGGCTCACTCAATATTTCCAATAATGCTTATCAAACAATCATTTTCACTCCAACTTAGCATTCACAACATCCAATCCAACAATATTTTACTCACAAGGAAGATGTACTCATACCTTTTATTTTGATGGAGATATGTCTTCAAAACCTGTCTTAACCACAATCAAATTTTTCTTTACCAACACTAGGGTTAGGTTACCACAACCTCTCTCAAGATCTCCAAAAAATAATTTTCTCAAAGATTATTTTTCATACAAAATAACAAATCCTTTTGTACACCTTATAATATCCAAACTCACAATATTTAACTCAATAATTTCACCATAACACAACACTTAACAATTTTCAAGCACAACTTATAATCTCCAAACTCACAATATTCAACTCAATAATTTCATTAAAACAACATGCATATCAAACTCCCTTACACACCTTATAATATCCAAACTCACAATATCTAACTCAACAATTTCATTAAAACAACATGCATAGCAAACTCCCTTATACACCTTATAATCTCCACACCTTATAAATTTCAATCACTAAAAATCAAAATAAAATATTTTAATTTTTACCTTATAACTCCCCTAAGAACTTGGCATTCACAATAATCTCAAAGCACTCAAATTTCAACACCAAATAAAATTGAATGGCATACCTTGTTTTTGTTCTGCCCACAAAAGAAAAACTTCGACGGATTCGGCCATGTGACCTTTGCACTCCCAATGCCCTAGCTCCAATCTAGGCCACCAAGTGGTTTGTGTACCCACATGAAACACAATGCGCACACTATCCCACATAACTTGTCACCTCACAAAAATGTCAAACAAATAGAACAATGGGCTCTTCCTCCAAAATGTCGATCGCATGGATCGAATCGTGATCTCCTCCATGTAAACCTTAACTCTCTCCCAACTGTCATTTTTGCTACCACCATCGATGGGAAGTCAAACCACTACGTGGCCTATGTTTCCTCGTTTCTCTCCAAGCACTTTGAAATTGCAAATTATCTTTTCTTAGACACGACCCTTGATATTCTCTTTCTCACATTTGAAGGTGTGATGAAGACTTTGTGGAAATGGAGATCATTTCCTATATAAATACATATTCACCTTTTGATTTCTCACGTTGACCCTTTTTCAAATTTAAAAATTCAAATTTAATTTTTAAATATTAAATTTAAAAACCTTTGCCTCCTTTATTAATTTAAATTAAAATTTTAATCAAAGATTAAAATATTTTAATTTAAATTAAACCTTTGAAAATTGCTCATGGGTCTTTTCAATATGGACTTCATTTTTCTTCACCTTGTTATTTGGCCCGAAATATTATAATAATAAAATATTATTATTTAATTTAAACTTGTTTTTCCTTTCTCAAGTTTTCATCCTTTGGGCCCTTTTTAGGCATATAATATTAAAAATAAATATTATATCCTATTCCTTTCCAAGACCTTTTTGATTTTGGAAAAACCACTTGATGTCCTTAATGACGATGACATTAAACCAATATTCCTTTGACATCAATGACAACAAAACTATTCAAAATTTCCAACAATCTTCCCCTTTGTCATTGATGACAACCCCTTTATTTTTACCATTCCTTTTTCTTTTTTAAAAGTTGTTTTCCTTGAGAAACTGCTTCCCCTGACTGAATGCTCTCCCCTAACTCAAATATCTCCCCCTTTGTTATCAATGGTAAAGGGTCACCTTTGGGGCTCGTGGTTAAGAATGTTATTCATAGTTAGCACCTCCTCCACCTTCTCTTGAGGTGATTAATTTTGGGGTGGGAGTAGAACTACTCCCAAATTTTCTCGAAGGTGATCAAATGTATCTTTCAGAAGTGGCTTAGTAAAAATATCTGCAATCTGCTCCTTTGTAGTAACATATTCCAACCTAACCTGCTTGTCTGTCACCTGTTCCCTCAGAAAGTGATACTTGATTGAAATGTGCTCTGTCCTAGAGTGAATCACTGGATTCTTTAAAATATTTATAGCACTTATATTATCACACAATATGGGAATATGATGATCATATTTTATCTTGAAATCCTCTAGAGTTCACTTCATCCATAATACCTGTGTACAACTAGCAACTACTACAATATACTATGCCTCTGCTATAAACACGGATACTGATACCTATTTATTACTTAGCCAAGAGACCAAACAGTCTCCAAGAAAGAATGCTCCTTCACTTGTGCTTTTTCTATCATAATGTTGGACATTTTGAGTTAATGAAGTTGTCATTGATGTCAAGGAATGAACTGTCATTGATGTCAAAAGGTCAAAAGGAGCAATGCAAAAGGTTGATGGCAAAAGAGCTTCATAATATTTATTTTTAAATATTATGTAAAAGGTTGGGCAAAATAAAAGGTTTTTATTAAAACCATGGTTGGGCAAAATAAAAGGTTTTTATTAAAACCTTAGGTGGGAAAATTAAAAGGTTTTCTAAAACCTAAGGAGGCTTTAATTTTTAATAAAGCCCAAAGAAGATTTAAAATATTTAAATTATAATATTTAAATTCTTTGGAATTTAAATAATTATAATTTAAAATAATTCGAAGGCAAATGTTAGCATCGACTCCCCAATGCATTTTCCTCCGTCGACGTGCATGACAAAGAAGGCATTAGGTATTAATACCTTAGCCATTCCAAAGATTGGCATCCAAAATAATAGCATCCACATTATACAAAGAGCTCATGCAAAATTTGAATTAAGTGCCTCCAACGAAGTTTGGTTACCATCGCATCGAAGGAAGAGCCAAGGGCTCTTAAGGTTTGAGAGGAAGTCAAAGCGTGTATTGCGCTTTGAGGCTCCAAGTGGAGCACGTGGCTCACATGGCATGGAAGTCGCGGCCAAGGTGTTATGGAGAGTTTGGTGTAAGTTCGAGCCCCGCAGATTGTGAAAAGGGTAATAAATTTTTGAAAGTATTTTTATTTTGCATTTGCTAAGGTTTAGGAGGAATAAGGTGGAAGTTAGGTTATGAAATTAACCTAAGTGTTGAGGAAAGAATTTTATGTATGAAGGATTGATTTTTGTTAAAGTAAAAGCTAGGGTAATATTGTTTTACCTTAGTAAAGTGGGAAATTAATTTATTGCATTATTTTATAAAGTGATTTATTTAATTAATGCAATATTAAGTAGGGAGTCATAAGTAGAGTTTGGATTATTTTTGAGATATATTTCTGAAAAGGGTTATGATGAAACTGAATTGTTAAAATGTTCTTTTGATGAGTTAGAATTTTGGAAGAAGTGTTTTGATTAAATATTTGTGGTGTTGGATATCATTTTAAGGAGTAATAAGGTGTAATTAAGTTTGATTATTTTTGTAATTGAGAATTATTTTGTGAAGAAGTTAGTGTGATATTTTATCATCTAACTATTGAGATTGGCAAAAGAGAAAATTGTGATTGAGATAGGTTTTCTAAGGTCACTTCTACATCAAATAAAAGGTATGGGCATATTCTTCCTAGTGAGTGATTGTTGAATGTTGTGAATGCAAAGTTGGAGTGAAAAGGATTGTTTGGTAAGCATTGTTGAGTGTGTTTTGAATTAATGCTTCAAGGTTTTCTGGAATTGAGAGTTGTTGATAAAACCTTATTTTATAAGCATTGTTGTTGAAGTGATTGGTTGAGTGAAGAACTTGAACTAGGGTTTGCAAAGATCATGAGTATCATTGTTATGTGAAGATTGTTTGATAAGCATTGTTGGAAATATTTGAGTGAGTGTTCATATACTTGGACTAGGGTTTGTAAGCAAATATTAATTGGTTGAGAAGAGTTGGTTGAGCCTAGTCAAGTTGATGTGTTGATGTGATGGTTCAAGTTCTATAAAATAAATTATTCTATATTCTAAATTGATTTGAGAAAGAGGTTGAGTGTTGATGAATGTGAAACATATTGAGTCTCTAACAATTCTCTATATGTTTATGTAATAAAAGAGAGATTGAAAGTGATTGAGAATTTTATGAGTGTGAAGCATATTGAGTCTCTAACAATTCTCTATATGTTTTTGTTAAAAGAGTGATTGAAAGTGATTGAGCATTGTGATGAATGTGAAGCATATTGAGTCTCTAACAATTCTCTTTATGTTTCTATGAGATTGGACAAGTTCTAGTGAGGACTTGTTGAGCATATTTGGACAAGTTCTAGTGAGGACTTGTTGAGCAGATTTGGACAAGTTCTAGAGAGGACTTGTGGATAGATTAGTGTGAGATTTTGTGGAAGCTTACAAGGCAGATTTGAGATAAGTATTTGAGAAGACTTGAGAGCAGATTTGATTGATTGATTTATTCAAACCTTGAGTTAAGGTTTGGGGTAGATCCAATAGAGTTGATTTATGATTGAGTCAAGCTTTGTGTTAAGGCTTGAGGATAGATATTGAGGATATATTTGTGCTAGACCGAAGGACTATGTTTAGTGCATATCAGAGGATAGATATTGAGGATAGATTTGTGCTAGACCAAAGGACTATGTTTAGTGCAGATTTGAGGATAGAGTTTGGTGCAGATTTGAGGATAGGTTTGTGCTAGACCAGAGATAGAGATTGAGCAGATTTGTGCTAGATCGAAGGACTATGTTTAGTGTAGATTTGAGATAGATCTTTGAAGGTGATAGAGTATAGAGGATGATAGTCTCCAGTGGATAGAGATCCATTAGCCAGGGTAGTGAGGATAGGTGTCTTCAGTGGATAGAGATCCATTAGCTAGAGTAGTGGGGGCAATAGTTCTTCTAGAAGATCACCAATCAGAGCTAAGGAGAAAGGAGTTCTCCTATGGATAGAGATCCACGAACTTGATTAGGGGATTGGTGTCTCCTTTGGATAGAAGTCCATAAACATTGTAATAGGGAAAGGATTCCCAAGATATTGATTGAGAAAATTTTAGTGAAATATTTTCTCTATGGAGTAGCCCACATTGGGTGAACCATATTAAATTGGTGTCTCTATTGTGTGTGGTGATTTGTGCATTGCTTTGATTACTATTATTGATATTTCTATCTATACATTGCATAATATTGATTGGGAAAGAAAAGTAAAAAGTGGTCTTATACTGTTCACCCCCCTCTCAGTATAAGCTTGTGTTCTTCAATTGGTATCAGAGTAGGTTCCTTCGAAAGAGTTTAACAGCTTGAAGGAAAAGCTTTCAAGAACACAATGGATTCTAAGAATGTGTCCTCAGATAATTCAACACCAATATTTTATGGAAGTGATTATATATTTTGGAGTATGAGAATGAAGATTCACCTGAAGGCACTTGGCAATGAAATTTGGGAAGCAATTGAAAATGGATACATACCACCAGTTGATCCACCTACAGATAAGGAAGGTAAGCTTCTACAACATTACAATTCAAAAGCAATGAATGCAATTTTGAGAGGTTTGCATAGAACAAAATTCATAAAAGTTATGCATTGTCAAGATGCAAAAGGAATTTGGGATAAGTTGCAAAGCATATATGAAGGAGATAAAAGTGTCAAAAAGGCAAAGATACGAAATCTCAAAGGACAATTTGAAGAATTAAGAATGAAGGATGAGGAAAACATTAGTACTTATCTACTTTGGGTAGATGAGGTTGTTAATGCCATGCAAGGACTTGGACTTAAGGTTGAAGAATCGGATGTTTGTGATAAGGTCTTAAGATCTCTCCCAAAAAGATTTAGTGAAAATATTTCTACTATAGAAGAATCAAAAGATGGTGATTCTTTGACAAGAGATATGTTACTTGGTATTCTTACAACTTTTGAGTTAAGAACAAAAGAGGAACCTAATATCTGGAAGGAAGCAACATTCAAAGCTACTAAGAAGACAAAGGGTAAGAAGTTAGAATCAAGCAATGAGTCATCCAGTGATGAAGAAGCAAATTATGGTAGAAGGAATAAAGATTCAAGAAGATTTAAAGATGCAAAATCTGTTAGATGTTTCAATTATGGAAAGTATGGTCACTATGCAACTGATTTTCAAGAAGCTAAAAATAACAATGATGAAGAAAAATAGGATCACAAGAACAGGGAATCAGAAAGATACAGGTACCAAAAGAAAGGTAAGGATGGACAAAGTAGACAAGGAAAGAAGTTCTTTCAAAGACAAAAGAGGAGCTACTATGTAGACAAGGCAAGTAAGTACTCAAGTGATAGTGATAATAGTTTCTAAGATAATGATAAAGATGAAGTCCTATTTTTGATTGAAGAAAAAGAAGAAGTTAAGAAAAGGTCACCAATAATTCTCAAGTGTTTTAGATGTGGTAATTTTGGACATCTTGAAGATAGTTGTACAAGGAATGGTTTTAGTTTCAGTGATGATGAATATGAGGATGCACTTGAAGGACCAGAAGAGAATATTCTAATGGCACTAGAAGAAGAAGAAGGTGATCCTATAGAAGACAAGTCAAAATAAAATGAAGATGTTGACAAAGGCAAACAAATAGAGGAAGAATCAGAAAAAGGAGGAGTTGATCTTGAGGGAGAGCTTATTTATGCTCTTAAAACTTTAAAGAAGGTAAGAAAGCAAAACTCCCAACTTGAGATCCAGTTTCAAGAATGTGATGAAGAGAGAGGAAAGCTTATAGATGATCTAAACAAGTCAATGGCTAAGACAAAGAAGTTCAAAGATAAGCTAGAAGCAAAGGTCTTAGAATGTGAAAGGTTAGAACAAGAAGTAGCTCTACTAAGGGAAGAATTAGAAAAGTCCAAGGATAAGCTACACAAGTTTGGGAAGAGCTCAAATATTGTAGATAAGATGATCAAGGTACAAAGAAGGTCAACAAATAAAATAGGTCTTGGTTTTGAACAGGCTCAAAAGAAACAAGAAGAAGAGTCAACCTCAAGTTCTGAAGAAGAAGAAACTTCAGAAGAAGATAGTGGAAGAGAAAGTGAGACTTCTGAGGATGAGTTGGACAACAGAAATTTCAACAAGGAAAGGAACAATGCACAAAGAAGAAACAGATGGAATAGGAACCAACATAGAGAAAGAGAGACTAAGAGACCAATGAGGTCAAGGCAAGGAAATTTCAATGGATGATGTTTCTCATGTCATAGATTTGGGCACATGGCTTCACAGTGTAGGACACATGAAAGACAAGAATATGGGAACTTCAGAAGTAGGTAGCTTTTCCATGGGTATTGCTACTCATGTAATCAGTTTGGTCACAAGGCAATGAATTGCAGGGTTCATGACAGGAACAGATATGGCTTCACCAGGAGAAATCCCAAGATATTTGCACCTCCAAGGAATAATAACATTAAGTGTTATAAGTGCAATAATTATGGACATACAACAAAGTGGTGTAGAGCAGACATTCCAGAATCAAGCATGAACAGGAACAATAATAGGAACAAGAATATGGACATGGACATGAACAGGAACAAGAATATGGATAGAAATAGGAACAAGAATATGGATAGGAATAGGAACATGGACATGAACAAGAATAATCAAAGGAATCAGAAGGATCAGATGAGAAGGAAAGAGGACAAAGGTAAAGAATAGTGCTTTCTGGGAGTAGAAATACTCCCACCCCAGAATTAACCACCTCAAGAGGAGGTGGGGGAGGGGCTAAGCTAAGAGACTCATTCTTAGCCCCGAGCCCCAAAGGTGACCCTTTGCCATTGATGTCAAAGGGGGAGATATTTGAGTAAGGGGGAGAGATTTGGTTTAAGGAGAGAGCATTGAGTCAGGGGGAGCAATTTCCTAGGGGGAGCAGAACAAGAAAAAGGTCAAGTTTTGGTAAAAAGAATTTGGGTTGCCATCAATGACAAAGGGGGAGATTGTTGGACATTTTGAGTTAATGAAGTTGTCATTGATGTCAAGGAATGAACTGTCATTGATGTCAAAAGGTCAAAAGGAGCAATGCAAAAGGTTGATGGCAAAAGAGCTTCATAATATTTATTTTTAAATATTATGTAAAAGGTTTTTATTAAAACCATGGTTGGGCAAAATAAAAGGTTTTATTAAAACCATGGTTGGGAAATTTTTATTAAAACCTTAGGTGGGAAAATTAAAAAGGTTTTCTAAAACCTAAGGAGGCTTTAATTTTTAATAAAGCCCAAAGAAGATTTAAAATATTTAAATTATAATATTTAAATTCTTTGGAATTTAAATAATTATAATTTAAAATAATTCGAAGGCAAATGTTAGCGCCGACTCCCCAACGCATTTTCCTACCGACGTGCATGACAAAGAAGGCATTAGGTATTAATACCTTAGCCATTCCAAATATTGGCATCTGAAATAATAGCATCCGCATTATACAAAGAGCTCATGTGAAATTCGAATTAAGTGCCTCCAACGAAGTTTGGTTACCATCACATCGAAGGAAGAGCCAAGGGCTCTTAAGGTTTGAGAGGAAGTCAAAGCGCGTATTGCGCTTTGAGGCTCCAAGTGGAGCACGTGGCTCACACGACGTGGAAGCCACGACCAAGGCGTTATGGAGAGTTTGGTGCAAGTTCGAGCCCCATGGATTGTGAAAAGGGTAATAAATTTTTGAAAGTATTTTTATTTTGCATTTGCTAAGGTTTAGGAGGAATAAGGTGGAAGTTAGGTTATGAAATTAACCTAAGTGTTGAGGAAAGAATTTTATGTATGAAGGATTGATTTTTGTTAAAGTAAAAGCTAGGGTAATATTGTTTTACCTTAGTAAAGTGGGAAATTAATTTATTGCATTATTTTATAAAGTGATTTATTTAATTAATGCAATATTAAGTAGGGAGTCATAAGTAGAGTTTGGATTATTTTTGAGATATATTTCTGAAAAGGGTTATGATGAAACTGAATTGTTAAAATGTTCTTTTGATGAGTTAGAATTTTGGAAGAAGTGTTTTGATTAAATATTTGTGGTGTTGGATATCATTTTAAGGAGTAATAAGGTGTAATTAAGTTTGATTATTTTTGTAATTGAGAATTATTTTGTGAAGAAGTTAGTGTGATATTTTATCATCTAACTATTGAGATTGGCAAAAGAGAAAATTGTGATTGAGACAGGTTTTCTAAGGTCACTTCTACATCAAATAAAAGGTATGGGCATATTCTTCCTAGTGAGTGATTGTTGAATGTTGTGAATGCAAATTTGGAGTGAAAAGGATTGTTTGGTAAGCATTGTTGAGTGTGTTTTGAATTAATGCTTCAAGGTTTTCTGGAATTGAGAGTTGTTGATAAAACCTTGTTTTATAAGCATTGTTGTTGAAGTGATTGGTTGAGTGAAGAACTTGAACTAGGGTTTGCAAAGATCATGAGTATCATTGTTATGTGAAGATTGTTTGATAAGCATTGTTGGAAACATTTGAGTGAGTGTTCATATACTTGGACTAGGGTTTGTAAGAAAATATTAATTGGTTGAGAAGAGTTGGTTGAGCCTAGTCAAGTTGATGTGTTGATGTGATGGTTCAAGTTCTGTAAAACAAATTATTCTATATTCTGAATTGATTTGAGAAAGAGGTTGAGTGTTGATGAATGTGAAACATATATTTTTTTATAATTAACATTTTATATACATGGGTTTTTTAAAGGGACCCAAAACCTTCTTACAAAAAGTATCGAGGAATATAACATACCAAAAACCCTGTCAGACTAGACTAGGGGTGGACATCACAACAGACGATGGGATCCGGGATCCTGAATAAAATATTCTAATTCACTTGTCTTAGGGATAGGGCAAACCCCACTAGGATAAAATAGGGGAAGAAACCTGAAACCCTTGCCACCAAGCCAAAATAATTGGAAAAAGAAGCAACAGTGAAACCGTTGCATGGATATGAAGCCTTGCCACTAGAACACCATCGCCTCCATTGACCTGGGGAGGGGAGCCCCCCTGGGCTAGGATTGGGATGGCTAGTCGTCTCCATTAGAGCCATCCCTGAGCCTACGTCGGATCACCTTGAAGATGCACATCGAGGTCGACATCGCGTTGGCAGCTGACGTAAGGGAATTAATCATCATATCTAGAAGAATGCAAAGGGTGAAGGTCCCTAGTTCATCTTCAAAGTCCAAGATGATCTTGGTGGTGCCTTTGGGTTTTTTTTTCTACTTCTTGAGTCGGCTGGACGATCTACTCCCGTTGGGGGCACCGGGGCCACCAGGGGCCAAGGCAAGGGAAGGGTCATTAGGGGTGCTTCTGGTGCTAGGAGTTCGAGCCGATGCCTACCACTTTAGAGTGGGCTTGTGCTTATTGGGAGGGGGAGAGATGTCAGCTTTGTTGGGTGTATCCTCCTTAGCTTTAGGCTCAGAGTTGGAAGAGGTTGGAGACCTAGTGGGGGGATTGGAGGAGAGGGGAGGATACGATGGGCAGGGGGTTGGTTGGTGAGGACATGCTGATAAAGGATTGCCATGAGGCCTTGGTGAAAGGGGTGGGTGTGGGATTTTTGGGCCTTCTCGATCGAGATGGTGAGAGAGTAAAGTAGGTAGTGAGGGGTGCATAGGAGGATGGCCCCATGCTGGTGGTTAAAAAAATTAAGGTGGAAGCTGCAAAGCTTTTGTTCAGGATAGTCACATGTCATGAACTGCATGATGGTCACGAGTGCCTCATCATAAGGTTTAGGCACATGCTTTCTATAAAGGGCAGTCTTGTACTAGTTGTGCTTCAAGAAATGGGAGAGCTCCTCCTCCTAGTTGTGTCTGTCATGGCAAATGTATTTCTCCTTCTCTTCATGATGAAGCCTAGTGATGTTGAACAGGAGCTCCTTGGTCACTTTGAAGTGAACTCCTTTCACTACCACCTTGCCTCCATTCTAGGTGTCGAGGAACCCCTATGTAATTTCATCATTCAGACTAGAAAACTTGTGGTGGAACGGGGTGAGGAACCTGGCATCTATGAAAACTTTGGTAGAGTCAAAGAGGATGAGAGAGGAGGGCTCAATGTAGGGGGGTTTGGATGTAGACATGGT
Organism: Wollemia nobilis; assembly: GCA_028583015.1. NCBI lineage: Eukaryota > Viridiplantae > Streptophyta > Pinopsida > Araucariales > Araucariaceae > Wollemia > Wollemia nobilis. Next base: position 2,118,041 of record JAQPPZ010001344.1, read on the forward strand.
GGGGACAAAGACCAGTGACGACAGAGAGAGGTAGAAGAAACCAGAGATCGCCAAAGAGCGTGCTAGAAGGAAGTAGAAGGTGAGAAAGGTATAGGAGAGGGAGAGGTCACACATGTTGATGGGGGAAGAAATAGCCAAAAGGGGAGCTGAAAGGGCACAAAGATGCTACATATATAGGGACTCAACAATGGAGGATACGAGCGACACACATGAAAGGTTACGATGATGCGGACATGGCGAGTCCTAGATTGCGGAGGATGAGGAGGCATGATGGGATTGGGCCAAGTGGATGGATTACATGTGGGACCAACCTTGGCAAGAAAGGCCATAGAAAAGAGAAGGACATCGGGATGGACGTTCTGAGGTGGAGACAGGTCAGACTAGGTGAAGTCTAGAAGGCCAATGCATAATGGTGGGGGTCTGAGAGGGTCTACCTTGGTATTGAGGTGGCTGTTGCAAAAAATCCCAGTGGAATTGATAGCCTTAGGAAGCCTCGAAAACAAGTCAACGCCCTTAAAAAAATCAGCATCAGCTTTAGGGCTCCATATCAATGTGGCTCTACAATCGATCAAGCTAAAATTTTATGCTGTCATAGTGGTTCGAAGATCAGTCTTGGGACGTCGCATCCTGAAGGGCATTGGGAAAGTCATCATGCCAAATGCGAAGATCTACTGATGTCACTGCTAAGTTGGACATTAGTTTTGCAAGCTTATTGCCTTCTCGGTAGACATGGTAGATGAACACCTGGGGGAACCCCTAGATTATGACACCAGCTTCTTGGACAATGTTGAAAATGCACCATGACAACTCTCCTTGCTTGGTCATGATGTTGATGATGTTGAGGGAGTCACCCTCGATGATCACCCTCCGAGGGGACTCCTAGAGAAATCTGAGCCCATAGAGGAGAGCCCAAGATTTCATGAAGTTATTGGTTTGGATTCCTAGGGGCTCCGTGTAGGCAAGGATCAAAAGGCATGAGTGGTCCTGGATGACACCGCCCACACCTGACAGGCTAGGATTCCCTTTAGATGCTCCATAAAAGTTCAACTTGACCCACCTAGGAGGGGGGCCGACCATCTAGTTGAGGCTCTTGGGGGGGAGGGGAAGGGGAGCGGGGGGAAGCCTCTGCACTCCGAGGGAGCTTAGGAGGGTTAAATTACTAGCTTTATGGGGAGGGTAGAGCAGGGGGAGGGAGCAAGAATTCTCAGATGCAAAGGTGAGCACTTTGACTGCCATCGTCCGAGGGTCACAGAGCAAGGAGGAAAAGGCTATGTCATTGCGCTCGAGCCAAAGTTTCCAAAGCAGGTGAGAGAGGAAAAAGGCCCAGAGGGAGCGAAGGGTGGGATGGGAAAATGTATTGGACCATTGGATGAGGAGGTCAGGGATGGATTCAGGAGGGGCTCATTGGATGGATAACTAAATGAGGAGATGCCCAAGGGTCTTAGAGGAGAAAGGGCATCTAAAGAAGAGGTGAGAAACCAACTCCCAATATTTGTAGCACAGGTAGCATCTGTTCGGGATTAGGAAGCCTCTCTTTGTCAAGTTGATGATGGCCAAGGATCTTGTTTTGGGTGGCAGTCCAAACGAAGAAGCTAATATTGGGGATCAATTTTTTGGCCCACACCTGCTTGACAGGGAAGTGGCCTTCCTGGGGGTCCCTCAGGAGGCCATGGGCATATTTGACGAAGAAAGAGCTGATGTTGGTACCTTTCTAGATACACCTATCCTTGTTCACCCCTTAAGGGATGATGGCCGTGTGAAGCAATTTTGAGAGACTGCCAGCTTGATGGGGAAATTGAAGGACTTCGATGGGCGCCTAGCTTGCTCTGCCCTAACCCCTAATGATGTAATATACCACCTTGGGGCCGTTGGAAGCCTCCAAGTGTTGTATCAAGCCCAGAAGGTTAGGATCTAAGCTCAAGGGCTCATCTTGAATCCATCTGTCATTCCAAAAGTCAATGTTGGTTCCATTACCCAAGATCCACATGGTCCCTTTTCGAATGAGGTCCTTGGTGAGGATCAGGGATTTCCAGAAGGTAGATCCATCCCAGGTCTGGTGATGACTAAGGAAGGGGTGGTTATGGAGGTATTTCCTTTTTACTATGGTCACCCATTCGTCCAGGAAGTTGGAAAAAATCTTCTAGGCATGCTTGGCCAAAAGGGCCTTGTTCATCAGGGAAACAAGACGGAGGCCTATTCCATATTATTTTCTAGGGCAACAGACCATGGTCCAAGCAACCAATAGGATCCTCTTCTTCTCTTCGCTATCAGACCACAAGAAATGCTTTTGGATCTATTCAATGCGAGCACTTACTGAAGCCAAAATCCTAAAAATAAACGTGAAATAAACTGGGATTATTTGAAGGCAAGCGGATGTGAGAGTTGCTTTTCCCGCATGGGAGAGGAGGTGACATTTCCAGGAGGCCAATTTTTTTTGAATTATTTCAACTAGGGAGCTCCACAAGGACTTGGAGAGGAAACCCATGAAAAGAGGGAGCCCTAGGTAGGTGGTGGGGAGGGTGTCAGGGGAGCATCCTAGAATTCAGGCTATCATCGCCTGCCTAGCCAGGGGAGTGTGGATAAAGTAAATTTTGCTCTTTCATAGGTTTATTGTCTACCCTACTACTTCTTCGTATAGGCAGAGGATATGGTTGATGACTTTGGATTGGGCTATCAAAGTGAAAGTGGCGAGGATGGTGTCATCCACAAACTGGTGGTGGGACACCGGGGCCAGCCCTGATGTAGGTCTGATGCCAAAGATGAGTCTGCTATTGGTTGCACTTGAGAAGGTGCAACCTAGGGCCTCTACCAGGATGATGAAGAGGATGGGGGATAGGGGGTCACCCTAACAGAGCCCTTTGGTACTGGGGAAGAAGCCGGTTAGGGAACCATTGACCAAGACGAAGAACCAAGGGGATAACACGTAGTGGAATATGAGATCAACCCAGGTGGGATGGAAGCCAAATTTGAGGAGGACCTCAATGAGGAACTCCCAGTTGACATGATCAAAGGCTTTGTTCATGTCAAGCTTGAGGAGAAAGGTTGGTATTTTGGCTAGGGTGGTAGAGTAGAGGACCTCATGAATTAGGATTATTCCATCTGTGATCACTCTCCCTTTGACAGAGCTTCCTTGGAAAGGGGTAATGATCAGGGGGAGTATGTATTTGATCCTATTTGTAAGGTATTTGGTGAGGATCTTGTAAAGGACATTGCATAGACTGATGGGAAGAAAGTTAGGTAGGGATTTCACCATCGACTTGGGGATTAGAGCAATAAAAGTGAATTTATACCTCTAGCAATGGATCTGACGTTTTGGAGGTCACAAACGATAGCATACACCTCTTGGCCTACTAGGTCCCAAAATATTTGGAAGAAGCGAGGGGAAGCCATCCGGGCCTGGGGTATCATCTGCCTTCATGAAGAAAATGGCAGCTTTGATCTTCTTATCTGTGAGAGGGTTGAGAAGCACCTCGTTGGCTTGAGGGGAGATAGAAATGGGGATGTGATCAAGGAGTGCCACGACCACTTAGAGGGTAGGGTGGGGCTCGATACCAAGGAGCTCCTGGTAGAAATTGGTCACCTACTGTATGATTTCTTCCTCATCCCTCGTTGTCCTCCCATTGTTGTAGATGAGCTTAGGGATTTTGTTGGTACTCTAGTTTCTGAGGGTGGATATGTGGAAGAATTTGTTGTTGGTCTCTCCCTCTTTGAGACAGAGGGCTCTCAAATTTTACCTCCAAAAGGTCTCCTCGTGGGATACACATTGTGGTATTCAGCTAGGATCCTTAGTTCCTCTTCCCTCAAACTAGGGTCCACCATTTCCTCTTGGGCTCTGTCCTATAGGTCTTTTAGCTTTTTCTTCAGGATCTCCTTGCTCTCAAAGATTTTCCTGAACACCTCTCTATTCCAGAACTTAAGGTTGTCCTTCAGTGCCTTTAATTTCTAGTAGATTTGACAAACAGGGAACCCCAAGGTGAGGAGGCTCCACCATCTACCCACTTGTTCTTTAAATTTGGGGTGGTGGAACCACATAGAATTGAACCGAAAAGGGTATTTATGGGGAGGGCACCTGCCAACTTCAAAGAGGAGGGATCTGTGATATTATGCTATTCTAGGAAGGGCCAAGAGGGTGGCATCGACAAATAGGGGAATGGTCTCCCTGGATAGGAAGACGTTGTCTAGCTTGACCTGGATGAGGTTGGCCCCTACTCGTCTGTTGCTCCAGGTGAACTTGGCACCCTTTAGGTGCACATCCATGAGCTCATTGTCATCAGTGAATTTTCCAAAATCCTTCATGATTATGGAGTTTATGATTGATCCCCTGCATTTGTTAGAGGTGAAGAGGGGGCTGTTGAAGTCACCCGCTAGGATCCAGGGGAGGGGGGCAAAAGCTTTCTCTCATGAGGTTGACCTCACCCCATAGGGAGGCTTTGTCAACTAGGCTATTGGGAGCATAGATGTTGGATAAGATTCAGGTTTTCTTGAACTCCAGATTGTGGAACATGATGTTGATGATTCTGGGAGAGGATGAGATCAATCTACCTTCGATCATGCCTGGGTCCCATAGGCACATAAGCCCCCCTATGGAGCTGAGGGCTGGGGTGGAGAGAGATTCACTATTGTACTAGATTGCCTTGGTGACCTTGGGGGAGGAAGATTCGTCCAACTTAGTTTCTTGTATAAGTAGAATCGTAGGTTTGTGATCCCTGTGTAACTGGGCCAAGGTGCATCTCATGGGGGCTCCATTGAGCCCTCTAACATTATAGGTGATAATATTCATCTAACACCTTTGGGGGGTCGCTTGCCTCCCTTACCCTGGTGGGTGGGAGGTTTGGGTCTACTGACTTCATCTGATGGGAAGCTGAGGGCTTCACCTAGGATGATCATTTGGAGGCCGCTGGCAATCTCATCCTTTGCTTTCTTGTTGTGTTGTTTGTCGAGTGTGGGTCGACCTCTTTTTTTTCTTGCTATAAAAATTCATTGCAAAGTTTTGATGTGGGTCCGTTTAGGGTTGAACCCTTCGAGGGTGAACTGGGAGAAGGTTAGGCTGCCATCATCATCACCCTCTGATGCCTCAGAGCCAAATTTAGAGTAGGTCTAAGAGGAGAGGGATAGGTTCAGGGGGGTAGGGGATAAGCAAAAGGTGAAGGGTCAACAGGGAGGGGAGGCATGGGGAGCTCTAGGAGGCTTCCCAAGGTAGACTCTAGAGCTAGGTTAACCCCAACACGAGGATGAGAGGGGAGGGTATCAGTCGACAAGGTCACCTAGGATAGAGGAGGATCTGGAGGGCTTGTAGGCTGCTGGGGACTATGCTCGAGATATCACAAATATGTAGAAGAAACCTCTTGGATAGGTTTGAGGGTGATGCATACCTGGTGTTGCTCATTCATAAGAGAGGGGTCTACCTTCTACTTTACTTTTTCTATTGGGTCGGCCATATTTCTATACCACTCCTAGGATGGGTGGCCATGGGGGGTCATCTACCTCAGGGGAGGTCACGAGAAATGCCCCTATTGTGATATGGTGTCTTCGAGGTAGGATCCTTGGAAACTAGAGCTTCAGGCTTCTTGGATAGGGGGCATTGATGAGGGAGGTGCTCCTACGAGTTGCATAGGGTGCAAAATGCTGGCTTGTTTTCATAAATAAGGATTTGGCACAAAAAATAGGGCCTTGATGAGATGGTAATCAAGGAAGGTAGCTCTAATTCTAGATTTGCTGCAACACATATCCTGGTGTGGACCATGTGAGAACCCACCTTGGTGGCCAAATCGAAAGCCACAAGATCCCCTACGGCCTGGGCGATGAGTCTGACCACACCCTCCTGCTATATATGGAAGGGGAGATCAAGAAGTTTGACCCAAATTGGGGAAATTTTGATGCTCTGTGTATTGAGGTTAAAATTAGTGGCCCAACGCCTAAGGAAGAGGATTCTTCATCCCAAGAACTAGGGCCCACCCATGAGTATCTTGTTGGTGTCCTCCTTATTTTTTAGCTTGATGAGGAAGAACCCCTTAGATAGGGCAATGATATGCATGTTTCCTGAGGTTTTCCACTTGGAAAAAGCCCACCAGTGTATGGTTTCCATGTTTGGGTGACCCTCGATAAATTTCCCTACAAGGAAAAAGGAGGAGGCTAAAATAAATGAAGAGAACACTTCATCCTTGATCAAGATATGGGTCCCTTCTAGGGAGATCCCCAAGGACGGGGCTTGGGGACGGTTGGACTCGCCCACTAGGGCCTAAAAAAATAAGTGTTTGTTGGACCCCTTTGTGGTTTTGTCGAGGGGCTTCTTGACCGAAGGGGGCCCCCAGGGATGCCTATACTCCCATCGAATCCTAGTCCCTTAGACAGATAGGGCTTTATGCTAGACCCCACCTGGCCCATGCTCGACCTCGGGCCAGCCACAACTCCAGATCCTGCTGTAGTGGTCCCTACTGCTCTAGATCCCATTGCAATCCATGCTTCTCTAGATCCCGCTGTAATCCCTATTGCAACCTTTGCTTCCACACCTGCTCCTGATACTGCTCCCACCATCCAATATCTAATGTGAAACATATTGAATCTCTAACAATTCTCTATATATTTTTGTAATAAAAGAGAGATTGAAAGTGATTGAGAATTGTGATGAGTGTGAAGCATATTGAGCCTCTAACAATTCTCTATATGTTTCTAAAAGAGTGATTGAAAGTGATTGAGCATTGTGGTGAATGTGAAGCATATTGAATCTCTAACAATTCTCTTTATGTTTCTATGAGATTGGACAAGTTCTAGTGAGGACTTGTTGAGCATATTTGGACAAGTTCTAGTGAGGACTTGTTGAGCAGATTTGGACAAGTTCTAGTGAGGACTTGTGGACAGATTAGTGTGAGCTTTTGTGGAATATTATAAGGTATATTTGAGACAAGTCTTTGAGAGGAGTTGAGAGTAGATTGATTTATTTTTTCAAACCTTGAGTTAAGGTTTGGGGCAGATCCAACATAGTTGATTTGTGATTGAGTCAAGATTTGTATTAAGGCTTGAGGATAGAGATTGAGGACAAATTTGTGCTAGACCGAAGGACTGTGTTTAGTGCAGATCAAAGGATAGATATTGAGGATAGATTTGTGCTAGACCAAAGGACTATATTTAGTGCAGATTTGAGGATAAAGTTTGGTGTAGATTTGAGGATAGGTTTATGCTAGACCAGAGACAGAGATTGAGAATATTTGTGCTAGACTAAAGGACTATGTTTAGTGCAAATTTGAGATAGATATTTGAAGGTTATAGAGTATAGAGGATGAAAATATCCAGTGGATAGAGATCCATTAGCCGAGGTAGTGAGGATTGGTGTCTTCAGTGGATAGAGATCCATTAGCTAGAGCAGTGGGGGTAGTAGTTCTTCTAGAAGATCACCAATTGGAGCTAAGGAGAAAGGAGTTCTCCTATGGATAGAGATCCACAAACTTGATTAGGGTATTGGTGTCTCCTTTGGATAGAAGTCCATAAACATTGTAATAGGGAAAGGATTCCCAAGAGATTTATTGAGAAAATTTTAGTGAAATATTTTCTCCGTGGAGTAGCCCACATTAGGTGAACCACATTAAATTGGTGTCTCTATTGTGTGTGGTGATTTGTGCATTGATTTGATTACTGCTATTGATATTGCTATCTATACATTGCATAATATTGATTAGGAAAGAAAAGTAAAAAGTGGTCTTATACTATTCACCCCCCATCTTAGTATAAGCTTGTGTTCTTCAATTGGTATCAGAGCGGGTTCCTTCAAAAGAGTTTAACAACTTGAAGGAAAAGATTTCAAGAACACAATGGATTCTAAGAATGTGTCCTCAGATAATTCAACACCAATATTTTATGGAAGTGATTATATATTTTGGAGTATGAGAATGAAGATTCACTTGAAGGCACTTGGCAATGAAATTTGGGAAGTAGTTGAAAATGGATACATACCACCAGTTGATCCACCTACAGATAAGGAAGGTAAGCTTCTACAACATTACAATTCAAAAGCAATGAATGCAATTTTGAGAGGTTTGCATAGAACAAAATTCATAAAAGTTATGCATTGTCAAGATGCAAAAGGAATTTGGGATAAGTTGCAAAGCATATATGAAGGAGATAAAAGTGTGAAAAAGGTAAAGATACAAAATCTCAAAGGACAATTTGAAGAATTAAGAATGAATAATGAGGAAAACATTAGTACTTATCTACTTCGGGTAGATGAGGTTGTTAATGCCATGCAAGGACTTGGACTTAAGGTTGAAGAAGCTGATGTTTGTGATAAGATCTTAAGATCTCTCCCAACAAGGTTTAGTGAAAATATTTCAGCTATAGAAGAATCAAAGGATGGTGATTCTTTGATAAGAGATATGTTACTTGGTATTCTTACAACTTTTGAGTTAAGAACAAAAGAGGAACCTAATATCCGAAAGGAAGCAACCTTCAAAGCGATTAAGAAGACAAAGGGTAAGAAGTCAGAATCGAGCAATGAGTCATCCAATGATGAAGAAGCAAATTATGGCATAAGGAATAAAGATTCAAGAATATTTAAAGATGTAAAATTAGTTAGATGTTTCAATTGTGGAAAGTATGGTCACTATGCAACTGATTGTCAAGAAGCTAAAAATAACAATGATGAAAAAAAATAAGATCATAAGAACAGGAAATCAGAAAAATACAGGTACCAAAAGAAAGGTAAGGATGGACAAAGCAAACAAGGAAAGAAGTTCTTTCAAAGACAAAAGAGGAGCTACTATGTAGACAAGGCAAGTAAGTACTCAAGTGATAGTGATAATAGTTTCTCAGATAATGATAAATATGAAGTCCTATTTATGATTGAAGAAAAATAAGAAGTTAAGAAAAGGTCACCAATAATTCTCAAGTGTTTTAGATGTGGTAATTTTGGACATCTTGAAGATAGTTGTACAAGGAATGGTTTTAGTTTCAGTGATGATGAATATGAGGATGCACTTGAAGGACTAGAAGAGAATATTCTAATGGCACTAGAAGAAGAAGAAGGTGATCCTATAGAAGACAAGTCAAAATAAAATGAAGATGTTGACAAAGGCAAACAAATAGAGGAAGAATCAGAAAAAGGAGGATTTGATCTTGAGGGAGAGCTTATTTATGCTCTTAAAAATTTAAATAAGGTAAGAAAGCAAAACTCCCAACTTGAGATCCAGTTTCAAGAATGTGATGAAGAGAGAGGAAAGCTTATAGATGATCTAAACAAGTCAATGACTAAGACAAAGAAGTTCAAAGATAAGCTAGAAGCAAAGGTCTTAGAATGTGAAAGGTTAGAACAAGAAGTAGCTCTACTAAGGGAATAATTAGAAAAGTCCAAGGACAAGCTACACAAGTTTGGGAAGAGCTCAAATATTGTAGATAAGATGATCAAGGTACAAAGAAGGTCAACAAATAAAAAAGGTCTTGGTTTTGAACATGCTCAAAAGAAACAAGAAGAAGAGTCAACCTCAAGTTCTGAAGAAGAAGAAACTTCAAAAGAAGACAATGTAAGAGAAAGTGAGACTTCTGAGGATGAGTTGGACAATAAAAATTTCAACAAGGAAAGGAACAATGCACAAAGAAGAAACATATGGAATAGGAACCGATAGAGAGAAAGAGAGACTAAGAGACCAATGAGGTCAAGGCAAGGAAATTTCAATGGATGATGTTTCTCATGTCATATATTTGGGCACATGGCTTCATAGTGTAGGACACATGAAAGACAAGAATATGGGAACTTCAAAAGCAGGCAACTTTTCCATGGGTATTGCTACTCATGTAATCATTTTGGTCACAAGGCAATGAATTGTAGGGTTCATGACAGGAATAGATATGGCTTCACCAAGAGAAATCCCAAGATATTTGCACCTCCAAGGAATAATAACATTAAGTGTTATAAGTGCAATAATGATGGACATACAACAAAGTGGTGTAGAGCAGACATTCTAGAATCAAGCATGAACAGGAACAAGAATAGGAACAAGAACAAGAATATGGACATGGACATGAACAAGAACAAGAATATGGATAGAAACAAGAAACAAGAATATGGATAGGAACAGGAACATGGACATGAACATGAATAATCAAAGGAATCAAAAGGATCAGATGAGAAGGAAAGAGGACAAAGGTAAATAACATTGCTTGCTAGGAGTAGAAATACTCCCACCCTAGAATTAACCACCTCAAGAGGAGGTGGGGGAGGGGCTAAGCTAAGAGACTCATTCTTAGCCCCGAGCCCCAAAGGTGACCCTTTGCCATTTATGTCAAAGGGGGAGAGATTTGAGTAAGGGGAGAGAGATTTGGTTTAAGGAGAGAGCATTGAGTCAGGGGGAGCAATTTCCCAGGGGGAGTAGAACAAGAAAAAGGTCAAGTTTTGGTAAAAATAATTTGGGTTGCCATCAATGACAAAGGGGGAGATTGTTGGACATTTTGAGTTAATGAAGTTGTCATTGATGTCAAGGAATGAACTGTCATTGATGTCAAAAGGTCAAAAGGAGCAATGCAAAAGGTTGATGGCAAAAGAGCTTCATAATATTTATTTTTAAATATTATGTATTTGTTTTTATTAAAACCATGGTTGGGCAAAATAAAAGGTTTTTATTAAAACCATGGTTGGGCAAAATAAAAGGTTTTTATTAAAACCTTAGGTGGGAAAATTAAAAAGGTTTTCTAAAACCTAAGGAGGCTTTAATTTTTAATAAAGCCCAAAGAAGATTTAAAATATTAAAATTATAATATTTAAATTCTTTGGAATTTAAATAATTATAATTTAAAATAATTCGAAGGCAAATGTTAGCATCGACTCCCCAACGTATTTTCCTTCATCGACGTGCATGACAAAGAAGGCATTAGGTATTAATACCTTAGCCATTCCAAATATTGGCATCCAAAATAATAGCATCCGCATTATACAAAGAGCTCATGTGAAATTTGAATTAAGTGCCTCCAGCGAAGTTTGGTTACCGTCGCATCGAAGGAAGAGCCAAGGGCTCTTAAGGTTTGAGAGGAAGTCAAAGCACGTATTGCGCTTTGAGGCTCCAAGTGGAGCACGTGGCTCACACGACGTGGAAGCCACGACCAAGGCGCTATGGAGAGTTTGGTGCAAGTTCGAGCCCCGCGGATTGCGAAAAGGGTAATAAATTTTGAAAGTATTTTTATTTTGCATTTGCTAAGGTTTAGGAGGAATAAGGTGGAAGTTAGGTTATGAAATTAACCTAAGTGTTGAGGAAAGAATTTTATGTATGAAGGATTGATTTTTGTTAAAGTAAAAGCTAGGGTAATATTGTTTTACCTTAGTAAAGTGGGAAATTAATTTATTGCATTATTTTATAAAGTGATTTATTTAATTAATGCAATATTAAGTAGGGAGTCATAAGTAGAGTTTGGATTATTTTTGAGATATATTTCTGAAAAGGGTTATGATGAAACTGAATTGTTAAAATGTTCTTTTGATGAGTTAGAATCTTGGAAGAAGTGTTTTGATTAAAGATTTGTGGTGTTGGATATTATTTTAAGGAGTAATAAGGTGTAATTAAGTTTGATTATTTTTGTAATTGAGAATTATTTTGTGAAGAAGTTAGTGTGATATTTTATCATCTAACTATTGAGATTGGCAAAAGAGAAAATTGTGATTGAGACAGGTTTTCTAAGGTCACTTCTACATCAAATAAAAGGTATGGGCATATTCTTCCTAGTGAGTGATTGTTGAATGTTGTGAATGCAAAGTTGGAGTGAAAAGGATTGTTTGGTAAGCATTATTGAGTGTGTTTTGAATTAATGCTTCAAGGTTTTATGGAATTGAGAGTTGTTGATAAAACCTTGTTTTATAAGCATTGTTGTTGAAGTGATTGGTTGAGTGAAGAACTTGAACTAGGGTTTGCAAAGATCATGAGTATCATTGTTATGTGAATATTGTTTGATAAGCATTGTTGGAAATATTTGAGTGAGTGTTCATATACTTGGACTAGGGTTTGTAAGTAAAGATTAATTGGTTGAGAAGAGTTGGTTGAGCCTAGTCAAGTTGATGTGTTGATGTGATGGTTCAAGTTCTGTAAAATAAATTATTCTATATTCTGAATTGATTTGAGAAAGAGGTTGAGTGTTGTGATGAATGTGAAACATATTGAGTCTCTAACAATTCTCTATATGTTTATGTAATAAAAGAGAGATTGAAAGTGATTGAGAATTTTGTGAGTGTGAAGCATATTGAGTCTCTAACAATTCTCTATATGTTTATGTGGTAAAAGAGTGATTGAAAGTGATTGAGCATTGTGGTGAATGTGAAGCATATTGAGTCTCTAAAAATTCTCTTTATGTTTCTATGATATTGGACAAGTTCTAGTGAGGACTTGTAGAGCAGATTTGGACAAGTTCTAGTGAGGACTTGTTGAGCAAATTTGGACAAGTTCTAGAGAGGACTTGTGGAAAGATTAGTGTGAGATTTTGTGGAAGCTTACAAGGTAGATTTGAGATAAGTATTTGAGAAGACTTGAGATCAGAGTTGATTGATTGATTTGTTCAAACCTTGAGTTAAGGTTTGGGGCAGATCCAAAAGAGTTGATTTGTGATTGAGTCAAGATTTGTGTTAAGGCTTGAGGACAGATATTGAGGATATATTTGTGCTAGATCGAAGGACTATGTTTAGTGCACATCAGAGGACAGATATTGAGGATAGATTTGTGCTAGACCGAAGGACTGTGTTTAGTGTAGATTTGAGGATAGAGTTTGGTGTAGATTTGAGGACAGGTTTGTGCCAGACCAGAGACAGAGATTGAGTAGATTTGTGCTAGAACGAAGGACTGTGTTTAGTATAGATTTGAGATAGAGATTTGAAGGTGATAGAGTATAGAGGATGACAGTCTCCAGTGGATAGAGATCCATTAGCCAGGGTAGTGAGGACATGTGTCTTCAGTGGATAGATATCCATTAGCTAGAGTAGTGGGGGCAACAGTTCTTCTAGAAGATCACCAGTCAGAGCTAAGGAGAAAGGAGTTCTCCTATGGATAGATATCCACAAACTTGATTAGGGGATTGGTGTCTCCTTTGGATAGAGGTCCATAAATATTGTAATAGGGAAAGGATTCCCAAGAGATTGATTGAGAAAATTTTAGTGAAATATTTTCTCCATGGAGTAGCCCACATTAGGTGAACCATGTTAAATTGGTGTCTCTATTGTGTGTGGTGATTTGTGCATTGCTTTGATTACTATTGTTGATATTTCTATCTATACATTGCATAATATTTATTGGGAAAGAAAAGTAAAAAGTGATCTTATATTGTTCACCCCTCCTCTCAGTATAAGCTTGTTTTCTTCACATAAATGTTTCCAGCCCAATCTGTGAGAGTGAAACTATCACTTTTGGGATACCAGAGCCCAAAGTCCACAGTCCCTTTTAGATACCTTAGAATCCTCTTTACTGGTGGTACATGTGTTTCATTGGGTGCTGCCTGAAACCTTGTCACTAATCCCACTGCCCGCATGATAGCTGGTCTTGTAGCTGTGACATACAATAAACTGTCAATCATAGATATATATATAATTTATTTAATAACATGTGATTATATTGATAGGGGGGTGAATAGTATAAGATAATTTTTTTTTAATTTCTAATCCATATGATAACATCAAAAATATTAAAGCAGTAAAAATCACACAAAGCATTGCACACATGAGATACATGATTTAATGTGGTTCACCCAATGTGGGCTACTCCACATAGAAAATATTCCTTATAAACTTTTCTCAAATAGATTATTTTGGGATTCCAAAACCTATTACAAAGTTTATGGACCTCTATCCAAAGGATACACCAATCTCCTAATTAAGTTCATGGATCTCTATCCATAGGTGAACTCCTTCTCCTCTACTCTGGTTGGTGAACCTCTAGAAGACTACTACCTTCACTGCTCTGGAATGTGGATATCTTTCCACTAAAGACATTTTTACTCTCTGTCCTGGCTATGGATCTCTATCCACTAGAGACTACTGTCCTCTACTTTGTCACCTCCAAAGGTCTGCTCAATATCTATCTCAAATCTATAATAAACATAGTCCTTCAGTCTAGCACAAATCTACTTAATCTTTGTCTTGTTTGGCAGTAAACTCAGTCCTTCGATCTAGCACAAAACCTGCTCAATATCTATCTCTAGTATGGTATAAATTTGTCCTTAGATCTGCACCAAACTCTATTCTCAATATGTCTTCAAGCCTTAACACAAATATTGACTCAATCACAAATCAAATTTGCTAGATCTACTCCAAACCTTAGCTCAAGGTTTGAACAAATCAATCAATCAACTCTTCTCTCAAGTCTTCTCAAAGACTTGTCTCAAATCTAGATTGTAAGCTTCCACAAAAGCTCACACTAATATGTCCACAAGTCCTCTCCAGAACTTGTCCAATCTGCTCAACAAGTCTTCACAAAGACTTACCTCAAATCTTTATTGTAAGCTTCCACAAAAGCTTACTCCACTCAACCAATCACTCAATGAAAGTTTAGTCAACAATTATTATTAAACAATCTCACATAACAATGATACTCATAATATTGTACAAACCCTAATTATGCATATGAAGGTTCATTCAATATTTTCAACAATGCTTATCAAAAAAGGTTTTTATCATTAAATCTCACTCAGAAAAACCTTTAACAATTAAACTCAATAGTTCTTATCAAACAACCCTTTTCTCTCCAAATTAGCATTCACAACATCCAACAATCACTCATAAGGAAAATGTGCCCGTACCTTTTGTTTGATGAAGATTTGACCTTATAAAACCTGTCTCAATTACAATTACTCTTTTTCCAGTCTTGAGGGTTATTTATTTTAATAACTTCATTCAATAACTTCCTCACAAATTATTCTCACAATAAAACACATTAGATCTCAATTACACCTTATTACTCTTTATAAACCCAATAAGACTTTATTTAAAAATAATATTCAAACTCCTCTAAATTATTATTACTCCTCTCAACTATTAAACCCAATAAGACTTTATTTTAAAATAATATTTAAATTCCTCTAAAGCCTTATTACTCCTTTCACCACTTTAATCACCAAAATCACAATATAAAATTTATTTTCATAAACCTTATACCTCCCTAAAAATCTTATGCCAAACAAACCTTAGGAAAAATAATTAATTTTTAAAAATTAAATACCTTTTTCCCCTGGTGGGAATCGAATCCACACTGCACTTCCACTAGTGCCCTAGCCATGACTTCAACTATAGTGTGAGCTAGGTGCTCACATGGGACCTAAGTGTGCCTACACACACTTATTCCCAAAACTATTGCCAAATATTTTAAAAACAAAAGCTTCCTCCTTTTGCTGTCGTAGAGTCTCGAACTCGAGACCTCCCCTATACTGCAACTTAGCACCTAAGCCAATCGTCATCTGGGCTAGCCACTCGAATGGTGCTATGAATTTGATACTGCTCCCATTTATGCCTTTCTCTCCTCGGTGTTAGCATTGCACACATTTTCTTCTCCCTTCCACGTTCAATCGACGAGCACAACAAATAATGCACGATTTTGAATTTCAACCTTAAGCCTTTGATTTAGGCTTTATTAATATACCTTTCAAAGGTATTTACCTTCACGTCGGTGGATAGGAAATTAGAATTTTGCATTTCAAAAATAATATTTTAATTATAATAATTTAAATTCAAAATGAATTTAAATATTATAATTAAATATTTAAATTTCCTTTGGGCCTTTTTAAATAAAATAAAATATAGACTTCCTTAGGCATTTTTTTTAGGGGAACCTTTTGCCATTATCACCTTAGAAAAATAACCGTATTATTTTCTTTCAACCACCATGGAATGGAGATATCTTTTCGATCCTTTTATTTTGTCCAAATATTATGATCTTGATATCATTCTTGCTTCTCTTTTGATGCTTTAGCCATATAATATTTAAATTAAATATTATATCCTTACCTCTTAGAAAATCAATCATGAACCATTTGCTTAACATTATTTTGCCATTTTCTTAGTATTCCTTTGACATCAATGACAACAAATTCTGCTCATATTTCCAACAATCTCCCCCTTTTTCATTGATGGCAACCCATTTACCTTTTATCATTTCTTTTACCTCTTTCTATTTTTCTCCCCCTAACTGAATGCTTTCCTCCTAACTCAAATATCTCCCCCTTTGTCATCAATGGCAAAGGGTCACATTTGGGGCTTGGGGCTAAGAATGAGACTCTTATCTTAGTCCCTCCCCACCTCCTCTTGAGGTGGTTAATTCTAGGGTGGTAGTATAACTACTCCCAAATTTTCTCGTAGGTACTCAAAAGTCTCTTTCAAAAGTGGCTTAGTGAATTTATCTGCAATCTTCTCCTTTGTAGTAACATATTCCAACCTGACCTGTTTATCCGTCATCTGCTCTATCAAAAAATGATACTTAATCAAAATGTGCTTTGTCTTGGAGTGCATCACTAGATTCTTTGAGATATTTATAACACTTGTATTAACACACAGTATGGGAATATGATGATAATGTTTTATCTTAAAATCCTCTAGAGTTCACTTCATCCATAATACCTATGTACAACTAGCAATTACTGCAATATACTCTGCCTCTACTGTAGATAAGGATACTGGTGTCTGTTTCTTACTTAACCAAGAGACCAAATAGTCTCCTAGAAAGAATGCTCCTCCACTTGTACTTTTTTGGTCATCAATGCTGCCATCCCAATCTGCATAGGTATAAGTTGTGAGAGTGAAATTGTCACTTTTGGAATACCAGAGCCCAAAGTCCATAGTCCCTTTTAGATATCTGAGAATCCTCTTTACTACTACTACATGTGTTTCCTTGGGTGCTATCTGAAGCCTTACCACTAATCGCACTACCTGCATGATATCTAGTATTATAGTTGTGACATACAGTAAGCTACCAATCATAGATATGTATAATTTTTGATTTGCCTCTGGAGATTCATTATATTTACTTAACTTACATCTTGTAACCACAGGAGTACTTACTGGCTTGCAATATTCTAACTTTAATTTCTTTATCATCTCTTTTATATACTTGGTTTGTGAAAGAAACACCCCTTTCTTTGATTGTGAAATTTGAAGTCCAAGAAAGAAGGACAACTCACCAAGCATAGACATCTCAAATTCATTCTACATGTTCTTTGCAAATTATTTACACATCTTATCATTGTTTCCCCCAAAAATGATGTCATCCACATAACCAACCACAATTAATAGATTATTCCCTTCATTTTTTATGTATAAGTTGTTGTCTGCTATTCCTTTTCTGAATTCCTATTATTGAAGATACTTATCCAATATTGAGTACCATGCTCTAGGAGCTTGTTTTAGAACATACAATGACTTTTTCAATATGCATACATAGTTTGGTTTATCTATTAATATGAATCCCTCTGGTTGCTCAATATAAACTTATTCTTCTAGAACACCATTTAGAAATGTTGATTTAACATCCATATGATATACTTTGAAGTTTTTGAAGCTTGAAAAGGCTAAGAACATTTTGATAGCTTCAATTCATGCAATTAGAGTAATTTTT
Source organism: Wollemia nobilis (assembly GCA_028583015.1). Lineage (NCBI taxonomy): Eukaryota > Viridiplantae > Streptophyta > Pinopsida > Araucariales > Araucariaceae > Wollemia > Wollemia nobilis. Next base: position 2,135,596 of record JAQPPZ010001344.1, read on the forward strand.
TCATCAAATTCAATTCCCTCTACCTGTGCATAACCTTTGCACACTAATCTTGCTTTATTTTTCATCAAATTCAATTCCCTCTACATGTGCATGGAGGAATAAGTATTTTTTTTTCTTCCTCTTCTTCATATAATTCCTCATGAAACTCTTCTTGACAACTTCCATATTCCTGATACTCAATTTGCTGATCTGGTTCTCTTAAATCTATCTTCTCATCAACTGTTACATTTATAATTTCTACAATAGTGCATGTCCTTTTGTTGTAGCATCTATAAGCTTTACTCTTAGTAGAATAACCAATAAATATTCCCTCATCACATCTTGGGTCAAACTTGCCCAAGTTTTGCTCTTCCCGTCTTATGTAACACTTGCTTCCAAAAACCTTAAAGTGCTTTACAGTGGCTGGTCTTCCTTTACACAACTCATATGGAGTCTTGTGATGGTTAACCCTCATTTGAGCCCTAGTGATTATATATACTACTATGTTGACTGATTCCCTCAAAAATCCATCTAAAATCTTAGACTCATTTAACATAGCTCTAGCCATATTCTTGATAGTCCTATTTTTCCTTTCAACTACTCCATTTTGTTGAGGAGTTCTTGCAATTGAGTATTCTCTCTTGATTCCATGTTTTTCACAAAAATCTACAAATTTATTTGAGGTAAACTCTTCTCCTCTTTCAGATATCAAAAACTTAATCCTTTTGCCGATTTTGTTTTCGACCCATTCTTTAAATGCCTTGAACTTATCAAAAGCTTCTGACTTATCTTTTAGAAAAGCTACCCAAGTCATTATGGAGTAATCATATATGAACATTATGAAGTAACTTTCTCCTTGAATACTCTGTATTTTGGTAGGACCACATAGATCAGTATGTATTAGCTTTAATGGCTCTAATGACATATACCCCTTTGATTTAAAACTTGTACTAGTTTGCTTTCCATGTTGACAAGGTGCACAAATTATGTTTTATGGCCTTTTTAGCTTGGGTAAATCTATGACTTCCTATTTATTGTTTATGTTGACTATATTGTCAAAATTTAAATAACCCATTCTTCTATGCCACAACCAAATCTCATCTTCTTGTGATAGAAAACACTTTTTCCCTTTGATCTCACTAAGCATTTAAAGGTTTTTTGGAGTTCTACTTGCATTTGCGATGAATTTTCCAGTTTTCGATTTTCTTATCTCACATCTATCTGGGTCAGGGTTATGCATAGTGGTGAATATTCACAAATTGGGTGAATATTATGATTTCCAAAATTGAAAATTGGCAAATATGAGGACCCTCGACGTCGGCCCATTCACCTAAATTTTTTTAGACTAGTTTTGTTTTTAGGGTCAATTTTCCATAATATATATCCAAACATAGGCATATTTGTACTCGTTGGAAAGATAGTTTTGAGCTTTATCTAATGGTTGTGTTTTTATGAAGTTATAAGGTGATTTAATAGGTTGAAATTTATCTCAAATATGAACTTACTTTTTAGGGCTTCAAATACCCCAAATTTTGGTATGAAGATGATTGATTTGATTTTCTTAAGATTCGCCATGATTTGCCTTGATTTCTATTAGGATTCACCATTTTTTACATGTACATTTTGAGTCCTACCCCTTATGCATAACCTTGATCTGGGTGAAATGTAACCATATGACCTTGATCACAAAGTTGGATTACACTTAGCAGATTATGTCTTAACCCTTTGACATATAGTACATTTTATGTTCTTGTTTTCCCATTATCTAAACTCAGAGTTCCTCTTCCACCAATTTTTGATGGTCTATTATCACCAAAACTTATTGATCCTCTATTAGTTTATTTGAGTACAAGAAATTTGTCTTTATCTCTTGTCATGTGTATAGAGTAACCACTATCAAGATGCCATTGTTCTTATTTATCCTGAGTATGAAGGGGTGTTTGAACTAACATTGAACTAGCCTTTTCATTCCCCTTTTTCTCTTTCCTAGTTGTTGAAGTTGTATTCTTTTTACTAGACTCAGGAAGTACCATTTTGCACCATCTAGCCTTGTGCCCAAAATTATTGCATTGGTAACATATGATATCATTATTCATAAGAGGTGCAAAAGAGTTGAAATTTCTATTAACATCATTTTTCACATAACTAGTGTAATGTACAACTCTATGACCATATTTGTTACAAGAAAAACAATAGCCATGGAAGAAATTATGTAACCTATTTGTATGCCTTTGAGATTATGATTGAGTGCTTATCCTTTTGAATTAACTCCCGTCCATGGTTTTTATTTGCTTTTTCCTTCTTGATGTCTTTTTCTTCTGGAGTATACGTCACTTGCTTATCTTTATTTGAAGTTTCTATTTCTTGAAGACTTGACTCCTCTTTCTATTTCCCAATATTTATATCTAATAGTACCTTTGGTCTTTTCAACTTCATTCCTTAGATAAACAATTTCTGCTTCCAATATTTCACATTCTGTTTCTCTTGATCTTAATAGATCTGTCATATCATGTTCAATTTTATTTCTCTTCTACCTTTATCTTGAGTTTTGTGAGATTCTGAAGAAGTTCTATCCTTGCTTCATATTCTTGAATTTGATCCTTCAAAATTGAGTTTTTATTTCTAACTTTTTCAAGGTTCTTGAGAGCAACAAATAATTCCTATTTTATGTCAAACATGGTCTCTTATTCACTCTATGAAGTCATGTGTGTTTTTGATGGATATTCCTCCAAGCTGTTAGTCTTTTCACGAAGAAACCCACTATGATACCAATTGAAGAACATGTTCTTATACTAAGAGGGGGGTGAACAATATAAGATAAACCTTTTTTCTTTTCAATCTATATGACAACATCAACAATATTAAAGCAGTAAACATAACACAAAGCATCACACACATGAGAGACATGTTTTAACGTGGTTCAACCAATGTGGGATACTCCACGGAGAAAATATTCCTTATAAAATTTTCTCAAATAAATTATTTTGGGAATCCTTTCCCTATTATAAAGTTTATGGACCTCTATCCAAAGGAGACACCAATATCCTAATTAAGTTTGTGGATCTCTATCCATAGATAACTCCTCCTCTGCTATGGTTGGTGAACCTCTAGAAGACTACTGCCTCCACTAATCTGGAATGTGGATCTCTTTCCACTAAATATCTTTGTCCTCTCTGCCCTGGCTAATGGATCTCTATCCACTGGATACTATTGTCGTATACTCTATCACCTCTAAAGCTCTTCTCAATCTATATATCAAATCTATACTAAACACAATCCTTCGATCTTGCATAATTCTATTCAATATTTTTCTTGTTCTGCACTAAACTCAGTCATTCGGTCTAGCACAAAACTTGCTCAATATTTGTCTCTGGTCTGGTACAAATTTGTCCTCAGATCTGCACCAAAATTTGTCCTCAATCTATCTTCAAGCCTTAACACAAGCTTGAATCAATCACAAATCAACTCTGCTAGATCTACTCCAAACCTCATTTCAAGGCTTGAACAAATCAATCAATCAACTGTGCTCTCAAGTCTTCTCAAATACTTTTCTCAACTATGCATTGTAAGCTTCCATAAAAGCTCACACTAATCTGTCCACAAGTCCTCTCCAAAACTTGTCCAATTTGCTCAACAAGTCTTCACAAAGACTTACCTCAAATATGTATTTTAAGCTCCCACAAAACCTTACTCCACTCAACCAATCACTCAATAAAAATTTAGTCAACAATGCTTATCAAACAATCTCACATAAAAATTATACTCATGATCTTGTACAAACCCTAATCATGCATATGAAGGTTCATTCAATATTTCCAACAATGCTTATCAAACAAGGTTTTTATCATTAAATCTCACTCAAAAAACCTTTAACAATCAAACTCAATAGTGCTTATCAAACAACCCTTTTCTCTCCAACTTAGCATTCACAACATCCAATAATCACTCACAAGGAAGATGTGCCCATACCTTTTGTTTGATGAAGAATTAATCTTATAAAACATGTCTCAATCACAGTTACTCTTTATGCCTTCCTCTCCTTGGTGTTAGCACTACACACATTTTCTTCTCCCTTCCGCATTTGATCGACGAGCACAACAAATAATGCACGATTTCGAATTACAACCTTAAGCCTTTGATTTAGGCTTTATTAATATACCTTTCAAAGGTATTTACCTTCACATCAGTGGATAGGAAATTAGAATTTTACATTTCAAAAATAATATTATAATTATTTAAATTCAAAATGAATTTAAATATCATAATTAAATATTTAAATGTCCTTTGGGTCTTTTTAAATAAAATAAAATATAGACTTCCTTAGGCATTTTTTTTAGGGAAACCTTTTGCCATTATCACCTTAGCAAAAAAACCTTATTATTTTCATTCAACCACCATGGAACGGAGGTATCTTTTCAACCCTTTTATTTTACCCAAATATTATGATCTTGTTATCCTTATTGATTCTCTTTTGATGGTTCAACCATATAATATTTAAATTAAATATTATTTCTTCACCTCTTAGAAAATCAACCATGAACCATTTTCTTAACATTCTTTTACCATTTGCTTATTATTCCTTTAACATCAATGACAAAAAATTCTGCTCATATTTCCAACATTTTTGATTTACCTCTAGAGATTCATCATCTTTACTTAACTTACATCTTGTAACCATGGGAGTAATTACTGGCTTGCAATATTCTAACTTGAATTTCTTTAGCATCTCTTTTATATACTTTGTTTTTGAATGAAACACCCCTTTATTTTATTGTGAAATCTAAAGTCCAAGAAATAAGGAAAACTCACCAAGCATAGACATATCAAATTCATTCTACATGCTATTTACAAATTTTTGACACATCTTATCATTGTTTCCTCCAAAAATGATATCATCAACATAAACAACCACAATTAGTAAGTCATTCCCTTCATTTTTGATGTATAAGTTATTGTCCACTATTCCTTTCCTAAAACCCTATTTCTGTAGGTACTTATCTAATCTTGAATACCAAGCTCTAGGATCTTTCTTTAGTCCATAAAGTGCTTTCTTTAATCTGTATACATAGTTTGGTTTCTCAATAAAATTGAAATCTTTTGGCTGCTCAATGTAAACCTCTTCTTCTAGAACACCATTTAGAAAGGCTGATTTAACATCCATTTGATATACTTTGAAGTTTTTGAAGCTTGAAAAGGCTAAGAACAATATGATAGCTTCAAGTCGTGCAACTAGAGCAAATGTCTCATTAAATTCAATTCCCTCTACCTGTGCATAATATTTGCTTACTAATCTTGCTTTATTTCTAACCACCGGACCATATTAATTTAACTTGGTTCTAAATACCCATTTAGTGCCAATCACATTTTTATCTTTTGGTCATGGAACAAGTTTCCAAGTCTTGATTTTCTCTATCTGATCGAATTCCTCATCCATTGCCTTAATCCAAAACTTATCTCCACTTTCCTGATTGAAGTCTTTTGGCTCAATCTTAGATAACAAGGAAATATTTGCTTGTTGAGTTGGTGTTATTATCCTTCTCCTTGTTTGTCTCTCATATGGATTTCCAATGATTAGCTCTTTTGGATGATGTTTATGTACATACCTGGATGGACTTTTGGGAAGAAGTATTTGTGTTTCTTTCTCTTCTTTATATGATTCCTCAAAAAACTCTTCTTGACAACTTCCATCTTCTTGATACACAATTTGTTGAACTAGTTCTATTGAATCTATCTTCTCATCAAATGTTACATTTATAATTTCTACAATAGTGCGTGTCCTTTTGTTGTAGCATCTATAAGCTTTACTCTTAATAGAATAAACAAGAAAAATTCCCTCATCACATATTGGGTCAAACTTGCCCAAGTTTTGCTCTTCCCATCTTATGTAAAATTTGCTTCCAAAGACCTTGAAGTGCTTTACAACGGTCAATCTTCCTTTCCAAAGTTCATATGGAGTCTTGTGATGGTTTGCCCTCATTTGAGCCCTAGTGATTATGTATATTGTTGTGTTGATTGCTTCCTTCCAGAATCTATCTGAAAGCTTGGACTCATTTAACATAGCTTTAGCCATATTCTCAATAGTCCTATTTTTTCTTTCAACTACTCCATTTTGTTGAGGAGTTCTTACAGCTGAGTATTATCTCTTGATTCCATGTTTTTCACAAAAATCTACAATTTTTTTTAGGTAAAATCTCCTCCTCTGTCATATCTCAAACACTTAATTCTTTTGTTGGTTTCATTTTCAACCCATTCTTTAAATACCTTGAATTTATCAAATGATTCCAACTTATCTTTTAGGAAAGCTATCCAAGTCATTATGGAGTAATCATCAATGAATAATACGAAGTAAATTTCACCTTGAATACTCTGTGTTCTGCTAGGATCACATAGATCAGTATGTATTAGCTTTAATGGCTATGATGACATATATCCCTTTGATTTTAAACTTGTTCTAGTTTGCTTTCCATGTTGACAAGGTGCACATATTGTGTTTTGCGGCCTTTTTATCTTGGGTAAATCTCTGATAGCCTGTTTATTGCTTATGTTGACTATGTTGTTAAAATTCAAATGACCCATTCTTCTATGCCACAACCAAATCTCATATTCTTGTGATAGAAAACACTTTTCCACTTTAATGTCACTTAGCATATAGAGGTTGTTTGGAGTTCTGCTTGCATTTGCAATGACTTTTCCAATTTCCAATTTTCTTATCTCACATCTATCTAGGTGAAATATAACCATATTATCTTGATCACAAAATTGGCTTACACTTAATAGATTGTGTCTTAACCCTTTGACATATAGTACATTTTTTGTTCTTGTAACTCAGAGTTCCCTTTCCACCATTTTTTATTGGTCCATTATTACCAAATCTTACTGATCCTCTATTAGTTTCTTTGAGTACAAGAAATTTGTCTTTGTATCCTTCCATGTGTCTAGAGCAACCACTATCAAGAAACCATTCTTCTTATTTATCTTGAGCATGAAGGGCTGTTTGAAATAACATTGATCTAGCCTTTTCATTCCCCATTTTCTCTTTCCTAGTTGTTGAAGTTGTATTCTTTTTACTAGACTCAGGAATTACCATTTTACACCATCTAGCCTTGTGCCCAAAATTATTGCATTTGTAACATATGAAATCATTCATAAGAGGTGCAAAAGAGTTGACATTTATATTGACATCATTTTTCACATAATCAATGTAGTGTATAGCTCTATGACCATATTTGTTACAAGAAAAACAATAGCCATGGAAGAGATTATGTAACCTATTTGGATGCCTTTGAACATGCGATTGAGTGCTTTTTATTTTGTGATTAAATCTTGTACATGGTTCCTCTTTGCTTTCCTATTTCCTGATGTCCTTTCCTTTCAAAGTATGAGTAGTGAGATTATCTCTATTTGATGTCTCTATTTATTGAAAGCTGGATTCCTCTTTCTGTTTCTTTAACTTTATATCTTGTTGAAGCTTGGTATTTTAAAATTCATGCCTTAGAGATACAATTTATTCTTCCAATATTTCACACTCTATTCCCCTTGCTCTTAATAGATCTGTCATATCCTATTCAATCTTATTCCCTTCTACATTTATCTTGAGTTCTGTGAAACTCTGTAGGAGTTCCATTTTTGCTTCTTCATATTCTTGGATTTGTTAATTCAAGCTTGAGTTATTCTTTCTAATCATTTCCAAATTCTTGAGAGCAGTGAAAATTTACTATTTTAAATCAAACATGGTCTTCTCTTCATTTTCTAAAGTTATGTGTGTTTCTGATGGATCCTTCTCCAAGCTATTAGTCTTTTCACAAAGAGACCCACTCTGATACCAATTGAAAAACATGTGATTATACTGAGAGGGGTGAGGTGAACAGTATAAGATAAAACTTTCCTATTTTCAATCCATATGATAACATCAACAATATTAATAAACATTACACAAAGCATCACACACATGAGAGACATGATTTAACGTGGTTCACCCAATGTGGGCTACTTCACGGAGAAAATATTCCCTATAAAATTTTCTCAAATAAATTCTCTTGGGAATCCTTTCCCTATTATAATGTTTATGGACTTTTATCCAAAGGAGACACCAATCCCTTGATCAAGTTTGTAGAAGTCTATCCATAGGAGAACTCCTTCTCCTCTACTCTAACTGGTGATATTCTAGAAGAATTATTGCCTCCACTGCACTGGCTTATGGATGTCTATCTATTGAAGACTCCTGCCCTCACTCAGAAGACCTATCTTCACTACCCTAGCTAATGAACCTCTATCTACTAGAGATTATTGTCCTCTATACTCTGTCACCTCTAAAGTCTGCTCTTACTCTGTTCTGTTATCTGTCGCAGATCTGTACTGAATATTGTCCTTTGATATAACACAAATCTGCTCAGTCTCTATCTTTGGTCTGGCATAAACCTGTCCTCAAATATATACCAACATCTATCCTCAAGCCTTGACACAAAGCTTGAATCAATCACAAATCAACTTTGCTCACAAGTCTTCTCAAATACTTGCCTCAAATATGTTCAACAAGTCCTCACTGGGACTTGTCCAATATGCTCAACAAGTCTTCATTAAGACTTACCTCAATTTTGCATTGTAAGCTTCCACAAAAGCATACTCAAATCAAATAAATAAAAAACTCATTACAATTTCATTCAACAATGCTTATCAAACAAACCTCACATAAAAATGATACTCATGATCTTTCAAAAACCCTAATAATGCACATAAAGGCTCACTCAATATTTCCAACAATGCTTATCAAACAATCATTTTCACTCCAAATTAGCATTCACAACATCCAATCCAACAATATTTTACTCACAAGGAAGATGTACTCATACATTTTATTTTGATGGAGATATGTCTTCAAAACCTTTCGTAACCACAATCAAATTTTTCTTTACCAGCACTAGGGTTAGGTTACTACAACCTATCTCAAGATCTCCGCAAAATAATTTTCTCAAAGATTATTTTTCATACAAAATAGCAAATCATTTTGTACACCTTATAATCTCCAAACTCACAATATTCAACTCAATAATTTCACAATAACACAAAACTTAACAATTTTCCATGCACACCTTATAATCTCCAAACTCACAATATTCAACTCAATATTTCATTAAAACAACATGCATAGAAAAATCCCTTATACACCTTATAATATTCAAACTCACAATATCTAAATCTAAAATTTCATTAAAACAACATGCATATCAAACTCCCTTATACACCTTATAATCTCCACACCTTATAAATTTCAATCACCAAAAATCAAAAGAAAATATTTTAATTTTTACCTTATAACTCCCCTAAGCACTTAATATTCACGATAATCTCAAAGCACTCAAATTTCAACACCAAATAAAATCAAATGGCATACCTTTTGTTTGTTCTGCCCACAAAATAAAAACTTCGATGGATTCAACCACGTGACCTTTGGACTCCCAACACCCTAACTCCAAGCTTGGCCACCAAGTGGGTTGCACGCCCACATGAAACTCAATGTGCACGATGTCCCATAAAACTTGACACCTCACAAAAATGCCAAACAAATCGAATGACTAACAACTCTTCCTCCAAAATATTGATCGCATGGATCGAATCGTGATCTCCTCCACATAAACCTTAAATATCTCCCAATTGTCGTCTGTGCTACCACCATCGATGGGAAGTCAAACCTCTACGTGGTCTATGTTTCCTTGTTTCCCTCCAAGCACTTTGAAATCACAAATTATCTTTTCTTAGACACGATGCTTGATATTCTCTTTCTCGCATTCAAAGGTGTTATGAAGACTTTTTAGAAATGTAGATCATTTCCTATATAAATACACATTCACCTTTTGATTTCTCATGTAAGCCCTTTTTCGAATTTAAAAATTTGAATCTAATTTTTAAATATTAAATTTAAAAACCTTTGCCTCCTTTATTAATTTAAATTTAAATTTTAATTTAAATTAAACCTTTGAAAATTGCTCATGGGTCTTTTCAATTTGGACTTCATTTTTCTTCACCTTGTTATTTGGCCTAAAATATTATTATTTAATTTGAACTTGCTTCTCCTTTCTTGGGTTTTCATCCTTTGGGCCCTTTTTAGGCATATAATATTAAAAATAAATATTATATCCTATTCCTTTCCAAGACCTTATTGCTTTTGGAAAAACCACTTGATGTCCTTAATGACGACGATATTAAACCAATATTCCTTTGAAATCAATGACAACAAAACTACTCAAAATTTCCAACAACTTGAACATAAGAACAACCCTTTGAAACTTTGTTCGAGATGTTGGATTCACTAATCTTGCCCAGTAGAATTTTCTACTCTTAGAATTATCAAAGGTCTTGGATGTGCAGAGCTTACCATGGTCATATATCATTCCATATTCATTGTGTATGCTTATATTGTCCATCACATATTTATTTTTGATCTAGAGGTATGTTCCCAATGTGTATTACTTGTATTTATCATCATCAAGGATCACCTTCAACACTTTTCTAAGATCAAAACCCTCTATAGAAGCATCTAGGACATGATTTCCACTTAGAGGAATTGAATAAAAATCATGATGCTTCCACATTTCTAATCAATATCATTGAGTCTAAAAGATGTATGATCTTCTAAGGGACTTTATTAGGAATTATCATATTTTGGACTTGCTTGGAGACTTCCCTCTTGGAAAAATATAGAACAAGATCCCTTTAGATCATACCATTAGCTACGAACAATCATAGATTCCAAGGATTCCTAATGAATGAGATCTTTAGAAACTTCATGCTCCCTCATAATGTTGCCCCACATTACTTATTGTAGATTATACTAGTAGAAGAGGTGGTACAATCCTTTGTAAAATATGGGACCTATTATAACATATAATATCTAAAATCATTCATAAACCTACCTTTCATTGAATAAACTAACTAATAAGCAATCAAAGACAACAAAAACACCCATTCCTTCTAGGAAGGTATTTTGCCTCATATTTGCTTGTAAGTTCCTATTATGAATGATCTCAACCTTGATGTGAGGTTAATTCATATATGACATGTCCAATATTACCTAAATGATGACTTTAAATTTAGTGTAGCTTTTGAGCTATTGTCACTCATTCATCATATATTTACCATTGATAAGTGGTATTGAGATCATGGGCTTCTTTCAACTTACAATATCCACTATACTAGAATCCACTAAATTATTCATAGAAGTCAACCCAATTGACAATGTTGAGATATCTAAAGCAATCAATTACAGTAAGTCAACCATTCAGTACCTCCACTTTCCTATGTTAGTGTATGCCATTCGAGAATGAAATATGGTGTTTTTAAAGTCATTAGTCATATTTTAAAAAAAATTTAAAGCCTATACATAATCTATAGTTGAGAATATAAAAAAATTGGTATGAATGGTCTCATCTCTACAATACTATTCCTCTTACAATAAATTTTTTAATGCATTTAACATATATTTACCAGCATTTGTCCCTTGATTTTATATAAAAACCCCAATAGGAGAGTGTAAATATTTTAAGGAATAATAATTAATTATAACTAACAAATAAATTATAACCTTTTTTCTTTGCTCTTCTTAGTCCTTTAAATACTAGTAATAATTCATAATTTTTACATTACTCTTCCATAAATAAGGGTTTCTTTCATTGCTTCTATTTAGATAAAAATGTAAAACAATTATATCATAAATTTAAATAATTATTTTAAGTTTATTGCTCTTCTATAACATAATTGAAAATGAAATGAGAATATTTTTAATTAAGTAGATGAATACCAAATGAAATTCTAGTTGTGTTATATTTACAAGAGGGATAGAAAATATTAGCTTAAATAAGAGTGTAGTGTCAATTGGTGAGCTTTCTAACAATTTGAACATATATTTTTCTTATGCCATTGCTACAAATTATGTCTATATAAGAAAAATACAAATTCTATAAATTAATTTGGTTAATCCTTATTTTCAAAAAAGTTTAAAAGTATAATAGAAAATAAAAACAACAAATCAAGGAAAAATTAGAATTTAAATATTGAATGGATACTATTAATAAAATATGTATTTTCCTTTCTAAACAAATGATAGTATATACTAATCAAGTGGTATTAGCTCGAGCGGTTAGATTCCTCAATATTTAAAGAGACGAAGGTTCAAATCTTGCCAAGTGATACATGAATAATATCCAAGCTTTGTTGTAATACACCTATGTGGTGATGATGTAATATGGGTGGATCACATTTCAATCCCATTTAACCAATTGAAAAATATGGTAGTATATACTAAAAAATATATCTTAAAAACATGAAAAAAAATGTTTCTTTTAATCATCATGAGTAGTGGAGATCATTTTTTTTGTCATGGAATGTGAAGCTTACAAGGACATCAAGATTGCATATGAGAACACTCTAAAAATAAACTCACTAATGAAACTTTTTAAAGAATTGAGAATAAAAAAAAAAGGGAAACTTCTCATCAAAATCAACAATAGAAGAAACACACTCCAAAATATGATAAGAGGATGTTGAGCATTTTGAATTTGTTGGAAAATTTTATTTCTTAGATGTTAAACATTGGAACTTTGAATAAGAGGTCCAAAGTTTAAATTCAAAAGGAATCAGGGTTATACACCTTCCCCATCTTGTATTAAAGATCTTGGTCACATAGATTGTTTTGGTCCTGTGGATGTAATTAAAATCATTCGATTTCAAAATAATTCCATTAAAAAATTAAAACTATTATATAGAAAAACCAAAACCTATTTAAAAATAAATAAATAAAATATCAAACATTTCTAAAACAAAAGGAAAATTTACAATAATCATAGAAACTTGATATTTAAATCTTGAACGAATAAATATTTAATAAAATGGGCAAGTGAAAATTTTCTTAATTTTGATATCAATAGCTATTTAGATTTTTTTTATCCATAAAGGAGTTGGTTACATCCACAATACTTTTCTACTACCAAGTAGGGTTCAAATCTTGGGGCTTCCCCCAACAACACCTATTCCACCTCGTTATTTAACCTCACATGAGGAGAAGCATCAGGGGATTGGGATTCGTACCACCATTGTCGAGCTATCATGCACTCAACAGATGTAATTCAAACTACTATCTTTGCACAAACAAGCATACCCCCAATATTTGAACCTAGGTCTCTTCTTGATAAGCGCCAAAACTTACCAATCCACCTAGCCCCAGGTTTTGAACCTAGGTCATAGGTATTTAGATTATTATTTACTATATGTGATTAATAGTTATGATTCATCCAATGATTCTATCATAATACATGAAAAAATCCATTAGATAAAAAATAAAATGACAAATACAAGCTTCATAGAAAAAAGCCCTTATTAGGATAATAACACTTTTCTAATTTAAAAAATTCAAAACTCAAGATCTTTTAAAAAGTTATATGTTATTATTCCTTAGTGGTTATTCTACGAGAATTAGTTTTTGCAATCTATTTTTCTTCTAGTAGTCATCTTATATATATATATATATATATATATATATATATATATATATATATATATATTATATATATATATATATATATATATATATATATATATATATATATATATATATATATATATATATATAATTAATGAAACAACCATGAAAAAATTATAGTCCCTCACTATTTTTAGTCAATGGTCACCCTTATATAATACAAACAAATGTTAACTAAATGTTATTTTAATTAAATCTTATGATTATACAAACATTTAGATATTATTATTTGGTATGGAATTATATTTAAATGTGATACAATTATAAAACAATTAGAATGACATTCTTTATATATTTTTGAGAGTTGGAGGAGGTAACATATTTTTCCTTTATCAGACATAGTTTGTTGGTGGAAGCTTCTCCTTATCTTGTCTAACTTTGTATCCACCAAAAGAGAATCGTTTTACAATTACCTTTTATTTGTTAAACAAATTCTTTGTACAATATTTTCATCATTTATTACTTTTTTTAAAACCTTTTTATTAAGGTGTGTATTTTTTTATTAGGTAAATAAAGAGATGGGTTTTTTGAATAAGGTTCCCAAGACCTATTTATAGAAAAGTTTCATACATCCACATAAAAACAAAAATTCCCAACGATACTTCAGCAAAACCGAAGCATAATAAGTTACACAAATTTATCATACCACAAAAAACCCAGTGAAACCCCAACAAAACTAAAGAATACCCAACAACAAACTCAATGGGAAAGAAACTCAAATAGAAAATTTCTCAATGAATTCTAGTCCTTTATCCCTCCACACCTATGTTGGATTGTATAGAAGGAAAGGAACCATCACATCTTCCAAAACCACAACAAAACCGAAGTGGAGGTATACCAAATTGTTAAACTCTATTTTAATGAGAATTATTTAGTTTACATGCCACCAAGGGATGGAAATGATAGTTAAATGATTAACATGCTTCAAATTCTATCCCATGAGGAAAGTAGTGGAGGGATTAGCAAGCTTGAAGTATGAGGTGCTACCACCAAACCTAACTATCGAGGAGATGTAGTGTGTAGTTTTCAAAAACTTCTTTAAAATAAGCAGAGTAATTTTGCTACTTTTTGGGTTTCTTCTTAAGGTGTGTATTGAAACAAGCTAGATGTTAGTAAATTATGAGTTTTTGCATATTATAAATTTATGGTATATTATAAAGGATAATGTTATGTGACTTATTTTCTTTACCTATGAAGGCCTGGTGTTGAACAAATGCTAGTAGATGTAGATTTATGACTTGCTTGCTTTATCAAATATTTTTAAATCATAAGAAAAATATTGATTGAATGGAAAAATACTGACTAAAGAGAAAATTAGTACAATATTAGAATTAATATCATATTTATTTTTATTTCAAATTGAAAGTATTAAAAAAAGAAAATGTTATGTATAATACTTCAGTTTTAGTCTTTCATATTATATCTTATTTCACAATGTTTGTGTTCAAGTAGGATTTTCATGAGTAAGTAGAAGATATTTTCTAAAAAATAGGGCATTTAATATTAATTTATAACAATTTACATTTAGAAATTTACCTAGTATTTTCCAATAACATGAGCACTTATCCCTTATACGATCATGCTATATTTCTCTTTCCAAGCACCATTATCAAGGGCCATAAAAAAAACATTTTACACCTTTATTAACAACCATCCTTAGGCAAGGGAAGCTTCATTTAAAGTTCAAAGATACATCTTGAGACAAGCTTGTAGAATACCTAATATTCACATTCTTTTATTTGTTTTCCTCACTATTTTTGATATGCTTCACCACTATATTACCTCAAGTGAGCAATCATCTATTTGAAGCAAGGAGCCATGGCCATTCTTCTATTATACCTATGCCTCCTCTATAACATCAAATGTCTTTGTAATCTCATAAAATTGCAAACCATATTCACAAAAAAAGATAACAAACCACAAATTTGTCATGTACAACACACCTTCTATTGAAATACTTGGTATCCATCATGTCCACCAAGGGTATACATGTATTCATTAATTGATTGTATGTTTTCAAAAAACTTGTCTAATTCATCTATCATTAAAATTCTCAACAATGATATCAATAATTTATCTTAACCTACAAAAAATATGTTGTTAACATTTCCATAGATGAAATTTGCTCTCACAATTGTCATTGCTTTAAGTGGAGAGTCATAACTCAAAAATTAATTCATGGACCAAATTGCACATGATTAACACATCCAAATTAATTTCTCCAATGGAAGAAGAATTATTTTCTAGAGGAAGGGGCTACCATATCCAGGTTTATGCATAGCGGTGAATCATCATTAATTCATGAATATTAGGATTTTTAAAATTTGAAATTGGCAAATATGGGGACCCTTGACCGGGGCCCATTCACCCAAAATTTTGGGTGTAATTTTTTTTGGGTTGGCTCACCCCATGTTGATAATAATTTCATTATTTTTATTTTAAATTACCAACACTCCCACCTAAATCGTGGACCTTTTCACCTTGAAATTATAAATAATTTTATTTATCCCACCAAATTTACCTCTTATACCACTAGTATATATACCTAACATGACAATGATACTCATACATCTAAAATATTCACTCCTCAAAAAATGACCTGTAGTAGAGAAAAACTTGATACGATTGATTATAGAAAAAAGTACAATGATCAATTACAAAGGACCAGTTTATCAATAGATAGAAGGGTAGAGGCTATTAATAGAAGTATTGATTGGTTGTAGAGGTTTAGTCTATCGATAGATATCAAAGACTATTGATTGAAGAAATAAAGAGATAATGGGTTACAAGGGATTACTCTATTAGTATAAGAGTCGATCAATTGCAGAGGATCAATCTATCAATAAAATATTCAATTGGTTACAAAGGATTAATTTATCAATTGTAGAGCAGTCTATCGACAAAAGAGTCGATGGGTTGCAAAGAATAGGTCTATCATCATAAGAATAGAGGAGCAATATATGAGCATAAGAGTCAATCCGTTGTAGAGGAATAGTCTATCAATAGGAAAAAGGAGAAGAGTCAATTGGTTGTAAGAAAATCAATCTATCATCAGAAAGCAAGGACTATTGATAAAGAAAAATAAGAATATGATCAGTTATAGAGGGGTAGTCTATCGACAAAGAGCAAAGACTATCAATTAGGAAAATAAGGAGATGATTGATTGTATAAAGAGAGATAGAGACAATCAACAAGAACATAATGAACTACAAAAATCATGAATAGAGTTGATGAGTAGTGCAAGAAATAGACATCCTATGATAGGTAGTAGATCACAAATTCCCTTATACCAGTTGTAGAATTTTCACAATTTTGTTCAACATCATGTTCATTTTCTAACATGAAATACTTTTTTCTATACAGGTACAATGGCACCTACTAGCAATGGAAAGAAGGGAGGCCAATATTTTATTAAAAAGAGTATCCTAAAATATTTTAGCCATATATCAAAATCGAGTGAGCCATCGACATCTACACAAATTCAAGGTACAAACACATTTTACCTACTAAACAATTAATTTTTGTAAGTTATTACAAAAAATGATATAGAACACCTTTGTATGCAGAAAATACTATTGACCCTGATATGCCTCCACTTGAAGATATTCTTGAGGATGAGATGCCTCCACATGAAAATTTTCTTAACAATGACATGCAACAACCACTTGAAGAGATTCCTAAAACTGACATGCCAACCAAAAAATAAAATGATCATTCTAATAAAATACAAACTTTTGGGGAATCTTCTACTCAGAAACCTAAATGTAGAAAGTTAACCAGGTGGACTATTGGAAGGATATTTCAGCTTGAATGGTCATCAACATATCCATTTATTGAGCTAGTGTAGCTAGAGAATAATAATGATATACCAACAAAATGTAGATGCATGATTTGTAGTTGGAAACTAGGAAAGGATCATAAGATGCAACTTAAGTTAGATACAATAGAAAAACATTATGGAAAAGTTTATGTGATAGTAAAAGAAAGTGATGGAACAACTAAGAAAATAATTAGGTGGAAGGATGCATCAGAATGCGTACATGTCAGATATGCACAAGAATATGAAAAAGAAATGAAACAACAACAAACTCTTGTTGAGAATGGTGGAACGATTCAAGCTCAATTTCAAAAAATTCATAAGACCACTTTAGCTTCAAAAAGTTTGCAGTTTGTTGTTGTATATACTATTCTTAAAAAGGGTAGACCTATGTCTGATTTTATTGATTATAAGCATCTATTTCAACTAGTTGATGTGCAGAACCTTCCTAATGCCTATTGGTCAGATCGAAGTGGTTGGAAAATGGTAAAATATCTATCATTGGTTGAGAAGGAGGACCTGAGAGAGAAAGTAAAACATGCCAAATTCATTTCACTTTCAATTGATGAGGTAACTATTGTTGACAACACATCTTGGATTTGCATGCATGTTTACACATTCCAAAATCATTTAAGGCAACCTCATTTACTAGCACTACATAAGATGGTGGAAAATTGTAATGCGAAAAACCTTTACAATGTTGTTGTAACCAGTTTAAAGGATATTGCAGGAATGGATGATACATAAATAGCCACAAAGTTAATATGTGTTGGAGTTGATGGTGTTGCTACAATGCAAGGACACAAGAATGGTCTTTGTGTTCGACTTCAGACATCAATTACCCCATATTTGATCCCCATTCATTGCATGGCTCATAGAATGAATCTTGCATACAAAATTATGAGCACATTTGAAAATGTTGCGAGAGTGGAAGAACTCATCCATGAAATACATGCTTATTTTTCATGCAGTCCAAAAAGGTTTGCAGAGTTTCAATAGTTTGCACTAGGAGTTATTGAAGGTAGAAAATTGTTAAAAGATGTAGATACTAGGTGGATTTCATTGTTTCAACCTGCATATAGAGTTTTTAAAGAATATCAATCCTTAGCAGGGTTTATGTATGCAAATCATAGGGTAGTTGATAAGGCAAAATATTTGCTATACCATATGACTGACTTGGAAACACTTCTCACATTATGTGGTATTCTTCCAATGTTGCAAGAAATGAATACTTTGATTAAACTTGCACAAGAAATATCCATTTATATTGTTGATTTCATCAAGATGAGAAAACAAATATGTATGCATATTGATAGGTTATACTTGTATGGAGAAAATTTTATGGATCCTTTATTTGATAGTTGGAGAACTTTAACAAACATCAATGATCCAAAAATATTTTTGAAGTTCAACATCAACGATCATATTTGTATTAATGTTCATAGAAAGGAGATACCTTTATATTATTTTGAAAAGTGATCACATATAGTTATAGATGATGTTGAACAAATACCCATAACATACAATGGATTTGATGTAGTTTTACACAATACAAAGATTAAATTGAGAAAAATAGCAAAAACATTGACAAGGGAAATAAGAGATCATTTTCAAAGAGATGAGTTGCTTGAGGCCATGGGTGTGGTTAACCCCATGTTCTAGGATCCTAGTACTAACTATAATAATACAAGTGAGTTGTTTATAAAATATATGGGTACTCTTGTTAAACATTTCACTAAAAGTGTGGAAGTCAATGGTATTCTCAATAAAGAACTTTTGACAAAACAATCAAGCCATTTTGGATTGACAATGGTTGATCAAATTTTACATTTGACTAACCCTCATGAGCTAGGTTCTATTACACATTTGTGGAAAAAATTGTATCCAAGTAGTGTCTTACAAGATACGATCAATGAATATTTTTATTTATATGAATTATGTCAAACAATGATTTTGGGATCTATGGAAGATGAAAGGGTTTTTAGTGCATTATCTTTTGTGAAATCTAAAGTTCATAATAGGTTGGACAAAAATTTGAAAAATTATTTGAGAATATATGTGTCATCTTATGAGTTGGACAAGTATCCTTATGATAGAGCTTTGGCATATTGGAAATCTCTAGTAGATAGAAGAGGTATCACTAATACTCATGATAATGAGGATAATGATACTTGTAGTGATCAGATTGTGGAGACATAAAGATCAGCTATGCATACAAGTGATTTTGGACAAGTTGAGAAGTGTTTGTTTCAACTTCCTCCATTGTAATATTTCCAAGATTTAAAAATATTGATATATTTGATAGTATTTGTTATCATTTGTTGTCTACTAGGTTATCAAAATTGGCTTTCTGGTTTACTAAAAGTATAAAAAATAGTATGTTCATAAAATTTTATGTTTTATATCATAGCCTTGTTATTGAATTATCTATCTATGTTCATAAAATTTTATGTTTTATATCATAGCCTTGTTTTGCTTGATTGAGCATTGTAAACAATGGTTGGCTTTGAATAAATTTAAACCCATGCATGCATGTATCCTTCATAAATATTTGTATTATAGAAAGTCATATATGTATTGTAGAAAGTGCTATATGGCTCAACTAAGTTCTTGGATATTTGTCTAATGTACATTTAAAGTCCCCCTAAGTACATCTATTTTGCAAATAACTATACTATATATCAACTTTAAACCAATAGCAAATATCTATTTTGTAAATATAAAGTCCAATAGTAAACATAATTGTATTATCATCAATTTTAAACACATACAAATATTGAAACAATAATTAAAAAATATAATACACAAATTTTGGAAATGTCTTTTTTATTAATTTGAAAAGATATCATTACATTTTACAAAATTGTTGACTACAATACAACAAAATTTGTAGTCAACTAGTGAACTATGTGTTCACTTTTTTAGTCTTGAGATTGGGGGCCTAAGGCAATTTTAGGCTCTCCTTGAGTTTGAGGTTGTTTTCCCTCATGTCCTTGCTCAATAGTTTGCCCTTGTAGTGCACAAGTTCTCATTAGGCCTTCCTCTATTGTCTCCAAATTCCCCAACAATACCCTTTCTTCTTTCGTAGGATCTTCTTTTACCATTGAAAGCATTTCTTTCTCCTTCTGCTTAAGCAAAATTTTAGGATCTAAATTATGTTCCTTTATGATCCTCCTGAAAGTGTTGTTCTCTTTAATTGTGATTTGTAATATTTCTTTCAATTTTATAGCACCTTACAGGTTTTTCTTTGCAATGTTTAAATAAACATGTAGGCTATTCACCTATTTCTACAAGTTATCAAAATTGGACTACAAAAGAGATAATAAAAATATGTCAATTGACAATTATATGAAAAAAATAGAATAAACAAAATTAAGATGACTTACCTCAGCTACATCCTTTGCAGCCTCAACAACTTCAACTTTTTTCTTGTCAAAAGCCCATTGGTTAAAATATGTTTGGGCTTCAACATTAATGTTCTCTAACCTATTCAAAATAATATCTAAAATGTCATCATTGTACAAATAGGTGGCCTTCACTGTGCTAAATTTAGCTTGATGTAGCAAAGCATCAAGATTTTCTAGTTCATTTTCAACCAAAGAAAAAATATCATCTCTTTTTGAAATTTTTTATATCAGGCATTTATTTGCTTGATAAGAACTTTAGCCCGATACTCCCAATATCTAATTTTTGCAATATCTTGAAGCATCATATCTTTGATGGTTGCTTCACAATTATCTGACAATAAAATATCTTTAAAAAATTCAACTTCTCATCCTCAGTTAGAGGAAGAGGGTCATTAGTTTGAAGGGGAGGGGATGAGGTCTAGGGAGTGACAACTAATTCTATAATTTGTTGTGCTTCTTTATGTGGATCTTGAAGCACATCAATCACTTTAAAATAGCTAGGAATGTTGCCTTATAAAAGATAATCCTCATCAAGTGGGATTATCTAATTCTAAAATTCCATGTAGACTTGAAATATTTCCAAAAGAAATATTGGGAAAATCTGACAAAGTCTAGCTTGGTGCTCCTCAAATCCTTGTAGGAAATAATTGTTTTCCATGCATATATTGACCTCTCATAAATTGTTGTCATGGTGGAGGTGGCGATGACATCATATGTTGTCTTCTTTGGGATAATTGCAGTAACACCCCTAAAAAATATTACAATAAAATTTTATTAATTTTATAAAAAGTGATGCAATAATATTTAATTAACTAAATAGATATTAATTTAAGTTAATTACACTTACTAGATGAAGATGAGACCTGTTGGGCAGCTTTAGTATGTAAAGGCAACTTGGTGTGGCATTGCTCTAAAAACATATAAAAAATTCAATAAAACTAACTATAATTTTAACTAAATGAATTACTTGAACCGAAGTTTGAAATAATAAGCTTACATGTTGTAGGCATGGTTTGGTTAACTTCTTCAATATCAATTTGCACATGACATGCAGGTAGAGGTGGACGAGAAATAGGAGAAGTAGAAGATCTCAAACATTTTGTAGATCTTCTAAATAATGGTGTCGATTTCGATTATGTGTCAGAATATCTAGTGGCTTCTGGCATATGACCCCTTATTGCAACATCCCTTCTTATAGAAGAAGAGGATGCTCTTCTCTACATTTAAGTACAAATTTAAAAAATTAAAAAATAAAAAAATATTTTAATATAAAAATTATTACTTTATTAAAAAATTCAATTTTACCTACACCTGTTCGATTATCATGCCAATAATCACTAGGTTTGGGTGTAATGAGGTTAATACTATAATATTCTACACATTATAATAAGATTCATAAAAAAATAAAGTATATAATTGGATGTGGAGATAGAGGTAGCAGTGTTCATTTGGATGTTGTGGAGATCCATTTTGATGTGGTTCAAAACATAGGTACACCAATCAAATTTTACATGGCCAAGACACCGAACCAAATAGGCCAATACCTAGAATGAAATGTCTATTGTTCTTCCTTGTAGAACAAGTCATGCTTGGAAGAATTTGATACAAGCTCTAAGAAACTTGTCTTGAACAAATGCAATAGTCAAGCCCCTTCTGGACTTAGAAGAGGAAACTACAAAAAATATAAGATAAAATTAGTACTTACTTGAGAAACCAAGAATTTTAACTTTAAACAAGACTAGAAATATGGAGAGTTATACCTATCAAAAAATCTGAAGAGACACCGAAGTTGGTCTCTAGGTATGCCTTGTCATCATCACTTAAAATGAACTTTGGTGTGATGGCTTCAACATCCTTGTGTGGAAGACCGATCAATATCTCGACATCTGAGGGTTTGATAGTGAAAGAGAGAGTCTTGTTGTCGATTGTGAGTTTGACAATCGACCCATCATTATCATACGAGTTAATAATTTTTAGCAATAAATTATTGTCTATGTTATACTACGGCATTGACACTAAACCCTGAAGACCAGAGTCCTGGACCCATGACATGTCATATCCCGGTGTGGTTAATATTTTGGAAATAAGGGGGCAAACAAGGTTTTTGAAAGAAATTTTTGAAGGAACAGGGGAGGAAGAGCTCGCCATTGTTGTATTTGTTAGAAAATTGGGTAAGGTTGGAGGGATCAAGGCGTAGGGTGCAACGTAACAAGCTGGAAGGCATATGATGTTGTCTAGTTTGCTTTGATGTGCTTTGTGTGTGAAAAATATTGAAAAATAACTGTGCATACCTTTTTATAGCCATTTGCATGCATGAATTAAATGTGGGTTTGACACATGGTAACATTTAATTGGAGTTGTGGTAGGTGATGCTATCGATTATCAATTGTTAGTTTGGTTGCTACCTATCATCAATGTATACATTATTGCTATCGATCATCAATCGACATCTTTTTTGCAACCTATCATCAATGATCTAGTGTTGCAACTAATCATCAATTGTTATACTTGTTGCAATCGATCATCAATCGACATATTTGTTGCAACCTATCATCAAACAATTAGTGTTGCAATCGATCATCAATCATCATCCTTCTTGCAACCAATCGTCAATCGACATATTTGTTGCAACCTATCATCAAATGATCTTGTGTTGCAACCAATCATTAATCCATAATATTATTGCAATCGATCATCCATCAACATCACTATTGCAATGGATTGTCAATCGACATCTCTGTTGCAATAGATCGTCAATTGATAACTCGTAATCAATATTTAATCGATAACTTGTTTCAACCAATCATCAATCGATATCTTTGTTCAAAATATAAGTAGGGTTGCAACTAATCGTCAAGATTCTATTGACACAATATTGTTGTGAGTAGTCAAAAGCCTATCCTCATTGTGTTTCTATTGGTAGTCGTCAAGAATAGTTGTTGATAGTTGAGATTTTATGATCAAGCATAACTGTCTATAGTCAAAATTCTATTGTCTATACTCTTACTATTTGTAAGAAGGAGATTATCAAATATAGTGTGGTGTTGGTCATCATGACTAAAAACATTTCCACACTTTTATAATTTTTGGTGGAAGAAGATAATTTTTTATGTCTCCTAAATGAGTTTGGACATGATTTGCCTTGATTTCAAAATTGATTCGCCCTATATTTATAAATACATTTTGGGTCTGACCCGTTATGCATAACCCTAACTATATCAATAGAATAAGGGTTGCACATATTATATCTATAATTTTTAGGGCTAATGTTGTAGTGTTTATAGGAGTTGAATAAAGAATATTGTGAAGGAAGATACAAATAGTCATGATTTTAGATTTTTTAAAGAAGCCTTGAGTGGCAAGAACAATAAAATTGAATTCAATTGCCAAAGGAGTTTTATATCATCGCTTAGGAGTTGTTATTATCCATAGGTAATGGTTAATAAAAATAGATGATTTCATATATACCTCCCTAAAAAGTTGGTTGTGTTTGATGTAGAAGGAAAAATGATGCAAAGATTTCAAATAAAAGTATATTTCAAACCACTTCATGCTTATAAAATAAACAATATTTGATGGTCATTGCAATCTATGTTTTATTGTCTTCATGGTCATTTTTTTGATCCATGGCTAATTATCTCCACACTTTTTTTTCTATGATATTTTTAACTTGTTCGTTTGATTCACGGGGGGCCACTTAGTTGAAAGCCTTCAAATCACGTGCATTCACAGGATTCTTAAAAAAATCCCTACTTTTAAAATTTACAACCTCCCATTTTAATTTATTAAACCCTTGGTGGTAAACCCTATATAATAAATAATAAACCCTTTTCAAAACTTATCATTTTGCCAAAAATAATTTAAATCAATTTTTAATATCCCTTAGTTTTTTTACCATTTTATCAATGTATATCCATTGAGCATGTTTGACTCCATCGAACTATCAAGTCTTTATGAGCATAACAAAAATTAGTGGTTTGAGCTCTAACTTGAAATGAATATATATATATATATATATATATATATATATATATATATATATATATATATATATATATATATATATAATATTTGTGGTCTTCATACATTTCATTTAACCAATAATATACAAGACCAAGTTTTGATTATAATAATTATGAAAAAAAATTACATAGATATAAATTGGAATATTTTTATAAAATTGTTCAATTGCTCACATGCTTAAAATTTATTAATTTATTTTACTTCATTAAGAAATATAAAAAAATGACTTCAAATACATACAAAAATATTCTAAATTTAATAACATTCATATGATAACGAGTTTTCCAACATCTAGTTCACTATCTTCACGGATGGTGGTAATGTCTTCAGACATTATATAAAATAAATGATGAATGCTATCTTTTGAAATCCTTTACACCCAATGGTAATATGTAAATAGTTGTCATAGAATGAAACATTCCAATTGCTTTTTAAATTAAAATAAACTTAGAAGAAAGAAATAAATTATATTGATTTCATGAGTGATAAAAGCAGATCATTGACACTTTATAATATGGATTCTGAAAACATGGGTGATATAGAGCTAATAGAAATACAAGAGAACCAACAATGATAGCTTGATTCTAATAATCACTACACCAAAAAAGGGCTTTAAGGATGGCTAAAATAAGGTGGTTTTTTACAATGGTAAAAAACCACCCTAATAGATCCTAAGAGGGCGGTTTATAACAACCCTCTTAGGATAACTGCCCTCTTAGGGTCACCCTAAAAGGATGGCTATAAATCACCCTTGTAGGACTAAGATGATAGTTATAAAATTACGTCATAGGGCTGAGAATAATATGACCATTATAAACCACCATATTAGGGTGATCTAAGAGGGCGGTTTATAACCACTCTCTTAGGGGAATCCAAATTTTTTCAGGTACCCCTATGAGGGTGGTTATAAAACACCCTCTTATCCTTAAGAGGGTAGTTATAAACTACATTCTTAGAGATGATTTAGGTTTTTTTAATAGGCATACTTAAACCTCCATGCGGTGACATCATTATTTCTTTGAAGCTTCATGAATATATAGTCCATTTACCTTAGCTACTGCAACCTCCATACCACACCTCAACTATTACAACCTCTACACTACACGCATAACCTCCACACCACACCTTAGGTACTACAACCTTCACATTGCACCTTAGCTACTACAACATCCACACTGCACGTACAACCTCCTCACCGTACACACAACCTAGGGCTCCTAGGCTTCGATTCATGCTGTTCATTTTTTGGCTAGGATTTTCCCTAATATTTCTTTGAAACTTTTAGGGCTCCTACACTTCGATTCGTGTTGTTCAATTTTTGGTTGGGATTTGCCTTGAAATTTCTCTGAATTGTTTTCTAATTTACCCAAAATGGTGAGAGATGAGGTCTTCTGGGCTTCGATTTGTGTTCAGTTTTTGGTTGGGATTTGCCTTGAAATTTCTCTGAAACTTTTATTAATTAGGTTTAGAGAATTTTGCATTATTTCAGGTATTTTTGCGATTAGGGTTTGGAATTTTTTATCTTGTAAAGTTGTGTTTATGCATGAGATTTATAAAATTTAAACCATATATTAAACCCTAGATTAAAATTTAAACCCTAATTTAGGCCACTTGTCATAGGGACGTTTGAGGGAGTAGAGTTTTAATTTAAAGAAAATATTTTGAGGGAAATTTTGGTGTACCATACATACAATCCAATATATTCAGATAAGACAAATATAACCCTAGCAATATTTCGCTCCATTCTCACTTCAACTTTAAGTGTCCAGTTCCCCACCAACTATGACACTTAGCCACATTTTATGTTTTTTACTTACAAGGTTTTTGACAAACACTCTAAGGCCAATAATCGCCTGTCTCTCTATTAGTCAGCAACAACCTTTGACTATTTGCTCAATGTACCATAACAACCCATTACTCTACCCTATTTGACACTCAATAACTTTTTCATAGCATTGAATTTCCATTTTTGCTTAGATGCCCAATAGGTAGGGTAATAGGTGCTTCTTTTACCGCCATGCTCTTGCTACCTGCATTACAACCTGTAAATCCTCCAAAAGGGTCCACCAAGGCTCCACTAGATACCAAAAACTCTTCCTCATCCTCCACCACCGAATGCTCACTATTTTGGCTCCAAAAATTTAATTTACTAATATTCATCATCTTGTTCATAAAAAAGTAAAGAGTGGGCTGTGAATGTGCTCAAAACCTTATTAATGTAAAATGGTTACCAGATGACAACTTGAGCAAGGTTTATAAAACAATTTATTGTCATTCCAATTGCCAAGTATTGCAATACTCTATAATTAGAGAACAATTTGACACAAACCTTTAGATATGACGTTGATGATTCTATTTCATATTACCATCTAACTCTTTTGGTCATGTAGGGACAAAAAATAATTCCTGTCTTCCATATTATCTTTATTAGAGGCAACCATATAGGATGAAGAAGAACAATCACATTTCATATGCTAATTAAAGTTGAGGTTTATAATAAAATAACCCAAAAAATATGTGTTACTAACCAAACCGGCATTCAAAGTTAAAATTATAGGTTGGTAGGGTGCATGGGTTACAATAGAGACAACCTACGGTATGAAGTTCTTAAAATTACAACCTCTGCATTTATAATTGCTTCAGAAAAAACTATCCATGAAATCCTTAACCACATCCATGTAGCATCCAAGATCACCCTTTTCATCTTCTTCCTTTGAATCAACCATGCATTCATGCACTTGGCTGACCAATTCCTTGCAATCATGAAACTCCACTTCACTTTTTGAGACTATCGTAGTGCCAAGTACTCTTCTGAATAAACTTGATGTGTATATATATTTAATTATTTTCATCGTCCACTTTGCTTTTTAGATGCAATTTCATTTACAAATATTATTATTTAATATGTTGCGAGGTTGGTTGGTGATAAGAAGTGTTGAGGCAGTTTTGTAAAATGTGGATAAAGTTGAGGTTTGATATTTGAATATGATAAAGGTTGGGTATACACCATTTTTGTAAATGACTTTTTAAAAATAAATACCAATTTATTTTTTGAGGCTTATGCATGTTTGGTAATCTTCTTTGGATATACAAGTAATATATACAATTTATAAAAGTAATTTATCAACTACAAAAAAGAAATCTTATTTATGACAATAAGCTATAAATATTATTTATTTAAGTATAACATGTTATGGAGTCTCGAAAAATAAACTATAAGACTTTGCATGATTTTGTACATTGTAATTTTTTTTTAGGGTGTTTAAAAGATTTATTATCAGTTTTGATGAGTTGTGATGAATGGGGTAATAACTTGTTAGTTTAAGTTCTAGGTCTACCAATATAACACTTATATCTCAATTATCCACAAAATTCATTTTGTTAGTTTATGTTCTAGGTCTATGATTTATGTAGATTTAGAATAATTACGAGATATTTTACATACCCTTACATCTAGCTATCATCTAGCAGTCCATGGATCAAGACGCCTTACAAAATTACTTTCCAACAGAACAATTTTTATCTCTTGAGAATTAAATTATTTCCATAGATTTGATTTTTCATTTATTTTTTCAGAGCATTCTTTACCCTAGATGGGGCTAATGTAAATGATGGTGCCTGGAAAATTTTATAAGGCTACCTAGTTAATGAATTTTTCTAATAAAAACGTATATGTATGTAAACATTTTTGTGTCATATTTTTTCTTTTTTCCAATGTTGTATCTAGTCATATCCATATTAGATCTAGAAAATTTGTCGTATCCATATATGATTCCGTACTAGTGGCAGATATCATATCCATTTCCATCCAACATAGATATTATCATCAAGAGATATCGACAAAGGTACAACCATATAGCACTAATCAAGTTTCAATGAGCTCTTCCCTGCAAGATATCTAATTGTGCTTCTGGAGTAGCTGTCAGCACATCCTTGATAAATTCAGTAATAAAGAATCATATATTGCCAACTAAGTAATAAATGTATTATAACACAATGCATTGCAATTGTAAAAACATAATGTGGATAGGGAATTTCATAAAAATTGTTAAAAGTTGAGGAAAAGTCACCAAAGTTTAAAAAAATCTGCAGAAAGAAGGGTTAGAAAAATAAATATAAAATTATGGAAAATGGACCAGAAAGTCAAAAATATTAAAAAACACTACAATAAGTATGATCTCACCCTATGTTGTTGTAATTCTTTTCGATATATTTCCCACAATATGCACTACTAGTTAATACGAGCAACGAGCGAGGAATTATGACCTTAGGAAGTTTTACCCCCAAAATTCAAAATGGCCAATCGAATGTCGTATGAACTACCCCCCTTTAATGAAATTCTAATTTTCATAAAGGGAAGTTCATTTATTGTCTGTGAATGCAAATATAAAACCTAAAATTCGATTTGCCTTCAAAATATGAAAAAAATGTGAAATTCTGAAATTATAAAAATCCTTATAAAACAACAAATTTAAATAATTTTTATAAATTCGAAATGACTTCAAAATGAGATAAAAATAGTTTCGGATGAAATATTGAAGTTTATTTTTAACACAATGCATTTATTTATGAAATTTTACTTCTTTTTATTTTTATTCTAGTCATCGAAGTTTAAAAAAAATCTGCAAAAGGAAGGACTGGAAAAATAAAAATAAAATTATGAAAAATTGACTAGAAAGACGAAAATGTTAAAATACACAACAATCGGTATGATGTTGCCTTATGCCCTTGTATATATTTTTGAGGTCTTTCTAAACATATGCACTAATAGTCAATTCGAGCAACAAGCGAGGAGTTATGACCCCGGGAAGTTTTACCCACAAAATTCAAAATGATAACCAATGGAATATCGTATGAACTACCCCCCTTTAATGAAATTGTAATTTTCATAAAGGGAAGTTCATTTATTGTCTGTGAATGCAAATGCAAATCCTGAAAATCAATTTACCTTCAAAATATAAAAAAAAATGTGAAATTCCAAAATTATAAAAATCCTTATAAAACAACTTTAAATAATTTTTATAAATTTGAAATGACTTCAGAATGAGATAAAAATTATTTCGGATGAAATATTGAAGCTCATTATTCATACCCATCCATTTATTTATGAAATTTTAATTTTTATTTTAGTCGCCGAAGTTTAAAAAAATCTACAAAAGAAAGGGTTAGAAATATAAATAAAAATTCTAGAAAATGGATCAAAAAGCTGAAAATATTAAAACACACTATAGTCAGTATGATGTCACCCTACGCTATTCTAGCTCTTTTTGAGAGCTTTTGAAAAATATGCACTAATAGTCAATCCGAGCAACGAGCGAGGAGTTATGACCTCGAGAAGTTTTGCTCCCAAAATTCAAAATGATGACCAATGGAATGTTGTATGAACTACCCCCATTTAATGAAATTGTAATTTTTATAAATGAAAGTTAATTTTTTGACTGTGAATGCAAATGCAAAGCCTGAAAATCGATTTACCTTCAAATTATGAAAAAAATGAGAAATTTTGAAATCATAAAAATCTTTATAAAACAACTTTAAATAATAATTATAAATTCAAAATGACTTCAGAATGAGATCAAAATTATTTCGAATGAAACACTGAAGCTCATTCTTCATACCCATGCATTTATTTATGAAATTTCATTTTATTTTTATTTTTATTCAAGTCATCGAAGTTTAAAAAAAATCTACAAAAGGAAGGGTTAGAAAAATAAAAATAAAATTTTGGAAAATGGACCAGAAAGCAAAAATATTAAAACACACTACATTCAGTATGATACCTCACTACACTGTTGTAGCTCTTTTCGAGAGCTTTATGAAAATATGCACTAATAGTCAATCCGAGCAACGAGCGAGGAGTTATGACCCCAAGAAGTTTTACTCCCAAAATTCAAAATGATGGTCAATGGAATGTCATATGAACTACCCCCATTTAATGAAATTGTAATTTTCATAAAAGGAAGTTCATTTATTGTTTGTGAATGCAAATGCAAAGCTCAAAAATCAATTTGCCTTCAAAATATGAAAAAATGTGAAATTCCGAAATTATAAAAATCCTTATAAAGAAGTAACTTTAAATAATGTTTATAAATTTGAAATGACTTCATAATGAGATCAAAATTATTTTGGATGAAATATTGAAGCTCATTTTCCACACCCATGCATTTATTTATGAAATTTTAATTTTTTTTATTTTTATGTTAGTCGTCAAAGTTTAAAAAAATCTACAAAAGGAAGGGTTAGAAAAATAAAAATAAAATTCGAGAATATGTACCAGAAAGCCAAAAATATTAAAACACACTACAATCAGTATGATGCCACCCTACGTCGTTGTAGCTCTTTTCGAGAGCTTTCCAAAAATATGCACTAATAGTCAATTCGAGCAACGAGCGAGTTATGATCCTAGGAATTTTTACCCCCAAAATTCAAATTTCAAATGAATTATCCTAGGCGAGAAAAGGGAAAATAGGGTATTATAGGGAAATTTTGAAATTGTAAAGGGGATATTTATAACTACATTTTTTTGGAACAGTAATACAAGAAAGCTTTGGGACTCCTATTACATTTCTCTGTTTTTCAATGGATTTTTTGTGTCATGATGATTCAATACTGCTTCACTTCTTGATGTTAGCTAAAGTAGGCATGTTAATTATTCCAAAATTATTCCAAAAGAGTGAAGTCCGAGGATAAAAGAAAAAAAAGGATATAATTTGAGATGTCAATAAAAATGCAATTGAATTCCTCTAATTATTGCTTGATGAATGAAAATGAAAAAAATATGCATTACTAAATATAAAATATGATGACCTTAAAATGTCATTAGAAATTATCCCTCTTTAATCAAATAATTTTCATAAAGAAGAAATAATTTAATGCAATAACCTTTGGTATAATGTGTAAATTACCTCTCTTTAATGAAATCAAATTTTTCATAAAGAGAAGCCAATTTATTGCTCTAAAAATGATGGCCAATGGAATGCCGTATGAACTACCCCCCTTTAATGAAATTGTAATTTTCATAAAGGGAAGTTCATTTATTATCTGTGAATGCAAATGCAAAGCCTGAAAATCAATTTACCTTCAAAATATGAAAGAAAATGTGAAGTTTCGAAATTATAAAAATCCTTATAAAACAACAACTTTAAATAATTTTATAAAATTTGAAATGAATTTAGAATGAGATCAAAATTGTTTTGGATGAAATATTGAAGCTCTTTCTTCACACCCATGCATTTATTTATGAACTTCTATTTTTTTTAATTTTTATTTTCATCACCAAAGTTAAAAAAAAATTGTATAAGGGTTAGAAAAATAAAATTAAATTTTGGAAAATGGACCAGAAAGTCAAAAATGTTAAAGCACACTACAAATAGTATGATACCGCCTACACCATTGTAGCTCTTTTTGAGAGCTTTCCAAAAATATGCACTAAAAGTCAATCCGAGCAACGAGCGAGGAGTTATGACCCTGGGAAGTTTTGCCCCCAAAATTTAAATTTCAAATGAATTGTCCTAGACATGAAAAGAGAAAATAGGGTATTATAGGGGAATTTTGAAATTTTAAAGGAGGGGTCTCTGTAACTGTATTTTTTTTTGGAACAATAATACAAGAAAGCTTTGGGGCTCCTATTGCATTGATTTGTTTTTCAATAGATTTTTTGTGTCCTGTTGATTCAGTAATGCTTCACTTCTTGTTGTTAGATAAAGTAGGCATGTTAATTTTTCCAAAATTATTCCAAAAGAGTGAAGTCCAAGGATAAAAGAAAAAAAGATGTAATTTGAGATGTCAATAAGATTGGAAAGCTTATAGGTACCAAATTATTGGTATGCTTGACCAACAAAAACAACCATTTGTAGAAACTTTTTCAATTTATAGAATCTACCAATATAGAACAAGGATAAGAAATAGCAAAATATATTAAGAACTCCCTCAATTAGGAGTGAGATGATTCAACTTCTTCTCTTCTTATTTTTTGAAGTAAATACAACAAGCAACAAGAAGATAAAATGTCAAAGAAAATGTTGAACTAACTAGAGCAAGTAGCCAAAAAACAAAGAGACCCCTCTTAGGTATGATGCTTCCATAATTTCACCAATATAAACTCACCACACCATATTCTTCTCCCATATCTCTCCATTCCTCCATGACTCCCACTTTGCCTCTCCAAATATACTTTACACTCCTTTCCATCCATGCTTATCATTTATCTTTCTACACCATTAGTATTTTATTTTTACCCATTCTATTGTATCAAATAACATGTGCCCCACTCCCCATTACTTTTTCATGAATCCCTAGACCAATATAAAGAATAACTAAATTCTTCCTTTAGAATCAACTGAAGAGATTCTACACAAGTGAGAAGTCATACAAAAAGATATATGAGTTCCTTATCTATGAAAGTAGATGCCAACTACTATCACAAGGAGAATAGCACTGGTAAGAAATATGGCCAAATGGTGTCATGACTCATGTGAAATGATATTGCTTGAGAGGATCAATGACAACTAACATCAATCAATGAAGGTTGAACATGTAGAAACCATCACAAGCTATTAGTCATACACCATGACAGATGGATAATGAAAGTAAGCTTGAGTTGTAACTAAATAGTAACCATCATGGCAAGATATAATTGGTTAAATATAAAAGGAAGGTAAGGAACTAAATCTTCATATAAGGAATAGGATCCGTTAAAGCAATGCCTACTTGTTGAGTGGAAATTTTGCCCAATTACAAAATGACACTCACCTTTAGGATTTTGATCACAAAACCCTCTCTTGCAAAGAAATTAAAAATGAAAACAACTTCTCTAGGGTTATGCTATATAAGCATTGCACATGTGTATTAGTAATCTTTATGAAGATGTGTTTAATAAGTGCTAAGAATACCTTAGTGATTTGCAAGTAACTATTAACAAGGGGTATGTGTTGGTTTATTTTAATATGCTATACTAATGATTGTTCATGAAACTTAAACAAAACAACTATAAATGTAATTGAATTCCTCTAATTATTGCTTGATGATTGGAAATGAAATAAATATGCATTGCTAAATATAAAATGTGATGACCTTAAAATGTCATTAGAAATTATCCCTCCTTAATGAAATAATTTACATAAAGAAGAAATAATTTAATGCAATAGCCTTTGGTATAATGTGTAAATTACCTCTCTTTAATGAAATCAAAATTTTCATAAAGAGAAGCCAATTTATTGCTCTGAAAATGATGGCCAATGGAATGTCGTATGAACTACCCCCTTTAATGAATTTGTAATTTTTATAAAGGGAAGTTCATTTATTATTTGTGAATGCAAATGCAAAGCCTGAAAATCAATTTGCCTTCAAAATATGAAAAATGTGAAATTCCAAAATTATAAAAATCCTTATAAAACAAGAACTTTAAATAATTTTTATAAATTCAAAATGACTTCAGAATGAGATAAAAATTATTTCGGATGAAATATTGAAGCTCATTCTTCACACCCATGCATTTATTTATGAAATTTTATTTTATTTTTTATTTTAGTCACCAAACTTTAAAAACATTTGTAAAAGGAAGGGTTAGAAAAATAAAAATAAAATTTTGGAAACTGGACTAGAAAGCCAAAAATGTTAAAACACACTACACATAGTAAAATGCCACCCTATGTTGTTGTAATTCTTATTGAGATATTTTCGAAAATATGCACTAATAGTCAATCCGAGCAACAAGCGAGGACTTATGACCCCGGGAAGTTTTACCCCCAAAATTTAAATTTCAAATGAATTGTCCTAGGCGGGAAAAGGGAAAATAGGGTATTATAGGGGAATTTCAAAATTGTAAAGGGGGGGTATCTTAGGTATAATGCTAAGGTACTCATATATCCTTTTGCATGACTTCCCACTTGTGTGGAATGTCTTCAATTGTTGGATTTCATAACAGTTTCCAAAAATAAATGGAATCAACATATTACTTAGTATTGCTAAAAAATAAATACATATATTGTAATGCATTTGATACCTGGGTGTGTATGTAGACACAAAATAATATTTCTATAAAAAATAGAATACACTCTAATTGATAATGAAATGGTTTGTATGTTGGGTATTTATACCTAAATACAAGTTAACTTATGGTCAAGGTTAGTAACTAACCTTTATGCTTAAAATAATAATATGATACAAACATATTTTTTTCAAGGTTTACAAGGGCCAAAATATCTTATAGATGCAATATAACACAATGTTAGTCATGCCTCAAATGAAGCTTAATCAACCTATATATGAACATTTTACTTGAGATGAAAAAGGAACATAGAGAGACATTTATTTGTCATATCCCTGAAGTGATACTCTCTTACACCAAGTAGTTATTGCATGTGCACAAAAGGAGCCTCAAACATAACCTTGGTTAGGATATCTACTATTTGTTCTACTATTGGCATAAAATATGGTCAAGCATCCCATGGGCATAAATTCATCTCAAATGATAAATCCAAATCTCAAAGTGCTTGGTCTATTAATGAAATATTAGATTGCTAACAAGCTTGATGGTGCAACTAATACAAATTCATGAGCATCCATTGAAGGTGATTAGCTTCCTCATTGCTAGTAAACTATTTAGTTTTGGCTGAAGACTAATATATAGTATACTATTATCTAGAACACCTTGAAAAAGGGTTGGAACCCATTAGAATACAAAGCTTATGGTGGAACATCACTCATCCAAATTTTTGGTCCAATCAGTGTCTAACAATCCTATTAGACTTAAAGGTGATCTAGCTAAATAATTAATACCTATATTATAAGTATATATGATATATCTAAAATTCCTCTTGGTCATGTTCTAGTAACTCTCTAGGAGGATTGCATGTATATTGATGAATAGTTGACAATAAAGGCTATATCAAGTCATGTGTGAGTAAGGTAAAGGAGGCATCCCACAAGAGACCAATATAAAGTGGAATCTAGAAAAATATTCATACAATCATCCCAAATATTTAGTCTTGAAGTAAAATAAATCTAAATAGACTTATAGTCCCCCATGCTGAAGTGCTAAAGAAGATCTAATGCATACTTGGGTTCTAAGATCTATTTCATCAATCTAAGTTCCCAAGAAATATTGTAGAAGCCATAATTTTGTTATCTCAAAGGAATTACAAAGCCATGATTTCATATCCTAAATAAAAATAGGAGAGTTACCTATAATAAGATCATCCACATAGAGAACAAACACCAAGTTCTCCCCATCCTAATTGTTGATATAAACATCATGTTCATCCTTATACCATCAAAATTTATAACTACGGAATAAGGGGTGGATATTATCATACCAATTATGAGATGCTTTCTTAAGCCCAAAAAAATATCTATTCAATTAATAAACCAAGGGAATTAGACCCTCAAGCTCACAACTAGGTGGTTTCTACATAAAAATATTCTAAATGTGTCCATATTGGAAGGCAGTCCTTACATCCATATGATTTACCTTCCAACTAAATAAGACAATGATGTTAGCACCAAAGATGATGTCAACACCAAAGAACAACACAAGAGCACCAAATATGATGTCAACACCAAATAACAACATAAGAGCACCAAATAATAACATTAGAGATGATGATATTAGCACCAAATATGATGATATTGACATAGAATAATAGTACAAGAGCACCAAATAATAGCACTGGAGCACCAAATAATATCATAAGAGCATTAGAGAATAGCACCAAACATGATAACATCAACACCAAACATGATGATGATGACATCGAACATGGTGATGTGGGAACAAAAATAGAATATTTTGATTGAATTTCAAATTAATTAGATGGAATATGTTAAGATTGGTTTTTCACTAACTTGAATTGATCTAAATTAGTTAGAATTATTGAGATTAGTTTCAAACTTATTTGGATAGATCCAAATTAGTTATCATCCTTAACAATTTATTTTGGTTGTTCTCTTCCCTAGATAGAATTGGTTTTATTTGTTACCAACTAATTTTGGTTGTTATATTCCCTAGATAGAATTGGTTGGATTTGTTTACAACTAATTTTTGGTTGTTATCTTTGCTAGATAGAATTGGTTGGATTTATTTCTAACTAATTGAGATTGGGAATCTTTTATATTAATAGATTGCTATTGTATTATTACATATGACCTATTTATAAAGGAGGGAGAATAATACATTAGAGGGGTTACAAGAGGATGGGATATGAAAATTAAGAAGAGGAAGAGAATGGAAGTGTATAAATTGTAGATTCTTGTAAAAAGGTAATTTTATTATCTTTCTTAATAAAATATGTTTGCGTTATTTTTTTATGTGCATATGTTTAATTTTATTTGGAATTAAAATTTACTTTCCATTGGACTGAGTACGGGACTACTCCATCAACACAATGGAAGGTATCGTATTTGTAAATATGTTCATAGAATAATTATGAATTATTAATTTATTCCAATGTCTTTTGTATATTATTTTAATTTGTACTTAATACCTTTATATATTGTCTAATGAGGATAACATAGTGGTTAGGGATTTAGCCTCTTTTTGGGGTGGTTCAAGGTTCAAACCTTAATATACCCAAAAAGGGATAGGTTGGATGGTAACGATTGAGTGTTTATCGGTTAGCTGCCCTAGTTTGATGCCCTATAGGATTATTAGTCCCATTGACTTTATCTAACCCAAGTTAGCTGCTCTAGTTTGATGCCCTAGAGGATTAGTAGTCCCATTGACTTCATCAAACCTAAGTTATCTGCCCTAGTTTGATAACCTAAAGGATTAGTAGTCCCATTAACTTCATCTAATCCAACAAGCTAGGGTTTATAGTAGGAGCATCCAATAGTGTTACCAATTTACCTATGTATTAAAAAAATATCTATGTATGTTACTTTAATTATTTATTTTAATTTCTTGGGATAGTTTCATGTAGCTTCTAGTTTATATTTTATTCTCACTAGTATGTTATTTATTTCCTCTAAATGTAATTTTGTTTTCCACAAACATGATTTTATTTTTTGCAAGCTTTATTTTTTACAAAGTTTGATTTAATATTTGCAAGGGTGTGACTTATTTTTCTATAAGAATATTTTAGGAACTCAATACCAAAACCTATATAAACCTTCCTAGCACATACAACCTTTAGATACTATTGCAAATTTGAAAAAATTAAATAGACATTATTAAAATGCATCACATTATTTTTATGATTTGTGAATTTATCACTTTGGTTTATCTATCAAAGAACCCAATGTCATCATCATGTCCATCATTGTGAATACATATGTAATTATTATTATATGCTTTATAATGGACATAAATAATACAATTATCATCATTAATACTATATTCAAGACAAACATCACCATTAGGAATAACATCGCAAACAATATAATCAATATTACCTTCATAATTTACAATCTTATTATAACCATGGGATCCAACTTGATTGGTACTTAATGATATCACCTATATCACATGATAGGTCTATCATTATGGTCTTCATTTCTATCCTCTCAACTAACTTTTAGTATTCCTCCTTAAGTATGATATGTTTGGTCAGTGTATTGTATACCATATTTATAAAAGGAAGAGAGAACACAAAACCATATTTATTAAAATTAGAATCTCCAAGAAACATCTCAAAATTTATCTTAAATATTGATAGTTCTTTATCTTCCCTACATTTATTGATATTAATTAATGTCACATACTTATGATATTGGTCATGTTTTCTCCTTGTGTTTCTCATTATAGGTAAGTGATGTGAACTAAATTGTGACTTATCTCTTAATGTCTTTAACTCTTCTCTTCTAGAAAATATTACCTTTCACATTTTGAGGTGGTGAGTAAGGAGAATCATGCACCCCATCAATATTACACGAAAATAATAATCCTTATTGTAGCAATTTAAAATGTGAACTAGGAAGTGGAGGTTAAGAAAGAAGAACATGAAGAAAATATGTTGGATAGTATTTTTTATCCATAAAAAAATTACCTAAAATAAGAAAGGTCAAATTCATGTGTAAATCGATATGGTCTAGGAGCTTCATGCTTATATTGCCAAAGAAAATAGGATTAGTAGAAATTGTATTACCTGACTATATTAAGGAAACAATGAGAAGATATGGTGAAATTATATCAAAGGTTAATGTAGAGGGTGACAAGACCAATGTATAATCCAACAAGCAACACTCTAAGAGAAGAAGGAGGTCTAAAGGAAGATTTGTTGGTTTCTAGACAAATTAATTTAGTTAAATCAACTCTAGAAAGCTCAACGAGTGGCATAGTTCCTCTTCTAGATTTTAAATCGGTATGCAAGCAGACATATTTTGGTAAGAAAAAGGATAAATCTCCATTTTTTTACTTATTAGTGTATTTGGAAGATTGGTTGTTACACAATTGATTAATATATCATGAAGCTGAAGTCACTATTATATCCAAGGAAATGTGTGACACCATGAACATGAACTACAGTAAAATCAATCCTAGGATAATACAATTCATTAAAATGATAGTTAGTAAAATAGGGATAGTTTGAAAAGTACTAGTACTACTATGCAGAATGCTAGACATAGTAGCAATTTAGGACATCATAGTAGTAGATGTGCTTCCAAAATTTAGAATGGGCTTGTCCAAATCCTTCTTAATACAAATAGAAGCATACATGACACAAGATCATGTGCAAACAATTATGCCATGCAATAAAAATTGGTTCATGTTCATGCTAAAAAATAAAACCATTTCACATTCAAATAGAAGAATATAAGGTAAATCTGGTTGAATAAGTCCACAAGCTAGGTAACATGGGGGTAGGTGATTGGATAGAGGGTGAGTAAGGGCCAATTGACAGTGATATTTTCTTTAAGAGTATTAATCCAACACTCTTGTCAAGCTTGAAAATGAGCATAATCTACAAACTACTTAAGATC
This sequence comes from Wollemia nobilis, assembly GCA_028583015.1. Taxonomy (NCBI): domain Eukaryota; kingdom Viridiplantae; phylum Streptophyta; class Pinopsida; order Araucariales; family Araucariaceae; genus Wollemia; species Wollemia nobilis. The sequence continues at coordinate 2,175,269 of JAQPPZ010001344.1, forward strand.
CCTTACAATATATGGCCAATGGTATGCTTCAACAAGCAAGACCAAAAATTTTAGGAACAAAATTGGGAGATCTTGATATGACCAATGGTATGCTTCAAGAGAATTCAACACTGCATCACTAGCCATAAAATATTTATTACATTTTAAATATTCAATGACCAATTAGTGATCTAGCACATAAACCAATATACATATAAGAAGCAATAAAAAACTTATGTTATTAGCAAGAATCCTCACCATTGATTTCCTATGTCATTTTTTTAATAAGTTTGGAAACTGATATATGCCAAAGTCAATATTATGGAAAAAATTTGACAAGACAAGTTGTGCATCCCAAGACATATGTCAAATACAAAAGCAAAAATTTAGCACTATATGGTCGAGTCACTACAAATTTTGATACAAGAGCTAAAGATCAAGTGACTACTAACATGTGGAAATATACCACAATTTTTTTATAAATAAGCTAGCAAATAAATAAAATTTATATAAAAAATAAAGAATAGGGCAATTAGCCAAAGGGATAGAAAAAGATGTTGGAAAGCATGCAAACCATATCACATGATGTAGTGAATTATAAGGAATGACTATTCAATGGTATAAAATATTGTTTCTTCTTGAAATTTGGATACAATCAAGCTAAGGAAAAAGAGGATTCACAAGGCAGGTTGAATGGTGAATTTTTCAAGAATAAAAGCCTATAAAAGGGGTTCCATTTCTCAACGTCAAATCACTTCTAAGGAAGAATTATGCTATGAGGGAGTATGGTAGATAGGCCTTAGTAAAAAGTGAAGATGAAAATAAAGAATTTTCCCACATAGAATTTGTAGTTAAGTCTAAATATTCTTGTGTTTAGAGGAGATGCAAAAACATTGGAGGAAAAGGATGATCAATTTTAGCCTTATTGATGCAGAAGCATCCAATGGTATAAGAGTGATCATAAATCATCCAAATATTGTATTAATTTTATTCTGTTCTAAAACTAGTTAGTTTGAATCATGCCAAAATGATGAAAATCCTACCACTAGGGGTGAAAATTAGTCGTAGTGCCCCTTAGGGCACTACGTTTTTGTAGCTCTTTTTGAAATATTTTTGAAAATATGCACTAATATTCCATCTGAGCAATGAGCGAGGAGTTATGACCCTGAGAAGTTTTACCCCCAAAATTCAAAATGATGGCCAATGGAATACCGTATGAACTACCTTCCTTTAATGAAATTGTAATTTTAATAAATGGAAGTTCATTTATTATCTGTGAATGCAAATGCAAAGCTTGAAAATTGATTTACCTTCAAAATATGAAAAAAATGTGAAATTTCGAAATTATAACAATCCTTACAAAACAACAAATTTAAATAATTTTTACAAATTAGAAATGACTTTAGAATGAGATAAAAATTATTTCAGATGAAATATTGAAGCTCATTCTTTACGCCCATGCATTTATTTATGAAATTTTAATTTTTTAATTTTTATTTTAGTCATCGAAGTTTAAATTTTTTTTGCAAAAGTTGTTTTATAAGGATTTTTATTATTTTGGAATTGCACAAAAAATGTTAAAACACACTACAACCAGTATGATTATGCCCTACGGTATTGCAACTCTTTTTGAGAGCTTTCTGAAAATATGTACTAATAGTCAATTTGAGCAATGAGTGAGGAGTTATGACCCCGGGAAGTTTTGTCCCTAAAATTCAAAATAATGGCCAATGGAATGTCGTATGAACTACCCCCCTTCAATGAAATTGTAATTTTCATAAAGGGAAGTTCATTTATTGTCTACGAATGCAAATGCAAAGGCTGAAAATCGATTTACCTTCAAAATATGAAAAAAATGTGAAATTCCAAAATTATAAAAATCTTTATAAAACAAATTTAAATAATTTTTATAAATTCAAAATGAGATCAAAATTGTTTCGGATGAAATATTGAAGCTCATTCTTCACACCCATGCATTTATTTATGATTTTTTTTTTAAATTTTTATTTTAGTCGTTGAAGTTTAAAAAAAATATGCAAAAGGAAGGGTTAGAAAAATAAAAATAAAATTCTAGAAAATAGACGAGAAAGCTGAAAATGTTAAAACACACTATAGTTAGTATGATGCTGCCCTACGCTATTGTAGCTCTTTTCGAGAGCTTTTCAAAAATATGCACTAATAGTCAATCCGAGCAACGAGCGAGGATTTATAACCCCGGGAAGTTTTACCCCTAAAATTCAAAATGATGGCCAATGGAATACCATATGAACTTCTCCCCTTTAATGAAATTGTAATTTTCATAAAGGGAAGTTCATTTATTGTCTGTGAATACAAATGCAAAGCCTGAAAATTGATTTACCTTTAAAATATGAAAAACATGTGAAATTCTGAAATTATAAAAATTCTTACAAAACAACTTTAAATAATTTTTATAAATTCGAATTTACTTCAGAATGAGATCAAAATTATTTCAGATGATATATTGAAGCTCATTCTTCACACCCATGCATTTATTTATGAAGTTTTATTTTATTTTATTTTTGTTTTAGTCACTGAAGTTTAAAAAATCTACAAAAGGAAGGGCTAGAAAAATAAAAATAAAATTCTAGAAAATGGACTAGAAAGCTGAAAATGTTAAAACACACTACAGTCAATATGATGTCGCCCTAGACTGTTGTAGCTCTTTTTGAGAAATTTCCTAAAATATGCACTAATAGTCAATCCAAGCAACGAGCGAGGAGCTATGACCCCGAGAAGTTTTGCCCCCAAAATTCAAAATGATGGCCAATGGAATGTCGTATGAACTACCCCCTTTAATGAAATTGTAATTTTCATAAAGGAAAGTTCATTTATTGTCTGTGAATGCAAATGCAAAGCCTGAAAATCGATTTGCCTTCAAAATATGAAAAAATGTGAAATTCTAAAATTATAGAAATCCTTATAAAACAAATTTAAATAATTTTTATAAATTTAAAATGACCTTAGAATGAGATCAAAATTATTTCGGATAAAAAATTGAACCTCATTCTTCACACCCATGCATTTACTTATGAAATTTTATTTTTATTTTAGTTACGAAAGTTCAAAAAAATCTACAAAAGGATGGGTTAAAAAAATAAAAATAAAATTATGGAAAATGGACTAGAAAGCCAAAACTATTAAAACACACTACAGTAAGTATGATGTCATCCTACGCTATTGTAGCTCTTTTTGAGATCTTTCCAAAAATATGCACTAATAATCAATCCAAGAAACGAGCGAGGAGTTATGACCCAGGGAAGTTTTACCCCCAAAATTCAAAATGATGACCATTGGAATGCCGTATGAACTACCCCCCTTTAATGAAATTATAATTTTAATTAAGGGAAGTTCATTTATTGTCTATGAATGCAAATGCAAATCCTGAAAATCGATTTGCCTTCAAAATATGAAAAAAATGTGAATTTCCAAAATTATAAAAATCCTTAAAAAACAATAACTTTAAGTAATTTTTATAAATTCGAAATAACTTAAGAATGAGATTAAAATTGTTTCGAATGAAATATTTAAGCTCATTCTTCAGACCCATGCATTTATTTATGAAATTTTAATTTTTATTTTAGTGGTCGAAGTTTAAAAAAAATCTGCAAAAGGAAGGGTTAGAAAAATAAAAATAAAATTTTGGAAAATAGAGCAGACTACTGAAAATGTTAAAAAACACTACAGTCAGTATGATGTTGCCCTACGCCATTGTAGCTATTTTCGAGAGCTTTCTGAAAATATGCACTACTAGTCAATCCGAGCAATGAGCGAGGAGTTATGACCCCAAGAAATTTTACCCCCAAAATTCAAAATGATGACCAATGAAATGTCGTATGAACTACCCCCATTTAATGAAATTGTAATTTTCATAAATGGAAGTTCATTTATTGTCTATGAATGTAAATGCAAATCTTGAAAATCGATTTGCCTTCAAAATATGAAAAATATGAAATTATAAAAATCCTTATAAAACAATAATTTAAAATAATTTTTATAAATTCGAAATGAATTCAGAATGATATCAAAATTATTTTGGATGAAATATTGAAGCTCATTCTTCACACCATGCATTTATTTATGGATTTTGTTTTTATTTTTTATTTTTTATTTATTTTAGTCACCAAAGTTTAAAAAAAATCTGCAAAAGGAAGAGTTAGAAAAATAAAAATAAAATTCTGAAGAATGGACCAAAAATCTGAATATGTTAAAACACACTATAGTTAGTATGATGTCGTCCTACATAGTTGTAGCTATTTTGAGAACTTTTTGAAAATATACACTAATAGTCAATCCGAGCAACGAATGAGGAGTTATGACCCCAAGAAGTTTCCCTCCAAAATTTAAAATAATAGCCAATGGAATGTCATATGAACTACCCCCCTTTAATGAAATTGTATTTTTCATAAAGATAAGTTCATTTATTGTCTGTGAATGCAAATGCAAATCCTGAAAATTAATTTACCTTCAAAACATGAAAAAATGTGAAATTTCGAAATTAAAAAAATCCTTATAAAACAACTTTAAATAATTTTTATATATTCTAAATGACTTCAAAATGAGATAAAAAAAATTCCGGATGAAAGATTGTAGTTTAAAAAAAATCTACAAAAGGAAATGTTACAAAAATAAAAACAAAATTCTGGAAAATGGGCCAGAAAGCCGAAAATGTTAAGAAGGAGGCTTGGAATTTTATTTTTGATAAGTTGAAATTTTAGGTCATCAAGAGTGGGGATGAGGAGGATACATTGTTTTGGAAGGGTGAAAAATATGGTCCCTTCTTAGTAAAGCTTGCCTTTGCTATTTTGGATGCTAACTACTAGTCTTGGCTCCAACCTTTTAAAATCTGGTTTAATGGTCTTACTCCCAAGATTAATGTCTTCTTTTGGATTGTTATCTAGAACAAGATCCTAACTTTAGAAAACCTTTATAAAATGGGTATGTTCCTACCTAATAGGTGTTATTTATGTGGATCTTGTGTTGATTCCTCTAATCATATTTCTTTCAATGCTCCTTTTTCTTGGATGTATTGAGAGCTTGGGAGTCTCTTGGGTTACCCTAAACCTTCTATCAAATATTTGTATTCAGTGGGTTCCCCCCTTCTTTGCTCCTAGATTGATTTTTTTTATCTTTAGCCTACCTCATTTTTTTGGAGTATTTAGAAGGAAAGAAACAACGAGGCTTTCAATAATTCTAACAGGGATGTGGCTATAATTTATTCTAGAGCCATCTCAAGTGTGATGGAGAATATCTTTAGCCTTCAATGGGACTTGATTGGTGGTTGATAAAATGAGGAGGTGTTGGAGTTTAAGCTAGGTTTCCAATGTAGGTCAAGGGTTAACAAGCAGTCAGTGGTTAACTTAATATCCCAAACCAAATGGGAACCACCTCCTCCAATATGGATCAAATTTAACTTTTATGGGGCATCTAAAGGTAATATTGGGATGTGTTTAGAAATGATAGAGGTGGGATTATCTTGGCATTCTCTACGAATTTGGATTTCCAGACCTGCCACTTCACATAAGCTACAACTCTTTACCAAGGAATGACTCTTTTGGAGTCTCTGGACTATAGAAAGGTGATTATTGAATGAGGCTCCCTAAACATTATTAATGTTATTAAAGTATCTCAATCCCCTAGTTAGAACATATCTAATATGATTTTAGAAGCCAAAATAATAATCCAAACTTGGGAGGAAGTCCAAATTAATCATATATTAAGAGACGGAAATGGGTCTACAAATTTCTTGGAAAACCTTGGTTTGCTCCAAAAGGGAACCTCTATGTGGAGAAGGGACTTCTTCTAAGGTCTCTTGTAGTTGGATAGCGAGTCTTGAGATGATATTAACAATTGATGTAGTGATAATTTTGTGCAGGGTTGTGATTTATTATTTTCTTATCAATCTGGAGATCACTGCAAAATTAATCTTTGATTCTTATAGTTTGTGTGATAGGGGAAGCTCCTTATATTGTCAAACTTTTCTTATTTTTGAATTCTATATTTTTGGTGCCAAACTCTTATAGGGATGGACTCCTAACCAAAAGTGGTATGGTTTAGGTGACAATTATTGGCAGGTTTGGAGGTAGGGTGGTGTTTTAATTGGTGGCTAAGGTCATGTGCTAGTAATTCATACAACTCACATGGTCCATGCATAGATATCATCACCAAAGTTATTTCACTTCAAGATCCTTATTTCATGAACAAGTAAGCATTTTCAGATGGTAATCATTACTTTTATCAATTGAAAAAAGGCAATATGGTAATCATTGGCCTAGGTGGTTGTTTGGAAGCCATATAAACCACTTGACCTTCCTTGGCATGCATGATTTAAAGTGGTTGTTTAGAATGTGGAGAGGCCCTATTGGTTTGCACATTTGGATGTCAAGTGGCCATAAAATCCTATAGTTGATATTGAAAATTGGCTCTAATATTTATAGATATGGGTGCCATGATTGTAGGGGATTCTAATTATTTCAAAGGACATATGGTATGCTTCTCTTTTTTTGTTACATATTCTTCTTTTTTATGATCCTTTTGAAAAGTGAAGTGGCACTACCTCAAGTCTCATGGTACTGATGTTGGCTTAGATTGGGATGAGAGTCCTATTATCCTATTTCTAGAAAAGAGCAAGCTCTTAAATTTACCTATTTTCAATAAGATCCCAATTTTCCCAAGTTGGATTAATTTTTAGTAGTGGGGTATTGGTTCTAAGATTTTGAGGTGAATGTTGACTATCTTCCAATGGTCTCTTGAGGCTTCTAAATTCCTAGGTGGAGCTTTCATCATTTTGTGTTTTCTTCTCCAGGGTCTATTGGTTGCTCTATAACTCAATTATCCAAAGAGTGTAATTTATGGGTGGTATTTTGGAATATGGAATGGATAGTCCTTGAGCCAAATTCACTTGAAGTTAAGGATGATGTAAGGAAGATATTGAGTAAAGGTGGTCTTTTGTAATTTTTGTTGAAATTCTATGATTTTAATAGAGAAATATCGAAATAAATGGCCCATTCATGGAATAATGAGATGGAGAAAGTGGAGGGGTTTGAGTTTGAAATCTTCATTCTCTTAGTTGTGGTGTGATGGGCCTACCTTTAGATGGTGTATGCCACAATAGGAAAAATCATTCCTTGGCAAGAGAAATCAGGTACTTTCTGGGGGACGATGAGGTCTTGTTATATATCCATAATAATTTCCAAAGGAAAGTTCTCAAGGCTCCATGAGATAGGGTTTCTTTGGTAATTATGGAGTACTTCACATTAGGTGAGAGTAAATATATCTTGCGGAGTTATCATTTCATGTTCCTAAATTAAATCTAATGTAAGAGAGTGTTTAACATATCTTCATTTTTTTTATGTCTTTGGAGAAGTATATGTTGCAAGTTAAAGGTAGGAATATTACTAATCCAACCCATTAGGGACTGGATTTGTTAATTTTTGAACACATTAAAAAATCAAGGAGAGCTCGGGGAGGTTGTCCCTAATCTAACAACCCTTCAATCAAAGGTCCCTACTACTGATGATTCCATGACTTTATCTCATTGTAAGTCAAACAATCCTTAGGTAATGGAAGAGAATCTAGTTAGTCCTCTAATTTCTTAGAGGAATCTATGAAAACTCTGAAGGATACAAGAGAAGCTTTAGATTCACCATTGGAAACTAGGAATGGAACAAAAAGTGCAAGGTGGTCCAACTGCCTCTTCACTAAGTTGGTGAAGTATAATAAGACCCCAATTTTAGTTGATATCTCATATTTAGAGGACCATGTTCTCCTAAATAAGAAAACTAATTTCACTTTGAAGTCTACATGTTTATGGGGTAAGAAGCTCTCCAATCCATTGGATGTGACCAAAATGCCAAATTCATTTAATAAAATGATGATGGATTACAAAAATTCCCTTATTGGAACTTTGAAGATGGCCATTGATTATGCAAAAGAGATAAAATCATTGATGTATTGGAATCAAGGTGAGCCTAGGGCCTTGGAGGTAGAAATGAAAAAAGTAGAAATTGGTTCTACTGAGGCTTGAGTCCTCTCTTTCTATGGTTAATTTTGGGAGCTTTTTTGGTTGTTTGTTGTTGCTAACCCATGTTGGGTGTCTTATCTTGTATTTGTGCTATCATTTTGGTTATTCTTAGGATCCTAGGATCCTTTTCATCTCCAAAATCTTATGATATTCTATTGGTTGTTTAATTGGCTTGCTTTGCTTATTGTTTTCCAATCGACTGGTTTCTAGTCTTTTATCTATTCTTTGTAGTCTTTGGTTTGTATTCAATGTTCCTTTATTTGTAAAAGGTTTGGAGACCCTTTCAAAACCCATTATTATAACTAATAATATATATATATAAATATATATATATATATATATATATATATATATATATATATATATATATATATATATATATATATATATATATATATATATATAATTTGAAATAGAATTTAACCGTATATTATATTTTATATTGTTTGTTATCTTCTTCATTTCTCTATCCACAATAATCCTATCTATTGAAAATCCACCCTTGTATATCCATTTTGATCTAATGAGATATTTTGAAGCTAGATTCAAAATATCATTTGATAAACTTCTACACTATCTTCCTAAATTCTTTATGTTTTATAAACATGTCAAGTGAAAGTCTTAGATATTTAATGATTAGGATGCATAAAAGGACTAAAATTAGCTAGATCATTGTGATACATAATCCCTAATATTAGACATGGATAACATATTCATTTTCAATTAGAAATTATAATACTATCAGGTGTGGTCATTACATAATAATAACTATTGAATGACAACCCAAAATATGCCTAAAATGGATAAATATTACTTTATTTAAATTATTTATGAAAATATATTCACTTTAGGGATGTTTAAGCTCAAGCGCATGTTTTTGAATATGTTTTCATTTTATCATAATAGATTTTAAATCATCTAAATACCTAGTTTAATATAAATTAAAGTATCCATTGAACTGTTGCATTGCCCCCTAGGACTAATTGTTTGAATTGGTTACATGGAACTAAAAAGGATCCATTATAACTATTTAACTTATGTTTTAGAGGATCATATAAAAAATTTATGTATATATACTAGCAAAACTTGAACTTGGGTCTCCATGTTAAAAAAATAAAGCTTTCAAGTACTTGAAATCATACCATTTGATCAAATTTGATATATAATTTAACTTAAAAATAAATCTAACAAGGGTGATGTGTCCATGATATACAACTAAAATAGGCCTACCCGTAAGATTTTAAAACTTTGAATAAAATGTTTAAAGTTTGAATCCAATGGATGGAGTTGTAAACCATACTTATGTAATCAAAGTATGAATGAATAAATTGAGTAGTTGAAGTTTTGCTGGATAAATAACATTCTTTATGAGATCATGTGAATATTAAAATTACTTTTTTTTTTTTCATTACACCCCCTCACCTTGGACCTCAAAAAGAAGATTCAAACCATTGTGTTATCCCCTAAGACATAAAATTACTTTACCTTCGACCCTTACTTTTTAAAAATCATCTTCAATATTTAATGATTAATTAAGATTAAACATAAATTAAATATTTTTCTCTTCTATAATATTAAATAAATAATTATTAATAATTATAAAAAATTCCACTTTGGTGTCTTTGAAAATCAAAACCACATCACTCTCTGTAGTCTTCATCTATCAATTGCTATTAATAAATTACATGTATTTCTATCACTAAGGATTATTAATTGGATAAATCATAATTATCTCAATAGAAGGTTTTGACATGGTTTAGCACTAATTTATTCATTTGAGATTTTGAATATGGATAACCCCTAGACACCACTCTATTTTCCCTAAACACTTCTAAGTGCACATAAAATAGCTTGATATATCTCAACAATAGTAATTATTTATATTTCTCTTTTGAGGATGAAACAATTCCCTATAGAATTGTAACATGTTTATTTCTCTATTACGTTCCATCGTATCTATCCATCCATAATTTAGATGTTTTTTGTTTGCCATTTTGCCTTTCTACCAATCATTTCTAATTCAATTATTTTTTAACATGGGTAAAATCATATAGATCAAAACATATGTTTTTAATATTTCTAGCTATACATAAATATTTTTATTAATTTTTTTAATTTTGTGCGCATTGGGATGTCTCACTTTCCATCAAGGTTTCAAATTTTAGAAATTTATTCTCATTACTTGATTAACTATCGTAACCAAGACCTTTGTTCTTTGGCCCAATGCTTGAAAATATAGGATTTATTGTTCCTTGCCCATTCCTTCCTATACCTCTATCATCATATCTCATTCTGGTGAGGTTCTCAAAAGCCTCATTTGGTATAGCCTTTAAGTCTCATCTTGTGTCACTTAACTATGGATTAGATTGTAATTTGCATATATAGTGCAGTTAAGTATAGTGGAAAGGAGGAACATTGTACTAAGTTGAACAAAATGCATTTATTTTATTTTAGAGATAAAAATGTAATATTTGATATTTAATTGATGAATATCATGGTATGGAAAGGAAGATTGACACTTTGTAGATCTAAGAACAATATTTTAGATCATACAAATCAACACTAGAGTAGTCCTAGAATAGCATTGAAGTAGTGCCAAAGTAGCACTGAAACCCTACAAATTGGCACTACAACCATATAGAAAAACACCAAATATTTGATAGCAACCCTGGCTATTATGATGTCATAATTAAAGCCTTGATAATAGCCATAGAGATGATCACATCAACACTAAATATGATGATGTTAGCACCAAAGATGATGTCAACATTGAAGAATAGCATAGAAGAACAGAGAACAACATTAGAGATAATGATACCATCTTTGAAGATGATGTCAGTATTATAGATGATGCCAACACAACACCAAAGAACATTAGACATGATGTCATTAGCACCAGACATGATGATGTCAATATTGGACCTGGTGACATGGAAAACACAAATAGATTTTTTGGGTTAAATTCAAATTAGTTATATGGAAATCAGAAATGTTAAGATTGATTTCCATCTACCTTGAGTTGATTAAAATTAGTTGGATTTGTTTCAAACTAATTTTAGTTGTTATTTTTCCTAGATATATAAGTGGTTGGATTTATTTCCAACTAATTTTAGTTGTTATTTTCCATAGATATAATTGGTTGGATTTAGTCGCCAAAGTTTTAAAAAAATATGTAAAAGGAAGGGTTAGAAAAATAAAAATAAAATTCTGGAAAATGGACCAGAAATCCAAAAATGTTAAAACACACTATAGTGAGTATGATGCCGCCCTATGCCGTTGTAGCTATTTTTGAGAGCTTTTTTAAAATATGATAAAAATATCAAATTCCAAAATTATAAAAATCCTTATAAAACAACTTTAAATAATTTTTATAAATTTGAAATGACTTTAGAATGAGTTAAAAATTATTTCGAATGAAATATTGAAGCTCATTCTTCACACCCATGCATTTATTTATGAAATTTTTATTTTAGTCATTGAAGTTTAAAAAAATATTTGCAAAAGGAAGGGTTAGAAAAATAAAAATAAAATTATTGAAAATGGACTAGAAAATCGAAAATATTAAAACACACTATAGTTAGTATGATGTCACCCTAATATCTTGTAGCTCTTTTTGAGAGCTTTCTGAAAATATGCACCAATAGTCAATCCGAGCAATGAGCGAGGAGTTATGACCCTCGAAAGTTTTACCCCCAAAATTCAAAATGATGACCAATGGAATACCGTATGAACTACCCTCGTTTAATAAAATTGTAACTTTTATAAATGGAAGTTCATTTATTGTCTGTGAATGCAAATGCAAAGCCCAAAAATTGATTTACCTTCAAAATCTAAGAAAAATGTGAAATTTCAAAATTATAAAAATCCTTATAAAATAACTTTAAATAATTTTTATAAATTTGAAATGACTTCATGATGAGATCAAAATTGTTTCGGATGAAATTTTGAAGCTCATTATTCACACCAATGCATTTATTTATGAAATTTTAATTTTAATTTTAGTCGCCAAAGTTTAAAAAAAATCTGCAAAAGGAAGGGTTAGAAAAGTAAAAATAAAATTCTAGAAAATGGACTAGAAATACAAAAATGTTAAAACACACTAAATTCAGTTTGATACCGCCCTACACTATTGTAGCTCTTTTGGATATCTTTCCAAAAATATGCACTAATAGTTAATCCGATCAACGAGCAAAGAGTTATGATCCCGGGAAGTTTTGCCCCCCAAATTTCAAAATGATAGCCAATGGAATGCCATATGAACTACCCCCCTTAATGAAATTGTATTTTTCATAAATGGAAGTTCATTTATTATTTCTGAATGCAAATGTAAAGCCTAAAAATCAATTTACATTCAAAATATGAAAAAATGTGAAATTCCAAAATTATAAAAATCCTTACAAAACAACAACTTTAAATAATTTTTATAAATTCGAAATGACTTCAAAATGAGATCAAAATTGTTTTGGATGAAATATTGAAGCTCATTATTCATACCCATGCATTTTTTAATGAATTTGTTTTTTTTAATTTTTATTCTAGTCGTCAAAGTTTTAAAAAAATCTTCAAAAGGGTTAGAAAAATAAAAATAAAATTTTGGAAAATGGACCAAAAAGCTGAAAATGTTAAAACACACTATAGTCAGTATGATACCGCGCTATTTTGTTGTAGCTCTTTTTGAGAGCTTTCCAAAAATATGCACTAATAGTCAATCCGAGCAATGAGTGAGGACTTATGACCCCGAGAAGTTTTACCCCCAAAATTCAAAATGATGGCCAATGGAATGCCGTATGAACTACCCCCTTTAATGAAATTGTAATTTTAATAAAGAAAAGTTCATTTATTGTCTATGAATGCAAATGCAAAGTTTGAAAATTGATTTACATTCAAAATATAAAAATAATGTGAAATTTCGAAATTATAAAAATTCTTATAAAACAACAAATTTAAATAATTTTTATAAATTCAAAATGACTTCAAAATAAGATCAAAATTATTTTGGATGAAAGGTTTAAGCCCATTCTTCACACCCATGCATTTATTTAAGAAATATTAAATTTTTTATTTTTATTTTAGTCATCAAAGTTTTAAAAAATCTACAAAAGTAAGGGTTAGAAAAATAAAAATAAAATTATGAAAAATGGACCAAAAAACCAAAAATGTAAAAACACACTACAGTTAGTATGATGCCACCCTACACTATTGTAGCTCTTTTTTAGAGCTTTCAGAAAATATGCACTAATAGTCAATTCGAGCAACAAGTGAGTTATGACCCTAGGAAGTTTTACCCCCAAAATTCAAAATGATGGCCAATGGAATACCATATGAACTACCCCCATTTAATGAAATTATAATTTTCATAAAGGGAAATTCATTTATTGTTTGTGAGTGCAGGTGCAAAGCCTAAAAATCGATTTACCTTCAAAATATGAAAAAAATGTGAAATTTTGAAATTATAAAAATCTTTATAAAATAACAACTTTATTTTTTATTTTTTATAAATTTTAAATGACTTCAAAATGAGATCAAAATTATTTTGGATGAAAGAGTAAGCTCATTCTTCACACCCATGCATTTATTTATGATTTATTTTTATTTTTTAATTTTTATTTTAGTCATCGAAGTTTTAAAAAAAATTGCAAATCCCAGAATCCCCGATTGGCTAGGATCCAAAAACACATGGAGCAGTAGATTGGGCAAAGGGTGGCTCATTACATCTGGTAGGATATGAACACCCCTAGGTGGAAATACATCAGAGTATAAGGTTTTGAAACTGAGTCTGAATAAATTCATAATATTTTAACACATCAAATTCTTCCCTTTAGAGACTATAAGGATCACATTGCTTGGGCCGAGACTGAAAGTGGTTATTTTTTGGTCAAATTTTCCTATAACTTGCTCCTCAACAATGAAGACCAACAATTTCAATCGAATTTGGTCTGGATCAAGGGTTTAATCCCTAAAATATCTTTTTTCTCATGGCTGGTGATCCAAGGAAAAATTCTTACCATGGATAATATGTTGACCAAAGGTATGGTTATTGCTAACCGTTGTCATATGTGTAGGGCTGGGTGGGAGTCAACCCAACATTTGTTCCTAGAGTATCCGGTGGTAGTGTTCATCCTTGACAAACTTTTCTAGGATTTTAGGATCTCGTGGGTCAAGTCGACTTCAGTTTCTGAAGTGTTCCAACAATGGCCTTAATCCTTTGTTAGTATGAAACTTAAGTACCTTTGGAAAATTTGTTAGTATGACCCCGGGAAGTTTTACCCCCAAAATTCAAAATGATGGGCAATGAAATACCGTATGAACTACCCCACTTTAATGAAATTGTAATTTTCATAAAGGGAAATTTATTTATTATATGTGAATGCAAATGCAAAGCCTGAAAATCGATTTACCTTCAAAATATGAAAAAAATGTGAAATTGCAAAAATATAAAAATCCTTTTAAAACAATTTTAAATAATTTTTATAAATTCGAAATGACTTCAGAATGAGATCAAAATTATTTCGGATGAAATATTGAAGCTCATTCTTCACACCCATGCATTAATTTATGAAATTTTATTTTATTTTTATTCTAGTTTTTAAAATAATATGCAAAAGGAAGGGTTAGAAAAATACAAATAAAATTAAGGAAAATGGAATAGAAAGTCGAAAATGTTAAAACATACTACAATTAGTATGATACCACCCTCAATTCTTGTAGCTCTTTTTGAGAGTTTAAAAAAATCTGCAAAAGAAAGGGATAGAAAAATAAAAATAAAATTCTAGAAAATGGACCAGAAAGTTGAAAATGTTAAAACATATTACAGTTTGTATGATAACCACCCTAAATTCTTGTTGCTCTTTTCGAGAGATTTATGAAAATATGCACTAATAGTCAATCCAAGCAACGAGCGAGGAGTTATGACCCAGGAAGTTTTGCTCCCAAAATTCAAAATGATGTCCAATGGAATACCGTATGAAATACCCCCCTTTAATGAAATTGTAATTTTCATAAAGGAAAGTTTATTTATTGTATGTGAATGCAAATGTAAATCCCGAAAATCGATTTACCTTCAAAATATTAAAAAAATGTGAAATTACGAAAATATAAAAATCCTTTTAAAACAACTTTAAATAATTTTTATAAGTTTGAAATGACTTCAGAATGAGATCAAAATTATTTCGGATGAAATATTGAAGCTCATTCTTCACACCCATGCATTTATTTATGAAATATTAAATTTAAATTTTTATTTTTATTCTAGTTGTCGAAGTTTAAAAAATGTGCAAAAGGGTTAGAAAAATAAAAATAAAATTTTGGAACATGGACCAGAAAGTCAAAAATGTTAAAACATACTGCAGTTAGTATGATACCACCCTAAATTCTTGTAGCTCTTTTCGAGAGTTTAAAAACAATATGGAAGGGTGAAATTATAAAATTATAAAAATCCTTATAAAATAACAACTTTAAATAATTTTTATAAATTCAAAATGACTTCAGAATGAGATCAAAATTGTTTCAGATAAAAGAATGAAGCTCATTCTTCACACCCATGCATTTATTTATGATTTTTTTTTAAATTTTTATTCTAGTCGTCGAAGTTTAAAAACAATCTGCAAAAGGAAGGGTTAGAAAAATGAAAATAAAATTTTAGAAAATGGACCATAAAGCAAAAAATGTTAAAACACACTAAATTTGTATGATGTTGCCCTATGTTGTTGTTGTTCTTTTCGAGAGCTTTCCAAAAATATTCACTAATAGTCAATCCAAGCAACGAGCGAGGAGTTATGACCCTGGAAATTTTTACCCCAAAATTCAAAATGATGGTCAATGGAATACCATATGAAGTAGCCCCCTTTAATGAAATTGTAATTTTCATAAAGAAAAGTTAATTTATTGTCTGTGAATGCAAATGCAAAGCCTAAAAATTGATTTACCTTCAAAATATGAAAAAAAGTGAAATTTTAAAATTATAAAAATCCTTATAAAAAACAACTTTAAATAATTTTTATAAATTCAAAATGACTTCAGAATGAGATCAAAAATATTTCGGATGAAATATTGAAGCCCATTCTTCACACCTATGGATTTATTTATGAAATTTTTATTTTTTATTTGTCACCGAAGTTTTAAAAAATTTTGCAAAAGAAAGGGTTAGAAAAATAAAAATAAAATTCTAGAAAATGGACTAGAAAGCCAAAAATGTTAAAACACACTATAGACAATATGATGTCTCCCTACGCTGTTGTAGCTCTTCTCGAGAGCTTTTCAAAAATATGCACCAATCCGAACAACGAGTAAGGAGTTATGACCCCAGGAAGTTTTACCCCCAAAATTCAAAATGATGATCAATGGAATGTCGTATGAACTACTCCCTTTAATGAAATCATATTTTTCATAAAAAGAAAGTTCATTTATTATCTGTGAAGCAAATTCAAAGATTTACTTTCAAAATATGAAAAAAATGTGAAATTTCGAAATTATAAAAATCCTTATAAAACAATAACTTTAAATAATTTTTATAAATTCCAAATGACTTCAGAATGAGATCAAAATTGTTTCGGATGAAATATTGAAGCTCATTATTTTCACCCATGCATTTATTTATGAAATATTAATTTTGATTTTTATTTTAGTCGCTGAAGTTTAAAAAATCTACAAAAGTGTTAGATAAATAAAAATAAAATTTAGGAAAATGGACCAGAAAGCTGAAAATGCTAAAACACACTATAATTAGTATGATGTCGCCCTACGTTGTTGTAGCTCTTTTTGAGAGTTTTTTGAAAATATGCACTAATAGTCAATCCGAGCAATGAGCAAGGAGTTATGACCCTGAGAAGTTTTACCCTCAAAATTCAAAATGATGGCCAATGGAATATCGTATGAACTACCCCCTTTAATGAAATTGTAATTTTCATAAAGGGAAGTTCATTTATTATTTGTGAATGCAAATGTAAAGCCTAAAAATCGATTTACCTTCAAAATCTGAAAAAAATGTGAAATTCTAAAATTATAAAAATCCTTGTAAAATAACAACTTTAAATAATATTTATAAATTTGAAATGACTTCAGAATGAGATCAAAATTATTTCGGATGAAATATTGAAACTCATTCTTCACACCCATGCATTTATTTATAAAATTTTAATTTTTTTAAATTTTTATTCTAGTTGTCGAAGTTTAAAAAAATCTGTAAAATGAAGGGTTAGAAAAATAAAAATAAAATTCTAAAAAATAGACCAAAAAGACAAAAATATATATATATTTTTTATTTGTGGAAAACATCCCAAAAGGGATGCCACTTTCGGGTAAGACCCAAGGAGGCAAAGGTATCCATTCCGCCAAAAACGCCCAGGACTCGGACCTGGCCTACCACCTTTGACATACTCAAGGAGCAAACAAACACACAAAACCAAATTAAAAAAAGAAAATAACAACAAAAATAATAAAATAAAATAAAAAACAAACTCCTTGAGTGTGTCAAAACCAAAAGCACAACCAAACACGCACAATAAGATAAAAGAAACCACAACACAAACCACATAGAAAAACACAAGAACCACATAACAAAACACAAACAAGACAAAAACAACGAGAACACTACAAAGACATAACCCAAAAAAACATGAAAAATAAACACAACCAAAACCTAAAAAATAAAATAAATAAAATAAAAATAAAAACAACCAACAACAGACAATAAACAAAAACAAAAAACATAGAAAACACTCACACATAAAAAAATGAAATAACACAAACAAAGAGAAACCCAAGAACAAGAACGAAAAAAACACAAGAACAATAACAATAAACATAAAAAAAACAAAAAACAACAAAAACACAAGAACAACAAAAAACAACACAAAGAACACAAAAACAAAACAAAACAAAAGAACCCACCCACCTTAAAAAACTAAACAAAAAAACAAAGAAGACAAAAGAAAAAAATGAACAAAACAATGACCTATCTAGACGAGAAGACTATTAATGCAAGAATCAACAGAGGAAACAAAATAAAGAATAGAATGAGCTAGGGAACTAAAAAAACTGAATGAACCAAAGAGAAACAAAAAAAAACAAGAAGAAACTAGGTACCTTCAAAACTGGAGCCATCCAAAGAAATGATAGAAAGAAGAGCTTCCCTAATTTGAGAAGCCCACCATATAGGAGGGTGGCCATAACAAGTAAGATCACCTTTGTCCAAAGCCCAATTAGCTAAAGCATCAACACTCTTGTTTTGATCTCGACCACATGATTGTAATCAACTTTCAAAAATCCCATCTGGATTAACTGAATCTTCTCAATAATTCTTTTTATTCTCCAATCCACCTTATGATTCTTAGAAGGAGTCTTCAAGAGATTAATCATAAGTTGAGAGTCGGACTCAACTAACACCTTTTCCCATCCAACCTTAGTAGCCTCCTGAAGGCCTCTAAGGATACCATACCCCTCAGCAAGGTTATTGGAAAGAATACCCAAATTCTCGGCAAAAGTAAAAACCAGGGAGCCATCCGAAAGTCTACCAATTCCTCCCACACTGGCTTTTCCGGGGTTCCCTCTAGAGGCTCCATCGGTATTGACTTTTCCAAAATCCTTAGGAGGAGGTTGCCAATTTCTAGTCCTATCCATCTTACTAATACTCACATTCCCTTTAAGTTGGTTGCCCTTAGAAGGTTTAATCTTCAATCTTTGCATCACTTGATCCCATATTTGGTGGGAGTTTTGGGGGTGATTAAGGAGATGATGGACTGATTCAACTAAGTTGGCTATGGTCTTTTGCCAAATATAGTGAATATCCTTCCTATCTTGATTAAAAATTTGGTTGTTCCTTTCATTCCAAATATTCCAAAGAAGAATGGTAGAACCCATCCAAACTAAGCGCCTAATAAAATGATCAACACCCTCTTGATTAGGCCAATCCCTCCAAAGTCTGTTCAAAAGTGAAAAAATTGGACCACTTGTAAGCCAAGTAAAGTTGCCATTCTCCTCCATAGCTCGAAGGCTAAAGTACACTCAATAAAAATATGGTTGATATTTTCTACATTCTCTTCACACATTTCACATCTAAAAGGGCCATGAAAACCACGCTTCATAAGTTGCTCACCGGTAAGCACCCTACGATGCAATAAAAGCCAATTAAAGAACCTCACCTTAGGCCAGAGCTTTTGAGCCCACAATTGAGAAAATATGTCGAAAGAATGGTTGGGATTATTATGGCATAAGGTCAAATAACCTTGAGCAAGCTGAATACTCACCCTTAGTAGTGTCGTTCCATCCAAAACAATCTTTTTCATGGGACCAAGAGAGGGATCTCATATGAAGGATGCCTTGGATATCTTGTCTTTGCCTTTCTAGGATTTGAATAGGCCAGTCCTCAATAGGGATCCAATATCTACCAACCTTTGAATTACCGGTATGGTACCGACGAGTAATTAGCCACCTTTATCCAATTAGCTCGGTGAAGCTCCTCCATCCAAGGCCTCCAATCGGGAAGCGAGTTATCAAAGGCTTGTGACCATCCCAAGAATCTGTCCAAAAATTTGCATGTTGACCATTATGAATGATCCAAAATAATTTTTCTTTATCAAATCCTCACCGAGTCTTAAGAGCTGCTAAAATGGGAGAACCTTTGGTAGGAAGTTGATAGCGAACAAGGTCTTCGGGACTTTTGTTCTCGGCATATTTAGCACGGAGATTATTGGCCCAAAGAGCATTGGGGTTATGCAACATCCTCCAATATAATTTAGCAGCTAAAGCTTTGTTGTTATTAATTGAAGACCGGAATCCTAACCCCCCTTCACTCTTAGGAAGACATAAAGTATCCCATTTCACCAAGGCCCATTTTCTTTTCTCCTTAGTACCACTCCAAAGGAAACGATGAGTGATTTGATCCAATTCTCGAAGAACGACCTTTGGGATATTCAAAATGGAAGAAACATAAATAGGAATAGCTTGAAGGACTGATTTTACCAAGGTGATTCTACCCCAGAAGAAAGCCACTTGTTGGTCCACTTTCCAATTTTCTTCTTGACTTTGTCCAACAACCAATTCCAATATTTATTTTTCTGCCTTTGAATATTTATGGGAATACCTAAATAAGTGATTGGAAGAGAGGTCTTCTTATATCTTAATTTATCCAAGACCATGGCTTCTTGTCTAGCAGAGCAGTGAAAGAAAATAACTTTAGATTTCTCTTCATTGATCAAGCGCCTGATAGCCTTAGAAAAATAGCTAATGATTTGCTTAAAATTAGAAGCTTCCTTAAGCTGTAGCTTTACCTAAAAGGGTAGAGTCATCCACAAATTGAAGATGAGAGATAGGTCTAGCTCCATGAGCAATGGTAACTCCCTCAAGGGTTTTGTTTTCCCTCTTTTTGGTTATAGTCCTACCCAAGCATTCAACAAGAATGATGAATAAATAAGGGGATAGCGGGTCACCTTGCCTGATACCTCTGGAAGCTAGGAAAGACGAGAAGGCCTGCCATTGATAAGAACTAAGTAGGAAACTGAAGAGATACATCCCATAATCCAATCCATCCAATCCTTAGAGAAACCAAATTGCCTCAAAACTTTGATAAGGAAGTGCCAATCCACTCTATCATAAGCTTTGGATAAGTCTAACCGGATGAACATAGAAGGAGAATTTTGCATATCCATGGAATGGATGGCTTCTGAGCAAGAACTATCTCATCTACTATTTGACATCCTTCCACATATCCCCCTTGCTGCGGGGAAATAATCTTATGTAAAAGAGGCTTCAACCTTTACTGCCATGATTTTAGTAATAATTTTGAGAAGAACATTACATAAAGCAATAGGTCTAAAAGCTGAGATATGATCAACCTCTTGAGCTTTTGGAACAAGAGTAATATAAGTTTTATTGATAACCTTCAAAATTTCTTTGGATTTCCTGGCTTCTTCCACCACCTCTAATAAATCAACATGAAGGATATCCCAGAACTCTTGGTAGAACTCAATAGGAAAACCATCGGGACACGGGGTTTTCCCTTTTTGCATTTTAAAAACTACTTGTTGAAGCTCATTGATAGTAACAGGAGCGAGTCAAAATAGAGTTCTCCTCGGAAGTGATAAGAGAAGGGATTGCTTGAAGAACATTTTGTTGAGAAGGTGAGTCAAGAGGAGTAGCGACAAAAATATTGGAAAAGTAATCAACAACAATAGAGTTCATGCCATCCCAAGTATAAACAACATCTCCAGAATCTGATTTTAAGGAAGAAATAAAGTTGTGAGATCTTCGAGCTAGAAGAGATTTGTGGAAGAAATTTGTGTTTCGATCTCCTTCTTTGAGCCATTGAATTCTAGATTTTTGCTTCCATAAGATTTCTTCTCTTTTTTCCCATTCCTCTAACTGAGTTGTGAGTTTAATTTCATCTGCACTTCTCTTCTCTGTGAGGCCATCTAAACGGATTTTCTTATTCAAATTTTCAAGATGAGCAATAACTTCATGTTTTTTTATGAACATCCCCAAACTCTTTCCAGTTCCAAGTCTTGATTTTGGATTTAATGTATTGCAGTCTTTTGGCAAAATAGAACATCTTAGTCCCATGCCTAGGTTTACCTTCCTTCCACCATTGTTGCACACGAGGTCCGAAGGAAATGTCTCTAAGCCACATTAATTGAAAATGAAAAGGAGAGAAACTCACATTGGTTTTCCACATTTCCACCATACTGGCCAATGATCCGAACCAGCATTATTAAGAGTCTTCACTTTAGGAATGTGACCATGGATTAAGAAATTTTCAGAGAGCAAAAACCTATCCAATCTCTCCATTATACAAGCTAAGCCTTGCCTTCTATTAGACCAAGTCATAAGGCCATTATATGGTTGGATATCCACAAGATGGAGGTTTGCAATATATTTTCTCATGAGGTCGGTACTTTTGTCCAAATTTCTATTTCCCCCCTTTTCTCATCCAGAGAGAGGATGGTATTGAAATCTCCTCCGATCAAGATCCAAGCTTTAGGAAAATGAGAGATAATATGAGTAATATCCTTCCACTGTCTTCTTTTTTCCTCCAAAGAAGTCGGGGCATAAATAGTAATGCAGAGCATAATCTGGTTGGAATGTCTACTTTGAATAGCTATAGCCAACAAACCCCAACTGCCAACCATATGGTGAATAACTACCTCTTTTGGGTCCCAAAGACAAGCAATGCCACCCGAAGTCCCTTGGGAGC
Source organism: Wollemia nobilis (assembly GCA_028583015.1). NCBI lineage: Eukaryota > Viridiplantae > Streptophyta > Pinopsida > Araucariales > Araucariaceae > Wollemia > Wollemia nobilis. The sequence goes on from JAQPPZ010001344.1 coordinate 2,197,474, forward strand.
TGGCCAAATTTTACTGGCAATTAAGTCCATATCCTCCATTGACATTTTTGTTTCTTGAAGGAAAACAAGATGTGGATGATTTATATGAATCATTCTTCTAATTTCATTTTGTTTTGAAAGACTCCCTTTGAGTCCTCTAATATTCCAAGTGATGATCTTCATTAATACCAGGGCTAAAAATGTTGGGAAGGGCATTAATCTTACCTTCCTCTACAAGCTTTTCACCTTCTTTTACCATATGATATTGATTGGTCTTGCGACCTACTTTTTGATTAGAATCCATCTTCAATTTTTTTCCCTATTTCTTGACTTATTCCAATTGAATATGAGATGGCTTCTAACCTTGAAGAATGCTCATACACAGCCAAAATTTTACTAGATGGTTCAATGGAGTCTATATTGGGATCTGCATTATTTGAAGTTTTGACATTTGAAATATTGTTTTTCTTGTGTAAATTTTCTCCTTTTTTTTCTGTTGAAAACCTTTGATTTGTTGGTTTGTCTATGAGTTCTTTCCTTCATATTTAAATTGTGTTTCTAAGATTTCAGTTTCCATTATTTCCTCTTCCTCACTTGGGACATCATTTGTGGAAAGGATTTCAAACATATTAGCAAATGACTTTGATTGATCCTTCATTACTGGTTTTTTTGAGTGTTCTTCTTCTTAGGTATTTGGAAACCTGCTGAGTTTATATCTTCTTTCTTTTGATCGGGAATTTTATTTGGGCAAGCACTGGCCAAATGACCATATTCATGGCAAATTCTACAATGAAAAGGAATGTTCTCATAGTCCACTACTTGCTCCCAAGTGTCTTCCCCAAATTGTAATGTGATCTTTTTAGGTAGGGGTTTGTCAAAATCCATTAAAACACAAATTCGAGCATAAATAATATGTTCAAAATTTTGAGTACAATCAGCGAGTCATCATAAAAGTTCCTAAAGAGTTTCCAATTGAAGAAAAAATAGTAGGATTCCAAAATTCAATAGGGAGGCCAAAGAGTCTAACCCACACGGGAGCTATAGAAGGCATCTCTTCTTCGACTTTAAATTTAGTATGCCAGGGCTTCATGAAAAGCCCTGCCCTTTCAAAAAACCAAGGACCCCCTTGAAAAGTTTTCTCTCTATCTTCATTATTAGCAAATAAAACAAGAAAATAACCATTTGGATAAATAGAGATTTGTAACTCACCTTTAGTTTTCCAGCTTTTTGCAGCCCAGACTTTGAAAATAGATAGACTCGGACGAAAACCCACGAACAGACAAATTAGTCCTCTTTTTTCCAAATCTTCAATGCCAATCTGAATGTTACCCATATCAAGCTTAACAATAGGAGTTCCATCAGCTGCTTTAAGACATCCTGACTCCGTTTTCCTAGGATCAATCTTAGGCATTCTTAGAGGTTTATGAGAAGCCCTAGTATTGATATTAGCATTGGGTTGAGGCTGTCCACCATGAAGGGCATCCCTAAAATTCATTTTTGGGATTGAGTCTTCAAAATTCTTACCCTTGACAGGGGTTTTCATAGTAGAATTATTTTGTGGGTGCACCTTAGCACCAGATTCACTTGAGATATGAGCCATTTTTTGATCAACTGCTTGAAACTTATTTCGTGGTCTCTTTAATCCTTGCCCTAGACGTCGTGGAAAGGTATGGTTTTCACTTTTCTTTTGTGCAGCAAATTGGAAGCCGTTGTCACTCAAGTTCACAGTATGATCTGTTGAAAGACAAATTTCTAACCCATCTTGTATCCCCTACAACATTTCTTGCTAAAATATTGAGCATAAACCACAAAAATATTGGCCGCTAGGGCCCGAAGGCCCTAAAAACCAACCTCTGGAGCTGCTTGCACTCAACCCAGATGAAACCCTCGCATAGCCGCTTGCCAAATATATCGTTCACACATAGGGATGTGCTAGGATCTGTGTTGCTCCAAATGATATGAAAATTGGTGGAGATGTTCTAGGGTTTTTCAGGCATCTACCCTCAAAATTTCAGCTCAATCCGAGTTCGGATGAGTGAGATATGGCCAAAACGAGTTCGGCAGTTTGGGCAGTCCTACGAAAAACGTCTCTACCATTCAGCTCTTGTCAAAAACATCATTCCAAATAGCTAATATTGCTTTACTCATTAATTTTCAAAAAAAAAAAAGATAAAAATATTAAAACACACTACAAAAAGTACAATTTGGTCCTACGTTGTTTTAGCTCTTTTCAAGAGTTTTCCAAAAATATGCATTGATAGTCAATTCGAGCAACGAGCGAGGAGTAATGACCTCGAGAAGTTTAGCCCCCAAAATTCAAAATGATGGCCAATGGAATGTTGTATGAACTACCCCCCTTTAATGAAATTGTAATTTTCATAAAAGGGAAGTTCATTTATTATCTGTGAATGCAAATGCAAAGCCTGAAAATCGATTTACCTTCAAAATATGAAAAAAATGTGAAATTCTAAAATTATAAAAATCCTTATAAAACAACAATTTTAAATATTTTTTATAAATTCGAAATGACTTCAGAATGAGATAAAAATTATTTCGGATGAAATATTGAAGCTCATTCTTCACACCCAGTGCATTTATTTATGAAATTTTAATTTTTTTTTAATTTTTGTTTTAGTCGTTGAAGTTTTAGAAAAAAACTACAAAAGGAAGGGTTAGAAAAATAAAAATAAAATTCTGGAAAATGGACCAGAAAGCCAAAAATATTAAAACACACTACAGACAGTATGATTCTGCCCTACGTTGTTGTAGCTCTTTTCGAGAGCTTTCAAAAAATATGCACTAATAGTCAATCCGAGCAACGAGCGAGGAGTTATGACCCCGAGAAATTTTGCCCCCAAAATTCAAAATGATGGCCAATGGAATACCGTATGAACTACCCCCTTTTAATGAAATTGTAATTTTCATAAAGGGAAGTTCATTTATTGTTTGTGAATGCAAATGCAAAGCCTGAAAATCGATTTACCTTCAAAATATGAAAAATGTGAAATTCTGAAATTATAAAAATCCTTATAAAACAACTTTAAATAATTTTTATAAATTTGAAATGACTTCAGAATGAGATCAAAATTATTTCGGATGAAAGATTGAAGCTCATTCTTCACACCCATGCATTTATTTATGAAATTTTTTTTTTTTTAATTTTTATTTTAGTCGTCAAAGTTTAAAAAAAAACTGCAAAAATAAAGGGTTAGAAAAATCGACCAAATTTTATACATATTATAAGCTTGGGGCACCATGGGAAGGAGCCAAGGAGAAGAAAAATTTTTTTTAGCAATGAAGTTTAAAAAATTTGCAAAAGGATGTGTTAGATAAATAAAACACACTACAGTTAGTATGATGTCACCCTACATTGTTGTAGCTCTTTTCAAGAGCTTTTCGAAAATATGCACTAATAGTCAATCCGAGCAACGAGCGAGGAGTTATGACCCCGAGAAGTTTTACCCCTAAAATTCAAAATGATGGCCAATGGAATGTCGTATGAACTACCTCCCTTTAATGAAATTGTAATTTTCATAAAGGAAAGTTCATTTATTGTCTGTGAATGCAAATGCAAAGCCTGAAAATCGATTTACCTTCAAAATATGAAAAAAATATGAAATTATAAAAATCCTTATAAAACAACAATTTTAAATAATTTTTATAAATTCGAAATGACTTCAGAATGAGATCAAAATTATTTCGAATGAAATATTGAAGCTCATTCTTCACACCCATGCATTTATTTATGAAATTTTTTTTTTTTTTTTTTTTTTTTTGAAGTTTAGAAAAAACTACAAAAGAAAGGGTTAGAAAAATAAAAATAAAATTCTGGAAAATGGACTAGAAAGCTGAAAATATTAAAATACACTACAGTTAGTATGATTTCACCCTACGTTGTTGTAGCTCTTTTCGAGAGCTTTCCAAAAATATGCACTAATAGTCAATCCGAGCAACGAGCGAGGAGTTATGACCCCAGGAAATTTAGCCCCTAAAATTCAAAATGATGGCCAATGGAATGTCGTATGAACTACCCCCTTTAATGAAATTGAATTTTCATAAAGGGAAGTTCATTTATTGTCTGTGAATGCAAATGCAAAGTCTGAAAATCGATTTACCTTCAAAATATAAAAAAAAAATGTGAAATTCTGAAATTATAAAAATCCTTATAAAACAACTTTAAATCATTTTTATAAATTCCAAATGACTTTAGAATGAGATCAAAATTGTTTTAGATGAAATATTGAAGCTCATTCTTCACACCCATGCATTTATTTATGAAATATTAATTTTTTTATTTTTATTTTAGTCACCGAAGTTTAAAAAAATTACAAAAGGAAGGGTTAGATAAATAAAAATAAAATTAAGGAAAATGGACAAAAAACAAAATAAAAATAAAATAAAATAAATAAAATTAAATTATATTATTCCACAATATTTATTTTTTTTTAATTTTTATTAGTCTCGATTTAAAAAAATCTACAAAAGGAAGGGTTAGAAAAATAAAAATAAAATTCTAGAAAATAGACCAGAAAGCCAAAAATATTAAAACACACTACAGTTAGTATGATGTTGCCCTACGTTATTGTAGCTCTTTTTGAGAGCTTTCCGAAAATATGCACTAATAGTCAATCCGAGCAACGAGCGAGGAGTTATGACCCCAAGAAGTTTTACCCCTAAAATTCAAAATGATGGCCAATGGAATGGAGTATGAACTACCTCCCTTTAATGAAATTGTAATTTTCATAAAGGAAAGTTCATTTATTGTCTGTGAATGCAAATGCAAAGCCTGAAAATCGATTTACCTTCAAAATATGAAAAAATATGAAATTATAAAAATCCTTATAAAACAACAATTTTAAATAATTTTTATAAATTTGAAATGACTTTAGAATGAGATCAAAATTATTTTGGATGAAATATTGAAGCTCATTCTTCACACCCATGCATTTATTTATGAAATTTTATTTTTTTATTATTTTTATTTTAGTCACCGAAGTTTAAAAAAAATTGCAAAAGGAAGGGTTAGAAAAATAAAAAAAAATTTTGGAAAATGGACCAGAAAGCCAAAAATATTAAAACACACTAAATATAGTAGGATTTCACCCTACATTGTTGTAGCTCTTTTCGAGAGCTTTCCAAAATTATGCACTAATAGTCAATCTGAGCAACGAGCGAGGAGTTATGACCCCGAAAAGTTTAGCCCTTAAAATTCAAAATGATGGCCAATGGAATGTCGTATGAACTACCCCCTTTAATAAAATTGTAATTTTCTTAAAAGGGAAGATCATTTATTTTCTGTGAATGCAAATGCAAAGCCTGAAAATCGATTTACCTTCAAAATATGAAAAAAATGTGAAATTCTAAAATTATAAAAATCCTTATAAAACAGTAAATTTAAATAATTTTTATAAATTCGAAATGACTTCGAATGAGATTAAAATTATTTCGGATGAAATATTGAAGCTCATTCTTTACACCCATGCATTTATTTATGAAATTTTAATTTTTTTATTTTTATTTTAGTCACCAAAGTTTAAAAAAATTTACAAAGGGAAGGGTTAGAAAAATAAAAATAAAATTCTAGGAAAATTGACCAAAAATTATAAAAATCTTTATAAAATAGCAACTTTAAATAATTTTATAAATTCGAAATGACTTTAGAATAAGATCAAAATTATTTCGAATGAAATATTAAAGCTCTTTCTTCACAAATACATTTATTTATGAAATTTTATTTTTATTTTTTCATTTTAGTCGTCGAAGTTTAAAAAAATGACCCTGGAAAGTTTTACCCTTAAAATTCAAAATGATGGCCAATGGAATGCCGTATGAACTACCCCCTTTAATGAAATTGTAATTTTCATAAATGGAAGTTCATTTATTGTCTTTGAATGCAAATGCAAAGCCTGAAAATCGATTTACCTTCAAAATATGAAAAAAAAATGTGAAATTTCGAAATTATAAAAATCCTTATAAAACAACTTTAAATAATTTTTATAATTTCGAAATGACTTCAGAATGAGATCAAAATTATTTCAGATGAAATATTGAAGCTCATTCTTCACACCCATGCATTTATTTATGAAATTTTAAATTTTTATTATTTTTATTTTAGTCGTCGAAGTTTAAAAACAATCTACAAAAGGAAGGGTTAGAAAAATAAAAATAAAATTCTAGAAAATGGACCATAAATCCAAAAATGTTAAAACACACTATAGTTAGTATGATGCTACCCTACGCTGTTGTAGCTCTTTTCGAGAGCTTTCCAAAAATATGCACTAATAGTCAATCCGAGCAACGAGCGAGGAGTTATGACCCCGAGAAGTTTTACCCCTAAAATTCAAAATGATGGCCAATGGAATGTCGTATGAACTACCCCCTTTAATGAAATTATAATTTTCATAAATGGAAGTTCATTTATTGTCTGTGAATGCAAATGCAAAGCCTGAAAATTGATTTACCTTCAAAATATGAAAAAAATGTGAAATTTTGAAATTATAAAAATCCTTATAAAACAACAACTTTAAATAATTTTTATAAATTTGAAATGACTTCAGAATGAGATCAAAATTATTTTGGATGAAATATTGAAGCTCATTCTTCACACCCATGCATTTATTTATGAAATTTTTTTTTTTTTAATTTTTATTTTAGTTGCTAAAGTTTAAAAAAAACTGCAAAAGGAAGGGTTAAAAAAATAAAAATAAAATTATGTAAAATGGACCAGAAAGCCAAAAATATTAAAACACACTACAGACAGTATGATTCCGCCCTACGTTGTTGTAGCTCTTTTCGAGAGCTTTCCAAAAATATGCACTAATAGTCAATTCGAGCAACGAGGGAGGAGTTATGACCCTGAGAAATTTAGCCCCTACAATTCAAAATGATGGCCAATGGAATGTCATATGAACTACCTCTTTAATAAAATTGAATTTTTATTAAAGAGATAAAAGGGAAGTTCATTTATTTTCTGTGATGCAAATGCAAAGCCTGAAAATCGATTTACCTTCAAAATATGAAAAAAATGTGAAATTCCGAAATTATAAAAATCCTTATAAAACAGTAAATTTAAATAATTTTTATAAATTTGAAATGACTTGAGAATGAGATCAAAATTGTTTCGGATGAAATATTGAAGCTCATTCTTCACACCCATGCATTTATTTATGAAATTTAATTTTTTTTTATTTTATTTTAGTCACTAAGTTTAAAAAAATTGCAAAAGGAAGGGTTAGAAAAAAAATAAAATTTAGAAAATGAGAAAAAAAAATCCTTATAAAATAACAACTTTAAATATTTTTTATAGATTCGAAATGACTTCAGAATGAGATCAAAATTATTTTGAATGAAATATTGAAGCTCATTCTTCACACCAATGCATTTATTTATGAAATTTTATTTTTAAAATTTTTTATTCTAGTCGTGGAAGTTTAAAAAAATCTACAAAAGGAAGGGTTAGAAAAATAAAAATAAAATTCTAGAAAATGGACCATAAAGCCAAAAATATTAAAACACACTACAGTTAGTATGATTTTGCCCTATTTTATTGTAGCTCTTTTTGAGAGCTTTCCGAAAATATGCACTAATTGTCAATCCGAGCAACGAGCGAGGAGTTATGACCTCGATAAATTTTACCCCTAAAATTCAAAATGATGGCCAATGGAATACCGTATGAATTATCCCCCTTTAATGAAATTGTAATTTTCACAAAGGAAATTCATTTATTGTCTGTGAATGCAAATGCAAAGCCTGAAAATTGATTTACCTTCAAAATATGAAATATTGAAGCTCATTCTTCACACCCATGCATTTATTTATGAAATATTAATTTTTATTATTTTTATTTTAGTCACCAAAGTTTAAAAAAAAATTGCAAAAGGAAGGGTTAGAAAAATAAAAATTAAATTATGGAAAATAGACCAGAAAGGCAAAAATATTAAAATACACTATAATCAGTATGATTTTGTCCTACGTTGTTGTAGCTCTTTTCGAGAGCTTTTCAAAAATATGCACTAATAGTCAATCCGAGCAACGAGCGAGGAGTTATGACCACGGGAAGTTTTACCCCAAAAATTCAAAATGATGGCCAATGGAATGTCGTATGAACTACCCCCTTTAATGAAATTGTAATTTTCATAAAGAAAAGTTCATTTATTGTCTGTGAATGCAAATGCAAAGCCTGAAAATCGATTTACCTTCAAAATATGAAAAAATGTGAAATTTTGAAATTATAAAAATCCTTATAAAATAGCAACTTTAAATAATTTTTATAAATTTGAAATGACTTCAAAATGAGATCAAAATTATTTCGTATGAAAGATTGAAGCTCATTCTTCACACCAATGCATTTATTTATGAAATTTTTTTTTTTTTAATTTTTATTTTAGTCGCCGAAGTTTAAAAAAAATCTGTAAAAGGAAGGGTTAGAAAAATAAAAATAAAATTCTAGAAAATGGACTAGAAAGCCAAAAATATTAAAACACACTATAGTCAGTATGATTCCTCCCTACGATGTTGTAGCTCTTTTCGAGAGCTTTCCAAAAATATGCACTAATAGTCAATCCGAGCAACGAGCGAGGAGTTATGACCCCAAGAAGTTTTGCCCCCAAAATTCAAAATGATGGCCAATGAAATGTCCTATGAACTACCCCCCTTTAATGAAATTGTAATTTTCATAAAGGGAAGTTCATTTATTGTTTGTGAATGCAAATGCAAAGCCTGAAAATCGATTTACCTTCAAAATATGAAAAAAATTTGAAATTATAAAAATCCTTATAAAACAACAATTTTAAATAATTTTTATAAATTCAAAATGACTTCAGAATGAGATCAAAATTATTTTGGATGAAATATTGAAGCTCATTTTTCACACCCATGCATTTATTTATAAAATTTTATTTTTATTTTTAATTTTTATTTTAGTCGCTGAAGTTTAAAAAAAATCTGCAAAAGGAAGGGTTAGAAAAATAAAAATAAAATTATGGAAAATGGACCAGAAAGCCAAAAATATTAAAACACACTACAATCAGTACGATTCTACCCTACGCTATTGTAGCTCTTTTCGAGAGCTTTCCAAAAATATGCACTAATAGTCAATCCGAGCAACGAGCGAGGAGTTATGACCCCGAGAAATTTTGCCCCCAAAATTCAAAATGATGGCCAATGGAATACCGTATGAACTACCTCCCTTTAATGAAATTTTAATTTTCATAAATGGAAAGTTCATTTATTGTCTGTGAATGCAAATGCAAAGCCTAAAATTTGATTTACCTTCAAAATATGAAAAAAATGTGAAATTTTGAAATTATAAAAATCTTTATAAAACAACTTTAAATAATTTTTATAAATTCAAAATGACTTCATAATGAGATCAAAATTGTTTCAGATGAAATATTGAAGCTCATTCTTCACACCCATGTATTTATTTATGAAATTTTAATTTTTATTTTAATCACCGAAATTTAAAAAGAAAATTCCAAAGGAAGGGTTAGAAAAATAAAAATAAAATTCTGGAAAATGGACCAAAAAGTAAAAAATGTTAAAACACACTACAGGTAGTATGATTTTGCCCTACGCTGTTGTAGCTCTTTTCGAGAGCTTTTCAAAAATATGCACCAATTCGAGCAACGAGCGAGGAGTTATGACCCCGAAAAGTTTTACCCTCAAAATTCAAAATGATGGCCAATGGAATGTCGTATGAACTACCCCCCTTTAATGAAATTGTAATTTTCATAAAAGGAAAGTTCATTTATTGTTTGTGAATGCAAATGCAAAGCCTAAAAATCGATTTACCTTCAAAATATGAAAAAAATGTGAAATTATAAAAATCCTTATAAAACAACAACTTTAAATAATTTTTATAAATTCCAAATGACTTCAGAATGAGAACAAAATTATTTTGGATGAAATATTGAAGCTCATTCTTCACACCCATGCATTTATTTATGAAATATTAGTTTATTTTTATTTTTATTTTAGTTGCCAAAGTTTAAAAAAATCTACAAAATGAAGGGTTAGATAAATAAAAATAAAATTCAAAAAAATGGACTAGAAAGACGAAAATATTAAAACACGCTATAATTAGTATGATGCCGCCCTACGTTAAAATAAGACTACTTTCTCGATGAGGAAAACTGCTTTGCTAGAATTTTTTTGAGACCTATCTGGTGGGCTCTGCGGGGATGGCAGCAGTTTCTGGAGGAGGTATGAACAACTGGAGGAATGTAGTGATGGCATCAGGTCCGTCACAGAGCGTGCATGCTAGGGCTGGTATTTCTTTTAAAAATGATTGGAAGGAACAAGATTTCCCATTGCATGCCAGGAATCGCTTGTTAAAGAACAATGGATGTTTGGAACGATGTGAAGCCATGCCGGTTCTAGTGGTTCAACCGGACTCGATGGCAGTAAGATGTGGAGTATTTAAACAAACATGCGCTTATTGGTAAATTTATGGGCATCCGAATTTCTCTTCCCTTTGTGGAGGCTTGGGTTAGGAAGACTTGGAACCCTGAAGGTGATGTGGAGGTGATGCTGAGTGCAAACAACTATTTTATGGTGGTTTTTTCTTGTCTTGCGGATCGTAACAAAGCATTTGAAGGAGGTCCCTATTTCTGTAACCAAGCGGGACTCTTTCTTAAACCCTGGCATGTGGGTTTCAACCCATCAGAGGAGCGGCCGTCACGGGTTTCGGTGTGGGTTCGGCTTCCGTGGCTCCCATTGGAATTTTGGAGAAATGACATCTTGCATATGATTGCCCTTCTACTTGGGAAGCCGGTTGGGCCGTCACGACAGACGCTGGATAAAAAGGTAATCTCTGTTGCCCGTATCTATGTTGAAATTGATTTAAACAATCCTATTCCAGATTCTATTGAAATACAGTTCGGATCAACCACATGGGTTCAAAAACTTGACTATGAAGCTCTTCCATTTCGTTGCCGGATTTGCCATGAATATGGCCACTTACAAAGAAAATGCCCTAAGTTTGTCCTGCCTGTGGCTTCAAATCCTGGGCCCTCTCGAGCTGTACAAAATATGGATAAAGGAAAAGCCCCGATAAAGGAGGGGGATCAGGATAAGGAAGGCTTTGTTACGGTAAAACCTCGAAACAAAGGAAGAAAGGCAAAAAGAGACATTAAGGATAACCAGCCAGATGCTCAGCTCAACCGTTTTGAAATTCTAGAGAATCTTGATCAGTGCGTGGAGATACCTGAAACATCGCTACCTGTTATAGATATAACAGGACCAAATCAGTTGTCTCTTCATGAGGTGGAACCAAGGGAACCAGATATAGGGGGTTTAAATGAAGAACAGAGGGCTTTGGTTCCGAGTATAGGTGATATGGTTGGCCCTAGCCCTGGAAGTGAAGTTATCTTAGAAAATGGCACAGATTTAGATATGCCCTCTCCTACCTGTGCACCGATGCGACTCATCCATGGACTCGTAAAACTCCTACGGTGCCGGGATTGCAGCATAAAATAATTAAAAAAATGCTTCAGATAAGAATATGAAGGTGGGTCGGAAGAAAGACCAGGATAAAATTAAGTTAATGGGGGAGACTTTGGTAGAGTCAGGTTTGGTGAGAACATTGGACTCCCATTTTTATAACCCCCAAAAATGATTATACTTTCATGGAATGTAAGGGGGTTGAACAACATCCCCAGACAAAAAGTTGTTCGTGATTTGATTCGTGTTCATTCTCCGGATGTGGTTTTTATTCAAGAGACTAAATTAGCTATTGATAGTTTGTTCAATATTGCTCCCAAGTTGTGGAGAAAGGGGCAATGTCAGTGTATTGGTGCATGTGGATATGCTGGTGGCCTTGCTTGTTTATGGGATCCAGTTAAGATCTCTCCTCTTACCTGGATTTCCAGCAGGTGGTCTATTTCGATGATCGGGCATGATAATGAATCTGGTGAGACCATCCTACTTACAAACGTGTATGCTCCTATTGATTACAATGGTAAAGTGAATTTATGGGAGCACATTGGCTTTGTGAGAAGTCTGGCTCCCCTGTACCCATGGATTTTGGCTGGAGACTTCAATTCTATCACTTGTCTGGAGGAAAACGTGGTGGGGTTGATCGTCTCAAGCCTTTTTCTTCTCGTCTTCAATGCTCATATCCGGGCCCTGAACTTGGTTGACATCAAGCCGGATAATGGGATATTTACCTGGCATAATAGAAGATGTGGGGAATATTCCATTTCGGAGAGACTGGATAGGTTTCTGATCTCTAGTTTTTGGATTGGCAATAATAGAAGCGCTAGTTCTGTGATTCTGGAGGGTAGAGGATCTGATCATTGGCCTATCAAACTCTCTGCTCTGGAGTTAGGGCTAAAAAAGAATCCCTCATTTAAGTTTCAACTTATGTGGCTACGAGATCCTAAGCTTCATGATTTCATGCGAGGTTGGTGGACTAATGGCAAACCTCCTCATGGCACCGCTATGTACTCCTTTATGAAGCGGCTTCAATTTGTTAAGCATAAATTGAAGAGATGGAATAGACTAAATTTTGGGAACCTTTCCTTGGCTAAGTTGGCAGCTCTTAGGAGGGTGGAAGAAGCCTCAAGGAAGATTAGAGATCAAGGACTCACAGAGGAGCTTCTTGTTGAGGAATCTGAGGCTGTAAAAGACCTTGCTGAATGGGAACTGAGGGAAGAAATTTTTTGGAAACAAAAAGCTCGAGTAGATTGGCTTCAGGAAGGGGATAGGAACACAGCCTTCTTTTATAACTCTGTTAAGGCTCGTCGTAATGGTAACCTGATTACCTCTCTTGTTAATTCTCGGGGTGCCCTGCTTTCTTCTTTCAGGGATATTTCATAAGAGACTAAGAGGTATTTTTCCTCTCTCTTCAAGGAGGAAAACTGTATTCCCTCGATTGTTTCTAGAGAGATGAATGAGCACTTGATGGGTCCAATTTCCCTTGAGGAGCTGAAAAGTGTTGTATTCAAGATGAAAAAGGGGAAAGCCCCGGGTCCGGATGGATTCCCGATTGAGTTTTATCAAGAGTTTTGGGAGTTAATCAAATTTGACCTTTTGGAGGTGGTCCGTGAGTCCCAAAAGAACAAACAGATGCTAAGGGCCCTAAATGCTACCTTTGTGGTGCTTATTCCCAAGAAAGAGGGAGCGAATTCCCTGGATATGTTCAGGCCTATTGCTCTCTGTAATGTTGTATATAAGATCATCACAAAAATTATTGCTGAGAGGCTGAAGATATGGTTGAGCAAAATCATCTCTGAGGAGCAAGGTGGGTTTGTTGCTGGCCGACAAATCATGGATGGGGTTGTTATTGCTACATAAGCTATTCACTCAATGGAAACTTCTAAGGAGAAAACTATGTTCATTAAGTTGGACATGGCAAAAGCCTATGACAGAGTTAGATGGTCCTTTCTTCAAAAAGTTCTTGCTGCTTTTGGCTTTGAGGAGGAATGGATTAGATGGGTGATGAGCTGTATTTCTTCTTCCTCATTCTCTGTTCTTGTTAATAACGAGACATCGGAGCCGTTTGAGGCCTCAAGGGGATTGAGGCAAGGAGATCCTCTATCTCCTTATTTGTTTATCATTATGGCAGAAGGGTTGGGCAGATTACTCAAGTCTCAGGTCAGGCATGGTCTCATTCAGGGGTGGAAGTGGGATAACAGTTTGCCACCTCTTTCCCACCTTCAATTTGTTGATGATACTGCTTTGTTGGGAGTTGCCACTATCAAGGAAGTTGGAAACATTAGACAGTCTCTTGACATATATCTTGGTGCTTCTGGACAGGTGATTAATGAGGACAAGTCCTTTATTTTCTTCTTCAATACCCCCCCTCTTATTCAAGCCAGGATTGCTCGCATTCTAAGATTCCAGGTCGGGACTCCCCCTTCATTTATCTTGGGATCCCGATTTCATCTCATCCTCTCCCTAGATCTTCTTGGCAGTCTATACTTGATAAGTTTAGAAGGAAGGTAAATCACTGGACTGTCAGATGGCTATCCTCTACAGGTAGAGTATTGCTTTTAAAATCTGTTATTCAAGCTTTACCCATTTACAGATGTTTTGTGCAAACAACTCCTTCTCGTTTCATCAAGGACATGGATGCTTTGTCAAGACAGTTTTTGTGGTCTGGCAAACTTGATCAATCTAAATGGAGTTTGGTTAGATGGGATTCCATTTGTAGGCCAGTTCAAGAGGGAGGCCTTGGGTTGCGACAGGCAACTCTTTCTGGGCAGGCTTTGGCTGCGAAACTTTATTGGAGATGGTGTACCTCTCAAGATCAGATTTGGGCTAAAATATTATCTTATAAATACTTGAGAGGTATTTCTGAGGCAGATATCCCTAGAGCCAGTTTGGTTGGGAAAGGTTCTGTTATCTGGGACACTCTGAAAAGAGGAGCTAATTTAATTAAGCAGGGTTTGTTCTGGATTTGCAATCGGGGATCAGATGTTCTTTTTTGGGAGGATTCTTGGGATGGCCACCCTCCTATCTTGACTCAATATCCCAGGTTACATTCCCTAAGCATTTTTTTCTTGGAAGCGGGCTGGTCTCATGTGGAGGACTTTAAAAAAATCTAGTATTTTGGAAATATGGAGATGTACAGATGGAAAGATCCACAGGAATGGCCCCAAGGGGGATTGGCCGAGGATAGAGATGTGCTTGCTCTTATTCTTGCAGGGAGGTACTGTTCTTCATTGAGGGATAAAGACATTCTGGCTTGGAACCCTAATCCCAAGGGAACCTACTCTGTAGCCTATGGTTATCAAGTTCTTGATAAGCAAAAGTTTGGGAGTCTCCCTGTCACATGGTGGAAAAAGGTGTGGAATAGATTTGCTTGGCCGAAATGTAACTTTTTTCTCTGGCTGGTAGCTCGTAATAAATGCCTCACTTGGGATAACTTGAGGAAGAGGGGATTTCAGGGTCCCTCTTTATGTGTCCTTTGTGGTAAGAATGAGGATGACTCTTCTCATTTATTTTTCCAATGCTCCCTTGCCAGAGACATTTGGCACCGTTGGTGGAGTGCCTGGAACCATCCTTGTTTTCATGTGCTCTCCCTGGTGGAGTTTTGGAGTAGTCCTGGCAGACCTCCAGCCAAGGCCCCCTTCCTCCAAGTGGCTTGGAATTTGGGCCCTTCCTGCATCATCTGGAAGATTTGGCTCGAACGAAACCGTCGCATTTTTGAGGGAAGTCATTTGGCTGTTCAACAGATCTGGCAAAGGATCCTGTGTATGGTTCAAGAAACTATCCATAGTAAATGTGATGTGGACCCCCATTTGGACTCTAGGGAGGAGAAGGTACGACAGGCCCTTGGTTTGTTTGGGGTTGGTGTGAATTCTTCTAGCCCTAGTAGGATTCCTCACCTTAGCAAGAAGGTTAGGAGAGAGGGTAGATGGAGACTGCCCCTAGAGGAGTTTTAAAAATTAATACTGATGGGTCGTCCAGGGGCAATCCTGGACATGCCGGAATTGGTGGTGTTGGGAGAGATTCTGCTGGCGTGGTCAGCTTTTTTCTTTTCCATTTATAAAGGTGTTCACTCCAACAATCTTATGGAAGCTCTGGCGATACTTGAGGCCTTGCAAAGGGGGTTTTCTCTTGGCTGGCGTAGGATTCTTTGCGAGTCTGACTCTCAAATTTTGGTTAATATTTTAAACAACAAAAGAGTGGAGGATGTTAATTGGCAGTTGGCTCTCTGTGACCATTCAGATTCTCGGAATGAGTGAAGAGTTCGAATTTATATCCTTTGTGCACATTCCAAGGGAATGGAATGGGGTTGCTGATTACTTGGCCAAAAGGGCTTCTGAGCTATTGGATACTCGGAGTATTGATAACTGGGAGAGTCTCCCGTCTGGGGATTCTCAACACCTACGGGAGTTGATCCATAAGGATGTTCAGACTTAATGTGGTTTGTTTTTTTTGGTTTTCTTTGGGAGTTGACCTTGTCTGGTGATTTAGCCTGTCTTGTTGCTTATTTGAGTCCTGGGTGGGGGCTCAACTGTACTTTGTAATCCAGACTTTTTATCAATAAATTTTTACCCCTTTATTTAAAAAATGATGCCGCCCTACGTTGTTGTATCTATTTTCGAGAGCTTTTCAAAAATATGCACTAATAGTCAATTCGAGCAAAGAGCGAGGAGTAATGACCTCGAGATATTTTACCCCTAAAATTCAAAATGATGGCCAATGAAATACCGTATGAACTACCTCCCTTTAATGAGATTGTAATTTTCATAAAGGAAAATTCATTTATCGTCTGTGAATGCAAATGCAAAGCCTGAAAATTGATTTACCTTACAATAAATTTAAATAATTTTTATAAATTCGAAATGACTTCAGAATGAGATCAAAATTATTTCAGATGAAATATTGAAGCTCATTCTCCACACCCATGCATTTATTTATGAAATTTTTATTTTTTTTAATTTTTATTTTAGTCACCAAAGTTTAGAAAAAACTGCAAAAGGAAGGGTTAAAAAAATAAAAATAAAATTCTAGAAAATGGACCAGAAAGCCAAAAATATTAAAACACACTACAAACATTATGATTTCGCCCAACGCTGTTGTAGCTCTTCGAGAGCTTTGCAATATTATGCACTAATAGTCAATCCAAGCAACAAGCGAAGAGTTATGACCCTAAGAAATTTAGTCCCTAAAATTCAAAATGATGGCCAATGGAATGTCGTATGAACTACCTCCTTTAATGAAATTGTAATTTTCATAAAAGGGAAGTTCATTTATTTTCTGTGAATGCAAATGCAAAGCCCAAAAATCGATTTACCTTCAAAATATGAAAAAAATGTGAAATTCTAAAATTATAAAAATCCAAATGACTTCAAAAATAGATCAAAATTGTTTTAGATATGAAATATTGAAGCTCATTATTTACACCCATGCATTTATTTATGAAATATTTATTTTTTTATTTTTATTTTAGTCATCGAAGTTTAAAAAAATTTACAAAAGGAAAGGTTAGATAAATAAAAATAAAATTGTGGAAAATGGACCAGAAACAAAATAAACACACAAATACACCCCACATTTCCCTTTAAAAAAAAAAAAAAAAAAAAAAAAGACCACCAACCCCCAAAAAAAAAAAAAAAATTATAAAAATCCTTATAAAATAACAACTTTAAATAATTTTTATAAATTCAAAATGACTTAAGAATGAGATCAAAATTATTTTGGATGAAATATTGAAGCTCATTCTTCACACCCATGCATTTATTTATGAAATTTTTATTTTTTTTTATTTTTATTCTAGTCACCGAAGTTTAAAAAAAAATTGCAAAAGGAAGGGTTAGAAAAATAAAATTAAAATTCTGGAAAATGGACCATAAAGTCAAAAAATATTAAAACACACTATAGTTTGTATGATGTTGCCCTATGCTTTTGTTGTTCTTTTCGAGAGCTTTCCAAAAATATGCACTAATAGTCAATCCGAGCAATGAGCGAGGAGTAATGACCTCGAGAAATTTTACCCCAAAAATTCAAAATGATGGCCAATAGAATGTCGTATGAACTACCCCCTTTAATGAAATTATAATTTTCATAAATGAAAATTCATTTATTGTCTATGAATGCAAATGCAAAGCCTTAAAATCGATTTACCTTCAAAATATGAAAAAATGTGAAATTTTGAAATTATAAAAATCCTTATAAAATAATAAATTTAAATAATTTTTATAAATTCGAAATGACTTCAGAATGAGATCAAAATTATTTTGGATGAAAGAGTGAAGCTCATTCTCCACAGAGTGCATTTATTTATGAAATTTTATTATTTTTTTTAATTTTTATTTTAGTCGCTGAAGTTTAGAAAAAAACTGCAAAACGAAGGGTTAAAAAAATAAAAATAAAATTTTGGAAAATGGACCAGAGAGCCAAAAATATAAAAATCCTTTTAAAATAACAACTTTAAATAATATTTATAAATTTGAAATGACTTAGTAATGAGATCAAAATTATTTTGGATGAAAGATTGAAGCTCATTCTTCACCCCCAAAATTCAAAATGATGGCCAATGGAATGTCGTATGAACTACTCCCCTTTAATGAAATTGTAATTTTCATAAAGGGAAGTTCATTTATTTTTTGTGAATGCAAATACAAAGCCTAAAAATCGATTTACCTTCAAAATCTAAAAAAAAAAATGTGAAATGTTAAAATTATAAAAATATTTATAAAAATATTTATAAAATAACAACTTTTGGCCTTCAGACGCTTTCTTGTTTCATGTCACGATATCGCGACATTTTTTCTCTCCAACGGCGGTCTTCCTTTTTGTCGCGATATCACGACACTTTTTCTCTCTCCAACGGCGTTCTTCTATTCTGTCGCGATATCGCGACCTTTTTTCTCTCCAACGGCGATCTTCCATTTTGTCGCGATATCGCGACATTTTTTCTCTCCAACGGCTGTCTTCTTTTCTGTCGCGATATCACGACATTTTTTCCCTCCAACAACAGTCTTCCATTTTGTCGCGATATCACGACATTTTTTCTCTCCAATGGCGGTCTTCCTTTTTGTCGCGATTTCGCGACACATTTTCTTCTTGGCAGCAGGCTTCCACTTTCGTCGCGATTTCGACTGCGGTCTTCATTCTTGTCGCGATTTCGCGACACCCTTTCTCTTCGGCAGCGTTCTTACTTCTTGTAGCGATTTCGCGACTCCTTTTTTGCTTGGGCACAGTCTTCTTTCATGTCGCGATTTCACGACTCTTCTTCTCGTTCGGCTCCAACCTAGCAACTTGTCGCGATATCGCGACACTTTGCAACATGTCGCGATATCGCGACTTCTTCCCTTCTTCGGCTCCGATGGCACTTCTTGTCGCGATTTCGCGACCTCCTTTCTTCCTTTGGCTTCAACGGCGCAACTTGTCGCGATTTCGCGACATCACCATTTTGGTCGTGATTTCGTGACACCTTCCCTAGTGTGGAGGTTTGCCAGCTCTCTATTCCTTTCTTCTTGGACCACCTCGGTCGATTTGGATTTCTTGTAATCTCTCTTGTACAAGGTTCAGGGACCTTTCAACACCCTTTCTACCAATCAAAAAAAAAAAGACTAATTTTATTTTATAAATTCGAAATGACTTCCAAATGATATCAAAATTATTTCGGATGAAATATTGAAGCTTATTCTTCACACCCATGCATTTATTTATGATTTTTTTTTATTATTCTACATGTCGAAGTTTAAAAAAATCTGCAAAAGGAAGGGTTAGAAAAATAAAAATAAAATTCTGAAAAATGGACTAGAAAGTCGAAAATGAGTAATGACCCCGAGAAATTTTACCCCTAAAATTCAAAATGATGGCCAATGAAATACCGTATGAACTACCCCTCTTTAATGAAATTGTAATTTTCATAAAGGGAAATTAATTTATTATCTATGAATACAAATGCAAAGCCTGAAAATCGATTTACCTTCAAAATATAAAAAAATGTGAAAATTTATCCGCCCATGTAGAGGAGTTGGAGAGCAAGTGGGTAGTTAAACCTCTCTAGTTGCTGAGAGGCCCAGGTTCTAATCTCTCGCCTCACATGTTGCGGATATGTTATGTAATGGTTCCCTCGTGGTCACAGTCTGTTTACCCCTTGTGGCCACCACCAAAAAAAAAAAAAAAAAAAGTGAAAATTTGAAATTATAAAAATGCTTATAAAACAACAACTGTAAATAATTTTTATAAATTCAAAATGACTTCAGAATGAGATCAAAATTATCTCGGATGAAATATTGAAGCTCATTCTTCACACCCATGCATTTATTTATGAAATTTTTATTTTTTTAATTTTTATTTTAGTCACCGAAGTTTTATAAAAATTTGCAAAAGGAAGGGTTAGAAAAATAAAAATAAAATTCTATAAAATGGACCAGAAAGCCGAAAATGTTAAAACACACTACATACAATATGATGTCGCCCTACGTTGTTGTAGCTCTTTTCAAGAACTTTCCGAAAATATGCACCAATCCGAGCAACGAGGAAGGAGTTATGACCTCGGGAAGTTTTACCCCCAAAATTCAAAATGATGATCAATGGATTGTCGTATGAACTATCCCATTGAATGAAATCGTAATTTCCATAAAGGGAAGTTCATTTATTATCTAAATGCAAATGCAAAGCCTGAAAATTGATTTACTTTCAAAATATGAAAAAAATGTGATATTTCAAAATTATAAAAATCCTTATAAAACAATAAATTTACATAGTTTTTATAAATTTGAAATGACTTGAGAATGAGATCAAAATTGTTTTGGAAAATAGACAAAAAAACTAAAAATATTAAAACACACTACAGACAGTACGATTCCGCCCTATGTTATTGTAGCTCTTTTTGAGAGCTTTCCAAAAATATGCACTAATAGTCAATCCAAGCAACGAGCGAGGAGTTATGACCCCAAGAAGTTTAGCCCCCAAAATTCAAAATGATGGCCAATGGAATGTCATATGAACTACCACCCTTTAATGAAATTGTAATTTTTATAAAAGGGAAGTTCATTTATTATCTGTGAAGCAAATGCAAAGTCTGTAAATAGATTTACCTTCAAAATATGAAAAAATGTGAAATTTCGAAATTATAAAAATCCTTATAAAACAGTAAATTTAAATAATTTTTATAAATTCCAAATAACTTCAGAATGAGATCAAAATTGTTTCAGATGAAATATAGAAGCTCATTATTTACACCCATGCATTTATTTATGAAATATTAATTTTTATTTTTATTTTAGTCGCTAAAGTTTAAAAAATCTACAAAAGTAAGGGTTAGATAAATAAAAATAAAATTCAGGAAAACCTACTAGAAAGCTGAAAATGTTAAAAAACACTATTATTAGTATGATGCCGTCTTACATTGTTGTAGATATTTTCGAGAGTTTTCCAAAAATATGCACTAATAGTCAATTCGAGCAACGAGCAAGGAGTTATGACCTCGGAAAATTTTGCCCTCAAAATTCAAAATGATGGCCAATGGAATACCGTATGAACTACCCCCCTTTAATAAAATTGTAATTTTCATAAAGGAAAGTTCATTTATTGTCTGTGAATGAAAATGCAAAGCCTAAAAATCTATTTACCTTCTAAATATGAAAAAAAATATGAAATTCTAAAATTATACAAATCCTTATAAAACAACTTTAAATATTTTTTATAAATTTGAAATTGAAATCAAAATTGTTTTAAATGAAATATTGAAGCTCATTCTTCACACCAATGCATTTATTTATGAAATTTTATTTGTTTTAGTCGCTGAAGTTCATTTATTGTGTGTAAATGCAAATACAAAGCTTGAAAATCGATTTACCTTCAAAATATGAAAAAAATGTGAAATTCTGATTTTATAAAAATACTTTTAAAATAATAATTTTTATAAATTTTAAATAACTTTAGAATGAGATAAAAATTGTTTTTGGATGAAATATTGAAGCTCATTCTTCACACCAATGCATTTATTTATGAAATTTTAATTTTTATTCTAGTCGTCGAAGTTTAAAAAAACTTGCAAAAAGAAGGGTTAGAAAGATAAAAATAAAATTATGGAAAATAAATCAGAAAGCTGAAAATGTTAAAACACACTACAGTAAGTATGATGCCACCCTACATTGTTGTAGCTCTTTTTGAGAGCTTTCAAAAAATATGCACTAATAGTCAATCCAAGTAATGAGGAAGGAGTTATAACCCTAGGAATTTTTACCCCTAAAATTCAAAATGATGGCCAATGGAATATTGTATTAAATAAATCCCTTTAATGAAATTGTAATTTTTATAAAGGGATGTTCATTTATTGTCTGTGAATGCAAATGCAACCCCTGAAAATCGTTTTACCTTCAAAATATGAAAAAAATGTGAAATTTCGAAATTATAAAACTCATAAAATAACAACTTTAAATAATTTTTATTAATTCAAAATGACTACCCCTGGGCATTTTTGGCGGAATGGATACCCCTGCCTCCTTGGGTCTTACTCGAAAGTGACATCCCTTTTGGGATGTTTTCCACAAATAAAAAAAAAAAAAATTAATTCAAAATGACTTCAAAATAAGATTCAAATTGATTCGAATGAAATATTGAAGCTCTAAGGAGGAAATATGTAATGCAATAAAGGGTACAATATAATTAAAATTGTATTTGTTGTTGTGCTTGCATAAAACATTTTAATTTGTATTGACTAGGACTTATTTTTTTGAAATTTTTGGTAGGTTTTTTTTTTGTTTTTTGGGTTGGTTTGCAATTTTCAATCATTCAAAATTTAGGTTTTTAGTTGAAAGCTTTTAAATGTTTCTAATTTTGTTGTGCATTGAATTTATTATGATAACTATTGCCATGTTGTGTCTGTAAACTTCTTTCATTAGATGCTTTTTGAAAAGAGATTTTTGAAAAGGATAAACTTGCATATGCTCTAAGGAGAATTAATGATCTAAATTGTTTTGTGCAAGTTGTCCAAGAGGTCACCTTGGGGAATTATTAAAAAATGGTTGTAAGTCCACTAAAGAAGAAGTTAAAAGCATGCAATTTTAAATCCACTAACAACTCAAAATCTTCTACAGATTCCAAAACCCTAGCATTCGAATGAAACTGAAAATCATCTTGGGGCTATTGAAAATCAATTCTAGGCAATTGAAATATTATTTCCAGACTATTGAAAATCCATTGGAAAATAATTTTGGAGATATAAAAAATCATTCTGGGTTATATAAAATCAATTCCAGACTATTAGAAATCATTTTTGAGTAATCAAAATTCATATTCAAACTATTGAAAATCATTTTCGGGCTATTAAAACTCTTGGAAATTAATTCTGGGTAATGGAAAATCATTTTTGGGCTATTGGAAATTATTTCTCGGCTATAGAAATCCATTTCAAAGCAATTAAAATAATTTCTAAATCATTGGAAATATCCAAAATCATTCTTGTACCATCTAATATGGAATATGAGAAGCAAAACACACAAGTTTGGAGTTTAACTTTCTGTTTTGTATACACTTTCACAAAGCCAAACTTTGAACTTGAGCAAAGTCGGACTTTAGACTTACACAAAGCTCAACAAACACAAGGTAAAAAAACCCTAAAATTAACTTATGACCAAACTTTCTATATTGATTGCATGATCCCATAAAACAAGTGCACAAAGCTAGAGTTTCTTTTAGGGTGATGTAAGAATAATACTTTAATTCCAGGAATTGTGCAATGCTAAGAATTGTTGAAAGAAAAAAAAACAAATGCACAAAGCTTTAGGGTTACATAAGCATGGGACTTTAAAATATCAGAGTTGTGCAATGCTGAAAGCTCTCCAAGAAATAAAAAAGAAGCAATAGCATAAAGTTGGAAATGGTCAATAAAGAAGTCAATAAAGCCAATGCACAAAGTTATAATGCTAATGTTGGAAGCCAACGAAGCCAATGCACAAAGCCAAAGTTTTTCTTAGGATGATGTAAGAATAAGAGTTTAAAATCCTAGAATTGTGTAATGATAAGTGAAAATAAATTAAAGCTAAAGTTCAAAAACAAAAGCAAATTGCACAAAGCCAGAGTTTTTCTTAGGGTGACATGAGCATAAGAGTTTAAAATCTTGAAATTATGCAATGCACAAGCCTAGACTACCCATGGAAATGAGCATAAGGGTTTCCCTTTCAATAGGGAACATATCTTTGTTCCATGTATGTCTCCCTACCCTTTACAATGTATCATTTGCATGTTCAATAATATCAATCTTTTATATTAAACATTATTACACCTCCTAATTAGTCGGGTCAAAATTTTATGGAAAAAGGATTTAAATTGTGAAAATTATTTGTTAAACACCTTAAACATGGCAAACGTGAGTGGACCGGTAGTCATTGGGTAAGGATTAGTAGGATGACATAGGCTATGAAGCAAAAGTTCAAAGTATTCAAGGCAAAGATATGTACAAGTTGGACACTCTAAAAACCATAAAAAGGAAAGGAAGGTTGTTTAAAATCTAACAAGCGATTCATACTAGTACTTAGACTATCTTATTTATCTTCATGAATCAAGGAACCATTACTAAATCAAAGATTATAGATTATTACTTTGTTAGTTTCCATTGGACACTACAAATTTGATACATCCACTTAAGAGCATTTGTTACTACTTTGTATACTAGTTGTTTCTAATTCAAAATCAAAGTAGTTGAAATTCTACAAGATCATGAACTAAGAAATACTTATATCATTGAAAATAAATTCCATTCATTGAACTCCTTTAAGAGGTGTTACATCATTTTTTATTTTCTTAAAATTTTCCTTTAACATTGCTTTGAACAAAAAACATTTGTGATCTCTAACCATATTCTACAGTTTCTTAGAGGATGTGAAGTAAAAATTGTTTCAACTCTTTAATCCTTCCCAATAATTTCAAAAGATACACCAAATAAGTAGTACTTGCACACTTTTTTTTTTGAATCAGTTATATGAGATTCAAATGGGTCCCACCTATATTACATTATTGACCATATGGTAATATTAAAAGAAGTTTGTAAACTATGCATGTACCTTTTGGCAAGATTCGAACCTTGGTCTCCTCCTTGAAATTTTATAAATCTAATCAATTGAGTTAATGTTATTTGATAGTACTTGCACATAAATTGAAATCAAGTACTATTCTAAATAAATCCAATGGAGTGGTTGTGAATCAAATGCTTTATATTGAATTGAATGAAACCTCTCAAATATCAATTGTTTGCTTTTAAAATTTTCATAAATTCTTCTCTTATATTATAAAGTGTATCAAAGAACATAAAATATGGATTTTGAGATATTTTATTCAAAAAATATATTACATAAAAAATTGTTTAACTTTATTCTATCCAACATATCTATTGCATTGAATTTGAGAAAAAATATGGTTATTTAAAAAACAATGTTGATTTAAAAAATATGGTTATTTAAAACCCATAATACCTCAAGCATTTATTTTGTCTAAATATAGCAAATTTTTTTTTTTTTTTGAATTTACATGGTGGAATCGGTAGCCGCCATGAATCCGGGTAGGCTGTCCGACTTTTATGGCAGCCATAGTATTCTGTGATATTCACCCCAAAAGCCGCCACACAGATCTTCGCGCAGTCCGCCCCTATAACCACCATGCCACAATAATTTTAAACCTTTTATGCCTTTGAAAGCACCAGGAAAGGGACAAGCGTTCAGTCCGACGAGACCCGAGATTTGAACCTTGGACCTCCGCCCCCTTATGGGGTTTGGATGAACCAATTGGTCTACACCTCGGACCTATAAATATAGCAATTACTACAAGATAAACATTGATTTTTGAAACCATTCAAGTACATATATGGCTCTCTAATTATTATGCAAATGTTCTATAATATGTTTTTTGGTCAATTGTTTAAAACATAAATCAACCTTTTGATATATATTATAATTAAAAAAAATGCTAAAATAGATTCATTAACATATATTGCACACAAGTTTCGAGGTGTAGACAAATTGGTTCATCCAAACCCCATAAGGGGGGCAGAGGTCCAAGGTTCAAATCTCGGGCCTCGCTGGACTAAACGCTTGTCCCTTTCCTGGTGCTTTCAACGGTGTAAAAGGTTTAAAATGATTGTGGCATGGTGGTTATAGGGGCGGACTGTGTGAAGATCTGTGTGGTGGCTTCAGGGTGGACAACACAGAATACTGTGGCGGCCATAAAAGCTGGAAAACCTACCCGAATTCGTGGCGGCTACCGATTCCACCATGTAAATTAAAAAAAAAACATATATTGCACATGAGATATGTCAGGATGTCTTAAAGCAGCTGATGGAACTCCTATTGTTAAGTTTGATATGGATAACATTCAGACTGGCATTGAAGATTTGGAAAAAAGAGGACTAATTTATCGGTTCGTGGGTTTTCGTCCGAGTCTATATGTTTTCAAAGTATGGGCTGCAAAAAGCTGGAAAACTAAAGGTGAGTTACAAATCTCTATTTATCCAAATGGTTATTTTCTTGTTTTATTTTCTAATAATGAAGATAGAGAGAAAACTTTTCAAGGGGGTCCTTGGTTTTTTGGAAGGGCGGGGCTTTTCATGAATCCCTGGCATACGAAATTTAAAGTCGAAGAAGAGATGCCTTCTATTACTCCCATGTGGGTTAGACTCTTTGGCCTCCCTATTGAATTTTGGAATCCTACTATTTTTTCTTCAATTGGAAACTCTTTAGGAACTTTTATGATGACTCATGATTGTACTCAAAATTTTGAACATATTATTTATGCTCGGATTTGTGTTTTAATGGATTTTGACAAACCCCTACCTAAAAAGATCACATTACAATTTGGGGAAGACACTTGGGAGCAAGTAGTGGACTATGAGAACATTCCTTTTCGTTGTAGAATTTGCCATGAATATGGTCATTTGGCCGATGCTTGCCCAAATAAAATTCCTGATCAAAAGAAAGAAGATATAAACTTAGCAGGTTTCCAAATATCTAAGAAGAAGAACACTAAAAAAAAACCATTTATGAAGGATCAATCAAAGTCATATGCTAATATGTTTGAAATCCTTTCCACAAATGATGTCCCAAGTGAGGAAGAGGAAATAATGGAAACTGAAATATTAGAAACACAATTTAAATATGAAGGGAAGAACTCAGAGACAAACCAACAAATCAAAGGTTTTCAACGAGAAAAAAAAGGAGAAAATTTACACAAGAAAAACAATATTTCAAATGTCAAAACTTCAAATAATGCAAGTCCCAATATAGACTCCATTGAACCATCTAGTAAAATTTTGGCTGTGTACGAGCATTCTTCAAGGTTAGAAGCCATCTCAGATTCAATTGGAATAAGTCAAGAAACAGGGAAAAAAAAATTGAAGATGGATTCTAATAAAAAATTAGGTCACAAGACCAATCAATATCATATGGTAAAAGAAGGTGAAAAGCTTGTAGAGGAAGGTAAGATTAATGCCCTTCCCAACTTTTTTAGCCCTAGTATTAATGAAGATCATCACTTGGAATATTAGAGGACTCAAAGGGAGTCTTTAAAAAAAAAATGAAATTAGAAGAATGATCAGGTAAATCATCCACATCTTGTTTTTCTTCAAGAAACTAAGATGTCAATGGAGGATATGGACTTAATTGCCAGTAAAATTTGGCCAGCTGGAAAAGTGGTTTCCCTCAGTTCCCAAGGGACTTCGGGTGGCATTGCTTGTCTTTGGGATCCAAAAGATGTAGTTATTCACCATATGGTTGGCAGTTGGGATTTGTTGGCTATAGCTATTCAAAGTAGACATTCCAACCAGATTATGCTCTGCATTACTATTTATGCTCTGACTTCTTTGGAGGAAAAAAGAAGACAATGGAAGGATATTACTCATATTATCTCTCATTTTCCTAAAGCTTGGATCTTGATCGGAGGAGATTTCAATACCATCCTCTCTCTTGATGAGAAAATGGGGGGAAATAGAAATTTAGACAAAAGCACTGACCTCATGAGCAAAAATATTGCAAACCTCCATCTTGTGGATATCCAACCAGATAATGGCCTTATGACTTGGTCTAATAGAAGGCAAGGCTTAGCTTGTATAATGGAGAGATTGGATAGGTTTTTGCTCTCTAAAAATGTCTTAATCCATGGTCACATTCCTAAAGTGAAGATTCTTAATAATGCTGGTTCGGATCATTGGCCAGTTATGGTGGAAATGTGGAAAACCAATGTGAGTTTCTCTCCTTTTCGTTTTCAATTAATGTGGCTTAGAGGCATTTTCTTCAGACCTCATGTGCAACAATGGTGGAAGGAAGGTAAACCTAGGCATGGGACTAAGATGTTCTGTTTTTTCAAAAGACTACAATACATTAAATCCAAAATCAAGACTTGGAACTAGAAAGAGTTTGGGGATGTTCATAAAAAAAAACATGAAGTTATTGCTCATATTGAAAATTTGAATAAGAAAATCCGTTTAGATGGCCTCATAGAGAAGAGAAGTGCAGATGAAATTAAACTCACAACTCAGTTAGAGGAATGAGAAAAAAAAGAAGAAATCTTATGGAAGCAAAAACCTAGAATTCAATGGCTCAAAGAAGGAGATCGAAACACAAAAATTTTCCACAAATCTCTTCTAGCTCGAAGATCTCACAACTTTATTTCTTCCTTAAAATCATATTCTAGAGATGTTTATACTTGGGATGGCATGAACTCTATTGTTGTTGATTACTTTTCCAATATTTTTGTTGCTACTCCCCTTGACTCAGCTTCACAATATAATGTTCTTCAAGCAATCCCTTCTCTTATCACTTCTAAGGATAACTCTATTTTGACTACTCCTGTTACTATCAATGAGCTTCAATAAGTAGTTTTTAAAATGCAAAAATGGAAACCTCTAGGTCCTGATGGTTTTCCTATTGAGTTCTACCAAGAGTTCTGGGATATTCTTCATGTTTATTTATTTTAGGTGGTGGAAGAAGCCAGGAAAGCCAAATAAATTTTGAAGGTTATCAATAAAACTTATATTACTCTTATTCCAAAAGCTCAAGAGGTTGATCATATCTCAGCTTTTAGACCTATTGCTTTATGTAATGTTCTTCTCAAAATCATTACTAAAAATATGGCAGAAAGTTTGAAGCCTCTTTTGCATAAGATTATTTCCCCGGAGCAAGGGGGTTATGTGGAAGGACGTCAAATAGTAGATGAGATAGTTCTTGCTCAAGAAGCCATCCATTCCATGGATATGCAAAATTCTCCTTCCATGTTCATTCGGTTAGACTTATCCAAAGCTTATGACAGAGTGGATTGGCACTTCCTTATCAAAGTTTTGAGGCAATTTGGTTTCTCTAAGGATTGGATGGATTGGATTATGGGATGTATCTCTTTAGTTTCCTACTTAGTTCTTATCAATGGTAGGCCTTCTCAGTCTTTCCCAACTTCTAGAGGTATTAGGCAAGGTGACCCGCTATCCCCTTATTTATTCATCATTCTTGCTAAATGCTTGGGTAGGACTATAACCAAAAAGAGGGAAAACAAAACCCTTGAGGGAGTTACCATTGCTCATGGAGCTAGACCTATCTCTCATCTTCAATTTGTGGATGACTCTACTATTTTAGGTAAAGCTACAATTAAGGAAGCTTCTAATATTAAGCAAATCATTAGCTATTTTTCTAAGGCTACTGGGCAGTTGATCAATGAAGACAAATCTAAAGTTATTTTCTTTCACTACTCTGCTAGACAGGAATCCATGGTCTTGGATAAGCTAAGATATAAGAAGACCTCTCTTCTAATCACTTATTTACGTATTCCCATAAATATTCGAAGGCAAAAATATAAATATTGGAATTGGTTGTTGGACAAAGTCAAGAAGAAAATTGGAAAGTGGACCAACAAGTGGCTTTCTTATGGGGGTAGAATCACCTTGGTAAAATCAGTCCTTCAAGCTATTCCTATTTATGTTTCTTCCATTTTGAATATTCCAAAGGCTGTTCTTCGAGAATTGGATCAAATCAGTCATCGTTTCCTTTGGAGTGGTACTAAGGAGAAAATAAAATGGGCCTTGGTGAAATGGGATACTTTATGTCTTCCTAAGAGTGAAGGGGGGTTAGGTTTACAGTCTTCAATTAATAACAACAAAGCTTTAGCTACTAAATTATATTGGAGGATGTTGCATAACCCCAATGCTCTTTGGGCCAATAATCTCCATGCTAAATATGCTGAGAACAAAAGTCCTGAAGACCTTGTTCGCTATTAACTTCCTACCAAAGGTTCTCCCATTTTAGCAGTTCTTAAGACTGGTGAGGATTTGATAAAGAAAAAATTATTTTGGATCATTCATAATGGTCAACATGCAAATTTTTGGACAAATTCTTGGGATGGTCACAAGCCTTTGATAACTCAATTTCTCGATTGGAGGCCTTGGATGGAGGAGCTTCACCGAGCTAATTGGATAAAGGTGGCTAATTATTGTCGGTACCATACTGGTAATTCAAAGGTTGGTAGATATTGGATCCCTATTGAGGATTGGCCTATTCAAATCCCAGAAAGGCAAAGACAAGATATCCAAGGCATCCTTCATATGATATCCCTCTCTTGGTCCCATGAAAAAGATTGTTTTGGATGGAACAACACTACTAAGGGTGAGTATTCAGTTGCTCAAGGTTATTTGACCTTATGCCATAATAATCCCAACCATTCTTCAGACATATTTTCTCAATTGTGGGCTCAAAAGCTCCGGCCTAAGGTGAGGTTCTTTAATTGGCTTTTATTGCATCGTAGGGTGCTTACTTGGTGAGCAACTTATGAAGCATGGTTTTCATGGCCCTTTTAGATGTGAAATGTGTGAAGAGAATGTAGAAAATATCAACCATATTTTTATTGAGTGTACTTTAGCCTCCGAGTTGTGGAGGAGAATGGCCACTTTACTTGGCTTACAATGGTCCAATTTTTTTACTTTTGAACAACTTTGGAGGGATTGGCCTAATCAAGAGGGTGTTGATCATTTTATTAGGCAGTTTGGATGGGTTTTACCATTCTTCTTTGGAATATTTGGAATGAAAGGAACAACCGAATTTTTAATCAAGATAGTAAGGATATTCACTATATTTGGCAAAAGACCATAGCCAACTTAGTTGAATCGATCCATCATATCCTTAATCACCCCCAAAACTCCCACCAAATATGGGATCAAGTGATGCAAATATTGAATATTAAACCTTCTAAGGGCAACCATATTAAAGGGAATGTGAGTATTAGTAAATTGGATAGGAATAGAAATTGGCAACCTCCTCCTAAGGATTTTGGAAAATTCAATACTGATGGAGCCTCTAGAGGGAACCCTGGAAAATACAGTGTAGGAGGAATTGGTAGACTTTCAGATGGCTCCCTGGTTTTTACTTTTGCTGAGAATTTGGGTATTCTTTCCAATAACCTTGCTTGAGGGGTATGGTATCCTCGAGAGGTCTTCGAGGAGGCTACTAAGGTTGGATGGGAAAATGTGTTAGTTGAGTCTGACTCTCAACTTATGATTAATCTCTTGAAGAATCCTTTTAAGAATCATAAGGTGGATTGGAGAATAAAAAGAATTATTGAGAAGATTCAGTTAATCCAGATGGGATTTTTGAAAGTTGATTACAATCATGTGGTCAAAGATCAAAACAAGAGTGCTGATGCTTTAGCTAATTGGGATTTGGACAAAGGTGATCTTACTTGTTATGGCCACCCTCTTATATGGCGAGCTTCTCAAATTAGGGAAGCTCTTCTTTCTATCATTTCTTTGGATGGATTCAGTTCTGAAGGTACCTAGTTTTTTTTTTTTTTGCTTCTCTTTGGTTCATTCAGTTTTTTTTAGTTTCCTAGCTCATTCTATTCTTTATTTTGTTTCCTCTATTGATTCTTGCCTTAATAGTCTTCTGGTCTAGATAGGTCTTTGTTTTGTTCATTTTTTATTTCTTTTTTCCTTTTTGTTTTTTTTGTTTAGTTTTTTAAGGTGGGTGGGTTTTTTTATTTTGTTTTGTTTTTGTTGTTCTTTGTGTTGTCTTTTGTTGTTCTTGTGTTTTTTTTGTTTTTTTTTTTAAAGTTTTTTGTTATTGTTCTTGTGTTTTTTTTGTTCTTGTTCATGGGTTTCTCCTTGTTTGTGTTATTTCGTGTTTTTATGGGTGAGTGTTTTCTATATATTTTGTTTTTTTTATTGTCTATTGTTGGTTGTTTTTTATTTTTATTTTTGTTTTTTATTTTTATTTTTTAGGTTTTGGTTGTGTTTATTTTTCTTGTTTTTTTTGGGTTATGTCTTTGTAGTGTTCTGTTGTTTTTGTCTTGTTTGTGTTTTGTTATGTGTTTCTTGTGTTTTTCTATGTGGTTTGTGTTGTGGTTTCTTTTATATTATTGTGTGTGTTTGGTTGTGCTTTTGTTTTTGACACACTCAAGGAGCATGTTTTTTATTTTATTTTATTATTTTTGTTGTTATCTGCTTATTTTTAATTGTGTTTGTGCGTTTGTTTGCTCCTTGAGTGTGTCAAAGGTAGTAGGCCAGGTCCGAGTCCTGGGCATTTTTGGCGAAATAGATACCCCTGACTCCTTGGGTCTTACCCGAAAATGGCATCCCTTTTGGGATGTTTTCCATAAATAATAATAAAAAAAAACATATCTATTGCGTTGAATTTGAGAAAAAATATGGTTATTTAAAAGACAATGTTGATTTCAATCGAATCCAACAAACCCATAATGCCTCAAGCATTTATTTTGTCTAAATATAGCAATCATTACAAGATAAACATTGATTTTTGAAACCATTCAAGTACATATATGGCTCTCTAATTATTATGCAAATGTTCTATAATATGTTTTTTGGTCAATTGTTTAAAACATAAATCAACCTTTTGATATATATTATAATTAAAAAAATGCTAAAATAGATTCATTAACATATATTGCACATAAGGTCTGAGTTGTAGACCAATTGGTTCATCCAAACCCCATAAGGGGGCGAAGGTCCAAGGTTCAAATCTCGGGCCTCGTCGGACTGAACGCTTGTCCCTTTCCTAGTGCTTTCAGTAGCATAAAAGGTTTAAAATGATTGTGGCATGGTGGTAATAGGGGCGGACTGTGCGAAGATCTGTGTGGTGGCTTCTGGGGTGGACAACACAGAATTCTATTATCGCCATAAAAGCTGGACAGCCTTCCCAGATTCGTGGCGGCTATCGATTCTACCATGTAAATTAAAAAAAACATATATTGCTCATGAGATATGTCCATCTAAAAGGTTTAGCATTTCCAAAGTTGTTGGAGAACAAATCAAAGAATGACCTAATTCTTTGAAAGAACATAGTATTTTCTAAGTATGTATACTTATATGTTCTAGTAATAAAAATTATGGTAGTTTAGTTTGTTCTCATTTATTATTAAATTCTCCTACTTATGTCAACAATTCTAATTGGAATTAATAAACCACCAAGCTAAATTGATTGAAGGAATAAATTTAAAATCATGGTATTAATTTAGATTGTATATTAGATGCCTAGGTGTCTTAAATACCTATAATTTTTACAACTAATCCACTCTTCAGATAAATATTATCTTTGCATGTTTTATTTACATGAAGTGATTCCACCTCCTATACACAATATTGGAATATTTGGCTCCTAAAGATGTTCTATACCCACACATTTTAAAAAATTTCCATAGGCACACTTGTGAAGAACATGTGTTTATACTGAGAGGGAGGGGGGTGAATAGTATAAGATAAAACTTTATGTTTTTCAATCCATACGATAACATCATTAATATTAAAGCAGTAAACATCACATAAAGCATCACACACATGAGAGACATGATTTAACGTGGTTCACCCAATGTAGGCTACTCCATGGAGAAAACATTGCTTATAACATTTTCTCAAATAAATTCTCTTGGGAATCATTTCCCTATTACAATGTTTATGGACTTTTTTCTAAAGGAGACACCAATCCCCTGATCAAGTTTGTGGAACTCTATCCATAAGAGAACTCCTTATCCTCTGCTCTAGCTGGTGATATTCTAGAAGAACTGTTGCCTCCACGACATTGACTTATGGATCTCTATCCACTGAATACTCCTACCCTCACTCAGAAGACTTATCTTCACTACCCTGGCTAATGGACATCTATCCACTGGAGACTATTGTCCTCTTTACTCTATCACATCCAAAGTTTGATCTTACTCTGTTATGTTCTCTATATTAGATTTGTACTGAACACTGTCCTTCAATCTAGCACAAATTTGCTC
This sequence comes from Wollemia nobilis, assembly GCA_028583015.1. Lineage (NCBI taxonomy): Eukaryota > Viridiplantae > Streptophyta > Pinopsida > Araucariales > Araucariaceae > Wollemia > Wollemia nobilis. The sequence continues at coordinate 2,231,122 of JAQPPZ010001344.1, forward strand.
AATATCTATCTTTGGTTTGACACAAACCTATCCTAAAATCTACACCAACCTCTGTCCTCAAGACTTAACACAAAACTTGACTCAATCATAAATCAACTCTACTAGATCTGCCCCAAACCTTAACCCGAGGTTTGAACAAATCAATCAATCAACTCTGCTCACAAGTCTTCTCAAAGAATTACCTCATATATTCTCAAAAAATCCTCACTAGAACTTGTCCAATCTTCTCAACAAGTCTTCACTAAGACTTACCTCAATTCTGCATTGTAATCTTCCACAAAATCTTACTCAACTCAACTCAATAAAACACAATGAAATTTAATTCAAAAATGCTTATCAAACAAACCTCATGTAACAATGATACTCATGATATTTCATAAACCCTAATCATGCACATGAAGGCTCACTCAATATTTCCAATAATGTTTATCAAACAATCATTTTCACTCCAACTTAGCATTCACAAAATCCAATCCAACAATATTTTACTCACAAGGAAGATGTACTCATACCTTTTATTTTGATGGAGATATGTCTTCAAAACCTGTCTTAACTACAATCAAATTTTTCTTTACCAACACTAGGGTTAGGTTACCACAACCTCTCTCAAGATATCCACAAAATAAGTTTATCAAAGATTATTTTTTATACAAAATAACAAATCCTTTTGTACACCTTATAATATCCAAACTCACAATATTCAACTAAATAATTTCACCATAACACAACACTTAACAATTTTAAAGCACACCTTATAATCTCTAAACTCATAATATTCAACTCAATAATTTCATTAAAACAACATGCATAACAAACTCCATTATACACCTTATAATATCCAAACTCACAATATCTAACTCAACAATTTCATTAAAACAACATGCATAGCAAACTCCCTTATACACCTTATAATCTCCACACCTTATAAATTTCAATCACCAAAAATCAAAATAAAATATTTTAATTTTTACCTTATAACTTCCCTAAGAACTTAACATTCACGATAATCTCAAAGCACTCAAATTTCAACACCAAATAAAATTGAATGGCATACCTTTTGTTTGTTTTGTCCACAAAATAAAAACTTCGGTGGATTCGACCATGTGACCTTTGCACTCCCAAAGCCCTAGCTCCAAGCTAGGCCACCAAGTGGGATACGTACCCACATGAAACACAATGCGCACACTGTCACACAAAACTTGTTGCCTCACAAAAATACCAAAAAAATCGAACAACGAGCTCTTCCTCCAAAATATTGATCGCATGGATTGAATTATGATCTCCTCCATGTAAACCTTAACTCTCTCCCAACTGTCGTTTGTGCTACCACCGTCGATGGGAAGTCAGACCACTATGCGGCCTATGTTTCCACGTTTCCCTCCAAGCACTTTGAAATTGCAAATTATCTTTTCTTAAACACGACCCTCGATATTCTCTTTCTCGCATTTGAAGGTGTGATGAAGACTTTTTGGAAATGGAGATCATTTCCTATATAAATACATATTCACCTTTTGATTTCTCACGTTGAACCTTTTTCAAATTTAAAAATTCGAATTTAATTTTTAAATATTAAATTTAAAAACCTTTGCCTCCTTTTTTAATTTAAATTAAAATTTTAAACAAAGATCAAAATTATTTCGAATGAAATATTGAAGCTCATTATTCACAACAATGCATTTATTTATGAAATTTTATTTTTTTAAAATTTTTATTCTAGTCGTGGAAGTTTAAAAACAATCTGCAAAAGGAAGGGTTAGAAAAATAAAAATAAAATTCTAGAAAATGGACCATAAAGCCGAAAATATTAAAATGCACTATAGTTTGTATGATGCTGCCCTACGCTGTTGTTGTTATTTTCGAGAGATTTCCAAAAATATGCACTAAATGTCAATCCGAGCAACGAGCGAGGAGTAATGACCCCGAGAAATTTTACCCCTAAAATTCAAAATGATGGCCAATGAAATACCGTATAAACTAGCCCCCTTTCATGAAATTGTAATTTTCACAAAGAAAAATTCATTTATTGTCTGTGAATGCAAATGCAAAGCCTGAAAATCTATTTACCTTCAAAATATGAAAAAAAAGTGAAATTCCAAAATTATAAAAATCCTTATAAAAAAATAAATTTAAATAATTTTTATAAACTCGAAATGACTTCAGAATGAGATCAAAATTATTTCAGATGAAATATTAAAGCTCATTCTTCACACCCATGTATTTATTTATGAAATAATAATTTTTATTATTTTTCTTTTAGTCACCAAAGTTTAAAAAAAACTTGCAAAAGGGTTACAAAAATAAAAAATAAATTATGGAAAATAGACTAGAAAGCCAAAAATGTTAAAATACACTATAGGCAGTATGATTTCGTCCTACTTTATTGTAGCTCTATTCGAGAGCTTTTCAAAAAGATACACTAATAGTCAATCTGAGAAACGAGCGAGGAGTTATGACCATGGGAAGTTTTACCCCAAAAATTCAAAATGATGGCCAATGGAATGTCGTATGAACTACCCCCCTTTAATGAAATTGTAATTTTCATAAAGGAAAATTCATTTATTATCTGTGAATGCAAATGCAAAGCTTGAAAATATTTACCTTCAAAATATGAAAAAATATGAAATTTTGAAATTATAAAAATCCTTATAAAACAACAAATTTAAATAATTTTTATAAATTCAAAATGACTTCAGAATGAGATCAAAATTATTTCGTACGAAAGAGTGAATCTCATTCTCCACACAGTGTATTTATTTATGAAATTGTTTTTTTTTTTAATTTTTATTTTAGTCGTTGAAGTTTAGAAAAAACTGCAAAACGAAGGGTTAAAAAATAAAAATAAAATTCTAGAAAATAGACCAAAAAGATGAAAATATTAAAACACACTACAGACAATATGATTTCACCCTACATTGTTGTAGCTCTTTTCAAGAGCTTTCCAAATTTATGCACTAATGGTCAATCCGAGCAACGAGCGAGGAGTTATGACCCCAAGAAATTTATCCCCTAAAATTCAAAATGATGGCCAATGGAATGTCATATGAACTATCCCCTTTAAGAAAATTTATTTTTCATAAAAGAGAAGTTCATTTATTTTATGTGATGCAAATGCAAAGTCTGAAAATCGATTTACCTTCAAAATATGAAAAAAATATGAAATTATGAAATTATAAAAGTCTTTATAAAACAGTAAAATTAAATAATTTTTATAAATTCCAAATGACTTCAAAAAGAGATCAAAATTGTTTTAGATGAAATATTGAAGCTCATTATTTACACCCATGCATTTATTTATGAAATATTAATTTTTTTATTTTTATTTTAGTCACCGAAGTTTGAAAAAATTTACAAAAGGAAGGGTTAGATAAATAAAAATAAAATTTAGGAAAATGGACCAGAAATTATAAAAATCCTTGTAAAATAACAACTTTAAATAATTTTTATAAATTCAAAATGACAAAAGAATGAGATCAAAATTATTTTGAATGAAATATTGAAGCTCATTATTCACACCCATGCATTTATTTATAAAATTTTATTTTTTTGAAATTTTTATTCTAGTTGTCGAAGTTTAAAAACAATCTGTAAAAGGAAGGGTTAGAAAAATAAAATTAAAATTCTAGAAAATGGACCATAAAGTTGAAAATATTAAAACACACTACAGTTTGTATGATGTTGACCTACGCTATTGTTGTTCTTTTCGAGAGCTTTCCAAAAATATTAACTTAAAGTCAATCCGAGCAACGAGCGAGGAGTAATGACCTCGAAAAATTTTACCCTGAAAATGCAAAATGATGGCCAATGAAATTTTGTTTGAACTACCACTTTAATGAAATTATAATTTTCATAAATGAAAATTACTTTATTGTCTGTGAATGCAAATGCAAAGCCTAAAAATTGATTTACCTTCGAAATATGAAAAAATGTGAAATTATAAAAATCCTTATAAAAAAATAAATTTAAATAATTTTTATAAATTTGAAATGACTTCAGAATGAGATCAAAATTATTTCGGATGAAAGAGTGAAGCTCATCAGAGTACAAATTATATGTGGCAGGATATAAATATCAACAGGTGGAAACGCATCAGAGTACAGGGTTTTGAAGCGGAGTCTGAAGAGCTTTATAACATTTTAACTCAACAAATTATTCCCTCCGGAGAGGATGAAGATCACATTGTTTGGGCTGAGACTGAAAGTGGTGACTTCACAGTTAAGTCTGCCTATAATTTGCTTCTCAATGTGGAAGGTCAACAATTTCAACCGAGTTTGGTTTGGATCAAAGGCTTAATTCCTAAAATATCTTTTTTTCATGGCTGGTGATTCAAAGAAAAATTCTCACTATGGACAATATGTTATCCAAAGGTATGGTTATTGCTAACCATTTCTACATGTGCAGGGCAGGATGGGAGACTACCCAACACTTGTTTTTGGAGTGTCCGGTAGCGGAGTCCATCCTGGATGAACTTTTCCAAGCCTTTAGGATCTCGTGGGTTAAGCCTGCTCTTATATCCGAAGTGTTCCATCAATGGCCTCAACCCTTTGTTAGCCTAAAACTTAAGTACCTATGGAAAATCTATTGGCATCATTTTCTCTGGCAGATTTGGCTAGAAAGGAACCATAGAGCCTTTAAGGATACCATTCACAAGCCAAAAACCATCCTCAACAGGATTATTGTCTTTGTGAAAGAAAACCTTAGCACCTTAGTGGATGAGAACCACTCAATTCTTCTCCAAGAAAAACAATTATCTCGGGCCTTAGGTATTGAGGACAAACCTTCCATTCCTTTGCCCAATCCCAGAAATGGAATTTTTTGGGAGCCACCCCCCAGGGTTGGTTTAAACTAAATTTTGATGGTGCAGCCAAGGAGAACCCGAGAAGAGCTAAAGCTAGAGGAATAATCAGGGATCATCAAGGAAATTTGGTCAAGGCCTTCGCTGAACCATTGGAAATCAGAACTAATAACGAAGTAGAAGCTAGAGCCCTTTGGAGAGGGTTGCAAGTAGCCCAAGCAACTCAAGGTAACTTGATGATTAAAGGTGATTCTATGAACATCATCAACCTATTAACCAATGGCAAAAAACCTCCATGGAGAATCGAGGGAGTCATCCATGAAGTGAGGATCCTTTTTGTGGCAAGACAGAACAGGAGGGCTTGTCATGTGTACCATGAGGCCAACAGGTCAGTTGAAAAATTAGCCAACATAGGTGTTGATGTTGGTAGTTTGGTGACATGGACACAAGGTGTGCCACGTGAAGTGGAAAACATTATTAGTCATGAAAATAAACCTACCCGTTAAGGAGAAAGATGAATGGGTGTTCTTTCCCCATGGAGCTAGTAATAACTATGGGGTTTCCCTATAAATCATACCAAATTGGAAATGAAGGTAACAGGGTGTAAGCCTTGGAAGATTTCGACAGAGAAAAAGAAATGGGCAAGCAACAGGTTTCACAAGTGCAAAGTTTCAAACTTCAATTATGTTAATGTAAGTAATGTTTACAGTTATATTTAGGTATGGGTGTGCTTTGTTAGTAAGGTGTTGTAGGGGATTCAACACAATTTCTGGTAAGAAAGTTTCAAGGATGACTAGGATCTACAATCTCAGCAGAAGGCTAGTTATTGTAATAGGTTTTGGGTTAACCTACAAAACCCGATAATTAATGAAGATTTTTATTTACCAAAAAAATAAAGAGTGAAGCTCATTCTCCACAGAGTGCATTTATTTATGAAATTTTATTATTTTTTTTATTTTTATTTTAGTCGCTGAAGTTTAGAAAAGAACTACAAAATAAATGTTAAAAAAATAAAAATAAAATTATGGAAAATGGACCAGAAAACTGACAAATATAAAAATCCTTTTAAAACAACAACTTTAAATAATATTTATAAATTCGAAATGACTTTAGAATGAGATCAACATTATTTTGGATGAAAGATTGAAGCTCATTCTTCACCCCCAAAATTCAAAATGATGGCCAATGGAATGTCGTATGAACTACCCCACTTTAATGAAATTATAATTTTCATAAAGGGAAGTTAATTTATTATCTGTGAATGAAAATGCAAAGCATAAAAATCGATTTACCTTCAAAATATAAAAAAAAAAAAATGTGAAATGTTAAAATTATAAAATATTTATAAAATAACAACTATAATTTTTTTTTTTATAAATTCGAAATGACTTCCAAATGATATCAAAATTATTTCGGATGAAATATTGAAGCTCATTCTTCACACCCATGCATTTATTTATGATTTTTTTTTTATTCTACTTGTCAAAGTTTAAAAAAATCTACAAAAGAAAGGGTTAGAAAAATAAAAATAAAATTTTGGAAAATGGACTAGAAAGTCGAAAATGAGTAATGACCCCGAGAAAATTTTCCCCTAAAATTCAAAATGATGGCCAATGAAATACCGTATGAACTACCCCTCTTTAATGAAATTGTAATTTTCATAAAGGGAAATTCATTTATTATTTGTGAATACAAATGCAAAGCCTGAAAATCGATTTACCTTCAAAATATAAAAAAATGTGAAATTTTGAAATTATAAAAATCCTTATAAAACAACTTTAAATAATTTTTATAAATTCAAAATGACTTCAGAATGAGATAAAAATTGTCTCGGATGAAATATTGAAGCTCATTCTTCACACCCATGCATTTATTTATGAAATTTTTATTTTAGTCACCAAAGTTTTATAAAATTTGCAAAAGGAAGGGTTAGAAAAATAAAAATAAAATTCTAGAAAATGGACCAGAAAGCCGAAAATGTTAAAATACACTACAGAAAATATGATTTCGCCCTACGCTATTGTGGATTTTTTCAAGAACTTTCCAGAAATATGCACCAATCCGAGCAACGAGTAAGGAGTTATGACCCCAGGAAGTTTTACCCCCAAAATTCAAAATGATGATCAATGGAATGTCGTATGAACTACCCCATTTAATGAAATCGTAATTTTCATAAAGGGAAGTTCATTTATTATCTGAATGCAAATGCAAAGCCTGAAAATTGATTTACTTTCAAAATGTGAAAAAAATGTGATATTTCGAAAATATAAAAATCCTTATAAAACAATAAATTTAAACAGTTTTTATAAATTTGAAATGACTTGAGAATGAGATCAAAATTATTTCGGATGAAAGAGTGAAGCTCATTCTCCACACAGTGCATTTATTTATTTTTATTTTAGTCGCTGAAGGAAAAAATATGCAAAAGGAAGGGTTAAAAAAAAAAAAAAAAATTGGAAAATAGACAAAAAAGCTAAAAATATTAAAACACACTACAGACAGTACGATTCTGCCCTATGCTATTGTAGCTCTTTTTCAGAGCTTTCCAAAAATATGCACTAATAGTCAATCCGAGCAACGAGCGAGGAGTTATGACCCCAAAAAGTTTAGCCCCCAAAATTCAAAATGATGGCTAATGGAATGTCGTATGAACTACCACCCTTTAATGAAATTGTAATTTTCATAAAAGGGAAGTTCATTTATTATCTGTGAAGCAAATGCAAAGTATGTAAATCGATTTACCTTCAAAATATGAAAAAAATATGAAATTTCAAAATTATAAAAATCCTTATAAAATAGTAATTTAAATAATTTTTATAAATTCCAAATGACTTCAGAATGAGATCAAAATTGTTTTAGATGAAATATTGAAGCTTATTATTTACACCCATGCATTTATTTATGAAATATTAATTTTTATTTTTATTTTAGTTGCTCAAGTTTAAAAAATCTACAAAAGTAAGGGTTAGATAAATAAAAATAAAATTCAGGAAAACGAACCAGAAAGCTAAAAATGTTAAAGAACACTATAATTAGTATGATGTTGTCCTACGTTGTTGTAGCTCTTTTTGAGATTTTTTCAAAAATATGCACTAATAGTCAATCCGAGCAACGAGCAAGGAGTTAAGACCTCGGGAAGTTTTACTCTCAAAATTCAAAATGATGGCCAATGGAATACCGTATGGACTTCCCCCATTTAATGAAATTGTAAATTTCATAAAGGGAAGTTCATTTATTATCTGTGAATGCAAATGCAAAGCTTAAAAATCGATTTACATTCAAAATATAAAAAAAAATGTGAAATGTTAAAATTATAAAAATCCTTATAAAATAACAAATTTAATTTTTTTTTTATAAATTCGAAATGACTTCAGATTGAGATCAAAATTATTTCGGATAAAATATTGAAACTCATTCTTCACACCCATGCATTTATTTATAAAATTTTAATTTTAATTTTTTTTATTCTAGTTGTTGATGTTTAAAAAAATCTATAAAATGAAGGGTTAGAAAAATTAAAATAAAATTATAGAAAATGGACTATGAAGCTAAAAATATTAAAACACACTACAGTTTGTGTGATGATGTCCTACGCTGTTATTGTTCTTTTTGAGAGATTTCCAAAATTCTTATAGCTATTTTCGAGAGTTTAAAAATAATCTGCAAAAAGAAGGGTGAAATTCTAAAATTATAAAAATTCTTATAAAATAGCAACTTTAAATATTTTTTATAAATTCAAAATGACTTCAGAATGAGATCAAAATTATTTTGGATGAAAGAGTGAAGCTCATTCTTCATATCTATGCATTTATTTATGAAATTTTATTTTTATTTTTTATTTTTATTCTAATCGTCGAAGTTTAAAAACAATCTGCAAAAAGAAGGGTTAGAAAAATAAAAATAAAATTATGGAAAATGGACCATAAAGCCGAAAATGTTAAAACACACTATAGTTTGTATGATGCTGCCCTATGCTACTATTGTTCTTTTCGAAAGCTTTCCAAAAATATGTACTAATAGTCAATCCAAGCAACGAGCGAGGAGTAATGACCCCAAAAAATTTTACCCCTAAAATTCAAAATGATGACCAATGAAATATCGTATGAACTACCCCATTTTAATGAAATTGTAATTTTCATAAAGAAAAATTTATTTATTGTATGTGAATGCAAATGCAAAGCCTGAAAATCGATTTACCTTCAAAATATGAAAAAATGTGAAATTTTGAAATTATAAAAATCCTTATAAAACAACTTTAAATAATTTTTATAAATTCGAAATGACTTCAAAATGAGATCAAAATTGTTTCGGATGAAATATTGAAGCTCATTATTCACACCCATGCATATATTTATGATATTTTAATTTTTTTAATTTTTTATTTTAGTCACCGAAGTTTTATAAAAAATTGTAGAAGGAAGGGTTAGAAAAATAAAAATAATATTCTCGAAAATGGACCAAAAAGCCAAAAATATTAAGACATGCACCAATCTGAGAGCTTTTTGAAAATATTTGAAAATATGCACCAATCCAAGCAACGAGTAAGGAGTTATTTTAAAAATATTTGAAAATATGCACCAATTCGAGAGCTTTTTGAAAATATGCACCAATCTGAGCAACGAGTAAGGAGTTATGACCCTAGGATGTTTTACCCCCAAAATTCAAAATGATGATCAATGGAATGTCGTATGAACTACACCCCTTTAATGAAATCGTAATTTTATAAAGAGAAGTTCATTTATTGTCTGAATGCAAATGCAAAGCCCGAAAATCGATTTACTTTCAAAATATGAAAAAAAATGTGAAATTTCGAAATTATAAAAATGCTTATAAAAAAGCAAATTTAACTAATTTTTATAAATTCGAAATGACTTCAGAATGAGATCAAAATTATTTCGGATAAAAGAGTGAAGCTCATTCTCCACATAGTGCATTTATTTATGAAATTTTAATTTTTTATTTATTTTAATTTTAGTCGCTAAAGTTTAGGAAAAATCTGCAAAAGAAAGGGTTAAAAAAATAAAAATAAAATTCTGGAAAATAGACCAGAAAGCCAAAAATATTAAAACACACTACAGACAGTACGATTCTACCCTATGTTGTTTTAGCTCTTTTCAAGAGCTTTCCAAAAATATGTATTGATAGTCAATCCGAGCAACGAGCGAGTAATGACCCCAAGAAGTTTAGCTCCAAAATTCAAAATGATGGCCAATGGAATGTTGTTTGAATTACCTCCCTTTAATGAAATTGTAATTTTCATAAAAGGGAATTTTATTTATTATCTGTGATGCAAATGCAAAGTCTGAAAATCGATTTACCTTCAAAATATGAAAAAATGTGAAATTCTGAAATTATAAAAATCCTTATAAAAAAATAAATTTAAATAATTTTTATAAATTCCAAATGACTTCAGAATGAGATAAAAACTATTTCAGATGAAAGAGTGAAGCTCATTCTCCACACAGTGCATTTAATTATGAAATTTTATTTTATTTTTAATTTTTGTTTTAGTCGCTGAAGTTTAGAAAAAAAATGCAAAATGAAGGGTTAAAAAAATATAAATAAAATTTTGGAAAATGAACCAGAAATTTGAAAATATTAAAACACACTACAGACAGTACGATTCTTCCCTACGCTGTTGTAGCAATTTTCAGGAGCTTTCAAAAACTATGCACTAATAGTCAATCCGAGCAACGAGCGAGGAGTAATGACCCCGAGAAATTTTGCCCCTAAAATTTAAAATGATGGCCAATGAAATACCATATGAACTATCCCCCTTTAATGAAATTGTAATTTTCATAAAGGGAAATTCATATATTGTTTGTGAATGCAAATGCAAAGCCTGAAAATAGATTTACCTTCAAAATATGAAAAAATGTGAAATTTTACCCAATATGCACCAATCTGAGCAATGAGTAAGGAGTTATGACCCCGGGAAGTTTTATCCCTAAAATTCAAAATGATGATCAATGGAATGTTGTATAACTACACCCCTTTAATGAAATCGTAATTCATAAAGGGAAGTTCATTTATTGTCTGAATGCAAATGCAAAGCCCAAAAATCGATTTACTTTCAAAATATGAAAAAAAATGTGAAATTTCGAAATTATAAAAATCCTTATAAGAAAACAAATTTAAATAATTTTTATAAATTCGAAATGACTTCAGAATGAGATCAAAATTATTTCGGATAAAAGAGTGAAGCTCATTCTCCACATAGTGCATTTATTTATAAAATTTTATTTTTATTTTTAATTTTTGTTTTAGTCATTAAAGTTTAGAAAAAAAACTGTAAAATGAAGGGTTAAAAAAATAAAAATAAAATTTTAGAAAATTGACCAGAAAGTCAAAAATATTCAAACACACTACAGACAATATGATTCTGCCTTACGTTGTTGTAGCTCTTTTCGAGAGCTTTCCAAAAATATGCACTAATAGTAAATCCGAGCAATGAATGAGGAGTAATGACCCCGAGAAATTTTGCCCCCAAAATTCAAAATGATGGCCAATGAAATACCGTATGAACTACCCCCCTTTAATGAAATTTTAATTTTCATAAAGGGAAATTCATTTATTGTTTGTGAATGCAAATGCAAAGCCTGAAAATCGATTTACCTTCAAAATATGAAAAAATGTGAAATTTTGAAATTATAAAAATCCTTAGAAAACAACTTTAAATAATTTTTATAAATTCAAAATGACTTCAGAATGAGATAAAAATTGTTTTGGATGAAATATTAAAGCTCATTCTTCACACCCATGTATTTATTTATGAAATTTTAATTTTTATTTTAATCACCGAAGTTTTAAAAAAAAATTCAAAAGGGTTAGAAAAATAAAAATAAAATTCTAAAAAATAGACCAAAAAGTTGAAAATGTTAAAACACACTACAAACAATATGATTTTGCCCTACATTGTTGTAGCTCTTTTCGAGAAAATTCCAAAAATATGCACCAATCCGAGCAACAAGTAAGGAGTTATGACCCCGAGAAGTTTTACCCTCAAAATTCAAAATGATGCCCAATGGAATGTTGTATGAACTATCCCCCTTTAATGAAATTGTAATTTTTATAAAAGGGAAGTTCATTTATTATCTGTGATGCAAATGCAATGTCTGAAAATCGATTTACCTTCAAAATATGAAAAAAATGTGAAATTTCGAAATTATAAAAATCCTTATAAAACAACAAATTTAAATAACTTTTATAAATTCCAAGTGACTTCAGAATGAGATCAAAATTGTTTTGGATGAAATATTGAAGCTCATTATTTACAGCCATTCATTTATTTATGAAATATTAGTTTTTTATTTTTATTTTAGTTGCCGAAGTTTAAAAAAATCTACAAAATGAAGGGTTAGATAAATAAAAATAAAATTTAGAAAAATGGACTAGAAAGCCAAAAATATTAAAACACACTATAATTAGTATGATGTCACCCTACATTGTTGTATCTATTTTCGAGAGCTTTCCTAAAATATGCACTAATAGTCAATCCGAGCAACGAGCGAGGAGTTATAACCCCAGGAATTTTTACCTTCAAAATTTAAAATGATGGCTAATGGAATGTCGTATGAACAACGCCTTTTAATAAAATTGTAATTTTCATAAAAGAAAGTTCATTTATTTTTTGAATGCAAATGCAAAGCCTGAAAATTGATTAACTTTCAAAATATGAAAAAATGTAAAATTTCGAAATTATAAAAATCCTTATAAAACAACAAATTTAAATAATTTTTATAAATTCGAAATTTCAAAATGAGACCAAAATTATTTTGGATGAAAGAGTGAAGCTCATTCTACACACAGTGCATTTATTTATGAATTTTTTTTTTAGTCGCTAAATTTTAGAAAAAATATGCAAAATGAAGGGTTAAATTTTTTTTTTTTTTTTGGAAAATGGACCAAAAAGCCAAAAATATAAAAACACACTACAGACAGTACGCTTACGCCCTACGTCGTTGTAGCTCTTTTCGAGAGCTTTCCAAAAATATGCACTAATAATCAATCCGAGCAACAAGCGAGGAGTTATGGCCTCGAGAAGTTTAGCCCCCAAAATTCAAAATGATGGCCAATGGAATGTTGTATGAATTACCCCCTTTAATAAAATTGAATTTTCATAAAAGGGAAGTTCATTTATTGTCTGTGATGCAAATGCAAAGTCTAAAAATTAATTTTCATTCAAAATATGAAAACAATGTGAAATTCTAAAATTATAAAAATCCTTATAAAACAGTAAATTTAAATAATTTTGATAAATTCTAAATGACTTCAAAATGAGATCAAAATTGTTTCAAATGAAATATTGAAGCTCATTATTTACACCCATGCATTTATTTATGAAATATTAATTTTTTCTTTTATTTTAGTCATCGAAGCTTAAAAAAATCTACAAAAGGAAGGGTTAGATAAATAAAAATAAAATTTAGGAAAATGGACTAGAAATTATAAAAATCCTTATAAAACAACTTTAAATTATTTTTATAAATTCGAAATAACTTTAGAATGAGATCAAAATTATCTTGGAATTAATATAGAAGCTCATTCTTCACACCCATGCATTTATTTATGAAATTTTAAATTTTTTATTTTTATTTTAGTCGTCGAAGTTTAAAAACAATCTGGAAAAGGAAGGGTTACAAAAATAAAAATAAAATTCTAGAAAATGGACCATAAAGCCGAAAATATTAAAACACACTATAGTTTGTATGATTCTGCCCTACGTCGTTGTTCTTTTCGAGAGCTTTTTGAAAATATTAACTTAAAGTCAATTCGAGCAACGAGCGAGGAGTAATGACCCCGAGAAATTTTACTCCTAAAATTCAAAATGATGGCCAATGAAATACCGTATGAACTATCCCATTTAATGAAATTGTAATTTTCATAAAGGAAAATTCATTTATTGTCTTTGAATGCAAATGCAAAGTCTGAAAATCGATTTACCTTCAAAATATAAAAAAAATGTGAAATTTTGAAATTATAAAAATCCTTATAAATCAACAAATTTAAATAATTTTTATAAATTCAAAATGAGTTCAGAATGAGATCAAAATTATTTCGAATGAAAGAGTGAAGCTCATTCTCCACATAGTACATTTATTTATGAAATTTAAATTTTTTTAAAATATATTTTTTAGTCGCTGATGTCTAGAAAAAACTACAAAACTAAGGGTTAAAAAAATAAAAATAAAATTCTGGAAAATGGACCAGAAAGCCGAAAATATTAAAATACACTATAGAAAGTACAATTCTGCCATACATTGTTGTAGCTCTTTTCGAGATATTTTCAAAAATATGCACTAATAGTCAATTCGAGCAACGAGCGAGGAGTTATGACCCCGAGAAATTTAGCCCTTAAAATTCAAAATGATGGCCAATAGAATGCCATATGAACTACCCATTTAATAAAATTGAATTTTCATAAAAGGGAAGTTCATTTATTTTCTGTGATGCAAATGCAAAGTCTGAAAATCGATTTACCTTAAAAATATGAAAAAAATGTAAAATTTTAAAATTATAAAAATCCTTATAAAACAGTAAAATTAAATAATTTTTATAAATTCCAAATGACTTCAGAATGAGATCAAAATTATTTCAAATGAAATATTGAAGCTCAATATTTACCCCCATGCATTTATTGATGAAATATTAATTTTTTTTTATTTTTATTTTAGTCACCGAAGTTTAAAAAAATTTACAAAATGAAGGGTTAGGTAAATAAAAATAAAATTTAGGAAAATGGACAAAAAATTATAAAAATCCTTATAAAATAGCAACTATAAATATTTTTTATAAATTCGAAATGACTTCAAAATAAGATCAAAATTATTTCGAATGAAATATTGAAACTCATTATTCACACCAATGTATTTATTTATGAAATTTTATTTTTTAAAAATTTTATTCTAGTCGTGGAAGTTTAAAAACAATCTGCAAAAGGAAGGGTTAGAAAAATAAAAATAAAATTCTAGAAAACGGACCATAAAGCCGAAAATATTAAAACACGCTACAGTTTGTATGACGTTTCCCTACGATGTTGTTGTTCTTTTTGAGAGCTTTCTAAAAATATGCACTAAATGTCAATCCGAGCAACGAGCGAGGAGTAATGACCCCGATAAATTTTACCCCTAAAATTCAAAATTATGGCCAATGAAATACCGTATGAACTACCCCCCTTTCATGAAATTGTAATTTTCACAAAGGAAAATTCATTTATTGTCTGTGAATGCAAATGCAAAGCCTGAAAATTGATTTACCGTCAAAATATTAAAAAATGTAAAATTTTGAAATTATAAAAATTCTTATAAAACAACTTTAAATAATTTTTATAAATTCAAAATCACTTCAGAATGATATGAAATATTGAAGCTCATTATTCAGACCAATGCATTTATTTATGAAATTTATTTTTATTTTTAATTTTTATTTTAGTCGCCAAAGTTTAAAAAAATCTATAAAAAGAGTTAGAAAAATTAAAAATAAAATTCTAGAAAATGGACTAGAAAGCCAAAAATGTTAAAAAATGCTACATATAGTACGATGTCGCCCTACGCTATTGTAGCTCTTTTTGAGAGCTTTTCGAAAATATTCACCAATCCGAGCAATGAGTAAGGAGTTATGATACCGGGAAGTTTTTCCCCCAAAATTCAAAATGATTGTCAATGGAATGTCGTATGAACTATCCCCCTTTAATGAAATTATAATTTTCATAAAGGGGGGTTCATTTATTATCTGTGAATGCAAATGCAAAGCCTGAAAATCGATTTACTTTCAAAATTTGAAAAAATGTGAAATTTCAAAATTATAAAAATCCTTATAAAACAACAAATTTAAATAATTTTTATAAATTTGAAATGACTTCAGAATGAGATAAAAATTATTTTAGATGAAATATTAAAGCTCTTTCTTCACACATGCATTTATTTATGAAATTTTAATTTTTCTTTTTCATTTTAGTCGCTGAAGTTTAAAAAAATCTGCAAAAGAAAGGGTTAGAAAAATAAAAATAAAATTATGGAAAATGGACCAAATAGTCAAAAATGTTAAAATATACTACAATTAGTATGATACTGCCCTAAATTCTTGTAGCTATTTTCGAGAGCTTTCCGAAAATAATGACTAATAGTCAATCCGAGCAACGAGCGAGAAGTTATGACCCCGGGAAGTTTTACCCTTAAAATTCAAAATGATGACCAATGGAATGCCGTATGAACTACCCCCTTTAATGAAATTGTAATTTTCATAAATGAAAATTCATTTATTGTCTGTGAATGCAAATGCAAAGCCTAAAAATCGATTTCCCTTCAAAATATGAAAAAAAGTGAATTTTCTCTAATGAAGGTTCTCTCATGGAATGTGAGAGGCCTAAACGGCCCACCAAAACAAAGGATGGTGAAGTCTATAAGTAAGGATTGGAATCCTACTATCATTTTTCTTCAAGAAGCCAAAATAGATGCGGCACAATCAACACTTAAAGCTAGAAGGATTTGGAAACAAGGGGAAGTGGCCTTTCAATAGGCAAGAGGAGCATCTGGGGGCCTCATGATCTTATGGGATCCTATTAAAATAGAAGGAAGTATTATTCAGGCAAATGAAAGAGTCAAGCGTATTATTTCATGATTTTGATACTAATAAGAATTGGATTATGTCAAATGTTTATGCCCCCACGTCTGTCCAAGGGCGGTCTAAACTATGGGAGTTTTTGGGGCATTTGAGCCAAGATTTTAAAGACATTCCTTGGGTGATAGGGGGAGATTTCAATACCCCCTTTACCCATCCGATAAGAAGGGAGGATCTAGGTTACCCTCAAGGAGCATGGAGGACTTCAATGAATTCATTAACATAAATGAATTGATGGATGTAAGACTAAAAGGAGCCAAATTTACATGGAGTAACAAGAGAATAGGAAGATAGCTGATTCAAGAAAGGTTGGACAAGTTTTTTTTATCCAAGGAAGCTACAACAATGTTTGGTGATTCAACGTTACAAGCCCTTCCTAAATGCACTTCAGACCATAATCTTATTCTATGGGAAGCATTTTAGGCTAACTCCTTTAAAAAGCCATTCATATTTCTGTCAATGTGGGTTAAACATCCGGACTTCAAGAAACAAATAGAGGAATGGTGGCAGCAGCCTATCCAGGGAAGTGCTTCCTTCAAACTATCTCAAAAACTTAAGATGGTGAAAAATAACCTTAGAATATGGAATAAAAAAGTCTTTGGAAATATTTTTGAGAATAAGAGAGCAGTGGGGGAAAACTGAGAATAATAGAAAGCAAAATCCAAAATGGAACCTATGATGAGATGATAAGGACTGAAGAGAAGGAAACCCTTTGTGAGTTTTATAATATTTTAGCTTGTGAGGAGATGTATTGGAGGCAGAAATCAAGGGCATTATGGCTAAAGGAAGGAGACTCTAATTCAAATTTTTTCCATGTTACCACATTGAGCAATAAAAACCACAATAATATTAGAAATTTAACTAAGGTGGATGGATCCTCAACTCAAAATATTCAGGAGATCAGGGACGAGGTTGTTAACTTTTTTAGTTCATTATTGGGTGAAGAATAGGCCTGTAATTCCTAAGAAAAGGACTCTCTCCTTCAATTCATTCCATAATTCATTGATGAAATGATTAACGAGTCTCTTACAACAGCTTTTTCAGATGAAGAGATCAAGGAGGCTTTGTTTAACATGGATCCTGACAAAGCTCCTAGGCCGGATGGGTTTTCATCGCGGTTTTTCCAAGTTTGTTGGGATATTGTTGGAGCAGAAGTTATTGCTACAATCAAGGAGTTCCAAAGTTCAAATCATATTCCAAGATATTTCAATTCAAATTTCATTGCTTTGACCCCTAAAGGCCCCAACCCCAAGACTATGGCTGACTTTAGGCCGGTTAGCCTGTGTAATATATCCTATAAAATTTTGTCCAAAGTTTTAGCCAACCATTTGAAGAAAGTTCTACCGATTATCATTGATTCAAGTCAAGGAAGTTCTGTACAAGGAAGATCAATCTTAGATGGAGTTATTATCATTCATGAGGCTCTTCATACAGCCGCTCGGACCAAAAAAGTAGTCATGGCTTTAAAGTTAGACATGAACAAAGCTTGTGACAGGATAAATTGGGAATTCCTAGAGGCAGTTTTATGAAAATTTGGCTTCAACATGAAATGGGTCAAGTTAAAAAGAGAGTGTATTTCTAAGCCTTGTTTTTCAGTTTTGGTTAATGGGTCTACTGTTGGTTTTTTTCAAAGCAAATGTGGTCTAAGACAAGGATATCCCATAAGTCCTATGTTGTTCATCATCGTAGCTGAGGCCTTGGGAAGAACCATTAAGGCAATAGCGGTAGCTGGACTCATTTCAGGTATCAAGGCCACGTCGCTAACTACCCTAGTGACACATCAACAATTTGTTGATGATACATTGCTACTGACTTTGGCTTCTATGGTTGAGGCAAGAAGGATTAAAAATATTCTCATAATGTATGAAGAAGCGGCTGGACAGAAAGTGAATTTTGATAAGAGCAAACTTTATTTCATCAATACCCCCATTCCTAGGCAAAACAACATAGTAAGGATCATGGAATGTCAGATTGCATCCCTTCCCACCTCCTATTTAGGTCTTCCACTGTTTATAGGGAACCTGAAGGATCAATGTGGAACATAGTTCTGGAGAGGATCCAAAAAAAGATAGCAGGTTGGAAAGGACATCTGTTATCTCAAGCAGGCAAAGCAGTTTTAACTATGGATTTACTTCAAAGTATACCCGTTTACTTCCTATCAGTGTTTAGATCTCCCAGCAAGATGTATCACAAAATTGAGCAGCTTCAAAAAAAAATTCTTTGGTCAGGGACTGAGGATAAGAAAAGGATCCATTTAGTAGGTTGGAACAAGGTTTGCAAACTTAAAGCTGATGGGGGATTAGGATTGAGGAGAGTTGCTCATCTCAATACAACTCTGTTAGCCAAACAAGCGTGGTTGTTATTAACTAAGGTCGATAATGAATGGACTGCCATAGTTAGGAGGAAATACCTCCAAGGTGTGAACTTCCTTAATGACAACTTAGCAAGCAGGGGGTCTACTTTTTGGAAGGCAATCCTCACGAGCAGGGATCTTCTTAAGAAAGGTCTTATATGGATTCTAGGAAATGGGTAAACAATATACTTTTGGAAGGATTGATGGGTGAGAGCTGAGGAGTTATCCTAGAATCCTCGTTTGGCTAGGATTCAAGAGCATATGGAGCAGCATATTGGGAAGAAGGTTGCAAATTATATGTGGTAGGATATAAATATCAACAGGTGGAAACACATCAAAGTATAGGGTTTTGAAGCGGAGTCTAAAGAGCTTTATAACATTTTAACTTAGCAAATTATTCCCTCTGGATAGGATGAAGATCACATTGTTTGGGCTGAGATTGAAAGTGGTGACTTCACAGTTAAGTCTGCCTATAATTTGCTTCTCAATGTGGAAAGTCAACAATTTCAACCGAGTTTGGTTTGGATCAAAGGCTTAATTCCTAAAATATCCTTTTTTTCATGGCTAGTGATTCAAGAAAAAATCCTCACTATGGACAATATGTTATCCAAAGGTATGTTTATTGTTAACCGTTGCTACATGTGCAGGGCAGGATGGGAGACAACCCAACACTTGTTTCTGGAGTGTCTGATAGTGAAGTCCATCCTGGATGAACTTTTCCAAGCCTTTAGGATCTCGTGGGTTAAGCCTGCTCTTATATATGAAGTGTTCCATCAATGGCCTCAACCCTTTGTTAGCCTAAAACTTAAGTACTATGGAAAATTTGTTGGCATCATTTTCTCTGGCAGATTTGGCTAGAAAAGAACCATAGAGCCTTTAAGGATACCATTCACAACCCAAAAACCATCCTCAATAGGATTATTGTCTTTGCAAAAGAAAACCTTAGCACCTTAGTGGATGAGAACCACTCAATTCCTCCCCAAGAAAAATAATTAGCTCGGGCCTTAGGTATTGAGGACAAACCTTCCATTCCTTTGCCCAATCCTAGAAATGGGATTTCTTGGGAGCCACCCCCCCAGGGTTGGTTTAAACTAAATTTTGATGGTGCAGCCAAGGAGAACCCGAGAAGAGCTGGAACTGGAGGAACAATCAGGGATCATCAAGGAAATCTGGTCAAGGCCTTCGTTGAGCCATTGGGAATCAGAACTAATAAAGAAGCAAAAGCTAGAGCTCTTTGGAGAGGGTTGCAAGTAGCCCAAGCAACTCAAGATAACTTAATGATTGAAGGTGATTCGATGAACATCATCAACCTGTTAACCAATGTCAAAAAACCTCCATGGAGAATTGAGGGAGTCATCCATGAAGTGAGGATCCTTTTTGCGGCAAGACAGAACAGGAGGGCTCGTTATGTGTACCATGAGGCCAACAGGTCAGTTGACAAATTAGCCAACATAGGTGTTGATGTTGATAGTTTGGTGACATGGACACAAGGTGTGCCACGTGAAGTGGAAAATATTATTAGTCATGAAAAGAAACCTACCCGTTAATGAGAAAGATGAATGGGTGTTCTTTCCCCATGGAGCTGTTAATAACTATGGGGTTTCCCTCTAAATCATACCAAATTGGAAATGAAGGTAACAGGGTGTAAGCCTTGGAGGATTCCGACAGAGAATAGGAAATGGGCAAGCAACAGGTTTCACAAGTGTAAAGTTTTAAACATCAATTTCCTGTCAATATAAGTAATGTTTATAGTTATGTTTAGGTATGGGTGTGCCTTGTTAGTAAGGTGTGGTAGGGGATTCAACACAAGTTCTAGTAAGAAAGTTTCAAGGATGACTAGGATCTACAATCTGAGCAGAAGGCTGGATATTGTAATAGGTTTTGGGTCAACCTACAAAACCCGATAATTAATGAAGACTTTTATTTACCAAAAAAAAAAAGTGAATTTTCGAAATTATAAAAATCATTATAAAACAACTTTAAATTATTTTTATAAATTCAAAATAACTTTAGAATGAGATCAAAAATATTTCGGATGAAATATAGAATCTCATTCTTCACACCCATGCATTTATTTATGAAATTTTAAATTTTTTTATTTTTATTTTAGTCGTCGAAGTTTAAAAAGAATTTGCAAAATGAAGGGTTAGAAAAATAAAAATAAAATTCTGAAAAAATGACCAGAAAGCCAAAAATGTTAAAACACACTACAGTAAATATGATGTCGCCCTACATTGTTCTAGCTCTTATTGAGAGATTTCTGAAAATATGCACTAAGAGTCAATCCGGGCAACGAGCGAGGAGTTATGACCCTAGGAAGATTTACCCATATTATTCAAAATGATGGCCAATGGAATGTCGTATGAACTTCTCCCCTTTATTGAAATTGTAATTTTCATAGAGGGAAGTTCATTTATTGTCTGTGAATGTAAATGCAAAGCCTAAAAATCGATTTGCCTTCAAAATATGAAAAACATGTGAAATTCCAAAATTATAAAAATCCTTATAAAACAACAACTTTAAATAATATTTATAAATTCGAAATGACTTTAGAATGAGATCAAAATTATTTTAGATGAAATATTGAAGCTCATTCTTCACACCCATGTATTTATTTATGAAATAATAATGTTTATTATTTTTCTTTTTGTCACCAAAGTTTAAAAAAAACTTGCAAAAGGAAGGGTTAGAAAAATAAAAATTAAATTATGGAAAATGAATGATCTCAACATTGATGTGAGTTTAATTCATAAATGACATGTCCAATATTACCTAAATGATGTCTTTTAATTTAGTGTAGATTTTGAGCTATTGTCACTCATTCATCATATATTTACTTTTGAAAAGTGGTATTGAGATCATGGGCTTCTTTCAACTTACAATATACACTATACTAGAATCCACTAAACTATTCATACAAATCAACCCAATTGACAATGTTGAGATATCTAAAGTAATCAATTGTAGTAAGTCAACCATTCAGTACCTCCACTTTCCTATGTTAGTGTATGCCATTCGAGAATGAAATATGGTGTTTTTAAATTCATTAGTCATATTTTAAAATTAATTCAAAGCCTATACATCATCTGTAGTTGAGAATATAAAAAAATTGGTATGAATGGTCTCATCTCTACAATACTATTCCTCTTACAATAAATTTTTTAATGCATTTAACATATATTTACTATCAATTGTCCCTTGATTTTATATAAAAACCCCAATAGGAGAGTGTAAATATTTTAAGGAATAATAATTAATTATAACTAACAAATAACTTATAACATTTTTTCTTTTCTCTTCTTAGTCCTTTAAATACTAGTAATAATTCATATTTTTTACATTACTCTTCCATAAATAAGGGTTTCTTTCATTGCTTCTATTTAGATAAAAATGTAAAACAATTGTATCATAAATTTAAATAATTATTTTAAGTTTATTGCTCTTCTATAACATAATTGAAAATGAAATGAGAATATTTTTGATTAAGTAGATGAATACCAAAGGAAATTATAGTTGTGTTATATTTACAAGAGGGATAGAAAATATTAGCTTAAAGAAGAGTGTAGTGTTAATTGGTGATCTTTCTAACAATTTGAACATATATTTTTCTTACGTCATTGCTACAAATTATGTCTATATAAGAACAATACAAATTCTATAAATTAATTTGGTTAACCCTTATTTTTAAAAAAGTGTAAAAGTATAATAGAAAACAAAAACAACAAATCAAGGAAAAATTAGAATTTAAATATTGAATGGATACTATTAATAAAATATGAATTTCCTTTCTAAACAAATGATAGTATATACTAATCAAGTGGTATTAGCTCGACCGGTTAGATTCCTCAATATTTAAGGAGACAAAGGTTCAAATATTGCCAAGTGATACATGGATAATATCCAAGCTTTGTTGTAATACCACTATGTGGTGATTATATAATATGGGTGGATCATATTTAATTCCGATATAACCAATTGAAAAAAATGGTAGTATATACTAGAAGACATATCTTAAAAACATGATAACAAATGTGCCTTTTGCACATTAGGAGTAGTGGAGATCATTTTTTTTTGTCATGGAATGTGAAGCTTACAAGGACATCAAGATTGCATATGAGGACACTCTAAAAATAAACTCACTAATGAAACTTTTTGAAGAATTCAGAATAAAAAAAATAGGGAAACTTATCATCAAAATTAACAATAGAAGAAACACACTCCAAAAGATGATAAGAGGATGTTGAGCTTTTTTACTTTGTTGGAAAATTTTATTTCTTAGATGTTAAACATTTGAACTTTAAATAAGAGGTCCAAAGTTTAAATTCAAAAGGAATCAGGGTTATACACCTTCCCCATCTTGTATTAAAGCTCTTGGTCACATAGATTGTTTTGGTCTCGTGGATGTAATTAAAATCATTCTATTTCAAAATAATTCCATTAAAAAAATAAAACTATTAAATAGACAAACAAAAACCTATTTAAAAATAAATAAATAAATCACCAAGTTTGGATAAAGTAATGTGCATGTTAGGCGGGAGCGGAGGCAGGAATGGAGCAAAGCGGGAGCGGAGGCAGGTGCAATTTTTGCAAACATGTTTTTCATTCTGTTGGAGGTGGGAAACAGGGTTTCCAAACCCCTGGAAGCTGTGAGGCTCAAGGAGGGAACAAGCAAGGTTCTGAAGCAACTGAGGAAGAGCAGGTGGACAAGGTGACAAGGACACCGAGGGTTTTAAAAAATTAGAGGGACACGAACCCCTGATATTATTTTTGATAAGAAGGCCCACATCAAGAATTCTGAGGGCAATAAGTCTTTTGCACAGGCCCTTAAAGGTGGCAATAGGGTTTCCTTACATTCTTTACCACCTCTCACTCCCAATGGGCGGGAAGGTATCCGTGCTCGAAAGCGTAATGGCGGACTTTATATCGATGGAAAATTTTTCTCCGGTAGGCAAATTCATAGGGGGCGAGCCGGATATTGAAACGATTCAACAATGAGCGACCTTGAAGTGGAAGACTTATGGACACATGGAGATTATTGCATTATCAAGGGGGTTTTTTGCGGTACGCCTTAACAATAGTGAAGATGCTAGTCGTATTCTAACGAGGAGGACCTTGGTTCTTGGGCCGAAGAAGTCTTTTTCTTAGGAGATGGGCTGAGGATTTTGACCCGAAAAGCGAGAGCATAAACTTTGCCCCCATTTGGGTCCGTCTCCCAAATCTCCTGTTTCATTGGTGGCATGAGTATTTTCTTCAGGGTATTGCCAAGACCATAGGGGAATTGGTGGCCATTGATAATCCAACCCTTGCACGCACCAGAATGACGCATGCTAGGATTTGTGTAAATGCAAACCTAGAATCGAGCTTCCTACTCATGTGGAGTTAGAATATGGAAATATAACAAGATTACGGGTCATCGAATATGAAAATAGACCGGCATTTTGCTCTGATTGTAATATTCAAGGCCATCTCAAAGGACAATGCTCTTTTTTGAGAAGCCAAGAAACCCTTCCTAGGAATAATGATTCCAAGCGGCGATCTTTCGAAATAATGGCAAATACACAGGAATGTACAGGGTTAAAGATCCAAATGTTGAAAAGGCAAAGGCCTATGGTTTGGGGCAAATGGAGAATGAGGCTGAGCTTCACATGGAAAATGGTAAGGACAAGCAAATTGCTACATCACAAACTGACCAACAAAAGGTATGCTCTCCTTTCGAGAATCTAAATAAATTTAACATTTTGGCTGAAAACCAAATAATTACAGAGGAAAATCAGAATGAAGGGTCTAATGTTGAGGATATAATTATTGGTATCCCTGCTTACCTTGACTCCCCAACCAAATCTGGACCTTCCAATCCTCCTCCCGTTGGCCATAAAGAATGCCCTAATGATGAGTCCTTTTCTGCCCGAGAAAGAGAAAAAGTGCTTTCAGAGTTAATCAGCCCTTCCAAGCGACATTTTTCACCTTTGTCTTTGTCCCAATCTAGAGAAGGGGTTTCCAGTACTGTTATCCAACAGGTCACCCAAACCAAATTTAGCCCGAAATAGACTAGAAGCTCAATGAAACCCCCCATGATTGACTGTGGAGGTGAGAAAAAAAAGGGAAGAAATTCAAATGCCCAGCAATGGAAAGAAGAGGTCTAAGATGAGATAGCTAATGGAATTCAGACTACTCTGTTTCCACCAACTGGAAATCTTCCCTTTGAAGAAAACAAAATTCTTAAGCCCCCTCAAGTCCAAGGCAGGGGAAGAGGAAAAAAACTTTAAAAGTTCCAAATGAAGATCATATCCTGGAATGTAAGGGGGCTCAATGGCCTTCCTAAACAACGGTTAGTCAAATATTTAAGAAGATATTTTGATCCCACTATTCTTATTTTGCAAGAAACTAAAGTCGATGAAGTTTTGTCTAGAAAAATTGCCCTCAATATCTGGAAAAATGGAGAAGCAATTTTTTGCAAAGCCAATGGAACCTCAGGTGGTCTTCTTTGTATCTGGAATCCAGGGAAGGTGGAAGGCAAGGTTATTCAATTGGGGGAAAGGGTAATGAGCATTATTTTTAAGGATAAGGTTAATGACCTTTCTTGGATATTAACAAATGTGTACGCCCCTAATTCTATATCTGGGAGAGCTGATCTATGGAATTTACTCGGTCATTTCAAGGAAGCTTTTCAAGATATCCCATGGATAGTGGCGGGGGGACTTTAATACCCCTCTTTACCCCTCTGATAAAAAAGGGGGAGTAGGAATTCCAGCAAGAAGTATGGAGGACTTTCAAGATTTCATCAACAACAACAATTTATTGGATGTCAAATTAAAAAATGCTAAATTTACTTGGAGCAATAGGAGGTCTGGAAATCAACTTATAATGGAAAAGCTTGGTAGGTTTTTTTTGTCACGAGAAGCAATACAATCTTTTGGGGATGCAAATCTGTTGTCCTTGCCTCGCATTGGGTTTGACCACAACCCGATTTTACTTGAAATTGAAGAGACTCCAAAATTCAAAAGGCCTTTTAGGTTTGAATCTATGTGGATGCACCACCCTGATCTCAGAGACATAATTTCTCAGTGGTGGCAAGCATTCTTGTCGTAGGGTGCCTTCATTCAGATTAGCACATAAACTTAAAGTGGTGAAAGAAAATCTAAGGATCTGGAATAAGGAAATTTTTGGAAATATTTTTGAAAACAAGAAAGCCATCTCTGAAAGGTTATCAACCATTGAGAAAAAACTTGAAGAGGGATTGCCAGACCCTTCCCTACAGGTAGATGAAAAGAAATCCCTTGCTGAGTACCATAATGTTCTAGCTCACGAGGAGACTTTTTGGCGGCAAAAGTCTAGAGCTACCTGGCTAAAAGAAGGTGATGCCAATACAAGATTTTTTCATGCATCTACCTTAAGGAACAGAAGCCACAATAGAATTAAAGAACTTGTTAGAGATGATGGATCATTCCTTTCTAGTCCTAATGAAATCAGAAATGAAGCAGTTTCCTATTTTCAGAATCTTTTAGGAGAAGAACATTTCAGTTCTGCCTTAGCTTAAGAATCAATGCTTTACCATATTCCTCATTTAATTTTTGATGACTTGAATGGGGAGTTAATTAAGCCTTTCACGGATGAAGAAATCAAAGAGGCCCTCTTCTCAATGAACCCTGATAAAGCTCCAGGTCCAGACGGGTTTTCACCTCATTTTTTTTAGGCTTTTTGGGATATTGTAGGTTTTGATGTATGTGCTACTATCAAGGAATTTCAGTCCACAAAGCATATTCCGAGAAGTTTTAACTCCACTTTTATTGCTTTAATCCCAAAGATTCCTACTCCTAGATCTATGATGGATTTTAGACCTATTAGCCTTTGTAATGTTGTTTATAAAATTTTGACCAAGGCAATTGCAAATAGAATGAGGAAGATCCTTCCTATGTTTATTGATGTTTGTCAAGGCGGTTCAGTCCCTGGAAGGTCCATCCTTGATGGGGTCATAACAGTTCATGAAGCCCTCTATTCGGTAGTCCGGACTAAAAACCCGCTTTTGCTCTCAAGTCGGATATGAACAAGGCTTATGACCGCATAAACCGGAGTTTTGTCTCTGCCATTCTTCAAAAATTTGGTTTTCATCATGAATGGATCAAGCTTTTGGAAGGATGTTTTATGAAACCTTGGTTTTCGATCCTTGTTAATGGTGCTCCCGCTGGATACTTTCAAAGTAAAAGGGGCCTAAGGCAAGGTGACCCTATCTCTCCCATGTTGTTTATCATTGTGGTCGAAGCCCTTGGGAGGACAATCAAAGTCGCTCGTAATATTGGTCTTATTTCAGGAATTAAAGCATCATCACAAACACGAGCGATTACACATGAACAGCTTTGTGGATGATACTTTGTTGTTAACTCTTGCATCGGTTTTTGAGGCTAAGGTCATAAAACATATTCTAGAGCTATATGAGGATGTTATGGGGCAAAAGGTAAATTTTTCAAAGAGTAAAATTTATTTCTTTAACACTCCCATTCAGAGGCAGATTAAGATTGCTAGGATTCTTGGATGCTCAGTGTCTACTCTTCCATCCACATACCTAGGCCTTCCTTTATTTAAAGGCAGAGCTACTGATTCCATGTGGACTAATGTAATTGAAAGAATTCAGAGGAAGCTGGCTGGATGGAAAGGGAATTTGTTATCTCAAGTCGGCAAGGCGGTTCTCACCAAGTTTTCCATTCAAAGCATCCCTGTCTACTTTCTCTTTGTTTTTAAAGCTCCTACAAGTGTCTACACTAAAATTGAACGAGATCCGGAAGAGATTCCTATGGACTCGGTTCTCGAATCTAAGCGACGCTTTCACTTGGTGTCCTGGGATAGGGTTTGCAAACCAAGGGAGTTTGGAGGTATTGGGCTAAGGAGAATACAACATTTAAACATGGCCCTCCTGGCCAAACAAGCATGGCGTCTTTTGACAAATGCAAATGCAGAATGGATTACTATAATTAGAAGAAAGTATTTGCAAGAAATTGAATTCTTAAGTTATTCCTTTCCTCCCAGGGGATCAATTTTTGGGAAATCAATCCTTCAAACTAAAAACTTGCTAAGCAAAGGGCTACGTTGGAAACTGGGAAATGGAAGAAACATTGATTTTTGGGACCACAAATGGTTAAAGGACTATCCCCTCTCTGCAGACCCCATCCTTTCAACCCTTAGAGCTTGGACAATTGAATTTTTTGGTACCAAAGTTGTAGATTTTATTACTTTGTCAAACAATAGAAGGGTTTGGAAGCCAATAATGAATAATGATCTACCAGGGGCATCAATAATACTGGAGAATGAATTAAAACAGTCTTTACTCCCTTCTGGCATTCTTGAGGACCGACTTATCCGGGAAGCTTCGGACAATGGGGAATTTTCTCATCAAGACCGCTTCTCCGATGCTTATTGATAATGATGAACCTACTTTCCCTCACTTGGAAGTTTGGCCCAAAAGCATTGTTCCGAAGGTTGGGTTTTTTGCATGGCTGGCCATACAAAATAAGATCCTCACCATGGATAACTTAATAAAAAGAGTTGTGATTGTTGTTAATAGGTGTTATCTTTGTATGTCTGAGTGGGAGTCTATTGATCATTTGTTTTTGTATTGTAATTTTTCTGTCTCAATCGTGTTAGGTCTGTTACAAGTGTTTCATATTTATTGGGTCCATCCTCAGTCCATTTTTGACTTATTTGTCCAGTGGCCTTACCCCTTTTTGAATAGGCGTCTTAGGTATATGTGGAAGATCTGCCTTCATCACTACTTGTGGCAGATATGGTTGGAAAGGAATCGTCGGGCCTTCTTGGATAAGGTTTCTCAGTCATCCTCTGTCCTATCAAAAATTTTAGCATATGCTAATGAGAATGCTTGTTTAGTGCCTGCAGCATCTAGAACTCCAAATCCTTTTGAAGCTTCATTAGGCCAGTCATTAAACTTACCTCTCATTGATGGCCTCAATCATCCTCAAGTCCTGTTCTAGAACCATGATCACATGGACCCCACCCCCCTACGGTGGATTAAGTTAAATTTTGATGGGGCATCTAGGGGCAACCCGGTGAAGTCGGGGCTGGTGGCTTACTTAGAGACCACAAGGGTGAGGTGCTTGTAGCTTTTGTTGAACATCTTGGAGCTCAAACTAACAATGTGGCTGAAGCAAGGGCGCTTTGGAGGAGCCTCAAGGTGGCAGAGAATTATCCAGGGAAACTGTTGGTGGAAGGTGATTCTCTTATTATTATAAATCTTCTAAAGAACACTAAGAGAGCTCCTTGGAGATTTGATGACTACATCCATGAAGCAAGGGCTCTAATTCATGACCGACCTGAGGCCATAATTTTGCATACCTTCCGGGAAGCAAACATGGCAGCTGATAGGCTGGCAAATGAAGGCATTGTAGCAGCAAATTTGATCACGTGGACTGAAAATCTTCCTCATGCAGTCTCAATGGTGATAGATAATGAAAAACTTTAGATTGGAAGGCTCAAAGTGGATCAATGATAGAAAATGGGGGCATTTTTAAAAATATTTTTTTGAACCTTATAATGGATTTTGTCATATTTGTTTTTTTTGTTCATGTGACTTGCAGCTGGTGGGGCACTGATATAGGTTTTTTATCTACAAATTCATGCATGGGAAACATCTGCTTTGGCCTCAAGTATTTCCCAAGGTGTGTTTGGATTCGATGTCACAAAAAAGCCCTAGCAAGAAATAACAAAGTGTTGGAGATCCCTGACAATGAGGCACCAGACCCCACCATAATAGTCTTGGAGAAGATGACAATTTCATCAGCATCCAACAGTATCAACCAGTTGAAGAGTCTGTCTGGCCTCATCGAGTCAATTGTTGATTTGTGTGATTCCCTAAATCTTCTGTTTTATAGCCGGCAGTTCCAGGGGCACAAGGAGTCGAAGGCAAAATATAAAGATGATGGCAAGAACGATGATAAGAAGTTAGATGAGGACTACAAGGAAGACCGCTTGGCCTCTTGGCTGTCCATTCTATGGGATGTTTTTTTTTACCATATTCTATTATTTTTATATGGGCACAAGCTACTCTGCATGGTGCTTGCATGATTAGTTTTTGTCTTTGTTAGTTCTTTTTGTGTCTTTCTTTTCTGATGGCCATAATATTAGGCTTCCATAGTTTAGTTTGGTCGTATTCTAATGGAAGAGTAGGTCTTGGCCATTTTTGTTGTCGGTTTAAACTTTTAGGGCTTGGCCTTTGTCCAGTTGGTCAGTGGACCCTATTTTGTAAAAAGGTTTTGGGTCAACCAGTTAAAACCCGGTGTTAATTATAATATTCTCTTACTTACCAAAAAAATAAAAATAAATAAATAAAATATCAAACATTTCTAAAAACAAAAGGAAAATTTACACTAATCATAGAAAACTTGATATTTAAATCTTGAATGAATAAATATTTAATAAAATGGGCAAGTGAAAATTTTCTTAATTTTGATATCAATAGCTATTTAGATTTTTTTTATCCATAAAGGAGTTGGTTACATCCACAATCCTTTTCTACTACCAAGTAGGGTTCAAATCTTGGGGCTTCCCCCAACAACACCTATTCCACCTCATTATTTAACCTCACATGAGGAGGAGCATCAGGGGATTGACATTCATACCACCATTGTCGAGCTATCATGCACTCAACAGATGAAAGTCAAACTACTATCTTTGCACAAACAAGCATACCCCCAATATTTGAACCTAGGTCTCTTCTTGATAAGCGCCAAAACTTACCAATCCACCTAGCCCCAGGTTTTGAACCTAGGTCATAGGTATTTAGATTATTATTTACTATATGTGATTAATAGTTATGATTCATCCAATGGTTGTATCATAATACATGAAAAAAACCATTAGATCAAAAATAAAATGACAAATACAAGATTCATAGAAAAAAGCCCTTATTAGGATAATAACACTTTTCTAATTTAAAAAATTCAAAACTCAAGAAAATTCAAAACTCAAGATATTTTAAAAAGATATATGTTATTATTCCTTAGTGGTTCTTCTAGGAGAATTAGTTTTTGCAATCTATTTTTCTTCTATATATATATATATATATATATATATTTAAAATGAAACAACCATGAAAAAATTATAGTCCCTCACTATTTTTAGTAAATGGTCACCCTTATATAATACAAACAAATGTTAACTAAATGTTATTTTAATTAAATCTTATGATTATACAAACATTTAGATATTATTATTTGGTATGGAATTATATTTAAATGTGATACAATTATAAAACAATTAGAATGACATTCTTTATATATTTTTGAGAGTTGGAGGAGGTAACATATTTTTCCTTTATCAGACATAGTTTGTTGGTGGAAGCTTCTCCTTATCTAGTCTAAATTTGTATCCACAAAAAGAGAATTGTTTTACAATTACCTTTTATTTGTTAAACAAATTCTTTGTACAATATTTTCATCATTTATTACTTTTTTTTAAAACCTTTTTATTAAGGTGTATATTTTTTTATTAGGTAAATAAAGAGATGGGTTTTTTGAATAACGTTCCCAAGACCTATTTATAGAAAAGTTTCATAGATCCACATAAAAATAAAAAATTCCCAATGATAATTCAGCAAAATCGAAGCATAATAAGTTACACAAATTTATCATACCACAAAAAAACCAGTGAAACCCCAACAAAACTAAAGCATTCCCAACAACAAACTCAATGGGAAAGAAACTCAAATAGAAAAATTCTCAATGAATTCTAGTCCTTTATCCCTCCACACCTATGTTGGGTTGTATGGAAGGAGAGGAACCATCACATCTTCCAAAACCACAACAAAACTGAAGTAGAGGTATACCAAATTGTTAAACTCTATGTTAGTGAGAATTATTCAATTTGCAGGCCACCAAGGGATGGAAAGGATAGTGAAATGATTAAGGTGCTTCAAATTCTCTCCCATGAGGAAATTAGTGGAGGGAGTAGCAATATTTAAGTATGAGGTGCTACCACCCAACCCAACTGTCGAGGAGATGCAGTGTGTAGTTTTCAAAAACTTATTTAAAAGAAGTAGAGTAATTTTGCTACTTTTTGGGTTTCTTCTTAAGTTGTGTATTGAAACAAGCTAGATGTTAGTAAATTATGAGTTTTTGCATATTATAAATTTATGGTATATTATAAAGTATAATGTTATTTGACTTATTTTATTTACCTATGAAGGCCTGGTGTTGAACAAATGCTAGCAAATGTAGATTTATGGCTTGCTTGTTTTATCAAATATTTTTTAATCATAAGAAAAAGATTGATTGAATGGAAAAATATTGACTAAAGAGAAAATTAGTACAATATTAGAATTAATATCATATTTATTTTTCTTTCAAATTGAAAGTATTAAAAAAATAAATGTTATGTATAACACTTCACTTTTAGTCTTTCATATTATATCTTATTTTACAATGTTTGTGTTCAAGTAGGATTTTCATGAGTAAGTAGAAGATATTTTCTAAAAAATAGGGCATTTAATATTAATTTATAGCAATTTACATTTAGAAATTTACCTAGTATTTTGCAATAACATGAGCACTTATCCCTTATACGATCATGCTATAATTCTCTTTCCAAGCACCATTATCAAGGACCATAAAAGAAACATTTTACACCTTTATTAATAGCCATCCTTAGGCAAGGGAATCTTCATTTAAAGTTCAAAGATACATCTTGAGACAAGCTTGTAGAATACCTAATATTCACATTCTTTTATTTGTTTTCCTCTCTATTTTTGATATGCTTCACCACTATATTACCTCAAGTGAGCAATCATCTATTTGAATCAAGGAGCCATAGCCATTCTTCTATTAAACCTATGCCTCCTCTATAACATCAAATGTCTTTGTAATCTCATAAAATTGCAAACCATATTCACAAAAAAAGACAACAAACCATAAATTTGTCATGTACAATACACCTGCTATTGAAATACTTGGTATCCATCATGTCCACCAAGGGTATACATGTATTCATTAATTGATTGTATGTTTTCAAAAAACTTGTCTAATTCATCTTTCATTAGAATTCTCAACAATGATATCAATAAATTTATCTTAACCTACAAAAAATATGTTGTTAACATTGCCATAGATGAAATTTGCTCTCACAATTGTCATTTCTTTAAGTGGAGAGTCATAACTCAAAAATTAATTAATGGACCAAATTGCACATGATTAACACATCCAAATTAATTTCTCCAATGAAAGAAGAATTTTTTCTAGAGGAAGGGGCTACCATATCTAGGTTTATGCATAGTGGTAAATCAACATTAATTCGTGAATATTAATATTTTTAAAATTTGAAATTGGCAAATATGGGGACCCTTGACCAGGGCCCATTCACCCAAAATTTTGGGTGTAATTTTTTTTGGGGATGGCTCACCCTATGTTGATAATAATTTTATCATTTTTATTTTAAATTACCAAAACTTCCATCTAAATTGTGAATCTTTTCACCTTGAAATTATTAATAATTTTATTTATCCTATCAAATTTACCTCTTATACCACTAGTATATATACCTAACATGACAACCATACTCATACATCTAAAATATTCACTCCTCAGAAAATGACATGTAGTAGTGAAAAACTTGATACGATTGATTATAGAAAAAAGTACAACGATCAATTACAAAGGATCAGTTTATCAATAGATAGAAGGGTAGAGGCTATCGATAGAAGTGTTGATTGGTTGTAGAGGTTTAGTCTATCGATAGAGATCAAGGACTAATGATTGAAAAAATAAAGAGATAATGGGTTACAAGGGATTACTCTATTAGTAGAAGAGTCAATCGATTGCAGATAATCAATCTATCACTAAAAGATTCAATTTGTTACAAAGGATCAATTTATCAATTGTAGAGTAGTGTATCAACAAAAGAGTCGATGGGTTGAAAAGAATAGGTCTATCATCATAAGAGTCATTCAATTATAGAGGAGCAGTCTATGAGCATAAGATTCAGTCAGTTGTAGAGGAATAGCCTATCGATAGGAAAAATGAGAAGAGTTGATTGGTTGTAAGAAAATCAATCTATCATTAGAAATCAATGACTATTGATAAAGAAAAATAAGATGATCAGTTGTAGAGGGGCAGTCTATCGACAAAGAGTAGAAATTATCGATTTGGGAAAAAAGGAGATAATCAATTGTAGAAAGATAGAGAGACGATCAACAAGAACATAATGAACTGCAAAAATTATAAATAATTTGAAAAACAATATAAGAAATAGACATACTACAATAGGTAGTATATCATAAATTACCTTATACTGGTTTTAGAATTTTCACAATTTTGTTAAAACATCATGTTCATTTTCTAACATT
Source organism: Wollemia nobilis (assembly GCA_028583015.1). Lineage (NCBI taxonomy): Eukaryota > Viridiplantae > Streptophyta > Pinopsida > Araucariales > Araucariaceae > Wollemia > Wollemia nobilis. The sequence goes on from JAQPPZ010001344.1 coordinate 2,265,226, forward strand.
AAAAACTATTTTCTTTACAAGTACAATGATGCCTATTGGCAATGGAAATAAGAGAGACCAATATTTTATTAAAAAAAGTATCCTAAAATATTTTAACCATATATCACAATCAAGTGAGCCATCGACATATACACAAATTCATGGTACAAATGCATTTTAGCTACTAAACATTTTATTTTTGTAATTTATTACAAAAAATGATATAGAAAACCTTTGTATATATAAAATACTATTGACCTTGATATGCCAACACTTGAATATATTCATGAGAATGAGATACCACCACATAAAATTTTTCTTAACAATGACATGCAATAACCACTTGAAGAGATTCCTCAAACTGACATGCCAACAAAAAAGAAAACTATCATTCAAATAAAATATTGATTTATGGAAAATATTCTAGTCATAAACCTAAATATAGAAAGTTAACCAGGTGGACTATTGGAAGGATATTCAACTTGAATGGTCATCAACATATCCCTTTATTGAGATAGTGCTGATAAAGAAAGTAATGACATACCAACAAAATGTAGATGCATAATTTGTAGTTGGAAAATTGGAAAATATCATAAGATGCAACTTAACTTAGATACAATAGAAAAACATTATGAAAAAGTTATTTGACAGTCAAATAAAGTGATCAGACAACTAAGAAAATAATTAGGTGAAAGGATGCATTGAAATGAATACATGCCAAATATGCACAAGAATATGAAAAAGAAATGAAACAATAACAAAATCTTATTGAGAATGATGGAATGATTCAATTGTAATTTCAAAAATTCATAATATCACTATAGCTTCAAAAAGTTTGCATTTTGTTGTTGTATATACTATACTTAAAAAGGGTAGACCAATGTCTGATTTTATTTATTATAAGCACCTATTCCAACTATTTGATGTGTAGAACCTTCCTAGTGCCCATTGGTCAAATCAAAGTGGTTGGAAAATGGTAAAATGTCTATCATTGGTTGAGGAGGACCTGAGAGAGAAAGTAAAACATGCCAAATTTATTTAATTTTTAATTGATGAGGTAACTGTTGTTGATAACACATCTTGGATTTGCATGCATGTTTACACATTTTAAAATCATTTAAGGTAACCTCATTTACTAGCATTACATAATATGGTAGAAAATTTTAACGTGGAAAACCTTTACAATGTTGTTGTAACAAATTTGAAAGATATTGCGAGAGTGAATGATACATAAACAAACACAAAGTTAATATGTTGGAGCTGATGATACTATTACAATGCAAGGACACAAGAATAGTCTTTGTGTTTGATTTCAGATATCAATTACCCTATAATTTATCCTCATTCATTGCATGGCTCATAGAATGAATCTTGCATTCAAAATTATGAGCATATTTAAAAATATTGTGAGAGAGGAAGAACTCATCAATGAAATACATGCTTATTTTTGTGCAGTCCAAAAAGGTTTTTAGAGTTTCAATAGTTTGTGCTAGGGGTCATTGAAGGTAGAAAATTGTTAAAATATGTAGATACTAAGTGAATCTCATTATTTCAACTTCCATATAGATTTTTTACAAAATATCAATCCTTAACAGGGTTGATGTATGCAAATCATAGGGTATTTGATAAGACAAAAGATTGGCTATACCGTATAATTGACTTGGGAACACTTTTCACATTATGTGGTATTATTACAATGTTGCAAGATATAAATAATTTGATTAAACTTGCACAAGAAAAATCCATTTATATTGTTGATTTCATTAGGATGAGAAAACAAATATGTATGCATATTGATAGGTTATACTTGTTTGGAGAAAATTTTATAGATCCTTTGTTTGATAGTTAGAGAACCTTAACTAACATCATGATATAAAAATATTTTTGGAGTTCAACATCAACGATCATATTTGTATTAATATTAATGAAAATATTATACCTTTATATTATTTTGAAAAGCGACAACATATAGTTATAGACAATGTTGAACAAATACCCATAACACAGTGGATTTGATGTAGCTTTACACAACACAAAGATTAAATTGAGAAAAATAGCAAAAACATTGACAAGGAAAATAAAATATTATTTTCAAAGAGATGAGTTGCTTTAGGCCATGGGTGTGGTTAACCCCATGTTCTAGGATCCTTGTACTGACTACAATACTACAAGTGAGTTGTTTATAAATTATATGGATACTCTTATTAAATATTTCACTAAAGTGTGGAAGTCAATGGTATTCTCAACAAAAAACTTTTAACAAAACAATCAAGCCATTTTGGATTGAAAATGGTTGGTCAAATATTGCATTTGAGTAACCCTCATGAGCTAGATTCTATTACACATTTGTGGAAAATATTGTATCCAAGCAATGTCTTACAAGATATGATTATTGAATATTTTTATTTATATGAATTATGTCAAACAATAATTTTTGGATTCATGGAAGATAAAAGGATTTTTAGTGCACTATATTTTGTGAAATCTAAGGTTCATAATATATTGGACAAAAATTTGAAAAATTGTTTGAGAATATATATGCCATCTTATGAGTTGGATAAGTATCCTTATGATAGATATATGGCATATTGGAAATCTCTAGTAGAAAGAAGAGGTATCACTAATACTCATGATAATGAGGATAATGATACATGTAGTGATCATATTATGGAGACACAAAGATATGCTATGCTTACAAGTGATTTTGGACAAGTTGAGAAGTGTTTGTTTTAGCTTCCTACATTATAATATTTCTAAGATTTAAAAAGGTTGATATATTTGATAATATTTGTTATCATTTATTGTCTACTGGGTTATCAAAATTGGCTTTCTAGTTTACTATAAGTATAAAAAATAGTATGTTCATAAAATTTAATGTTTTATATCATAGCCTTATGATTGAATTATCTATCTAGGTTCATAAAATTTTATGTTTTCTATCATAGCCTTGTTTTGCTTGATTGAGCATTGTAAAAAATAGTTGACTTTGAATAAATTTAAACCCATGCATGCATGTATCCTTCGTAAATATTTGTATTATAGAAATTCATGTATACATTGTAGAAAGTGTTATTTGGCTCAACTAAGTTCCTGGATATTTGTCTAATGTACATTTAAAGTCCCCCTAAGTACATCTATTTTTCAAATAACTATACTATATCGGGCAGTCAACTTTAAACCAATAACAAATATCTATTTTGTAAATCAAAAGTCCAATAGTAAACATAATTACATTATCATCAATTTTAAATCAATACACAAGTATATTGGGAAACTATAATTAAAAAATATAATACATAAATTATGGAAATGTCTTTTTTATTAATTTGAAAATATATCATTACATTGTATAAAATTGTTTATTGCAATAAAACAACTTTATAATCAACCAGTGAACTATGTGCTCACTTTTTTAGTCTTGATATTGGGGATCTAAGGCAGTTTCAGACTCTCCTTGAGTTTGAGGTTGTTTTCCCTCATGTCCTTGATCACCAATTTTTACTTATAGTGCATAATTTTTGACTAGGTCTTCCTCTATTGTATCCAAATTCCCCAACAATACCCTTTCTTCTTTAATAGGATCTTCTTGTACCATTGAAAGCATTTCTTTCTCCTTCTACTTAAGAAAAATTTTAGGATCTAAATTATGTTCCTTGATGATCCTCTTGAAAGTGTTGTTCTCTTTAATTGTGATTTGTAATTTTTTTTTCAATTTTATAGCTTTTTGCAGGGGTTTCTTTGCCATGTTTAAATAAACATGTAGGCTTTTAACCTATTTTTGTAGGTTACCAAAATTGTACTACAAATGAGAATTAAAAATATGTCAATTGAAAATTATATGAAAAAAGAGAATAAAAAAATTAGTATGACTTACCTTAGGTACATCCTTTGTGGCCTCAACAACTTAAATTTTTTTCTTGTTAAAATATGATATTGGTTAAAATATGCATGGGCTTCAGCATTAATGTTCTCTAACCTATTAAAAATAATATTTAAAATATCATCATTGTACAAATATGTGGCCTTCACTGTGCTAAATTTAGCTTGATGTAGCAAAACATCAAGCTTTTCTAGTTCATTTTCAACCAGAGAAAAAATATTCTCTTTTTGAAAAAAAATAGATCAGGTATTTATTTGCTTGATAAGAACTTTAGTCCAATACTCTCAATCTCTAATTTTTGCAATATATTGAAGCAGTGTATTTTGATGGTTGCTTCACATTTTTCAAACAATATAATATCTTAAAAAAAATCACCTTCTCATCCTTAGTTAGAGGACAAGGATCACTTGTTTGAAGTGGAGGGGATGAGGTTTGGAGAGTGAAATATAATTATATAGTTTGTCGTGCTTCTTTATGTGGATATTGAAGCACATCAATCACTTTAAAATCAGGAATGTTGCCTTGTAAAAGATAATCCTCATTAATTGATGAAATTTCCCTGTAGACTTGAATATTTTCAAAATAAATTTTAGAAAAATCTGACAAAGTCTATCTTGGTGCTCCCCGTATTATTGTAGGCAAAAATTATTTTCTACACATTTATTGACCTCTCATAAATTGTTTCCATGGTGGAGGTGGCGACAAAATCATATGTTGTCTTCTTTGAGATAATTGCAACAACACCCCTAAAATATATTACAATAAAGTTTTGTTATTTTTTTGTAAAAAGTGATGCAATAATATTTAATTAACTAAATACATATTAATTTAAGTTAATTACACTTATAGTATGAAGATGAGACCTATTGGGAAAGTTCAGTCTCTAAAGGCAACTTAGTGCAACATTACTCTAAAAACATATAAAAATTCAATAAAAGTAACTATAGTTTTAACTAAATGATTTACTTGAATCGAACCTTGAAATAATAAGCTTGTGTTGTAGGCACGGTCTAGCTAACTTATTCAACATTAGTTTGCACATGACATGCATGTAGAGATGGACAAGAAATAGGAGAAGTAGATCTCAAATATTTTGTAGATCTTCCACATAATGGTGTCGATTTCAACAGTGTCAGAATCTCTAGTGGCTTCTGGTATATGACCCCTTATTGCCACTTTTATTCTTGTAGAAGAAGAGGATGCTCTTCTCTCCATTTAAACACAAATTAAAAAATTAATATATATATATATATATATATATATATATATTAATATAAAATTATTACTTTATAGAATAATTTATTTTACCTGAACCTGTTCGACTAGCATGCCAACAGTCACTAGGTTTGGGTGGTTGGTACTGAAATATTCTACACATTATAATAAAATTCATAAAAAAATAAAGTATATAATTCCATGTGGAGACATAGATTGCAATGTTTGTTTGGATACTGTGGAGATCCGTTTTGATATGGTTCGCAACATAGGTACATCAGTCAAATTTCACATGGCCAAGACACCAAACAAAATAGGCCAATGCCCAATATAGAAGATCTATTATCCTTCCTTATAGAACATGTCGTGCTTGGAAGAATTTGATACAAGCTCTAAGAAATTTATCTTGAAAAAATACAATAATCAAGCTCCTTTTGGACTTAAAAGAGAGGAATTTACAAAAACATAAGAAGATAAAATTAGTACTTACTTAGAAACTAGGAATTTTAACTTAAAATAAGACTAAAAATATGGAGAGTTATACCTGTCAAAAAATCTAAAGAGACTTTGTAGTTGGTCTCTAGGTATGCCTTGTCATCATCAGTTAAAATAAACTTTGATGTGATGGCTTCAAAATCCTTGTGTGGAAGATTGGTCAATATATTGACATCTAAGGGTTTGATAGTGAAAGAGAGAGTCTTTTTGTTGATTGTGAGTTTAACAATTGACACATCATTATCAAATAATTTATTATTTTTTAGCAATAAATTATTGTCTGTTTTATACTATGACATTAACATTAAACCCTGAAGACCAAAGTCCTAGTCCCATGACATGTCATATCGTGGTGTGGTTAATATTTTAAAAATAAGGGGGCAAACAAGGTTTTTGAAAGAAAATTTTGAAGGAACAAGGGAGGAAGAGCTTTTCATAGTTGTATTTGTTAGAAAACTGGGTAAGGTTGGAGGGATGAAGGGGTAGGGTGCAATGTAACAAGCTAGAAGGCATAGAATATTGTCTGCTTTGCTTTGATGTGCTTTATATTTGGAAAATATTAAAAAATAAATGTGCATACCTTTTTATAGCCATTTGCATGTGTGATTAAATGCATATTTGACACATGGTAATATTTAATTTGAGTTGTGGTAGGTGAATCTATCGATTATCCATTGTTAGTTTTATTGCTACTTATTGTCAATGTATACATTGTTGCTATCGATCATCAATCGAAATATTTTTTGCAACCTATTATTAATGATCTAGTGTTGCAACTGATTGTCACTTATTATACTTGTTACAATCGATCGTCAACTAACATCTTTGTTGCAACCTATCATCAAATGATTAGTGTTGCAACAAATAGTCAATCGCCATGCTTATTACAACCGATTGTTAGTCGACATATTTGTTGCAACCTATCATAAAATGATATTGTGTTGCAACCAATCGTTAATCTATAACATTATTGCAATCGATCATCCATCAACATCACTATTGCAATGGATCATCAATCAACATCTCTGTTGCAATCGATCGTTAATTGATAAGTCGTTGTAATAAATATTTAATCGATAACTTGTTTCAACCAATCATAAATTGATATCTTTATTCAAAATATAAGTAGGGTTGCAACTGATCGTCAAGATTCTATTGACACAATATTATTGTGAGTAGTCAAAATCCTATTGTCATTGTGTTTCTATTGGTATTCAAGATACTATCATCAAGAATAGTTATTGATAGTTGAGATTTTATGATCAAGCATAACTATCTATAGTAAAAATTCTATTGTCTATACTCTTACTATTTATAAGAAAGAGATTAACAAATACAGTGTGGTGTTGGTCATCATGACCAGAAAAATTTCCACACTTTTATAATTTTTTGTGGAAGAAGATAATTTTTTGTCTCCTACATGAGTTTGGACATGATTTGTCTTGATATAAAAATTTATTCGCCCTATATTTATAAATACAATTTGGGTCTGACCCGTTATGCATAATCCTAACTATATCAATAGAATAAGGGTTGCACATATTATATATATAATTTTTAGGGCTAATGTTGTAGTGTTTGATGTATCAAAGAGGCATTAGTATGTTATTAGGCATCCATAAGAAACTTTATTAGCTCAAAATGATAGATTTTGTAATGGATATTAATAGGTTATGAGAGGAATGTGGTTTTACTATATTACATGAATACGTGTTTATAGGAGTTGAAAAAATAAGATTGTGAAGGAAGATACAAATAGTCACGATTTTAGATTTTTTAAAGAAGCCTTGAGTAGCAAGAACAATAAAATTGAATTCAATTGCCAAAGGAGTTTTATATCATCACTTAGGAGTTGTTATTATCCATAGGTAATGGTTAACAACAATAGATGATTTCGTATATACCTCCCTAAAAAGTTGGTTGTGTTTGATGTAGAAGAAAAAATGATGCAAAGCTTTCAAATAAAAGTATATTTCAAACCACTTCATGCTTATAAAATAAACAATATTTGATGGTCATTACAATCTATGTTTTATTGTCTTCATGGTCATTTTTTGATCCATGGCTAATTATCTCCAAACTCTTTTTTATATGATATTTTTAACTTGTTGGTTTGATTCACTTGATTCACAGAGGGTCACTTAGTTGAAAGCCTTCAAATCATGTGCATTCACGAGATTCTTAGAAAAATCTCTACTTTTAAAATTTACAACCTCCCCTTTTAATTTATTAAACCCTTGGTGGTAAACCCCTATATAATAAATAATAACCCCTTTTCAAAACTTATCATTTTGCCAAAATAATTTAAATCAAATTTTAATATCCCTTAGTTTTTTGACCATTTTATCAATGTATATCCATTGAACATGTTTGACTCCATCGAACTATCAAGTGTTTATGAGCATAAAAAAAATTAGTGGTTTGAGCTCTAACTTGAAATGAATATATATATATTATATTTGTGGTCTTCACACATTTCATTTAACCAATGATATACAAAACCAAGTTTTGATTATAATAATTATGAAAAAAAATACATAAATATAAATTGGAATATTTTTATAAAATTGTTCAATTGCTCTCATGCTTAAAACTTATTAATTTATTTGACTTCATTAAGAAATATAATAAAATGACTTAAAATACATACAAATATATTCTAAATTTAATAACATTCATATGATAATGAGTTTTCCAACATCTAGTTCACTGTCTTCACGGATGATGGTAATCTTATGTCTTCAGACATTATATGAATGAATGATGAATGATATATTTTGACATCCTTTAAACCCAATGGTAATATGTAAATAGTTGTCATGGAATGGAACCTTCTAATTGCTTTTTAAATTGAAACAAACTTAGAAGAAAGAAAGAAATTATATTGATTTCATGAGTGACAAAAGTAGATCATTGACACTTTATAATATGGATTCTGAAAACATGGGTGATATAGAGCTAATAGAAATACAAGAGAGCCAACAAAGATAGCTTGATTCTAATAATCACTACACCAAAAAAATGCTTTAATGATGGCAAAAATAAAGTGGTTTTTTACAATGGTAAAAAACCACCCTAATAGATCCTAAGAGGGCGGTTTATAACAGTCCTCTTAGGATAACCTCCCTCTTAGGGTCACCCTAAAAGGATGGCTATAAATCACCCTTGTAGGATTAAGACGATATTTATAAAATTCCGTCTTAGGGGTGAGACTAAGATGACCATTATAAACCACCATATTAGGGTGATCTAAAAGGGCGGTTTATAACCACTCTCTTAGGTGAATCCAAATTTTTTTAGGTACCCCTATGAAGGTGGTTATAAAACATCCTCTTATCCTTAAGAGGGTAGTTATAAACCACCTTCTTAGATACAATTTAGATTTTTTAATAGGCATAATTAAACCTCCATGCAGTGACATCATTATTTCTTTGAAGCTTCATGAATATATAGTCCATTTACCTTAGCTACTGCAACCTCCACACCACACTTCAACTATTACAACCTCTACATTGTACGCATAACCTCCACACCACACCTTAGCTACTGCAACCTCCACATTGCACCTTAGCTACTACAACATCCACACTGCACGTACAACCTCCTCACCGTACACACAACCTAGGGCTCCTAGGCTTCGATTCATGTTGTCCATTTTTTGGCTAGGATTTTCCCTAACATTTCTTTGAAACTTTTTGGGCTCCTACACTTAGATTCGTGTTGTTCAATTTTTGGTTGGGATTTGCCATGAAATTTCTCTGAATTTTTTTCTAATTTACCAAAATGGCGAGAGATGAGGTCTCCTAGGCTTCGATTTGTGTTGTTCAGTTTTTGGTTGGGATTTGCCTTGAAATTTATCTAAAACTTTTGTTAATTAGGTTTAGAGAATTTTGCATTATTTTAGGTATTTTTGCCTTTAGGTTTTGGAATTTTTTAATTTGTAACGTTGTGTTTACGCATGAGATTTATAAAATTTAAACCCTATATTAAACCCTAGATTAAAATTTAAACCCTAATTTAGGCCACTTGTCACATGGACGTTTGAGGGAGTAGAGTTTTAATTTAAAGAAATTGTTTTGAGGGAAATTTTGGTGTACCATACATAGAACCTAGTATCTTCAGATAAGCCAAATATAACCCTAGCAATATTTTTCTCCATTCTCGCTTCAACTTTAAGTGTCCAGTTCCCCACAAACTATGACACTTAGCCATGTTTTATGTTTTTTACTAGCAAGGTTTTGGACAAACACTCTAAGACCAATAACCGCCTGTCTCTCTATTAGTCAGTAACAACCTTTGGGAATTTGCTCGATGTACCATAAAAACCCATTCCTCTACCCTATTTGACACTCAATACCTTTTTCATAGAATTGAATTTCTATTTTTGCCTAGATGTCCAATAGGTAGGGTAATAGGTGCTTCTTTTACTTCCATGCTCTCGCTACCTGCATTACAACCCATAAATCCTCCAAAAGGGTCCACCAAGGCTCCACTAGATACCAAAAACTCTTCCTCAGCCTCCACCACCCAATGCTCACTAGTTTGGCTCCAAAACTTTAATTTACTAATATCCATCATCTTGTTCATAAAAAAGGAAAGAGTGGGTCGTGAATGTGCTCAAACCCTTATCAATGTAAAATGTTTACCATATGACAACCTTAGCAAGGTTTATAAAACAATTTATTATCATTCCAATTGCCAGGTATTGCAATGCTCTATAATTAGAGAACAATTTGACACAAACCTTTAGATATGACGTTCATGATTCTATTTCATATTACCATCTAACTCTTTTGGTCATGTAGGGACAAAAAATAATTCCTGTCTTCCATATTATATTTATTAGAGGCAACCATATAGGATGAAGAAGAACAATCACATTTCATATGCTAATTAAAGTTGAGGTTTATAATAAAATAACCTAAAAAATATGTGTTACTAACCAAACCGGCATTCAAAGTTAAAATTATAGGTTGGTAGGGTGCATGGGTTACAATAGAGACAACCTACGGTATGAAGTTACTAAAATCACAACCTCTGCATTTATAATTGCTTCAGAAAAACTATCTATGGAATCCTTAACCACGTCCATGTAGCATCCAAGATCACCCTTTTCATCTTCTTCCTTTGAATCAACCATGCATTCATGCACTTGGCTGATCAATTCCTTGCAATCATGAAACTCCACTTCACTTTTTGAGACTATCGTAGTGCCAAGTACTCTTCTGAATAAACTTGATGTGTATATATATTTCATTATTTTCATCATCCACTTTGCTTTTTAGATGCAATTTAATTTACAAATATTATTATTTAATATGTTGCGAGGTTGGTTGGTGATAAGAAGTGTTGAGGCAGTTTTGTAAAATGTGGATAAAGTTGAGGTTTGATATTTGAATAGGATAAAGATTTGGTATACACCATTTTTGGAAATGACTTTTTAATAATAAGATACCAATTTATTTTTTGAGGCTTATGCATGTTTGGTAATCTTCTTTGGATATACAAGTAATATATACAATTTATACAAGTAATTTATCAACTACAAAAAAGAAATCTTATTTATGACAATAAACTATAAATATTATTTATTTAAGTATAGCATGTTATGGAGTATTTAAAAATAAACTATAAGACTTTGCATAATTTTGTACATTGTAATTTATTTTTAGGGTGTTTAAAATATTTATTATCAGTTTTTATGAGCTGTGATGAATGGGGTAATAACTTGTTAGTTTAAGTTCTAGGTCTACCAATATAACACTTATATCTCAATTATCCACAAAATTCATTTTGTTAGTTTAAGTTCTAAGTCTACGATTTATGTAGATTTAGAATAATTACGAGATACTTTACATACCCTTACATCTAGCTATCGTCTAGTAGTCCATGGATCAAGATGCCTTACAAAATTACTTTCCAATAGAACCATTTTTATCTCCTAAGAATTAAATTATTTTCATAGATTTGATTTTTCATTTATTTTTTCAGAGCATTCTTTACCCTATATGGGGCTTATGTAAATGATGGTGCCTGGAAATGTTTTTAAGGTTACCTAGTTAATGAAAATTTCTAATAAAAACTTATATGTATGTAAACATTTTTGTGTCATATTTTTTCTTTTTTCTAATGTTGTATCCAGCCGTATCCATATTAGATCTAGAAAATTTATCGTATCCATATATGATTCTGTACTAGTGTCAGATATCATATCCATTTCCATCCAACATAGATATTATCATCAAGAGCTATCGACAAAGGTACAACCATCTAGCACTAATCAAGTTTCAATGAGCTCTTCCTTGCAAGATATCTAGCTGTGCTTCTGGAGTAGCTGTCAACATATCCTTGATAAATTCAGTAATAAAGAATCATATATTGCTAAATAAGTAATAAATGTATTATAACACAAAGCATTGCAATTGTAAAAACATAATGTGGATAGGGAATTTCATAAAAATTGTTAAAAGTTGACGAAAAGTCACCGAAGTTTAAAAAAATCTGCAAAAAGAAGGGTTAGAAAAATAAATATAAAATTATGGAAAATGGACCAGAAAGCCGTAAATGTTAAAATACACTAAAATTAGTATGATGTCACCCTATTTTTTTGTAACTCTTTTTGAGATCTTTCCGAAAATATGCACTAATAGTCAATCCGAGCAATGAGCAAGGAGTTCTGACCCCAGGAAGTTTTACCCCCAAAATACAAAATGATGGCCAATCAAATGTCGTATGAACTACCCCCCTTTAATGAAATTCTAATTTTCATAAAGGGAAGTTCATTTATTGTCTGTGAATGCAAATACAAAGCCTAAAATTTGATTTACCTTCAAAATATGAAAAAAATGTGAAATTCTAAAATTATAAAAATCCTTATAAAACAAAAAATTTAAATAAATTTTATAAATTCGAAATGACTTCAAAATGAGATCAAAATAGTTTTAGATGAAATATTGAAGCTGATTTTTAACACAATGCATTTATTTATGAAATTTTACTTTTTTTAATTTTTATTCTAGTCATCGAAGTTTAAAAAAAAATCTGCAAAAGGAAGGGTTGGAAAAATAAAAATAAAATTATGAAAAATGGACTAGAAAGACGAAAATGTTAAAACACAGTACAATTAGTATGATTTTGCCTTATGCCCTTGTAGATATTTTTGAGATATTTCCAAAAATATGCACTAATAGTCAATCCAAGCAACAAGCGAGGAGTTATGACCCCGGGAAGTTTTACCCCTAAAATTCAAAATGATAGCCAATGGAATATCGTATGAACTACCCCCATTTAATGAAATTGTAATTTTCATAAAGGGAAGTACATTTATTGTCTGTGAATGCAAATGCAAAGCCTGAAAATCAATTTACCTTCAAAATATAAAAAAAAAAATGTGAAAGTCCAAAATTATAAAAATCCTTATAAAACAACAACTTTAAATAATTTTTATAAATTTGAAATGACTTCAGAATGACATAAAAATTATTTCGGATGAAATATTGAAGCTCATTATTCACACCCATGCATTTATTTATGAAATTTTAATTTTTAATTTTAATTTTTATTTTAGTCGCCGAAGTTTAAAAAATCTACAAAAGAAACGGTTAGAAAAATAAAAATAAAATTCTAGAAAATGGATCAGAAAGATGAAAATATTAAAACACACTATAGTCAGTATGATGTCGCCCTACACTATTGTAGCTCTTTTTGAGAGCTTTCAAAAAATATGCACTAATAGTCAATCCAAGCAACGAGCGAGGAGTTATGACCCTGAGAAGTTTTGCTCCCAAAATTCAAAATGATGGCCAATGGAATGTTGTATGAACTACCCTCCTTTAATGAAATTGTAATTTTTATAAACGAAAGTTCATTTATTGACTGTGAATGCAAATGCAAAGCCTGAAAATCGATTTACCTTCAAAATATGAAAAAAATGAGAAATTCTGAAATTATAAAAATATTTATAAAACAACTTTAAATAATGCTTATAAATTTAAAATGACTTCATAATGAGATCAAAATTATTTCGAATGAAATACTGAAGCTCATTATTCACACCCATGCATTTATTTATGAAATTTTATTTTATTTTTATTTTTATTCTAGTCATCGAAGTTTAAAAAAATCTACTAAAGGAAGAGTTAGAAAAATATATATTTTTTTTTGGAAAATGGACTAGAAAGCCAAAAATATTAAAATACACTACATTTAGTATGATACTGCCCTACATTTTTGTAGCTCTTTTCGAGAGCTTTATGAAAATATGCACTAATAGTCAATTCGAGCAACGAGCGAGGAGTTATGACTCCAAGAAGTTTTACTCCCAAAATTCAAAATGATGGCCAATGGAATATCATATGAACTACCCCCCTTTAATAAAATTGTAATTTTCATAAAGGGAAGTTCATTTATTGTGTGTGAATGCAAATGCAATGCCTAAAAATCGATTTGCCTTCAAAATATGAAAAAATATGAAATTTCAAAATTATAAAAATCCTTATAAAGCAGTAACTTTAAATAATGTTTATAAATTTGAAATGACTTCAGAATGAGATAAAAATTATTTTGGATGAAATATTGAAGCTCATTTTTCACACCCATGCATTTATTTATGAAATTTTATTTTATTTTTTATTTTTATTTTAGTTGTCAAAGTTTAAAAAAATCTGCAAAAGGAAGGGTTAGAAAAATAAAAATAAAATTCTAAAAAATGGACCAGAAAACCAAAAATGTTAAAACACACTACAATCAGTATGATGCCACCCTACATCGTTGTAGCTCTTTTCGAGAGCTTTCTAAAAATATGCACTAATAGTCAATCCAAGCAACGAGCGAGTTATGACCCTAGGAAGTTTTACCCCCAAAATTCAAATTTCAAATGAATTGTCCTAGGCGAGAAAAGGGAAAACAGGGTATTATAGGGAAATTTTGAAATTGTAAAGGGGATCTCTGTAACTACATTTTTTTGGAATAGTAATACAAGAAAGCTTTGGGGCTCCTATTACATTTCTCCGTTTTTCAGTGGATTGTTTGTGTCATGTTGATTCAATATTGCTTCACTTCTTGATGTTAGATAAAGTAGGCATGTTAATTATTCCAAAATATTGAAGTCCAAGGATAAAAGAAAAAAAAAGGATATAATTTGAGATGTCAATAAGATAGGAAAGCTTATAGGTACCAAATTATTGGTATGCTTGACTAACAAAAACAACCATTTGTAGACCCTTCTTCAATTTATAGAATCTACCAAGATAAAACAAGGATAAGAAATAGCAAAATCTATTAAGAACTCCCTCAATTAGGAGTGAGATGATTCAACTTCTTGTCTTCTTATTTTTTGAAGTAAATACAACAAGCAACAATAAGATAAAAGGTCAAATCAAATGTTGAACTAGCTAGAGCAAGTAGCCAAAAAACAAAGAGGCCCCTCTTAGGTATGATGCTTCCATCATTTCACCAATATAAACTCACCACACCATATTCCTCTCCCATATCTCTCCATTCCTACATGACTCTCACTTTACCTCTCCAAATATACTTTACACTCCTTTCCATCCATGCTTATCATTTATATTTCGACATCATTAGTATTCTATTTTTACCCATTCTATTGTATCAAATAGCATGTGCCCCACTCCCCATTACTTTTATAGGAATCCCTAGTCAAATAGAAAGGATAACTAAATTATTCCTTTACAATCAACTTAAGACATTCCACACAAGTGGGAAGTCATGCAAAAAGATATATGAGTACCTTAGCTATGAAAGTAGATGTCAACTACTATCACAAGGAGAATAGCATTGGTAAGAAATACGACCAAATGATGTCATGACACATGTGAAATGATATTGCTTGAGATGATCAATGAAAACTAACATCAACCAATGAAGGTTGAACATGTAGACACCATCACAAGCTATTAGTTGTACACCATGACAGATGGATAATGAAAGTAAGCTTGAGTTGTAACAGAATAGTATCTATTATGGCAAAGATATAATTGGTTGAATGTAAAAGGAAGGTAAGGAGCTAAATATTCACATAAATAATATGATTCGTTAAAGCAATGTCTACTTGTTGAGTGGTAATTTTTCCCAATTACAAAACCACACTCACCCTTAGGATTTTGACCACAAAACCCTCTCTTGAAAAGAAGTTAAAAACGAAAACTTCTCCAAGGTTATGCTATATAAGCATTGCACATGTGTATTAGTAATACTTGTGAAGATGTGTTAAATAAGTTCTAGGAATACCTTAATGATTTGCAAGTAACTGTTAACAAGGGGTTTGTGTTGGTTTATTTTATTATGTTATACTAATGATTGTTCATGAAACTTAAAGAAAGAAACTGTAAATGTGATTGAAATCCTCTAATTATTGCTTGATGACTAAAAATGAAATAAATATGCATTGCTAAATATAAAATATGATGACCTTAAAATGTCATTAGAAATTATCCCTCTCTAATGAAATAATTTTTATAAAGAAGAAATAATTTAATGCAATAGCCTTTGGTATAATGTGTAAATTACCTCTCTTTAATGAAATCAAAAATTTCATAAAGAGAAGCCAATTTTTTGCTCTGAAAATGATGGCCAATGGAATACCGTATGAACTACCCCCATTTAATGAAATTGTAATTTTCATAAAGGGAAGTTCATTTATTGTCTGTGAATGCAAATGCAAAGCCTGAAAATCAATTTACCTTCAAAATATGAAAAAAATGTGAAGTTCCGAAATTATAAAAATCCTTATTAAATAACAACTTTAAATAATTTTATAAAATTCGAAATGACTTCAGAATGAGATAAAAATTGTTTTGGATGAAATATTGAAGCTCATTATTCACACCCATGCATTTATTTATGAATTTTTTTTTTTTTTTTTAATTTTTTTCGTCACCAAAGTTAAAAAAAAATATGTAAAAGGAAGGGTTAGAAAAATAAAATAAAATTTTGGAAAATGGAACAAAAATTCAAAAATGTTAAAGCAAACTACAGTTAGTATGATACCGCCTTATGCCATTGTAGCTCTTTTCGAGAGCTTTCCGAAAATATGCACTAAAAGTCAATCTGAGCAACGAGCGAGGAGTTATGACCCTAGGAAGTTTTGCCCCCAAAATTCAAATTTCAAATGAATTGTCCTAGACAGGAAAAGGGAAAATAGGGTATTATAGGGGAATTTCAAAATTTTAAAGGGGGGTCTCTGTAACTGCATTTTTTTTTGGAACAATAATACAAGAAAGCTTTGGGGCTCCTATTGCATTTATCTATTTTTCAATAGATTTTTTGTGTCTTGTTGATTCAGTAATGCTTCACTTCTTGATGTTAGATAAAGTAGGCATGTTAATTTTTCCAAAATTATTCCAAAAGAGTGAAGTCCAAGGATAAAAGGAAAAAGATATAATTTGAGATGTCAATAATAGTGGAAAGCTTGTAGGTACCAAATTATTGGTATGCTTGACCAACAAAAACAACCATTTGTAGAAACTTTTTAAATTTATAGAATCTACCAAGATAGAACAAGGATAAGAAATAGCAAATTAAGAACTCCCTCAATTAGGAGTGAGATGATTCAACTTCTTGTCTTCTTATTTTTTGAAGTAAATACAACAAGCAACAAGAAGATAAAAGGTCAAAGCAAATGTTGAACTAACTAGAGAAAGTAGCCAAAAAACAAAGAGGCCCCTCTTAGGTATGATGCTTCCATCATTTCACCAATATAAACTCACCACACCATATTCCTCTCCCATATCTCTCCATTCCTTCATGACTCTCACTTTACCTCTCCAAATATACTTTACACTCCTTTCCATCCATGCTTATCATTTATCTTTCTACACCATTAGTATTTTATTTTTACCCATTCTATTGTATCAAATAGCATGTGCCCCACTCCCCATTACTTTTTCATGAATCCTTTGACCAATATAAAGAATAACTAAATTCTTCCTTTACAATCAACTGAAGATATTCTACACAAGTGAGAAGTCATACAAAAAGATATATGAGTACCTTATCTATGAAAGTAGATGACAACTACTATCACAAGGATAATAGCACTGGTAAGAAATATGACCAAATGATGTCATGACTCATGTGAAATGATATTGCTTGAGAGGATCAATGATAACTAACATCAATCAATGAAGGTTGAACATGTAGACACCATCACAAGCTATTAGTCGTACACCATGATATATGGATAATGAAAGTAAGCTTGAGTTGTAACAAAATAGTATCCATCATGGCAATATATGATTGGTTAAATATAAAATGAAGGTAAGGAGCTAAATATTCAGATAAGGAATAGGATCCATTAAAGCAATGTCTACTTATTGAGTGGTAATTTTACCCAATTACAAAACGACACTCACCTTTAGGATTTTGATCACAAAACCCTCTCTTGCAAAGAAGTTAAAAATGAAAACAACTTCTCCAGGGTTACACTATATAAGCATTGCACATGTGTATTAGTAATATTTATGAAGTTGTGTTTAATAAGTGCTAAGAATACCTTAGTGATTTGCAAGTAACTATTAAAAAGGGGTCTGTGTTGGTTTATTTTATTATGCTATACTAATGATTGTTCATGAAACTTAAACAAAGCAACTATAAATGTAATTGAATTCCTCTACTTATTGCTTGATGATTGAAAATGAAATAAATATGCATTGCTAAATATAAAATTTGATGACCTTAAAATGTCATTAGAAATTATCCCTCCTTAATGAAATAATTTAATGTAATAGCCTTTGATATAATGCGTAAATTACCTCTCTTTAATGAAATCAAATTTTTCATAAAGAGAAGCTAATTTATTGCTCTGAAAATGATGTCCAATGGAATGTCATATGAACTACCCCCTTTAATGAATTTTTAATTTTCATAAAGGGAAGTTAATTTATTTTTTGTGAATGCAAATGCGAAGCCTGAAAATCAATTTACCTTCAAAATATGAAAAATGTGAAATTCCAAAATTATAAAAATCATTATAAAACAAGAACTTTAAATAATTTCTATAAATTCAAAATGACTTCAGAATGAGATCAAAATTGTTTCGGATGAAATATTGAAGCTCATTATTCACACCCATGCATTTATTTATGAATTTTTTTTTTTTAATTTTTATTTTAGTCACCGAAGTTTAAAAAAAAATTGCAAAAAGAAGGGTTAGAAAAATAAAAATAAAATTATGGAAAATGGACCAGAAAGCCAAAAATGTTAAAACACACTACAATCAGTATAATGCCACCCTATGTTGTTGTAGTTATTTTTTAGATCTTTCTAAAAATATGCACTAATAGTCAATCCGAGCAATGAGCGAGGACTTATGACCCCGGGAAGTTTTACCCCCAAAATTTAAATTTCAAATAAATTGTCCTAGGCGGGAAAAGGGAAAATAGGGTATTATAGAGGAATTTCAAAATTGTAAAGGGGGGGGTCTCTTCGGTATAATTCTAAGGTACTCATATATCCTTTTGCATGACTTCCCACTTGTGTGGAATGTCTTCAATTGTTGGATTTAATAGCAGTTTCCAAAAATAAATGGAATCA
Source organism: Wollemia nobilis (assembly GCA_028583015.1). Taxonomy (NCBI): domain Eukaryota; kingdom Viridiplantae; phylum Streptophyta; class Pinopsida; order Araucariales; family Araucariaceae; genus Wollemia; species Wollemia nobilis. The sequence continues at coordinate 2,284,349 of JAQPPZ010001344.1, forward strand.
ACATATTACTTAGTATTGCTAAAAAATAAATACATATATTGCAATGCATTTGATACATGGGTGTGTATGTAGACACAAAATAATATTGCTATAAAAAATAGAATACACTCTAATTGATAATGAAATGGTTTGTATGTTGGGTATTTATACCTAAATACAAGTTAACTTATGGTCAAGGTTAGGTAACTAACCTTTATGCTTAAAATAATAATATGATACAAACATATTTTTTTCAAGGTTTACAAGGGCCAAAATGTCTTATACATGCAATATAACACAATGTTAGTCATGGCCTCAAATGAAGCTTAATCAACCTATATATGAACATTTTCCCTGAGATAAAAAATGAACATAGAGAGACACTTACTTGTCATCCCCCTGAAGTGATACTCTCTTACACCAAGTAGTTACTGCTTGTGCACAAAAGGAACCTCAAACATAACCTTGGTTAGGATATCTACTATTTGTTCTACTATTGGCATAAAAATATGGTCAAGCATCCTATGGGCATAAATTCATATCAAATGATAAATCCAAATCTCAAAGTGCTTGATCCATTAATGAAATATTAGATTGCTAACAAGCTTTATGGTGCAACTAATCCAAATTCATGAGAATCCATTGAAGGTGATTAGCTTCCTCATTGCTAGTACACTATTTAGTTTTGGTTGAAGACTAATATATAGTATACTATCATCTAGAACACATTGAAAAAGGGTTGGAACCCATTAGAATACAAAGCTTATGGTGGAACATCACTCATCCAAATTGTTGGTCCAATCAATGTCTAACAATCCTATTAGACTTAAAGGTGATCTAGCTAAATAATTAATACCTATATTATAAGTATATATGATATATCTAAAATTCCTCTTAGTCATGTTCTAGTAACTCTCTAGGATGATTACATGTATATTGATGAATAGTTGACAATAAAGGCTATATCAAGTCATGTGTGAGTAAGGTAAAGGAGGCATCCCACAAGAGACCAATATAAAGTGGAATCTAGAAAAATATTCATACAATCATCCCAAATATTTATTCTTGAAGCAAAATAAATCTAAATAGACTTATAGTCTCCCATGTTGAAGTGCTAAAGAAGATCTAATGCATACTTGGGTTCTAAGATCTATTTCATCAATCTAAGTTCCCAAGAAATATTGTAGAAGCCATAATTTTGTTATCTCAAAGGAATTACAAAGCCATGAAATCATATCCTAAATAAAAATAGGAGAGTTACCTATAATAAGATCATCCACATAGAGAACAAACACCAAGTTCTCCCCATCCTAATTGTTGATATAAACATCATGTTCATCCTTATACCATCAAAATTTATAACTATGGAATAAGGGATGAATATTATCATACCAATTATGAGATGCTTGCTTAAGCCCAAACAAATATCTATTCAATTAATAAACCAAGGGAATTAGATCCTCAAGCTCACAACTAGGTGGTTTCTACATAAAGATATTCTAAATGTGTCCATATTGGAAGGCACTCCTTACATCCATATAATTTACCTTCCAACTAAATAAGACAATGATGTTAGCACCAAAGATGATGTCAACACCAAATAACAACACAAGAGCACCAAAGATGATGTCAACACCAAAGAACAACACAAGAGCACCAAATAATAACATTAGAGATGATGATATTAGCACCAAATATGATGATATTGGCATCGAATAATAGTACAAGAGCACCAATTAATAGCATTGGAGCACCAAATAATATCACAAAAGCATTAGATAATAGCACCAAACATGATAACATCAACACCAAACATCATGATGATGACATCGAACATGGTGATGTGGTAACAAAAATAGAATATTTTTATTGAATTTCAAATTAATTAGATGGAATATGTATTGGTTTTTCACTACCTTGAATTGATCTAAATTAGTTAGAGTGATTGAGATTAGTTTTTTTTTTTTGGAAAACATCCCAAAAGGGTTGCCACTTTCGGGTAAGACCCAAGGAAGCAGGGGTATCCATTCCGCCAAAAATACCCAGGACTCGGACCTGGCCTACCACCTTTGACATACTCAAGGAGAAAAAAACACACAAAACCAATTTAAAAATAAGTAAATAACTTAAAAAATATTAAAATAAAATAAAAAACATGCTCCTTGAGTGTGTCAAAAACAAAAGCACAACCAAACATGCACAATAAGATAAAAGAAACCACAACACAAACCACATAGAAAAACACAAGAACCGCATAACAAAACACAAACACGACAAAAACAACATAACACTATAAAGATATAACCCAAAAAAAACATGAAAAATAAACACAACCAAAACCTAAAAAATTAAAAAAAATAAAATAAAAATAAAAATAAAAAACAACCAACAACAGACAAAAAACATAGAAAATAATCATACATAAAAACACGAAATAACACAAACAAAGAGAAACCCAAGAACAAGAATGAAAAAAACACGAACAATAACAAAAAACATAAAAAAAAAAAAACAATACAACAAAAAACAACACAAAAAACATAAAAACAAAACAAAACAAAAGAACCCACCCACCTTAAAAAACTAAACCAAAAAAGAAAAAAGAAAAAAGAAAAAAGAAAAAAAAATTGAACAAAACAATGACCTATCTAGACCATAAGACTATTAAGGCAAGAATCAACAGAGGAAACAAAATAAAGAATAGAATGAGCTAGGGAACTAAAAAAAATTGAATGAACCAAAGAGAAGGAAAAAAAAAACCAAGAAGAAACTAGGTACCTTCAGAACTAGAGCCATCCAAAGAAATGATAGAAAGAAGAGCTTCCCTAATTTGAGAAGCCCACCATATAGGAGGGTGGCCATAACAAGTAAGATCACCTTTGTCCAAAGCCCAACTAGCTAAAGCATCAGCACTCTTGTTTTCTAGGATTTGAATAGGCCAGTACTCAATAGGGATCCAATATCTACCAACCTTTGAATTAACAGTATGGTACTGACAATAATTAGCCACCTTTATCCAATTAGCTCGATGAAGCTCCTCCATCCAAGGCCTCCAATCGGGAAACTGAGTTATCAAAGGCTTGTGACCATCCCAAGAATTTTTCCATAAATTTACATTTTGACCATTATGAATGATCCAAAATAATTTTTTATTTATCAAATCCTCACCAGTCTTAAGAACTACTAAAATGGGAGAACCTTTGGTAGGAAGTTGATAGCAAACAAGGTCTTCAGGACTTTTGTTCTCAACATATTTAGCATGGAGATTATTGGTCCAAAGAGCATTGGGGTTATGCAACATCCTCCAATATAATTTAGCAGCTAAAGCTTTGTTGTTATTAATTGAAGACCGAAATCCTAACCCCCATTCACTCTTAGGAAGATAGAAAGTATCCCATTTCACCAAGGCCCATTTTCTTTTCTCCTTAGTACCACTCCAAAAGAAACAATGACTGATTTGATCCAATTCTCGTAGAACAACCTTTGGAATATTCAAAATGGAAGAAACATAAATAGAAATAGCTTGAATGACTGATTTTACCAAGGTGATTCTAACCCTAGAAGAAAGCCACTTGTTGGTCCACTTTCCAATTTTTTTCTTGACTTTGTCCAACAACCAATTCCAATATTTATTTTTCTGCCTTTGAATATTTATGGGAATACCTAAATAAGTGATTGGAAGAGAGGTCTTATTATATCTTAATTTATCCAAGACCATGGATTCCTGTCTAGCAGAGCAGTGAAAGAAAATAACTTTAGATTTGTCTTCATTGATCAACTGCCCAATAGCCTTAGAAAAATAGCTAATGATTTGCTTAATATTAGAAGCTTCCTTAACTGTAGCTTTACCTAAAATAGTAGAGTCATCCACAAATTGAAGATGAGAGATAGGTCTAGCTCCATGAGCAATGGTAACTCCCTCAAGGGTTTTGTTTTCCCTATTTTTGGTTATAGTCCTACCCAAGCATTCAACAAGAATGATGAATAAATAAGGGGATAGCGGGTCACCTTGCCTAATACCTATGGAAGCTAGGAAATACTAAGAAGGCCTACCATTGATAAGAACTAAGTAGGAAATTGAAGAGATACATCCCATAATCCAATCCATCCAATCCTTAGAGAAACCTAATTGCCTCAAAACTTTGATAAGGAAGTGTCAATCCACTCTGTCATAAGCTTTGGATAAGTCTAACCGAATGAACATGGAAGGAGAATTTTGCATATCCATGGAATGGATGGCTTCCTGAGCAAGAACTATATAATCTACTATTTGACGTCCTTCCACATAACCCCCTTGCTCTGGGGAAATAATCTTATGCAAAATAGGCTTCAACCTTTTGCCCATGGTTTTAGTAATGATTTTGAGAAGAACATTACATAAAGCAATAGGTCTAAAAGCTGAGATATGATCAACCTCTTGAGCTTTTGGAACAAGAGTAATATAATTTTTATTGATAACCTTCAAAATTTCTTTGGCTTTCCTGGCTTCTTCAACCACCTCTAATAAATCAACATGAAGGATATCCCATAACTCTTGGTAGAACTCAATGGGAAAACCATCAGGACTCGGGGTTTTCCCTTTTTGCATTTTAAAAACTACTTGTTGAAGCTCATTGATAGTAACAAGAGCATCCAAAATAGAGTTCTCGTCAGAAGTGATAAGAGAAGGGATTACTTGAAGAACATTTTGTTGTGAAGCTGAGTCAAGAGGAGTAGCAGCAAAAATATTGGAAAAGTAATCAACAACAATAGAGTTCATGCCATCCCGGTATAAACAACATCTCCAGAATCTGATTTTAAGGAAGAAATAAAGTTGTGAGATCTTCGAGCTAGAAGATATTTGTGGAAGAAATTTGTGTTTCGATCTCCTTCTTTGAGCCATTGAATTCTAGATTTTTGGTTCCATAAGATTTCTTCTCTTTTTTCCCATTCCTCTAACTGAGTTGTGAGTTTAATTTCATCTACACTTCTCTTCTCTATGAGGCCATCTAAATGGATTTTCTTATTCAAATTTTTAAGATAAGCAATAACTTCATGTTTTTTTTTATGAACATCCCCAAACTCTTTCCAGTTCCAAGTCTTGATTTTGGATTTAATGTATTGTAGTCTTTTGGCAAAACAGAACATCTTAGTCCCATGCCTAGGTTTACCTTCCTTCCACCATTGTTGCACATGAGATCTGACGAAAATGTTTCTAAGCCACATTAATTGAAAACGAAAAGGAGAGAAACTCACATTGGTTTTCCACATTTCCACCATGATTGGCCAATGATCCGGACCCGCATTATTAAGAGTCTTCACTTTAGGAATGTGACCATGGATTAAGAAATTTTTAGAGAGCAAAAACCTATCCAATCTCTCCATTATACAAGCTAAGCCTTGCCTTATGTTAGACCAAGTCATAAGGCCATTATCTGGTTGGATATCCACAAGATGGAGGTTTGCAATATATTCACTCATGAGGTCAGTGCTTTTGTCCAAAATTCTATTTTCCTCCCTTTTCTCATCTAGAGAGAGGATGGTATTAAAATATCCTCCGATCAAGATCCAAGCTTTAGAAAAATGAGAGATAATATGAGTAATATCCTTCCACTGTCTTCTTTTTTCCTCCAAAGAAGTCGGAGCATAAATAGTAATGTAGAGCATAATCTAGTTTGAATGTCTACTTTGAATAGCTATAGCCAACAAACCCCAACTGCAAACCATATGGTGAATAACTACCTCTTTTGGGTCCCAAAGACAAGCAATGCCATCCTAAGTCCCTTGGGAACTGAGGGAAACCACTTTTCCAGCTGGAAAAATTTTACTGGCAATTAAGTCCATATCCTCCATTGACATCTTTTTTTCTTGAAGGAAAACAAGATGTGGATGATTTATCTGAATCATTATTCTAATTTCATTTTGTTTTGAAAGACTTCCTTTGAGTCCTCTAATATTCAAAGTGATGATATTCATTAATACTAGGGCTAAAAAATTTGGGAAGGCATTAATCTTACCTTCCTCTACAAGCTTTTCACCTTCTTTTACCATATCATATTGATTGGTCTTGCAACCTACTTTTTGATTAGAATCCATCTTCAATTTTTTTTTCCTGTTTCTTGACTTATTCCAATTGAATCTGAGATGGCTTCTAACCTTGAAGAATGCTCGTACACAGCCAAAATTTTACTAGATGGTTCAATAGAGTCTATATTGGGAAATACATTATTTGAAGTTTTGACATTTGAAATATTGTTTGTCTTGTGTAAATTTTCTCCTTTTTTTTTTTTGTTCAAAACCTTTGATTTGTTGGTTTATCTATGAGTTCTTCCCTTCATATTTAAATTGTGTTTCTAAGATTTTAGTTTCCATTATTTCCTCTTCCTCACTTGGGACATCATTTGTGGAAAGTATTTCAAACATATTAGCAGATGACTTTGATTGATCCTTCATAACTGGTTTTTTTTTAGTGTTCTTCTTCTTAGGTATTTGGAAACTTCTTTGAGTTTATATCTTCTTCCTTTTGATCAGGAATTTTATTTGGACAAGCACTGGCCAAATGACCATATTCATGGAAAATTCTACAACGAAAAGGAATTTTCTCATAGTCCACTACTTGCTCCCAAGTGTCTTCCCCAAATTGTAATGTGATGTTTTTAGGTAGAGGTTTGTCAAAATCCATTAAAACACAAATCCGAGCATAAATAATTTGTTTAAAAAAAACTACAAAAGGAAGAGTTAGAAAAATGAAAATAAAATTCTGAAGAATGGACCAAAAATATGAATATGTTAAAACACACTACAGTCAGTATGATGTCGCCCTACGTAGTTGTAGCTATTTTCGAGAGCTTTCTAAAAATATGCACTAATAGTCAATCTGAGCAACGAACGAGGAGTTATGACCCTGAGAAGTTTTCCTCAAAAAATTAAAATTATGACCAATGGAATGTCGTATGAACTACCCCCCCTTAATGAAATTGTATTTTTCATAAAGAGAAGTTCATTTATTGTCTGTGAATGCAAATGCAAAGTCTGAAAATTAATTTACCTTCAAAATATGAAAAAAATATGAAATTTCGAAATTATAAAAATCCTTATAAAACAACTTTAAATAATTTTTATATATTCTAAATGACTTCAAAATGAGACCAAAATTTTTTCGGATGAAAGATTGTAGTTTTAAAAAAATCTACAAAAGAAAATGTTAGAAAAATAAAAACAAAATTCTGGAAAATGGACCAGAAAGCCGAAAATGTTAAGAAGGTGGCTTGGAATTTTATTTTTGATAAGTTGAAATTTTAGGTCATCAAGAGTGGGGATGAGGAGGATACATTGTTTTGGAAGGGTGAAAAAGATGGTCCCTTATTAGTAAAGCTTGCCTATGCTATATTGGATGCTAACTACTAGTCCTGGCTCCCATATTTTAAAATCTGGTTTAACGGTCTTACTCCCAAGATTAATGTCTTCTTTTGGCTTGTTATCTAGAACAAGATCCTAACTTTAGAAAACCTTTATAAAATGGGTATGTTCCTACCTAATAGGTGTTATTTATGTGGATCTTGTTTTGATTCCTCTAACCATATTCTTTCAATGCTCCTTTTTATTAGATGTATTGAGAGCTTGGGAGTATCTTGGGTTACCCTAAACCTTCTATCAAATCTTTGTATTCAATGGGTTCCCCCCTTCTTTGCTCCTAGATTGAATTTTTTTTTTATCTTTAGCCTACCTCATTTTTTTGGAGTATTTGGAAGGAAAGAAACAATGAGGCTTTCAAGAATTCTAACAGGGGTGTGTCTATAATTTATTCTAGAGCCATCTCAAGTGTGATGGAGAATATCTTTAGCCTTCAATGGGACTTGATTGGTGGTTGATAAAATGAGGAGGGGTTGGAGTTTAAGCTAGGTTTCCAATGTAGGTCAAGGGTTAACAAGTAGGCAGTGGTTAACTTAATATCCCAAACCAAATGGGAACCACCTCCGCCAGGATGGATCAAATTTAACTTTTATGGGGCATCTAAAGGTAATATTGGGATGTGTTTAGAAATGATAGAGGTGGGATTATCTTAGAATTCTCTAATAATTTGGATTTCCAGACCTACTACTTCATGGAGGCTAGAGCTCTTTACCAAGGAATGACTCTTTTGGAGTCTCTGGACTATGGAAAGGTGATTATTGAATGAGGCTCCTTAAACATTATTAATGTTATTAAAGTATCTCAATCCCCTAGTTATAACATAGCTAATATGATTTTAGAAGCCAAAATAATAATCCAAACTTGGGAGGAAGTCCAAATTAATCATATATTAAGAGAAGGAAATGGGTCTACAAATTTCTTGGAAAACCTTGGTTTGCTCCAAAATGGAACCTCTATGTGGAGAAGGGACTTACTCTAATGTATCTTGTAGTTGGATAGTGAGTCTTGAGATGATGTTAACAATTGATGTAGTAATAGTTTTGTGTAGGGGTGTGATTTATTCTTCCCTTATCAATCTGGAGATCACTGCAAAATTAATCTTTGATTCTTATAGTTTGTGTGATAGGGGAAGCTCCTTATATTGTCAAAATTTCATTATTTTTGAATTCTATATTTTTGGTGCCAAACTCTTATAGGGATGGACTCCTAACCAAAAGTGGTATGGTTTAGGTGGCAATTATTGACAGGTTTGGATGTAGGGTGGTGTTTTAATTGGTGGCTAAGGTCATGTGCTAGTAATTCATAAAAATCACATGGTCCATGCATAGACATCATCACCAAAGTTATTTCACTTCAAGATCCCTATTTCATGAAAAAGTAAGCCTTTTTAGATGGGAATCCTTACTTTTATCAATTGAAAAAAGGCAATATGGTAATAATTGGCCTAGGTGGTTGTTTGGAAGCCATATAAATTCCTTGGCATGCATGATTTAAAGTGGTTGTTTAGAATGTAGAGAGGCCCTATTGGTTTGCACATTTGGATGTCAAGTGGCCATAAAATCCTATAGTTGATATTAAAAATTGGCTCTAATATTTATAGATATGGATGCCATGATTGTAGGGGATTCTAATTATTTCAAAAGACATATGGTATGCTTCTATTTTTTTGTTACATATTATTATTTTTGACGATCCTTTTGAAAAGTGAAGTGGCAATACCTCAAGGCTTATGGTACTGATGTTGGATTGGATTGGGATGAGAGTCCTATTATCCTATTTCTAGGAAATAGCAAGCTCTTCAATTTATGTATTTTCAATAAGATCCTAGTTTTCCCAAGTTGGATTAATTTTTAGTAGTGGGGTATTGGTTCTAAGATTTTGAGGTGAAGGTTGGCTATCTTCCAATGGTATCTTAAGGCTTCTAAATTCCTAGGTGGAGCTTTCATCATTTTGTGTTTTCTTCTCCAGGGTTTGTTGGTTGCTCTATAACTCAATTATCCAAAGAGTGTAATCTATGGGTGGTATTTTGACTATGGAATGGATAGTCCTTGAGACAAATTCACTTGAAGTTAAGGACGATGTAAGGAAGATATTGAGTAAAGGTGGTCTTCTATAATTTTTGTTGAAATTCCATGATTTTAATAGAGAAATATAGAAACAAATGGCCCATTCATGGAAGAATGGGATGGAGAAAGTGGAGGGGTTTGAGTTTGAAATCTTCATTCTCTTAGTTGTGGTGTGATGGGCCTACCTTTAGATTGTGTATACCACAATAGGAAAAATCATTCCTTGGCAAGAGAAATCAGGTACTTTCTAGGGGAGGATGAGGTCTTGTTATATATCCATAATTATTTCCAAAGGAAAGTTCTCAAGGCTCCATGGGATAGGGTTGCTTTGGTAATTATGGAGTACTTCACATTAGGTGAGAGTAAATATATCCTGCAGAGTTATCATTTCATGTTCCTAAATTAAATCTAATGTAAGAGAGTGTTTAACATATCTTCCTTTTTATTTAAGCCTTTGGAGAAGTCTATGTTGCAAGTTAAAGGTAGGAAGATTACTAATCCAACCCATCAGGGCCTGGATTTGTTAATTTTTGAACACATTAAAAAAATCATGGAGATCTCAGGGAGGTTGTCCCTAATCTAACAACCTTCAATCAGAGGTCCTTACTACTGATGATTCCCTAACTTTATCTCATTGTAAGTCAAACAACCCTTAGGTAATGGAAGAGAATCTGGTTAGTCCTCTAATCTCTTAGAGGAATCTAAAGGAAACTCTGAAGGATACAAGAGAAGCTTTAGATTAACCATTAGAAACTATGAATGGAACAAAAAGTGCAAGGTGGTCCAAGTGCCTCTTCGCTAAGTTGGTCAAGTCTAAGAAGACTCCAATTTTAGTTGAGATCTCATAATTAGAGGACCATGTTCTCCTGAAGAAGAAAAGTAATTTCACTTTGAAGTCTACATGTTCATGGGGTACGAAGCTCTCCAATCCATTGGATGTGACCAAAATGCCAAAATAATTTAATGAAATGATGATGGATTACAAAAATTACCTTATTGGAACTTTGAAGATGGCCATTGATTTTGAAGATGGTCATTGATTATGCAAAAGAGATAAAATAATTGATGTATTGGAATCAAGGTGAGCCTAGGGTCTTGGAGGTAGAAATAAAAAAAGTAGAAATTGGTTCTACTGAGGCTTGAGTCCTCTCTTTCTATGGTTAATTTTGGGAGCTTTATTGGTTGTTTGTTGTTGCTAACCATGCTGGGTGTCTTATCTTGTATTTGTGCTATCATTTTGGTTCTGCTCAATATCCTAGGATCCTTTTCATCTCCAAAATCTTGTGGTATTCTATTGGTTGTTTAATTGGCCTGCTTTACTTATTGTTTTCCAATCGATTGGTTTCTAGTCTTTTATCTTTTCTTTGTAGTCTTTGGTTTTATCGTGGATATGCAGTGTTCCTTTATTTGTAAAAGGTTTGGAGACCCTTTCAAAACCCATTATTATAACTAATAATATATATATATATATATATATATATATATAATTTGAAATAGAATTTAATTGTATAATATATTTTATATTGTTTGTTATCTTCTTCATTTCTCTATCCACAATAATCCTATCTATTGAAAATCCACCCTTGTATATCCATTTTGATCTAATGAGATATTTTGAAGCTAGATTCAAAATATCATTTGATAAACTTCTACACTATCTTCCTAAATTCTTTATGTTTTATAAACATGTCAAGTGAAAGTCTTAGATATTTAATGATTAGGATGCATAAAAGGACTAAAATTAGCTAGATCATTGTGATACATAATCCCTAATATTAGACATGGATAACATATTCATTTTCAATTAGAAATTATAATAGTATCGGGTGTGGTCATTACATAATAATAACTATTGAATGACAACCCAAAATATGCCTAAAATGGATAAATATTACTTCATTTAAATTATTTATGAAAATATATTCAATTTAGGGATGTTTAAGCTCAAGCACATGTTTTTGAATATGTTTTCATTTTATCATAATAGATTTTAAATCATCTAAATACCTAGTTTAATATAAATTAAAGTATCCATTGAACTGTTGCATTGCCCCCTAGGACTAATTGTTTGAATTGGTTACATGGAACTAAAAAGGATCCATTATAACTATTTAACTTATGTTTTAGAGGATCATATAACAAATTTATGTATATATACTAGCAAAACTTGAACTTGGGCCTCCATGTTAAAAAAAATAAAGCTTTCAAGTACTTGAAATCATACCATTTGATCAAATTTGATATATAATTTAACTTAAAAATAAATCTAACAAGGGTGATGTGCCCATGATATACAACTAAAACAGGCCTACCTGTAAGATTTTAAAACTCTGAATAAAAGGTTTAAAGTTTGAATCCAATGGATGGAGTTGTACACCATACTTATGTAATCAAAGTTTGAATGAATAAATTGAGTAGTTGAAGTTTTGTTGGATAAATAACATTCTCTATGAGATCATGTGAATATTAAAATTACTTCTTTTTTTTTCATTACACCCCTTCACCTTGGACCTCAGATTGAAGAGTCAAACCATTGTGTTATACCCTAAGACATAAAATTACTTTATCTTCGACCCTTACTTTTTAAAAATCATATTCAATATTTAATGATTAATTAAGAGTAAAAATAAATTAAATATTTTTTTCTTCTATAATATTAAATAAATAATTATTACTAATTATAAAAAATTCCACTTTGGTGTCTTTGAAAATCAAAACCACATCGCTCTCTGTAGTCTTCATCTATCAATTGCTATTAATAAATTGCATGTATTTCTATCACTAAGGATTATTAATTGGATAAATCATAATTATCTCAATAGAAGGTTTTGACATGGTTTAGCACTAATTTATTCATTTGAGATTTTGAATATGGATAACCCCTAGACACCACTCTATTTTTCCTTAACCACTTAAGTGCACATAAAATAGCTTGATATATCTCAACAACAGTAATTATTTATATTTCTCTTTTGAGGATGAAACAATTCCCTATATAATTGTAACATGTTTATTTCTCTATTATGTTCCATCGTATATATCCATCCATAATTTAAATGTTTTTTGTTTGTCATTTTGCCTTTCTACCAATAATTTCTAATTTAATTATTTTTTAACATGGGTAAAATCATATAGATCAAAACATATGTTTTGAATATTTCTAGCTATACATAAATATTTTTGTTAAAAATTTTAATTTTGTGCGCATTGGGATGTCTCACTTTCCATCAAGGTTTCAACTTTTAAAAATTTATTCTCAATACTTGATTAACTATCATAACCAAGACCTTTGATCTTTGGCCCAATGCTTGGCAATATAGGATTTATTGTTCCTTGCCCATTCCTTCCTATACCTCTATCATCATATCTCATTCTGGTGAGGCACTCAAAAGCCTCATTTGGTATAGTCTTTATGCCTCATCTTGTGCCACTTAACTATGGATTAGATTGTAATTTGCATATATTTTGCAGTTACGCATAGTGGAAAGGAGGAACATTGTACTAAGTTGAACAAAATGCATTTATTTGCTTTTAGAGATAAAAATGTAAAATTTGATATTTAATTGATGGATATCATGGTATGGAAAGGAATATTGATACTTTGTAGATCTAAGAACAACATTTTAGATCATATAAAGCAACACCAAAGTAGTCCTAGAATAGCATTTAAGTAGTGCCAAAGTAGCACTGAAACCCTACAAATTGGCACTACAACCATATAGAAAAACACCAAAGATTTGATAGCAACCCCAGATATTATGATGCCATAATTAAAGCCTTGACAATAGCCATAGAGATGATCACATCAACACTAAATATGATGATGTTAGCACGAAATATGATGTCAACATTGAAGAATAGCATAGAAGAACTAGAGAACAACATTAGAGATAATGATATCATCTCTGAAGATGATGTCAGTATTATAGATGATGCTAACACAACACCAAAGAACATTAGACATGATGTCGTTAGCACCAGACATGATGATGTCAACATTGGATATGATGACATGGAAAACACAAATAAAATTTTTGGGTTAAATTCAAATTAGTTATATAGAAATCATAAATATTAAGATTGATTTCCATCTACCTTGAGTTGATTGAAATTGGTTGGATTTGTTTCAAACTAATTTTAGTTGTTATTTTTCCTAGATATAATTGGTTGGATTTATTTCCAACTAATTTTAGTTGTTATTTTCCATAGATATAATTGGTTGGATTTAGTTACCAAGGTTTTAAAAAATTTTGTAAAATAAAGGGTTAGAAAAATAAAATAAAATTATGGAAAATGGACCAGAAAGCCAAAAATGTTAAAACACACTATAGTGAGTATGATGCCGCCCTATGCCGTTGTAGCTCTTTTTGAGAACTTTTTAAAAATATGATAAAAATGTCAAATTATGAAATTATAAAAATCCTTATAAAATATTTTTTATAAATTTGAAATGACTTCAGAATGAGTTCAAAATTATTTCGAATGAAATATTGAAGCTCATTCTTCACACCCATGCATTTATTTATGAAATTTTAATTTTAGTCATCGAAGTTTAAAAAATATCTGCAAAAGGAAGGGTTAGAAAAATAAAAATAAAATTATTGAAAATGGAATAGAAAATTGAAAATACTAAAACACACTATAGTTAGTATGATGTCGCCCTAATATCTTGTAGCTCTTTTTGAGAGCTTTTGAAAATATGCACCAATAGTCAATCCGAGCAATGAGCGAGGAGTTATACCCCGGGAAGTTTTACCTGCAAAATTCAAAATGATGACCAATGGAATACCGTATGAACTACCCTCCTTTAATAAAATTGTAATTTTTATAAATGGAAGTTCATTTATTGTCTGTGAATGCAAATGCAAAGCCTAAAAATCGATTTACATTCAAAATCTGAGAAAAATGTGAAATTTCAAAATTGTAAAAATCCTTATAAAATAACTTTAAATATTTTTTATAAATTCGAAATGACTTCAAAATGAGATCAAAATTGTTTCGGATGAAATATTGAAGCTCATTATTCACACCAATGCATTTATTTATGAAATTTTAATTTGTAATTTTAATTTTTATTTTAGTCGTCGAAGTTTAAAAAAATCTACAATAGGAAGGGTTAGAAAAATAAAAATAAAATTCTAAAAAATGTACCAAACATAAAAAAATGTTAAAACACACTAAATTCAGTTTGATACCGCCCTACATTGTTGTAGCTCTTTACAATAGCTTTCCAAAAATATGCACTAATAGTTAATCCGAGCAACGAGCAAGGAGTTATGATCCCATGAAGTTTTGCCCCCCAAAATTCAAAATGATAGCCAATGGAATGCCATATGAACTACCCTCCTTAATGAAATTGTAATTTTCATAAATGCAAGTTCATTTATTGTCTGTGAATGCAAATGCAATGCCTAAAAATTAATTTACTTTCAAAATATGAAAAAATGTGAAATTCCAAAATTATAAAAATCCTTACAAAACAACTTTAAATATTTTTTATAAATTCGAAATGACTTCAGAATGAGATCAAAATTATTTCGGATGAAATATTGAAGCTCATTCTTCACACCCATGCATTTTTTAATGAAATTTTAATTTTTTTAATTTTTATTCTAGTCGTCAAAGTTTAAAAAAAATCTTCAAAAGAGTTAGAAAAATAAAAATAAAATTATGGAAAATGCACTAGAAAGCCGAAAATATTAAAACACACTATAGTCAGTATGATTCCGTGCTACGATGTTGTAGTTATTTTTGAGAGCTTTATGAAAATATGCAATAATAGTCAATCCGAGCAATGAACGAGGACTTATGACCTTGGGAAGTTTTGCCCCCACAATTCAAAATGATGGCCAATGGAATGTTGTATGAACTACCCCCATTTAATAAAATTGTAATTTTCATAAAGGGAAGTTCATTTATTGTCTGTGAATGCAAATGCAAAGTTTGAAAATTGATTTACATTCAAAATATAAAAATAATGTGAAATTCTGAAATTATAAAAATCCTTATAAAACAACAAATTTAAATAATTTTTATAAATTCAAAATGACTTCAAAATAAGATCAAAATTATTTTGGATGAAAGGTTTAAGCTCATTATTCACACCCATGCATTTATTTAAGAAATATTAAATTTTTTATTTATATTTTAGTCATCAAAGTTTTAAAAAATCTACAAAAGTAAGGGTTAGAAAAATAAAAATAAAATTCTGAAAATGGACCAGAAAACCAAAAATATAAAAACACATTATAGTTAGTATGATGCCACCCTATGCCGTTGTAGCTCTTTTCTCTAGCTTTTAGAAAATATGCACTAATAGTCAATCTGAGCAAAGAGCGAGGAGTTATGACCCTAAGAATTTTTACCCCCAAAATTCAAAATGATGGCCAATGGAATACCATATGAACTGCCCCCCTTTAATGAAATTGTAATTTTCATAAAGGGAGTGCAAAGCCTAAAAATCGATTTACCTCCAAAATATGAAAAAAATGTGAAATTCTGAAATTATAAAAATCTTTATAAAATAGCAACTTCAATTTTTTTTTTTTTAAATTTGAAATGACTTCAGAATGAGATCAAAATTATTTTGGATGAAATAGTGAAGATCATTCTTCACACCCATGCATTTATTTAAGATTTTCTTTTTTAAATTTTTATTTTAGTTGCCAAAGTTTAAAAAAAAAATTGCAAAATGAAGGGTTAGAAAAATAAAATTCTAGAAAATATACCAAAAAGCCGAAAATGTTAAAATAAACTATAGTCAATATGATGCCACCCTACATTGTTGTTGCTCTTTTCGAGAGCTTGACAAAAATATGCACTGATAGTCAATCCGAGCAACAAGCAAGGAGTTATGATCCCGAGAAGTTTTACCCCAAAAACTCAAAATGATGGTCAATGGAATATCGTATGAACTACCTCCCTTTAATGAAATCATAATTTTCATAAAGGGAAGTTCATTTATTATCTATGAATGCAAATGAAAAGCCTAAAAATCGATTTACCTTCAAAATATGAAAAATTGTGAAATTTCAATTTTTTTTTTTTTTTTAAAAGCGAAAAACCCCTTGCGGGGTTGCCTTGGTCTGAGAGACCACGAACAGGGGGTTCTACACCGTCAAAGTCACCCAGGAGTCGCACCCGACCCTGTCTGCGCCAACATTATCAATTGGATTTTGGATACCCAATTCAACTTTTTGGTAGGGTGGAGATTTGAACCTGGGACCTCCCTTGGAGGATTGCCCTCTCCTCTCCAACTCACCTACAACACTGGGTAAAATTTCAAAATTATAAAAATCCTTATAAAACAACTTTAAATAATTTTTATAAATTTAAAATGACTTTAGAATGAGATCAAAATTATTTCGGATGAAAAATTGAAGCTCATTCTCCACATAGTGCATTTATTAATGAAATTTTTATTTTTATTTTAGTCACTAAAGTTTAAAAAAAATCTGCAAAAGGAAGGATTAGAAAAATAAAATGAAATTCTAGAAAACAGACTAAAAAGCCAAAAATATTAAAACACACTATAGACAGTATGATTTTACCCTACATTATTGTAGCTCTTTTCGAGAGCTTTTCAAAAGTATGCACTAATAGTCAATTAGAGCAACGAGCGAGGAGTTATGACCATGAGAAGTTTAGTCCTCAAAATTCAAAATGATGGGCAAGGGAATGTCGTATGAACTACCTCCCTTAATGAAATTGTAATTTTCATAAAAGGGAAGTTCATTTATTGTCTGTGAGGCAAATGCAAAGTCTGAAAATCAATTTACCTTTAAAATATGATAAAAATGTGAAAATCCTAAAATAATCTGGTGAGTAGGGGGTCAGCTTTTTGGAAGGCAATCTTAACAAGCAGAGATTTAGTCAAGAGAGGTATTAGATGGATCCTTGGGAATGAGCAAATGATAAACTTTTGGAAGGACCGATGTTCGAGAGTTGAGAAATTATCCCAGAATCCCCGATTGGCTAGGATTCAAAAACACATGGAGCAGTAGATTGGACAAAGGGTGGCTGATTACATCTGGCAGGATATGAACACCCCTAGGTGGAAATACATCAGAGTACAAGGTTTTGAAATTGAGTCCGAAGAACTTCATAATATTTTAACATAGCAAATTATTCGCTCTGGAGAAGATGAGGATCACATTGCTTGGGCCAAGATTGAAAGTGGTGATTTTACGATCAAATCCACCTATAACTTGCTCCTCGACAATGAAGACCAACAATTTCAATCGAATTTGGTCAGGATAAAGGGTTTAATCCCTAAAATATATTTTTTCTTGTGGCTTGTCATCCAAGGAAAAATTCTTACCATGGATAATATGTTCACCAAAGGTATGGTTATTGCTAACCATTGTCATATGTGCAAGTTTGGGTGGGAGTCAACCCAACATTTGTTCCTAGAGTTTTCGGTGGCAGCGTCCATCCTTGACAAACTTTTCCAGGATTTTAGGATCTTGTGGGTCAAGCCGACTTTAGTTTTTGAAGTGTTCCAATAATGGACTCAATCCTTTGTTAGTCTAAAACTTAAGCACCTTTGGAAAATATGTTGGCACCATTTCCTATGGCATATATGGTTAGAAAGGAATAACAGAGCTTTTAAGGACACCAATCATAGCATTAAAATAATCCTCAATGGAATCCTTGCCTTTGCGAAAGAAAACATTAGTATCCTTGCTGAGGAGAATAGTATAATCCCTCCCTAGGAAAGATAAATTTCTTTAGCCTTAGGCATTGAGGAAAAGCCTTTCATCCCTCTACCCAATCCTAGAAATGGGGTCTCTTGGGAGCCACCCCCTAGGGGTTGGTTCAAATTGAAATTTGATGGTGCAGCTAAGGAGAACCTAGGAAGAGTAGGAGATGGAGGAGTAATCAGATATCATCAAGGAAACCTGGTTAAGGCCTTCACTGAACCATTGGTAATTAGAACTGATAATGAGGCGAAAGTTAGAGCCCATTTTAGAGGGTTAAAAGTTGCCTAGGAGACTCATGGAAATTTGATGATTGAAGGCGATTCCATGAATATCATCAACTTGTTAACCAATGGCAAAAAACCTCCATGGAGTATTGAGGTTGTAATCCGCGAGACAAGGATCATTTTTGCGGTAAGACAGGACAATAGGATTCACCATGTGTTTCATGAGGCCAACAAAGTGGCTGAAAAATTAGCCAATGTGGGTATTGATGCGGGAAGTTTGATGATGTGGACAAAAGGGGTACCACATGAAGTGGAAGACATTCTTAGACATGAAAAGTACACTACTGATTAAGGAGAAATGTGGAAGGGTGCTTTTTCCCCAAGTTTTTTGTGATAAGCATAGAGTTTTTTCTCTAAGTCAACTCAAACGGCTATCGTTGTAAGTAATGTTAATTGTCATGTTGAACTGTCTTTCTACAGTAAGCGTAAGGTGTTGTAGGATAACCATCATAATTTTTGAAAAGAATGTTCTAAGGATGACCAAGATTCACAATCTCAGCATAAGGCTAGATTTTGTATTAGGTTTTGGGTTAACCTACAAAACCCGATAATTAATGACAACTTTTATTTACCAAAAAAAAAATTGTGAAATTCCAAAATTATAAAAATCCTTATAAAATAATAAATTTAAATAATTTTTATAAATTCGAAATGACTTCAGAATGAGATCAAAATTATTTCGGATGAAATATTGAAGCTCATTATTTACACCCATGCATTTATTTATGAAATATTAATTTTTTTATTTTTATTTTAGTCATCTAAGTTTAAAAAAATCTACAAAAGGAAGGGTTAGATAAATAAAAATAAAATTCACGAAAAATGGACCAGAAAGCCAAAAATGTTAAAACACAATACAATTAGTATGATGCCTCCCTATGTTGTTGTAGCTCTTTTCGAGAGCTTTTCGAAAATATGCACTAATAGTCAATCCGAGCAACGAGTGAGGAGTTATGACCTTGAGAAGTTTTGCCCCCAAAATTCAAAATGATGGCCAATGGAATGCCATATAAACTACCCCCCTTTAATGAAATTGTAATTTTTATAGAGGGAAGTTCATTTATTGTCTGTGAGTGCAAATGCAAAGCCTAAAAATTGATTTACCTTCAAAATCTGAAAAAAAAAAATGTGAAATTCTGAAATAATAAAAATCCTTATAAAATAGCAACTTTAAATAATTTTTATAAATTCGAAATGAATTTAGAATGAGATCAAAATTGTTTCGAATGAAAGAGTGAATCTCATTATTCACAACCATGCATTTATTTATGAAATTTTATTTTTTGTAATTTTTATTCTACTCGTCGAAGTTCAAAAACAATCTGCAAAAGGAAGGGTCATAAAAATAAAAATAAAATTATGGAAAATGGACTATAAAGCTGAAAATATTAAAACACACTATAGTTGTATGATGCTACCTTACGCTGTTGTTATTCTTTTCGAGAGATTTCGAAAATATGCATTAATAGTCAATTTGAGCAACGAACGAGGAGTTATGACCCCGAGAAGTTTTACCCCCAAAATTCAAAATGATGGTCAATGAAATACCGTATGAATTACCCCGCTTTAATGAAATTGTAATTTTCATAAAGGGAAATTTATTTATTATCTGTGAATGCAAATGCAAAGCCTAAAAATCGATTTGCCTTCAAAATATGAAAAAAATGTGAAATTCCTAAAATATAAAAATCCTTTTAAAACAACTTTAAATAATTTTTATAAATTTGAAATGACTTCAGAATGAGATCAAAATTATTTTAGATGAAATATTGAAGTTCATTCTTCACACCCATGCATTAATTTATGAAATTTTATTTTATTTTTATTCTAGTTGCCGAAGTTTAAAAAAATTTGCAAAAGGAAGGGTTAGAAAAATAAAAATAAAATTATGGAAAATGGACCAGAAATTCAAAAATGTTAAAACATACTACAGTTAGTATAATACCGCCCTCAATTATTGTAGCTCTTTTTAAGAGTTAAAAAAAATCTGCAAAAGAAAGGGATAGAAAAAAAAAAAATTCTAGAAAATGGACCAGAAAGTCAAAAATGTTAAAACATATTACAGTTAGTATGATAACCACCCTAAATTCTTGTTTCTCTTTTCGAGAGCTTTCCAAAAATATGCACTAATAGTCAATCCGAGCAACGAGCGAGGAGTTGACCCCGGGAAGTTTTGCCCCCAAAATTCAAAATGATGTCCAATGGAATACCGTATGAACTACCCCCCTTTAATGAAATTGTAATTTTCATAAAGGAAAATTTATTTATTGTATGTGAATGCAAATGTAAATCCCGAAAATCGATTTACCTTCAAAATATGAAAAAAATATGAAGTTCTGAAAATATAAAAATCCTTTTAAAAAAACTTTAAATAATTTTTATAAATTCGAATTGACTTCAGAATGAGATCAAAATTATTTCAGATGAAAGAGTGAAGCTCATTCTCCACATAGTGCATTTATTTATGAAATTTTAATTTTTTATTTATTTTTATTTTAGTCGTTGAAGTTTAGGAAAAATCTGCAAAAGGAAGGGTTACAAAAATAAAAATAAAATTCTGAAAAATAGACCAGAAAGCCAAAAATATTAAAACACACTACAAATAGTACAATTATGCCCTACATTGTTATAGTTCTTTTCAAAAGCTTTCCAAAAATATACATTGATAGTCAATTCGAGCAACGAGCGAGGAGTAATGACCCCAAGAAGTTTAGCCCCCAAAATTCAAAATGATGGCCAATGGAATGTTGTATGAACTACCCCCCTTTAATGAAATTGTAATTTTCATAAAAGGGAAGTTCATTTATTATCTGTGATGCAAATGCAAAGTCTAAAAATCGATTTACCTTAAAAATATGAAAAAAATATGAAATTTCGAAATTATAAAAATCCTTATAAAACAATAAATTTAAATAATTTTTATAAATTCCAAATGACTTCAGAATGAGATCAAAATTATTTCGGATGAAATACTGAAGCTCATTCTTCACACCCATGCATGTTTTTATGATTTTTTTTTTATTCTAGTTGTCGAAGTTTAAAAAAATCTGCAAAAAAGAAGAGTTAAAAAAATAAAAATAAAATTTAGGAAAATGGACCAGAAAGTCAAAAATATTAAAACATACTACAGTTAGTATGATACCACCCTAAATTCTTGTAGCTCTTTTTGAGAGTTTAAGAACAATCTGCAAAAGGAAGGGTGAAATTATAAAATTA
This sequence comes from Wollemia nobilis, assembly GCA_028583015.1. NCBI lineage: Eukaryota > Viridiplantae > Streptophyta > Pinopsida > Araucariales > Araucariaceae > Wollemia > Wollemia nobilis. The sequence continues at coordinate 2,305,988 of JAQPPZ010001344.1, forward strand.
TAAAAATCCTTATAAAATAACAACTTTAAATAATTTTTATAAATTCAAAATAACTTCAGAATGAGATCAAAATTGTTTTGGATAAAAGAATGAAGCTCATTCTTCACAACCATGCATTTATTTATGAAATTTATTTATTTATTTATTTTTATTCTAGTCATCAAAGTTTAAAAACAATCTACAAAAGGAATGGTTAAAAAAATAAAAATAAAAATTTAGAAAACGGACCATAAAGCCAAAAATATTAAAACACACTACAATTTGTATGATTATACCCTATGCTATTGTTGTTCTTTTCAAGAGCTTTCCAAAAATATGCACTAATAGTCAATCCGAGCAACGAGCGAGGAGTAATGACCCCGAGAAATTTTGCCCTCAAAATTCAAAATGATGGCCAGTGAAATACTGTATGAACTATCCCCCTTTAATGAAATTGTAATTTTCATAAAGTGAATTTCATTTATTGTTTGTGAATGCAAATGCAAAGCTTGAAAATTGATTTACCTTCAAAATATGAAAAAATGTGAAATTTTGAAATTATAAAAATCCTTATAAAACAACTTTAAATAATTTTTATAAATTCGAAATGACTTCAGAATGAGATAAAAATTATTTCTGATGCTACTTTTGGATAAGACCTAAGGAGGCAGGTGTATCCATTCTGCCAAAAACGCCTAGGACTCGGACCTGGCCTACCACCTTTGACATACTCAAGGAGCAAACAAACACACAGAACCAATTTAAAAATAAGTAAATAACAACAAAAATAATAAAATAAAATAAAAAACATGCTCCTTAAGTGTGTCAAAAACAAAAGCACAACCAAACACGTATAATAAGATAAAAGAAACCACAACACAAACCACATAGAAAAACACAAGAACCACAAAACAAAACACAAACAAGACAAAAACAACAAAACACTACAAAGACAACCCAAAAAAAATATGAAAAATAAACACAACCAAAACCTAAATTTTTTTAAAAAATAAAAATAAAAAACAACCAACAACAAACAACAAACAAAAACAAAAAACATAGAAAACATTCACACATAAAAACATGAAATAACACAAACAAAGATAAACCCAAGAACAAGAACAAAAAAAAACAAGAACAATAACAAAAAACTAAAAAAAAAAAACACAAAACAACAAAAACACAAGAACAACAAAAAACAACATAAAGAACACAAAAAAAAACAAAACAAAAGAACCCACCCACCTTAAAAAACTAAAAAAAAAAAAAAAAAAATGAACAAAACAAGGACCTATCTTCACACCTATGCATTTATTTATGAAATTTTAATTTTTTTAATTTTTATTTTAGTCGTCGAAGTTTAAAAAAAAAAAATCGAAAGGAAGGGTTAGAAAAATAAAAATAAAATTATAGAAAATGGCCCAGAAAGCCAAAATTGTTAAAAAACATTACAAACAATATGATGTCAACCTACACTGTTGTAGCTCTTTCGAGAGCTTTCCAAAAAATATGCACCAATCCGAGTAACGAGTAAGGAGTTATGACCCCGAGAAGTTTTGCCCTCAAAATTCAAAATGATGGCCAATGGAATGTTGTATGAACTACCCCCCTTTAATGCAATTGTAATTTTCATAAAAGGGAAGTTCATTTATTATCTGTGATGCAAATGCAAAGTCTGAAAATTGATTTACCTTCAAAATATGAAAAATATGTGAAATTCCGAAATTATAAAAATCCTTATAAAACAACAAATTTAAATAATTTTGATAAATTCCAAGTGACTTCAAAATGAGATCAAAATTGTTTTGGATGAAATATTGAAGCTCATTATTCACACCCATGCATTTATTTATGAAATATTAATTTTTTTATTTTTATTTTAGTTGTCAAAGTTTAAAAAAATCTACAAAATGAAGGGTTAGATAAATAAAAATAAAATTCATAAAAATGGACTAGAAAGCCGAAAATATTAAAACACACTATAGATAGTATGATTCTACACTATGTTGTTGTAGTTCTTTTCGAGAGCTTTCCAAAAATATGCACTAATAGTCAATCCGAGCAACAAGCGAGGAGTTATGACACCATGAAGTTTTACCTCCAAAATTCTAAATGATGGCTAATGGAATGTCGTATGAACTACCACCTTTAATGAAATTGTAATTTTCATAAAGGGAAGTTCATTTATTGTCTGAATGCAAATGCAAAGCCTAAAAATTGATTTATTTCCAAAATATGAAAAAAATGTGAAATTTTGAAATTATAAAAATCTTTATAAAACAACAAATTTAAATAATTTTTATAAATTCGAAATGACTTCAGAATGAGACCAAAATTATTTCGGATGAAATAGTGAAGCTCATTCTCCACACAGTACATTTATTTATGAAATTTTAAGTTTTTTAATTTTTATTTTAGTCGCTAATGTTTAGAAAAATATTCAAAATAAAGGGTTAAAAAAATAAAAATAAAATTCTAGAAAATGGACCAAAAAGCCAAAAATATTAAAATACACTAAAGATAGTATGATTCTGCCCTACGTTGTTGTAGCTCTTTTCGAGAGCTTTCCAAAAATATGCACTAATAATCAATTCGAGCAAACAAGCGAGGAGTTGACACCAAGAAGTTTAGCCCCCAAAATTCAAAATGATGGCCAATGGAATGTTGTATGAATTACCCCCTTTAATAAAATTGAATTTTTATAAAAGGGATGTTCATTTATTGTCTATGATGCAAATGTAAAGTCTAAAAATTGATTTTACCTTCAAAATATGAAAAAAAAAATGTGAAATTCTGAAATTATAAAAATTCTTATAAAAAAGTAAATTTAAATAATTTTTATAAATTCCAAATGACTTCAGAATGAGATCAAAATTATTTCGGATGAAATATTGAAACTCATTATTTACACCCATGCTTTTATTTATGAAATATTAATTTTTTTTAATTTTTATTTTAGTCGCTAATGTTTAGAAAAAAATATGCAAAATGAAGGGTTAAAAAAATAAAAATAAAATTCTATAAAATGGACCAAAAAGCCAAAAATATTAAAACACACTATAGACAGTATGATTCCGCCCTACACTATTGTAGCTCTTTTCGATATCTTTCCAAAAATATACACTAATAATCAATCTGAGCAACAAGCGAGGAGTTATGATTCCGAGAAGTTTAGCCCTTAAAATTCAAAATGATGCCCAATGGAGTGTTGTATGAATTACCCCCTTTAATAAAATTCAATTTTCATTAAAGGAAAGTTCATTTATTGTCTGTGATGCAAATGCAAAGTCTGAAAATCGATTTTACCTTCAAAATATGAAAAGAAAATGTGAAATTATGAAATTATAAAAATTATTATAAAATAGTAAATTTAAATAATTTTTATAAATTCCAAATGACTTCAGAATGAGATCAAAAAATTTTCGGATGAAATATTGAAGCTCATTATTTACACCCATGCATTTATTTATGAAATATTAATTTTTTATTTTTATTTTCATCACCGAAGTTTAAAAAAATCTACAAAAGAAAGGGTTAGATAAATAAAAATAAAATTCAAGAAAATGGACCAGAAATCCAAATATGTTAAAACACACTACAATTAGTATGATGTCTCCCTATGTTGTTGTATCTCTTTTTGAGAGCTTTCCGAAAATATGCATTAATAGTCAATCCGAGCAACGAGCGAGGAGTTATGACCCTGGGAAGTTTTACCCCCAAAATTCAAAATTATGGTCAATGGAATATCGTATGAACTACCCCCCTTTAATGAAATTGTAATTTTCATAAAGGGAAGTTAATTTATTGTCTGAATGCAAATGTAAAGTCTGAAAATCAATTTACTTTCAAAATATGAAAAAAAATATGAAATTTCAAAATTATAAAAATCCTTATAAAACAACAAATTTAAATAATTTTTATAAATTCGAAATGACTTCAGGATGAGATAAAAATTATTTCAGATGAAAGAGTCAAGCTCATTCTCCACATGGTGCATTTATTTATGATATCTTTTTTTATTTTAGTCGTTGAAGTTTTAGAAAAAAAATTGCAAAACGAAGCGTTAAAAAGTTAAAAATAAAATTTTGGAAAATGGACCAAAAATCTGAAAAAATATTAAAACACACTATAGACAGTACGATTCCGCCCTACGCTATTTTAGCTCTTTTTGAGGGCTTTCCAAAAATACGCACTAATAGTCAACTGAGCAACGAGTGAGGAGTTATGACTTCACAAAAAAGAAGTTCATTTATTTTCTGTGATGCAAATGCAAAGTCTGAAAATCGATTTTACCTTCAAAATATGAAAAAAAAATGTGAAATTCTAAAATTATAAAAATCCTTATAAAACAGTAAAATTAAATCATTTTTATAAATTCCAAATGACTTCAAAATGAGATCAAAATTGTTTTAGATGAAATATTGAAGCTCATTATTATACCCAATGCATTTATTTATGAAATATTTTATTTTTTATTTTTATGGCCAATGAAATACCGTATGAACTACCCCCCTTTAATGAAATTGTAATTTTCATAAAGGTAAATTCATTTATTGTCTGTGAATGCAAATGCAAAGCCTGAAAATCGATTTACCTTCAAAATATAAAAAAAAATATGAAATTTTGAAATTATAAAATTCCTTATAAAACAACAACTTTAAATAATTTTTATAAATTCAAAATGACTTCAAAATGAGATCAAAATTGTTTCGGATGAAATATTGAAGCTCATCCTTCATACCCATGTATTGATTTATGAAATGTTTATTTTTTTTAATTTTTATTTTAGTCACCGAAGTTTTAAAAAAAATTGCAAAAGGAAGGGTTAAAAAAATAAAAATAAAATTCTAGAAAATAGACCAAAAACATAAAATTTTTAAAACACCCTACAAACAATATGATGTCGCCCTACACTATTGTAGCTCTTTTCGAGAGCTTTCTGAAAATATACACCAATCTGAGCAACGAGTAAGGAGTTATGACCCCGAGAAGTTTGCCTCTAAAATTCAAAATGATGATCAATGGAATGTCGTATGAACTACCCCCTTTAATGAAATCGTAAATTTCATAAAGGGAAGTTCATTTATTGTCTGAATGCAAATGCAAAGCCTAAAAATTGATTTACTTTCAAAATATGAAAAAAATGTGATATTTCGAAATTATAAAAATCCTTATAAAACAACAAATTTAAACAATTTTTATAAATTCAAAATGACTTGAGAATGAGATCAAAATTGTTTCGGATGAAAGAGTGAAGCTCAGTCTCCACACGGTGCATTTATTTATGTTTTTTTTTTTTTTTTTAGTCATTGAAGTTTTAGAAAAAAACTGCAAAACGAAGGGTTAAACAAATAAAAATAAAATTCTGGAAAATTGACCAGAAATCTGAAAAAAATATTAAATCACACTACAGACAGTACGATTCCGCCCTACGCTATTGTAGATCTTTTTGAAGGCTTTCCAAAAATATGCACTAATAGTCAACCGAGCAACGAGTGAGGAGTTATGACTTCATAAAAAGGAAGTTCATTTATTTTCTGTGATGCAAATGCAAAGTCTGAAAATCGATTTTACCTTCAAAATATGAAAAAAATATGAAATTCTAAAATTATAAATATCCTTATAAAACAATAAAATTAAATCATTTTTATAAATTCCAAATGACTTCAAAATGAGATCAAAATTGTTTTAGATGAAATATTGAAGCTCATTATTATACCCAATGCATTTATTTATGAAATATTAATTTTTTTTTAATTTTTATGGCCAATGAAATACCGTATGAACTACCCCCCTTTAATGAAATTGTAATTTTCATAAAGGTAAATTCATTTATTGTCTATGAATGCAAATGCAAAGCCTGAAAATCGATTTACCTTCAAAATATGAAAAAATATGAAATTTTAAAATTATAAAATTCCTTATAAAACAACAACTTTAAATATTTTTTATAAATTCAAAATGACTTCAAAATGAGATCAAAATTGTTTCGGATGAAATATTGAAGCTCATCCTTCATACCCATGTATTTATTTATGAAATGTTTATTTTTTTTTAATTTTTATTTTAGTCACCAAAGTTTAAAAAAAAATTACAAAAGGAAGGGTTAAAAAAATAAAAATAAAATTCTAAAAAATGGACCAAAAAGCCAAAAATTTTAAAACACACTATAGACAATATGATGTCGCCCTACACTATTGTAGCTCTTTTCGAGATCTTTCCGAAAATATGCACCAATCCGAGCAACGAGTAAGGAGTTATGACCCCGGGAAGTTTTGCCCCTAAAATTCAAAATGATGATCAATGGAATGTCGTATGAACTACCCCTTTTAATGAAATCGTAATTTTCATAAAGTGAAATTCATTTATTATCTGAATGCAAATGCAAAGCCTAAAAATTGATTTACTTTCAAAATATGAAAAAAATGTGATATTTCGAAATTATAAAAATCCTTATAAAACAACAAATTTAAACAATTTTTATAAATTTGAAATGACTTGAGAATGAGATCAAAATTATTTCGGATGAAATATTGAAGCTCATTCTCCACATAGTGCATTTATTTATGAAATTTTATTTTTATTTTTATTTTTTATTTTTTATTTTTTATTTTAGTCGCTGAAGTTTAGAAAAAGTCTACAAAAGGAAGGGTTAAAAAATAAAAATAAAATTCTGGAAACTAGACTAAAAAGCTAAAAATATTAAAACACACTATATAAATTCCAAATGACTTTTGAATGAGATAAAAATTGTTTCGGATAAAATATTGAAGCTCATTATTTACACCCATACATTTATTTATGAAATATTAATTTTTATTTTTATTTTAGTCACTGAAGTTTAAAAAATCTACAAAAGTAAGGGTTAGATAAATAAAAATAAAATTTAGGAAAATGGACCAGAAAGTCGAAAATGTTAAAACACACTGTAATTAATATGATGTCGCCCTATGTTGTTGTAGCTCTTTTCGAGAGTTTTATGAAAATATACACTAATAGTCAATCCGATGAACGAGCAAGGAGTTATGACCTGGGAAGTTTTACCCTCAAAATTCAAAATGATGGCCAATGGAATACCGTATGAACTTCCCCCCTTCAATGAAATTGTAATTTTCCTAAAGGAAAGTTCATTTATTATCTGTGAATGCAAATGCAAAGCCTAAAAATCGTTTTACCTTCAAAATCTAAAAAAAAAAAAAATGTGAAATTTTAAAATTATAAAAATCCTTATAAAATAACAACTTTAAATAATTTTTATAAATTTGAAATGACTTCAGAATGAGATCAAAATTATTTCGGATGAAAGATTGAAACTCATTCTTCAGACCCATGCATTTATTTATAAAATTTTAATTTTTATTTGCAAAAGGAAGGGTTAGAAAAATAAAAATAAAATTCTGAAAAATGGACCATAAAGCCAAAAATGTTAAAATACACTACATTTTGTATGATGTTGCCCTACGCTGTTGTTATTTTTGAGAGCTTTCTGAAAATATGCACTAATATTCAATCCGAGCAACGAGCAAGGAGTAATAACCCCAAGAAGTTTTGCCCCCAAAATTCAAAATGATGGCCAATGAAATACCTTATGAACTACCCACTTTTAATGAAATTGTAATTTTCATAAAGAGAAATTCATTTATTGTCTTGAAATGCAAATGCAAAGCCTGAAAATCGATTAACCTTCAAAATATGAAAAAATTTAAAATTTTGAAATTATAAAAATCTTTATAAAACAACTTTAAATAATTTTTATAAATTCAAAATGACTTCGGAATGAAATCAAAATTGTTTCGAATGAAATATTGAGCTTCATTCTTCACACCCATGCATTTATTTATGAATTTTTTATTTTAGTCGTCGAGGTTTAAAAAAAAATTGCAAAAGAAGGGTTAGAAAAATTAAAAATAAAATTCTAGAAAATGGATCAAAAAGTCAAAAAATTTAAAACACACTATAGACAGTACGATGTCGTCCTATACTATTGTAGTTCTTTTCGAGATATTTTCGAAAATATTCACCAATCTGAGCAATGAGCGAGGAGATATGACCCCAAGAAGTTTTACCCCGAAAATTCAAAATGATGGTCAATGGAATGTCGAATGAACTACCCCCCTTTAATGAAATTGTAATTTTCATAAAATTAAGTTCATTTATTGTCTATGAATGCAAATGCAAAGCCTGAAAATCAATTTACCCTTAAAATATGAAAAATGTGAAATTTCGAAATTATAAAAATCCTTATAAAACAACAAATTTAAATAATTTTTATAAATTCAAAATGACTTCAGAATAAGATCAAAATTATTTCAGATGAACTATTGAAGCTCTTTCTTCACATATGCATTTATTTATGAAATTTTAATTTTTTTTCATTTTAGTCGCTGAAGTTTAAAAAAATATGCAAAAGAAAGGGTTAGAAAAATAAAAATAAAAATATATAAAATGGACTAGAAAGTCAAAAATGTTAAAACATACTACAGTTAGTATGATACCAGCCTATATTCTTGTAGATCTTTTTGAGAGCTTTTCGAAAATATGCACTAGTAGTCAATCCAAGCAACGAGCGAGGAGTTATGAGCCCGGGAAGTTTTACACCCAAAATTCAAAATGATGGCCAATGAAATGTGGTATGAACTACCCCCCTTTAATGAAATTGTAATTTTCATAAATGAAAGTTCATTTATTGTATGTGAATGCAAATGTAAATTCTAAAAATCGATTTGCCTTCAAAATATGAAAAAAATATGAAATTCCAAAAATATAAAAATCTTTTTAAAACAATAACTTAAAATATTTTTTATAAATTCAAAATGACTTTAGAATGAGATAAAATTTATTTCAAATGAAATATTAAAGCTCTTTCTTCACACATGCATTTATTTATGAAATTTTATTTTATTTTTTATTTTAGTCGCTGAAGTTTAAAAAAACTACAAAAGAAATGGTTAGAAAAATATGCACTAAAATTCTAGAAAATGGACCAGAAAGTCAAAAATGTTAAAACACACTATAATTAGTATGATACCACCCTAAATTATTTTAGCTCTTTTTGATAGCTTTTAAAAAATATGAACTAGTAGTCAATCCGAGCAATGAGCCCGAGAAATTTTGCCCTTAAAATTCAAAAAGATGAACAATGAAATACCGTATGAACTACCCCCATTTAATGAAATTGTAATTTTCATAAAGAGAAGTTCATTTATTGTCTCTGAATACAAATATAGAGCCTAAAAAATGATTTACCTTTAAAATCTAAAAAAAATGTGAAATTCTAAAATTATAAAAATCCTTATAAAATAACAACTTTAAATAATTATTATAAATTCGAAATGACTTCAGAATGAGATAAAAATTGTTTCGGATGAAAGAGTGAAGCTCATTCTTCACACCCATGCATTTATTTATGAAAATTTCATTTTTTTAAATATTTATTCTAGTTGTCGAAGTTTAAAAACAATCTGCAAAAGGAAGGGTTAGAAAAATAAAAATAAAATTCTAGAAAATGGACCATAAAGCCAAAAATATTAAAATACACTATAGTTTGTATGATGCTACCCTACATTGTTATTTTCAAGAGCTTTCCTAAAATATACACTAATAGTCAATTCGAGCAACAAGCGAGGAGTAATGACCCCGAGAAGTTTTGCTCCCAAAATTCAAAATGATGGCCAATGAAATACCGTATGAACTACCCTCCTTTAATGAAATTATAATTTTATTAAAGAGAAATTCATTTATTGTCTGGAAATGCAAATGCAAAGCCTAAAAATCGATCTACCTTCAAAATATGAAAAAATGTAAAATTTTGAAATTATAAAAATCTTTATAAAATAACTTTAAATAATTTTTATAAATTTGAAATGACTTCGGAATGAGATCAAAATTGTTTCGAATGAAATATTGAAGCTCATTCTTCACACCCATGCATTTATTTATGAAAATTTTATTTTAGTCGCTGAAGTTTAAAAAAAATCTACAAAAGGAAGGGTTAGAAAAAATGAGGAGTTATGACCCAAGGAAGTTTTACCCCCAAAATTCAAAATGATGGTCAATGGAAAGTCGTATGAACTACCCCCCTTTAATGAAATTGTAATTTTCTTAAATATAAGTTCATTTATTGTTTATGAATCCAAATGCAAAGCCTGAAAATCGATTTACCTTCAAAATATTAAAAAAATGTGAAATTTTAAAATTATAAAAATCTTTATAAAACAACAAATTTAAATATTTTTTATAAATTCAAAATTATTTTAGATGAAGTATTGAAGCTCTTTCTTCACACATGCATTTATTTATGAAATTTTAATTTTTTTTTTCATTTTCGCCGCTGAAGTTTAAAAAAATCTGCAAAAGAAAGGGTTAGAAAAATAAAAATAAAAAACTAGAAAATGGACTAGAAAGTCAAAAATATTAAAAAATACTATAGTTATTATGATACCACCCTAAATTCTTATATCTCTTTTTGAAAGTTTTTCGAAAATATGCACTAATAGTCAATCCGAGCAATGAGCGAGGAGTTATGACCCCAGGAAGTTTTACCCCCAAAATTCAAAATGATGGCCAATGAAATACCGTATGAACTACCCCCCTTTAATGAAATTATAATTTTCATAAAGGAAAGTTCATTAATTTTATGTGAATCTAAATGTAAATCCTGCAAATTGATTTACCTTCAAAATATGAAAAAAATGTGAAATTTCGAAAATACAAAAATTGTTTTAAAACAACAACTTTAAATATTTTTTATAAATTTAAAATGACTTTAGAATGAGATCAAAATGGTTTTAAATGAAATATTGAAGCTTTTTCTTCACACATGCATTTATTTATGAAATTTTAATTTTTTTTTTTTTTTATTTTAGTCGTCGAAGTTTAAAAAAATCTGCAAAAGAAAGAGTTAGAAAAATAAAAATAAATTCTAGAAAATGGACCAGAAAGTCAAAAATGTTAAAACATACTACAGTTAGTATGATAACACCCTAAATTATTTTAGCTCTTTTCAAGAGCTTTTCGAAAATATGTACAAATAGTCAATTCAAGCAATGAGCGAGGAGTCATGACCTTGGGAAGTTTTGCCCTTAAAATTCAAAATGATGACTAATAGAATGTCGTATGAACTACCCCCCTTTAATGAAATTGTAATTTTTATAAAGGAAGGTTCATTTATTGTTTGTGAATGCATATACAAAGCCTAAAAAATAATTTACCTTCAAAATCTGAAAAAATGTGAAAATTTGAAATTATAAAAATCCTAATAAAATAGCAACTTTAAATTATTTTTATAAACTCAAAATGACTTCAGAATGAGATCAAAATTGTTTCGGATGAAAGAGTGAAGCTCATTCTTCACACCCATGCATTTATTTATGAAATTTTAATTTTTTTAAATTTTTTTCTAGTCGTCAAAGTTTAAAAACAATCTCCAAAAGGAAGGGTTAGAAAAATAAAAATAAAATTATAGAAAATGGACCATAAAGCCAAAAATATTAAAACACACTACAGTTAGTATGATGTTGCCCTACGTTGTTGTTTTTCTTTTCGAGAGCTTTCCGAAAATATGCACCAATAGTCAATTCGAGCAATGAGCGATGAGTAATGACCCCGAGAAGTTTTACCCCCAAAATTCAAAATGATGGTCAATGAAATACCGTATGAACTACCCCCCTTTAAATAAATTGTAATTTTCATAAATGAAAATTCATTTATTGTCTATGAATGCAAATGCAAAGCCTAAAAATCGATTTACCTTTAAAATATGAAAAAGTGTGAAATTTTGAAATTATAAAAATCCTTATAAAACAACTTTAAATAATTTTTATAAATTCGAAATGACACCAGAATAAGATCAAAATTATTTCAGATGAAATATTGAAGGTCATTCATCACACCAATGCATTTATTTATGAAATTTTAATTTCTTTTATTTTATATTTTAGTCGCCGAAGTTTAAAAAAATCTGCAAAAGGAAGGGTTAGAAAAATAAAAATAAAATTCTGAAAAATATAACAGAAAGCCAAAAATGTTAAAATACACTACAGACAATATGATATCACCCTACGCTATTGTAGGTCTTTTCGAGAGCTTTCCGAAAATATGCACCAATCTGAGCAACGAGTAAGGAGTTATGACCCCGAGAAGTTTTACTCCCAAAATTCAAAATGATGATCAATGGAATGTCGTATGAACTACCCCCCTTTAATGAAATCATAATTTTCACAAAGGGAAGTTCATTTATTATTTGAATGCAACTGCAAAGCCTGAAAATTGATTTACTCTTAAAATATGAAAAAAATGTGAAATTTCAAAATTATAAAAATCCTTATAAAACAAAAAATTTAAATAACTTTTATAAATTTGAAATGATTTCAGAATGAGATAAAAATTGTTTTGGATGAAATATTGAAGCTCTTTCTTCACACATGCATTTATTTATGAATTTTTAATTTTAATTAATTATTTATTTATTTTATTTTAGTTGTCGAAGTTTAAAAAATCTACAAAAGAAAGGGTTAGAAAAGTAAACATAAAATTCTGGAAAATGGACCAGAAAGTTGAAAATGTTAAAAAAATACTACAATTAATATGATACTGCCCTAAATTCTTGTAGCTCTTTTTGATAACTTTCTAAAAATATGCACTAATAGTCAATCTGAGCAACAAGCGAGGAGTTATGACCCTAGGAAGTTTTACCCTCAAAATTCAAAATGATGGCCAATGGAATACCGTATGAACTACCCCCTTTAATAAAATTGTAATTTTCATAAAGGAAAGTTCATTTATTGTATTTGAACGCAAATGTAAATTTTGAAAATCAATTTGCCTTCAAAATATGAAAAAAAATGTGAAATTCTAAAAATATAAAAATCCTTTTAAAACAACAAATTTAAATAATTTTTATAAATTCGAAATGACTTCAGAATGAGATCAAAATTATTTCGGATGAGATATTGAAACTCATTCTTCACAACCATGCATTTATTTATGAAATTTTAATATTTTTTTTATTTTTATTCTAGTTGCTGAAGTTTAAAAAAATCTACAAAAGGAAGAGTTAGAAAAATAGACCAAAAATTTGAAAATGTTAATACACACTACAGTTAGTATGATACCATCCTAAATTCTTGTATCTCTTTTCGAGAGCTTTTCAAAAATATGCACTAATAGTCAATCCGAGCAACGAGCGAGGAGTTATGTCCCCGAGACGTTTTACCCCTAAAATTCAAAATGATGGCCAATGGAATGCCGTATGAACTACCCCATTTAATGAAATTGTAATTTTCATAAAGGGAAATTCATTTATTATCTATGAATGTAAAAGCAAAGCCTGAAAATTGATTTACCTTTAAAATATGAAAAAAAATGTGAAATTCCAAAATTATAAAAATCCTTATAAAATAGCAACTTTAAATAATTATTATAAATTTTAAATGACTTCAAAATGAGATCAAAATTGTTTCGGATGAAATATTGAAGCTCATTCTCCATACCCATGCATTTATGTATGAAATTTTAATTTTAGTCACTGAAGTTTTAAAAAAATTGCAAAAAGAAGGGTTAGAAAAATAAAAATAAAATTCTAAAAAATGGGCTAGAAAGTCGAAAATGTTAAAACACAATACAGTCAATATGATGCCACCATACGCTGTTGTAGCTCTTTTCGATATTTTTTCTAAAAATATGCACTAATAGTTAATCATTCTAATTTGTCGTCAAAGTATAAAAAAATCTACAAAAGGAAAGGTTGGAAAAATAAAAATAAAATTCTAGAAAATGGACCAAAAAGTCAAAAATGTTAAAATGAATTACAGTTAGTATGATGCCACCCTACGTCGTTGTAACTCTTTTCGAGAGTTTTCCAAAAATATGCACTAATATTCAATCTGAGCAACGAGCGAGTTTTGACCCTCAAAAGTTTTACCCCTAAAATTCAAATTTCAAATGAATTGTCCTAGGTAGGAAAAGGGAAAATAGGGTATTATAGGGGAATTTCGAAATTTTAAAGGGGATCTCTGTAACTACATTTTTTTTTTAGTAGTAATACAAGAAAGCTTTGGGGCTCCTTTGTGTCTTGTTGATTCAGTACTGCTTCACTTCTTGATGTTAGCTAAGGTAGGCATGTTAATTATTCCAAAATTATTCCAAAAGAGTGAAGTCCAAGGATAAGAGAAAAAAAGTTATAATTTGAGATGTCAATAATATTGGAAATCTTGTATGTACCAAATTATTGGTATGCTTGACCAATAAAAACAACCATTTGTAGACCCTTCTTAAATTTATAGAATCTACCAAGATATAACAAGGATAAGAAATAGCAAAATCTATTAAGAACTCCCTCAATTAGGAGTGATATGATTCAACTTCTTGTCTTCTTATTTTTTGAAGTAAATACAACAAGCAACAAGAAGATAAAAGGTCAAAGCAAATGTTGAACTAACTAGAGAAAGTAGCCAAAAAATAAAGAGGCCCCTCTTAGGTATGATGCTTCCATCATTTTCCCAATATAAACTCACCACACCATATTCCTATCCCATATCTCTCCATTTCTCCATGACTCTCACTTTGCCTCTCCAAATATACTTTACACTCCTTTCCATCCATGCTTATCATTTATCTTTCTACACCATTAGTATTTTATTTTTACCCATTCTATTATATCAAATAGCATGTGCCCCACTCCCCATTACTTTTTCATGAATCCCTAGCCCAATATAAAGGATAACTAAATTCTTCCTTTACAATCAACTGAAGACATTCCATACAAGTGGTAAGTCATGCAAAAATATATATGAGTATCTTATCTATGAAAGCAAATGCCAACTACTATCACAAGGAGAATAGCACTGGTAAGAAATATGACCAAATGATATCATGACACATCTGAAATGATGTCAGCTTATGGTAGACTACATATTCTTAATTAAATATCTTGTCCTATAGTTGATCCACAGTCATAAATTAATTATTATCCTAAACTTATGATTACATGATTAAAGTTCTAGAACGTTAAAGCACTAAATCACGTTTCCATAATTCTTAGCCCAAATCAATTTTGGTTGATATGTCATTACCTTTATTTCTATTTTTTTACATTAAAATGTGGAATCGATAGATCACGAATAATGGTCATTGTGAGGTGGTAATAAGATTAGGTTATGGTCAGTCTATTAATCTATGAAACTAAGTGATATTTTTATTCAATCCAATGGTACAATAATTGGTTAAAACCTAATAAGAGATAATGTTATTGAGAGGTAGTAGGTATTGGAGGAATTAAAATTTAGGATTTTTACATTTAGATTTGAAAGTAAGGGTCCATTAAACTAGAATCTATGAGAACCAAATAGAAAGATTCATTAGTTAAAACCCCTCATGAACCATAGGAAATAGGTGTCAATTCCATGAGGCTTAGCTCTAAATAAATTCAACCATGATAAGTCACATAGCATGTGCTTTCTATTTCACCCATGGATGGTCCAAATAAATATAGACAGGTCTCACTTGTGTGCATTGTTGAAACAAATGATATAATTAAATATGATAATATTTGACTATACTCAGAAAGAATATTTAATGAGTTCCACAAAGATGTATTTCAATTGGATCAAGTAATAAATTATTTAATTATGGATCTAACTTTATTTTGCACAAACATGTATTAAATGATAATTCTTTGCAAGTGATCAGATAGCACCAAAATCTTTTGATGCTCATGAAATGACAAGTCTTTATAGGTAATTGGGTAAGATCAAAACCTCTTGGTGTTATTATTTATAAAGACTATATAGCATTGAAAATGCCTATTTTGTTTATGGTGCCTTACGACACTAGCACATCATTGAAAAGAATTTTTATAACTTGGAATTTAACACTAGAACCTTCTTATGCCTAATGTTGTCATCTTATGGTGGTGCCTTTTGGCTCTGAAGCATACAACACTAAATTATTTTTAGTTGTATTTTTTTAGTGAGTATGGTATCACCACATAGGTTTGGTTTAAAAAAAATAAAAAGAACAAGAAAAAATAGGTGAGAAAAAATGAGGTAAAAAAAACATAGATCGAGTTTTTATCATAGGTGTGACTTTGCTAGTTCTAAATATCATTAGTGGTCAACAAGAATCGCTTATGGTTACATAATAACATATTTAAAGTCACAATTGACTTCTATATTCTAAAGGGGGTTCCTCCTTCCATGTAGAATTCATGAAATATATTTGTTTTTTGAATCGATAGTGAAAACCTCTTTTGAGGCAGTACTAGACCAATGCTAGCATGAAAATCAATTTCCAACATGTTAGTCTTACAAAAAATAAAAAGAATATAAACTTTTTTATGAAATTCCCTTGTGGACATAACTAAAGTAAGAGAGAACAAAAAACTAGAATGGAGGTTCCTTTGTGTGATGTGGTGTTTACTGTCGATGTAATAGGTGAAGAACTACCTGATATACTAAGGGTTTTGTGTATTTCCTATTGGGTTAAGGTTAAAGCCTGTTATTCCTCAGATTTTTGCTATTGTAAAAGCTTTTGGGAGCCTCATAATTTCCTTGTATAATATAATACCTATTAACTTACCAAAAAAATATATTATTTTATTTTAATGTCTTTTGTGTATAATTTTAATTTGTAATTAATACCTTTTCATATTACATTAATTACTTATTTTTATTTCCCATGATAGTATCATGTTGTTGATATATTAGATCTTGTTTTTACAAGTGCGTTTTTTATTTCCTACAAGTGTTTTAATTCACTTTTCAACAAGTGTGATTTTATTTCCTACATGCATGATGTTATTTTGTGCAAGCTTTATTTTCTACAAGGTATGGAATAATTTTTACAAGGGTGTTATTTAATTTTTTGTAGGTGTGATTTATTTTTTGTCAGAATGTTCTAGAAACCCAATATTGAAACCTATACAAAACTTCCTAACACATAGACTTCAGTCATCACCATAGATTTGACAAAATTAAAGTGACATTATTAAAACTTACCACTTTTTGGCATCATTGTTGGGGATGATGGTGTTTATAAAAAAGTATTCAAATATCCAATATCATCATATTCTTTGCTAGATTTTCAATCAGGTATTTATATCAGCTTATGGTAGACTACATCTTCCTAATCAAACATCTTGTCCTAAAGTTGATCCACATAGTCATAAATTAATTATGATCATAAAATTATGATTACATGATTAAATTTTTAGAACATTAAAGCACTAAATCATGTTTCCATGATTCTTAGCCCAAATCAATTTTGGTTGATCTATCGTTACCTCTATTTCTATTTTTTTACATTAAAAATTGGAATCGATAGACCACGAATAATGGTCATTGTGAGGTGGTCATAAGATTAGGTAATGGTTGGTTTATTAATCTATGCCACTAAGTGATTTTTTTATTCAATCCAATGGTAGAATAATTAGTTAAAACCTAATAAGAGATAATGTTATTGAGAAGTAGTAGGTATTGGAGGAATTAAAATTTAGGATTTTTACATTTAGATTTGAAAGTAAGGTTCCATTAAACTATAATATATGAGAACCAAAGAGAAAGATTCATTAGTTAAAACCCCTCATGAACCATATGAAATAGGTGTCAATTCCATGAGGCTTAGCTCTAAATAAAGTCAACCATGATAAGTCACATAGCATGTACTTTCTATATCACTCATGGATGATCCAAATAACTATAGACAAGTCTCACTGGTGTGCATTGTTCAAAGAAATGACATAATTAACTATGATAATATTTGACTATACTTAGGAAGAATATTTAGTGAGTTCCACAAAGATGTATTTCAATTGGATCAAGTAATAAATTATTTAATTATGGATCTAACTTTATTTTGCACAAACATGTATTAAAGGATAAGTCTTTGCAAGTGACCAAATAGCACCAAAACCTTTTGATGCTCATGAAATGAAAAGTCTTTATAGGTAATTGGGCAAGATCAAAACCTCTTGGTGTTCTTATTTATAAAGACTATATAGCATTGAAAATGCCTATTTGGTTTATGGTGCCTTATGACACTAGCACATCATTGAAGAGAATTTTAATAACTTGCAATTTAACACTAGAACCTTCTAATGCCTAATGTTGTCATATTATGGTGGTAGCTTTTGGCTCTGAAGCATACAACACTAAATTATTTTTAGGTGTAATTTTTTAGTGAGCATGGCATCACCACACAGGTTTGGTTTTAAAAAAAAATAAAAAGAACAAGACAAAATAGGTGATAAAAAATGAGGTAAAATAAAACCTAGATCAAGTTTTTATCATAGGTGTGACTTTGCTAGTTCTAAATATCAATTAGTGGTCAAAAAGAATAACTTATGGTTACATAATAACATATTTAAATTCATAGTTGACTTCTAGATTCTAAAGGGGGTTCCCCCTTCCATGTAGAATTCGTTATATATATATTTTAAATCGATAGTGAAAACCTCTTTTGAGGTGCTATTAGACCAATGCTAGCATGAAAACCAATTTCCAACATGCTAGTATTACAAAAAAGAAAAAGAAAAAAAAAACTTGTTTATAAAAATCCCTTGTGGACATAACTAAAGTAAGAGAGAATTGAAAACTATAATGGAGGTTCCTTCTATTAAAAAATAATAATAATAAATAAATCCATTGATCATTTTTAGTCTTGGATTAGTTCTAATCTCCCTACCTTCACCTTTTAGGTATTCTTCAACAAGCAAGACCAAAAATTTTAGGAACAAAATTGGGAGATTAACTCTTGATAGACGAGAATTCAACACTACATCACTAACCAGAAAAGCTTTATTACATTTTAAATCTTCAATGACCAATTAGTGATCTAGCACGTAGACCAATATACATATAAGAAGCGATAAACAACTCTTGTTATTAGCAAGAGTCCTCACCATTGATTTACTATACCATTTTAAAATTAAGCTTGGAAACTGATATATACCCAAAGTCAATATTATGGAATTTTTTTGATAAGTTGTGCATCCCAAGACATATGTCAAATACAAAAGCACAAATTTGGCACTATATGGTCGAGTCACTACAAATTTTGATACAAGAGCTAAAGATCAAGTGACTACTGGCATGTGGAAATATACCATAATTTTATATAAATAAGGTAGCAAATAAATTAAATTTGTATAAAAGTTAAAGAATAAGACAATTATCCAAAGGGATAGAAAAAGATGTTGGAAAGCATGCGAACCATATCACATGATGTAGTGAATTATGAGGAATGACTATTCAATGGTATAAAATGTTGTTGCTTCTTGAAAGTTGGATACAATCAAGCTAAGGAGAAAGAGGATTCATAAGCTAGGTTGAATGGTGGTTTTTTCAAGAATAAAAGCCCTTTTAAAGAGATTTACGAAAATATGCACTAGTAGTCAATTCGAGCAATGAGCGAGGATTTATGACCCTGAGAAGTTTTTCCCCCAAAATTCAAAATGATGGCCAATGGAATGTCGTGCGAACTACCCCCTTTAATGAAATTGTAATTTTCATAAAGGGAAGTTCATTTATTATCCCTGAATGCAAATGCAAAGCCTGAAAATCTATTTGCCTTCAAAATATGAAAAAAATGTGAAATTCCGAAATTATAAAAATCCTTATAAAACAACAAAATTTAATTTTTTAATAAATTCGAAATGACTTCAGAATGAGATAAAAATTGTTTCGGATGAAATATTGAAGCTCATTATTCACACCCATGCATTTATTTATGAAATTTTAAATTTTTTAAATTTTTATTTTAGTCATCAAAGTTTAAAAAAAGTTTGCAAAAGGAAGGGTTAGAAAAATAAAAATAAAATTATGGAAAATGAACCAAAAAACCAAAAATGTTAAAACACACTATAGTTAGTATGATGTCACCCTACATTGTTGTAGCTCTTTTTGAGAGCTTTTAATAATATAAACTAATAGTCAATCCGAGCAACGAGCGAGGAGTTATGACCCCGGGAAGTTTTACCCTCAAAATTCAAAATGATGGCCAATGGAATACTATATGAACTACCCCCCTTTTATAAAATTGTAATTTTCATAAAGGAAAGTTCATTTATTGTCTGTGAATGCAAATGCAAAGCCTGAAAATCAATTTGCCTTCAAAATATGAAAAAAAAATATGAAATTGTACAAATCCTTATAAAACAACTTTAAATAATTTTTATAAATTTGAAATGAGTTCAGAACAAGATCAAAATTGTTTCATATGAAATATTGAAGCTCATTCTTCACACCCATGCATTTATTTATGAAATTTTATTTTTTTAGTCACTAAAGTTTTAAAAAATATGCAAAAGGAAGGGTTAGAAACATAAAAATAAGCGAGGGTTTCATTTGGGTTGAGTGTAAGCAGCTGCATAGGTTGGTTTTTAGGGCCTTCGGGCCCTAGCGACCAATATTTTGGTGGTTTATGATCAATATTTTAGTAGGAAATGTTGCAGGGGATCCAAGATGGGTTAGAAATTTGTCTTTCAATAGATCATACTATGAATTTGAATGAAAATGGCTTCCAATTTGCTACACAAAAGAAAAGTGAAAACCATACCTTTCCACGACGTTTAGGGTAAGGATTAAAGAGATCACGAAACAAGTTTCAAGTAGTTGATCAAAAAATGGCTCATATCTCAAGTGAATATGGTGCTAAGGTGCACCCATAAAATAATTCTACTGTGAAAACCCCTATCAAGGGTAAGAATTTCAAAGACTCAACCTCAAAAATGAATTTTAGGGATGCCCTTTGTGGTGGACAGCCTTAGCCCAATGCTAATATCAATCTTAGGGCTTCCCATAAACCTCTAAGAATACCTAATATTGATCCTAGGAAAATAGAGTCAGGATGTCTTAAAGCAGTTGATGGAACTCCTATTGTTAAGCTTGATATGGGTAACATTCAAACTGGCATTGAAGATTTGGAAAAAAAAGGACTAATTTTTTGGTTCGTGGGTTTTCGTTCAAGTCTATTTGCTTTCAAAGTTTGGGCTGCAAAAATCTAGAAAGTTAAAGGAGAGTTACAAATCTCTATTTATCCAAATGGTTATTTGCTTATTTTAATTGCTAATAATGAAGATAGAGAGAAAAATTTTCAACAGGGTCCTTGGTTTTTTGGAAGGGTAGGGTTTTTCATAAAGCCCTAACATACAAAATTTAAATCCAAAGAAGAGATGCCTTCTATAGCTCCCGTGTGGGTTAGACTTTTTGGCCTCCCTATTGAATTTTGGAATCCTACTATTTTTTCTTCAATTGGAAACTCTTTAGGAATTTTTATGATGACTATTGATTGTACTCAAAATTTTGAACATATTATTATGCTCAAATTTGTGTTTTAATGGATTTTGACAAACCCCTACATAAAAATATCACATTACAATTTGAGGAAGACACTTGGGAGCAAGTAGTGGACTATGAGAACATTCCTTTTTGTTGTAGAATTTGCCATGAATATGGTCATTTGGCCAGTGCTTGCCCAAATAAAATTCTTGATCAAAAGAAATAATATATAAACATAGTAGGTTTCCAAATACCTAAGAAGAACACTAAAAAAAAACTAGTTATGAAGGATCAATCAAAGTCATCTGCTAATATGTTTGAAATCCTTTCCACAAATGATGTCCCAAGTGAGGAAGAGGAAATAATGGAAATTGAAATCTTAGAAACACAATTTAAATATGAAGGGAAGAAGTCAGAGATAAACCAACAAATCAAAGCTTTTCAACAAAAAAAAAGGGAGAAAATTTACACAAGAAACAATCTTTCAAATGTAAAAAATTTAAATAATGCAGGTCCCAATATAGACTCTGTTGAACCATCTAGTAAAATTTTGGATGTGTACGAGCATTATTCAAGGTTAGAAGCCATCTCAGATTCAATTAGAACAAGTCAAGAAATAGGGAAAAATAATTGAATATAGATTCTAATCAAAAAGCAGGTCGCAAGACCAATCAATATCATATGGTAAATGAAGGTGAAAAGCTTGTCGAGGAAGGTAATAATAATGCCCTTCCCAAATTTTTAAGCCTTGGTATTAATGAATATAATCACTTGGAATATTAGAGGACTCAAAGGGAGTCTTTCAAAACAAAATGAAATTAGAAGAATGATTCAGATAAATCATCCACATCTTGTTTTCCTTCAAGAAACAAAGATGTCAATGGAAGATATGGACTCAATTGCCAGTAAAATTTGTCCAGCTAGAAAAGTGGTTTCCCTCAGTTCCCAAGGGACTTATGGTGGCATTGCTTGTATTTGGGACCCAAAAGAGGTAGTTATTCACCATATGGTTGGCATTTGGGGTTTGTTGGCTATAGCTATTCAAAGTAGACATTCCAACCAAATTATGCTCTGCATTACTGTTTATGCTTCGACTTCTTTGGAGGAAAAAAGAAGATAGTGGAAGGATATTACTCATATTATCTCTCATTTTCTTGAAGCTTGGATCTTGATCGGAGGAGATTTCAATACCATCCTCTCTCTGGATGAGAAAAGGAGGGGAAATAGAAATTTGGACAAAAGCACTGACCTCATGAGCGAATATATTGCAAACCTCCATCTTGTGGATATCCAACCAAATAATGGCCTTATGACTTGGTATAACAGAAGGCAAGGCTTGGATTGTATTATGGAGAGATTGGATAGGTTTATGCTCTCTAAAAATTTCTTAATCCATGGTCACATTCCTAAAGTGAAGACTCTTAATAATGCTAGTTCGGATCATTGGTCAGTCATGGTGGAAATGTGGAAAACCAATGTGAGTTTCTCTCCTTTTTATTTTCAATTAATGTGGCTTAGAGACATTTCCTTCAAACCTCATGTGGAACAATGAGGGAAGGAAGGTAAACCTAGGCATGGGACTAAGATGTTCTGTTTTGCCAAAATACTGCAATACATTAAATACAAAATCAAGACTTGGAATTGGAAAGAGTTTGGGGATGTTCATAAAAAAAACATGAAGTTATTGCTCATCTTGAAAATTTGAATAAGAAAATCCATTTAGATGGCCTCACAGAGAAGAGAAGTGTAGATGAAATTAAACTCACAACTAAGTTAGAGGAATGGGAAAAAAGAGAAGAAATCTTATGGAACCAAAAATATAGAATTCAATGGCTCAAAGAAGGAGATCGAAATACAAATTTCTTCCACAAATCTCTTCTAGCTCGAATATCTCACAACTTTATTTCTTCCTTAAAATCAGATTCTGGAGATGTTGTTTATACTTGGGATGGCATGAACTCTATTATTGTTGATTACTTTTCCAATCTTTTTG
This sequence comes from Wollemia nobilis, assembly GCA_028583015.1. Lineage (NCBI taxonomy): Eukaryota > Viridiplantae > Streptophyta > Pinopsida > Araucariales > Araucariaceae > Wollemia > Wollemia nobilis. Next base: position 2,329,232 of record JAQPPZ010001344.1, read on the forward strand.
TTGCTACTCCTCTTGACTCAGCTTCACAATAAAATGTTCTTCAAGCAATCCCTTCTCTTATCACTTCTGAGGAGAAATATATTTTGATTGCTCTTGTTACTATCAATGAGCTTCAATAAGTAGTTTTTAAAATGCAAAAAGGAAAAATCCCTGGTCTTGATGGTTTTCCCATTGAGTTCTACCAAGAGTTCTGGGATATCCTTCATGTTGATTTATTAGAGGTGGTGGAAGAAGCCAAGAAAGCCAAAGAAATTTTGAAGGTTATCAACAAAACTTATATTACTCTTGTTCCAAAAGCTCAAGGGGTTGATCATATCTCAGCTTTTAGACCTATTGCTTTATGTAATGTTCTTCTCAAAATCATGACGAAAAGGTTGAAGCCTCTTTTGCGTAAGATTATTTCCCAAAAGCAAGGGGGTTATATGGAAGGACGTCAAATAGTAGATGAGATAGTTCATGCTCAGGAAGCCATCCATTCCATGGATATGCAAAAATATCCTTCCATGTTCATTTGGTTAGACTGATCTAAAGCTTATGACAGAGTGGATTGGCACTTCCTTATCAAAGTTTTGAGGCAATTTGGTTTCTCTAAGGATTGGATGGATTGGATTATGGGATGTATCTCTTCAGTTTCCTACTTAGTTCTTATCAATGGCAGGCCTTCTCAGTCATTCCTAGCTTCCAGAGGTATTATGTAAGGTGACCCTCTATCCCCTTATTTATTCATCATTCTTGTTGAATTCTTAGGTAGGACTATAACCAAAAAAAGGGAAAACAAAACCCTTGAGGGAGTTACCATTGCTCATGGAGCTAGACCTATCTCTCATCTTCAATTTGTGGATGACTCTACTCTTTTAGGTAAAGATACAGTTAAGGAAGCTTCTAATAGTAAGCAAATAATTAGCTTTCTAAGGCTACGGGCAGTCGATCAATGAAGACAAATCTAAAGTTATTTTCTTTCACTGCTATGCTAGATAGGAATCCATGGTATTGGATAAATTAAGATATAAGAAGACCTCCATTCCAATCACTTATTTAAGTATTCCCATAAATATTCAAAGGCAAAAAAATAAATATTGGAATTGGTTGTTGGACAAAGTCAAAAAGAAAATTGGAAAGTGGACCAAGAGATGGCTTTCTTCTGGAGGTAGAATCACCTTGGTAAATTCAGTCCTTCAAGCTATTCCTATTTATGTTTCTTTCGTTTTGAATATCCCAAAGGTTGTTCTTCGAGAATTGTATCAAATCAGTCATCATTTCCTTTGGAGTGGTACTAAGGAGAAAAGAAAATGGGCCTTGGTGAAGTGGGATACTTTATGTCTTCCTAAGAATGAAGGGGGGTTAGGATTCTAGTCTTCTATTAATAATAAAAAAGCTTTAACTGTTAAATTATATTGGAGGATGTTGCATAACCCCAATGCTCTTTGGGCCAATAATATTCGTGCTAAATATGCTGAGAACAAAAGTCCTAAAGACCTTATTCGCTATCAACTTCCTACCAAAGGTTCTCCCATTTTAGCAGTTCTTAAGGCTGGTGAGGATTTGATAAAGAAAAATTTATTTTGGATCATTCATAATGGTCAACACGTAAATTTTTGGACAGATTCTTGGGATGGTCACAAGCCTTTGATAACTCAGTTTCCTGAAGACCTTATTCGCTATCAACTTCCTACAAAAGGTTCTCCCATTTTAGCAGTTCTTAAGACTGGTGAGGATTTGATAAAAAAAAATTATTTTGGATCATTCATAATGGTCAACAGGTAAGTTTTAGGACAAATTCTTTGGATGGTCACAAGCCTTTGATAGCTCAGTTTCTTGATTGAAGGCCTTGGATGGAGGAGCTTCATCGAGCTAACTGGATAAAGGTGGCTAATTACTTTTGGTACCATACTGGTAATTCAAAGGTTGGTAGATATTGGATCCCTATTGAGGACTAGCCTATTCAAATCCCAGAAAGACAAAGACAAGATATCCAAAGAATCCTTCATATGAGATCCCTCTCTTGGTCCCATGAAAAATATTTTTTTGGATGGAACAACACTCCTAAGGGTGAGTATTCAGTTGCTCAAGGTTATTTGACATTATGCCATAATAATCCCAACCATTCTTCTAACATCTTTTCTCTATTGTGGGCTCAAAAGCTTTGGCCTAAGGTGAGGTTCTTTAATTGGCTTTTATTGCATCGTAGGGTGCTTACTGGTGAGCAACTTATGAAGCGTGGTTTTCATGGCCCTTTTAGATGTGAAATGTGTGAAGAGAATAAATACTCTCAACCATATTTTTATTAAGTGTACTTTAGCCTCTGAGCTATGGAGGAGAATGGCCACTTTACTTGGCTTACAATGGTCCAATGTTTTTACTTTTGAACAACTTTGGAGGGATTGGCCTAATCAAGAGGGTGTTGATCATTTTATTAGGAAGTTAGTTTGGATGGGTTCTACCATTCTTCTTTGGAATATTTGGAAATGAAAGGAACAACCAAATTTTTAATAAATATAGGAAGGATATTCATTATATTTGGCAAAATACCATAGCCAACTTAGTTGAATCAGTCCATCATATCCTTAATCACCCCCAAAACTCCCACCAAAGATGGGATCAAGTGATGCAAATATTGAATATTAAATATTCTAAGGGCAACCAACTTAAAGGGAATGTGAGTATTAGTAAGATGGATAGGACAAGAAATTGGCAACCTCCTCCTAAGGATTTTGGAAAAGTCAATACTGATGGATCCTCTAGAGGGAACCTTGGAAAAGCTAGTGTCGGAGGAATTGGTAGACTTTCAGATGGCTCTCTAGTTTTTACTTTTGTTGAGAATTTGGGTATTCTTTCAAATAACCTTGCTGAGGGGTATGGTATCCTCAGATGCCTTTAAGAGGCTACTACGGTTGGATGGTAAAAGGTGTTAGTTGAGTCTGACTCTCAACTTATGATTAATCTCTTGAAGACTCCTAAGAATCATAAGGTGGATTGGAGAATAAAAAGAATTATTGAGAAGATTCAATTAATCCAGATGGGATTTTTGAAAGTTGATTACAATCATGTGGTCTAAGATCAAAATAAGAGTGCTGATGCTTTAGCTAATTGGGCTTTGGACAAAGGTGATCTTACTTGTTATGGCCACCCTCATAGATGGTGGGATTCTCAAATTAGGGAAGATCTTCTTTCTATCATTTCTTTGGATGTCTCCAATTTTGAAGGTACCTAGTTTCTTCTTGTTTTTTTTTTGTTTACTTCTGTTTGGTTCATTCAATTTTTTCTAGTTCCCTAGCTCATTCTATTCTTTCTTTTGTTTCCTCTATTGATTCTTGCCTTAATAGTCTTCTGGTCTAGATAGGTCATTGTTATGTTCATTTTTTTTTCTTTTTTCTTTTGTTTAGTTTTTTAAGGTGGGTGGGTTCTTTTGTTTTGTTTTGTTTTTGTGTTCTTTGTGTTGTTTTTTTTTGTTCTTGTATTTTTGTTGTTTTATGTTATTTTTTTTAATGTTTTTTGTTATTGTTCTTGTGTTTTTTTCGTTCTTGTTCTTGGGTTTATCTTTGTTTGTGTTAATTCATGTTTTTATGTGTGAGTGTTTTCTATATTTTTTGTTTTTGTTTATTGTCTATTGTTGGTTGCTTTTTATTTTTATTTTTATTTTTAGGTTTTGGTTGTGTTTATTTTTCATGTTTTTTTTGGGTTGTCTTTGTAGTGTTATGTTGTTTTTGTCTTGTTTGTATTTTGTTATGTGGTTCTTATGTTTTTCTATGTGGTTCGTGTTGTTGTTTCTTTTACCTTATTATGTGTGTTTGGTTGTGCTTTTATTTTTGACACATTAAAGGAGCATGTTTTTTATTTTATTTCATTACTTTTGTTGTTATTTACTTATTTTTAAATTGGTTTTGTGTGTTTGTTTGCTCCTTGAGTATGTCAAAGGTGGAAGGCCAGGCCCGAGTCCTAGGCATTTTTGGTGGAATGGATACCCCTGCCTCCTTGGGTCTTACCCGAAAGTAGCATCCCTTTGGGATGTTTTCCACAAATAAGAAAAAAAGTAAAAATAAAATTATGGAAAATGGACTAGAAAGCTGAAAAAATTAAAATACACTACAGTGACTATGATGTCACCCTACATTGTTGTAGCTCTTTTCGAGAGCTTTTCAAAAATATGCACTAATCGTCAATCCGAGAAACGAGCGAGGACTTCTCACCCCAGGAAGTTTTACCCCTAAAATTCAAAATGATGGCCAATGGAATGTCGTATGAACTTCTCCCCTTTTAATGAAATTACAATTTTCAAAAAGAGAAGTTCATTTATTGTCTTTGAATGCAAATGCAAAGCTTGAAAATCGATTTGCCTTCAAAATATAAAAAAAAATCCTTATAAAACAACAACTTTAAATAATTTTTATAAATTCAAAATGACTTCAGAATGAGATCAAAATTATTTCGGATGAAATATTGAAGCTTATTCTTCATAGCCATGCATTTATTTATGAAATTTTATTTTTTTTAATTTTATTTTAGCTGCCGCAGTTTAAAAAAATATGTGAAAGGAAGGGTTAGAAAAATAAAAATAAAATTATGGAAAATAGACTAGAAAGCCGAAAATGTTAAAACACACTATAGTTAGTATGATGCTGCCCTACATTGTTGTAGCTCTTTCCAAAAATATGCACTAATAGTCAATCCGAATAACGAGCGAGGAGTTATGACCCGGGGAAGTTTTGCCAACAAAATTCAAAATGATGGCCAATGGAATGCCATATGAACTACCCCCATTTAATAAAATCATAATTTTCATAAAAGGAAGCTCATTTATTATCTGTGAATGCAAATGCAAAGCCTAAAAATTGATTTACCTTCAAAATATGAAAAAAATATGAAATTCCAAAATTATAAAAATCCTTATAAAACAACTTTAAATAATTTTTATAAATTTGAAATGACTTCAGAATGAGATCAAAATTATTTTGGATGAGTTATTGAACCTCATTATTCACACCAATATATTTATTTATGAAATTTTATTTATTTATTTATTTATTTTAGTCGTCGAAGTTTAAGAATTTTTCAAAATGAAGGGTTAGAAAAATAAAAATAAAATGTTAGAAAATGGACCAGAAAGCCAAAAATGTTAAAATACACTACAATAAATATGATGCTGCTCTACATTGTTGTAGCTCTTTTCGAGAGCTTTTCGAAAATATGCACTAATAGTCAATTCAAGATTTCAAAAAGAGCTACAACAATGTAGGACGACATCATATTGACTATAGTGTGTTTTAACATTTTCGGCTTTCTGGTTCATTTTCTAGAATTTTATTTTTATTTTTCTAACCCTTCCTTTTGCAGATTCTTTTTAAACTTTGACGACTAAAATAAATAAAAAATAAAAAATATAATTTCATAAATAAATGCATGGGTGTGAAGAATGAGCTTCGATATTTCATCTGAAATAAATTTGATCTCATTATGAATTCATTTCAAATTTATAAAAATTATTTAATGTTGTTATTTTATAAGGATTTTTATAATTTCAAAATTTCATATTTTTCTCATATTTTGAAGGTAAATCAATTTTCAGGTTTTGCATTTCTATGCATAGACAATAAATGAACTTTCCTTTATGAAAATTACAATTTCATTAAATGGGGGTAGTTCATATGACATTTCGTTGGCCATCATTTTTAATTTTGAGGGTAAAACTTCCCGGGGTCATAACTCCTCGGTCGTTGCTTGGAATGACTATTAGGGCATATTTTTGGAAAGCTCTCGAAAAGAGCAACAATGGCGTAGGGTGAAATCATACTAACTGTAATGTGTTTTAATATTTTTGGTTTTCTACTTCATTTTCCAAAATTTTATTTTTAATTTTCTAACCCTTCCTTTTGGAGATTTTTTTAAACTTCGACGACTAAAGGAAAAATAAAAAAATTAATATTTCATAAATAACTGCATGGGTATGAAGAATGAGCTTTTATCTTTCATCCGAAACAAATTTTATCTCATTCAGAAGTTATTTTGAATTTCACATTTTTTAAGGATTTTTATTATTTCGGAATTTCACATTTTTTTCATAATTTGAAGGCAAATCGATTTTCAGATTTTGCATTTGTATTCAAAGAGAGTAAATGAACTTCCCTTTATGAAAATTACAATTTCATTAAATAGGGGTAGTTCATATGGCATTCTATTGGCCATCATTTTGAATTTTGAGGGCAAAGCTTCTTTAGGTCAACTCCTAACTCGTTGCTCGGATTGACTATTAGTGCATACTTTTGGAAAGCTCTCAAAAAGAGCTACAACAATGTTGGCCAAAATCATACTAACTATAATATGTTTTAACCTTTTCGGCTTTTTGATTCTTTTTTTAGAATTTTATTTTTATTTTTCTAACCTTTCTTTTTGCAAAAAATTTTAAACTTCGACAACTAAAATAAAAATAAAAATAAAATTAAAATTAAAATTTCATAAATAAATACATGGGTGTGAAGAATGAGTTTCAATATTTCATCCGAAACAATTTTGATCTCATTATGAAGTCATTTCAAATATATAAAAATGATTTAAAGTTGTTTTATAAGGATTTTTATAATTTTAGAATTTCATATTTTTTTCGTATTTTGAAGGTAAATCGATTTTTAGGTTTTACATTTGCATTCACAGACAGTAAATGAACTTCCTTTTATGAAAATTATAATTTCATTAAAGGCGGTAGTTCATACGACATTTCGTTGGTCATCATGTTGAATTTTGGAGGTAAAACTTCTCGGGTCATAACTCCTCGCTCCTTGCTCGCATTGACTATTAATGTATATTTTAAAAAAGATCTCAAAAAGAGATACAACAATGTAGGGTGACATCATACTATTTGTAGTGTTTTTTTAACATTGTTGGCTTTCTGGTCCATTTTCCAAAATTTCATTTTTATTTTTCTAACCCTTCATAAATAAATACATGGTTGTGAATAATGAGCTTCAATATTTCATCCAAAATAATTTTGATCTCATTCTGAAGTCATGAATTTATAAAAATTATTTAAAGTTGTTTTATAAGGATTTTTATAATTTCAAAATTTCACATTTTTTTTTTAATATTTTGAAGGTAAATCGATTTTTAGGCTTTGCATTTGCATTCACAAATAAATGAACTTCCCTTTATGAAAATTACAATTTCATTTAAGGGGTGTAGTTCATACAACATTCTATTGGCCATCATTTCGATTTTTAGGGGTAAAACTTCCTAGGGTCATAACTCCTTGCCCGTTGCTCAAATTGACTATTAGTGCATATTTTTTGTTAAGCTTTTGAAAAGAGCTACAACAATGTAGGACGACATCATACTGACTATAGTATGTTTTAACATTTTTGGCTTTCTGGTCCATTTTCAAGATTTTTTTTTTTTTCTAACCCTTCTTGCAGATTTTTTTAAAACTTTGACGACTAAAAAAATAAAAATAAAATACAATTTCATAAATAAATGCATGGGTGTGAAGAATGAGCTTCAATATTTTATTTGAAATAAATTTGATCTCATATTGAAGTCATTTTGAATTTATAAATATTATTTAAATTTACTATTTTATAAAGATTTTTATAATTTTAAAATTTCACATTTTTTTTTATATTTTGAAGGTAAATTGATTTTCAGGCTTTGCATTTGTATTCACAGACAATAAATGAACTTTCCTTTATGAAAATTACAATTTCATTAAAGGGGGTAGTTCATACAATATTCCATTGGTCATCATTTTTTATTTTGGGGGTAAAAATTCCTGGGGTCATAACTCCTCGCTCGTTGCTTGGAATGACTATTAGTGCATATTTTTGGAAAGCTCTCGAAAAGAGCAACAATGGCGTAGGGTGGCATCATACAAATTGTAATGTGTTTTAACATTTTCTATTTTCTACTCCATTTTTTAGAATTTTATTTGTAATTTTCTAACCATTCTTTTTGCATATTTTTTAAACTTCGGCGACTAAAATAAAAATAAAAAATTAATATTTCATAAATAAATGCATGGGTGTGAATAATGAGCTTTAATATTTCATCCGAAACAAATTTGATCTCATTCAAACGTTATTTCGAATTAATAAAAATTATTTAAATTTGTTGTTTTATAAGGATTTTTATCATTTCGAAATTTCACTTTTTTTTATATTTTGAAGGTAAATCGATTTTTAGACTTTGCATTTGCATTCAAAGACAATAAATGAAATTCTCTTTATGAAAATTACAATTTCATTAAAGAGGGGTAGTTCATATGGCTTTCCATTGGCCATCATTTTGAATTATGAGGAGAAAATTTCTCGGGGTCAACTCCTCGCTCGTTGCTTGGATTGACTATTAGTGCATATTTTCAGAAAGCTCTTGAAAAGGGATACAACAACATAAGGCAAAATCATACTTACTGTAGTGTGTTTTAATTTTTCATCTTTCTGGTCTATTTTCTAGAATTTTATTTTTATTTTTCTAACCCTTCCTTTTGCAATTTTTTAAACTTCGACGGTTAGAATAAATATAAAATTTCATAAATAAATGCATGGGTGTGAAGAATGAGCTTCAATTTTTCATCCAAAATAATTTTTATCTCATTATGAAGTTATTTCAAATTTGTAAAAATTATTTAAAGCTATTTTATAAGAATTTTTATAATTTTAGAATTTCATATTTTTTTCGTATTTTGAAGGTTAATCGATTTTCAAGATTTGCATTTGCATTCACAGACAATAAATGAACTTCCTTTTATCAAAATTACAAACTCATTAAGGGGGGGTAGTTCATACATCAATCAGTTGGTCATCATTTTGAATTTTGAGGGTAAAACTTCCCAAGGTCACAACTCCTCGTTTGTTGCACGCATTGACTATTAATGCATATTTTTGGAAAGCTCTCAAAAAGAGCTACAACAACATAGTACAACATCATACTATCTGTAATGTGTTTTAACATTTTTGGCTTTTTGGTCCATTTTTCAAAATTTCATTTTTATTTTTCTAACCCTTCCATTTATAGATTTTTTTAAAGTTTTATGACTAAAATAAAAATAGTAAAAAAATCATAAATAAATACATGGGTGTGAATAATGAGCTTAAATATTTCATCCGAAACTATTTTTATCTCATTATAAATTCATTTTGAATTTATAAAAATTATTTAAAGTTATTGTTTTATAAGGATTTTTATAATTTCCGAATTTCACATTTTTTTCATATTTTGAAGGTAAATCGATTTTTAGGCTTTGCATTTGCATTCACAAATAATAAATGAACTTTCCTTTATGAAAGTTACAATTTCATTTAAGGGGTGTAGTTCATACGACATTTTATTGGCCATCATTTCAAATTTTGGGGGTAAAACTTCTTGGGGTCATAACTCTTTACTCGTTGCTCGGATTGACTATTAGTGCATATTTTCAAAAAGATCTCGAAAAGAGCAAAAATTTCGTAGGGTGACATAATACTAACTATAGTGTGTTTTAACTATAGTGTATGAAGAATGAGATTTAATATTTCATCCGAAACAATTTTGATCTCATTTTGAAGTTATGTTGAATTAATAAAAATTATTTAATTTTGTTCTTTTATAAGGATTTTTATCGTTTCAAAATTTCACATTTTTTCATATTTTTAAGGTAAATCGATTTTTAGACTCTGCATTTGCATTCAAAGACAAAAATGAACTTTCTTTTATGAAAATTACAATTTCATTAAAGAGGGGTAGTTCATATGGCATTCCATTAACCATCAATTTGAATTTTGAGGGCAAAACTTTTCAGGGTCATCTCCTCGCTCATTGCTCGGATTGACTATTAGTGCATATTTTTGGAAAGCTCTAGAAAAAAGCTACAACAACATAGGGCATAATCATACTAACTGCAGTATGATTTAATTTTTGGCTTTCCAATTTTTTTTGCAGAATTATATTTTTATTTTTCTAACCCTTCATTTCGTAAATTTTTTTAAACATCGACGACTAGAATAAAAATAAAAATTAAAAATTAAAATTTCATAAATAAATGCATGGTTGTGAAAATGAGCTTCAATACTTCATCCAATACAATTTTTATCTCATTATTAAGTCATTTCAAATTTATAAATATTATTTAAATTTGTTGTTTTATAAGGATTTTTATAATTTTAGAATTTCACATTTTTTCATATTTTGAAGGTAAATCAATTTTTAGGCTTTACATTTGCATTCACAAATAATAAATGAACTTCCCTTTATGAAAATTACAATTTCATTTAAGGGGGTTAGTTCATATGACATTCTATTGGCCATCATTTCGAATTTTAGGGGTAAAACTTTTTGGGGTCATAACTGCTTGCTCGTTGTTCGGATTGACTATTAGTGCATATTTTTCATCAAGCTTTCGAAATGAGCTACAACAATGTAGGGTGGCATCATACTGACTATAGTGTGTTTTGACATTTTCGGTTTTCTGGTCCATTTTCTAAAAATTTTTATTTATTTTTCTAACCCTTCCTTTTGCAGATTCTTTTTAAACTACTTCGGCGACTAAAATAAAAATAAAAAATAAAATAACATTTCATAAACAAATGCATGGGTGTGAAGAATGAACTTCAATATTTTCTCTCAAATAAATTTGATCTCATTTTGAAGTCATTTTGAATTTATAAAAATTATTATTTTTAAGCGAAAAACCTCTTGCGGGGTCGCCTTTGTCTGAGAGACCATGAACAAGGGGTTCTACACCGTCAAAGTCACCCAGGAGTCGCACCCGACCTTGCCCGCACCAACATTATCAATTGGATTTTTGATACCCAATTCAGTTTTTTGGTAGGGTGGAGATTTGAACCTGGGACCTCCCTTGGAGGATTTCCCTCTCCTATCCAACTCACCTACAACACCTGGGTTTATAAAAATTATTTAAAGTTGTTATTTTATAAGGAATTTTATAATTTTAAAATTTCACTTTTTTTCTTATTTTGAAGGTAAATCGATTTTCAGGCTTTGCATTTGTATTCACAGACAATAAATGAACTTTCCTTTAAGAAAATTATAATTTCATTAAAGGGGGGTAGTTCATACGACATTTCATTGACCATCATTTTTAATTTTGGGGGTAAAACATCTTGGGGTCATAACTCCTCGCTCGTTGCTTGGAATGACTATTAGTGCATATTTTTGGAAAGCTCTCGAAAAGATAAAAAATGGCATAGGGAAAAATCATACTAACTGTAATGTGTTTTAATATTTTTGGTTTTCTACTCCATTTTCCAAAATTTTATTTTTAATTTTCTAACCCTTTTGCATATTTTTTTAAACTTCGACGACTAAAATAAAAATTAAAAAATTAATATTTCATAAATAACTGCATGGGTGTGAAGAAAGAGATTTAATATTTCATAGAAAATGAATTTGATCTCATTCAGAAGTTATTTTGAATTAATAAAAATTATTTAATTTTTTTTTTTTATAAGAATTTTTTTCATTTCAAAATTTCAATTTTTTCTTTTCATATTTTGAAGGTAAATTGATTTTTAGACTTTGCATTTACATTCAAAGACAATAAATGAACTTCCCTTTATGAAAATTACAATTTCATTAAATAGGGGTAGTTCATATGGCATTCCATTGGCCATCATTTTGAATTTTGAGGGCAAAACTTCTCAAGGTCAACTCCTCGCTTATTGCTCGGATTGACTATTAGTGCATATTTTTGGAAAGCTCTCGAAAAGAGCTACAACAATATTGGCCAGAATCATACTGACTATAGTGTGTTTTAACATTTTCGATTTTTCTATCATTTTTCTAGAATTTTATTTTTATTTTTCTAATCCTTCCTTTTGCATTTTTTTTTAAACTTTGACAACTAAAATAAAAATAAAAATAAAATTTCATAAATAAATGCATGGGTATGAAGAATGAGCTTCAATATTTCATCCGAAACAATTTTGATCTCATTATGAAGTTATTTCAAATTTATAAAAATTATTTAAAGTTGTTGTTTTATAAGGATTTTATAATTTTAGAATTTCACATTTTTTCGTATTTTGAAAGTAAATCGATTTTCAAGTTTTGCATTTGCATTCACAGATAAGAAATGAACTTCCCGAGTCATAACTCCTTGCTCGTTGCTCACATTGATTATTAATGCATATTTTTGGAAAGCTCTCGAAAATAACTACAATAACGTAGGGCAACATCATACTATCTGTAGTGTATTTTAATATTTTTGTCTTTCTGGTCCATTTTTCAAAATTTCATTTTTATTTTTCTAACCCTTCATTTTGTAGATTTTTTAAATGTCGATGACTAAAAAAAAATAAAATTTCATAAATAAATACATGGGTGTGAAGAATAAGCTTCAATATTTCATCCAAAATAATTTTGATCTCATTCAAAAGTCATTTTGAATTTATAAAAATTCTTTAAAGTTGTTTAATAAGAATTTTTATAATTTCGAAATTTCACATTTTTTACATATTTTGAAGGTAAATAGATTTTTAGGCTTTGCATTTGCATTCACAAATAATAAATGAACTTCCCTTTATGAAAAATACAATTTCATTTAAGGGGGGTTGTTCATATGGTATTCTATTGGTCATCATTTCAAATTTTAGGGTAAAACTTCCTGGGGTCATAACTCCTTGCTCATTGCTCGAATTGACTATTAGTGCATATTTTTCGTCTTTCGAAAAGAGCTACAAAAATGTAGGGCGGAATCATACTGACTATAGTGTGTTTCAACATTTTCGGCTTTCTGATCCATTTTCCAAATTTTTATTTTTATTTTTCTAACCCTTCCTTTTGCAAATTTTTTTTTAAACTTTGGCAACTAAAATAAAAATAAAAAATAAAATACAATTTTGTAAATAAATGCATGGGTGTGAAGAATGAGCTTCAATATTTCATATGAAATAAATTTGATCTCATTTTGAAGTCATTTTGAATTTATAAAAATTATTTAAAGTTGTTATTTAATAAGGATTTTTATAATTTTGAAATTTCACATTTTTTTCATATTTTGAAGGTAAATCAAATTTTAGGCTTTGCATTTGTATTCACAAACAATAAATGAACTTTCATTTATGAAAATTACAATTTCATTAAAGGGGGGTAGTTCATACAATATTCCATTGGCCATCATTTTTAATTTTTGGGGTAAAACTTCTCGGGGTCATAACTCCTCACTTGTTGCTTGGAATGACTATCAGTGCATATTTTTGGAAAGCTCTCGAAAAAAGCAACAATGGCGTAGGGCGACATCATACTAATTGTAATGTGTTTTAACATTTTTCGTTTTATATTCCATTTTATAGAATTTTATTTTTAATTTTCTAACCATTCCTTTCGCAGATTGTTTTAAACTTCGATGACTGAAATAAAAATAATAATATTTCATAAATAAATGCTTGGGTGTAAAGAATGAGTTTTAATATTTCATCCGAAATAAATTTGATCTCATTCAGAAGTTATTTTGAATTAATAAAAAATATTTAAATTTGTTGTTTGATAAGGAATTTTATCATTTCAAAATTTCACATTTTTTTCATATTTTGAAGGCAAATCGATTTTCAGACTTTGCATTTGCATTCAAAGACAATAAATGAACTTCCCTTTATGAAAATTACAATTTCATTAAATAGGGGTAGTTCATATGGCATTCCATTGGCCATAATTTTGAATTTTGAGGGAAAAACTTCTCGGGGTCAACTCCTCGCTCGTTACTCGGATTGACTATTAGTGCATATTTTCATAAAGCTATCGAAAAGAGCTACAACAACATAGGTCAGAATCATACCGACTGTAGTGTGTTTTCATTTTTTGGCTTTCTGTTCTATTTTTCAGAATTTATTTTTATTTTTCTAACCCTTCATTTTGCAATTTTTTTAAACTTCGACGACTAGAATAAAAATAAAATTTCTTAAATAAATGCATGGGTGTGAAGAATGAGCTTCAATATTTCATCCAAAATAATTTTGATCTCATTATGAAGTCATTTCAAATTTATAAAAATTATTTAAAGTTGTTGTTTTATAAGGATTTTTATAATTTAAGAATTTGATTTTTTTTCGTATTTTGAAGATAAATAGATTTTCAAGATTTGCATTTGCATTCATAAACAATAAATGAACTTCTTTTTATGAAAATTACAATTTCATTAATAGGGGGTAGTTCATACAACATTTCGTTGGTCATCATTTTGAATTTTGGGGGCAAAACTTCTCGGGGTCATAACTCCTTGCTCGTTGCTCACATTGACTATTAATGCATTCTTTTGGAAAGCTTTCGAAAAGAGCTACAACAACATAGGGCGGCATCATATTATATTTAGTGTGTTTTAACATTTTTAGCTTTCTGGTCTATTTTTCAAATTTTCATTTTTATTTTTCTAACCCTTCCATTTATAGATTTTTTAAAACTTCTATGACTAAAATAAAAATAATATAAATAAAATTCATAAATAAATACATGGGTGTGAATAATGAGCTTCAATATTTCATCCGAAACAATTTTGATCTCATTCTAAAGTCATTTTGAATTTATAAAAATTATTTAAAGTTGTTTTATAAGGATTTTTATAATTTTCAAATTTCACTTTTTTTTCATATTTTGAAGGTAAATCGATTTTTAGGCTTTGCATTTGCATTCACAAATAATAAATGAACTTCCCTTTATGAAAATTACAATTTTATTTAAGGGTGGGTAGTTCATACGACATTCTATTGGCCATCATTTCAAATTTTGGGGGTAAAACTTCTCGAGGTCATAACTCCTTGCTTGTTGCTCGAATTGACTATTAGTCCATATTTCTCGTCAAGATTCAAAAAGACCTACAACAATGTAAGGCGACATCATACTGACTATAGTGTGTTTTAACATTTTCGGCTTTCTTGTCCATTTTCCTTTTGCAGATTTTTTTTTAAACATCTACGACTAATATAAAAATAAAAAATAAAATACAATTTCATAAATAAATGCATAGGTGTGAAGAATGAGCTTCAATATTTATCTGAAATAAATTTTATCTCCTTATGAAGTCATTTTGAATTTATAAAAATTATTTAAAGTTGCTATTTTATAAGTATATTTATAATTTCAAAATTTCATATTTTTTTCATATTTGTAAGGTAAATTGATTTTCAGGCTTTGCATTTGCATTCAAAGACAATAAATGAACTTTCCTTTATGAAAATTACAATTTCATTAAATGGGGGTAATTCATACGATATTTCATTGGCCATCATTTTTAATTTTGGAGGTAAAACTTCCTGGGGTCATAACTCCTCGCTCGCTACTTGAATTGACTATTAGTGCATATTTTCTGAAAGATCTCAAAAAAGCAAAAATATCGTAGGGTGACATAATACTAACTATAATGTTTTTTAATATTTTTGATTTTCTACTCCATTATCAAGAATTTTTTTATTATTTTCTAACCCTTCCTTTTGCAGATTTTTTTTAAACTTTAGCGACTAAAATAAAAATAATTTTTTTTATATTTCATAATTAAATGCATGGGTGTGAAGAATGAGCTTTAATATTTCATTTGAAATAATTTTGATGTCATTATGAAGTTATTTTGAATTAATAAAAATTATTTAATTTTGTTGTTTTATAAGGATTTTTATTATTTCGGAATTTCACATTTTTTTTCATATTTTAAAGATAAATCGATTTTCAAATTTTGCATTTGCATTCAAAGACAATAAACGAACTTCCCTTTATGAAAATTAGAATTTCATTAAAGAGGGGTAGTTCATATAGCATCCATTGACCATCATTTTGAATTTTGAGGGCAAAACTTCTCGGGGTCAACTCCCCGCTCGTTGCTCGAATTGACTATTAGTGCATATTTTTGAAAAGATCTCAAAAAGAGCTACAACAACGTAGGACAAAATCATATTAACTATAGTGTGTTTTAACATTTTCAGCTTTTTGATCCTTTTTCCATAATTTTATTTTTATTTTTGTAATCCTTCATTTTGTAGATTTTTTAAACTTTGACGACTAGAATAAAAATAAAAATAAAATTAAAATTTCATAAATAAATGTATGGGTGTGAATAATGAGCTTCAATCTTTCATATGAAATAATTTTGATCTCATTCTGAAGTCATTTCGACTTTATAAAAATTATTTAAAGTTGTTTTTTTATAAGGATTTTCATAAATTCAGATTTTTACATTTTTTTATGTTTTGAATGTAAATCGATTTTTAGGCTTTACATTTGCATTCCCAGATAATAAATGAACTTCTCTTTATGAAAATTATAATTTTTATTAAATGGGGGTAGTTCATACTACATTCTATTGACCATCATTTTGAATTTTGGGAGCAAAACTTCCTGGGGTCATAACTCCTCACTCGTTGCTCGGATTGACTCTAAGTGCATATTTTTGGAAAGCTATCAGAAAAAGCTACAACAACGTAGGGCGACATTACACTGCCTGTAGTGTTTTTTTAACATTTTTGGCTTTCTGGTCCATTTTCAAGATTTTTTTTTATTTAAATCATTTTGAATTTATAAAAATTATTTAAATTTGTTGTTTTATAAATATTTTTATAATTTCATAATTTCACATTTTTTCATATTTTGAAGATAAATTGATTTTGAGGCTTTGCATTTGCATTCACAAACAATAAATGAACTTCCGTTTATGAAAATTACAATTTCATTAAAGGGAGGTAGTTCATACGACATTCCATTGGCCATCATTTTGAATTTTGGGGGTAAAACTTCCCGGGGTCATAACTCCTCGCTTGTTACTCGGATTGACTATTAGTGCATATTTTCGATAATCTCTCGAAAAGAGCTACAAAAACGTAGGGTGGAATTATATTGACTGGAGTGTGTTTTAATATTTTTGGCTTTTTGGGTCATTTCCTTGAATTTTATTTTTATTTTTCTAACCCTTCCTTTTGAAGATTTTTTTAAACTTTGGCGATAAAAAAAATTAAAATTTCATAAATAAATGCATGGGTGTGAAGAATGAGCTTCAATATTTCACCCGAAATAATTTTGATCTCATTCTAAAGTCATTTCGAATTTATAAAAATTATTTAAAGTTGTTTTATAAGGATTTTTATAATTTTCAAATTTCACTTTTTTTTCATATTTTGAAGGTAAATCGATTTTTAGGCTTTGCATTTGCATTCACAAATAATAAATGAACTTCCCTTTATGAAAATTACAATTTCATTAAAGGGGGGTAGTTCATATGGCATTCTAATGGCCATCATTTTGAATTTTGGGGTAAAACTTCCCAAGGTCATAACTTCTTACTTGTTGCTCGGATTGACTATTAGTGCATATTTTCGTCAAGATTTCAAAAATAGTTACAACAATGTAAGACGACATCATACTGACTATAATGTGTTTTAACATTTTTGTCTTTCTGGTCCATTTTCCTTTTGCAGATTTTATTTTTAAACATCTACGACTAATATAAAAATAAAAAATAAAATACAATTTCATAAATAAATGCATGGGTGTGAAGAATGAGCTTCAATATTTATCTAAAATAAATCTGATCTCATTATGAAGTCATTTTGAATTTATAAAAATTATTTAAAGTTGCTATTTTATAAGTATTTTTATAATTTCGAAATTTCATATTTTTTTTCATATTTGTAAAGGGAAATTGATTTTCAGGCTTTGCATTTGCATTCAAAGACAATAAATGAACTTTCCTTTATGAAAATTACAATTTCATTAAATGGGGGTAATTCATACGATATTTCATTGGCCATCATTTTTAATTTTGGGGGTAAAATTTCCTGGGGTCATAACTCCTCACTCGCTACTTGAATTGACTATTAGTGCATATTTTCGAAAAGATCTCAAAAAAAGCAAAAATATCGTAGGGTGACATAATACTAACTATAATGTGTTTTAACATTTTTGATTTTCTACTCCATTATCAAGAATTTTTTTATTATTTTCTAACCCTTCCTTTTGCAGATTTTTTTTAAAGTTTAGCGACTAAAATAAAAATAATTTTTTTTTTATATTTCATAATTAAATGCATGGGTGTGAAGAATGAGCTTTAATATTTCATTTGAAATAATTTTGATGTCATTCTGAAGTTATTTTGAATTAATAAAAATTATTTAATTTTGTTGTTTTATAAGGATTTTTATTATTTCGGAATTTCACATTTTTTTTCATATTTTAAAGATAAATCGATTTTCATATTTTGCATTTGCATTCAAAGACAATAAACGAACTTTCCTTTATGAAAATTAGAATTTCATTAAAGAGGGGTAGTTCATATAGCATTCCATTGACCATCATTTTGAATTTTGAGGGCAAAACTTCTCGGGTCAACTCCCCACTCGTTGCTCGAATTGACTATTAGTGCATATTTTTGAAAAGCTCTCAAAAAGAGCTACAACAACGTAGGACAAAATCATATTAACTGTAGTGTGTTTTAACATTTTCAGCTTTCTGATCCTTTTTCCATAATTTTATTTTTATTTTTGTAATCCTTTATTTTGTAGATTTTTTAAACTTTGACGACTAGAATAAAAATAAAAATAAAATTAAAATTTCATAAATAAATGTATGGGTGTGAATAATGAGCTTCAATATTTCATATGAAATAATTTTGATCTCATTTTGAAGTCATTTCGACTTTATAAAAATTATTTAAAGTTGTTTTTTTATAAGGATTTTCATAAATTCAGATTTTTACATTTTTTTATGTTTTGAATGTAAATCGATTTTTAGGCTTTACATTTGCATTCACAGATAATAAATGAACTTCTCTTTATGAAAATTATAATTTTTATTAAATGGGGGTAGTTCATACTACATTCTATTGACCATCATTTTGAATTTTGGGAGCAAAACTTCCTGGGGTCATAACTCCTCACTCGTTGCTCGAATTGACTATAAGTGCATATTTTCGGAAAGCTATCAGAAAGAGCTACAACAACGTAGGGCGACATTACACTACCTGTAGTGTTTTTTTAACATTTTTGGCTTTCTGGTCCATTTTCAAGATTTTTTTTTTATTTAAATCATTTTGAATTTATAAAAATTATTTAAATTTGTTGTTTTATAAATATTTTTATAATTTCATAATTTCACATTTTTTCATATTTTGAAGATAAATTGGTTTTGAGGCTTTGCATTTGCATTCACAAACAATAAATGAACTTCCGTTTATGAAAATTACAATTTCATTAAAGGGAGGTAGTTCATACGACATTCCATTGGCCATCATTTTGAATTTTGGGGGTAAAACTTCCCGGGGTCATAACTTCTCGCTTGTTACTCGGATTGACTATTAGTGCATATTTTCGATAATCTCTCAAAAAGAGCTACAAAAGCGTAGGGTGGAATTATATTGACTGGAGTGTGTTTTAATATTTTTTTCTTTTTGGGTCATTTCCTTGAATTTTATTTTTATTTTTCTAACCCTTCCTTTTGAGGATTTTTTTAAACTTTGGCGATAAAAAAAAATTAAAATTTCATAAATAAATGCATGGGTGTGAAGAATGAGCTTCAATATTTCATCCGAAATAATTTTGATCTCATTCTAAAGTCATTTCGAATTTATAAAAATTATTTAAAGTTATTATTTTATAAGGATTTTTATAATTTCATAATTTCACATATTTTTTCATATTTTGAAGGCAAATTGATTTCCTAGCTTTGCATTTGCATTCATAGACAAAAATGAACTTCTCTTTATGAAAATTACAATTTCTCCAAAGAGGGGTAGTTTATATGGTATTTCATTGGCCATCATTTTGAATTGTAGGGGTAAAATTTCTCTGGGTCATAACCCCTCGCTCGTTGCTCAGATTGACTATTAGTGCATATTTTTGAAAAGCTCTCGAAATTTGCTACAACAACGTAGGGTGACATCATATTAACTATAGTGTGTTTTAAAATTTTTGGCTTTCTGGTCCATTTTCCATAATTTTATTTTTATTTTTCTAACCCTTCATGTTATAGATTTTTTTAAACTTCGATGACTAGAATAAAAATATAAAAAATTAAAATTTTATGAATAAATGCATGAGAATGATGAAGAGATTCAGTATTTTATTTGAAAGAATTTAATTCTCATTCTGAAGTCATTTCAAATTTTTAAAAACTATTTAAAGTTGTTTTAAAATGATTTTTATAATTTCAGAATTTAACATTTTTTTCATATTTTGAAGGTAAATCGATTTTTAGGCTTTGTATTTGCATTCATAGATAATAAATGAACTTCTATTTATGATAATTACAATTTCATTAGAGGGGGTGTAGTTCATACGACATTCCACTGGCCATCATTTTGAATTTTGGGGGTAAAACTTCCTTGGGTCATAACTCCTCGCTTGTTGCTCGGATTGACTATTAGTGCATATTTTCGGAAAGATCTCGAAAAGAGCTACAACAACTTAGGGCAACATCATATTGATTTTAGTGTATTTTAACTTTTTTGGCTTTTTGGTTCATTTTCTAGAATTTTATTTTTATTTTTCTAACCCTTCCTTTTGCAGATTCTTTTTAAACTTCGACGACTAAAATAAATAAAAAATAAAAAATACAATTTCATAAACAAATGCATGGGTGTGAAGAATGAGCTTCAATATTTCATCTCAAATAAATTTGATCTTATTCTGAAGTCATTTCAAATTTATAAAAATTATTTAAAGTTGTTATTTTATAAGGATTTTTATAATTTCAAAATTTCATATTTTTCTCATATTTTGAAGGTAAATCGATTTTCAGGTTTTTCATTTGTATTCACAGACAATAAATGAACTTTCTTTTATGAAAATTACAATTTCATTAAATAGGGATAGTTCATACGACATTTCATTGGCCATTATTTTTAATTTTGAGGGTAAAACTTCCCGGGGTCATAACTCTTCGGTCGTTGCTTGGAATGACTATTAGGGCATATTTTTGGAAAGCTCTCGAAAAGAGCAACAATGGCGTAGGGTGACATCATGCTAACTATAATGTGTTTTAACATTTTTGGTTTTCTACTTCATTTTCCAAAATTTTATTTTTAATTTTCTAACCCTTCATTTTGGAGATTTTTTTAAACTTCGACGACTAAAGGAAAAATAAAAAAATTAACATTTCATAAATAACTGCATGGATATGACGAATGAGATTTTATCTTTCATCCGAAACAAATTTTATCTCATTCAGAAGTTATTTTGAATTTCACATTTTTTAAGGATTTTTATCATTTCGAAATTTCACATTTTTTTCATATTTTGAAGGCAAATCGATTTTCAGGTTTTGCATTTGTATTCAAAGAGAGTAAATTAACTTCCCTTTATAAAAATTACAATTTCATTAAATAGGGGTAGTTCATATGACATTCTGTTGGCCATCATTTTGAATTTTGAGGGCAAAGCTTCTTTAGGTCAACTCCTAACTCGTTGCTCAGATTGACTATTAGTGCATATTTTTGAAAAGCTCTCGAAAAGAGCTACAACAATGTTGGCCAGAATCATACTGACTATAGTATGTTTTAACCTTTTCGGCTTTTCGATTATTTTTTTAGAATTTTATTTTTATTTTTCTAACCTTTCTTTTTGCAACAAATTTTAAACTTCGACAACTAGAATAAAAATAAAAATAAAATTAAAATTAAAATTTCATAAATAAATATATGGGTGTGAAGAATGAGTTTCAATATTTCATCCGAAACAATTTTGATCTCATTATGATGTCATTTCAAATATATAAAAATAATTTAAAGTTGTTTTATAAGGATTTTTATAATTTTAGAATTTCATATTTTTTTCATATTTTGAAGGTAAATCGATTTTTAGGTTTTACATTTGCATTCATAGACAATAAATGAACTTCCCTTTATGAAAATTATAATTTCATTAAATAGGGGTAGTTCATACGACATTTCGTTGGTCATCATGTTGAATTTTGGAGGTAAAACTTCTCGGGTCATAACTCCTCGCTCGTTGCTCGCATTGACTATTAATGTATATTTTCAGAATGCTTTCGAAAAGAGATACAACAATGTAGGGTGACATCATACTATTTGTAGTGTTTTTTTAACATTGTTGGCTTTCTGGTCCATTTTCCAAAATTTCATTTTTATTTTTCTAACCCTTCATAAATAAATACATGGTTGTGAATAATGAGCTTCAATATTTCATCCAAAATAATTTTGATCTCATTCTGAAGTCATGAATTTTAAAAAATTATTTAAAGTTGTTGTTTTATAAGGATTTTTATAATTTCAGAATTTCACATTTTTTTTTTTTTTATATTTTCAAGGTAAATCGATTTTTAGGCTTTGCATTTACATTCACAAATAATAAATGAACTTCCCTTTATGAAAATTACAATTTCATTTAAGGGGTGTAGTTCATAAAACATTCTATTGGCCATCATTTCGAATTTTAGGGGTAAAACTTCGTGGGGTCATAACTCCTTGCTCGTTGCTCAAATTGACTATTAGTGCATATTTTTTGTCAAGCTTTTGAAAAGAGCTACAACAATGTAGAACGACATCATACTGACTATAGTGTGTTTTAACATTTTTGGCTTTCTGGTCCATTTTCAAGATTTTATTATTTTTTTTTTCTAACCTTCCCTTTTGCAGATTTTTTTTAAACTTCGACGACTAAAAAAAAATAAAATAAAATACAATTTCATAAATAAATGCATGGATGTGAAGAATGAGTTTCAATATTTTATTTGAAATAAATTTGATCTCATATTGAAGTCATTTTGAATTTATAAATATTATTTAAATTTGCTATTTTATAAGGATTTTTATAATTTCAAATTTTCACTTTTTTATATTTTGAAGGTAAATTGATTTTCAGGCTTTGCATTTGTATTCACAGACAATAAATGAACTTTCCTTTATGAAAATTACAATTTCATTAAAGGGGGGTAGTTCATACAATATTCCATTGGTCATCATTTTTAATTTTGGGGGTAAAAATTCCTGGGGTCATAACTCCTCGCTCGTTGCTTGAAATGACTATTAGTGCATATTTTTGGAAAGCTCTCGAAAAGAGCAACAATGGCATAGGGTGGCATCATACAAATTGTAATGTGTTTTAACATTTTTGATTTTCTACTCCATTTTCTAGAATTTTATTTTTAATTTTCCAACCATTCTTTTTGCATATTTTTTAAACTTCGACGACTAAAATAAAAATAAAAAATTAATATTTCATAAATAAATGCATGGGTGTGAATAATGAGCTTTAATATTTCATCCGAAACAAATTTGATCTCATTCAGAAGTTATTTCGAATTAATAAAAATTATTTAAATTTGTTGTTTTATAAGGATTTTTATCATTTCGAAATTTCACATTTTTTTAATATTTTGAAGGTAAATCGATTTTTAGACTTTGCATTTGCATTCAAAGACAATAAATAAACTTCCCTTTATGAAAATTACAATTTCATTAAAGAGGGGTAGTTCATATGGCATTCCATTGGCCATCATTTTGAATTATGAGGAGAAAATTTCTCGGGGTCAACTCCTCGCTCGTTGCTCGGATTGACTATTAGTGCATATTTTCAGAAAGCTCTTGAAAAGGGCTACAACAACATAAGGCAGAATCATACTTACTGTAGTGTGTTTTAATTTTTCATCTTTCTGGTCTATTTTTCAGAATTTTATTTTTATTTTTCTAACCCTTCCTTTTGCAATTTTTTAAACTTCGACGACTAGAATAAATATAAAATTTCATAAATAAATGCATGGGTGTGAAGAATGAGCTTCAATTTTTCATCCAAAATAATTTTTATCTCATTATGAAGTTATTTCAAATTTGTAAAAATTATTTAAAGTTGTTTTATAAGAATTTTTATAATTTTAGAATTTCACATTTTTTTCGTATTTTGAAGGTTAATCGATTTTCAAGATTTGCATTTGCATTCACAGACAATAAATGAACTTCCTTTTATCAAAATTACAAACTCGTTAAGGGGGGGTAGTTCATACATCAATCAGTTGGTCATCATTTTGAATTTTGGGGGTAAAACTTCTCAGGGTCATAACTCCTCGTTTGTTGCACGCATTGCCTATTAATGCATATTTTTGGAAAGCTCTCAAAAAGAGCTACAACAACATAGTACGACATCATACTATCTGTAGTGTGTTTTAACATTTTTGGCTTTTTGGTCCATTTTTCAAAATTTCATTTTTATTTTTCTAACCCTTCCATTTGCAGATTTTTTTAAAGTTTTATGACTAAAAAAAAAAAAAAATCAGAAATAAATACATGGGTGTGAATAATGAGCTTCAATATTTCATCCGAAACTATTTTTATCTCATTATAAAGTCATTTTGAATTTATAAAAATTATTTAAAGTTATTGTTTTATAAGGATTTTTATAATTTTCGAATTTCACATTTTTTTCATATTTTGAAGGTAAATCGATTTTTAGGCTTTGCATTTGCATTCACAAATAATAAATGAACTTTCCTTTATGAAAGTTATAATTTCATTTAAGGGGTGTAGTTCATACGACATTCTATTGGCCATCATTTCAAATTTTGGGGGTAAAACTTCTTGGGGTCATAACTCTTTACTTGTTGCTCGGATTGACTATTAGCGCATATTTTCGTCAAGCTTTCAAAAAGAGCTACAACAATATAAGGTGACATCATACTGACTATAGTGTGTTTTAATACTTTCAGCTTTCTTGTCAATTTTCCTTTTGCAGATTTTTTTTAAACTTCTGCGACTAATATAAAAAAAAAAAAATACAATTTCATAAATAAATGCATGGCTGTGAAGAATGAGCTTCAATATTTCATATGAAATAAATTTGATGTCTTTCTAAAGTCATTTCAAATTTATAAAAATTATTTAAAATTGCTATTTTATAAGGATTTTTATAATTTCAAAATTTCACATTTTTTTCATATTTTAAAGGTAAATTGATTTTCAGGCTTTGCATTTGCATTCACAGACAATAAATGAACTTTTCTTTATAAAAATTAAAATTTCATTAAAGGGGGGTAGTTCATACGATATTTCATTGGCCATCATTTTTAATTTTTGTGGTCTCGAGGTCATAACTCCTCGCTCGTTGCTTGGATTGACTATTAGTGCATATTTTCAAAAAGATCTCAAAAAGAGCAAAAATTTCGTAGGGTGACATCATACTAACTATAGTGTGTTTTAACTATAGTGTGTGAAGAATGAGCTTTAATATTTCATCCGAAACAATTTTGATCTCATTATGAAGTTATGTTGAATTAATTTAAAATTTTAATTTTGTTCTTTTATAAGGATTTTTATCGTTTTAGAATTTCACATTTTTTCATATTTTTAAGGTAAATTGATTATCAGACTCTACATTTGCATTCAAAGACAAAAATGAACTTTCCTTTATGAAAATTACAATTTCATTAAAGAGGGGTAGTTCATATGGCATTCCATTAACCATCAATTTGAATTTTGAGGGCAAAACTTTTTAGGGTCATCTCCTCGCTCATTGCTCGAATTGACTATTAGTGCATATTTTTGGAAAGCTCTAGAAAAAAACTACAACAACATAGGGTATAATAATACTAACTATAGTATGATTAAATTTTCGGATTTCCAATTTTTTTTGCAGAATTATATTTTTATTTTTCTAACCCTTCCTTTCGTAGATTTTTTTAAACATCGACGACTAGAATAAAAATAAAAATAAAAAATTATAATTTCATAAATAAATGCATGGTTGTGAAGAATGAGCTTCAATATTTCATCCGATACAATTTTTATCTCATTATTAAGTCATTTCAAATTTATAAAAATTATTTAAATTTGTTGTTTTATAAGGATTTTTATAATTTTAGAATTTCACATTTTTTTCATATTTTGAAGGTAAATCAATTTTTAGGCTTTGCATTTGCATTCACAAATAATAAATGAACTTCCCTTTATGAAAATTACAATTTCATTAAAGGGGGTTAGTTCATACGACATTCTATTGGCCATCGTTTCGAATTTTAGGGGCAAAACTTTCTGGGGTCATAACTCCTTGCTCGTTGTTCGAATTGACTATTAGTGCGTATTTTTCATCAAGCTTTCGAAATGGGCTACAACAATGTAGGGTGGCATCATACTGACTATAGTGTGTTTTAACATTTTCGGCTTTCTGGTCTATTTTCTAAAATTTTATTTTTATTTTTCTAACCCTTCCTTTAGCAGATTCTTTTTAAACTACTTCGGCGACTAAAATAAAAATAAAAAATAAAATAACATTTCATAAACAAATGCATGGGTGTGAAGAATGAACTTCAATATTTTCTCTCAAATAAATTTGATCTCGTTCTGAAGTATTTATAAAAATTATTATTATTATTATTTTTAAGCGAAAAACCTCTTGCGGGGCCGCATTGGTCCGAGATACCATGAACAGGGGTTCTACACCGTCAAAGTCACCTGGAGTCGCATTCGACCTTGCCGGCACCAACATTATCAATTCAGCTTTTTAGTAGGCTTTGCATTTGTATTCACAGACAATAAATGAACTTTCCTTTAAGAAAATTACAATTTCATTAAAGGGGGGTAGTTCATACGACATTTCATTAACCATCGTTTTTTATTTTGGGAGTAAAACATCTTGGGGTCATAACTCCTCGCTCGTTGCTTGGAATGACTATTAGTGCATATTTTTGGAAAGCTCTCGAAAAGATAAAAAATGGCATAGGGAAAAATCATACTAACTGTAATGTGTTTTAATATTTTTGGTTTTCTACTCCATTTTTCAGAATTTTATTTTTAATTTTCTAACCCTTTTGCATATTTTTTTAAACTTCGACGACTAAAATAAAAATTAAAAAATTAATATTTCATAAATAACTGCATGGGTGTGAAGAAAGAACTTTAATATTTCATAGAAAATGAATTTGATCTCATTCAGAAGTTATTTCGAATTAATAAAAATTATTTAAATTTTTTGTTTTATAAGAATTTCTATCATTTCAGAATTTCAATTTTTTTTTTTTTTTCATGTTTTGAAGGTAAATCGATTTTCAGACTTTGCATTTACATTCAAAGACAATAAATGAACTTCCCTTTATGAAAATTACAATTTCATTAAATAGGGGTAGTTCATATGGCATTCCATTGACCATCATTTTGAATTTTGAGGGCAAAACTTCTCAAGGTCAACTCCTCGCTCGTTGCTCGGATTGACTATTAGTGCATATTTTTGGAAAGCTCTCGAAAAGAGCTACAACAATGTTGGCCAGAATCATACTGACTATAGTGTGTTTTAACATTTTCGGTTTTTCTATCATTTTTCTAGAATTTTATTTTTATTTTTCTAATCCTTCCTTTTGCAATTTTTTTTAAACTTCGACAACTAAAATAAAAATAAAAATAAATTTTCATAAATAAATAAATGCATGGGTATGAAGAATGAGCTTCAATTTTTCATCCAAAATAATTTTTATCTCATTATGAAGTTATTTTAAATTTATAAAAATTATTTAAAGTTGTTTTATAAGGATTTTATAATTTTAGAATTTCACATTTTTTTCGTATTTTGAAAGTAAATCGATTTTCAAGTTTTGCGTTTGCATTCACAGATAATAAATGAACTTCCCGGGTCATAACTCCTTGCTCGTTGCTCACATTGACTATTAATGCATATTTTTTAAAAGCTCTCGAAAAGAGCTACAATAACGTAGGGCGACATCATACTATCTATAGTGTATTTTAACATTTTTGGCTTTCTAGTCTATTTTCCAAAATTTCATTTTTATTTTTCTAACCCTTCTTTTTGTAGATTTTTTAAACGTCGATGACTAAAAAAAAAAAAATTCATAAATAAATACATGGGTGTGAAGAATGAGCTTCAATATTTCATCCAAAATAATTTTGATCTCATTCAAAAGTCATTTTGAATTTATAAAAATTCTTTAAAGTTGTTGTTTAATAAGGATTTTTAAAATTTTGGAATTTCACATTTTTTTCATATTTTGAAGGTAAATAAATTTTTAGGCTTTGCATTTGCATTCACAAATAATAAATGAACTTCCCTTTATGAAAAATACAATTTCATTTAAGGAGGGTTGTTCATATGGTATTCTATTGGTCATCATTTCAAATTTTAGGGTAAAACTTCCTCGGGTCATAACTCCTTGCTCATTGCTCGGATTGACTATTAGTGTATATTTTTCGTCTTTCAAAAAGAGCTACAACAATGTAGGGCGAATCTGCTTGTTGTGGTGTAGTGGTAAATGCCTTGGGTGCTGGTAGAGGCCGACCCAGGTTCCATTCCCCTTGTATCCATTCTGCAGATATATGGTATAGTTAGGAATGTCCTATGTGTTAGTAGAGGCCGACAAGGCTCCATTCCTTCTATGCCCAACCTGTTGAAAGTGGCACCTCGAAAGGGGTGTTTTCCACTATAAATTAGTTTTATTTGCTTGTTGTGGTGCAGTGGTAAATGCCCTGGGTGCTGGTAGAGGCCAACCCAGGTTCCATTCCCCTTGTCTCCACCCTGTAGATATATGGTATAGTTAGGAATGTCTTTTGTGTTGGTAGAGGTCGACAAGGCTCCATTCCTCCTATGCCCAACCTGTTGAAAGTGGCATCCCGAAAGGGGTGTTTTCCACTATAAATTAATTTTACCTAGGTGTTGTAGGTGAGTTGGAGAGGAGAGGGCAATCCTCCAAAGGAGGTCCCAGGTTCGAATCTCCACCCTACCAAAAAGCTGAATTGGGTACCCAAAATCCAATTGATAATATTGGTGCAGGCAGGGATGGGTGCAACTCTCGGGTGACTTTGATGGTGTAGAACCCCTTGTTCGCGGTCTCTCATACCAATGCGGCCCCACAAGGGGTTTTTTGCTTAAAAAAAAAAACAATGTAGGGCGGAATCATACTGACTATAGTGTGTTTCAACATTTTCGGCTTTCTGGTCCATTTTCCAAAATTTTATTTTTATTTTTCTAACCCTTCCTTTTGCAGATTTTTTTTAAACTTTGGCAACTAAAATAAAAATAAAAAATAAAATACAATTTTGTAAATAAATGCATGGGTGTGAAGAATGAGCTTCAATATTTCATCTGAAATAAATTTGATCTCATTTTGAAGTCATTTTGAATTTATAAAAATTATTTAAAGTTGCTATTTTATAAGGATTTTTATAATTTCGAAATTTCACATTTTTTTCATATTTTGAAGGTAAATCAATTTTTAGGCTTTGCATTTGTATTCACAAACAATAAATGAACTTTCATTTATGAAAATTACAATTTCATTAAAGGGGGGTAGTTCATATGGCATTCCATTGGCCATCATTTTGAATTTTGAGGGCAAAACTTCTCAAGGTCAACTCCTCGCTCGTTGCTCGGATTGACTATTAGTGCATATTTTTGGAAAGCTCTCGAAAAAAGCAACAATGGCGTAGGGCGACATCATACTAATTGTAACGTTTTTTAACATTTTCGATTTTCTATTCCATTTTCAAGAATTTTATTTTTAATTTTCTAACCATTCCTTTTGCAGATTGTTTTAAACTTCGATGACTAAAATAAAAAAATAATAATAATATTTCATAAATACATGCTTGGGTGTGAAGAATGAGTTTTAATATTTCATCCGAAATAAATTTGATCTCATTCAGAAGTTATTTTGAATTAATAAAAAATATTTAAATTTGTTGTTTGATAAGGAATTTTATCATTTCAAAATTTCACATTTTTTTCATATTTTGAAGGCAAATCAATTTTCAGACTTTGCATTTGCATTCAAAGACAATAAATGAACTTCCCTTTATGAAAATTACAATTTCATTAAAGAGGGGTAGTTCATATGGAATTCCATTGGCCATAATTTTGAATTTTGAGAGAAAAACTTCTCGAGGTCAACTCCTCGCTCGTTGCTCGGATTGACTATTAGTGCATATTTTCGGAAAGCTATTGAAAAGAGCTACAACAACATAGGTCAGAATCATACCAACTATAGTGTGTTTTCATTTTTTGGCTTTCTGGTCTATTTTCCATAATTTATTTTTATTTTTCCAACCCTTCGTTTTGTAATTTTTTTAAACTTCGACGACTAGAATAAAAATAAAATTTCTTAAATAAATGCATGGGTGTGAAGAATGAGCTTCAATATTTCATCTAAAATAATTTTGATCTCATTATGAAGTCATTTCAAATTTATAAAAATTATTTAAA
The DNA here is from genome assembly GCA_028583015.1 of Wollemia nobilis. Classification (NCBI taxonomy): domain Eukaryota; kingdom Viridiplantae; phylum Streptophyta; class Pinopsida; order Araucariales; family Araucariaceae; genus Wollemia; species Wollemia nobilis. The sequence continues at coordinate 2,359,327 of JAQPPZ010001344.1, forward strand.
GTTGTTTTATAAGGATTTTTATAATTTTAGAATTTGACTTTTTTTTGTATTTTGAAGATTAATTGATTTTCAGGCTTTGCATTTGCATTCATAAACAATAAATGAACTTCCTTTTATGAAAATTACAATTTCATTAAAAGAGGGTAGTTCATACAACAATTCGTTGGTCATCATTTTGAATTTTGGGGGCAAAACTTCTCAGGGTCATAACTCCTCGCTCGTTGCTCGCATTGACTATTAATGCATACTTTTGGAAAGCTTTCGAAAAGAGCTACAACAACATAGGGCGGCATCATATTATATTTAGTGTGTTTTAACATTTTCAGTTTTCTGGTCTATTTTCCAAAATTTCATTTTTATTTTTCTAACCCTTCTATTTATAGATTTTTTAAAACTTCTATGACTAAAATAAAAATAATATAAATAAAATTCATAAATAAAAACATGGGTGTGAATAATGAGCTTCAATATTTCATTGAAACAATTTTGATCTCATTCTAAAGTCATTTTGAATTTATAAAAATTATTTAAAGTTGTTTTATAAGGATTTTTTAATTTTCGAATTTCACTTTTTTTTCATATTTTGAAGGTAAATCTATTTTTAGGCTTTGCATTTGCATTCACAAACAATAAATGAACTTCCCTTTATGAAAATTACAATTTCATTTAAGGGGGGTAGTTCATACGACATTCTATTGGCCATCATTTCAAATTTTGGGGGTAAAACTTCTCGGGGTCATAACTCCTTACTTGTTGCTCGGATTGACTATTAGTGCATATTTTCGTCAAGATTTCAAAAATAGTTACAACAATGTAAGACAACATCATACTGACTATAGTGTGTTTTAACATTTTCGGCTTTCTTGTCCATTTTCCTTTTGCAGATTTTTTTTTTTAAATTCTACGACTAATATAAAAATAAAAAATAAAATACAATTTCATAAATAAATGCATGGGTGTGAAGAATGAGCTTCAATATTTATCTGAAATAAATTTGATCTCATTCTGAAGTAATTTTGAATTTATAAAAATTATTTAAAGTTGTTATTTTATAAGTATTTTTATAATTTCGAAATTTCACATTTTTTTCATATTTGTAAGGTAAATTGATTTTCAGGCTTTGCATTTGCATTCAAAGACAATAAATGAACTTTCCTTTATAAAAATTACAATTTCATTAAATGGGGGTAATTCATACGATATTTCATTGGCCATCATTTTTAATTTTGGGGGTAAAACTTCCTGGGGTCATAACTCCTCGCTCGCTACTTGAATTGACTATTACTGCATATTTTCGGAAAGATCTCGAAAAAAACAAAAATATCGTAGGGTGACATAATACTAACTATAATGTGTTTTAACATTTTTGATTTTCTACTCCATTATCCAGAAATTTTTTATTATTTTCTAACCCTTCCTTTTGCAGATTTTTTTTATTATTTTCTAACCCTTCCTTTTGCAGATTTTTTTTAAACTTCAGCGACTAAAATAAAAATATTTTTTTTTATATTTCATAAATAAATGCATGGGTGTGAAGAATGAGCTTTAATATTTCATTTGAAATAATTTTGATGTCATTATGAAGTTATTTTGAATTAATAAAAATTATTTAATTTTGTTGTTTTATAAGGATTTTTATCATTTCGGAATTTCACATTTTTTTCATATTTTAAAGGTAAATCGATTTTCAGATTTTGCATTTGCATTCAAAGACAATAAATGAACTTCCCTTTATGAAAATTAGAATTTCATTAAATAGGGGTAGTTCATATAGCATTCCATTGACCATCATTTTGAATTTTGAGGGCAAAACTTCTCGGGGTCAACTCCCCGCTCATTGCTCGAATTGGCTATTAGTGCATATTTTCGAAAAGCTCTCAAAAAGAGCTACAACAACGTAGGACAAAATTATACTAACTGTAGTGTATTTTAACATTTTTAGCTTTCCAATCCTTTTTCCATAATTTTATTTTTATTTTTCTAACCCTTCCTTTTGCAGATTTTTTAAACTTCGACGACTAGAATAAAAATAAAAATAAAATTTCATAAATAAATGTATGGGTGTGAATAATGAGCTTCAATCTTTCATTTGAAACAATTTTGATCTCATTTTGAAGTCATTTCGACTTTATAAAAATTATTTAAAGTTGTTTTTTTATAAGGATTTTCATAAATTCAAATTTTTACATTTTTTTATAATTTGAATGTAAATCAATTTTTAGGCTTTACATTTGCATTCACAGATAATAAATAAACTTCTCTTTATGAAAATTATAAATTTTATTAAAGGGGGGTAGTTCATACAACATTCCATTGGCCATCATTTTGAATTTTGGGAGCAAAACTTCCCGGGATCATAACTCCTCACTCGTTGCTCGGATTGACTATAAGTGCATATTTTCGGAAAGCTATCAGAAAGAGCTACAACAACGTAGGGCGAAATTACACTGCCTGTAGTTTTTTTTAACATTTTTGGCTTTCTGGTCCATTTTCAAGATTTTTTTTTTTATTTAAATCATTTTGAATTTATAAAAATTATTTAAATTTGTTTTTTTATAAATATTTTTATAATTTCATAATTTCACATTTTTTCATATTTTGAAGGTAAATTGATTTTGAGGCTTTGCATTTGCATTCACAAATAATAAATGAACTTCCGTTTATGAAAATTACAATTTCATTAAAGGGAGGTAGTTCATACGACATTCCATTGGCCATCATTTTGAATTTTGGGGGTAAAACTTCCCAAGGTCATAACTCCTCGCTCGTTACTCGGATTGACTATTAGTGCATATTTTCGAAAATCTCTTGAAAAGAGCTACAACAACGTAGGGTGGAATTATATTGACTGGAGTGTGTTTTAATATTTTCGGCTTTTTGGGTCATTTCCTTGAATTTTATTTTTATTTTTCTAACCCTTCCTTTTGTAGATTTTTTTAAACTTCGACGATAAAAAAAATTAAAATTTCATAAATAAATGCATGGGTGTGAAGAATGAGCTTCAATATTTCACCTAAAATAATTTTGATCTCATTCTGAAGTCATTTCGAATTTATAAAAATTATTTAAAGTTATTATTTTATAAGGATTTTTATAATTTCATAATTTCACATTTTTTCATATTTTGAAGGCAAATTGATTTCCTGGCTTTGCATTTGCATTCATAGACAATAAATGAACTTCCCTTTATAAAAATTACAATTTCTCCAAAGAGGGGTAGTTTATATGGTATTCAATTGGCCATCATTTTGAATTGTAGGGATAAAATTTCTCTAGGTCATAACCCCTCGCTCGTTGCTCAGATTGACTATTAGTGCATATTTTTGAAAAGCTCTCGAAATTTGCTGCAACAATGTAGGGTGACATCATATTAACTATAGTGTGTTTTAACATTTTTGGCTTTCTGATCCATTTTCCAGAATTTTATTTTTATTTTTCTAACCCTTCGTGTTATAGATTTTTTTTAAACTTCGATGACTAGAATAAAAATAAAAAAATTAAAATTTTATGAATAAATGCATGAGAATGATGAAGAGATTCAGTATTTCATTCGAAAGAATTTTATTCTCATTCTGAAGTCATTTCAAATTTTTAAAAACTGTTAAAAGTTGTTTTAAAAGGATTTTTATAATTTCAAAATTTTAACATTTTTTTCATATTTTGAAGGTAAATCGATTTTTAGGCTTTGCATTTGCATTCACAGACAATAAATGAACTTCTCTTTATGATAATTACAATTTCATTAGAGGGGGTGTAGTTCATACGACATTCCATTGGCCATCATTTTGAATTTTGGGGGTAAAACTTCCCTAGGGTCATAACTCCTCACTTGTTGCTCGGATTAACTATTAGTGCATATTTTTGGAAAGATCTTGAAAAGAGCTACAACAACTTAGGGCGACATCATATTGATTTTAGTGTGTTTTAACTTTTTTGGCTTTCTGGTTCATTTTCTAGAATTTTATTTTTATTTTTCTAACCCTTCCTTTTGTCGATTTTTTTTAAACTTCGACGACTAAAATAAAAATTAAAAAAAAATCATAATTAAATGCTTGGGTGTGAATAAGGAGCTTCAATATTTCATCCAAAATAATTTTGATCTCATTTTGAAGTCATTTCAAATTTATAAAAATTATTTAAAGTTGTTTTATATGGATTTTTATAATTTTAGAATATCATATTTTTTTCATATTTTGAAAGCAAATCAATTTTCTCACTTTACATTTGCATTCAAAGACAATAAATGAACTTCCCTTTATGAAAATTACAATTTCTTTAAACGGGGGTAATTCATACGGTATTCCATTGGCCATCATTTTGAATTTGGGGGCAAAACTTCCAGAGGTCATAACTCCTCGCTCGTTGTTCAGATTGACTATTAGTGCACATTTTTGAAAAGCTCTCAAAAAGAGTTACAACAACATAGGGTGACATTGTACTTACTATAGTGTGTTTTAATTTTTTTAGCTTTCTGGTCTATTTTCTAGAATTTTATTTTTAGTTTTCTAACCCTTCACTTTGCAGATTTTTTTTTTGAACTTCGACGACTAGAATAAAAATAAAAATAAAATTAAAATTTCATAAATAAATGCATGGGTGTGAATAATGAGATTCAATATTTCATCCGAAACAATTTTGATCTCATTCTAAAGTCATTTCAAGTTTTAAAAAATTATTTAAAGTTGTTTTATAAGGATTTTTATAATTTCAGAATTTCACATTTTTTTCATATTTTGAAGGCAAATTGATTTTCAAGCTTTGTATTTGCATTCACATACAATAAATGAACTTCCCTTTATGAAAATTACAATTTCATTAAAAGGGGTAGTTCATACGGTATTCCATTGGCCATCATTTTGAATTATGGGGGTAAAACTTCTCGAGGTCATAACTACTCGCTCATTGCTCGGATTGACTATTAGTGCATATTTTCGGAAAGCTCTCAAAAAGAGCTACAACAATGTAGGTATTTTTCTAACCCTTCCTTTTGCAGATTATTTTTACACTTCGACTACTAGAATAAAAATAAGAAAATTTTAAATTTTCATAAATAAATGCATGGTTGTGAATAATGAGCTTCAATATTTCATCCAAAACAATTTTGATCTCGTTCTAAAGTCATTTCAAATTTATAAAAAAAAATTAAAGTTATTTTATAAGGATTTTTATAATTTCAAAATTTCACATTTTTTTCATATTTTGAAGGTAAATCTATTTTTCAGGCTTTGCATTTGCATTCATAGAACAATAAATGAACTCCCCTTTATGAAAATTACAATTTCATTAAAGGGGGTATTTCATACAACATTCCATTGGCTATCATTTTGAATTTTAGGGGTAAAACTTCCCGGGGTCATAACTCCTTGCTCGTTGCTCATATTGACTATTAGTGCATATTTTCAAAAATATCTCGAAAAGAGCTACAACAATGTTGGATGACATTATACTAATTGTATTGTGTTTTAATATTTTTTTGCTTTCTGGTCCATTTTATTTTATTTTTATGAAAAGAGCTACAACGACGTAGGGTGACCAATGATTTTATCTCTTTTGCACAATCAATGGCCATATTCAAAGTTCCAATAAGGGAATTTTTGTAATCCATCATCATTTTATTAAATTATTTTGGTATTTTGGTCACATCCAATGGATTGGAGAGCTTCTTACCCCATCAACATGTAGAGTTCAAAGTGAAATTAGTTTTCTTCTTCAGGAGAACATGGTCCTCTAAATATGAGTTCTCAACTAAAATTGGGGTCTTCTTAGACTTGACCAACTTAACGAAGAGGTACTTGGAGCACCTTGCACTTTCTGTTCCATCCCTACTTCCCAATGGTGAATCTAAGGCTTCTCTTGTATCCTTTAGAGTTTCCTTTAATTTCCTCTAAGATATTAGAGGACTAAGTAGATTCTCTTCCATTGCCTAAGGGTTGTTTGAATTACAGTAAGACAAAGTTAGGGAATCATCAATATTAGGGACCTCAGATTGAAGGGTTGTTAGATTAGGGACAACCTCCCCAAGACCTCATTAATTTTTTTGATGTGTTCAAAAATTAACAAGTCCAGGCCCTGATGGATTGGATTAGTAATCTTCCTACCTTTAACTTGCAACGTATACTTCTCCAAAGACTTAAATAAAAAGGAAGGTATGTTAAACACTCTCTTGCATCAATGTTGATTTAGGAACATGAAATGATAACTCTTTGAGATATATTTATGCTTACCTAATGTTAATTACTCCATAATTACCAAAGCAATCCTATCCCATGGAGCCTTGAGAACTTTCCTTTGGAAATAATTATGGATATATAACAAGACCTCATTCTCCCCCAAAAAGTACCTGATTTCTCTTGCCAAGGAATAATTTTTCCTATTGTGGCATACACCATCTAAAGGTATGCCCATCACACCACAACTAAGAGAATGAAGATTTCAAACCAAAGCCCCTCCACTTTCTCCATCCCATTCTTCCATGAATGGGCCATTTATTTTGATATTTCTCTGTTAAAACCATGGAATTTCAACAAAAATTATAGAAGACCACCTTTACTCAATATCTTCCTTACATCATCCTAAACTTCAAGTGAATTTGTCTCAAGGACTATCCCCTCCATAGTCTAAAATACCACCCATAGATTACACTCTTCGGATAATTGAGATATAGAGAAACCAACAGACCCTGGAGGAGAAAAACACAAAATGATGAAAGCTCCACCTAGGAATTTAGAAGCCTCAAGAGACCGTTGGAAGATAGCCATCCTTCACCTCAAAATATTAGAACCAATACCCCACTACTAAAAATTAATCCAACTTGGGAAACTAGGATCTTATTAAAAATAGGTAAATTTAAGAGTTTGCTCTTTCCTAGAAATAGGATAATAGGGCTCTTATCCCAATCTAAGCCAACATCAGTATCAAAAGCCTTGAGGTAGTGCCACTTCACGTTTCAAAAGGATCATAAAAAGAAGAATATGTAACAAAAAAATAGAATCATACCATATGTCCTTTGAAATAATTAGAATCCCCTACAATCATGGCACCCATCTCTATGAATATTAGAGCCAATTTTCAACATCAACTATAGGATTTTATGGCCACTTGACATCCAAATGTACAAACCAATAGGGTCTCTCCATATTCTAAACAACCAATTCAACTCATGCATGCCAAGGAAGGCCAAGGGGTTTATATGGCTTCCAAACAACCACCTAGGCCAATGATTACCATATTTCCTTTTGTAAATTGACAAAATCAAGGATTACCATCTAAAAATGCTTACTTTTTCATGAAATAGGGATCTTGAATTGAAATAATTTTGGTGATGATGTCTATGCATGGACCATGTGATTTATATGAATTACTAGCACATGACCTTAGCCACCAATTAAAATACCACCCTACCTCCAAACCTATTAATAATTTCCACATGAACCATGCCACTTTTGGTTAGGAGTCCATCCCTATAAGAGTTTGGCACCAAAAATATAGAATTCAAAAATAAAGGAATTTTGACAATATTATGAGCTTCCCCTATCACACAGACTATAAGAATCAAAGATTATTTTTGTAGTGATATCCTGATTGATAAGGGAAGAATAAATCACACCCCTACACAAAACTATTACTACATGAATTATTAACATCATCTCAAGACCCACTATCCAACTACAAGATACCTTGAAGGAAGTCCCTTATCCATATAGAGGTTCCATTTTGGTGCAAACAAAGGTTTTCCAAGAAATATGTAGACCCATTTCCTTCTCTTAATATATGATTAATTTGGACTTCCTCCCAAGTTTAGATTATTCTTTTGGATTCTAGAATCATATTAGCTATGTTCTAACTAGGGGATTGAGATAATTTAATAAAATTAATAATTTTTAGGAAGTCTCCTTCAATAATCACCTTTCTATAGTCTAGAGACCCCAAAAGAGTCATTCCTTGGTAAAGAACTCTAGCCTTTATGAAGTGGTAGGTCTAGAAATTAAAATTCTTAAATAATTCCAAGATAATCCCACCTCTATCATTTCTAAACGCACCCCAATATTACTTTTAGATGCCCCATAAAATTAAAATTTGATCCATATTGGTGGAGGTGGTTTCCATTTGGTTTAGGATATTAAGTTAACCACTTCCTGCTCGTTAACCCTTGACCTACATTGGAAACCTAGATTCAACTCCAACCCCTCCTCCTTTTATCAACCACCAGTCAAGTCCCATTGAAGGCTAAAGATATTCTCCACCACACTTAATATGGATCTAGAATAAATTATAGCCACATCCCTTTTAGAATTCTTGAAAACCCTGTTGTTTCTTTCCTTCCAAATACTCCAAAAAAATGAGGTTGGTTAAAGATAAAAAAAAAAAAAATCAATCTAGGAGCAAAGAAGGGGGGAACCCACTGAATACAAAAAATTGATAAAAGGTTTGGGGTAACCCAATAGACTCCCAAGCTCTCAATACATCCAAGAAAAAGGATAATTGAAATAAAGATGGTTAGAGGAATCAACACAAGACCCACATATATAATATCTATTAGGTAGGTACATACACGTTTTATAAAGGTTTTCTAAAGTCAGTCTAGAAGCCAAGGATATTTCTAGAACTCAATCCTTTTCCCACTTCCCATATTCCATTTGCATACCCACATAATTGTAGGACTTGAATTTAGCATGCTCTCCCAAAAAGTGGATCCTAAGGGTGGGAGAGGGTCCAATTTTTTTTTCTCTTTGATGCATATATTTTACCATCAAAATGTAGAACCAACCCACATTATCCTAGTTAGTTAGCTTCCAACCTTACTTTTCCAAGAGAGCTTTATTCATTTGGATCATATTCTTAAGACCAAAACCTCCATGTTAGTTCCTACTACAAACTTACTCCCAAGAGACTAGATGTAATTTCTTTCTTTCTTCTGAGTCCAACCATAGAAAATATTTTGGAGGTGTTCAATGTTTTGTAAAATTTTATTAGGAATTCTAAAGAGAGACATGAAATAAGTAGGGACTACTTAAGGAGGTGTTCAACTAGAAAATCCTTGTTTGCTTGACTAAGGAGGGTTTATTTCCACCCAATAATCTTCTTTTGGACTCTTTCCACTACTAGATCCCAAATGTTCTCCTTGATACTTCATTTAAATAACGGTATTCCAAGATAGAGAGTTGGGAAAACTACAATATCACACCCTAGGATATGAGTGATATTCCTCTATCTAGATGGATGAGGATTCAGAAAGATATTACTCTTCAAAAGGTTTATTTTTTGACCTACTACCTTTTCAAAGGATAGAAGAATTTCCTTTATAATTTTGGCCTAAGGGACATAGGTAAGAAAATAAAAAAGAGTTTCATATAAATTGATGGTGAGATATCAAACCTTAAATCAGAACATTTGCCTTAATTGACCTTCCTAGAGCTTTAGCCATGAAAATAAAGTGATATGGAGATAGTGGATCACCTTGGCATATGCCTCTACAACTTATATAATAGTCAGTACAAGACTCATTAATAATGATAGAGAATTTCATAGAAAAAATATGTGCCTTAACTAGGTTGATCCACCTTTGGTCAAACCCAAATTTAGACAACACTTTTAAAAGGAAATCCCAAGACACCCTATCATATACCTTATTCATATCAAGTTTAAGGAATATCGAGGTCTCCCACTTTTATTTGCTAAGTAAATAAATTCATGAACTGCTATAATTCCATCTAATATTTGTCTCCCTACCACAAAACTACTCTAGGCTTTATTAACTAGGGTAGGCAAGAAAATATTTAACCTATTAGCAAGAACCTTCATCAAGATCTTATATAAGGTGTTACACAAGCTGATGTGTTTGTAATCTTTGAAATCCTTTGCTCCAACTATCTTAGGGATTTTATATAATTTTACTAACAAATAAATAAATTATATATATAATTTATTTGTTAGTAAAAATATTTTTATTTTTAATTAGAAATATAATTATATATATAGAATAAATACAACTTTAAAATAATTAAATACTCATAACTATAAAAATAAAAAGATATCAACTAAGCACTTATTAAAAAAAATTACAATCCTTGATATGTGTTATCCTAGTTAGATTTATTGGTCATTTTGTATTTGGTATAATGTGTTCTAGTTTACATTATGATTTATCTTATTTAGCATAGTGGTGTTCTAATTTGAATAGTGATACAACTTGTGTCAATTTGTAATAGTGATATGTCTTTGATATTAAAATCCTATAAGTTTATATAAAGCATATGGAAGAGATAATGAGCCATATCATGGTTTATAATCTTACTTTGTAATCATTTTGATTTTTCTAATTCATAGTTATGGTTGGTTATTTTTGGTTTTAATATTAAATGTGTTAGAAAATAGTTGCATTTCTATTCAATTCTACTCCTACCTATTTGTAGGTATAAAATGCAATGAGCATACAATAAAAGTGCATACTTATACATTAATAAGTTCATGTATTATCTATGCCTTGTTTCCTGCACCTTCAATTTCCTTAAGACTTATCTTTAGTGAAAATCCTAAGGGTCCTTTATCTAATGAACAACAAGAGCTATAAACAACTAGAAAAATACACAATATACATTATATTTGTTAGATCTCATAATAGTTTCTAGAATAATAAGAAACATATATTATTCAAATCATATAGTTAAATAGGAATATAGAGATTTAAAAAAAAATACAAATATGAGAGGACTCTTTTAGGTTCCCAACACAAATGATAACTAATTTATCATAAATTTATGTAATGGATCAATGGAAGAGGTATATAAATACCTATAGTAATTCTCTTAGTCCTAAGAAATATTTAATCAATATGTTATTATGTAGAATTACAAAGCTTCATGTTCCAATGTGATATATGGACCTATAAGCTTACACAATAAACTCCATATCATACCACACAATGTTATCCCATAGGCTTATCCAATAATTATATTATGAAATATTGGATTTGCCAAAAAATAATAGACTACACATCTCAACACTTGCATAGTCTAAATTCAGTGTACAAGGATAGAAGACAATAAATATCTACCTCTATATTGGAAGCTCTACCACATCAATTAAATTTTATAAAAATATAACCCATTGGAATATACCTTGTTATCCTATAGAAAGACTATATTATATCTAGACTTCTTACACTACACTTTAATATTCTTTAATCTCATAAGAAAATTCTTGATAAGATGACCTTTTTCCTTACATAGTTTTAAACTATTTTTTTATTTTCTTTGAAATATTTGACAAATCCATAAAACACGTGATCTGATGGACTTTTAGTCAGATTAAATCATACGTTCCAATATATAGTATATTAATAAAACTCAATATTAGAGCATTCAACCAATCTGATTAATATAAATAAATATAACATTCGTTAAATAACAATAATATGCAAAAACAAAATTACAATATTATTGTCAAATATATAAGATCTCTTGTTTCTTCAATACTCACATGAGTATTCTTCATTTATAAAATAAATAAATATTTGTGTCCATAAAATAACTTTACATATGTTTTCAATACTTTGACTATTGCTTTCTTCACATATTTAGGAGATGCATCCTTTCCTATTATTCACATATGATCTCTCATGTCTCTTTAATTTACATCTTGATACATATCACGTGTCTCTTCACTTGTATACTTGACACATACACACATGAATTGACTTACTTATATGACGCATTGCGTACTCTCACATATTACACACTTTATTACATGATACTTGGACTCATCCTACACATTGACACATACTTAAGGGAAATATAAATCACACTCTCTAATCTAATAACTCAATCCTAATCTAATATTTACAAATATAAAAATGTAACATAGGGGTACATTAACACATTATCAAATAATGTAATATTCTCTAGCATGTCATTGTATTACATTATTTGGTTTTGAATACTTTAGTCTTCAATCTCTAATTCTAATATTTGTCCTTCTGCTTTAACTCTGAAACTACTTGAGATTTTGTCGTTGATCTACTAACTTGTTTCTTGTAGTATTTATTAGAATTTCTTTGTGACCATAAAACATTTTAACATATAGATGATTCTATTCCCGTTTGATTTCTTGATCCATCCATAGTTTACTTGAATTTTATTTTCATGGTCTATTTTTTATTTGGTTCACTTACAAAGTTTACAATTTTGGAATGTTTTGCATTTTAATTTTCTCTTTTCCTCTATTTTGTAGTCTTTTTTTTGCTACTTTTATTTTATTATCTGAAACATTAGTGTCATTACAAATTTTTGAATGATCTTCATTTTCATCCTCTTCAATTTGATCTTCATGTATGTAAGGGCTCTAATTTATTTTTCAATTTCTTTTGTCTCTTGAATTTATTGGACTAAACTGCTTTTTTAATTTTATTCTTTCTTTAGTTCTTTGCTTTGCTCTTCTTCTTTGATCTTATTATCTTTATATTCAATCATGGTATGGTTTCTTGTATGACTTCTATATAATGAATTAGAAAGTCATCACAATAATATATTCTATGAATATTGGAATTTAAAGATTCCATATTAAATACAACATATTTAGCATATGTTGAATTCATCAACATATTATTTTGTTCATATTTTGGACATTCTTCACCTTCATTCAAATCAATTCTATCACAACTAGAATTTCTCATTTTAGTTTTTCTTTCTTGTCCTTTTTCTTAAAAAGCTTAAAAGTAACTAATGCCATGTTCATCACTATGCCTACATAAGTAAGTAATACTAGCTTAGATATATTATATATATATATATATATATATATGCCAAGAGTTATCAATCTCGAGGCGCCTATCTATCACACCCCCAAGAAATGAGATAGGCACCTCGAGATTGATAACTCTCGACGTTTATAGATATATATATTTTATATATCTAAGCTAGTAGCATCCGCGACCGCACAATTATTATATTAAAATATTTTTCGATGACATTTTTAAAAATATATTTATAAATGTATTGATAAATATAACATGCCAAAAATATTTAAAATAGCTTATGTCGGAGATGAAAATTTTCAAGTGATAACAAATCTGAATCCCAATAGGTGGTGTTGATAAACACCTTATTATTTCAAATATTGATGTTGATAAACACCTTATTATTTCATAGATTGGCTAGAGCCAATCATTTAAGCTCCAAAGACTTTAGTCGCTCTTCTTCTTCCTTTCTCTTAGCAACTCCTTTTTTTGACTTCAGTTTTTCATATCGATCATATGAAAAGGGTGGTATTATTCTAAGTCCTTCCAATGCCTTAACTCTTGAGATGGAAACAAAAGTTAAACCTTATCTTTTTGTTTGTCCTATGGTAATTGTTGCTTTATTTAGTGTCAAACCTTGTGACTTATGAATTGTCAATCCCCAAGCTAATTTTAATGGAAGTTGTCTTATATTTCCCTTTTCTACTGGTGTAATTGAAACAATTCAAGGAGATGTATCATCAAATACCATCCCTATGTAGTTATCGAACTCCACCAAAATATATGTTGGTTGATCTGGTGGAGACCTTCCAGGTTTATAGACTATATTTTGAATATAGCCTAATGCACCGTTAACAAGTCCAACTTCAGTCCATAAGTTTGTTGTTAACATAACTCTTGTATTTTTTGCAATTAGTAACTCAACTTCAATTTCTTCATTATCACCTCCTCCTAGATTAGTTCTTCCTCCTTTTGTTGCAATAATACGTGCCACAAGATATTTTGATTTTAACAATTGTCTCATATTATGATTATGCACATTCTCATTCATTGCAAATAGATGGAAGCTATTGTCAAATTCTTCTATTGTAGTTGCATCTAATGATGTATTGGTCCTTCTCATCAATAATTGTCAGTCATCAATAGTTGGATTTGCATCTCTGATATTTGTAAGAAGTTGACGAAATCTTTTTTTTCTTCACTATCTCCTTCCTATCAGAATACCTTATCCAATATTATGACTGTTGAAAATTCTTGCCATAATAATTTTGCATACTTATCATTGGCATATGGTGGCCTATCCATCACAGGTGGTAATTGTCCTAAATCACCAAAAAAAATGATTGACCTTCCTCCAAAGCATATTTTCCATTTATTCCTGTAAAAAAATATTAAATATTATTAGTTCTCCATTGATCAGATCAGTCATAACCAATCAAGATCCCAAATATTAATATTGTTTGCTAACCTAAAAACAAATACAAGTATAATATTTTGATATTTTCATAAAATAAAATATCATCAAACCCACATATATTTATTAAAAAAAATTAAAAATTAAAACATTATCTTGTTTCCTCTATCAAAGCAACGCCTTCAAAAAAAATTAGTCATATTAGTCATAGTACATAAAAACCTAATCAGTAGCAATAGTAGTCTAGTGGTAATGAAGGACACATATGACCGATAAATTGATTACTAAATCAACATTAGAAGGCTAACTTATTAATGTTTAAAGAAGAAATGACAATAATATTCATGATAGAAATAGTGAAATTAATGGACATTCAAGTAATTAGTTTGAGAGTCTTATGAAATTGAAAAACATCTTAGTGAAATAGTGTATAAAAAGTAGCTTTAAAAACCTCTATATATTATACATCATTTAGGGCAATACTTTTTTCCACATAGAGTATCCATGTTGTCAATCAGTACATGTTAATAGATCATAATACTATAATATATATATTTGCATCCACCATAAGTTTATTATTGAATATTATGTGGGTACTTCCTAGCAGACTATTGAATTAAATAGTACGAATATACTACGTTGAATATAATAAGCCTAGTGGTGTTATGTATGTTAAGCCTATAGCTAGGCTAGAGTTGTTCATTCTGAACTTGCCATGAGAAAAATCTACTAATATTTAGTAAAAAGTAAGAGAAGCCCAAGGCTCTTCCCGTAGTTCTCAAAAGTTTGGTCCTCAATTAAATTAAATTAACTAAAAGGGTAATGGCTTGGCCATTTATAAAATAAAATTATGATGCTGAAACCACAAAATATTGAGTTGGTCAAGTTAAATTTTAATCGAATATTGAGTTGATTAAAAATTAAAAAAAAGTTATTATAAAAAACTTTTTAATTGCCTGAAGGTCAGGGATATGTCTGAGCTTGAAGAGAGAACTGCAAGCGTCGGCCCCAATAAGGTTTGGCTTATTTTTTGACCTCCTTTGTATTTCTTTAATATTTATTTTATATTTGTACAATCATGAATGCATAGTTTTAGCAGGTATTGGAGTTGCTGCGGGCTTCTTTGTTGTCAAAAATACCATTAAACGACGTTTTCTCTCCAACATTGTTTGGTCAACAGTAGTCCGCAAGTCTACAGTTCACTTTTGGATTTTTATTTAAAGATTTTGTGCATGTTATAAAAACCTTGAAGTAACATTGAGAATGGGTATGTTATGTTGTCGACCGTGTTTGCATTTCCTACTTTGGTGATTGCACAATATGACATGAAACACAACTTGAACTGTTGGATGTTTTTGAAGTTTAAATGTTTTGAATGAAATAAATTAAAAAGGTTCTTTGATCCAGAATCTTAATCGGTGAACTACAAAATTATTTAAATGTAATTAACAAAAATAGAATACAAAATACATAGCGCAAGAGAGATAGAAAATGTACCTGTGATGTTACTTTTTTTCGCAGCGATAGAACCCTATTCGCCTGGCGTTGTGTGCTGCTCCTGCAAAAACTTAGGGTTTCAAAGATGCGGAGAGAAGAGTTCGAGGAGAGAAGCAAATAATATTAGAAATTTTGGGCACCATTTTAGTTTAAATAGTTTAAATAATTTTTAAATATTTTAAATCCACCGTAACCCTTAATGTCGGGGGATAATTTTCTTAATGTCAGCTTTTTTTTTTAAATATTAATATTGTTTACGACGTGGCTGACCTTCCTGGCTGCCATTGTAGCAAGCGTCGGCCCCAATAAGGCCTGTCTTATTTTTTGACCTCCTTTGTCTTGCTTTAATATTTATTTTACATTTGTACAATCATGAATGCATAGTTTTAGCAAGTATTGGAGTTGTTGCGGGCTTCTTTGGTGTCAAAAATATCGTTAAACGACATTTTCTCTCCGACATTGTTTGGTCAATAGTAGTCCGCAAGTCTATAGTTCACTTTTGGATTTTTTTCTTTAAAGGTTTTGTGCATGTTATAAAAACCTTGAAGTAACATTGAGAATGGGTATGTTATGTTGTCGACCGTGTTTGCATTGCCTACTTTGGTGATTGCACAATATGACATGAAATGCAACTTGAACTTTTGGATGTTTTCGAAGTTTAAATGTTTTGAATGAAATAAATTAAAAAGGTTCTTCGATCCAGAATCTTAATTGGTGAACTACGAAATTATTTAAATGTAATTAACAGAAATAGAATACAAAATACATAGCGCAAGAGAGATAGAAAATGTACTTGTGATGTTACTTGTTTTCGCAGTGATAGAACCATGTTCCCCTGGTGATGTGTGTTGCTCCTGTAAAAAATTGGGGTTTCAGAGATGTGGAGAGAAGAGTTCGATGAGGGAAGCAAATAATATTAGAAATTTTGGGCACCATTTTAGTTTAAATAGTTTAAATATTTTAAATCCACCGTAACCCTTAATGTCGACGGATAATTTTCTTAATGTCAGTTTTTTTAATAAAATATTAATATTGTTTATGGCATGGCTGACCTTCCTGGCTGCCATTGTAGGACGCCTATCGGCGTAATAATAGAATTTAAGAATTCCATCGTCCTCCAAAGAGGTTTTCATGAAGATAGTTGATAAATGTTGTAAAATTTTAATCTTTTATAGTTTTGGGAATTGAAGACAATTTTTTCTTCAAGTTGTCTAGTATATCATTTTTCTCATCAAAATTGTTCATAATATTTTGAGTATAGAATTTTATATTTTTAACATCTCTTCACTCTCTTATGAAAACACATTTATCATAATTTCTTGCATAGTGAAATCCTTTGATGTGGAAATTTTTATTTCTCCAAAATTTTAATTCAAACAATCAATAATTTCTTCAGTCAATGTGTTCAAACAATCAATATCAAATTATTTTAAATCTTTAATATTTATTAATCTTCAAATCAATGAACTTTTTAAATTTCAATTTGTAATAATAATTAATTTTGCATTCATCAATCTTGATCAAACTTTAGATTTCATCATTTTTTATTTTAGCTTCATTCTTTCTTTCATCAATCAATATTCAAATAATCCTTATCTCTCCATTTCAATTATGTTTTCATCAATGTTTATATTCACCTTATTTATCCTAAAGAATTAGTTAAATGACTATTTAAATTTTTTCCTTATGACTACTAAAATTATGCACTCAATAAATTGAAATAATTTTCACCTAAAAATTAAATTAAAAACCTTACCTCCTTTTTATATCCACACTTAGTCTTTTTCAACCTCGCCAAATATTTCTAAGTGCTTTAACCATGTTAGGGCACTTCAGTCAAGTCAAGGTGAATGATTACTCTAAGCATGCAACATTTTTTTACTATGCATAAAAAAGGGATTTTGAAAGGACTCCCAAACCTTTTACAAATAGTAGAGAAGAATATACAATAAAATAATGAGAAGAAAGCAAGAGGAACTACTCCTAAGAGCTAGGATTAAACCTAAAGCTACCACATATAGAAAAATAACAAAAAAGAGGAGATCCAAAGAGGGGAAGAAAAAACCAATAGTCCCCAAGTCCAAAAGGGAGTGGAAGTGCAAAAGAAAAAGGAATAGAGAGATGTGGTAAAATAACCTCCTATCCAAACAAAATAACTACCAAGTAAGCCACAACTTACTGGGACTAGGATTCACCACCTTTTTTTGGAAGTCCTCCAAATGGTTTACCAGCTCCTCCATTAGCATTGTTGTCATAATGTTCATCCTGTTTCTAGGACTTTAGTTCAACAAGATTACTATTTGGAACTACCATGAAGGGGGACTCCAAGGAGGAATTTCATAATTATTTTTTGTTGAGGTTTCGCCTCCATTACACTATTGAAATTGGAAAACATGAATTTCAAGGCCCACATGTGATTCAGAATATAGGTCTTGAAAAGGCAATAGAGGATGAAAACAAGATCTTCCTCAAACTAAATTAAAAAAATTTAGGTTAAAATTCCCAATTTAAATTTCCTTGCCAATGATTGACATGTCATCAACACCACTAAGGGGAAAGGGGTATGAAAATTATAAAAAATAAAAGAAGTAAGAGAAAAGGACCCTCATCGAATAACAAATTAAATGTAAAAGTAAATGGAAATGTGATTCTGACTAAAACCTCTACTACCAAGTGAGAGAAAGGGGTGCTTCCAACTACTCAAAGCCTAGCAGATAGGGGGAAAAATCAACATATTTAGGTAATATCATTCAAAAGTAAAAGCTCTTTGGGTAATCTATCAACCCAAATTTGGAGGGAATTCTAAAGAATGCCCATGTTCACCAAAAAATCAGCTTTCCTATTTCCTTCTTTGAATACATGATTGAACTGAATGCTCTCTATCTTCAGCAGATAAATATTGACCTCTTCCACTCAGTCTTCAAAGTTTCAGTTTGGAGGTTGGAGTCCTTTCGAAATCTTGATATTGAAAAAAGGTTCCCCTTCAATAATCACCCTTTTAGGGCCCAAATTTTCTAGAAGCATAACTCTTTGAAAGAGAGCTATCACTTTAGCAAAAAATATTGATTGAACCCCTAAATTATCATCATAGGCTAAGAGGATATTTCCTTTATCATTTATTATAAGCTCTCCAACACTATAATTGCTTAGATTACCTTTGGTATCCCCATCAAAGTTTAGTTTTATCTATCCTTGAGGCAAAGGGTCTCATGTGACTAAGGAATGGGATTGAGAGAAAGGAAGGGGTGGGAAGGCTTCACTTCCTTGAAGCCCTAAAAAGGCAACATTGATGGATTCACTTTTAGACCACTTGTCATCATGGAAGGACATCATTAAAATATTTTCTTTTAGAACATTGGAAATTCTTATTTCCACCAACTTAGGATCCTTTTTTATGTTTTGGAAAACTTTATTATTTATTTCATTCCAAATTTCCAAAATTAATGAGACATATAGAAAGACCAAAAAATTTTGAGCTTAGGACTAAGAAAATAGGATGTCCATTGCATGTAAAAATAAGAAAAAAATTATTGACCAAGATCTAAACAATGTCAAGGCTTCTAAGAAGAAGGGAGAAAACATTTAGGGAAAATGGAAATTTAAGAAATAAGTGGTTGGAATTCTCCTAGGATACTTAACATAGGTTGCATCTATTCAAAATTCAGAGTGGGAAAACCTCTTTTGTGTATATTTTAATTGTAAGGATATTGTTTTGGTAAATCAACCAAAGAAAGAAATTTATTTTGGTGGTAAGGTTTTTAAACCAAATTATGTTAACTAGAAAACAATCCTCTTCCCCATCATCCTATACGAAGTAGGCTAATATAACTGAAAAAGGACCCTTAATGTCCACTTTACAAATGGAAGATTTAGCTGAAGAGTTCATTCGTTCACTCATGTTTCTCATGTATAATTGTTCCAAACTATGATCTTATTCTTTGCAGTCGAATATGGGACTTTTCCTCTTCAAGCACAATCAATATTGCTCTCAATTGACTTCTCAGTATTTTGCATTTTTAATTCCATCTCCTTAGTGCTTCAATGTCCTTCAATCTATAGTTGAGATTCAAACATGATGCTTCTCAATGATGATGCTTCAGTGCTAACTACTTTTACCTTTTCTTTTCTATTTTGTCAGTTCTACCTCAACATGTATAAACACTCAATAATTTGTCTTGCTCGTGGAAATCTTCAATATTTATTCCACATGAGTACTTTAGATTTTTCACTACATTTACATAAAATTTTAGCTTATAGCCTAGAACTATTCTTTCTTGTTTATAGTCCATGAACTAGTTCTTCTTTTCGGTCTTTAGGCTTTACCATAGTTTGGCTTCTCAATGATTTCACCAGTTTCTTCACTATATTTTAGCTTGGCTTCCAAAAAAACTCAACTTATTTGATGTTTGTCTTCCTCAAGTTGGCTTTCATTAAAAATTTCTCTTCTCTAGAATCTCGGGTGCTATTATCAACTCAAAATTTCCCTTAAATTTAGGGTGAAATCAAACCTTTATTTTATCTTCTCCTCGGTGCACTATCAATTAAATTCACACTAGAATTTATTTTTATATAGAATGAGGATGTGTGGCTCTAATACAATCGATGGATTTTTAGCCATATTAAATGATAGGTCCCAATATACAAGAGCTTAATCAAACTCAATATTATACCATTCAATCAATATAATCAATATCAATGAATATAAGATTCATGAAATAGCAATAATATGCAAAAACAAGCATACAATATTATTGTTCAAATATACAAGATCTCTTTTATTTATTCAATATTTATATGAGCATTATTTGTTTATATAATACGTGGAGCTTTTTCTTAGGGTCCATTCACCACAATATATATCCAAACATAGGAATATTTGTACTCGTTGGAAAGCTCTTTTCGATTCTGATCTAATGATGGTGTTTTTATGAAGTTATAAGGTGATTTAATAGGTTAAAATTTATCCCAAATATGAACTTACTTTTTAGAGCTTCAAATACCCCAAAATATTGGTGTGAATATGATTGATTTAATTTGCTTAGGATTCACCTTGATTTCAATTAGGATTCACCATTTTTTTACAATTACATTTTGGGTCCAACCCCTTATGCATAACCCTACTCCATAAAATAGCCTCACATGATCTTTCAATACTTTGAATTTTTTTGGTCTCACATATATGGGAGATGCATCCTTCACTATTCTTCATACATGACAAACCTCTCATGTCTCTTAATTTTACATCTTGGCACATATCATGTGTATCTTCACTTATATACTTGACTCATACACATGACTCTTGAATTTCTTATATGACACATTGCACACTCTCACATGTTACACACTTGCACACTTAATTACATTACACATGGACTCATCTTATACAATGACACATACTTAATGGAAATATAAATCACACTCTATAATCTAATAACTCACACCCTAATCTAATATTTACAAATGTACAAATGTACCATGGGGGTACTTTGACACATTATCAAATTATGTAATATTCTTCAACAATATATTCATATCAATACATTTGAGAGCACTTTTTATGGTCTTGGTCATGAGGAGAATCATTCTACTTCTTTAGAGCTACTTTAGAAATAACTTGAAGAGAGAAGAGTTCATTAATGATAATTTTTAAACACATTGAACCATAAATAACAAAAGTATACCATGAATCACTAATTGAACCATTTGAAATGAAGAAGAGATATTGATGATAATTTTTAAACACATTCGAAATAGTTTTCTTTGTGATCTCAAAATATACGGCATCTATTCTTAATGCCTTGAAGCTAGCAATATACTCTTTAATATTATCAAACTCAAATCATTGTAAGAGTTGAAATATCTATGTCCAAGTGACTAACTTCTATTGTATTTATATTCCCAATGATGAAATATATGGTTATTAATCTTTACTTGAGGCCATGATGGGTTTGTGTTGTATTATATGTATAAGCTCTTTGGGCCCTTATAAACCTTGAAAAAAATATTTGTAATATTTTACTATTTTAAACCTAAATTATGGCTACTTAATGTTGACATAAATGTAACTTGAAATTGGGAGCATCCAAAAGAATTTTTATTAGTTGATAAAATTCGAAAAAGCATTTTCTAATAAAACCCTAGGTAGACTTGGACTGTAAGGGTTTCATTGGATTTAATAGATTTACTCTAAGATAATTTTTCATTGATAGGATATTTTATTCCTCTTATTACCACTTAATCCTTTTTAATTTTAATGTCTAATCAAATAGATGCCCTAAATTTAGGATTCAGTTTCTCATGAATTAAAAAAACTCATTTATATTTTATGATTTTTTTCAAATATCCTATTCCTCTTCTTTTTCAGTATTGTATGTCCAATAGTAGCAGAAATGAGGTGATGGACTAATTTGTTTCCATGAAATAAAAAATAAGAGATTGAAATTTTTTTCATATATCCCTAGCACCAAAGACATCATTTGTAGGCATCTATGCATGGCAAAGGCATTTGAGTCACTTGAAAAAGTTGTTAAAATTTGATAATATATTTGCTATAAAGGCATTGGAAGAATTCTTGATTATTAGCACTTGAAAAAAGTTTATCTATGGAAAAGCATGATAGATACAAAGAAACCATTAACATTTATAGGATCCTTGTGAAATTTTAGGAGGGTCTCAGTTCAATGTTTTTTTTTTCATTTTTCTTATGGGTACCATTTTTTCCATGTTGAAAGTTTGCTCTTTTCCTCCAATATGTAAAAATAAATAATTAAATTTAAGAAATATTCTAGGGAATATTCCCTATAATAAATGGGAAAAACATGTTCCTATGTCAACATGATGTGTGTTGGTGTCAAATGTATACAATAAGAAATACATTTGAATTGCAAACAAGGGCTAAAAGCAAAGGAATCACCTTATGTTTTTAGAGTCACCTCTTCCCTTATGGCTAGAATATACTTTCATTGGACATTGAGACTTGGAGGTTCATGGTTTAAACCTCCCTTGCTATAATATCTAATCATAATAGATAACATCAACATGACTTCTATTAATAACATGTCATAGCATGATGATGTGGTACTTGATGATGTTATAAATTTTCTAATCATACAAGCTAACATAGGATCTAATTACGTGGAACCTATTAATGTCACAAATTTTCCAACCATCCAAGCTAACATAGGATATAATTACATGGAACCTAATGATATGTAATTACATACACCTGGCATGGTAGTCCATATAGATGGTGTGATAAATAACATGGTAGGTGATATGGTAGTTGATATGATGGTCCATACAACTAACATGGTAGGTAATGTGCCAACTAGGGTGGCAATTGACATAGCAATATAAATATAGGTTTGACCAATTACATTCTACCAACTCATAAAACCCAATGACCATATAGTCACACAATCAACAATAGACTTGGAAAATCATAGATTTCAAATCAAATCAAGATGTGATGAGGATCATAATATGGTATATATATTGTAGTTAAAATTAGAGTGCAACAAGTAGCACAATCTTGATCATTTTATCTATCCAATAGACTTCATAGTCAATACACAATTAAAAATACCCTAATTGTGTCAAGTGGTATCACCTTTTTTGTTGGTACACTAGCACAAAATTGGTATCCCCTCAACCACACATGCAGTGCCACATGGAGGGCTCCTACTCATTGTAGGTATTATTTTTATTTTTTTAGAGGTATTTTGTATATTTTTTGGCCAAAATTTAAAGGGCCATAACATTTGTATAAAGAAGTGTTTTGAGCCCCTTCTCAAATTGCATGATTTTTCAAGATCTCTATATTGGTGGTGTTGTTTATAAATAAAGCTACATGTAGGATTTTGTATATTTGTATGAAAAATTTATATTAACATGTACCCTTACTGGGAACTCATGATCTAGGGAAAAACTAGGGCATCAGTTGGGTAGCCGAAGAGATTTCTGGTTACTGTGGATTTGAAGACAAGATTGCTGCCCTAGGAGGGTCCAATGGGGACACCTCCGGATCCTTTTCTAGAGAGACAAAGTTCTTTTGCAGATTTGTTAAAGGATAAATCTCCATCAAATACTGAAGAAGCACAAAAAACTACATTAAAAATTCTCTTTACGGCTGATGGAAATAGATCAACATCTCAACAAGTTAATGGATGATTGCCATAGTCAGAATCAAGGCCAAATATTGTCATTGAGCAAAGGATGGTTGAAGAAACAGTTTTATATAGATCCAATCATGATTTGATCTGTAAATTCATGGGTATTCGCCCTACCCTAAATTTTTTGCATTCCTAGGTCCGGCAAAACTGGTAGCCTCTTGGTGAGTATTCTTTATGGTTTATTAGCAATGGATATTTTATTGTTAGTTTTTCTTCACTTGTCGATAGAAATAGGGCTTTCGAATCAGAAAAGAGGAATCATGGTCTGGAAGGATTATTTTTTCAACCCTGGACAGTGGGATTTGATCCTCGAATTGAACCCACTGTTGTCCCGGTTTGGATCCGTTTGTATGCACTTCCAATGGAGTTTTGGAGTGAGCAGGTATTGGAAATTATCGATAATTCCCTTGGAAGACATTTGGGTGTTTCCAAAGATACAATAGAAGGAAACACAACTGTTTATGCAATATTATGTGTGGAAATGGATCTTAGCCAGCCTCTACCGGTAGAGGTGGAACTTGAACTTGCAGGACTATCTTGGATTCAACAACTGGATTATGAGGCATTGCCCTTCAGATGCAGAGTTTGCCACAAATATGGGCATTTAGCCCGATCTTGCCCAAATAATATGAACATAAAAATGGAGGCTCCTCTAGGAATGTCAAATCTTCCTATGGAGGATAAGTCAATAATCAAAAAAGAACCAACGAATATTTCTCAGGGTAAAGAAGCACAGGGAGATGGTTTTGAACAACCCAAAATAAGGAGAAGGCAAAAGAAAAAAGATGGTAAAGAGCAAACCCAACTCAAGCCCTCCAATAGGTATGAGATATTTAAGACACTAATGGACAAAGAAGAACAATTCATGGAAGGAGTAGATGGGAATAATGAAAATAATAACATCCATGTTCAAGCTTCTCTTTCATCTCCCCCCATCATAGAGCAGGTAATTGAGTACAGTGAGTTACCACAGTCAGAGAGTGCAGGGGCATTGATAGTGCATAACCAAGAGCAACCAATAATTAAGGATGTCAGCATGGGCATAGCATAAAATAACAGAGAAAGACCAACTTTAGGGATAAATCAGGTGGAAAAGAGATAAAAAAATAGCAACTCTCAAGGAGTGGGTAGAAAATCAAATAAGGAATTGATAGCAGTTCAAGGAGACAAAATGATCACTGGAGGATCGGTGAGGCCAATAGATTTTTACTACTCTCAAGGTAACCAATGATTATACAATCATGGAATGTTAGGGGTTTAAATAGTAGAACCCATCAATATGTTATTCGAAGACTCTTAGAAAAATATAAAATAGATTTTTTGCTTATCCAGGAGACAAAAATGTCGTTAGATCTTATGTGTAAAATAGTTAACAGAATTTGGAGGGGTGCTAGTCATATGGAAGTGGCTGCCCAAGGTGCCTCGGGGGGATAGTTACTCTTTGGAACTCTCTTGAATGGAATGCAATAGAACATATAGTTTGGAGGGGTGTTCTCACATTAAATTTTAGAAATAATGTCACAGCTGAACATGTTTTAATCACAAATTTTTATGGGGCTCAAAACCTAGATGGTCAGATGCATCAATGGAAAGTTGTGCATAACATGAGAGTCTCAAGGGAAGATTTAGACTGGATTATTTTTGGGGATTTTAATGCTAAATTATCCTCTAGATATCAGGAAGGGGGAACCCCAATTTTGGACCCAAGGGATCGACTTATGATTGCCCAAGTCCAGGCATTACACTTGGTGGATATTAAATGCCCTGGAACCAACTATACTTGGACTAATAATAGGAGGGAGCCACATAGCAGGAAGGTGAAGTTAGACCATTTTTTGGTTTCAAAGGAGGCATTTGTAAAATGGAATATAAAATTTTAGATTTTGGAGGGTCCAGTTTCAGATCACTTTCCCATTTTGTTGGAAGGAGGGATCAAGACAGTGCAACATCACAAACCATTTAAATTTGAAAAATTTTGGTTACAAAAAGAGGAACTTCGAAAGAAAATTCCACAGTGGTGGGAATAAGGTCGCCTAGCATATGGGACAACAATATTTAGATTCCACAAACAACTTCATTATGTCAAAGATCAACTGAAACAATGGAGGCGAGCTAACAAGATAGACTTCCAGGTCCAAAGAGCTCCATTGGTGGCCAGATGGGATGAGGTTCAAAAACACTTTAGGGAAGGAAAAATTACAGAGCAGCTCAAAGAAGAGGATGATGTATTGCGTAAAGTGGTTGAGGACATTGACAACCAAGAGGAGACCTATTGGAAACATAGAGCAAGAACCACTTGGTTATTAGAAGGTGATAAAAATACCAAATTTTTCCATCGGATTGCTTGTGCTAGGAGACAGATGAACAACATGGAATCTTTTCAAGATGAGAACAGACACTCCTTTGATACAATTCCAAGTATGCATTTCCATTAAATGGATTATTTTTTTAACTATTGAAGGAAAGTATGGTGCAAGATGAAGAGGCTCAAAAAGAAGTTATTGTTGTCATACCCTCTGTTATCTCTGAAGAAGAAAATCAGACCCTACTTAAACCCATTGATAGAGAGGAACTGAAGAATGTAGTCTTTGGAATGAGCACCAAAAAAACACCAGGTCCAGATGGCTTTCCAATTGAGTTTTTTCAGGCCTTTTGGGATAACTTGGAGGAGGATATAATTGTTGTTATAGATGAGGCCAAAGGTAGTAAAAGAATGCTTAAAGCATTAAATCATACTTTCATTAACTTAATTCCAAAATGGGAGGAGGCGGTACATATTTCAGATTATAGACATATTGCCTTAAGCAATGTCATATATAAAATAATCACAAAGCTAATGGTTGAGCAACTAAAACCTCTTCTACATAACATTATCTCCTCAGAGCAAGGGGGTTTTGTAGAGGGTAGGCAGATCTTGGATGGTGTGGTTCTAGCTCAGGAGGCAATCCATTCAATGCAAACATCTCGTAATAGAGGAATGTTCATAAAATTAGATATGTCAAAGGCTTATGATAGGGTGGAGTGGAGCTTCTTGTCAAAGATGATGGCAACCTTTGGTTTCTCTCAGGATTGGATAGAATGGGTCATGAGTTATGTTTCTACTCCGACATACTCAGTGTTAATCAAGGGTCTTCCATCGCAACCGTTTGGAGCTACTCGAGGCCTTCGTCAAGGAGATCCTTGCTATCCCTATCTTTTTCTCGTATTGGCTGAAGGATTGGGTAGAATCATATTGAGGAGAAGAAAACAAGGTTTACTAACAGGTATCAAGGTGGGTGAGGAATTTTTGACTCACCTACAATTTATGGATGACACAGGATTGGTGGGAGTGGTCAGCTTCAGGGAAGCAATAATGATTAGAGATACACTTGATGTCTACCTTAGGGCTACAAACCCAGTCATCAATGATAAAAAATCCAAAGTGGTCCTTTTCAATATTGATCAAAGGCTTCAGGACATAATTTTAGAGATCTTGGGATTCACAACGACTTATCTCCCAGTGGTATACTTGGGGGTCTCTTTGCATTTTAAAAAACTAAAAATAGATATCTAGAGGAATATTTTGGATTGTATCAAGGACAAAATTAATCATTGGTCTCAAAAATCGTTAAGCTATGGGGGTAGATTAACTTTTTTATATTCAGTCATTCAGGCCATGCCAATTTATAAATTTTCTATCCTTGCTACCCCACATACCATATGGAAATAGTTGGACAAGATGGCTAGAAAATTTTTATGGGAAGGAGTAAAAGGAGAGAGGAAATGGGCCTTAGTAGGTTGGGATAAAGTAAGCCAGCCCAAGGTAAAAGGAGTTTTGGGATTGAGAAGATCAAAGTTAAATAATAAAGCTTTGGCTGGAAAGCTTTATTGGAGGTGGATTTCCCAACCAACTTCTTTATTCAGTAGAATCTTAACTAGTAAATATTTGGGACATGTAAACCCAAATGAGGTGGGTTGTTTCCCTTTGGATGGTAATGGATCCTTAGTGTGGCAGGCTCTCAAGTTAGGATCTCAAGTAGTAAAAGATATATTATTTTGGAAAGTGGGGAGAGGGAGAAGGCATGATTTTGGACAGATTCATGGGATCAATACCCACCTATCATTGTTGAATTTCCTGAATTGCAACAAATAAAAATAGCCATAGAAACCAAGGTATGGGTCCAAATTGAAAGTTATTTCAACATTAGTCAGCTGGGGGATTATAAGTTTAATCAGTTTAAGAAGTTGGATGAGTGGCCAATTTCAATCCCTCCAAATTTGACACCCATCATGACTAAAATCTTGGCAAAAAGATTTCTCACAGGTAGAGACGAGGAGGATGAATTAGCTTGGGGCTATGGGAGCCTTGGTGTCTACACAGTGAAGGACGGATATGATAAGATCCTTCTAGAGCCTCCTCCTCATACATATCAGGTTGAGGATTGGAGAAAGATTTGGCAGTCCAAGGGTTGGACGAAAGTTAACTTTTTTGCCTGGCAGTTCATGCATAATGGAATTCTTACTTTTGTAAATATTAGATGCAGGGGAATCATTGGTCCATCTCAATGTTTTTTATGCTACAAGAGAGAGGAAATAGCTAATAACTTGATGTTTGAGTTCCCATTCACAAGCCAGATTTGGGAGAGTGGTTTTTATATTATAAAATTCAAGTTACTGGTGATTTGAATCGGATTAATATTTGGGAAAGATGGAAGAGGGGTAGATTTAAATCTAAAGCTCTTTGTATTGGTTGGGAGCTTGGATTAAAATTTATTTGGTTGCAAGGGTGGTTGGAGAGAAATGCTAGAATTTTTAGAGAAACTTTTTCTTCTTTAGATGGATTTTGGCAGGTCATTTGGAGCAGTCACAAAAACTGTGGCAGTGTATGCTAAAGAGGAATCTCATGATGTTATTGGGGCAATGGAGAAGGAATTTGAAGTGCAAGAGGGACAGGACAGAGCTAGTTGGAAACCACCCCCAAAAGGTTGAATTAAAATTAATACTGATGGAGCTGCAAAAGGCAATCCGGGTAGAGTTGGAATTGGAGTGGTTTACCGAAATCATGTTGGAAAAGTGCTCTATTGGGAACTGCAAGGCTTGGGAAGAGCCAAAAACAATGAAGTAGAAGCCTTAGCTATCAAATATGCTTCTATTTGGGCAGTAAAACAAGGTCATAGGAGGATAATCCTAGAATCAGATTCTCAAATAATGGTTCGAGCTCTAGATTGCATGAGAAAATTTGCTTTGAAAACATGGAGGTTGAGGATTCTTGTCACTCAAATTAAGGAATTATGGAGGGAATTAGATGATGTGATTCCAGTTTATGTGAGTAGAGATCTAAATAAAGTGGTAGACTTCCTGGCTAAGATGAGTACTGAGAAGGATGTAGGGGTTCAGTGGCACAGTGACATGGCTATTGAGGATGAGATGATTAGGCAGGTTGGTGAGCAAATCCAGTGCTTAGCTAATTTGGATAACCATTCTAGAAATATTGTTTAGGAGATTTATGTTTCAATGTAGATCTTCTTTTATAGTTGTAAACAAGTGAACAGTCATTGTAGAAATATGGTTTAAGAGATTTGGATC
The DNA here is from genome assembly GCA_028583015.1 of Wollemia nobilis. Classification (NCBI taxonomy): domain Eukaryota; kingdom Viridiplantae; phylum Streptophyta; class Pinopsida; order Araucariales; family Araucariaceae; genus Wollemia; species Wollemia nobilis. Next base: position 2,388,707 of record JAQPPZ010001344.1, read on the forward strand.
CAATGCAAATCTTCTTTTACTGTTGTAAACATGTGTTCTCTCCGACTAAGGCTGGGATAAGTCTCATCCCAACTTGTAAATGATCTTTGTTTTAATACAAGTTTTTTCAAATTATTTTTCAAAAAAAACATGTGCCCTTACTAAATTTTCCAAACTATGCTACAAAGAAAATAAAGATTGAAGCTTTGTTATAGAGTAAGGGGTTGCTCAAATATGTGAATGAAGAATCTAATGCTTATAATTCAAAATAAAAGTATTTGTATAGGAATATGAAAGATGAGTCTCTTGATGTGATAGCTCTTTATTTTAAAAATATTCATGACACTCATGTTAGCAACAACACAGATCCCATAAAACTACTTGGTGAGTTTTAGGGACTGTGTGGTCATAATGATTCTACAAATATTAGGATATTTAAGGTAGAGATTGTTGCTTTAACTATGGAATATTTTGATATTGTTGATGAGTACATTAGTCAATCTTATTTGAAGCTTTCCAAGCTTATTTGAAGCTCGCTCGTTGCTCGGATTGACTACTAGTGCATATTTTCAGAAAGCTCTCGAAAAGAGCTACAAAAACATAGGGTGGCATCATAATGACTATAGTGTGTTTTAAATTTTTTTTTCATTCTGGTCCATTTTCTAGAATTTTATTTTATTTTTCTAACCGTTCCTTTTATAGATTTTTTTAAACTTTGACAACTAGAATAAAATAAGAAAATTTTAAAATTTCATAAATAAATCCATGGGTGTGAAGAATGAGCTTCAATATTTCATCCAAAACAATTTTGATCTCATTATGAAGTCATTTTTAATTTATAAAAATTATTTAAAGTTGTTGTTTTATAAGGATTTTTATAATTTCGAAATTTCACATTTTTTTCATATTTTGAAGGTAAATCAATTTTCAGGCTTTGCATTTGCATTCACAGACAATAAATGAACTTACCTTTATGAAAATTACAATTTAATTAAATGGGGTAGTTCATACGACATTCCAGTGGCCATCATTTTGAATTTTGGGTGTAAAACTTCTTGGGGTCATAACTCCTCGCTCGTTGTTTGGATTGACTATTAGTGCATATTTTTGGAAAGATCTCGAAAAGAGCTACAACAACGTAGGGTGGCATCATACTAATTGCAGTTTGTTTTAATATTTTTGGTTTTCTGTTCCATTTTCCAGAATTTTATTTTTATTTTTCTAACCCTTCCTTTTGCAGATTGTTTTTAAACTTCGACGACTAGAATAAAAATAAGAAAAATTTAAAATTTCATAAATAAATGCATGGGTGTGAATAATGAGCTTTGATATTTCATCTGAAACAATTTTGATCTCATTATGAAGTCATTTCGAATTTATAAAAATTATTTAAAGTTGTTTTATAAGGATTTTTATAATTTCGAAATTTCACATTTTTTTCATATTTTGAAGGTAAATCGATTATTAGGCTTTGCATTTGCATTCACAGATAATAAATGAACTTACCTTTATGAAAAATAAAATTTCATTAAAGGGGGTAGTTCATACGACATTCCATTGGCCGTCATTTTGAATTTTGGAGGTAAAACATCCTGAAGTCATAACTCCTCGCTCGTTGCTCGGATTGACTATTAGTGCATATTTTTGAAAATATCTCGAAAGGAGCTACAACAATGTAGGGTGGCATCATATTGTTTTTTGTAATTTGGTGGTTCTATTAAGTGGGTTTTGGCTGGGTCCCAATCCCATATTTACATAAAATATCGATTGATAAAGAGAAAAAACTGCTAGAAAATCCTATACCGGGGAGGATAGACATCATTGCTACTACCATTCCCATGCAGGGGAGGATAGAATCAAAATTTACCATTCATGGGGAGGTGGTACTATCCCAAAATAAAAATTATCCATACAGGGGTGGAAGACCATGGAAACTAAACATCGATCACCATGAAAACCAGAACCCGCATAGGGGCCACCTTTGAAACCAAAAAAAAAAAAAAAAGGAAGAAAAGCAGAATATATCATAAACCAAAAACTTAATAGACCACAGATCTGTTGGCACAAAATCTAGCTTAAAGGGGCTCAACTTTAAGGGAATCCTCCTTGGTGTTGGTTGCACTCTACTGGAGGTACTGTTTCATGGTTGAACTGGCACTCTCAAAGGCGACAATGAAACTCTTGAGGAACATCTTGGAAATTTTGCTAGAAATCATAGAGTCGAGGATCGAATCCCAACTGATGTCCTTGAAAATATGGATAGGGTAATTCTAGCTCAATTTTACCTTAACCTTCTTGACTCTGGAATACCTTCAGACTTGGGCAAATTTCTCCTCACTTTGGCTTTGCGCTTAGCTAACACTAGTTTTTTGTCGCTCGTAGCAAGGGGCTTGGAGGGAGTAGTAGCAGACGGGGTCCCATTTTTGGACATAGGAGTGTGGACTTTAGGGGCTTCCTCTCTTACCAGAGGTTCACTTGACAAGGAATGGGTAGGATTGCAAGTGGGATAGGAAATAGGGGGGTTATATTGGATGATTTTGACCAAAATGGGTGGTGGGGTGGAGGTGGCTACATGGTGAAAATAACTGCAAGAAACCCCTGGTGAGTGGGAGCTAAGTTTTTCTTGTGAGAACTGACCACAAAGAGCCTAATGTACTAGTGGATGAAAGTAAGGATGTTCATAGGTCTATATCCTCGAAGGTGGTTCACCAGAGCAAGATGAAAGCTAGCAGTTTAGATGGGTCATCGCAGGATAAATACTGAAGTAGAGGGATGGTTATGATTAGCCACTAGGAGGGGAGGGATTCTTGGTCGAGGGCAACTCCAAGCCACTTAAATTATTGGTAATTAGAGAACCCTTCGATCTCCTGGTCCCAGTTGTGTTTGTCACACCGAACTAGATGACTTGAGATAGGAAGGTTAGACACCTTGATGATGAGCTTAGGAGTAACTTTGAACCGGATGTACCACATTGTAATGTGGTATTTCGACCAGGTTCTCATAAAATATGTTGTAGTATCAGCTTCAGCGCCCTTGAATTTTGACAAAAATTGGGATAAGGCCACAACCTTGTAGAAATGAGGCTAAAATAACATCAAGTTGCAAGCTGCTCAACTCGAGGAAGGCCATGGTGATAGAAATAGGGGGCAGGTGGAAGGTGACAGGGAAGCTAGGGCAAAGGCTCGGGTGGTGAAGATTATGGATGTAGGTCTGGATGATGACTTGCTCTATTTTTAAATAGGTATTTTATGAGTTGTCGATCATATCGTTGGTCGCAGGATGATGATAGATGGATAGGCAGTGGAAAGAGGAAGGATACTAGGATTGGTGTGGGTCCACGAACCAATATCCATATGGAAGGAGTTGAAATGCCATAGGGACTTAGAGATAGCTAAGTTTGGTGGAATATTTGGAAAGAAACCTGAGGAGCACTCATGGTCGGGACTGTGCAACATTCTTTAGAAATCGATGACATTTGAAATGAGCATTCAAGAGCAAGCATCACAGTCACAGGGGCCAGGCAGTTGGCCAATAATTTTATGGATATGGGTTGCACACCACAGAGATGACACCCAAGAATTTCACACCACGATACCTATAATACCTTGATCATAAAAATCATGGATTAGTGTGAAAAATATTAAAGGCAGTTGGTCTGCCTTGACCAATCCGTAGTCATTATGTGGATGACATTTTGTGAAAGAGAGCTATACCTCATGGATAAGCTTGGTTGGGTGGTTCCCAAATTGGTGAGACCATCAACAACCATGTTGGTTTCACTATACACATGGGTAGCTACAATCTATATTTGTTGACCAATGAGCATTCTAGTTTATTAGATCAGGAATCATATGTTCCACGGTGAGATTTTGTTATTGTTGATGTACCTGATGATGTTGAGGGAATCCCTTCAACTTGGAGATTGATTCTACAGTCCCTGATGAGGTGCATGCTATGCCATAGCACCCATGCTTTAGCCATGTTGTTTTTTTGGTGATCCAAGTTCTTAGAAAAGGCTATGATAGCTTCACCTTAGTGGTTCCTGATAATCCTACACACTCCTTCTAAACCTGGGTTCCCTTTGGATGCACTGTCAAAGTTGAGCTTTAGCCAGCCTTCTAGGGATGTCTCCATCGAGCCTTATTTCTGGGATGGGGAATAGGAGGGGGAAAGTTGGAAGGAATAGGAACGTTAAAGGATCAGAGTATCTCCACTTCAAGTCTACAGATGGGTAGATTAGAGAACGAAGAATTTAGAAATTTTTAGCAGCATAAGCAATAACTTTGGAAGTAATGGATACAGGATCATTCGACAACATGGAAAAAATTTTGTGGTTCCTCTCTAGCCAAATTTACCAAAGGAAATGGTGGAGGCAGACCTTCCACAGGAAAGAGACTCTAGGATTTTTGAATGGGTTAGGGCACTAAATAAAAAGGTCCAAAAGGGAATCGGGGGGGCCATTGAATCTGAAAAGTAGTCAAAAAGTGGCTCAATCCTTCTTCAATAAAGTCTCAGTCTACGGAGAGGTGGTTGATGGATTCCCAGTTGGAAATGCACATGTGACATTTGTTCAGGATAGAAATACCTTTTTCATGAGATTATTAGTAGTGAGGGCTTTGTTTTGGATGGCAATCTAGGAGAAGAAAACATATCTTGGGAATGAGATGCTTGACCCACACCATGCTAAAGGGAATAGGGGAAACCTGGGATTTGAGAAATAGAGAGTATGCTGACCTGACGAAGAAATCCCCACTGTCATTCCCTTTCTATATGGGGTAGTCTAGGGTGGATGTGGTTGGGATGATAGTGGTTCTGAGCAAGCGGGATAAGAAATTCCCAACTCTGATAACTTGGCCATTTTCATTGGTAGTGGGAATATTTTTCCATTTGACTTGGTTATCAATGTAGTCCACCACTTTATTTCCCCACCCCCTTTCCATTATAGGTCTGAGAATGGAGACCTTGGGGATTTTTGCAAGAGGTTTATCTTTTAACCAAGTATCATCCCAAAATTTGATCTTAGAACCATTGCCTAGCTGCCATCAAGTGCCTTTAACAATTTAACCTGAATAAAAAAATGCCAAAAATTAGATCCATTAGTGGGGACGTTATCCTCTACCAGGGATAGGTGTTGGAGATATTTTTCTTGAGTGATGTAAACCCACTCTCCTTTATAGTTGGTGAAGATTTTCCATGTTTGCTTGGCAAGGAGGGCGAGGTTCATGTTGGCTGATCTTTTAAGGCCAAGGCCTCCTTGGAATTTATGTTGGCAAACTTTGTCCCAGCCGACTAAGTGAAATTTATTCTTTTCATCTAGCTAAGACCACAAAAAATTCTTTTGAATCTACTCAATATTGAAGTGCACATAAGCAGGAGCTTTGAAAACTGATATGAAATAGACAGGGATGCTTTGAGGACTGACATAGTGAGAGTTGCCTTGGCTACCTGAGACAGGAGAGAACCCTTCCACCCTACAAGTTTGTATCTGATACTTTCAATGATATTGTCCCACATGGATTCTTTTAGGCTTTTGGTAAATAGGGGAAGACCCAAGTAAGAAGTGGGGAGATCAACAATGCAACATTGAAGGATACGAGCAATCTTGCATTGTCTGCTACCTGGGTTGTTGAGGAAATAATATTTGCTATTCAAGTGGTTAATTTTTTTCCTCACTACTAAAGCATAGGTGTCAAGGGTGAACTTGATAGACTTAGCTTGAAGAACAGAGGCCAAGGCCGTAATGATGGTATCATCCACAAACTACTGATGGGACAGGGGTAGGGAGTTAGAAGAATATTTAATCCCAGAAACACCCCTTGAAGCACAAGCATATTTAAAGACTCTCTCAAGGAATTCTGCAAGAATTATGAAGAGGAAAGGGGATAGGGGATCTCCCTATCTAAGGCCTCTAGATCCAAGGAAAAATATTGTAGTAGATCCATTTACTAACACCGAGAACCATGGGGAACTAATGCAACATTTGATGAGGTTGATCCATTCCTTGTGAAACCCAAACCTGGAGAGGACTTTTAGGAGGAAATCCCTGTTCACCCTGTCAAAATATTTGGTTATTTTCATCTTCAAGAACATGGCCACTTTCTTGTTGCACAAAGTTGAGTGGAGTGTTTCATGGAGAGAGATGATGTCATCAGTGATGGATTTGCCTTCCACTGAACTTCCTTGATAGGTATCTATGATCATGGGAAGGATATTCTTGAGCCTTAATGCCAAATATTTGGTTAAAATATTGTAGATGATGTTGCATAAGTTGATCGACCTAAAGTCTGTCATAGATTTGCATTGAGGGGTTTTGGAAAATAGGGCAACAAAATTGGAGTTTAACCCTCTAGGAATGATTTTGATTTGTTGGAGTTCTATGATGGCATTGCGATGTTCCCCTCTATGATATCCAAAAAAGTTTGAAATAAGTGGGGATGAAACCCATATGGCTCGGGGGCTTTGTCATCTTGCATGGAGAACAGGGTGAGCTTGATTTCTTTATTGCTGATGGGTTGGATGAGGGAGGAATTCATCGTAGGAGTGACCAGAGGGGGAATGTTATGCAGGAGGGCCTCTTGGGCTTCAAGATGTTTAGGGGGATTGGTTCCCATCATGTTTTTGAAATAGGATGCTACTTCATCTCTAATTTTGAAGATATCTCGTGAGACTGTGCCATCGAACAAGGTGAGCTCCTTGATATTTTTCATGCTTCGATTTTGCAAATTAGATGTATGAAAGAACTTCATGTTTGCATCACCATATTTCAGCCATAGGGCATGGGATTTTTGTTGCCCATAGGTCTCTTCTTTGTCCAAGATGTTGTGGTATTATTATAGGAGTTGTTTATCTTCTTCTATTAACTAAGGGGTCCATTGGTCATGCTAAATTTGTTGTTCTAAGGTTTTGATATTTTCTAACATCTATTCTTTTCTCTCAAAGATATTTTTGAATACTTCCTTATTCCATATTTTGAGATTCTCCTTTATCACCCTCAGTTTTTGGGACACCCAGGAAATGGTAGACCTAAGGTAAGGGATCCCCCACAACTCAGTGATCCACTGCCTCAGGTCAGCGTGCTGGATCCACATATTCTTGAATCTAAAAGGTATTTTGAAGGATGGATCCCTGTTGGATTCCAGAAGGAGGGGACAATGATCAGAGTCGATTCTGGGAAGAGAGATGAGAGAGGTATCTCCGAATATGGGAATGGCCTATTGGAATAGGAAAATTCTATCCAGCTTGACCTAAATGTGCTTGAGACCTGCTCTTTTGTTTCTCCAAGTGAACTGACAACATTTAATCTGAATATCCATGATTTCATTCTCCATGATAAAGTTATGGAAATATTGGATGTTTTTTTAGGGATTGGAAATGTCACCCTTCTTATCAAAGGGAAAGAGTGGGGAACTAAAATCCCCTGCTAACATCCAGGGGAGGTTGGAGAAGGCATCCCTCATATGAAATAACCATCCTTAACCTGATTGAATAGATATGGGAACAAGGTTGACTGCACCCCATTGGTGACTCGATTTTTAGTGTCCTTTTTTATTTTATCGGATATGGTAGGCCTTCCTCTTTTATTTTCACTTCCTGTGTCAACTAGGCCTATTTTGCTTCTAGTGATGATGGGACTGAGGTCCGTACTATGCTAGGTGGGACTAGAAGCTTCCTTCAGGGATTCAATAATGGATTTGTATGGGAAGAGGGGCACCTTCGGGGGGAGAGGGAGGATCAACCCCTCAAGGGAAAGGGTTTGTGGCCATGGGTTCAGAGGTGGATCTAGTGGGATACGGGGCATGACCAGGGAGGAAGGGATGGACTGAATCTATAAGGAGAGGGGTGGGGGTGGAGGTGGGGGGTGGGGGCAAGGAGGTGCAGATTCAAGGAAAATGACTTCATCATTGGAGATAGATAAAGGTACAAACCTATTAGGAAAAATAAACATGGATCATACATGTCTCGATTCTTCATAAGGATGGTTGATGAGAGGCATCTGGACAACCATCTGCTTCCCTTTGAATTTTTTTTCTTGCTTGATATCGACAGGGACTTTGGGTCTTTCATTATTGAATCCTATTTGGGTGCTCTATTTTTTAGGGGGAATCTTGGAGCTTTGTGCCTCTTTCTGCTATTTGAGAGATGGACATTGATACATGAGATGTCCTTGAAATTAGAATTCGATGCAAAATATGGGCTTGTTCTCATACTCAATTTCTTGATACCACTTGAAGGTTCCATATATAAGATTAATGTAAGCAGAAATTTGGGAGGTCAGGTTGTCATTGACAAATATTCTGGCATGAGCCATGTAGGTTCTAGCCTTTGTTGCAGGATCAATGGCAACAAGGTCTCCAATGTATCCCCTGATCCCGCACAGGATATCCTTGTGACAGAACTAGATGGGAATATCTGGGAGGTGAACCCATATGGGTGTGAAGTTTATGTCTTACGTTCGAGGGTTAAAGTCTTCCCTTAACTTTTTGAGAAACAAGATTTTCTTACCATAAAACCATGACCTCCCCATGAGGATGTGGGTATAGTCATTCTAGTTGTTTAACTGGATCATAAAAAATCCTTTGGATAGGGTCACCAGCTAAAAGCTCCCTATTGTTCGCCATTTGAACCCAATCCATTTCCTTATGGATTCCATGTCGGGCTTACCTCAAAATAAGTTCCCCACTAGGGAGAGATTAAATAGACAATTTTTTTGCCATGATTGATTCTTGGATAACCATATTTTTGCTTGAAGTGGTCAGCAGGGGATGGGTCTCGATCCAATAGGAGTTGGAATTTGGATTTCCCGTTACCTTCTCAAGGTATGATTGAGGGACTCCATGCCGTGAATGGGAGTTATTGCTTAGGATGAGGGGAACACACCCCTTGTAGTTTTTCCATGGCTGATCGCAGTTCAGGCTTCCCTGCCTACAAGGATCAGGGTCTAGGCCCTTGGGATCATCTGCCGTGGTAGCTTTATCCGAAGGGAGAATCTCTCCTTGTTTTAGCTCAAAATGCCCTACAAGGGCCTGGTAAATCCCACATGTAATCATCGAATTTGTCGAGGCTCTTGTTGTTGTTGTCGCCATCTCTCATTACAATACCATTTTATGAATTTTATTTTTATTTTTCTAGCCCTTGCTTTTGCAGATATTTTTGAATTTTGACGACTAAATAAAAATTAAAAAAAATAAAATTTCATAAATAAATGCATTGGTGTGAAGAATGAGCTTCAATATTTCATTTGAAACAATTTTGATCTCATTATGAAGTCATTTTGAATTTATAAAAATTATTTAAAGTTCCTACTAGTCCACTACTTGCTCCCAAGTGTCTTCCCCAAATTGTAATGTGATATTTTTAGGTAGGGGTTTGTCAAAATCCATTAAAACACAAATTCGAGCATAAATAATATGTTCAAAATTTTGAGTAAAATCAGCAGTCATCATAAAAGTTCCTAAAGAGTTTCCAATTGAAGAAAAAATAATAGGATTCCAAAATTCAATAGGGAGGCCAAAGAGTCTAACCCACACGGGAGCTATAGAAGGCATCTCTTCTTCGACTTTAAATTTAGTATGCCAGAGCTTCACTAAAAGCCCTGCCCTTCCAAAAAACCAAGGACCCCCTTGAAATTTTTTTTCTCTATCTTCATTATTAGCAAATAAAACAAGAAAATAACCATTTCGATAAATAGATATTTGTAACTCACATTTAGTTTTCTAGATTTTTGCAGCCTAGACTTTGGAAGCATATAGGCTTGGACGAAAAACCCATGAACTGATAAATTAGTCCTATTTTTTCCAAATCTTCAATGTCAGTTTGAATGTTACCCATATCAAGCTTAACAATAGGAGTTCCATTAGCTTCTTTAAGACATCCTAACTCTGTTTTCCTAGACATCCTAACTCTGTTTTCCTAGGATCAACCTTAGGCATTCTTAAATATTTATAGGAAGCCCTAATATTGATATTAGAATTAGGCTGAGGTTGTCCACCATGGAGGGCATCCCTAAAATTTATTTTTGGGGCTGAGTCTTCAACATTCTTACCCTTGACAGGGGTTTTCACAGTAGAATTATTTTGTGGGTGCATCTTAGCACTAGATTCACTTGAGATATGAGTTATTTTTTGATCAACTACTTGAAACTTGTTTCGTGATCTCTTTAATCCTTGCCCTAGACGTCGTGGAAGGGTATGGTTTTCACTTTTCTTTTGTGCAGCAAATTGGAAGTCGTTGTCACTCAAGTTCACAATATGTTCTATTGAAAGATAAATTTCTAACCCATCTTGGATCCCCTATAATATTTTCTGCTAAAATATTGAGCATAAACCACAAAAATATTGGCTGCTAGGGCCTAAAGGCCCTAAAAAACAACATCTGGAGCTGCTTGCACTCAACCCAAATGAAACCCTCACATAGTCGCTTGCCAAAAATCTCGTTCACACATAGGGATGAACTAGGATCTGTGTTGCTCCAAATGATATGAAAATTTGTGGATACATTCTAGGGTTTTTCAGGCATCTACCCTCAAAATTTTAGCTCAATCCGAGTCTAGATGAGTGAGATATGACCAAAACAAGTTCGATAGTTTGGGCAGTCCTGCAAAAAATGTCCCTCCTCTAAAACAATTTTTTTTCATCTATTTGCTTTTGAATTTATAAAAATTATTTAAAGTTGCTATTTTATAAGGATTTTTATAATTTTGAAATTTCACATTTTTTTATATTTTGAAGGTAAATCGATTTTCAGGCTTTGCATTTGCATTCACAGACAATAAATAAACTTACCTTTTTGAAAATTACAATTTCATTAAAGGGGGGTAGTTCATACGACATTTCATTGGCCATCATTTTGAATTTTTGGGGTAAAAATTCCCGAGGTCATAACTCCTTGCTCGTTGCTCAGATTGACTATTAGTACATATTTTCAGAAAGCTCTCGAAAAGAGAAACAATACCATAGGGCAACATCATACTAACTATCATGTGTTTTAATATTTTTGGATTTTTTGTCCATTTTCCATAATTTTATTTTCAATTTTCTAACCATCCTTTTGTAGATTTTTTTTAAACTTCGGTGGCTAAAAAAAAATAAAAAATTAATAATATTTCATAAATAAATTTATGGGTGTGAATAACGAGCTTCAATATTTCATTTGAAATAATTTTTATCTTATTCAGAAGTCATTTTGAACTTATAAAAATTATTTAAATTTGTTGTTTTATGAATATTTTTATAATTTCGGAATTTCACATTTTTTTCATATTTTGAAGGCAAATCGATTTTAAGATTTTGCATTTGCATTCAAAGACAATAAATGAA